>CM057340.1:50100272-51350272 GCA_030015575.1 Agapanthus africanus
TCGGACTCATGTTTCAACAGGAACATATGACTGAATCTTGAGAGATTATCAGAGAATATAATGAAGTATAAAGAACCAGTCTTGGCAAGTGTAGACTGGGGACCTACATACATCAACATGTATCATCCCAAGAGTTCACTAACTCTTTCTCTGTTTCCATTAAACGGAGCTATGGTCATCTTATCTTTGTGACATGACTGGCGAGTTTCACAAGATGTAAATTCAAACTGATTTAAATATGCATCTGTATGTAACTCTAGCTAGTCGGGTCACATTGATCTGACCTAGTCTACAATGCCTCAAGAAGAATTCGTTCAGTTCTGAACTCTTCCTCTTGTGTGTGTTCTGTATACTAAGAACTGTAGTTTGATTTAGAACAGCAATGCTTTTAGATAACGTGCCTGAACCGATCAACTTTTGATATAGGAAATGTTCAAAACATTGTCCAACAATACAAAATTTTATCGTTTCTTTACTAATAAAGAAACAGATATGATTTTGCATAACAGGTTCGGTATCTAATAACATTCGTTCAGAATCAATGTATTGGTAATACAGGGTGACAGTGACCGACAGACTTGGCTGCAACACTTGCCCCGTTTTGTGCCTCATGAAACTTATCACCCGATCTCAGTTCTCTACCTATCTGTAGCCCTATGTAATATATTACATATCTGGGATCCTGATCTGGTATCACATACCCAGGACGTAAAGGATACTGAGAAACAGTTCTGTATAATGAACATACCCGAAGATGATGCATCAGCATGCACTCTCTTCGTTTGGGCGGCACGGGAAATCTGGTATTCCCTAATTTCCTGCTCTGTCTTATAACAATTATAAGTTGGAGCGGGACCAACGTTCCCCAGCTCAGTATAACAAGCGGGTTCGGTCAATATTCCGTATTATTATCTTGATTAAGGCATGATATGGTCGCTACCTGGAGAGAGAGAAAAGAAAACACTCAGCGTGCACTCTGTCAAGAATAGATTGGTTATTATTTTATCTAATCAGGATGGCTCCCACTGCTTTTTATCAAATCTTCCTTCAAACCCTAAAAGGAAAGACTAGCCGGGATTAATTACACACTACAAGTTCGCCAATCTTTCAGCCAGGCCAGTGTCGGTACTTTGAGGGAGGTCCCCCGTGCTTTCGCACGAACCTAATTACTGTAAACCTCGTTTTCCCAGAGGCGTAACCCCGTTTTCCCAGAGGCGTAACCCCGTTGACACCTTTCTAGACACCTACTTGATCGGCTAATTGTAATGTATAAAACTCTCCCAGGAGTAACTCTTACTCGCAGCGGGTATCGGGATCCAACTATCTCATAGAAGGTATGCAATCTCATTGCAAATTTCAACACTTGAAATTCCCGATAAATATTTTGCCCCTAGCAGCTTATGACCTTGGCTAAGGTCAACAAATCATAAGTGCTAGCCAAGTTCAACCCGTCATTTCCCGATTGAATTAAACCCACCCGCACGACCCTTGGCTAAGGTCAACAAAGTCGCACGACTACCCTAACTCAATCGCATCATATGCTTATACAGATAAGCACTAATCAGCTACCGCACACTACGCCTTGGCTAAGGTCAACAAACGTAGCACGAATACTAACCAGTACTTATCTGAAATGACGGAGGGCTACGACGGGTTTTTCAGAAAACCCTTTGCGTAATGAACTTGATATCGTTGTAGAATCAAATGAATTTTGAAATGGAGTGTTTTTTAGGCTTTTCTAGTTTTGCTAAAGGAGTCACTCCCGGTGAAGGGATCGTCGGTCCTTTCCTCGTCGAATGAGGTGCGGGATATATCATATATATCTCTGTGCAAAGCAAAAACTCTTAAAAGCAATCAAAAAACAAACCGAGTGTGTAGCATCTTCCAGTTATTGCTAAAGGAGTCACTCCCGGTGAAGGGATCTCGGTCCTTTCCTCATCGAATAAGGTGCAGGATATATCACATATACCGCTGTGCAAAGCAAGAACTGTAGCTACCCTTTTTATTTTGAAATTCGATTCTACAACATCTTAGGTTTCTTTTATTTCATTAATCACATTAATGAAGTCCCATCATTTAAATACCTAAACATCACAGATAAATACGACGTACACTTATGCCATCCGCATTCGCCTCGATGTCCCCTCGTGCACCGTTAGGTTAGGTAACTAACAGCAGAGCGGGGCAGGGCTAGCGCGGGTGTAAAACATAAGTAACGTCTATATAATATATCATATATACTATATACTGTATCTATCACAGAACATCACATGATCACATCACAGATATCGCAGCAGAAGAATTATATGAAATATTGGATATACTAGGACGTCCGTGTTTTCAATACGAGCCAGTATAAAACACGGATTCCACGGTCGTGATGAATAGCCAAACCCACACCCCTAGACCCCTACGAGAGCGGCAAGCAACCCTACCAATTCTAAAGTTAGGAGACCCGGACCCGACTCCTCGAGTTGGTCTCCCACTGGACTCCAGAACCCGGTTACTTGTGCCCTCCTCCTTGGGTCTATCCTAGTGCGGAAAAGTAAATAATATACAAACGGTGACTTCTTCCGCAACCTGGAAGTGCCCCAAATAAAAGAATATTACATACAAGTTTTTACATGAATGAAAATGAAAAACACTCATCTCACATAAAAACCCCCGGCTATTCAAACACGACGATCCAATATAACATATCCAGCAGCACATAACATCACATGTCATCAACGTAAGTAAATATGTCCATCCCAATTGTCGTTGACATATAGCAACGAAACCGGCGATAGCACATATTACACTTACGGTCACAGAAAAGAAAGTGCAAAACTACAACAGTTGGAATCCGCAACCACCTCAGACATCGCATGCCTGACCAAATGAATTACTTAGACATCACATGCCTAACAATTATAAACCCCGCATTTTAGTCTCAAAATCGAAAACTCTTTTCAATATCAAGTCGGACAATTCAACAAGATTCCCGACATCCTGATCGAATACTCGTCGCAAACTTCAGTAGACGGCTGCACCCCTGATACCGTCGACGAAGTGCACCAAGGCGGAACACCGCTACGGCGAGCACCCGAACGGATGCTTTCGGCGACGGGGTTCTCCTACAGTCACTTGGTCGGGGCTATGGAGTGAGGCTGTCTATTAAGTTTACCCGGCGAATATCCGCGTACGCTACGTGATTGCGACGGACTTTTGATCACATCAAAATTCCGTGGCAACCGATCAAGTGAGACTAAACTGCTACGTTTATAATATTCATTCCGTTATCTCATAACTTATTGTGAATTCCAATTATTGTATCCCATTCCGGATAAATAGAAAATGTTAAACTTTCCGATCGAACAATCGAACACCCAAGTTTTCCCGATACTGCTCAACACATGAAATAAGTCTAACAACATTCAGTTCGTGCCTCAGTACCGACGGTCCAGCCGTAGAAGGGTCAAGCCAACGCCTCACATGTGGCACGCCGTACTGCCCCAAACCCGAAGGTTCAAAGGGCAGTTCAAGACGGTCACATAATCGAGTTAAGGTTTGTTGTCTTCTAGAGGGTCCATCGCGTTACTTGCACTACTTCGAACGTCGTTAAACTACGGAAAAATCCAACACTTGGAAATTTCCCGACAGGGGAAAAATTGGGTATTTATATCCGGTCGAACTTTTTAACATATTTTAAAATTTATCCGGAAAGCCAAATAGACAAAATTTGATACCCCGATCGAAACACCGAATTCCCAAAACAACTCCAGAAAATTCAACTCTTGAATAAATTTTAAAAATTCCCAGAAAACTCAGCATCAGACAAAATGAATTACTGTATAAAAAGTGGAGGATGACGTCATCAAGTTGCGGCGGAACCGCCGCATATGGCAGGCATTTGCCGCGTTTCCGCCGCGGTATTTACTGTTCATGGGAAAATTTTTGTGCCGTAATTCTTATATTTGCCTGCTGAATTTTTTAGCAATTTTTAATACTGAAAAATCCCTGTTTTTAGAAAAAGTACAGAGAGCATTTTGGGTTTGGGTTTTCGGGTTCGTTCGGGTTTCAAAATCCGTCTAGACTTCGCCTAAGGCTCTAGCTAGGCTCTGATACCACTGTAGGGTTCCTAGGCACACTAGTGAGGTCTCACAAGACATCGAACATGCCAAATTCAACAAATCTAGGTGCCGAGAGACCCGACTACGGATCGTTTGCTAGAAAACTAGGCGAAAAAGCTAACTAGTTAACACTTAACTATGAGAATCGGAAATACAACCTTTGTAGATCCGGTCCTCCACCTCCACGGCTCCGAGATGAGGTCCTCTCCGCTGTCCAAATCTAATCCGGGCTCTAGCGTCGGCTTCATCGGAGAATGGACGTGCTAGGTCGTCGACGACGTGTCGAAGATGATCTACGTCGAAGCATCGCAAGATCAAGCTCCACCTTCACTAAGCCATGAAAACTTGTGAAGGAAACACACTCTACTACTTGGCAAGAGGTAGAGGATGAAGAAATAGGAAGTGGGTAGACTTTAGAATTGGATTTCTCACTCTTTATCATCAATCACCATTGATGACTACAAGCTTTTCTTCTTGAGTTCAAGGAAGAAGAAGAAGAAAATGATATGATAAGTTAATTAAAAATGAAAAGTAAAAAGAATACTTATCATAATTGAACCATGGTCAAGTGTAGATAATAAATCATGGTTAGTGGGATGGTTAGGGTTAAGCATGAGACAAAATGGTCACTTGGTCAAAGTCTTCATGAAGCTTCATGAACAAAACAAAAGAAGCCACCATTTTCTCATTTGCTTTTCATTTTCCAAAATGGATAAATGAATAAATAAATAGATATGAAAATGTAAACCCTAACCATTACATAACCATGGTTTAAACTTTACACAAAACACAAGTAAACATGTATCATCAAACATGATACAATAAAGTGCACAAAAAAAAACATATCGCATATGCAATGCGCACACCAGAGTGAGAAAATCCATTTAAAGTGAACCGATACTAGTTAATGCAAAGTAATATATCAAATATATAATTATGCATTAAATCATTAAATCAACTCTTGATTTAACGATCCGGTCATATCGCATATAACCGGCTAGTATCCAATGTATCGGCTTATCGAATCAATCCTTGATTCGATAATTAGGTTATATCGCATACAACCATTCGACACATTGATCGCGAGAATGAAATACGGTATCACATACATGCATTACTCTCGGTCCCGCACATATCTCATATGCGCTCCTATTTCGTTTCGCTTGAGCCAGGAAACCTCTGTGTAGGACTCTAAAGACTCGTCAATACGCCGGCAGCGGATGATGATCATATCAAACATCCACAAGCCGCAAGCGGTCTGCTAAACGTAACGGCCACCCGGGTATTGAGCAATCTGAAGATCGACGAGCAAGCCCGCTCACACTCCAGTGAATCCGACCAGTAACACTACCGTACAGTCCGGTCTGATCGTCTGATATGTCGCATATCTCGCCTAGGGGTGGTAAACGTCAGACCCCAATAGCTCGATAAGTCGTGTCGATATGAGGCTCATAACGGGTCGAGAAACTACTGGTAACACTTACCTGCAATTCTCTGAGCAGCCCTGGCCAGGGACTTCCTGTTATAGCCAATCGATCACAGTGCAACATCAACTCCCTATACCGGGAGAGACGAATCCCCTCCTATCGCTCATTGCCTCCATGTGACTCGGGACTGTACCCAAAAACCACCGTTTTGCACGCCCTCTTGGACGTGGTAAGATGGAAATCAAAGCACAGTGGGAACCACACAAGACTCTATGACGATCTCGGGTCAACAGACTACTCTGTACCAGTGTCACCAGAGAACTGCCATCTGACGTGAGGTATAATATCATCTGGGAGTTCTCGGGGAGTCCGTCCAGTGTACCCAGTCTCTACTGAGCACCCGTATATCATCTCTGATGTCAAACACCGATGGATATGGGATCATCCATCGCCCATCTGTATGGGTCGAGAAGGTATACGCTAGTCTACTCTGGTATATCGATGCCCCGTCTCGATACACCCACGACTAGGGACTTTGAAGGATGTACTTATGGACTGCCATGTCCCCACTAGTATGATCCGCATCATAGTCCAGGTAGTCAAGCACACATCCTAAGGGCTTTACCAACATGTAACAGAGAGACAATCAGTATACACGTTAAGGTAAAGATCAACCAGATAGCATACTATCATGTCGAGCAAGAAAGTCCTCCCTATATATGTCCCAGCATCCACTACAATATACATCCTATGTATAGTAATGGCCTCTAGGGCATACATATAACTAACAGAATGTTGTTAAGCTCAAGTTTATTCCTTTTGCGCTTATAGACAATATGAAGAGTTGGTTAAACAATTTGCCAGCTCGATCGATTACGAAATAGGAAGACTTCATGAAAGTATTTCTAAAGAAATTTTATCCTATTCATAAAACGGTGCGAATCCGAAATGAAATTCACAATTTCAAAAAAAAAGAGGGTGAAATTTTTTGGAAATGTTTGGACAGATTCAAGAATATCTTAATCAAATGTCTACACCATGGTTTAGAACAATGGAGGCTTTTTCAGATTGTCTACAAGGGTTTAGACTCCAGTTCACACATGATATTAGGATCCATGTGTCAATACAAATTCCTGAGTTATGGTGCTAAAGACGCATGGAACTTTTTAGAAGAACTGGCTGATAAAACCATTCAGTGGGAGAGTGTGAGTGAGAAACCATCATCTTTGATTAGGGGTAGTGCACACATAGTTGACACCTCTATAACGACCGAAGCAAAAATCGCTGCTCTTGTACGACGAATAGAAGATTTAGAGGGCAAAAATTCACCGTTACCAGTCAACCAAGTTTCTCAAACCGTGTGTGCTAATTGTCAGAATCCTAGCCACATAGCGGATGAATGTTCGTTTCTCGTCAGGTCCTAGGGACACGAAAATGTTAATGCGCTGTATCAGAACCAGCGTCTCAGGAACGACCCTTTCTCACAAACGTACAATCCTGGTTGGAAGAATCATCCCAATTTCGCTTGGAATCAAGCACCTTTTCAAAACAACAATTCAAACCCTCATTTCCAACAGTTTCAAAATTCAAATTTTCAAATTCAGAAAGTGAGATACTCCAACAACTAGCCCTAACAGCTGAATCAGCCCAACCCAACCTTTACACCCCCTGGATTCGTCCAAGACGATAAGAGAGTATCATCAATTGCATAGCACTAACACACAAGCGATAACCAGACTAGAAATTCAAATCAGTCAACTCACCGCTACAGTGAATGAACGTGAAAAGAGAACATTCCATTCCCAACCGATGACAAATCCGAGAGAACAAAGAAACCACAATGCTCATGTTGTTCAACAGAACAACATTGAGAATGCGAATGCCATCACCGTCCTAAGATCAGGATGCACGATTGACAACAAGGTTGTCAAACCTAACGACTTATCCAAACATGCGATTGTCAATTTACAGGCACATGTCTCATCACCTGTTTCTTCTTCCAGTCCGTCTACTTCTGCATCTTCTTTACTGTCTTCCTCTTCACCTTCACTTTCTTCTTCATCGTCAACAACATATCCTTTAAAACAACCCAATCTACCACCGCAAATTCATCTTGTTGTTCCAGCTAGAACGCGCATGCCTTCTACACCTCCTCCATCTACAACTTCTTCGAACCAAATGCTTGAGCCTAAGGCTCCCTATCCCAATAGATTAAAATCAAAGAAGCCCTATGCAAGTATGGAAAAGGTGTTAGAAGTTTTTAAACGCTGTGAAGTTAATATTCCAATGTTGGACGCGGTTCAACAAATCCTGGCGTATGCAAAATTTCTTAAGAATTTGTGCACATAGAAACGACGCACGAATGTGCCCAAAACAGTCTTCTTAGCCGCCACTCTGAGCGATATCTTGTCTAAATCCATCTTGGTAAAATATAAGGATCCTGGTTGTCCTACTATTTCTTGCACTATCGGAGACAAGTAAATCAATCGAGCCTTGTTAGATTTAGGGGCAAGCATGAACCTGCTCTCTTACTCAGTTTACGAACAACTGGATTTGGGAGAATTGAAGCCGACCAAAGTGACTCTGCAATTGGCAGGCCGGTCCACAAATATACTGAGGGGAGAGATCGATGACATTCTGATTAAGGTCGGGGAATTCATATTCCCCGTAGATTTCATCGTATTGGAGATTGAACTCGTCGCCAATCCCAGCGGTCAGATTCCAGTCATACTGAGGCTGCCTTTCCTAGCCACATCTAACGCGTTGATCAATTGTCTTAATGGATCCATGAAACTCTTTTTTGGAAATATGATAATTGATCTCAACATCTTCACGCTAGAAAACCAAGCAAGTGAAAGACACGATGACACATATAAAATCAATGATGTATACGATATGTCTGAGGAGGAGATATTTGACTTCAAAAATATGTGTCTTGAAGAAACTTTTGAAGAACTGTTTTCTAAGTAACTTCTTTTGCTTGAGAAGCTAAGTCCTGAACATGCTTACTATGCACATTAGGGGCCCCAATTTGTACCACTTCGTAATGAACCGACCCCCGAAGTGCGACCATCAGTAGAGGAGCCACCTAGACTTGACCTCAAAGTTCTTCCTGACCACCTCAAGTATACATACTTGGGAGAAAATGAAACGCTTTCGGTTATAATCGCAATCGACCTAACGCCTGAGGAAGAGTTGGCACTCATGAATGTTCTGAGAAGGAATATGGAAGCAATTGGTTTGTCAATGGTTGATATCAAAGGAATCATCCCCGTTATCTGTCAACACAGAATCCACATGACCGATGAATCCAAACCCTTCAAGGATCCTCAACGCCGGCTTAACCTGGTTATGAAAGAAGCAGTGCGGAATGAAATGCTGAAGTATCTTGACAATTGGATCATTTATCCCATATTCGATAGCAAATGGGTAAGCATCATTCATGTTGTTCCAAAAAAATCAGGTATCACGGTAATCACGATTGAAGTAAATGAGCTAGTCCCAACCCGCACACAGATGGGTTAGAGGGTATGTATTGATTACAGAAATCTTAATGCAGCAACTCACAAGGATCATTTTCCGCCGCCCTTCATTGATTAGATGCTTGAACGCCTAGCCGGCCATACCTACTATTGTTTCCTTGATGGATATTCCGGCTATAAGAAAATCCCAATCGATCCAGAGAATCGGGACCAGACGACTTTCACTTGTTCTTTTGGTATATTCGCCTACCGTCGCATGCCTTTTAGGCTGTGCAATACACCTGCAACATTTCAGCGATGCATGATGAACATATTTTCCGACATGGTAAAGCGATTCTTGGAAGTATTCATGGATGATTTCTCCGTCTTTGGAGATTCATTTTCTGAGTGTTTGAGCCATCTTGAACTTGTAATGATACGATGCAAGGAAAAATATCTCACACTCAATTGGAAGAAGTGTCATTTCATGGTCAAACACGGTATTATATTAGGTCACATCATTTCTGAAAATGACATCAATGTCGATAAAGCAAAAATCGACGTCATTTCAAGTCTCCCACCTCTACGGACTGTCCGTGACATCAAGGCATTCTTATGCCACTCCAGTTTTTACAGGCGTTTTATCAAGGATTTTAGTAATGCTAGACCCTTGATTTCTTTGCTGGCTAAGGATATTCCTTTTGAGTTCAATTCTGAGTGCCTTACTGTGTTCAAACTTCTGAAATCAGAACTCACTTCCGCTCCGATCTTAAGTGCACCAGACTGGAATGAACCTTTTGAGCTGATGTACGATACTTTTGACTTTGCGATAGGTACCGTCTTAGGACAGCGATTTAAAAAGAAACCGCACGTTATCAACCACGCAAGCAGGACGTTGAAAAACGCACAGCTGAATTACACCTCCACTGAAAAGGAATTCATAGCTATCGTATACGCACTTGAAAAATTCCGTTTATACTTGATCAGGACCCACGTCACGATTTACACTGATCATTTTGCACTTAGGTATCTCTTTGCAAAAAAAGATGCCAAAACCAGATTGATACGTTGGATACTCCTTCAAGAATTTGACCATCAAAGATAAGAAGGGAACCGACAATATTGTTGCAGATCATTTGTCTCGCTTAACAAATGCACCAATTGAGTAAATTCCAATCAATGAACAATTCCCAGATGAACAACTTCTCTCCGTATCAGTAGAACCCTGGTTCACTGATATTGTGAACTATCTTGTCACCGGAGAAACACCTTCTTTTTGGTCAAATCAGGACAACTCAAAATTTCTCTCCCAAGTCAAATTCTTTTATTAGGATGAACTATACTTGTTCAAATACTGTCCTGATCAGATCATCAGAAGATGCGTCTCCAAATCTAAAATGAGAAGTGTTTTATCTTTCTGTCATGACTAAACACGTGGGGGCCATTTTGGACCCAGAAAGACGGCTGAAAAAGCTTTCCAAATCGGTTTCTATTGGCCGACGCTTTTCAAGAATAATTTCGAATATTGCAAAACTTGTAGCCGATGTCAACACATGGGAAAAATTAGAAAACGAAATCAAATGCCCCTAAATTCCATTTTGATTGTAGAAATTGTTGATGTCTGGGGTATCGATTTTATGGGGCCGTTCCCAAACTCTTTCGGGAATTTGTATATTTTGTTGGCTATGGACTATGTGCCCAAATGGGTGGAGGTGCTCTCTTGTCGAAGCAACGATAACAAGGTTGTCATAAAATTCTTAAAAGAGAATATCTTTTCTCGGTTCGGCACACCTCGCACCATCATCAACGATAATGGAACGTATTTTTACAATCGATCTTTTGAATCGCTGATGAAGAAATACTCCATAAGCCACAAATTGTCAACGCCCTTCCATCCTTAAACTTGCGTCCAGATTGAAGTTTTCAATAGACAGATTAAACAGATTCTGGAAAAAACTGTTAGCCACAACCGCAGGGATTGGTCGTTGAAATTAAATAACGTGCTTTGGGCGTTTCGAGCCGCCTTTAAAACAAATTTAGGTATGTCTCTATACCGACTCATTTTAGGCAAAACGTGTCATCTGCCTGTTGAATTGGAACATCACGCATTCTGGGAAATTAAACAGCTCAATGTCAACCTAGAAAAAGCCGGTGAGGCATGAAAACTTCAACTAAACGAGCTCGAAGAGATACACGATGATGCGTATGAGAACGCCAAACTCTACAAGGAAAAGATGAAAGTCTTTCACAATAGAGTGATTCTACGAAAAACTTTCACAGTGGGCCAAAACGTTCTACTTTATGATTCCAGACTTCATTTATTTCCAGGAAAATTGAAATCATGAAGGACTGGCCTGTTTCTTGTGCGCACCATTTTTCCGCATGGTGCA
Source organism: Agapanthus africanus (assembly GCA_030015575.1). Lineage (NCBI taxonomy): Eukaryota > Viridiplantae > Streptophyta > Magnoliopsida > Asparagales > Amaryllidaceae > Agapanthus > Agapanthus africanus. The sequence continues at coordinate 50,111,663 of CM057340.1, forward strand.
GTCAACATCGAAGATCCGCACTCTGGCAACACCTTTAAGGTCAATGTCCAACGTCTAAAACCATTCTTAGAACTGCCTGCAGAAACGGGGGAGCTCATTTTTTTGCAAGAACCGCGTTATCTAAATTAAATCACATCTCCACATCTTGTATATACAAATTTTGTCTCTTTTGAGTCTTTTTGTAATTAATTGTTTTTTTAAAAAATTTCTTTTTGGGGGTGGGGCTTATTTGAAAACTGCCATTAAAAGGATCTCCAAACCCAACCCGAGACCCCATATCATTTTTCCCCAAACCTCACAACTTTCTCTTCCTTCCCAAACTTCTCCCCCAAGATCTGCCCCCAACTCAACTTCCCGGCCGTCGGAAAAATCATCAGGGCCGCAAATTGCGGCCTGCTCAGCCCCTCTGTCGACGAAATTTTGTGCACTGTAAGATCTTATCCTTCTCTGGTCTAGTTTATATGCAAAATCTGTCAAATCTGAATTTAGTAACTTTCAAGTGTGAAAAGAATTTTTTTGAAATCTTCTCCGATGAAACTTACGGGCAGTATTTTTACGATGAGATTCGTCAAAGGGGGTGGGATTTCCTAATCTATAACAGTGATGATCTCTTTGCAATAAGAGAATTAGTTGAAGATTTCTATGAGGCTTTGAGAAATGGCAAGCCCAGGTCGGGATATGATGAGTTTTTCTTTCGAGAAAGATGCAGAATTTTTCAACCAAAAACAATCTCGAGGGCAACCAACATTCCGATGAGGCCTGGAAATCAACAGGCACGCGAGTTGGCTGTTTATCGATCTCTATTGGGGGGTTTGTAGAATTGAAGGATAAGGGTTAAACCCCGCGCAGATGCATCGGAATGTGCTTGCGGTTTGCCGATGGGCAAACCGCGACATCAGAGGTAAAAGCCGTATTTCCTGTATTCCGGCTGGAATAGGGCACATCGTTCATTGTTTAATGAAAAAAAATCACTACTTTTGTGTTGTGACACAATTGTTTAGCATGATCATAGAGGGGGTGGCTCAGAAGAAACCCCTACTACCAGTTCTAGTGACCCTCATTTCCAAGTACTATATGGCGAGGAAAGAGTTCGATGGATATGCGGTCTCGTACGCACATTGGCCAATTGAGCTAGAGCGGATTTCACAGGGATATACAGGCCACCATTACGAACAAAAGAATTAGACAAGAGAGGATCCGAGAGAGCATCCCGGTCCAGAAGATTCGACGGAGGAACTTCTTTACGAGCCTGAACCAGATAACGAGAAAGACTTGCAGCGCTTGACATTTCGAAGAATCCGCCACATGCTGAAGAAATAACAAAACATGCAGGAACAGTTAGACAGAATTGAAGCGGCTCAGCAAGCAGTACAGAAAGAAGCAAGCGGCAGTAGGAAAGGAAAAGGGAAATCAAGAAGGCAATGAGGACATTGCCTAGTTCAAGTTTTGGGGTAATAGGATAAGTTGGTTCATGTATATAGCATATACTTGTATTTGCACGTTTCCTGCATTTTAGCACTTTCATTCTTGTACTTTTTCCTTTATTTTTATGTAGTTTGCATTGCATATTTGCTTTTATACAGCATTTTGCTTATTGTACTAAAAAATAATTAAAAAATTATTAGTGTTAAAAAAATTGTATATACAACAATCCTAAAACTGTAAAATTATGATTTTTTTTTAAAAAGCATAAAAACTTTGTCGTCAAGTTAACTAGTAGGAAAACCTGGTTTCGATATATCGACGGATCGTGTTTGATGGGTTTGAAATAACTAGATCCTATTTTAGAAATTGAAAATCTGAAACAATAACTCTTCTTTGAAATTAACTATAGATTAAATACGTCTTTTCACATCACTATACATGTGTCGTAAGTTTTGTGAAATGAGAAAGCGAGTTTGTGACATTTCAGCAAAACTTTTAAAAATCAATAAAGCTCTTTAGGATCAAACAAGTTGTTTGGAAATAAGTAATATCAAGAGTAGTTCATAAAGTAAGATGAAGATGAAAGGGTATTATTGAAGGTATAATAGAGACTATGTCTGAAAAATAACTCATCTTGATCTTTGAGTGATTACATACCCATATATACACAAAACACGTCTTTTGATCTATAAAAGAGAAATGAAAAGAAAATTGTATCTCCGTTCACATTTCTTTAAGATTTTCATGTATAAAATAAGTCTTTTTGTTTTAGGGCCTAGGTGACTTGGGCAATTAAGTCCGCCGGGGTGTTTTCACACCTAATGTCCTAAAACCATTTGGTTTTGGTGTATTGACCCAAAACTCGCTAAGAAACTTAAAAAGTCCGTTTTAAAACAAAGTCAAGCAAGTGTTCTCTCCGAGTTAAAATTCCTCACTGTTTTTTATATGAGAATAATCTTGGTTTAAGACAAGTTTTACTATAAAGATACCGTTTAAATGGAGATATATAGATAAAACACTATTTACACGTTCACGAGGGTGTGTATGATACAAAATCAGGTAATAGGTGGAGTGAAGAATAAAACTTAGTTCTCTATTGAAATTAATAAAAACTCTGATCTGGAACCAAACTGGAGAACGAAACTTGAAGAAAATTTTAAGTCTTAAACAACTGGTGTGATCCTTCTGAAGTTTTTGGTCCATCTTTAACATAAACTCTAAACCAAAATTTCTTGAAACATAATGACACTATTCGCACAAAACACGAAAAGACGTATAGGATCTTGGTTAAATAGAAAGCAATGAGTGAAATAGAGGGTTCGATGTTTTTGACTTAGGGTAATAGAATTTCTAAGTTTTGATACTATATCTTAGTATTAGAAATAACAGTTAACCTACGAAAAGTAGCTTGACGGGATTTTGTGAGTGTAATCCGCTGAAAACCTTCAAGAGACAAAACTCCTCCTATTAGGGACACCTAAAAGTTTAATGGCTTGTTGCACGGGCTCAGTGCAATCGCGTTCCCTGCGAAAGTGGGGTTAAAAAAAATTGTTTTGCTCAAGATGAGCAAAAAGGTAAGTTTGGGGTATTAGTTCGGCACGATTTATTACATTTTAATGCCATCCATTTTCTATCATTTTGTCAATAAACAATACTATCTAATCTGTGCCTACTCATTAATATAGATTACATGTACACAATCAAAAACACTGGAAACGGTACACAACATGCACAGAAATGACGGTTTTAGCCTATACTACAAACGGGACAGAATACAGATCGGCTTAAATGATTTTGCAATAAATAAAGAGTTATGTATTTGTTTTGGTCCAACATGACTATATGTAAACAAGTGTGAATATGGACTTGACCAAGTGCACAAGTGGGCAAACATCATCATGGTGTTTTGCAAGTGGGTGCACTAGTGGCATGGCAATGAGTGGTTAAAAAAGTGTTGATGTGATATGATATATTGCAAACTTGTCATCTGCCTTCTCTGTTCATTACTCTCTATATTTCACCCATGTGTGATTTACAATATATTGCAAATATAGAGAGATGAATAAATGACCAGAAGACCAATGACCAAAGATGGGCCCTATTCTTTATGACCAGGCTGCAGATTTAATTAATATGGCCGCAAATTGCGGCCATAATAATGCCAAATTGGATCGTGCAAATTTGGTAGGCCCCTGGTGGTCTTTTCAATCCAATGCTGTATGCAACTTTTGTTCTTGAAAGTTCTATAAATAGTAGATCAATGTATGAGAAAAAGGTGTACATTATTTCACTACTTGTATTCACTTTGATAAAAATTTGTAATTCTGTTGATTAGATTGGGTTCTTTGCCTTCCTATGATCTTGCAACTTCTATATTTGAGCTTGTAAGATTAAATTTTGATAGTTGAACTCATTTTGCTTGTACTTGGATACCATTTCAATAAAGGCTTCATTGAGTTCAAGTTGTGGTTCTTATATCTTTTCTCTATTTTCTTTTCTTACATTCTCTTTTATATTTATTCATTTGTGTTCTTATTATATGATGTGTGAGTTGTTTGCACTTAGGCTATGGTGAGATAGGTTGATGAATTGCTTGTCTTCCAACCCTTCTTTCTTGATTCTTAACATTTTTTGCACTTTTTTCTTAAATGTATGCAATGTTATTGTGTTTTTCTTGATAGAATATATTGTTTTGAATAGTTGTAAATCAATTTTTAACATATATTATATTCCTTCTTTACATATTATAGTTGTTACATTATGATTTGAAGTTGAAAGGAGTATAAAATTAGCTAAGTGTGGTGCACTAGCTAGATAGAACTTGTATTCATACAAGCATATGTTTTATACTATCTCACTTCACTTAACCCATTTTATCCTCATTTCATCTAAGAACTTTAAATTTGTAGTTTCTTTTGTACTTATGTTGATATCGTATCCTAAAACGATACTCGTTATTGGTTTAGATGCGGCATACTTTTTAAGTCAATTAGAAACTAGAAATGGATACTGAATCAAGATTGAGAGTTGGGGGTAACGCCATATGTCAATTTACCGAAGCTTAGTTTAAGTTTTCCGTACATATCACTTCTCCGTACATTGTTTCATTTGTATCAAAACGTGACAACTTCAACCTCGAAACCATTGTTCTAACTCAAACGAATGTCGTGATATCCACTCGCTGTGGATCAACCCGTACTTGCCGGCTTGCGTCAATGCACCGTGCACTTGCGGTATTTTATAACTCAAGAATCACGTCGTGCACTATTTTTAATCAAAAACCAACATATCCGATATTGATCATATTCTTTTCAAAAGCAAGACATCATGAATCTCCAACAACAAACGGTGTTAATTTTGACTGTTAAAAATGGGGGTTATCCGCCATTTTAAAACTTTAGGGAGGTTTTTGGTAAATAACTAAAAAATATTTAATAAACACAACCATCGACTGAATCAGTTATAAGTATACAATCATTTTTGTTGATTTTAAATAACTATTAAAATCATTGTGAATTATTTTGAAAACAGATTAACCACTCCCACCATTTTAATCTTCTTAAAAGAATTTTGAATTCAAATTAAAAAAAATAAAGATAATTTTTATTTGGACACGTGGATCGTATGTGCAATATACTAATTCATTAGATTTTTGGTACAGTGAAAGAGACATTTTAATTGATATAAGACGAGTCAAAGATTTGATGCCGTCAGACCATATTAAATACGGATTAATTTAAACTAGAATTTGCACATACAATGCATGTACATATCTCTACTATTATAGTTTAAAAACAGAGGGTCTCAAAATTGAGAATCTGATTTCAACGACAGCCTTCTAAATGGTTATACATTTTTCTCATTTTTTCGAGTATAAAAACATAAAATAAAATAAAATTTGCTAACTACTCTCTCTCTCTCTCCATGTGGACTGACAACTTCCCCACTGTCTCTTTCAATAACCAACTCCATAAATTTCTCAATTAATAACGTGCGTGTAAAATACTAGTATTGTAATAATGTGAAGAATAGATGAATAATAAATGTTAGAATTATAACCCTTTTCTACATGGGCTTGTAGAGAATTTCACTACAAGCTTTTTGCAAGTTTTTGAATAGGCTTTGAGATTCGTATAAATCTTTTTTGCACACTCTCTCTCTCTTTTCTCTTGCACGAATCTCAAAGCCCATCGAAGACTTTGTAAGGGGCTTTCTCTATAAGGACTTGTAGAGGAGATTTTTCCAGTGTTCTCATTGATATGTGCTATAAAAACGGATTAGTTGATTTAAGATTAGATGGTGTAAGTTTTTTTGGCTTTGAAATTCAAGCAAAATTTATAATCCATCTGAATACATCAGCATTTCTTAGTTGACATCAAATTATCTAGGGATTTAGTTTTTTTTTTATCAAAATCCTTGTGCTTTCCTTCGCTTTTATTAAGAAAGATCAGGGCTCCAAAAAGATAGCCCCTCCAATAAAAAAATTTATTAAAAAATAAACTATCTATCTATTTATTACTCTAATACAAAGTTGGATTGGTCAAGAAATTTTTTGCAAGTGAAAGCACTAATTTTGGCTTTTCCCTTTTTGCCCTTCCCTTTTTTCCATATTTATTTCCATATCCTTATCTAATAGCCTATTTATGAAAGGCCCAAAACAAAAAAAAATGTACCATAGTGGGTAGATGTTCGGAGGAGTTTTCTTATTAATTTTTTTAACAATTATTATAAATAGTTATGTGATAAAATATTTTTAATTATTATAATTAGTTTATGTGCTGAAATGTTGGTAATTGTTGATAATGGGTTGTGGATGAGGTATTACTTATTTCTATAAAATAATAAAAAGATTATCATGTAAGAAAATTTACTAAAAGTTTATTATATGGATATCCATAAACATTTTTAATAGTTTTAGTTTAAATCATATTAGATTATTTATAACGCATAGTATAAACATATAATTATCTTTTTTCTAAAATTACATTCAATAATTAATTCTTCCATCGAAACGTATTTATAATTCATGCAAAGCTAAATTTAAATGCCGACTTTATTAATTTTTCCAAAACTACAGTGTTTATGAAGAAATATCAATCTATAAAAATTTTAATTCATGAATTTATTTTAAGCTTAAAGAAGTTGGATCTATACATTTTATTTATCGCATATCACTTAAATGTTAAGTTGTAACGATTACATCTAATGGACAAATTCAGTTATACATATTTTAGATCATCTTTGGTCTCACGTATTATGGGTGGAGTCAGAGTCCAGTAATCTAATACAAAGAAGACAAGGAAAATGGAAGCTTTTGTCAAATCATGATTTTTGCCCCTCTTTCTAAATTTTGCTCTTAGATTTTAACTAAAATACAATTTTATTTGGCCTTAATATCCACAGATGATTGTGAGCCTTTGTGTTGGTTTTAATTTACTATATGCATATTTAGCCTTTTAATTTTTAATTTACATTATATGTACACCTCTACTTAGTACTTATATATGGTATTTTAAAGTTATTATCCATACTAAATTTACATGCATATTAAACATGGAGTAAATTTCACTTGAATCCGTTAAATTTTTTAGTGTTTTCCCATAATAATATACTAGCGTTGATAAATAGCATATAAATATCATGAACTTCATGCATCGTAAATAAACATGAAAATCGTAGCTTTTCATTTTATGGCTCATTTTAAATTGTTCATCGAATTAATTCTTGATTTCTTAATGATAAGTTTACTTTTGTGGATTCAAATTTTTTCAATTTGCATTTTATATGTACTCTTAGAGTTTAGATTTAACCAGTTGTAATTTGATATTATCTATAAAGGTTAGGATATCATTCATTTTTTTTAATCTCAATTATACAGTTGTTTCATTCTTATATATTCCATATTAGGATGTTGCTTATTTCTATTTATCTCTATAACATCGGGATAGTATGGTATATTTTCTTTTTCTGTTTCTCATCACCCTATTGCTACATATTAATATAAGTTTTTCTATATTTTTTAATTCTAACATTTTGTATTCCATTTGAAGCTCGTTAGTGCCACCATAATTTCTTTTGTTTGATTTGGAACCGAAGCTGGTGAGTTCTTCGCTAGTATATTACAAAGTAATACATCTAGGCTTATTTAAGAGCTGCCAAAAAGGAAACAAAGAAGGGAAAATTGTCAAAATGCCCTCGGCATGCTCAGGAGTTGTGTAAAATCCCTTGCAATTTTCGAAATTATTGGAAAGTACATATTGATCAAAATCTGTCATAAAACTCCTAAGCTGTATTTCATTTAGGTTTTTTAGTCTTTCGACTGCTTGGATATTATATGCAACTGCTTGGATATTACAGGCAACTGCAACTGCTTGGATATTACAGCATCTGGTACACATAAGGTTTTGATTTGGCCCAGGGGTTTTAACTAGAGCAAAAAGCCCAAGGGTTTTTGCTTAAATTTGAAGTTTGAAGCTAGCACGAGGGTTTTGACAATTTAACCAACAAAGAATCCTTATCCTTTTTTGACATTTAAATAGTAGGAATTAAAATATGGTTGCATAAAAGTCAAGGTTTGGACCAAAAGTTGTCGCCATGCGGGAACATGTTAAAATATAAAATATTTTGTATAATTTCAGAAGTTAAAATGACAATTTAAAAGTCTTAATTCTCTTTTCAAACACAGCGGTATTCTCAATGGCTAAATTATATGAATTCTGAAGGGCGGGGAAGCAAGCATAGACATATGAGTAGATTTTTTCTATTTTGAAAAAATATGTCATTATAAAAAATACACTCTAAGTAATCTTTTTTTTATCCCTTTGAATTGGCTCGCCTCCAGGTAAATCATGAATTAGTCCCGAAAACGTTAATTTATGACCGTTTTCTCTTATGGGGCTCGAATCCCGCAGCCCCTCAAGAAAAAATGTCATACCAACTGAGCTACATAATCCATGATCATCGGCAAAAAATACATGATTTATCGACCATGCAAATTCCAGCACACTTCTTCAAATGGTGGGCCCAACGGTCGTGTGAGGTCATGGGCCTATGGCCGTTAATTCAAGCTAAAGGGAGGGCCCCACCTGCAGTTTCTGGAGCCCAAGATCCTTGGAGGTGGCATAAATAAACAATTCTTAAAAGTTACATTCACTTAGCGCAATACACCCACAAACTCACCCGCTTGTTTACACGTCGGCACGTGGGTGAGCTTATGGGCGGACTTAAAGAAGAGCGGCATGTGGGCCCCGCAACAGTGACGGCAACGCGGTTTGGGGCGTAGCGAATCTGGATTCTGGCCAAAAGATTTGCAGTTGGGTACATTGACAAACTTTCCTGCCAAATTTTCAAATAAATGGATTTTGCAAATAAAAAGAATTAATTGCTCATGAAATTTTATGAACAGGGACGGAACCAAAAGTAACATTTTAACATAAACACTACATTATCAAGCTTCATGTTTTACAATAATCTCTATGCATATAATTTGGTTTAATCTATTTTATTTTAATAGCAAACCAATTGAATGGTTGTCACTTGAATAAATTAAAAAGGGCATAATCTAAAATAAATTGATACATGCCCATTCATGAAATTATAAATATTCAAAATTCTGAAAATATAGTAACAACATTGACATAAACATTTTTTAAAATATTCCTAAGAATATTAAAAATATAAATATGTGGGTCATCAAATGGGAAATATTTCAACTGCACGTATTTGATAGGGAGTGTCATTTAAATATGAAAGCTAACTAATTTGTATGCTCTGTTCTACTAATATAATATTATTCCAAGTGAGTTATATCCTGAAAATATATGAGAAATTAAGCTTTAAAAATAATGATAGTGTTTGATTAGGAAAGATAGATAACAACCATTCATTTCAATTATATACCAATTATCAATTTAACCTATTATCAACTTTAATTAGATTTTATTAGCACAACTAGGATATGGCTGGAAAAAGTTGGTTGTCCAAATAAATCAAAACAAAATATATTCATAAAATATATTTTACAATATTTGACATAGAAGTATGAATGGGAGTAAGCAGTTATATATGGATCCTTGATTATAGGAGGATAAATGAGCACAAAGCATTTATAAACAAATTAATACCGGCGGAAAAACTTGCAGAGAAAAACATTATTTTTACTTTTGGAAAATTTAACAAATTTATGAGGCTTATGCGTCCCGCCAAAGCACCTTTTCGGAAAGAAATGGATTGAAGTATATGATGCTCTTTTCTTATTTATGCGTTTATATGAAGTTACGTTTTCCATTTTGCGGCTTGTTATTTTTTCTAAATGGTTGGAAAATAAATTATATGACATTTGGTAATATGGAATTTCTTTCAAAAACACGCACACATGTGATAATACATATTCTATAGTTGCAGAATCGCATAAAAATGCTTATGATTGAAATAGTATATATCGAATTGGTTTTATACTAGTGTACTAGATGTGTTGCCACTTGAATTGTCGTGTTGAAATTCTACTCGGCCATTTCATATTTTCCTACGGTAATCCACATTAGAAATTAGCCTCTTCAACAACGACGACGACGTGGCTTTATTCCTGATGATGCTCGATATCGGTGATCTCCCAGATCATGACACGTGGCAGATAATGTGTCTTGAAGCTCACGAGAGAGGATCTACAGTGGCCGGCCAGACCACTCCTATGCCCGTCCTACAAACAAACGTTGGCTCACCTCCGAGCCCCCTGCACAATTGGTCTCCTCGGCCTCATAGGTCGTCTCCGGGATACCGCAGAATCAAGATACCTCGGCTCTCCCGCTCATCCGTGAGCTCTCTTGCCGAGGTCATCTTCCTCGGTCTCATCGACCGACCAACGGCACCATTCACAGGCGGAACCGCCTCACTCCCGTGAATCTCGCCATGCGCGAGATATCCGCCGGCCATATCCCGCATTCCACGCTATCACGATCCCCCCATTAACGAGCCCGTCTCGCCATTAATGCGGATCCCGCCCATCACGCGGACGTGACGTCGGGAGCGTAACGGCCGGCATGATTCTCGCGCCCGCCTGGCTGCTGCTGCCACTATTTAAACCCCTCCTTCAGACGGTTCAAGCAAGCCATTTTTACTCCATTAAGTCGTTACTCTGCTCAGATTTCCTCTCTAACTTGACCGTCGGAGGGTCCTCGGTGGTACAACCATCCCGGGACTTCCTTGCAGGTAGCTCCGCCCAAACAACCTCAAACCCATTGAGATCCACATGCTTCAGGAGCCAGCCTCCAGATCCAATCTCAGCCGTCTATCGCCGTCATCAGCAAATCAACGGAAAGTAACATCTTGACGTGATCCGACGCACGTCAGCTGGCGCCATCTGTGGGAAATCATTGATTCCACAAAAACAAAAGTTCATCTTCCGATCTCAACCAAATGGCGAGCGGTCATCACGACGATCCAAGCACTAGCCACCGCCTCCCCCACAATGGAGGCGCGGACGAATCTCCTCCCCCGAACGCCATCAACGCCCTAACCATCCGGATAGATTGACTCGCGTCCATCGTGGAAGCGCTCGTCCATGTCCAAACGGCGGGACAAGCTCCCCAGGTCGCTACTCCCCCACCTCAGGACCAGGACCTCTATAGAGGGAGAGAAGACTCCGTTCGCGTCGGCACGACCACCGCCTCGCTACCTCCCACGGCTGCAGATCTCCCGGGCTAATACATTCTGCGACCCGCTGGGCGCCCCACAGTTCAACACCGAGGTCCGTCGCCAGAGCGCCTCGCCCCGAGATCCTTCACGCACATGTCCCTCCCGAGGAGATGTCGGTCAGCTCGCCTGTTACCAGGCATGACCGACACCCCCTCCCACGATGGGGTCGCGCGGACGGGGCTCATCACGGCAACTCAAAGACTACATCGCCAGGAGATCCAAGGAACCTCATTGAAAGGAACCGCAGCCGCGGCCAGGCACAGATCTCTATCAGCATAGGCCAAAGATCAGAATGTGCCGAATCGTCGGGATATCACGGCCGACTTGACGCCCTCGAGAAGAAGATCGAAGGTATGCATCGGGAAGATCACCGTTCGGGCGATGGGGCTAAGTACGCCGCCGACTCGCTCATCAAACCATTCACCGAGGAGCTGCTCGCCGTCCACATCTCCTCTCGCAACAAGCCCCCGAAGGTCTCCCTCTTCGATGGCAAATCTGACCCGAAAGACCATTTGGATGCATTCACCGTGGGAATGAGCTTCCAAGATAACTCCGACGCCGCCCAATGCCGAGCTTTCCCAGCCACTCTCATCTGCTCCGGACGAGACTGGTTCCGAGGACTCGAGCCACGCTCGATCTCAACTTTCGATGAGCTAGACACCCAATTCCTCGGCCACTTCGTCGGGAACGGGCGGCAAAAATGCACAGTCGACCATATCTTCACAATCAAGAGTGGGGAAAAAGAGACATTCAAAGCACACGTCACTCGCTTTCCCTTCTCGAGGTCCCAGAGCACCGGGATGAGATGGTCATTACGGCGCTTAGGTCTGGTCTTAGGTACAAGGAGTGGTTACGCTCTTTTGCATTAGCGCAACCTAAGACCATAGCTGAGGTAAAGGCCTGGACCGAGCGTGAGGTCTAGCTCGAATCCGAGGTCAACGCAAATCTCCCCGGAGCAGAGCAAACCGACCAGAAGAAAAGGGCAAGGGAAGAGAGAAGGAGGCTCGAGCGGTCAAAGCCCTACTCCCCGAAGTTTCAAGAGTATACCCTGCTTAACGTCTCCCAGACCGTACTGCTAGAGGAGGCTAAGGGTGAGGGGTTCTTCAAGCTTCCCTCGATCACGCGCATGGCCTCAAAGCGCACCCGGGGCCCCTACTGCGGGTTCCACAGGTCGCAGGGCCACTCGACAGAAAGCTGTAAGCAGCTCCGAGACTATATCGAGGAACTCATCCATTCGGGACACCTCGCAGCGTACTTGCGAGACAAGCTGCAAGCTGACTGCGAGCAGGAGCAGCGTCCACTTCCCGGTGAGCTGACAATCGGCCAAATCTTGGTCGTGTCTGCGGAGGGTACGTCTGGTACCTACGAAGCTCGGTACCCTATGCCGGGCGTAGAGGCCAACAGATATCCGATGGGCTCAAGCTGCACGAATAAGATCATCTACTAGCGTGTACTTCTTTTCAAGGCAATGTAAACCTTTCTTGAGAACCTTTGTTTATGTAATAAAGGAATCAATAAAACATTGCAAAAAGAAGAGTCTTATTTATTCAAAAAGGTACTATGGGCTTCTCAGCCGTACATCCAAAAAGAAAAATTACAGTAGCGGGGGAAGGGGGTGCAGGAAACATTGCTCATGGTACTCCGAGGATATCTCCGCCAACCGAGCCCACGCAGCCTCAGACCTCTACCCCTGGTGCCGCCTGCGAACGTTGGCGTCGTGCCTCAATTAGTAGACCTCAAGGATGAGCGCCACCGAGCGGTCCCGCCGACCCACAGAGATCGGGCCGAAGCGCTGCAGAGACCTTAACTTACCGACCGCCTCATCCCTCAGCTGCTTGGACAAGGGGTTGTAGAGCCCCGGCGATGCCCTCTAGATGGAGTACATCAACAGCTGGAACATGGAGGGACGCCGGGGGAGCATTCGGCCGAAATGATCCTCAATACAGACAATCACTAACTGCACCGTGTCCCCGGTGCAGTGCTGATCGTAGAGGCACACGTCCTCGAAGCTCACTATGTCGGGGATGGTAAAAGGGAAGTCCTCCATTCTTACGTTTGGGTGTGAAAGATGGAGTGATCAACACTCCCACCATTTTATAACGAACATCCCCCTGGGAGTCCAACAGTTGCTCACCCACGACCGCACTGCCATGCGGCAGACACCTAGCCTTTCTCGACGAAATCGAAACGACGCAGCTCCGACGCTTCGCCTCCTCCACGCGTTCATGGCACGTGTCACCCGCGACTGTCCCTCTTCCTAAACTCCTCGCCAAGAGGCAGCCCGATGCTCACACCGAGAAGGCAGGACAGAACCTTATGAATCAACTAGGCCGGGCTTGCTCGGCTATCCCTGGTTGGTAGTTCCCTACCCCGCAGCTCCAGGGATCAAAGCCCTTGCCAAGAGGCAGCCGAGCGGCTACCCTGCTCGGTCCATCCTTAGTAGGCCTCTCACGGCCCCTACCGCGCTAAGGATCAAAAGCCCTCGCAAGAGGCAACCGGGCCCACTCTTGCTCGGTTATCCCTGGCTGGTAGCTCCCTATCCCACAACGCCAGGGATCAAAACCTTCGCCAAGAGGCACCGGGCAGCTTCAATGCTCGGTCCATCCTTAGCAGGCCTCGTACGACCCCTCCAGTACTAAGGACCAAAGCAATCACCAAGAGGAAGCCAAGTGTCTACCCTGCTCGGCTATCCCTGGCCGGTAGTTTCCTACCCCACAACGCCAGGGATCAAAGCCCTCGCCAAGAGGCACCGGGCAGCTTCACTGCTCGGTCCATCCTTAGCAGGCCTCGAGCGGCCCCTCCCGCGCTAAGGACCAAAGCTCTCACCAAGAGGCAGCCGAGCGGCTCCTCTGCTCGGCTATCCCTAGCTGGTAGTTCCTGGTTGATATATATGCTTTAGAGACCAGTATTGTATATGTATACATATGGATGCTAGGGATATGTATGTACAGGATAATCTTGCTCAGTTTTATAGTATATTATTTGACTTGTCTGTGTCAGGATATGCGTATTTATTTCTATTGTTGTTATATCTAGCTTGCACATATTGATAAAGACTTGATACGGTAGTATACTATTATGGTTTGTCTTTATCTTAACATGGCATATGTCATACTCCTTATTACATATTGCGGTTACATGTTGATAAAGCCCATAGGATCTTGCTTGACTACCTACGTTGTGATGGCGATCATACTTATGGGAGAAGGATAGTCCATAAGCACATCCTTAAATGGTCCCTAGTCGCGGAAGTATCGAGACTGGGCATTGATACTCCAGAGTAGACTAGTGTATACGTTTCTAACCCTGTCAGGGGGATGGTTGGTCCCGCAGCCATTGGTCTGATGCACCTAAGATCGTATACAGATGCTCACTAGGGATGAGTACACTGGACGAACTCGCCGAGAACTTCCAGATGGTACTATACCTATTGTCAGATGGAAGTTCTCAAGTGACATGTGTATATGTTAGTCTTTGGACCCGAGATCGGCATTTGTCTCGTGTGAGTTCCCACTGAGCTTTGATCACTACCGTACCACGGCTCTACTGAGTCGTGCAAATAGGTTTTGGTTGGGTACAGTCCCGAGCCATATGGAGGCAGTGAGCGATTGTTGGGGATTCGTCTCTCCCGGTATTGGGAGTTGATATCGCGCAATGATCGATTGGTCAGGGCCATAAGACCTTAGCCAAAGCAGTTAGGATTTACTGATAGGTTTATCAGTAGTTTCCCGGATTGGTCCTAAGCCACATCAGCACGACTTATCAGGTTATTATGGCCTGACGTTCACCACCCCCTAGACCCGGTATGCGATAGTCTTTGACGAAGAGACCGGACTGTACGGATATTGTCACAGATAGGCTCAGTAGGAGTTCGGACGAGTTTGCTCATCAGCTTTCCTTTTCGACTGGTACCTGGGTAGCCGTTATATACAGCTAGTGTCGCTGACGTGCTTATGGTTAAACCCACTGCCAGAGTACTGTCGAGTCTTTAGATTCCCACACAGAGGGTTTCTCAGCTTCGGGCGAAACGATGTAGAAGTCGTATGGTTTTGCGACAGGGTTCGTTCACATACACGTACTTGTGCGCGTATGGTGTTTGAGCGGTAGATACTTGTAACATTTCAAAAAAATAGAATATTATTTTTAGGAATTTTCAGAATTTAATATTAAGTTTTTAATGAATATTTCAATAGTCGGTATAATTAAATACCGATAAATGGTGAAAATTCCGGAGAAAATTTTGGAAATTCTGAAATGGAGTTTTTGGTAAAAGTTTACCAAATCAGCTTTTAAATATTTATCGGGTTTTATGGATATTTTATCGGATTTTTATCTGGACTGCACACACTTGTGCATGTTAATTTGGGATAAGTCTAGGGTTACCATGTTTAGCCAACCATGATGGGTTAACCTTGTGATTAGGTTAATTGGGTTAGTTAAGGATTAGCCTTGTTAAGAGTTGGTTAGGATCAAAGTAGACTTGTGTAGGGAGAAGTGAGCCATGGTGGCTTTGGATTTTTTGTGAGCATGGTTTTGGAGAGAGAGAGAGAGAGAGGTGGTTAGGATGTGCCATGATCCATCCCATTTCATTACTCCTTGTGTTCTTTCACTCTCTCTCACATCTCTCCCCATAACACAACACCATACCATTATACACTATCACATAACACCACATCAACACCCATCATCACAACCAGCAGCTGCTGAAGCACTGCTTCAGCCCCCCCTTACATCATCAGTTCAGCCACATCAGCCCCAACTTCACCTCCCAATCTTACATCAGCAGCAAGAGCAGCCCAACACTTCAGCACCCTACACCCACACACCAGCCACCCTAGCTGCTGCTACAAGCTGCAACATCAGCTATACCAGCTCCTAACCCCCTTAGCCCACTACCTACACCCTCACATCAGCCCCCATACCAACACATCAGCCCCAAACCCCTCACATCAGCCACCCCAACACTTCAGCTGCTCAACAGCTACATCAGCTGCTGAAATGACAACACATTTCAGCCACCAATATACCTCAGCTGCATCATCAGCAGCCTGATGCTGCAACAGCAACAAGAAAGAGAACAGCCACAGCAGCAGCAACTCCATTTCAAAACAAACCCACACCATCCTCATACTACAACACCACACTTCACCACAAACCAACACCCCTAGCACAACAGCTGCTGCAACACACATAAGGAAATAAGATAAGAGAAAATGCAAGCAGCAGCTGCAGCCACTGAAACAGCAACAAAAGGAGCAGGCCAGCTGAAGGAACAGCACCCCACCAGCAACCACACACTCCTCTTCATCTTCATCTTCCCTTCTCCTTCGTTCTAGGATTCCTTGAGGTATAATCTCACAACCCAACTTGTTCCTTGCTCAGTTTAGGTTATATAGCTGAAAGTTCACTGTTTTTTTTGTGATATGGTGATAGTTTTAGTGAATTTGAGTGAGGTTTCGCCAGGTGATGGTCTTGATCGTTAGGTTAACCTAATTGGGTGTGTTTGAGACCATTGTAACTAAAATTACCCCAGATTTCCAGTAAATACCAGATTTGTTATACTTGGCGTAAATTAGAGATTTTTTCGAATTATTGGCGTTTCTGAGATCTGCTTTCACCCCGGGAACCCTATTACAAAATTGACTTGGCAGTGAGATGTGCAGGCTAGTAGAAACCAACACCCAAAGCCCCAGACCCTGGACCCATACCCCGGCTGCAGATTTAATCCCCCTGGCCACAATTTGTGGCCAGACCAGGGTGGAACCTCCTCGTTTTGCGTGCACAGCCCTATTTCATGTAAACTTGACCCCATGTATGTCTAGTTTTGATCGTTTCCAGTTAGGGTAAAATCTGGGTTGTTTTTCATGAGTTGGCGTATGATTTACGACTTGTTTTCCGTATGGATTTTTGATATTCGATGATTCGTTTCTTTTGGGTGGAGTTTGGACGTCAACGGCAGTGGATATTGGCTGTGTTTGTACGCGAGGCCACAGGTTTTTACTTATGGGTGTAGCATGCACCATTTTGGTTTCCGACATAGTTTTCATGTGTTTTAGCATGTGATATCCTTGTAGGTACCCCACGTGGCGTCGGAGCGTTGGAGATGCAAATGGCGACATCAGCACCGGCACACACAAAACAATGTGAGTAGATTTATATCTATGGGGAGAAGTCGGGTGGATGGCGTATAGTACCCCCGCAGTCCGAGGTGATGTATACGGATGCGTATACACACCTACAATTTATTATATGTTGTTTGGGAATTATTTGATGTTTAGGATGGATAATTGATGGACTTGGATGATTTAGTGTCGCGAAACCCTAGGTAGTGGGTACACTACACATACATATACACACATACATGTACACACATACATACTTGCATACATCCTTACTTCATATGTGCATAGATGGGATTCTATAGATATGTGTTCACATGGGTATGGGACCACGTGTTCACATACGGATTTGAGGATGATACATGGGATTGAGATGAGTCGATGAGGTTGATCTGAGGATATGATATCGGTGATATGATAAAATGCATAATTGAGATACGTCTTGATGCTTTAGAGGATTTTGGGGAATAATGATGCCATAGGAATTGTGACCTATATATATTGATCGACATGTGATTATGATACGAGATATGATATGATATGATATAATAGTGCCAAGATATTTATGATAGGCCGCCTTGGGCGTTGTTTACTCCTTGAGATGATATATGCTGATGATATCGTTTTGCTAGAGGCTGTCAATCGGAAGCCAGATTATGATTACATTGATGACATATGATGATAATACCGATTTATATTAGACTGTCGATCAGTAGTCAGATCTTGATTATAGTGATGATGTTAGCATTGTACTAGACATAGGTCAGTACCCCTGATAATGATCTTGATAAAGAGAATACTAGATGAATGATATGACGAATATGATATTGACCCGTACCCAGATTTGGGGATGCCGTACGACGGATTTACGTACGAGCTATAGATTGATGTTTGATCCGCACTCTTGATTTGGGAATAACTGATTATAGAGATATGTTATCAGATGCGATATTATTGGGGCGGATCACCGACTATATATACATATACATATATCGACTCAGAGGTTAGGCGGTTTACCTTACCTGCAGTTAACCCTTTAGCTCAGCCTTATAGTTGGTGTAGCTATAGGATTCTTATGACCTTAGATGCAGTTTAGCGATCATGGTGTTCAGTATTTCAGCTTCCGCATATTATTATTGTTGCTCTGCATCCCATACTGTTATGATTCATATGTCATTATTGATATCCTGCTGTTAGGACACCAGCACCATTACCGATGATGCGTATGTACCACGTACACTTATTTGCCGGCTCAGACACATCTTCATCGGTAATTGCCATGTCACGAACACTTAGAAAATATTATTGCTTGATTTAGTTTGTTGGCTAGTAGTGACATGATATTAGTATGCTTGCCTTATATGCCAGCTTGACATTGTAGTTATTACCTGTCACTTCATGCATACTGTTGTTCGTTATATGCCGCATTCATGGATTCTCATGCTTATATTCATGGTTTTACATGCTATTGATGATTCGGATTTCCATAATATTTTCTGGATTTGGGGGAAAACCGCAAAACTTACATAAACTGCTTTCTCTCTTTTTAAATATAAAAAGTGCGGTTTTCCCATGATGTATGAGTCGTCCACCATGAGTTTGCTGATGGATTTCGAGACCCGATTCGAAGAGTGGAGGAACCGTTTCGGGTACATGGTGGGCCCGGTGCGGTACCCCGGGGCAAGAGAATCGCAGATGATGGCGTTGAGCCTGGCAGGGGAGCACGACCGACCGGTGATTTTACCCGACACGTCGGATATCCGGAGGATACCGTCGTAGTCATGAGATGGATGGTAGGGGCCGATCTGGACTGACGGCGTCCTGGATTTTATGATTGAGATATTGAGGTACAGAGATTGTGATACAGAGATATCGAGGTATTGGGATTTATGTTTTGTACCGATGCTGGGCATATGTTTCATGATGTTTTCCATGATTTTTGACTATATCCTTATATTTACATGCATGATTGGATTGATCATACTTCACTGTATAATATAACAGGGTATGAGGGCGCTGTTATATATACCCTTACACCAATATTAGTGGAATGGGACGCTAATATATGTGTATTGATATCATTTTAAAAACTTCATCATACTTTTCATGCATTCATATATCATTCATATGATATATTGCCACCTGATGCACTGACACGGGCACATGGGTTTACACTTGGGTTAGGTATTTACCCTAGTCTTGTTATAGATTGCTGGTTATATATATTTAAGGATTATATATCTTGATCGTATGGCCTAGGATTGCGTCATACATGCGATTTCTGTTCGTAGATCTTTTTCTACTCACGAGTTGGCAACTCATCCCCGTTGTGCCCCAGTTTCTTGCAGATGTTGTCGTACGGGTTGCATTATGGCTTTGCGGGCACAGTTTTTTTCGGGTGACTTGCTAGTAGGTGGGTTATTTGCATCGTACCCATCATTATACATTATATATTATATTTCAGTTGTATCTAGAAGTTCCATCAACCAAACATGTACTTATTTATGATAGAGACCAGTGATATTTATTCTTTCAACCTTAGAGTCGCGTGTTATATTTCTATGGGTTCTTGCGGGTTGAGTTTCATTTCTGTTGTGATCCTCGCCTTTAGGCGTTGTATATTATGTTGCTTACAGGTTGATTTGTTATGGTTCTTCCCACTCTCAACTACTTTTCTTGGTTTGGATTTCTGGGTTCGGCTTACTTAGAGTACGTACGCCTCGAGACGTTCGTAGTCTAAGTGCCGGTCATGTTCCGTACTTTCGGGTCGTGATAAAGTTGGTATCAGAGCGTTAGGTTTCACCTTCGAAGCGTAGGATGACCCTTGGTTGATGGAATATGTGACTAAAGTAGAGTGACGTACCGTTGGTATGTTCCGTGGCATATTTACGACACGCCACTCCACTTAAGGAGCCTTAGGATGTACATTTCCTTGTTCAGTATCATATTCCTTCCTGATCTAGCTTCATCGGTACCAGTTTTGGTTTTGCTGCCACGATTACGGGCAAAGAGAGCTACGGCTAGAGTTGCGGTCAGCACGAGCTCGTTACGAACGAGGACTGACCAGAGCATAATTCCGGCGACACACGATTGCAGAGATGTGTCTCTTGATTGTGTTTTTGCGCCACGAGCGTTGGATGGATCGCTGTATGAGATTACTCGGACGTGCGGATTAGCACCAGAGGATTGAGCCACTGACAGAGGCCAGCCAGATATTGATGACCGTTGGTGTATTGCTTGTCCATGATGATTGCGGCACGGTTCAGCGTGCAGACGAGTGAGCCAGTTGTGCTGCAAATGACGAGATATCGCCCTAGATGTTGGAGCTATTGCAGTACGAGATTGTACTAAGAGATGATAGAAGGTCGCTAGTCACCAAGGACGAATGATTAGGACATGTGGATCGTTATCTACCCCAATGCGAGGTCGTCAGATAGATTGATTCCAGCTAGGGACGACTTCACGCGGAGACGTTGAGAGTCGACAGAGACGATCGAATGTCAGAAGCCTATTATTCCAAGTTTAAAGTATTCGGAAAGACATGCAGGCAATTCTATGGTCCCTCTAAAAGAATGAAACCCTAACTCGACTTAATGACCGTATGAAAGCCTTTGAACCTTAGGGTTTGCGGCAGTTCTGCGGTGCCATTAGTGAGGCTTGGGTTTGCCCTTCTACGGCTGGAGCACCGATGCTGTGGTATGTACTCGATGCTATTATACTGTACCCAAGATGTTGAGCTCTTAGGGGATTATGAGGTTTTAACAAATCGATCGGATGGCTCGACTTAATTCGGATGCTAGATGGTGAGATGCATTTCTTGGAAGATTTCAGATACGAGGATAGCCGTTAGAGCTCAGTTCATGCAGCCGTGACGAGATGAGTCCGAAGCAGTCGATATTAGAGAAAAATGGAGCTAAAGGTTCGTGCAAGATCTGGATGAGATGACGTTCCACTCCGCCGACATCAGAGATGCGATGCGCATACCGAGGCATTGTAATTGGATATACCTTCGAGAAGGAGTCGCGGTGAGTATGCAGCCGCTCCGGAACAAGAAGCTGATATAGTAAAGGACGATGACTTCCGGACAATTGACAGAGAGGAGATTTGGAAGAGACCTTGAGCAGGATTCCTTCCAGAACACTGCTGCAATGATACTTGCACCCAGGATCAGATGTGTCACGTACATTCAGAGAGCCGGAGGCCGATGCTAGTGACATGTTGCTTTACGAGTGGTCGCGATGATTGACCGAGAGATGACCAGAGAAGTGCCAGAATGGTATCGTCCCCGTTAGCATGTCTGACAGGGCCGATGAGCCGATGAATCGTGAGACTGGTAATCCACAGAGGAGACTTGGACCTAAGAGTGGTCATGTTACGCACACAAGTAGGTCAGAGTTCAGGATCGTCGACGAGACATGCTATGAGTAAGCACGACAGTTGACCAGAGATTCTCGGAGGATATACTTGATTGGAACTACTCCGTCATACTTCATTTCGGTATTTTGGCGATTTATTCGCATGATTTGATTTTGATGATTGAGGATTTACGATTTTTGCACCATGGTTGTATTTACTGAGTATTTACGATTTTTGCCCAGTTGTTGCACTTGATATTGGATTTCATGATTTCGTGCAAGATGGATGCACCGGATTTGGATTTAGCGCATGTTGGGCGCCTGTTATGAGATGCGATTTTGTGCACACCAAATGCACTAAATCGAGATTTTTCGTGCATTCAGAAGCACCTGATTTTTTTTTGCGGTCAGGCACACACGTTGCCTATGACCGATGTTGCGTGCACAACCGTTGCACCTTGATGTTGTTTCTGTGCACCTGCTTGGCACATGTATGGATTTTGATTTCCGTGCGCACCGGACGCACAGAGTTTTCATATGCATTTTTGGGACTGATTTTCTTATGGAGCAGTACATTTTTTTGTGTTGATGTGATTTGTTTTCGTATTGAGCAGGACTGGTCAGATGACAGTGCCAGGATATGTTTTGCATGCATTGGTAGATTTCAAGGGATTTCCAAAAGCGTGCTATAGTCTCATTATTTATATACGTGTCCGGTATGACACGAAACGTTTAAAACGAGGGAACCCTTCTAAATTATTTTCAAAACGGCGGATCGTACATACTAAATAAAAGATATATACGTATATGGCTATTTTCTTATAAAAACGTCCGCCACTGTGTAGTGTTATGCGCATTGCACATAGACTTTAAAGAATTTGGCATGCATCTTCTTCATATATTTACATGTATAGTTCCGATTTCTAGCATATCGGTTTTACCTTGGATTTGGCATTCGTGTTTTCACCTTGACTCCGATGAGTGCGGGAGGCTTGACGGAGTTTTGTTTTCGAGTTATCTGCTCGTTACGCATGCGCATGTATTGCGCTATTATGCGTTGATGATTTCGGAGCCCCGTGGACTTGGACATTTTATTGAAATGTTTTAGAATTTGGGAGTTTAAATTTAAATTCGAGGACCGAATTTCTTTAAGGGGGGAAGACTGTAACATTTCAAAAAAATAGAATATTATTTTTGGGAATTTTCAGAATTTAATATTAAGTTTTAATGAATATTTCAATAGTCGGTATAATTAAATACCGATAAATGGTGAAAATTCTGGAGAAAATTTTGGAAATTCTGAAATGGAGTTTTTGGTAAAAGTTTACCAAATCAGCTTTTAAATATTTTATCGGGTTTTATGGGTATTTTATCGGATTTTTATCTGGACTGCACACATTTGTGCATGTTAATTTGAGATAAGTCTAGGGTTACCATATTTAGCCAACCATGATGGGTTAACCTTATGATTTGGTTAATTGGGTTAGTTAAGAATTAGCCTTGTTAAGAGTTGGTTAGGATCATTGACTTGTGTAGGGAGAAGTGAGCCATGGTGGCTTTGGATTTTTTGTGAGCATGGTTTTGGAGAGAGAGAGAGGTGGTTAGGATGTGCCATGATCCATCCCATTTCATTACTCCTTGTGTTCTTTCACTCTCTCTCACATCTCTCCCCATAACACAACACCATACCATTATACACTATCACATAACACCACATCAACACCCAACATCATAACCAGCAGCTGCTGAAGCACTGCTTCAGCCCCCCTTAC
Source organism: Agapanthus africanus (assembly GCA_030015575.1). Lineage (NCBI taxonomy): Eukaryota > Viridiplantae > Streptophyta > Magnoliopsida > Asparagales > Amaryllidaceae > Agapanthus > Agapanthus africanus. The sequence continues at coordinate 50,135,027 of CM057340.1, forward strand.
ATCATCAGTTCAGCCACATCAGCCCCAACTTCACCTCCCAATCTTACACCAGCAGCAAGAGCAGCCCAGCACTTCAGCACCCTACACCCATACACCAGCCACCCTAGCTGCTGCTACAAGCTGCAACATCAGCTACACCAGCTCCTAACCCCCTTAGCCCACTACCTACACCCTCACATCAGCCCCCATACCAACACATCAGCCCCAAACCCCTCACATCAGCCACCCCAACACTTCAGCTGCTCAACAGCTACATCAGCTGCTGAAATGACAACACATTTCAGCCACCAATATACCTCAGCTGCATCAGCAGCAGCCTGATGCTGCAATAGCAACAAGAAAGAGAACAGCCACAGCAGCAGCAACTCCATTTCAAAACAAACCCACACCATCCTCATACTACAACACCACACTTCACCACAAACCAACACCCCTAGCACAACAGCTGCTGCAACACACACAAGGAAATAAGATAAAAGAAAATGCAAGCAGCAGCTGCAGCCACTGAAACAGCAACAAAAGGAGCAGGCCAGCTGAAGGAACAGCACCCCACTAGCAACCACACACTCCTCTTCATCTTCATCTTCCCTTCTCCTTCGTTCTAGGATTCCTTGAGGTATAATCTCACAACCCAACTTGGTCCTTGCTCAGTTTAGGTTATATAGCTGAAAGTTCACTGTTTTATTTGTGATATGGTGATAGTTTTAGTGAATTTGAGTGAGGTTTCGCCAGGTGATGGTCTTGATCGTTAGGTTAACCTTATTGGGTGTGTTTGAGACCATTGTAACCAAGATTACCCCAGATTTCCAGTAAATACCAGATTTGTTATACTTGGCGTAAATTAGCGATTTTGTCGAATTATTGGCGTTTCTGAGATCTGCTTTCACCCCGGGAACCCTATTACAAAATTGACTTGGCAGTGAGATGTGCAGGCTAGTAGAAACCAACACCCAAAGCCCCAGACCCTGGACCCATACCCCGGCTGCAGATTTAATCCCCCTGGCCGCAATTTGTGGCCAGACCAGGGTGGAACCTCCTCGTTTTGCGTGCACAACCCTATTTCATGTAAACTTGACCCCATGTATGTCTAGTTTTGACCGTTTCCAGTTAGGGTAAAATCTGGGTTGTTTTTCATGAGTTGGCGTATGATTTACGACTTGTTTTCCGTATGGATTTTTGGTATTCGATGATTCGTTTCTGTCGGGTGGCGTTTGGACGTCAACGGCAGTGGATATTGGCTGTGTTTGCATGCGAGGCCACAGGTTTTTACCTATGGGCATAGCATGCACCATTTTGGTTTCCGACATGGTTTTCATGTGTTTTAGCGTGTGATATCCTTGTAGGTACCCCACATGGCGTCGAAGCGTTGGAGATGCAAATGGCGACATCGGCACCGGCACACACAAAACAATGTGAGTAGATTTACATCTATGGGGAGAAGTCGGGTGGATGGCGTATAGCACCCCCGCAGTCCGAGGTGATGTATACGGATGCGTATACACACTTACAATTTATTATATGTTGTTTGGGAATTATTTGATGTTTAGGATGGATAATTGATAGACTTGGATGATTTAGTGTCGCGAAACCCTAGGTAGTGGGTACACTACACATACATATACATACATACATGTACACACATACATACTTGCATACATCCTTACTTCATATGTGCATAGATGGAATTCTATAGATATGTGTTCACATAGGTATGGGACCACGTGTTCACATACGGATTTGAGGATGATACATGGGATTGAGATGAGTCGATGAGGTTGATCTGAGGATATGATATCGGTGATATGATAAAATGCATGATTGAGATACGTCTTGATGCTTTAGAGGATTTTAGGGAATAATGATGCCATAGGAATTGTGACCTATATATATTGATCGACATGTGATTATGATACGAGATTTGATATGATATGATATAATAGTGCCAAGATATTTATGATAGGCCGCCTTAGGCGTTGTTTACTCCTTGAGATGATATATACTGATGATATCGTTTTGCTAGAGGCTGTCAATCGGAAGCCAGATTATGATTACATTGATGACATATGATGATAATACCGATTTATATTAGACTGTCGATCAGTAGTCAGATCTTGATTATAGTGATGATGTTAGCATTGTACTAGACATAGGTCAGTACCCCTGATAATGATCTTGATAAAGAGAATACTAGATGAATGATATGACGAATATGATATTGACCCGTACCCAGATTTGGGGATGCCGTACGACGGATTTACGTACGAGCTATAGATTGATGTTTGATCCGCACTCTTGATTTGGGAATAACTGATTATAGAGATATGTTATCAGATGCGATATTATTGGGGCGGATCACCGACTATATATACATATACATATATCGACTCAGAGGTTAGGCGGTTTACCTTACCTGCAGCTAACCCTTTAGCTCAGCCTTATAGTTGGTGTAGCTATAGGATTCTTATGACCTTAGATGCAGTTTAGCGATCATGGTGTTCAGTATTTCAGCTTCCGCATATTATTATTGTTGCTCTGCATCACATACTGTTATGATTCGTATGTCATTATTGATATCCTGCTGTTAGGACACCAGCACCATTACCGATGATGCGTATGTACCACGTACACTTATTTGCCGGCTCACACACATCTTCATCGGTAATTGCCATGTCACGAACACTTAGAAAATATTATTGCTTGATTTAGTTTGTTGGCTAGTAGTGACATGATATTAGTATGCTTGCCTTATATGCCAGCTTGACATTGTAGTTATTCCCTGTCACTTCATGCATACTGTTGTTCGTTATATGCCGCATTCATGGATTCTCATGCTTAATTCATGGTTTTACATGCAATTGATGATTCAGATTTCCATGATGTTTTCTGGATTTGGGGGAAAACTGCAAAACTTACATAAACTGCTTTCTCTCTTTTTAAATATAAAAAGTGCGGTTTTCCCATGATGTATGAGTCGTCCACCATGAGTTTGCTGATGGATTTCGAGACCCGATTCGAGGAGTGGAGGAACCGTTTTGGGTACATGGTAGGCCCAGTGCGGTACCCCGGGAAAAGAGGATCGCAGATGATGGCGTTGAGCCTGGCAGGGGAGCACGACCGACCGGTGATTTTACCCGACATGTCGGATATCCGGAGGATACCGTTGTAGTCATGAGATGGATGGTAGGGGCCGATTTGGACTGACGGCGCCCTGGATTTTATGATTGAGATTGAGGTACAGAGATTGTGATACAGAGATATCGAGGTATTGGGATTTATGTTTTGTACCGATGCTGGGCACAAGTTTCATGATGTTTTCCATGATTTTTGACTATATCCTCATATTTACATGCATGATTGCATTGATCATACTTCACTGTATATATAACAGGGTATGAGGGCGCTGTTATATATACCCTTACACCAATATTAGTGGAATGGGACGCTAATATATGTGTATTGATATCATTTTAAAAACTTCATCATACTTTTCATGCATTCATACATCATTCATATGATATATTGCCACCTGATGCACTGACACGGGCACATGGGTTTACACTTGGGTTAGGTATTTACCCTAGTCTTGTTATAGATTGCTGGTTATATATATTTGAGGATTATATATCTTGATCGTATGACCTAGGATTGCGCCATACATGCGATTTCTGTTCGTATATCTTTTTCTACTCACGAGTTGGCAACTCACCCCGTTGTGCCCCAGTTTCTTGCAGGTGTTGCCGTACGGGTTGCATTACGGCTTTGCGGGCACAGTTTCTTTCGGGTGACTTGCTAGTAGGTGGGTTATTTGTATCGTACCCATCATTATACATTGTATATTATATTTTAGTTGTATCTAGAAGTTTCATCAACCAAACATGTACTTATTTGTGATAGAGACCAGTGATATTTATTCTTCCGACCTTAGAGTCGCGTGTTATATTTCTATGGGTTCTTGCGGGTTGAGTTTCATTTCTGTTGTGATCCTCGCCTTTAGGCGTTGTATATTATGTTGCTTACAGGTTGATTTGTTATGGTTCTTCCTACTCTCTACTACTTTTCTTGGTTTGGATTTCTGGGTTCGGCTTACTTAGAGTACGTACGCCTCGAGACGTTCGTAGTCTAAGTGCCGGTCATGTTCCGTACTTTCGGGTCGTGACAATACTAGTGGGTTTTGGTTTAAGTCGGATCCTAGTATTAGATTTTGGGTTGGTTTAGTCTCATTGTATTTGTGTTTCTCGGAACACGGATGCGGGTATATATATACGGTTGAGAGGGACAGAGAAGGAGGCACCTTAATAGGGTTTTGACCATTGACTTGATTAAAACCATAATGAGATGGAGGAAATTGTTTACTAATCTTTATTAGAGATAATTGTGTCATGGTTAATTGGTTTGACCATTTGACTTGTTGACCATTGTTGACCTAGATATTTTTGTTGAACATAAGATATTTTGCTTAGCATTAATTGTGACATGATAATGGTCAAATCAAATGAACCATCACAATTATCTTAATAAAACTTATTATTCTTTTTCCTCATAAGAGAGCTCTCTTCATTATTCTTACTCTCACTCTCTTTCATGGTTCTCTCCTTCTTCCCTCTTATAACCCTAGTGTCTCATGAGTTGAGAATCAAAGGTTGGTGAGACTAAGCAATCCAATATCACACTCTACTCACTCTAGTCTACTTAGATTAGCAAGCTAAGTGTTCTAGTTATCTCAAGTTAGAGGTTTAGCTTAAAGTTGGAACTCTCGGGTGGATCATCGTTGATACAAGGAGGCCGGAGTTCAAGCACGATCCATACTTCCATCGAGGAGCTTGAGGAGAGGATCGAAGACCCGAAGGACTTGTTTCCGTTAGGTATATTTTCTATCATAATAGATAGAACCCTAACTAGCTAACTAGGTTTATGATAAAGATCCGGTTTTGGTTTATTCTAGCGCCAAGTTTTTGTATCGCTATAAAAATTTTGTTTCGCATTTTGCCACGGAAGTTGGCGGGGGCGCTAGCGTAACCCTTCATGGTATTAGAGACAAGCCATAAAACCTACACTAGCTATTTTCAACATGTTTAGAATATAGATCGACCGAATTTTTCAAAACCAAAATTCCATTTTTATAGTTTCTGTTGAATTATAAAAGTGGTCAAAAAATCAATTTTATGGTATCAGAAAATCGTGCAGGCTTTTTTAAGAACCCTAAAAAAATTTGGGCCCATGATCCCTCTAACACACCGCGGAACCACCGCGCAAATTACATATTGGCCGCAGTTCCGCGGCGGTATTGGAGCTTCTGTGCTCAATATTTCTTCTGGGGTTCTTTTGTTTGGAATTATGATTTCTGGAATGTTTATTTTTTGGGCCCAGATTTGTTGCAGTACTAGATTAGAACTTGGGGCCCACTTGGAAAGGTTTAGTCAATCGAAATTTTAAAATACGTATTTTGTTATCAGTACTTAGTTTAGCATCTGCGGCCGTGAATATCATTTGATCGGTAAACCCGTCTATCTGCTATATGTTCTTTTAGACGGATTTGCGAACGTGACATTCACGTTGATGTTTCTGCGATTATGCTGAGATTGTGGTTGGATTGTCGTGGTGGATAGCATGTGGTGCAATGTTAGAAGTGCATTTTATATTCATTTGTACATTTGTTATTGCGGGGAGAGCATCCGACATGTGGACTGCCGTCTTTGCCGGGTTGTATATCTTTTTTTTGGGGAACGACCGGGTTGAGGTCGATGTCACCGTTTGTACATATTATTTTCTTTTCTGTATTTGGATTACCCCGCCATGGAGTGCACGAATAGCCGGGTTCTAGAAGGCAATAAGCCCGCATCTCATGGCGTTGAGACGGAGGGGGCTTCATTCTAGAATTGGCGGGCTATTCGCCGCACTTGTAGGGGGTACAGGTTTTCATTGCACAGGCTATCCACACGACTGGGAATGTCGGGTTTTATTTGCGGATCAAATGAAATCCGGGGTTTCAAGATTATCCACCATTCTGTATTGTTGGCTGTGATTCTGTAATGTTGCTTATTATTATGCCTGGGACGAATGTTATATATACTTATATATATACTAGTAGATGTTGTATATGTTTTGCACCCGCGCTAGTCCAGCCCCCGCTCTGTCGTTAGTTAAGTAACCTAACGGGTGATGACGGGGCCCAGTGGCGAATGCGGATGGCATATACGTACATTGTATTTTCGTTCTTTTCTTGTGTGATAGGATTAAATTGATGGGACTGCATTGATTTTGATTAATGAAAGAAAATAAACCTAAAGGATGTTGTTGGAACAGATTTTGAAAAACTGACATTACAGACGTTCTCTTTTGCTTTGCACAGTGGTATTCGGTTATGAATATCCAGCACCTCATTCGACGAGGTAAGGGCCGAGATCCGTTAATCGGGAGTGACCCCTTGAGTAAAAGTTTTCGTCAACGTAATAACTTCACTATAGTCGATTATTTTTGCTTTGCATCGTGGTATTCAGTTTGGAATATCCTGCACCTCATTCGATGAGAAAAGAGCCGAGATTCCTTCACAGTGAGTGGCCTTTTTATCAAAAGTTTTCTCCACTATATATTTTTGTAAAACCACTCAGGTTCCTTCAACGATATCAAGTTCATTACGTTAATGGGTTTTCGCCAAAAGCCCAGCCGTAGCCCTCCGTCATTTCTTACAAGTACTACTTAGTATTCGAGTTATGTATTTTGGCATTGTCAAGGCGTAGTGATCGGTAGCTGAGTATTGCTTGTTTGCAGCTTTATTTCCGATTATTTAGGACAGTCGCATACCTATGTTGGCATTGTCAAGGGATATACGGGTGGGTCTAAATTAATCAAGATAATGACGGGCCGAACTTGACTAGCGGCTTATGATATATTGGCATTGTCAAGGTCATAAAGCCGTTAGGGGCAAAAACCACATCGGGAGTTTCAAATATACAGGAAACTTGCAGATTTAGCATACCTTCTGGAGTGTAGTGACTAGAGTGGATTCCATCTAGGCCATTACACAATGATAGTTGGATCCCGAACCCACTGATGAGTTGGATTACTCTCGGAAGATATTTCACTTAACAATCAATGTTATAAACCAAGTAGGTGTCTAGAACGGTGTTAGCGGGGCTACGCCTCCAGGCAAAAGAGATTATATAATTAAGGAACTTCGCGAAAGCGTTGGAAAACCTTCCTTGAAGTACCAACACTAGCCTGGCTGAAAGGTTAAGTAAGTATTGTGACGTGTGATTAAATCCTGACTTGTTCTTCTTTTAGGATTTGAAGAAGAATTTGAAGAAACAGTGGGAGCCATCTTGGTTAGATAAATTAATGACCAATCTAATCTTACAAGAGCGCACGCTGAGTGTTTCTTTTCTTTCTCTCCAGGTAGCAACTATTTCACGCCCTAATCAAGATAATAAAATGTACCGCTTGACCGATCCGAATTCTTATTCGGGGCTGGAGAACGTCGTTTTGGCTGTAACTTATGATGGCAATCATAAGTATGAGGAAGGGAACGAGGATTGTTTGAATTCCAAGGAGACCCCATTGAAGAAGAAGCATACTAATGCATCTACTTCAGGTGTTCTTGTAATTGAGAACTGCTTTTCGGTCAGCCTACCTTCTGGGTACTAGATACCGGATCAGGATCTCATATCTGTAATTTATTGCAGGGACTGAGAAAAAGTAGGATTATTGCACTTGGTGATATGTCCTTCAGAGTAGGGAACGGAGCACAAGTTAATACTGCAGCCGTCGGTGAATATCACCTAGTGTTGCCAAATGGCAATACTATGATTTTGAACAACTGCTACTATGTACCTTCCATGGTTTGCAATATCATATCGGTTTCTTTACTTGATAAAGATGGATATAACTTTGTTCTTGATAGAAATATCATGAACATTTACCTTGATAAGGTACTGGTTGCAGAAGGTACACTGTGTAATGGTATCTATGTTTTAAATCAGAATACAGTTCTCAATATACAAAACACACGCAAGAGGAAAAGTTCAGATACGAACGAATCCTACTTGTGGCATTGTAGACTTGATCATATCGGAGAGAAAAGACTAAGTAAGTTACATAAAGATGGGCTCTTGAATATGTTCGAATTTTCATCTTGTGAAACTTGTCAATCTTGTCTCAAAAGAAAGATGACCAAATCTCCATTCACCAGACATGGAGAAAGAGCAGCAGAGCTCTTGGGACTCATACACAGTGATGCGTGTGGTCCGATGTCTATACATGCACGGGATAGGGTTCTCGTACTTCATCACATTCACTGATGATCTCTCTAGGTTCGGGTATGTATCTTATGAAACACAAATCTGAAACTTTTGAGAAATTCAAAGAATTCAGAAACGAAGTAGAGAACCAGAATGGCAAAAGTATCAAGATTCTCCGATCTGATAGAGGAGAGGACTACTTAAGCACTGAATTCAAGGACTTTCTAAAAAAGAATGGTATTCTCTCTCATCTTACTCCTCCGTATACACCACAACACAACGGCGTGTCGGAGCGGAGGAACCGTACTCTGTTGGACATGGTTCGCTCCATGATGAGTAGTGCTGAGTTACCACTTTCATTCTGGGGACTTGCACTTGAAACAGCAGCGTACTTGTTGAATCAAGTTCCGTTTAAATCCGTGCCTAAAACTCCATATGAAACATGGAGTGGTAAAAGACCATATCTTGAACGTATTAAGATATGGGGTTGTCCGGCCTATGTAAAGGTGCAAAATCCGGATAAGCTTCAGGCACGATCAGTTTTGTGCAACTTTGTGGGATATCCTAGAAATTCACTGGGATAACTGTTCTATCACACTGAGGAACAGAAGGTGTTCGTTGCTCGTCGCGCCACCTTTTTGGAGTGGCAATTTCTTGCTAAAGAAATAAGTGGGAGCACGGTAGAACTGGATGAAATATCTGAACCACAAACTCAAATTAAGGATTTAGTAGAACCAGAAAATTCAATAGTCCCAGACAAACCTCAGCCACTCCGCAGATCTGGTAGAATTTCTCATCCACCCGAGAGATACTATGGTTTTCTCATAGACGGGGATCGAGAGGATTGCATCTTAGAAGAAGATGATCTTACCAGTTTCAGGCAATCCATTATCAGTAGGGACTCTCATAAGTGGCTGGATGCTATGCGATCCGAAATGGAGTCCATGTACACCAATAAAGTGTGGACCTTGGATATTGCTCCAACTGGGGTAAAACCCGTTGGATGCAAATGGATCTACAAAAGGAAACTTGGTGTAGATGGGCAGGTGGAAACCTATAAGGCTAGACTCGTTGCAAAAGGTTTTCGTCAAAGACCTGGTGTGGACTATGACGAAACTTTTTCTCCAGTGGCTGTGCTCAAATCCATTCGGATCCTACTTGCTATTGCAGCCTTCCACGACTATGAGATCTGGCAGATGGACGTAAAAACATCTTTTCTAAACGGCTATTTTGAAGAGCGTTTATATGGATCGGCCAGAAGGTTTTGTAGACAGTGGGAGCAGCGGGAAGGTGTGCAAGTTGTTTAAATCCACATATGGATTAAAGCAGGCATCGCAGAGCTGGAACATTTGTTTTGATGAAACAGTCAAGGAATTTGACTTCATCAAGAACGAGGATGAGCCTTGTATTTATAAGAAGATTGTAGGACGAACTGTCGTATTCCTAGTCGTGTACGTGGACGACATTCTTTTGATAGGAAATGACATTCTTATGCTATAATCGGTCAAGCTATTCTTATCACAAAGGTTCTCTATGAAAGACCTAGGTGATGCCTCATACATTCTGGGGATCAAGGTCTACAGGGATAGATCTAAGAGATTATTGGGACTTTCGCAGTCCAAGTACATAGAGACCGTACTGTTTGTAGGGTTACTAGGCACGCGCACAAGGGTCTATGAGGCATCAACCATGCCCGAATAAAAATTTAGCCGTGCCGAACAACCCGAATACGGAACTTTAAACTAGAGATTAGGCGAAAACTAGCATGCTAAACACTTTAACACTAAGTGAGAGGGATTACAACCTTTGTAGATCCGGTCCTTCACTTCATATGCTCCGTGTTGTGGTCCCTTCGCTGTGATCATCGGGATCCGGACTCTCGAGAGGTTCCACGAAGAGAAAGATGCAACCTTTGCTTCCGATCTTCGATACTAAGATGATCTACCTTGAAGTTTCTTTAACACAAGCTAACACTCATGAAATGATGTGAACACCCTCATCTAAATGGCAAGGGAAGATGAGGATGATGAAGTAGGATTTTTGCTCTATTTATTTATCTTTTTCTCACAATTATTCATCACTTGGAAAAATCAAGAAAGCTTTTTTCCATGAAAGAATGAAGGAAGAAGATGAACAATATTTTGTTTTTCCTTTTGTGATGAATAGGAAAAAGAGATAATGATCAATTATGCAACCATGGTTCACTTAACCATTGTAGAGAATTAACCAAGGGTTAGGGTTTTGGGTTGAGTTAAGAATGACTCACTTGAAAATATCTTTATCATGACAAAACAAAAACCTTCTAGAATCATCTAGAAACCATTAACCCAAATCAAACCCTAATCTTGTTTAATCTCCACTAAACATGTTGCATCATTTATCATATCATGTTACAATATTATATATCACATATATAATATTTATTGTAACCAAATAAAATAATACAATTAACATATATCGCATATATATCAATGTATTACCCGAGTGAGAAAAAGAATCTTTTAGTGAGCAAATATTAGTTAATGCAATTTAATATATCAAATATATTATTATACATTAAATTATCGAATCAACACTTGATCCGACAATCTGGCTATATCGCATATAACCGACTAATATTTATCCATACCGATTCATCGAATCAACACTTGATCCGATGAGCCGGCTGATATCAAATATCGTGAGAATATAATACGGTATCACATATCGCATTATCCTCGGTCCCGCACATATCACATATGTGCCCCTACTCCATTTTGCCTGAGTCAAGAAACCTCTGTGTAGGACTCTAAAGAATCGTCAATACGCCGGCAGTAGGTGATGATCATATCAATCACCCACAAGCTGCAAGCGGTCAGCTAAACGTAACAGCTACCCAGGTATTGAGCGCTCAGAAGATCAACAAGCAAGCATGTACATTCTCCTGTGAATCCAAACAGTAACACTCCCGTACAGTCCGGTCTCGTCGTCTGATATGTTGCATATCTCGCCTAGGGCTGGTAAACGTCAGACCCCAGTAGCTCGATAAGTCGTGTCGATATGAGGTCTATAACAGTTCGAGAAACTACTGATAACACTTACCAGTAAATCTCAGCAACCCTGGCCAGGGATTTCCGGTTATAGCCAATCGAACACAGCACAACATCAACTCCCTATACCGGGAGAGACGAATCCTCTCCTATCGCTCATTGCCTCTATGTGATTCGGGACTGTACCCAAAAGCCACCTTTTTGCACGCCCTCTTGGACGTGGTATGATGGAAATCAAAGCACAGTGGGAATCACACAAGACTCTATGACGATCTCGGGTCAACAGACTACTCTGTACCAGTGTCACCGGAGAACTGCCATCTGACGTATGGTATAATACCATCTGGGAGTTCTCGGTGAGTCCGTCCAGTGTACCCAGTCTCCACTGAGCACCCGTACACCATCCTTGATGTCAAACACCGATGGATATGGGATCATCCATCGCCCATCTTATGGGTCAAGATGCGTATACGCTAGTCTACTCTGGTGCATCGATGCCCTGTCTCGATACACCCTCGACTAGGAACAGTTATAGGATGTACTCACCGACTACCGTGGCCCCACTAGTATGATCTCATCATAGTCCCAGTAGTCGAGTACATATCCTAAGGGTTTTATCAACATGTAACATAGAGACAATCAGAGTACATGTTAAGATAAAGTACAACCAGATAGCATACTATCATGTCGAGCAAGAAAGTCCTCCCTATATATGTCCTAGCATCCACTACAATATACATCGTATGTACAGTAATGGCCTCTAGGGCATACATATAACTAGCAATCTCCCACTTGCACTAGGGCCATCTGTTATGGTATCGCATACCCAACAATTAGCTGCGGTTGAAGTATCTCATACTCAACCATCCCATAAAAGTCTCTACTGGGATCAAGGCCTTCGTGAGTGGATCCGCGCTGTTGTCCTCTGTGTCTACTCTCCTAACCTCGATCTCCCTGGAGATCAACCATCTCCATGATCATGTGATACTGCCTAAGAGTTATATCTGGATTTCTGATGGGACGGTAGTTCCTTGGCATAAGCCACAACTCCATTGTCACACAATGGTAGGAACGAAGTTCATCTTATGAACTTATATATATATCCAGACTGTCTCTTTGGTAGCATCCTCGGTAACGATGTATCTTGCCTTTAATCGTCTAGTATGTCACGGTATCTAGCTTGGAACTCTTCCAACATACCGTCCCTCCACTGAGGGTAAAGACAATGCCCGCGACTGACATTCAGTCGTCCTTATCACCCTGGAACCTTTCCAGTGATTCTCCCTAGGATCGATTGATACCATCTCACTACAACTAGTGAGTATCCTAACATCCAATTAGATCTATCTCATAGATCCAAAACCCAGGATTTAGGACGTATCACTTTTATCCTATATGGAGAATCCTTGTGATAAGCGGAGATTGACCGAGCGTAGCATAGGAAACTCCTTCCCTATCAAGAGTATGTCATCCACGTACTCTACGAGGATCACCACCATACTCTCTACTACCTTTTCGTATATACAAGGTTCATCTACCATTTTGATGAAGTCAAACTCTTTGACTACCACATCAAAACAGATGTTCCAACTCCCCAATGCCTGTTTTATCATATAAAACATCTTGCACACGTTTCCGCTGCTCCCACTGTCTACGAAGCCCTCTGGCTGTGTACTTATAGACGCTCTTTTCTAAAACATCATTTAGAAAAACAGTCATGATATCCAACCACCAGATATCGTAGTCATGGTATGTAGCCGTGGCAAGTAAGATCTAGATGGACTTAAGCATAGATCCTTAGAAAAGGTTTCAACATAATCCATACCTGGTCTATGATGCAAACCTTTAACAAGTCTAGCTTTGAAAGTCTCAACTTTTCCATGCACACCAAGTAATCTTCTCAAGATATACTCGCTCATGATGGGGATTTAACCCTTCAGATAAAGCAACCAAAGTCCATACTTTGTTGGTGTATAAGGATTCCATCTCAGATCGTTAAGCATCCAGCCATTCTTACAGAGTCCCACTCCTGATGGCCAGCTCGAAACTAGTTGGGTCATCATCTCATGATGCAATCCTCGCTCCCACTGTCATAGAGAAACCAAAGTATCTCTCAGGTGGGTGAGGAACCCTGCTAGATCGGCGGAGAGGCTGAGGTTCGTTGGAAACTATTGAATCCTTTAGTTCTACCAAATCATCAGCTGCATTTTGTATAGCTGGAACCTTTCCAGTTCTACATAACAGATCTTGCCTTGAGCTTGTCCGGATTTTGCTTTCAGACATAGGCCGGACAACCCCAAATCTTAACAAGCTTAAGATACAGGCTCTTCCCTTTCCATATCACATATGAAGTGGTAGGCAACTGATTTGATTTGAACCCTTATTCAATAGGTATGCAGCTTCTCAAGTGCATAACTCCCTAAAGGAAATAGGAAACTCAGTAGTACTCATCATAGAGCACACCATATCACATAGGGTGCTATGGCTCCACCCCGATACACCGACGTGCTGTGGTGTATACGGAGGAGTAATGCTGAGAGAGAATCTCATTCTCCTTTAGAATAGTCCAGGAATTCCGTGCTCAAATATTCTCCTCCTTGATCACATCAAAGGACATAATACTTTTACCCGTATTTGTTGGTTCTCTACTTCTAACTTATATTCTGTGAATATCTCAAAAGCTTCGGACCTGTGTTTCAACAGAAACATATATCTGAATTTTGAGAGATTATCAGAGAATGTAATGAAGTACAAAGAACCGATCTTGGCATGTGTAGACAGGGGACCTTACATACATCAGCATGTATCAATCCAAGAGTTCACTAACTCTTTCTCTGTTTCTAATAAACAGAGCTATAGTCATCTTATCTTTGTGACATGACCGGCAAGTTTCACAAGATGTAAATTCAAACCGATTTAAATATGCATCTAAATGTAACTTCAGCCAGTCGGGTTGCATTGATATGACCTAGTCTACAATACCTCAAGAAGGATTCATTCATTTCTGAACTCTTCCTCTTGTGTGTGTTCCGTATACTAAGAACTGTAGTTTGATTTAGAACGACAATGCTTTTAGATGACGTGCCTGAACCGATCAACTCTTGATATAGGAAATGTTCAAAACATTATCCAACAATACAAAATTATATCCTTTCTTTACTAATAAAGAGACTGATATGATTTTGTATATCAGGTTCGGTATCTAATAACATTTGTTCAGAATCAATATATTCTGGTAATACAGGGTGATAGTGACCAACAGACTTGGCTGCAACACTTGCACCGTTTTCTGTCTTATGAAACTTATCACCCGTTCTCAGTTCTTTACCTATCTGTAGCCCATGTAACAGATTACATATACGGGATCCTGATCCGGTATCACATACCCAGGACGTAAAGGATACTGAGAAACAGTTCTGTGTAATGAACACACCCGAAGATGATGCATCAACATACACTTTCTTCGTTTGGGCGGCACGGGAAATCTGGTATTCCTCAATTTCCTGCTCTGTCTTATAACAATTATAAGTTGGAGCGGGACCAACGTTCCCCAGCTCAGTATAACAAGCGGGTTCGGTCAATATATCCGTTTTATTATCTTGATTAAGGCATGATATGGTCGCTACCTGGAGAGAGAGAGAAGAAAACACTCAGCGTATGCTCTTGCAAGATTAGATTGGTTATCTAATATATCTAATCAGGATGTCTTCCACTGTTTTAATCAAATCTTCCTTCAAACCCTAAAATGAAAGACTAGCCGGGATTAATTACACGCTACAAGTTCGCCAATCTTTCAGCCAGGCCAGTGTCGGTACTTTGAGGGAGGTCCCCCGTGCTATCGCACGAACCTAATTAATGTAAACCTCGTTTTCCCAGAGGCGTAACCCCGTTGACACCTTTCTAGACACCTACTTGATCGGCTAATTGTAATGTGTAAAACTCTCCCAGGAGTAACTCTTACTCGCAGCGGGTATCGGGATCCAACTATCTTATAGAAGGTATGCAATCTCATTGCAAATTTCAACACTTGAAATTCCCAATAATATTTTACCCCTAGCGTCCCATGACCTTGACGCAGGCCAATAAACCACAGTGCGCTAGTCAAGTTCAACCCATCATTTCTTGATTGAATTAAACCCACCCGCATGACCCTTGACGCAGGCCAACAAAGTCGCACGACTACCCTAACTCAATCTGCATCATATGCATAAGCAGATAAATACTAGTTAGCTACCGCACACTACGCCTTGACGCAGGCCAACAAACGTAGCACGAATACTAACTACTACTGATCTGAAATGACGGAGGGCTACGACAGGTTTTTATGAAAACCCTTTGCGTAATGAACATGATATCGTTGTAGAATCGAGTGATTTTAAATGGAATGTTTTGGAGGCTTTTCTAGTTTTGCTAAAAGGGTCACTCCCGGTGAAGGGATCGTCGGCCCTTTCCTCATCGAATAAGGTGCAGGATATATCATATATACCGCTGTGCAAAGCAAGAACTATAGAAGCAATCAAAAGACAAACCGAGTTTGTAGCATCTGCCAGTTATTGCTAAAGGAGTCACTCCCGGTGAAGGGATATCGGTCCTTTCCTTATCGAATAAGGTGCTGGATGTTCTACAAGGAACACCGCTATGCAAAGCAACAACTAGAGCTACCAGTTTTTATAAACAAGTTTCTACAACATCTTAGGTTTCTTTTATTTCGTTAATCTCATTAATGAAGTCCCATTTTTATTATGCACGAAATCTGCAATATAACATATATCTCATATATATATAATATAAACATTCATCTCAGGCAGTAATATGATCTCATCACAGAACATTGCAGCAGAAGAACATATATGAAATATTGGATATACTAGGACGTCCGTGTTTTCAATACGAGCCTGTATAAAACACGGATTCCACGGTCGCGAAAAATAGCCAAACCCACATCCCTAGACCCCTACGAGAGCGGCAAGCAACCCTGCCAATTCTAGGGTTAGGAGACCCGGTCTCGTCTCCTTGAGATGGTCTCCCACTGGACCCTAGAACCCGGTTACTTGTGCTCCCCGCCTTGGGTCTACCTAATGCGGAAAAGTAAATAATATACAACGGTGACATCTTCCGCTACCTGGAAGTGCCCCAATAAAAGAATATTACAAACAAATGAATTTTACATGAATGAAAAAGAAAAACTCTCATCTCACATAAAACCCCCGGCTATTCAAACTCGACGATCCAATAGAACATATCACAGCAACACATAATATCTCATATCATCAACGTAAGCAAGTATGCGTATCCCGATTGTCGTTGATGTATAGCAACGAAGCCGGCGATACACCACATACTACGCTTACGGTCACAGAAAAGAAAGTGTAAAACTACAACAGTTGGAATCCGCAATCTCCTTAGACATTGCACGCCTAACTGAATGAATTCCTTAGACATCACATGCCTAACAATTATAAACCCCGCATTTTAGTCTCATTGTCGAAAACTCTTTTCAATATCAAGTCGGGCAATTCAACAAGATTCCCGACGTCCTGATCGAATGCTCGTCGCAAACTTTAGTAGACGGCCGCACCCCTGATACCGTCGACGAAGTGCACCAAGGCGGAACACCGCTACCGCGAGCACCCGAACGGATGCTTTCGGCGACGGGGTTCTCCTACAGTCACTTGGTCGGGGCTATGGGGCGTAGCTGTCTATTAAGTTTATCCGGCGAGTATCCGCGTACACTACGTGATTGCGACGGACTTTTGATCACATCAAAATTCCGTGGCAACCAATCATCTGAGACTAAACTGCTATGTTTATAATATTCAAATTAGTTATCTCATAACTACCTGTGGATTCCAAATATTGTATCACATTCCAGATAAATAGAAAAAGTTAAACTGTCCGATCGAATCATCAAGCATCCAAGATTTCCCCAATATATTTCAACACTTGAAATCAGTTTAAAAACATTCATCACATGCCACAGTACCAATGGTCCAGCCGTAGAAGGGTCAAGCCAACGCCTCACATGTGGCACGCCGTACTGCCCCAAACCCTAAGGTTCAAAAGGCAGTTCAAGACGGTCATATAATCGAGTTAAGGTTTGTTGTCTTCTAGAGGGTCCACCGAGTTACTTGCACGACTTAGAACATTCTTAAACACGAGAAAAAATCCAACTTTTGAAAAATTTTCCGACAGGGGAAAAAGTGAGTTATTGATATCCGTTCGAACTTTTTAACAGTTTCTATAAATTACCCGGACAAAACACAAAAGACGAAATCTGATACTCCGATCGAAACATCGAATCCCCAAAAAGACCCGAGAAAACTCAACTGTAGAATAAACATTAAAAATTCCCAGAGAACTCAGCACTGAATAAGAGAAGTTACTGTGCAAAATTGGGTTGATGACGTCATCATTGCGCCGCGGAACGCCGCAGAAGGCATGCTTCTGCCGCGGTTCCGCCGCGATTTTCACAGTTCATTGAAAACTTTTTGCATCGTAATTCTTAG
Source organism: Agapanthus africanus (assembly GCA_030015575.1). Lineage (NCBI taxonomy): Eukaryota > Viridiplantae > Streptophyta > Magnoliopsida > Asparagales > Amaryllidaceae > Agapanthus > Agapanthus africanus. The sequence continues at coordinate 50,152,796 of CM057340.1, forward strand.
AATTCCCTGCTGAATTTTTTAAGCATTTTTAATATTGAAAAATCCACAATTTTCAAAAAAGGACAGAGAGCAATTTGGATTCGGGGTTTCGGGTTCGATCGGACTTCAAACTCCGTCTAGACTTCGCCTAAAACTCTAGCTTGGCTCTGATACCACTGTAGGGTTACTAGGCACGCGCACAAGGGTCTACGAGGTATCAACCATGCCCGAATAAAAATTTAGCCGTGCCGAACAACCCGAATACGGAACTTTAAACTAGAGATTAGGCGAAAACTAGCATGCTAAACACTTTAACACTAAGTGAGAGGGATTACAACCTTTGTAGATCCGGTCCTTCACTTCATATGCTCCGTGTTGTGGTCCCTTCGCTGTGATCATCGGGATCCGGACTCTCGAGAGGTTCTACGAAGAGAAAGATGCAACCTTTGCTTCCGATCTTCGATACTAAGATGATCTACCTTGAAGTTTCTTTAACACAAGCTAACACTCATGAAATGATGTGAACACCCTCATCTAAATGGCAAGGGAAGATGAGGATGATGAAGTAGGATTTTTGCTCTATTTATTTATCTTTTTCTCACAATTATTCATCACTTGGAAAAATCAAGAAAGCTTTTTTCCATGAAAGAATGAAGGAAGAAGATGAACAATATTTTGTTTTTCCTTTTGTGATGAATAGGAAAAGGAGATAATGATCAATTATGCAACCATGGTTCACTTAACCATTGTAGAGAATTAACCAAGGGTTAGGGTTTTGGGATGAGTTAAGAATGACTCACTTGAAAATATCTTTATCATGACAAAACAAAAACCTTCTAGAATCATCTAGAAACCATTAACCCAAATCAAACCCTAATCTTGTTTAATCTCCACTAAACATGTTGCATCATTTATCATATCATGTTACAATATTATATATCACATATATAATATTTATTGTAACCAAATAAAATAATACAATTAACATATATCGCATATATATCAATGTATTACCCGAGTGAGAAAAAGAATCTTTTAGTGAGCAAATATTAGTTAATGCAATTTAATATATCAAATATATTATTATACATTAAATTATCGAATCAACACTTGATCCGACAATCTGGCTATATCGCATATAACCGACTAATATTTATCCGTACCGATTCATCGAATCAACACTTGATCCGATGACCCGGCTGATATCAAATATCGCGAGAATATAATACGGTATCACATATCGCATTATCCTCGGTCCCGCACATATCACATATGTGCCCCTACCCCGTTTTGCCTGAGTCAAGAAACCTCTGTGTAGGACTCTAAAGAATCGTCAATACGCCGGCAGTAGGTGATGATCATATCAATCACCCACAAGCTGCAAGCGGTCAACTAAACGTAACAGCTACCCAGGTATTGAGCGCTCAGAAGATCAACAAGCAAGCATGTACATTCTCCTGTGAATCCAAACAGTAACACTCCCGTACAGTCCGGTCTCGTCGTCTGATATGTTGCATATCTCGCCTAGGGCTGGTAAACGTCAGACCCCAGTAGCTCGATAAGTCGTGTCGATATGAGGTCTATAACAGTTCGAGAAACTACTGATAACACTTACCAGTAAATCTCAGCAATCCTGGCCAGGGATTTCCAGTTATAGCCAATCGAACACAGCACAACATCAACTCCCTATACCGGGAGAGACGAATCCCCTCCTATCGCTCATTGCCTCCATGTGATTCGGGACTGTACCCAAAAGCCACCTTTTTGCACGCCCTCTTGGACGTGGTATGATGGAAATCAAAGCACAGTGGGAATCACACAAGTCTCTATGACGATCTCGGGTCAACAGACTACTCTGTACCAGTGTCACCGGAGAACTGCCATCTGACGTATGGTATAATACCATCTGGGAGTTCTCGGCGAGTCCGTCCAGTGTACCCAGTTTCCACTGAGCACCCGTACACCATCCTTGATGTCAAACACCGATGGATATGGGATCATCCATCGCCCATCTTATGGGTCAAGATGCGTATACGCTAGTCTACTCTGGTGCATCGATGCCCTGTCTCGATACACCCTCGACTAGGAACAGTTATAGGATGTACTCACCGACTACCGTGGCCCCACTAGTATGATCTCATCATAGTCCCAGTAGTCGAGTACATATCCTAAGGGCTTTATCAACATGTAACATAGAGACAATCAGAGTACATGTTAAGATAAAGTACAACCAGATAGTATACTATCATGTCGAGCAAGAAAGTCCTCCCTATATATGTCCTAGCATCCACTACAATATACATCGTATATACAGTAATGGCCTCTAGGGCATACATATAACTAACACTGTTCCCCGCCGAAAGACGCGACCGCGTAGGTCCGTCTTGCCTGAATTCCGAGGGCAAATGCTAATTGGTGTTATCCGTCCACATCTCCGAAGATTCCAAGTTGATTTATGACACCATGTATCGAAGGTTTAGACGGATGCGGCCGATGTAGCAGATTTCGTCAGATTCCCCCTCATTTGAGGGGTTTTTATTGTGGGGACGCTCTTCCCTGCAGGCGTAAGCCCCTGCAGTTAATTACGCTACCGCACTCCTTCTCCAGGTGGTCACTTCGTGTCGTGGGTGTTTATTTTGTTTTTGGTTGCCCGTGGATTGTATACGGAGACTAATTTATGTTGTTGCCCATAGGGCGTGAATTAGTCCAAATCCGTATTCTCTTAGATTTAGGTTTGGGGGTTGGGTTTAAGGATATGTTAGTCTTATTTGAGACTAAAATCAACTTAAACATTTGTTAAGCATACGTTAGTCTAATTTTAGACTAAGATCAACTTAACGGGATCATTTAGATCCAACAAAAGAGCATTTGGGCTCTATTGTTTAGTTTAGGGACATTGCGGTCAATTACCAGTTTAAGGACAGGTGGTCCATGGTTAAGGACATCATAGTCCATGGGCTTAAGGACCCCCACAGTCCAGTTTAAATACGTTATAGTCTATGAAATGTATGGTTGTTGGGACCCGTCACCTCTCTGAAGATGTTGAAGGATTACAGCGACATATATCAGAAGGGTTCAGAGATGTACCCTTGAACCAATTTTGGTTGAAAGATCTATAGTCCAATTTGGGGCTAAGATCTGTTAAAAGATTTATGAGCATATAGGCTCAATTAATCTGAATGAGGGGTTTATAGCCAATTTGGGCTTGGCCCACTCAGTTAAAATATTTAAACATTTGACAATGCTGAGCATTGATTTGAGTTCTGACAATATTTTTTGTCTTTTACTGAATGCTGAGCATTCCTTATAGCTCTGGGCTTATTAAAGAATAATTTATGTTCTATCAACGCACACGTGAGGGGCACGTGGTGCGCTTGGCGCTTTGCGCCAGTCAAAGAGCGCAGAGCGCTAGTTTATAAGCGCATTGCGCTTCTACTGGGTAGCGCACACGTGAGGAGCACGTGGTGCGCTTGGCGCTTTGCACCAGTCCATGAGCACATTGCGCTAATTTGTGAGCACAAAGCGCTATTTGTTCAGTGGCGCACACATGAGGAGCACGTGGTGCGCTTGGCCCTGAGCACCAGTCCATGGGCGCTGAGCGCTAGTTCAAGAGCGCAAAGCGCTAACTGTTGAGTGGCGCACACGTGAGTGACACGTGGTGCGCTTGGCGCTGAGCGCCAGTCCAAGAGCGCAAAAGCGCATTTGATCAATTTTATGATCTGGGAAATAAGTTTTCCCTTAGAAGAGACTTTGTCTCAAGATACTAAGAACAAAATTTCTTACTTTATAGGAGATGCTTCAATCTCTTGTATTGATGAAAGGTTTTGTCTTTATGGATCTATGATCATTAAGAGAATTGAATTATTCTCTCCCCCTTTATTTTATAATGAGATGTTCATGATATCTTTTTGTAAAAGACAATTTGTCTTATAGATTTATGATCTGTGAGAAGAATTATATTCTTCTTTTTTTTATTTTTATGATGAGATCTCTTGATCTTTTTGTGAAAGACTTTGGTCTTGTAAATCTATGATCTTTAAAGAAGTAAATTCTTCTTTCTAATTATGAGATGATTTCATCTCTCTGTTCTTTTATCTTGAAAAAAAGAAGTTCTTCTATTGAGAGCTTGGTTCTTCCTTCTGAGATTCTCTCAAAGCTTATGGGGGAGTTCCTCTCTATGCTTCTGTCTCTCCGAGACTTGAAGTCTGGGGTTTTTTTTATTGGGCAAGCTGATTTGTTCAATCAGTTAAGGAGATTTTTTCTCCAATTGATTTGGGGAATTTCCCATCGTTGGATATTTGATCCAAGGGCTTCTGATTTACAGAAGGCAATCTTCTTGTTTTTAACAAGATTGGTAAATCTTTCCATACACAATTTATTCTGTGCTTTGGTGATTTTTAATCACTATTGGATCATTGATTCAACGGTGCTCTGATTTATAGAGCACAATCTTGTTGTTTGGAAAGATTTTGAAGAATTTTTCCTTAACAGAATTTAATTCTGATTGATTAATGATTTATCATTATTACTGGATCTTTGATATGACGGTAGGGAGTTTTTAGTTCTAGCGCTAGCGCACCCGTGCTTTGCACGTGGTGCGCTGCTTAGAGCGCAGCGCACCTAGCGCTAGCGCACACATGCTTTGCACGTGGTGCGCTACTTAGGGCGCAACGCACTTGGCGCTGCTTCTGAAGCATTGCTTCATTTCAAAATTTGAATTTTAAACAGAGTTTTGCGCTGATTAGGGAAACAAATGCCCCCCGCCGTTGCGCTCACGTGGCTCATACGTGAGTGCAGCGGTGGCAACATCTCCACCATTAGATCAACTTAGAAGTTGAAACGGCACTCAGTGCCTATAAATAGGACCGTTGGCCCTTGAGATGATTTCTATTCATCTTCCTCCTTCTGAGAATTTTCATTCTCTTGCAGAGTATAGCTTTTTGGCTTAAGAACTTCCTTAAGGACAGAACTCTGTCAAAATTTTTAGGTAAAGATTAAATCTTTTAAAGAACCTTTTAATAATCTGGGGTTTCACCCATTAACAGAACTTTGCTCTTCATAGATCTTTGATCTAAAAAAAGCCCTTTTAGGGTTTCATCAACGGAACTTTGCTCTCTTGAACCCATAGATCTGAAGAGATCTTTTCTTGGGGTTTCTTAGCCCATGAACAGAGCTTTGCTCATAAAGAACTCTTAGAATTTGTTCATAGATCTTGAAGATCTCAGAATTTTTCATTCATTAAAACTCTTATTTTAAATTTCCTGATGGTTATTCCATCGTTTTTACAGAGCAAGGCTCTTGAAGAATCTTTATTCCTTCATCATTAAAGTTTGACAGATGTCACTCTGTCACAGAGCACTGCTTTTAAGGGGAGATTTACTCCTTAGCCCGAGGGGTTCTCATTAAATGAGAATCAATTGAGGATTTCCTCATTTAATTAACAGTCTCATCAAATGATGAAGCTGTTTTATTAATGATGAACTGTCATCTAGATTTTGTGGGTCCCCTTTGGTACCTCTCTACTGTATTGCAGTGCGGTACGAATTTTAAAGTACCAAGTGTCAGAATTTAAATTATAGTACTGACGGTTGACTTTCGTTCCTTTTCGCGCAGGTGACATGTCTTTCGACACTTCTTTCCCGTTCGTCCGCTCAGAAGGCGGATTCCCTGAAGCGTTTGTAGACCGAGAGGTTATTGCGCTGATTAAAGACCATGACCCGGAGTATAAGAATCTTCATCTATGGGGTAGATGGTACGATCAAATTATCAGAGGCCGCCGGAGCTTTTCTTGTGCGACACCCTCGAAGCTTATCTCTGCGATCCCTTATGCAGATGCACCCCTGATAAGCTATACTGTGGAGGAGGTGAATTGGACTTCAGAAGGTCTCCTTCGGCCTTCTATTGCCGCAGTACCCTTGCAGCCGCCGGTAGCTTTGGATACTTTAGGACGGCGCATATGCCAGGGTGAATCGCGCCCTTGGGGACAACCCTACAATATAGGACTAACTCCCCGTCACCCGGTCGGATATCTGTAGTAGGCCCGATATATCTTATCGGCAAAGAAATCACAGCTGCTGAAGCTTGGATTGTACCCTGCGATATACGCTTCCTTGTTCCAGTATTTTACACCTCCGACATGGTGATCAAGACGTTTCTCAAACAATAGAACATCCCGACCCACACCTTCCTCTTATTGGATAGAGAAGTCTCCATTTCCTTAGAGGAGTTTGCCGAGGTCTCTGGTTTACCCATTAGGGGATAGAACTACGAGGAGCTGCTTCCCCCGGATGAGTATATTTTTGCCACCAAATCGATGGTGATGGGTTTTACCTCAGAGAACGCAATTCAACACCAATTTCCAAGCTTGATAAAGGTGTTGAATATGTATGAGAGCCTCTTTCTCGAATCCGGAGGCCGCGGGGTTACTTTTACAGATTTTATCGCTTGTTTTCTCTGTGCGGAAGTTTTATCGCGTCAAGGTGAAAAGTTTGCCAAACTTGACGATCCTTTTGGTTTTGGTTTGGATCGCCCGCCAATATTGGATGCCGATCAAAAGGATTTCTTTCTTCCCAATGTCGCGATCGTCCCCTTTTCGGAAATTGCCGCTCCAGGCATCGATGAGGAAGGGTTCTTTTTAGGGTTTCTCGGTTTATGGTTAAGCTGGTTCGCGCTTCCCATGCACCCTCGCTACATGAGGCCGTCTGTTTTCTACCCCGCGCATCGAATGGTTGCCGGGATACAAGTGGTCGTCGGGATTGCTGGGTTAGCCCATCTGTATCACGGCCTCAGCTTGGCAGCGGATACTACTGAGCCAGCGGTGCAGCCTTCCAACTTCTTAATGCATTATTTCACCTCATGGCTCGAGCTTCACGTGCTTGGGGTCTTCGGTATCCATAAAAGACCTTCTTTTTATGACAGATGTAAATTCCCCCGGATAATGCGGCTAGTTGACGCATCCATCATAAGTCCGACACAACGGGAAGCTAGGGGTTTGCTCCTTCGTCCACGCACAGTTGGAGATGGTATATCTTTCACTGATAATATTTTGACCGTCGGCCAGGAATCTACAAAAGCGGTGCTGCCATTGCAAGACATTTTTAAAGATGGGGCCTCTGTGTGGAAAGCTCGGGAGATTCTTCATCTGTACTCCATCAGGCCAGGATTTCTCGTATTTAGGCAAAACGATGCGGCGTTATTCATGAGATACAATCCGCATCGTTTTACTCAGCAGCTAAGCTACAATCAGGGCGTCCCGCTTGAAGCTTTCTTGGAAGAACCTGCTGCTACCGAAGAGGGTATACGAAGTGCGCTGCATCATTTTATGCTCCTGAACATAGGGTCCAACTTCTTTATCAGCGAACCGAGCTGTATTCCGAAGGCCCTGAATGTGTATGTGGCCTGGTATCAACATTCGATGGGCTCTGTCATTAGGGAGGAGAAGTGATTGCTGCTTGATCGCAAGGGTACCGCTCCGACTGGTAACCCAAATGTTCCCCTGAAACGACGGACCATTGTCCATCCTCCCTTAAGAGAAGTTGCTGCGGTCGAGGTCCCACGTGATAGCCCGAACTACCGATACCCCGTGCTCCCATGGAAATGGTGACTGTGGCGTCCCCCGAGTCTGGCATGGGTTCAGATATCGGGACTCGTCGTCCTAAGGTGCCCGCCAAGCGTAAGCTTGTGCTGGCGGCGACCGGTACTCGCTCGCAGAAGAAGAAGAAGTCGATTCTTTCTGCCGACGTTGTATTTGGTCAGGAGCCTCATGCTCCTTATAGCGAGGGCTTGGGTGAATATGGGACCAACGAGGGTCTATTCATAGCGCCGGATGATACTGATCTGGAGGCTGCTCTTGCAGCTTCTGAGCGATCAGCAAGCCTCAAAGCGGGACTGGTCATTCTCGCACAATCAAGTAAGCTTCAATCGTACCTTCTTGCTACTATGCTTTTGTTATCATATTTTGACTGACACTCCTTCTCTAACAGGCATTTCTACTGAAGAGGCTCTCGCGGCCTCCCTCAAGACCTTTGAGGAGGAGGAGAGGGTTCGCGCTTCGCTGGACATTTGTATATTTCGGCTCATTGTGCCTTCATTCCCCTTTCTTATGGGTAATCTGACCCCTTTTTCATCTTATCGCAGGGATTACGCCGACTCAGGTCATGCCCAGTACAATGCCAATCCTGCAGGGTGATGCGGAGATGCTTCCAGGGCCAACTATCGAAGTCCCGGCCTCCTCAGTATTGCCAAAAGAGGCTTTATTTAAGCAACCGATGACGGATGCCATAACGACTCCAGAGGTAGCTCCTGGCGTGGACGATGACGTCCCGTTGACAAAGGTCTTGAGAAGATCGGTTTTCATGGCCCAGGCGGAAAGGAAGCGCAAGAGGCGTGCGGCAAAAGAGCGTAGAGCCGCCTTGGCCATAGGTGCAGGCCCAAGCGCTGCTTCTCCTGCCCCTGCTTCTTCAAAGATTGCTCCGGTTTCCCTGTCTATCGCTCATAGACAGGCGATACGCGCGGCTCGGGAAGCAGCTGAAAGGCTGTCTCAAGGTAACATAACTTTGGGTCTTTTTTTATTAAAGTTTGGTCCTCAGATTCTCATACGTCATTCCCTGTAGGGCCGAGTCCAGATGAGGAAGTGGTAGGCGAGACGGCGGCAACCACTGAGCCTGAAGTGGCCACTCTTTCTCAAGAGTCTGGAACTGTCCCAATTGCCACTCTTTCCCCTTGCGGTTCCTTACTGTTACCGGGTGCTGTGAGTGTCACGACGGTGCTCGTGGAGTCGGGGGATGAGGCTACGGGTGGCGAAACCATTCCGATAGAGAAGGGTGAAGCAGTCGCTGCATCTAGTGATGCCCTTTTCGCGGTTTCAACCGGCGACTCACCAGGTAGATTTTGGGTTATTGTTTTCATTTTCATTCTGCAATCCCTTTTTCAATCTCTTCTGACAGTACTTCTCTTGTTTCGGATGCAGGTGTGGTGAGCGTTGAGGTTGTGCCACCCGAGGAAGCATCGACAATCGCTGCTTTGATGGTGGCCGCCCCTTTCCCTTCTCTCATATCCTCCCAAATGCTGGAAGGTACGGATTTGTGATCCATCGGGTTTCATTGTAGGCAGTATACTTTATGTACTGACATTGCATTATTACACCCTTGCAGGAGTTCTGTTTGATCATCTATATCAGGTGCTGCACCCACATTTCTCCTTCCAGTCGGAGATTGCTTTATCTAGTGGCGTTGGTGAGTACAGCCTCTAGCTGATGTCTTCTTTTTTCTTTTACGGGCAGTCAAATCTAATTCTTCTTTGTTTTGACTGCAGCACTATAGCTTGAAGGAGGAGACGAAAGAACAGTTGCACCACCGGGACTCCCGGTCTTGCCACCTGCCGCTGCCGGTATAGTAAACTCTATTGTTCATGAACCTTCTCTATTTCTTGAACTGTCATTTGACTATGATTTGTTTTGCAGCAGTGACACCGAGTTCAACTCCGTTCGAGTCTCGAATCATAATGCCAGTGGGCCCCTTTTCCAGACGTCCATCTTCTAAGGGCGTTGCTACTAGTCTGCGCATGTTGAGCGATTATATCGAGGAGCTTGACGCGGAGGCTCCTACATTCACTGTAGATTTTGCTGCCGAGATTAATCCTATGCTGGCGACACTCGTGAACTTTCATAGTGAGGGCGTCGTTGAGTCTTAGGTTAATCACTGCAGAAAAATTGAGTCTTGTCTGCATGAGCTCAAGGTCGGACGTTCTGCTCCCGAGGTCCTGGGTATGAACTCCCAGCGGGCTGCATGGGTCGAGCAGAGTACTCCCTACTTCCGCCATCTTGAACAAGAAGCGGTCCTAAAGCGTAAAGCGTGTGAAGAGCCTTCAAGCGAATCAGCTCGACTGCATGCTCAGGTTGATGCAAATGTTGTACAGTTGAAAGCTATCTTTAAGGGCCTTCTACAATGTATTTCTGACGGGCTAACGCTGAGGCAGAAGCTCGACCTCATCGAGCGAGATGCGCAGAGTCGTAGGGCATCTCAGCGGGTTGTTGATGAGCAACTTTCATCTTATTTGCAGCAACGGGCTCAGATTGAGACGGAGTTGGCTGCGGCAGCTGACCGTGAAAAGGGGCTGAATGGAGTGTGCGAGCGATTGATTGGTTTATTGAAAACGCCTCCTTCCCAATAGTTGTTTTTGTATTTTGCAATTTTTGAATAAAATGTATCCATTTTTTTATATATGATGTAACTTGTACCCAATTGAACTTATAAATAAAAGATACATTTCTTTCGTACTATCTTGTGTTATCTCTTGCTTTTCTTCTCTTTTCTGTGTTGTCGGCATGTTACCTTAGTAAGCGTAGCCTGTAGATGATAGAGAGCATTCCGTCTTGAACCCTTCGAGAGGTAACGATGGCTTAGGAAGCAGGTTCAGGTCTGCTGCCTAAGACTTTTCAATTTTATGAGCCGTGAGGGTCTCATAAAGACTTTTCTCCCTACGAGTCGAGAGGATCTCGCAGGTGTATTTTCTTTTTAGGAATCGTGAGGATTCCTAAGTGTGCTTTCTCTTGAGAGTCGTAAGGATCTCACAAGAGAATTTTCCCTCTTACAAGTCGAGAGGACTCGTAAGTGGTTGTTTCCCTCCTTGTCGAGATTCGACTTTGGAGAGTGTGGTCCGTGAATAGTATGCAAGAGTCCATTTTTGACCGACTTGCAGGGCCGCAGTGCTTAGGAAACAGGTTTTTTTTAATCCCCACTGCCTAAGGTTTTTCCTTACGAGTCGAGACGAATCGAGAAGTTCTCGCAAAGACACTAATTTCCTCACGAGTCGAGACGAATCGAGAAGTTCTCGCAAGAATGTCCTAATGTCACAGTTAACCTCTGCTCTTTACGACAGAGGTCCATTAGGGTCTGTGGTACTAGGGTTTTGTCCGTCGTACCGTCGCGTTGGCTGATGTATTCCTGATTTGTCGAAGAATATTTATAACCGCAATCAAGAACGGCGTCGCTTGATAGCTAGCCGGTGAGTACGGGTCGGTTCACAGGGATTTTGTGTATCTTCTAATTGTTCTAACGAGTTAATTCCGATTGGTGTCGGATTGATTAAATCTAAAAACTAAAATGATCTAAACTAAAATCTTGCTAGGGTTAGGTTTAGGTTAAGTTTGGAAAGTCAATATTCATCACCGCTTTCTATGCTCAAATTAAGATCCATTAGGTGTTATGGTAACAATTAATAAAGTGGATTAGTACCATCGGGAAGAAACTGTGTTTCTTCCTCTAGGTTCTTGTCCTTCCTTTCATAATTCTTACCTTAACCTCCATGGAAAACACGCTCAACCGGTTGTTTATACTACGGTATCACCGCTACCTCGTGGGATAGGGTGCCGTAGGGAGCGGTGTGTGCATGTATGCATAGAGTCCTATAAAAACGTGTGATGGGCAAGAAAGGGGTGAGAGGTCTTCATCTCTCAAGCCTTCTCCAAATCTAACCCTAACAAGCGAGGAGACTACTTACTCATTAGGAAATTAAAAGACATTTTCTAAGTTATCTAATTAGGGTAGAGAATGAAATTTAACTAGGGCAGATAAGAAATTACCTAGGGCATGGAAATAGAATTTAACTAGGGCAAGAATTGAAAATAAAACTTACTCCTAATTTGATGCACTCTTCATACTTTTCAAGAATTGAATTCTGAATTTTGAGATTTACAATGAGGCACAAGAAGAGGAATAACCTAAAAAAGAGATTTAGAGTTTCTATTTATAGATTATAGAAACCCTAGGGTTACAATTGATTCACGTCTGCATTTACAATTTTACCCTAAGAAAACCCTATTTACTGCACCGATGCACCGACACCACCGACACGCGCTTCGCACGTGCCACAGAATTTTTCCAACGATACGGGCTACACACGGCCGCGGAACCGCGGCCAGAAGGCAGGTTTAGCCGCGGATCCACGGCCGTATAGGGGACTTGATGCTTCATTTTTTCTGGGTTTCTTCGGAGGCATTTTTCCTTCTATTTTCTTTAGTTGTTTTCTCAGATTGGCTTCTAGATTTCTTCCAGATTTTCACAGTGAATATAGTCGTGGACTTTTACCGCTTGCTTCGTGACGAAGTCTTGAACCTTGCGCTGCCTTTGTTACTTTGTAAATTTGTTCACTGATCTTCGTTTAGTCTTCAAATTGTATGCTTGATCAAGATTCTTCCATTTGTTGGTCGTAGTCTCACTTTTGTATCGTCTTTTCATCTTTTTCACTGTTTTTGTTCTGAGAACCTGTAACCTGCAACTATGTAGCAGACATGGGTCAAAAGCACCTGTTTATTTGTAAAATGACTAGGACCGGGGAATATAATAATGCAAAATTATGGTATGAACAATTCCTCGATAGGCAATCTTGCTGTTCGAGTAGCCTTGCGATTGTCGTGTCTCTGATCCCTTTGGGGGCTGGACAAGACGTCTTCAAGCAATCTTCCTGGGCAGTTTGACCTTCGGAAGAGCAAGCGTTAGGAATTTTGTCATGCCGCTTTTTACTTGAGGTTAGGCTCAGTTTGGGGAGCCCCGATGAGTCATAACCACTTTGCGCTGGTGTGGGATGATCTCCGATAGTCTTTCAGGTTTTATATGAGTTGCCGTCAAGATTCTGAAGCTAGGAATTTGGCCTTTGCTTCGTTTGCTGGTATTGCGTATACTGTATCGAGATGAATGTCGCGGTTTTATCTAGGTTTTTGGTAAACCGTCGAGGTTTGGAACTAGGGATTTTGCCGTGGCTCCGTTGTTTGATTGTTGCATTTGAATCCTGCTGGAGGAAGAACGCTGTGGTGACATCTCATCTGCTGTATTGAGACGAACGTCAAGGTGGTGACCACTCCGTGCTGGTGTGGGATGATCTCCGATAGTCTTTCAGGTTTTATATGAGTTGCCGTCAAGACCCTGAAGCTAGGAATTTGGCCTTCGCTTCATTTGTTTTAGCATGCCCGAATCCTGTTGGAGGAAGAACGCTGTAGTGATATCTCATCTGCTGTATCGAGACAAACGTCGAGGTGGTGACCACTCTATGCTGGTGTGGGATGATCTCTGATAGTCTTTTAGGTTTTATATGAGTTTCCGTCAAGAATCTGAAGTTAGGAATTTGGCCTCCTTTTCGTTTGTTTTAGCGTGTCCGAATCCTGTTGGAGGAAGAACGCTGTAGTGACATATCGTCTGCTGTATCGAGATGAACGTCGAGATAGTGACCACTCCACGCTGGTGTGTGATGATCTCCGATAGTCTTTCAGGTTTTATATGAGTTGCCGTCAAGACCCTGAAGCTAGGAATTTGGCATTTTCTTCGTTTGCTGGCATTGGGTCTGCTGTATTGAGACGAATGTCGCGGTTGTCTCCAGGTTGTTGGTAAACCGTCGAGATTTGGAACTAGGGATTTTGTCGTGGTTCCGTTATTTGATTGTCGCGTCTGAGTCCTGCTGGAATGAGGAATGCTGTGGTGACATCTCGTCTGCTGTATCGAGACGAACGTCGAGGTGGTGACCACTCCGCGCTGGTGTGGGATGATGTCACACCCCGCTTACCGGTGTACGGCGAAGGGGACGGGACGAGGCCGCTACGTATTTACTGTGAAGTAAATATGCTAAGCGTATCTAAGCAATATAAAAGTAAAGCATAAGAGACAAGATATACTAAAAACAACAACTTTATTTATTCACATTCTTTCTGTATAATGCATGGAAAGTAAATACAACTGAAATAAAGCAATGCCTAAACAATGGCATACCAGAAATGAAAAGTACTGAATAGAAAGTGTACAATGACTAGAGCTCGGGGTCTTCACTGAACTGGTCCAAGTCTTCAGCAGTAGGCTCGATCTCTGACGTGCCTAGATCACCTGACGACATTCAAAGAAGAAAGAAAGAGAATGTCGTCAGCGAACAGATCGCTCGGTAAGTCCCAAAGATAAGGGAGAAAATAGAATAGACAGAAAAGAAGGTAGCTTTTAAAGTTGTGTTATATGGTTATAATGTTGTGTTAACGCTGTTGTTTGTACCTTAGTACAGAAGATGCCAGTATATACGAGAGGAGTCTCACTTACACCGGAGACTTTGGTAACCCGTAGTACAAGGCTCCGTCGATAATACCACGGAACAACGGCATGGATGTAATTACGTCTTAAGTGACCACCTCGTGCCGCCTTTAACATATTCCATATCAGTCTACCCCTTAAACCCCGTATTATCTTGATTGTATTGTTGTATTGTAAATTGTATTGATTGTATAATTGGATGACTGACCGAAACCATGATATCAGTAAACGGATATAACTGGATAATCATGTATATAACTGTAGAATCATGGATGTAACTGTATAATCATGTAAATGGATCCATGGTTCGGTTCAGTCAAGTTGATAGATTGAATATCTGGAATAATGGATTCATGTTGAATTGTAATATTGTAAATTGTAGATTGTAGATTGTACTTGAATCATATTCAAGTCAGATTATAATGAGACTCAAACTGAGTCAGATAATTAGAAAAGTAAATTGAAGTCCTGATTGTTTTGATATTATTGGTAACCGCTGCACATGGGCGGCAGGATTTGTGTCTTTTTCAAAGACGATTACCGTATTGATAACACCGTTGTTAAGTTGTCTACCTTAGATAGGCAAGCACCCACTTCTCCGGCTCCCTGAGGCTCAAGAGATTGGTCTTGCTTAAACCTATATTTACTAGGGTCCTTAGGGTAAATTATAGAACTTGAGGGGAGTTTACGTAAAAATACTTTGTATAGTTTTCAAAATACACCCCAAGTATTTATTATCATCTTTAGAGTTGTAATAAATGTAGATTTTATATTTGTGACAATTCTAATGAGAATATCTTAAACTCATAATAAAAGGTATTTATTTGTAATATTGGTTTTGTATGGAATTCATGGTATTTTGGTGTAAAATTTATTCTTGTGATATTTTTAGCAAAAGGTGGAATATTTATAATACTTCGAAATAGATATCTTTATCTTACATATACATATATTTATATGAAAATAATTTTTTGTATATATCTATAATATTCTAAAAATCTCGTTTTCTTAAGATGTCGTATTTTAAATCTTTCGAGACTGAATGCTCCTTGCGGAGGTCTGAATCTCGCACTACTAAGCCCGAGGATGTGCGATAATCCGCACCATCCCGAACGGGTTCTCCAAAATGGGTTGTAGCGACGCTTTGCAAAGATTGTATAAATACTAAATCCTTTAGAAAACGGTTTTATTAAGTAAATGGTATTTATTTGCAATGATGTCGTTTTCCCTGTTCCCCTCCGAACGGCGGCTCACAGGACCGCGACGTGTCCTGACGCTGGGATTCGGGGCAGATGATATTTGGTTTTATCCGTCCACCTCTCCGAAGATGCCAAGTTGATTTATGGCACCGTGTATCGAAGGTTTAGACGGATGCGGCCGATGTAGCAGACTTTGTCAGATTCCCCCTCGCTAGAGGGGCTTTTGATTGTGGGGACGCTCTTCCCTGCAGGCGCAAGCCCCTACAGTTAATTACGCTACCGCTTCGCGGTAACAACTTTCTCCTTCTCCAGAATTTCATTTCGTGTCGTGGGTGTTTGTTTTGTTTGTGGTTGCCCGTGGATTGTATACGGAGACTGAGTAATACCGTCGCCCGTAGGACGTGGACTAGTCTAAATCCGTATTTACTTAGATTTGGGTTTGGTGTTTTTAGTTTAAGGATGCATTAGTCGCGTTGCGGCTAAGATCAACTTAAACGTTTGTCAAGGATACGTTAGTCCTGTTTGAGACTAAGATCAACTTAACGGGGTGATCCATTTAATATATGGCCGTTGGGACTCGTCGCCTCTCTGACGTCGTTGAAGGATTACAACGACAGATGTCAGAGGAGTTCGGAGATGTACCCTTAGACCAAGGTCGATTTGGAATTTTATCGTTCATTTGAGTGTTTAAGGATACGTTAGCCGTATTTGGGGCTAAGATCAACTTAAACGGGACCGTTTAGATCCGGCAAAAGAGCATTAGGAGGCTCTATTGTTCCAGTTTAGGGACGTAGTGGTCCATATTCCAGTTTAGGGACGTGGTGGTCCATATTCCAGTTTTAGGGACATGGTGGTCCAATATTAGTTTAAGGACGTTTCGGTCCAATATTAGTTTAGGGACGTTTCGGTCCAACATTAGTTTAGGGACGTTTCGGTCCAATATTAGTTTAGGGACGTTTCGGTCCATATTCATATGTGGTCCTCGGGACCCGTCACCTCTCTGATGTCGTTGAAGGATTACAACGACAGGTGTCAGAGGAGTTCGGAGATGTACCCTTGAACCGGTAGTAAATTGATTTAAGAGAGCAATTTTGCTCAGTCAATTTAATTTAAGGACTTATGGCCAAAATTGGGCTAAGTCCAGTTTATGTCTTTGGCCTGTTCTAGGGCTTTAACCTTCTTTAGTAATGCACTGCATTATTCTTGTTTTGGTCGGGCTTTGCCCTTTTCTAAATGATGCAGAGCATCTATTTTTTTGTTTGGGCTTTGCCCCCCTTTTGAAATGCATAACATTTTTTATTAGGCCTGTTAGGCCTTTTAATTGGGCTCTGTCCCTTTTCTTTAATAATGCAGAGCATTAAATACTCTAACAGTGCCCCACGTGGCTTGTCAGGCGCTTTGCGCTTAGTAATGAGCGCAAACTCATATTGTGGTGACACGTGTCACGCTCTGGTGAGCGCAAGCGCAATAGCGCAGTGCGCTGCGCTGTTGCGCTGGTGACACGTGGCGCGCTCTGGTGAGTTACGCCAATTCCAGAAAGCAAAGCTCTATTTCAAGAGCGCAAGTTGTTTTATAGCTGACACATGGCGCTCTCTCAAGAGCGCAACAGCGCAGTTTGGAAGTGTAAAGCACTAAGAATCTTTTAGATTCAAGAACAGGAGTGCAGAGCACTATTTGATTTCTTGATCTAATTTAGATCAAAGAAAATAAATTTTTCTTTTTTGTTTCAAGAACCAGAGGTTCATAAAAAAGTGCAAAGCACTATTATTACTTATTTTTCTTTTATTTAAAATTATTGATCTTGTTCTTAGATCAATAATCTGTCCATAAGAGAATTTTCTCTTTTTCCTAAAGGTTTTTACCTTCTGTTGTTCTTGAGAAGTTCTCAAGAGTTCTCTTCTCTCTTTTTTTTTATAAAGATGTTGATGCTTTTTAATTGAGGCCTAGGGTCCTTTTTATAGTGCCCATAAATTAGTTAAATTTGTTAAAGAGATCTTTCTCTGAGTGATTTGGGGAATTTTCCCCACCGTTGGATCTTTGATCAAGGGCTTCTGCTTTGCAGAAGAAAATCTTCTTGTTTTAACAAGAACAGAAAAGATTTCTTGGAAATTTAATTCTGTTTGGCGCAGATGCCCCAGCGCGTGACACGTGTCGCGCAGCGCACTGCGCAGCGCAACTGCGCCAGCGCATCTGCGCTGATACGTGTCGCGCAGCGCGAAGCGCAGCGCAACTGCGCCAGCGCATCTGCGCTGACACGTGTCGCGCAGCGCAGTGCTTGCGCGGCTGAAGCGTTGCTTCATAAAAATAGAGCTTTGCTCTGATTGGGCGCGCCTTTTTGGGCGTTGCTCTGACGTATCAGCGCCTGACATGTGGCGCGTTGCGCCCGAGATTCGAAGCGTTGCTTTAAAATTTTGAATTTTGAATTTCAACAGAGCTTTGCTCTGATTGGGCGAAACAAATGCCCCCCCACCGTTGCGCTCACGTGGCGCACACGTGAGTGCAGCGGTGGCAAACTCCTGATCGTTGGATCAAGGGGTGAGTTCAAGGGGCGCAAGCGCCTTATAAATAGGACCTCTGGCCCTTAGAAAAATCTTACTGTTTTAAGATTTTTATTTTCCAGAGCTTTGCTCTCACTCAAGAACTTCAGAGCTTTGCTCATTTCTAAAGTCAGAAACTTTAGGTAAAAATTAATTTAAATCAAATTAATTTAACTTAATCTTAACCAAATAGCTTTGCTCTCACAGATCTTTCGATCCAAAGGGATCCCCATTGGGGTTTCATAAACAGAGCTTTGCTCTCAAAACTTATACATCTACAGGGATCTTATTCATGGGTTTTAACCCATGAACAGAGCTTTGCTCATAGATCAAGTGTGGATCTTTTAGATCTGCAAAGTGAAGAACTTATCATAAGTTTTCATGGGTTTTTCAAGGTCCCAAAAATTTTTTTTTAAAAAAATTTTAAGTATTAAGATTTTCTGATGGATCTTTTCCATTATTATCACAGAGCTATGCTCTTTTTAAGGAATTTTATTCCTTTGAGACCAGAATTTGACAAGTGTCATTCTGTGACAGAGCTTTGCTCTGAAAGAGGAGATTTTCTCCTTGTCTCTAGGGATTCTTCCCCCCTTTTTTTAAATGGGAATGTTTTCCTGGGACCAACTGACAATCTCACCCAATGATGAGATTGTCTTATTAACTGACGTATTGTCATTTAGATTTTGTGGGCCCCTCTTTGGTCTCCTACTCACTGCACTGTGGTGTGATGTAATTAATTAATTTTAATTTAATTAATGCATTTTCTCTTTTTTTTCTTTTTTTTTAGACGCCAAACGTTGGAATTACAATACTAACGGCTAAATTGTTCTTTTTGCAGCGATCATGTCTCTAGACACTTCATTCCCGTTCGTCCGCTCGGAGGGGGGATTTCCTGAGGCACCCTCGGACCGTGAAGTCCTGACCATGATTAGAGAATATGACCCAGAGTACAAGAAACTCCACCTTTGGGGGTCTTGATATAACCAGATTATTATGGGTCGACGCAGCTTCACATGCGCAGTGCCGTCTGAGCCCATCACGGCGATTCACTATGCTACCCCACCCTCGGTGCAGTATGCCGTGGAGTTGGTGGATTGGACATCGAAGGGTTTTCTACATCCCGCTATAGATGCGATACCGGTTCAGCGTCCTATGGTTTTGGACATCCTAGGGCGCCGTATCTGTCCGGGTGAAGCACGACCTTGGGGGCAATCTTATAACCTTGGTCTGATCCCCCGCCACCCGATTGGCTATCTACCGTGGGCCCGGTACATCCTGTCGACGAAGAAGTCGCAGTTGATAAGATTAGGACTGCCCACCTGGTCGACAGGATGTACCGAGCATCGGTTGGAGTCGCTGCGTCTCGCTCCCGAGGCCTTGGCTGCCAGTAATCAAAGAACAGCGTGGATTGAGCAGAGTGCTCCTTACTTCCATCACCTCGAACAAGAAGTCATTTCAAGACGTAAGGAGCGAGGTGAGACTTCGAGCAAGTCTGCCCAACTGCATGCTCGGGTGGAGGCCAACGCCGCACGGCTGAAGGTTGTCTTTGAGGGCCTTCTGCAATGTCTTTCTGAAGGGTTATCATTGAGGCAACACCTTGACGTTGTCGAGCGAGCTGCACCCAGCCAGGAAGCAGCCCAGAAGGCGGCGGAGGAGCGACTTTCATCTTTCCTGCAGCAGCGAGCCCGGGTGGAAGCGGAGGTGGCCGCGGCAGCCGCTCAGGAGGAGGCGCTGAAGGAAGTGCGAGAGCAACTTGTGGATTTACTAAAGACACTTCCTCCTCAGTAGCTATCCTTCTTTGTATCGTTTGTAATTGTAGATAAGAGAATGTATATATATATTTTTTCATTCTTTGACATAATGTATCATGTACCCAATCAAGTTTATGAATAAAAGATACACCCTTTTTTTTTGTAATGTGTCATGTTCTCCGTCTTTTCTTTCTTTCATTATCAGCATGCCACCTTAGTAATCATGGTTGACAGATGATCAGAACGAGTATCCTGACTTTCTTAAGAAATAGTGATGGCTTAGGCCGCAGGTTCAGATCTGCTGCCTAAAACTTTTCAACTCTATAAGCCGTGAGGGTCTCATAGAGACTTCTCTCCCTACGGATCGAGAGGATCTTGTAGGTGGGTTTTCTCCCTAGGAATCGTGGAGATTCCTAAGTGTGGTTTTCTCTTATAAGTCATAAGGATCCTATAAGAGAATTTTCCCTCTTACGAGTCGAGAGGATTCGTAAGCGGTTGTTTCCCTCCTTGTCGGAAAATCGACTTCGGAGAGTGAGACCCGTGAATAGTATGCAAGAGACCATTTTGGATTGACTTGCAGGGCCCCATTGTTCAGGGAGCAAGCTTTCTTAGTCCATGCTGCCTGAGGCTTCATTTTGTGAGTTGAGACGAACCGGGAATTCTTCCGCAAAGACAGTGGTGGCTCTGCGTGGGTCAAGAGGCTCTCGTTACGGAGTGTTTGTATCCGTGAGTCGAGGAGTTTGCTAGGGATTATTTGTTTCCCAAGCGCCAAGGATTATTTGTTTCCTTAGGGTTTGAAACGAGTCGAGGTTCCCACGGAAACGCTGGTGGCTCTGCAAGTCGACGCGGATCAGGAGGCTCTCGTCAAGGAGTGTTTGTATCCGTGAGTCGAGGAGTTTGCTAGGGATTATTTGTTTCCCAAGCACTAAGGATTATTTGTTTCCTTGGGGTTTGAAACGAGTCGAGGATTCCCACGGAGGCACTGGTGGCTCTGCGAGTCGACGCGGATCAGGAGGCTCTCGTCAAGGAGTGTTTGTATCCGTGAGTCGAGGAGTTTGCTAGGGATTATTTGTTTCCCAAGCGCCAAGGATTATTTGTTTCCTTGGGGTTTGAAACGAGTCGAGGATTCCCACGGAGGCACTGGTGGCTCTGCGAGTCGACGCGGATCAGGAGGCTCTCGTCAAGGAGTGTTTGTATCCGTGAGTCGAGGAGTTTGCTAAGGATTATTTGTTTTCCAAGCGCCAAGGATTATTTGTTTCCTTGGGGTTTGAAACGAGTCGAGGATTCCCACGGAGACGCTGGTGGCTCTACGAGTCGACGCGGATCAGGAGGCTCTCGTTAAGGAGTGTTTGTATCCGTGAGTCGAGGAGTTTGCTAGGGATTATTTGTTTCTCAAGTGCCAAGGATTATTTGTTTCCTTGGGGTTTGAAAGGAGTCGAGGATTCCCACGGAGGCACTGGTGGCTCTACGAGTCGACGCGGATCAGGAGGCTCTCGTCAAGGAGTGTTTGTATCCGTGAGTCGAGGAGTTTGCTAGGGATTACTTGTTTCCCAAGCGCCAAGGATTATTTGTTTCCTTGGGGTTTGAAACGAGTCGAGGATTCCCACGGAGGCACTGGTGGCTCTGCGAGTCGACGCGGATCAGGAGGCTCTCGTCAAAAAGTGTTTGTATCCGTGAGTCGAGGAGTTTGCTAGGGATTATTTGTTTCCCAAGTGCCAAGGATTATTTGTTTCCTTGGGGTTTGAAACGAGTCGAGGATTCCCACGGAGGCACTGGTGGCTCTGCGAGTCGACGCGGATCAGGAGGCTCTCGTCAAGGAGTGTTTGTATCCGTGAGTCAAAGAGTTTGCTGAAGACACTGGCTTCTTCGGTTGGAATGAACCGTCGAGGTTTGGCTTCGTCGTCTGATGGAGTCTTTTGGGAAAGTACGGCTCCCTCTTTGTTTACGCCCTTGGATTTTATACAGGGATCGATGTGATCTTAACTGTAGGGCCAAAGTTTTATCGTCATTTTTTTGTTTTATTTCCACGATGCTCTATCATTTCAGTTTTTAAATCGCGAAGGTCGCGATTGCCCAATCATTTCGGCTATTTTTCGCGGTGCCCAATCATTTCGGCTATTTATTTTATTTTTACTCGCTGCTTTTTATTGCGAGTTGCCCCATCATTTCGGCTATTTCGCATGCATACATTTTACTTGCTGCTTTTTTTATTGCAAGTTGCCCCATCATTTCGGCTATTTCGCATGCATGTGCGGCCTAACGGCTTTTTGCCGTAAACCTAAAACTGGACACCGATTTCGGCATCAACACCGCTACAACTAGGATATCGCCAGGAGCGAATCATCATTTGCCTCTGTCATTGTCGAACAAAGGAGGCTTAGCGACCAGGGTTAGGGTCCTGTCGACTAAGGCTTTTGACTTTATAAGCCATAAGGGTCTCACAAAGCTATTTCTCCCTACAAGTCGTGAGGATCTTATAGGTGTATTTTCTCCTTAGGAATCGTGAGGGTTCCTAAGTGTTTTGTTCCTCTGTAAGTCGTAAGGATCCTACAGGAGGGTTTTCTCTTTGTAAATCGAGAGGATTTACAAGGGTTATTTATCATGCGAACATATCCCCAGTCTCAGATGAGACTTGATTAGGGAAATGCTTATTTGCGCCCGTGGATTGTATACAAGGGTCAGTATTGAACCACTTGTAGGGCAATATCGGAAATTGTGGGGATTGCTTAAGCACAGGTTTAGGTCTCTGTAACTTAAGACTTTCAAATCTTATGAGCCGTGAGGGTCCTATAAGAGAGTTCTCCTTACGAGTCGTGAGGATCTCGCAAGTGTATTTTCTCCTTAGGAATCGTGGGGATCCCTAAGTGTGTCGCTCCCTTGTGAGTCGTAAGGATCTCATGCGGGTGGTTTCTCCTTACAAGGTCGAGAAGACCCTATAAGTGTCTTTTAATGAGGTTGTGCCCTTTCAGGTTTTCACAAACACTCGCCGGTAGCCCTGCTGTTTTTACTCACGGAGCCCTTTCGGGCTTTCATCCGTGCCCATTTTGCTTATGGACGTACCGCTTTTATTTTTTTTTTATTTTTATATATTTTTTACGAGGTCGCGTCCCTTTCGGGTTTTCACGAACACTCGCCAGTAGCCCTGCTGTTTTTACTCACGGAGCCCTTTCGGGTTTTCAACCGTGCCCTTTTGCTTATGGACATACCGTTTTTTTTATTTTATTTTTATATGTTTTTTTATATCTTGTCAGCCTGCGGTAGTAGTTTAAAGACATTTCGGTCTGCTATTAGTTTAAGGACATTTCGGTCCGCTATTAGTTTAAGGACATTTCAGTCCGACATTGAGAAGCTGGCTACTGCTTATAAAACTTGAGCTTAGGAAGATAGCGAGCGGACATGGTCGTCGTTGTCTATCATTGACCTAGGCTGTGGCTCATTAAGCGTAGTATTTCTTCAGGAAGCGACCGTTTATCGGCCTGAAAGGCCTTTCACCGTGCATGTCCATGAGTAGATAGGCCCCACCCTGGTAGACTTTATCTACGATGTACAGGCCTTCGTAGTTTGGCTCGAATTTCCCCCGCTTGGCGCGATTGGGGATCATAGGCCTTTTGACCACCAGCACAAGTTCGCCTTGGCGGAATGTCCTCGGTCGGGTCAATCTTTCATATGAGCGCGTCATCTTTGCTTTATAGGCCTCCAGATTTTGTTGCGCTATGAGCCGTGTTTCTTCAAGGGCGTTAAGCTCCTCAAGCCGAAGGTGAGCATTTTCTTCGTCCGTCAGCTCGTAATGGACTGCCACTCGTAGAGAGGGTAACTCTATCTCGAGAGGGAGTACTGCTTCCGTACCGAACACCAACGCGTATGGCGTTATGTTTGTGGCTGTCTTGAACGTGGTTCGATACGCCCAAAGAGCTTCTTGCAGTCTCTCATACCAGTCTTTCTTATTTCGGGACACTGTTTTCTTTATAATTTCCGTCAAGGTCTTGTTGAAGGCCTCGGCGAGACCGTTAGCTCATGGATTATAGACTGAGGAATATCTCCAGTCTATGTTATGCTGCTGTGCGAAGCGGCTGATTTTATGACTTCGGTAGGCTGGCTCGTTATCGGAGATGATCCGCCTCGGAGTTCCAAACCGATATATGACGTGCGTTTTGAAGAAATGGAGGATATTCTCCGTCTTCACTTCTCTCAACGGTACTGCTTCTGCCCACTTAGAGAAGTAGTCAGTCGTCGCTTGGATGAAACAATGCCCTTTAGACGATGCTGGTTCGATGGGGCCGACTATATCAGTCCCCCATATTTCGAATGGCCAGCTAGCCACCGTTGGATGTAGTGGATTGGGATGCTGATGGATGAAGTCCCCATGAATTTGGCATGAGTGACATTGTTTCGCATATTCGAGGCAGTCCTGAATCATCGTG
This sequence comes from Agapanthus africanus, assembly GCA_030015575.1. Classification (NCBI taxonomy): domain Eukaryota; kingdom Viridiplantae; phylum Streptophyta; class Magnoliopsida; order Asparagales; family Amaryllidaceae; genus Agapanthus; species Agapanthus africanus. Next base: position 50,176,746 of record CM057340.1, read on the forward strand.
GGCCAGTAGTAGCCCATCCGTTTGATCTTTAACTTCATCTTTGGGCCTGCTTGGTGAGAACCGTAGATTCCGTCATGAACCTCTTGAACGACTCTTTCCGCTTCGTCCGGTCCTAAGCACCTCAGCCACAGAGAATCGAATGACCTCTTGTATAGAGTATCATTGACGAAGGCGAAAGACAGAGCTCGTTTCATGAGCTGGTGTCGTGCGGACGCATCTTCAGGCATTTGGTGGGATTTGAAGTAGTCTATAAAGACCTCCCTCCAATCCTCAACCTTCTCATGGTCTTTTATTTGTAAGGTCGCTTGTTCAGTCACTCCCTTTTATTCGGGTGATCCCGGAGGTATTTCTGCGGGGGCGAGCACCCGACGACTTTGTACCATGATTCTAACCTCATCGAGGTTCTCGTCAGCCAGTTCTTTAGCAAGCTTAGCTAACGCGTCCGCTTTGCTATTTTCTGCGCGTGGTATACTTTCCAAAGTATAGGAGGGAATTTGGGTCAGCAGTTGTTGCACCTTTTCCCCGTATTTTACCAATTCCGGTTTGCATGTTTGGTAATCGCCGTTCACTTGACTGACGACTAGCTGGGAGTCCCCATATATGAGGAGGCTTTCAATTCCCATGTCAATGGCGATCTCGAGACCTGCTATCAAAGCTTCATATTCAGCTTCATTATTCGTTCTCGGTTCTGTCAAGGAGAAAGCGAAGCGCATTATTCCTCCTTGTGGGGTCACAAAGATAAGGCCTACTCCCGATTTGATCATTGGCGTACTTTGTTTGTGCTTTTTCATGGAAGATGCTCCATCGAAATAAAGCTCCCAACGGGTATCACCACTGTCGACTGCGTCAAACGCATGTTTGTCTGGCAAATCGCACTTTAGGGGAGAATCGGCAGGTATCGGGTGCTCAGCAAGGAAGTCGGTGATAGCCTGGCCTTTCACTGCCTTGAGAGGTCGGTACGTTATCGAGAACTCCATTAAGAGCAGGGCCCATTTAGCGAGTCGTCCCGTCAATATGGCCTTTGACATTAGGTATTTGAGAGGGTCCACCTTTGAAATGAGATGGACTTCATGTGCTAATGCGTAATGTCTAAGCTTTGTTATTGCGAAGATCAACGCCAAGCAGTGTTTTTCAATGGGGGAGTAGTTGCTTTCTGCCCCCAGCAGAACTCGACTTAAGTAGTAGAGTGCTCTTTCTTTTCCCTGGTCATTCTCCTGCGCCCATAACGCGCCTAAAGAACCTTCGAGAGCAGTTGTATAAAGAATGAGAGGCTTTCCCTTAACCGGAGCAGCCAACACTGGCGGGTTCTGCAGGTATTGCTTGATCTCGTCTAGCGCGCTTTGGCATCTTTGATCCCAGACGAATGGGGTTCCCTTCTTCATTAAGTGGCTATAGGGACGGCACTTGCCTGAAAGATTGGCTATAAATCGCCGTATGTATGCGAGCTTCCCTTGGAGAGACCGCAACTGTTTGAGAGTCCTTGGCGGAGGCATTTCCATGATTGCCTTGATCTTGGACGGATCTATTTCGATACCCCGGTGTCGAACAATGAATCCCAGGAATTTTCCTGAGGAAACCCCGAATGCACACATGAGAGGGTTCATCTTCAAGTTATATTGTCGAAGGCGTTGAAATACGGTCTTCAGATGCTCGAGATGTTCCTCGTATGATTTGCTTTTAACCACGAGATCGTCGATATAACATTCGACGATTTCGTGTATGAGGTCATCGAAGATCTTCGTCATGGCCCTCTGATAGGTGGCGCCGGCATTCTTTAAACCGAAGGGCATCACCTTGCAGCAGAATATACCCAAAGGGGTTCTGAAGGCGGTGTGCTTCTGGTCTTCGGGATGCATCTTTATCTGATTATACCCTGACGAGCCATCCATAAAGGAGAAAACCTCATGAGTGGACGTGTTGCCTATCATCAGTTCGGTGACTAGCACCGCGAAATCATCCTTCGGGCAGGCTTTGTTGAGATCCCGAAAGTCCACGCATATGCGCACCGTCCCATTTTTCTTCATCACTGGGACGATATTAGCAATCCATTCAGGGTATTGAACCTCCTGGATAAAGCCGGAGTCTATCAGCTTTTTGACTTCAGCGTTGATGCTCATCTCGAGCTCGAGCCGCATTTTTCTCGGCGCTTGTTTGACTGGCTTGACACCCGAGGATATCGCCAGTCTATGTACAGCAACTTCTGGATCTAGTCCCGGCATCTCGGAATAATTCCATGCGAAGCAATCTTTATGCTGTACAAGGACGTCTTTTAATGCAGCCATCCTCTCTTCAGACAGCAGCTGACGAATGTCGGTCGCGGATCGTTTATCGTCCCCAACTCAATTTTCTTGAGGTTATCTGCAGTGGTATGTATTCCATCCTCCAGTTCTTTCGGAGCTGGGGGAAATTCTGAGATCACCTCATCATTGCTGTTTTCGAGGCACTAGGGAAGGCTGTCCATGTTCTCGGATTCTTCTTGTAGTATTGTTATCATGTGACAGGTACGAATTCGCTTCCAATCCCAATGTGGAACTGGTTTTTCTTTCGTGGCCTTAGGCTCGTACTTTTGTGGTGGTGCTACCCTCCAATTGTTGGACAAAGCGAATTTACCAAGCTGATATTGATCTTCAACCCAATTCTTGAAGGTGAAGCAATCTTCAAGAGAATGACCTACTACTCGATGGTAAGAGCAATAGTCCGGATGTGAGGCTTCGCCTGCTTGTTCAGGGTGTTTAGACTCCGGCAATGTAAGCATTTGATGTTTCAGGGCGAGATCAAGTATTTTCTTCGTCTTGTCCTGAGGAAACGAGTATGCTCGCCCCATTTTCTTCATAAGGGATAGATCAATAACGCTCGACTCCTATTTGCGTGGCTTCTTAGCCCTGCTTTGTTGTTGTTGAGTGCCTTTTTGGCCTTTCGACTTATTTCTGCTTTTGAGCTGAGCCTTCTTTATAACGGGTTGACAAGGAGCGGCATTTTCATCCTTTACGGCCTGTTGGAGAAGGCGTTGCGTCTTGGCTTTCTCGTAGATGGCCGTCTCACGGTTGTGATCATCTCGGACCTTTTGACCAGCTTTCTTTACAAGTCTGTCCATTTGTTCCTTGAACGACGGACTGGGCTCTTTTGCATCTGGAACTTTCACTGGCTTAGGATTAGCGTCCTCCCATTGAGCATCCGCTTCTTCATCAAGGTCATACACGACGTAGCAGCCGGGTAGTAACTCTCGTTTCTTTGACCGGATGTATCCAAGCCCTCTTGTTTCCATTCTTCCATTAGGCAGTTTGCGTTGGGTCCCGGTAATGTTCCAGACCCTGTCATAGAATTTGGCCTCTCTAACGGTCTGTTTGAAGGATATCCCCTGGCGTTTCAGCAGCTTCTTCAAACCCTCTGTATAATATCTGGGAAGACGGATAGACTGAAACCTGTCGAGCGCAGGATCTGCGCCATGCCAGATTTCTTTTTTCACATTGGTTTCTTCAGAGCGGTAAAACAGAATTGCTTTCTCGTTTTCTCGCCTGGGAGGGATATAGAATGTCCGCAGCTCTTCTACACTGTAGATATTAAGTGCGTCCAGTTCTTTATGATGTTTAGGCGGCACCATGGCGACTTGCAGACTTTGCTCTTCATCAGCGGAAGCTTGTATTGAAGGTCAAGCAGAGAATACGACATGGACCTCATCCTCCGAATCGCTACCAAAGACCAATGTAGGAGTAGACGGTCCTGGCTTGTTATGTTGGGGCGGACCCGAATAAACGATCTTCTTTTCCTCCTCGGTATCACTGCCGAAGACAGGGATGGTGGCATTAGTTTTATTCTCCGGCTTGTGACACTTCTCCGTGTCTTCGAAATCCGGCAAGAAGTATTTGGCACTTCGTATTTGCGGACCTCGTTCAAAGAGAACGGGTTCAGTTCTCCCATCACGGTTTACTTGAAACCATCCTTAAAATACTTCATACACTGATATTGTGTAGAAGGGATGATGTTGTACTCGTGTAACCATGGTCGGCCAAGCAAAGCGTTGTAGCATGTCTTGGCGTCTATGACGTGGAACTTAATGTCCGTGACGAGTAGCCCGAAGCGTAGCGTCAGTATCACAGATCCAAGAGTCTTTGATGATTGGGAGTCGAACCCGGAGATGGTGATCTTGTCCCGAGCAAGGTGCTGGACGCTCATGCCGATTTCCTTCAACACCCGCACGTTGAGTAGGTTAACAGACGACCCGTTATCGATCAGGATTTTGCCTATCTTTATATCATGACAGTATCCCGAGACATAGAGAGGGCGATTGTGTTCGCACGTCCTAAGTAGAAGGTCTTCATCGCCAAAAGTGACATCGGCCGTGTGCACTTCCTCCAATTCATCCTTCATCTTTTCCTCGGCCAAGCATGCTTGGAATTGTTCCGGGTCTTGGAGCGCCTTAATTAATGAATCTCTCGCCTCTTTTGATAGCAAAAGGGCGTCAAGAATGCTGAGCTGTGAGGGCAGCTTCCTCAGATGCGCTAAGACGTTGTAATCCACCTTATTCTTCTTCGGCGGGTCCTTGGCGGCTAGCTCTTCCACCACTTGGTCATCTAAGACGATATCTTCAGAGACCTTTTCTTTCCCTTTATCTTTTCTGTTCAAGGGTCCGAGGTTCTATTCAGGCAGCGTCCGATTCCGCAGCCGGATATTTTCGCAGACCTCCGGTTCTTCTTCTTTTCCTGAAGCGGACTCTTTAAAGAGAGGGGCAAGTTCTAGCTCTTCATCAGAATCACTCCTGAATGTAGGCACTTGTGATCCACCGGTGTTAACAGCGCAACAATCGCCAGCAGTTCTTTTAAGCCTTTCGGTCATATTTCTTTGCTCTCGACGAGCTTTACGTTTTTCCCGCTTAAAGCGTTGTCGATGAGCAACATATCCTTGCCACCATCTATCGAAAGCTTTGCACTCTTCAATGGGGTGCGAAATCCTCTAATGATATAAGCAATACGAGAGGTGCGTTTCCACCTCACCGGCGATGTTTCCTTCAGAGGATGGTAGCTTCATGCCCATTGATATGGTTTTAGCGAACTTTTTCCTCATCTTGAATTGGCTTTTGTCGGTAGCGGAGATGTTTTGCTCCAGCGGGATCGTCTCAGCTCCTTCATCAAGTCGCTGGCGCTTGGCCCTTTCAAATATAGCCACCTCGCGCTCCCGATTAGCTTTACTTTTCAACCAAGCTTCATTGAGGAAAGCGTCGATTATTTCCTCTGGTGGCCTTAAAACTTTTGGTTCGGGATCTGCCCCCAGCTTTTCGGTGCAAGGAGTCTCCTCATCGTTCGTGATCGAATGGGAAATCATATGACAGCTCGCCACATATTCCTCGGATTCATCTGATGAACTTTCTCCTTCATCTTCTTCTTGAAAGACATGATTGAGGAACTCTTGGAATGTAATGGGAGTCCGCGCCTTTTGGTTGTATTCTTCCAACGCGTCAATTTGCTTTTGTAAGTCCGTATGTTTGCCGCCAGGCTTCACGGGCTTCGTAGATTTCTTCTTTTTCTTTTTCGAAGATTTTGACGACTGGTTGCGAGTGCTTGAGCTACCACCATCGGTCTTTGAAGTTAGACGCGGTTTCAACATCCCTTCAATGACCTGCGGTTCCAACGGGTTCTTCCACTCGATCGCTGGACATGTCTGAAGATCGTTTAGCATCCTCTTTGTCTTGGCTGATAATACAACCTCCCAAGGAGCTTCTTCAATGACGGAGCATGTTGCTCCCGGCGTATTCGTCCCCTTAGAGGTGTGTGGCTACGGGGGATTCACCTTCCATTTGTCAGATAACGCGAACTTGCCCTGTCAGTACTGGTTTTCAAGCCAATTCTTGAAGACGTAGCAATATTCAATCGGATGGCCTAGTACTCGATGATAAGGACAGTAGTTGGGCTCGTTGACGTCACTTGGTTGCAACGGACGTTTTGGATCCGGCAAATTTATGAGACTGTTGCGCAACGCCAGCTCGAATAACCTCCTCGTTTTATCACGGGGAAAGGAATAAGGACGTCCCATCCTATCCTCAAGGGGCACGTACGGTCGCGTATTATTTTGACGAGCAACCGGCTTCGAGTCGCTCAGTTGTTGTTGAGCATTAGCGACGACGATCGCTTTTCCCTTCCCTTTGTCATTTCGGGTGTCTGGCCTTGGAAGAGGGGGTTCATGGCCCATTTGATCCATTTGCGCTAGTTTGTCAATCAAAGCCTGGAAGGTAGTCGGCTTGAAAAACATCATAAACTGCGAGATGGTTGCTTGTGGATCGAGGGTTCCCACAAACATACCCACCGCGGGAGTTTCTTCAATGCGCTGCTCACACTTTGACCATAAGTTCCGCCATCGTATAGCGTACTGAACCCACGTCTCGCCGGGTTTTACCCTGGCGTTAATCAGTGCTGTCATCGGGGTACGTTCACTAGCGCTTGCAAAACGCTGAGTAAACAACAGCTCCATCTCCGCGAAGGTTTTAATAGAGTCATTCGGGAGCTCAGAGTACCATTCGAACGCCGTATCCGATAAGCTTCCAACAAACTGGCGAAGTAAAAGCTTGTCATCTCCACCGGTATTGCCGCAGAGTGCCCTGAACTGGGCGACATGCTGGTGCGGATTGCCCGTCCCCTTGTAGACATGGAACTTGGGAATTGTGTAACCGGGTGGGTACTTGATTTGATCGTACCAACTTGGATATGGCCGCCCCGTTTTCACCACCTGGCCGGCTGTTTCGGTTGCATGATGAACCCTTATTTGCTGGGCGATGTATTCATCCAAATCAGCCTTAGAGATTGTATCCTCTTTAGCTGCGGACAAAACTGGTTGAGGATTCGACGTCTCTCCCCTATCGTCTTCAAGAATGATTGGGGGATCTTCAGTAGGAGGATCTTGTTGAATCATCATACCCACCATATCCTGGAACAGGAGGGCCATCTTCTTTATGTTGGCTGCCTGCTCTGCAGCTTCTTTATCCTTCTTCTCTAGTACACGACAAAGGAATTCAGCGTCCGTTTCTTATTCTTGACGCTCGTCCGAGGACATTTCAGGGGTTTCTTTTGGCCCTGTAAGTGCGGCCATAGCGTTCATCATCTCATGGAGCTTCTGCTGTTGCTCCTGAGCCTTGGTCACGACCTCGTGTGCGGTCTATGACCTGTTGATATGCGGCTATCTTCTTTTCCCGATGCCATATAAACCGTATGAACTGTTATGCCCCCTGACTTGGGGCATTTAGGTTCACCATTTTTAACTTTTGCCACTGACGCGGGAGTTTTCTCTGGCCTCCTTCTTTTGTAGGCCGTTGAGGTTGAAGGAACCGTTGAAGTGGGCATCCTAGTGGCTGCTGTCCCCCGTTGTTTAATGGGACGGTCCTTGTCTTTTTCCACCTTCGCCTTTTTCTGGTGACGAGAGTGACCTGGGTCAATCACGGAGTCTTGAACCCTCCTCCAAACTTTATATATTTTTGAGGACAACCGTTGAGGGGGCTGTTCTTGCTTCGTTTCTGAATCTCTCTCCGCAGGTGGAGGAGATCTCTTCAGTGTAGCGATTGGAGAGTTCTTCCGTACCCTCCTCAGCAGTTCAAAGCTGTTCCCGGTTGGGGTAGCAGCGTTGACTTCCACCACTGGAGCCGGTGGAGTTAGCCCTGAGGGAGAGTTGCCCCCTGCTTTCCTCACTCGTTGCCAATGGCGACGTCGAGCACGGCGAGCCGTTGGGATTGGCTCAGAGATTGAGATAGTTTCTTTTTGCCCCCTGTCTGAATGAGGCGCCGCCGGTGTTAATCTCTTAAAGGATGAGGTTGTTTTCTGAGGGGTGATATTCAACCTGACGAAGACGGATCCCTGAGCAGATGCAGGAGCAGGAATCGTCAGCCTTGAAAAGATTGACTCTTTGATAGGGGAAGCCGCCTTGACTACTTCTGGGGCAGCAGTTATTGCCTTCCTTTGGACAGCCATTTTAGAGTTCAGATTTAGCCTGGTGAAAACAGAGGCTGTCGGTTTGGTAGCGGGCGATCCTTCGACAGGGGCCGCAGTAATTGAAAGTCGATCGAAGACCGACTTCTTAGGAGCTTCTTGTCCAGGCATAGGAGTGCTAAAGCTCCATGGCGGGAGCATGCTCCCGAAGAAGAGCCCAGTGGTGGCTTGAGTTACCTGTTCCACTGGCATGGTGAACAAAGAAGCCGCTTGGGGCCCATAGGTTATGCCCCCAGTTGAGGCCGGACGCGAGCTGCAACCGCAGTTGGAGCACTTTGAACAGGTTGAGGCCATCGATGCTTGTTTTCTTTTCTGCACCAAATGAGAGACCAAATCTTAGTAAACTTGAAATCCACAGGCAACCATTTTTAACGAACCGCGATTGGTTCGCGAAGACGACACACGAAGTGTGGAGTGGAAAGAGGAAAAGGTCCCACCGGGCGTGCCAGAATCTGTTCCCCTCCGAACGGCGGCGCACAGGACCGCGACGTGTCCTGATGCTGGGATTCGGGGCAGATGTTATTTGGTTTTATCCGTCCACCTCTCCGAAGATGCCAAGTTGATTTATGGCACCGTGTATCGAAGGTTTAGACGGATGCGGCCGATGTAGCAGACTTTGTCAGATTCCCCCTCGCTAGAAGGGTTTTTGATTGTGGGGACGCTCTTCCCTGTAGGCGCAAGCCCCTACAGTTAATTACGCTACCGCTTCGCGGTAACAACTTTCTCCTTCTCCAGAATTTCACTTCGTGTCGTGGGTGTTTGTTTTGTTTGTGGTTGCCCATGGATTGTATACGGAGACTGAGAAATACCGTCGCCCGTAGGACGTGGACTAGTCCAAATCCGTATTTACTTAGATTTGGGTTTGGTGTTTTTAGTTTAAGGATGCATTAGTCGCGTTGCGGCTAAGATCAACTTAAACGTTTGTCAAGGATACGTTAGTTTTGTTTGAGACTAAGATCAACTTAACGGGGTGATCCATTTAATATATGGCCGTTGGGACTCGTCGCCTCTCTGACGTCGTTGAAGGGTTACAACGACAGATGTCAGAGGAGTTCGAAGATGTACCCTTGGACCAAGGTCGATTTGGAATTTTATCGTTCATTTGAGTATTTAAGGATACGTTAGCCGTATTTGGGGCTAAGATCAACTTAAACGGGATCGTTTAGATCCGGTAAAAGAGCATTAGGAGGCTCTATTGTTCCAGTTTAGGGACGTAGTGGTCCACATTCCAGTTTAGGGACGTGGTGGTCCATATTCCAGTTTTAGGGACGTGGTGGTCCAATATTAGTTTAAGGACGTTTCGGTCCAATATTAGTTTAAGGACGTTTCGGTCCAACATTAGTTTAGGAACGTTTCGGTCCAATATTAGTTTAGGGACGTTTCGGTCCAACATTAGTTTAAGGACGTTTCGGTCCATATTCATATGTGGTCGTCGGGACCCGTCACCTCTCTGACGTCGTTGAAGGATTACAACGACAGGTGTCAGAGGAGTTCGGAGATGTACCCTTGAACCGGTAGTAAATTGATTTAAGAGAGCAATTTTGCTCAGTCAATTTAATTTAAGGACTTATGGCCAAAATTGGGCTAAGTCCAGTTTGTGTCTTTTGGCCTGTGCTAGGGCTTTACCCCTTTTTAGTAATGCACTGCATTATTCTTGTTTTGGTCGGGCTTTACCCTTTTCTAAATGATGCAGAGCATCTATTTTTTTGTTTGGGCTTTGCCCCCCTTTTGAAATGCATAGCATTTTTTATTAGGCCTGTTAGGCCTTTTAATTGGGCTCTGTCCCTTTTCTTTAATAATGCAGAGCATTAAATACTCTGACAGTACCCCACGTGGCTTGTCAGGCGCTTTGCGCTAAGTAATGAGCGCAAACTCATATGGTGGTGACACGTGTCACGCTCTGGTGAGCGCAAGCGCAATAGCGCAGTGCGCTGCGCTAATGCGATGCGCTGTTGCGCTGCTGACACGTGGCGCGCTCTGGTGAGTTGCGCCAATTCCAGAGAGCAAAGCTCTATTTCAAGAGCGCAAGTTGTTTTATAGCTGACACATGGCGCTCTCTCAAGAGCGCAACAGCGCAGTTTGGAAGTGCAAAGCACTAAGAATCTTTTAGATTCAAGAACAGGAGTGCAGAGCACTATTTGATTTCTTGATCTAATTTAGATCAAAGAAAATAAATTTTTCTTTTTTGTTTCAAGAACCAGAGGTTCATAAAAAAGTGCAAAGCACTATTATTACTTATTTTTCTTTTATTTAAAATTATTGATCTTGTTCTTAGATCAATAATCTGTCCATAAGAGAATTTTCTCTTTTTCCTAAAGGTTTTTACCTTCTGTTGTTCTTGAGAAGTTCTCAAGAGTTCTCTTCTCTCTTTTTTTTTATAAAGATGTTAATACTTTTTAATTGAGGCCTAGGGTCCTTTTTATAGTGCCCATAAATTAATTAAATTTGTTAAAGAGATCTTTCTCTGAGTGATTTGGGGAATTTTCCCCACCGTTGGATTTTTGATCCAAGAGCTTCTGCTTTGCAGAAGAAAATCTTCTTGTTTTAACAAGAACAGAAAAGATTTCTTGGAAATTTAATTCTGTTTGGCGCAGATGCCTCAGCGCGTGACACGTGTCGCGCAGCGCACTGCGCAGCGCAACTGCGCCAGCGCATCTGCGCTGACACGTGTCGCGCAGCGCAGTGCTTGCGCGGCTGAAGCGTTGCTTCATAAAAATAGAGCTTTGCTCTGATTGGGCGCGTCTTCTTGGGCGCTGCGCTGACATATCAGCGCCTGACATGTGGCGCGTTGCGCCCGAGATTCGAAGCGTTGCTTCAAAATTTTGAATTTTGAATTTCAACAGAGCTTTGCTCTGATTGGGCGAAACATTCCCGTATTCTATATTTCCAAGGGTATTGTGCTATATTGTATATGAGTGTGTGAGGAGGTAGGTCATTACCTCGTGATCTAGTTAAAGATATAGCAAGTTTTGTGATGTTATATGTAGAATTGAAACTATGTGGTATTTAAATGAAAAATAAGGTAAAATGAAATAGCAATTACTTTATGATATGAAACTTGATCAATATAGTTGATTGGTGATTAATAGTCAACATGAATTGGTTTAAGCATGATTGTATTAAAGAAAAGTGAAGTTTTATAAAGAAACCGAACCGGAAATCGGATTTGTTCCGATTCCGTTGGGTTTTGTAATTCCGTATTTTTTTAGAAAGAAAAAGGAAGATAGATATGGGACTTACGGGTTTAGGACAATAAGGAGAGGGAGATGGATCGGGAGGAGTCGCCGGTGCGTCGTTTCGTCGCCGGGAGCTCTTAGGATGGTCGTCGGAAGTTCGCCGGAAAATTCGCCGTAGCTTCGCTTCTTACTCGTTTTCAAAGTACACAAGGTTTCTAATGATTTCTTGATAGTTGGCTCAGAGTTTTAGGGTGAGGGAGTAGTGTGTAGGGTTGGTATTTATAGGGTTAGGCTAGGGTTAGATGAAGGGTTTTAATTTAAAAATATGTTAAAATGCATTAAAATGGAGTAAAAGGGACTTTATGGCTTCTCTGGAACCGATATAAATAAATGGAGTGTGTAGGGGGGTAGGTGAGGCCAAGAGCCCCAACTTTTCAGTTGGGGACTCGGCCGTCCGGCCGGCGGCACCGGCCCGAGTCGGTCGGTCTGCCGGCCGACTCGACCGATTCGGGCCGAGTCGATGGGTCGGGAAGTGGGGAGTCTTCTGGTGTAGCCTTTGGAACATTTACTTTATTGGGTGTCGTGGGGTTTTTGGGATTTATCACGTGTTGACTGTTGGTATTCTAAAAATTTCAAAACAAAATAATATTAAAAATAATGTGGGATATGAGATTTGAACTCTGGTGGCTTGTTTCAGCAGTGCAAGATATTACCAATGAGCCACAAGCTCCTTCTTGTAATTAAATTGCTAATTAATTACTTATCTTGTGCTCATGCAATAAATACCCCTTTATGGATTTTGAAAATTTTTGAAAAAAAAACTTGTATTAGAAATTTGGGGTTGTTACAGATGATCTCCGATAGTTTTTCAGGTTTTATATGAGTTGCCGTCAAGACCCTGAAGCTAGGAATTTGGCCTTCGCTTCGTTTGTTTTAGCGTGTCCGAATCCTGTTGGAGGAAGAACGCTGTAGTGACATCTCGTCTGCTGTAACGAGGCGAATGCTGAGGTGGAGCTGGGATTTTGCCATCACTCCGCTTTGTTTTGACCGTAAGGTCTTTCGTTGACGTTGCATCTGCATCCTGCCAGACTGCGAAGGAACGCCGTTGTTGATATTGCGTCTTGTGTAACGAGACGAATGCTGAGGTGGAGTTGGGATTTTGTCGTCACTCCGCTTTGTTTCGACCGTGAGGTCTTTCGTTGACGTTGCATCTGCATCCTCCTGGACTGCGAAGGAACGCCGTTGTTGATATTGTGTCTGGTGTAACGAGACGAATGCTGAGGTGGAGCTGGAATTTTGCCATCACTCCGCTTTGTTTCGACCGTGAGATCTTTCGTTGACGTTACATCTGCATCTGCTGGACTGCGAAGGAACGCCGTTATTGACATTGCGTCTGGTGTGACGAGACAAATACTGAGGTGGAGTTGGGATTTTGCCATCACTCCGCCTTGCTGACGTCGTGTCTGCTGTAACTAAACGAATGTCGAGATGATCTCCAGGCTTTCTGTGAACCGTCGAGACTTGGCTCTCTTTCGGATGTAGCCTGGGGGGAAGGTGTGGTTCCTTTTTTGTTTATGCCCCTGGATTGTACACAAGGATCGATGTGATCTTACCTGCAGGGCAAAAAGTTTCATTTTATATATATTTTTTCTTTCCGCGATGCTCTATCATTTCAGCTTTTACATCGCGAAAGTCGCGATTACCCAATCATTTCGGCTATTTTTCGCGGTGCCCAATCATTTTGGCTATTTGTTTTATTTACTTGCTGTTTTTTATTGCGAGTTACCCAATCATTTCAGCTATTTTATATGCATACATTTTTTTACTTGCTGATTTTTATGCAAGTTGCCCTATCATTTCGGCTATTTCATATACATTTATGGATCGCTGACTTTTCGCTGCGAATTTGTGATTTGATACCGATTCAGGCATCAGCATCGCTACAACTAGGATATTGCCAGGAGCGAATCATCATTTGCCTTTGTGAATGTCGAACAAAGGTGGCTTAGTAAACAGGGTTAGGATCCTGTCGACTAAGACTTTTGACTTCATGAGCCGTATGGGTCTCATGAAGGTATTTCTTTCTACGAGTCGTGAGGATCTCGTAAGTGGGTTTTCTCCTTAAGAATCATGGGAGTCTTAAGTGTATGGTCTCTTACAAGTCGTAAGGATCTTACAAAAATGCTTTCTCCCTATAAGTCGAGAGGACTTTCAAGTGTCTTTTGCCATATGAGCATATCCCCAGTCTCTGGTGGAACTTTGTTAGGGAAATGTTTATTCGCGCCCGTAGATTGTATACAAAGGTCGGCATTGAACCGCTTGTAGGGAAAAATTGAAGGTTATGATGGCTTAAGAACAGGTTCAGATCCCTGTAGCTTAAGGCTTTTGAATCCTATGAGCCGTGAGGGTCTCAAAGGGGAACTCTCCTTACGAGTCGTGAGGATCTCGTAAGTGTAATTTCTCCTTAAGAATCGTAGGGATCCCTAAGTGTGTTGCTCTCTTATGAGTCGTAAGGGTCCCACGCAAGTGGTTTCTTCTCACAAGGTCGAGAGGGCCTTGCAGGTGTCTTTTAAGATATTGCGCCCTTTCGGGTTTTCACAAAACCCACCGGTAGCCCTGCCGTTTTTACTCACGGAGCCCTTTCGGGTTTTCATCCGTGCCCATTTTGCTTATGGACATACCGTTTTTTTTTGTCAGCCTTGGGATGCTGTGGTCCGTAGTAGTTTATTGACGTCTCGGTCAATAGCCGGTTTTAGGACATAGTGGTCCATCGTTAGTTTAACGACGTTCCGGTTTGTCGTTAGTTTAAGGACATCTCGGTCCGGCGTTGCCGTATTTAAGGCAAATTTCTAGTTTACGGACTTTTCGGTCCAGGGGCTTTCTCTATGAATGAGCACGATGCCCCCGGCATATCCATCTTTTTCGTATCATGTGGTTGTGGCGGGTTCATCTTCCAGTTTTCAGACAGCGCCAATTTGCCCAGTTGGTATTGGTCCTCAATCCAGCTTTTGAAGACGAAACAATTTTCGATTTGATGGCTTACTGCTTGGTGATAAGGGCAGTAATTAGGGTTGTTGGCATCGTGTGGCTGCAACGGACGTTTTGGGTCCGGCAGATTGATGAGTCTGTTGCGTACTGCCAGCTCGAACAGTCTCCTCGTTTTATCCCAGGGAAACAAGTAAGGAAGTCCCAGTCTCTCCTCGAGGGATGGGCGTGGACGCATGTTGTTTTATCGAACAACCGGCTTTAAGTTGCTCGGCTGTTGTTGAGTATTGGCGACGAAAGTCGCTTTCCCTTTCCCTTTTTCATTTCGAGATTCCAGCTTCAAAGGAGATGGTTTATGACCCATCTGATCCATTTGGGTCAGTTTGTCAATCAAGGCTTGGAAGGTGGTAGGCTTAAAAAACATCATGAATTGTGAAATGGTCGCTTGAGGGTCAAGAGTGCCCACGAACATGCCCACTGCAGGCGCTTCTACGATGCACTGCTCACATTTCGATCACTGATTCCGCCATCGTATTGCGTATTGAACTCATGTCTCGCCTAGGTTCACCCTGGCATTAATTAGTGCGGTAATCGGATTACGCTTGCTAGCTCTTGCGAATCTTTGCATGAACAACAGCTCCATTTCTGCAAATGTCTTGACAGAGTCGTTCGGGAGTTCAGAGTACCATTCGAACGTTCTTTCCGACAAGCTGCCAACGAACTGGCGAAGTAGCAGTTTATCGTCACCTCCAGTGTTGCCATATAGAGCCCTGAACTGGGCGACATGCTGGTGGGGATTGCCCATCCCTTTATATACGTGGAATTTAGGGATCGTATATCCCGGCGGGTACCTTATTTGGTCATACCAGCCCAGATAGGGTCTTCCAGTTTTAACAATTTGCCCGGACGTTTTGCTCGCTTGATGAGCTCGTATTTGCTGAGCGATGTAGTCGTCCAAGGCGGCCTTAGAGATTGTCTCTTCTTAGGCTGCTGAAAGAGCCGAAGGAGGGTTCGATGACTCCCCTCTGTCGTCTTCAATAATAATCGGGGGGTCTTCAGCTGGAGGTTTCGGCTGTAACATCATCCCGGCCATGTCTTAGAACAAAAGAGCCATTCGTTCTATATTGGCCGCCTATTCCACGGCCTCTTTTTCTTCCCTCTCAAGCATTCTTCGGAGGAATTCAGCATCAGTTTCTTGTTCCTGACGCTGCTCTGAGGTCTTTGGACTTTCTTTCGGCCAAGTGAGTGCGGCCATTGCAGTCAGCATCTCCTGAATTTTCTGCTGCTGTTGCTCCTGAGCCTTCGTTATCGATCGGGTAAGCGGTCGATGACCCGTAGAAGCACGGCTTTCCTCTTTTCCGGAAGCCATATAAACAGTGTGCACCACCATGCCCCCAGACTTGGGGCGTTTAGGTTCGGTGTCCTTACGATTCGTTGCAGACACGGGGGCCTTCTCTGGCCTCCTTCTCTTATGAGCGGTTGAAGTTGAGAGAGCCGTTGCAGTGGGCACTCAAACAGATGACATCTTCTGTGGTATCACGGGATGGTCCTTTTCTTGCTGAGCTTTAATCCTCTTTGATCGGTAGGAATAGTCTTGGTCAATCACCGATTCCTGAACCTGTCGCCAAACTTTATAAATTTTGGAGGACAGCCGCTGAGGGGGCTGCTCCGGCTTCGTCTTTGGGGCATTCTCCACAGGTGGAGGAGATCTTTTCAGCACAGCAGTCGAAGAGTTCTTGCGGACCCTCCTCAGGGGTTCAAAGCTGTTCCCAATTGGAACAGCAGCGTCGACTTCCACCATGGGAGCTGGCGGAGTCAGTCCGGAAGAGGAATTGCCTCCAGCCTTCCTCACTCGACGCCAGCGGCGACGACGAGCATGTCGTGCGGATGGAGTTGGTTTAGCTATAGGGGTGACTTCTTCATGCCCCCTGTGTTGGTCAGAAGTTTTCGTTGTCAACCTGTTGAAGACTGATGTCCGCTGAGTGGTGGTGGCCAACCTATCGAAAGCAGACTTCCGAGCAGGTAAAGCAGCCTTGACCATTTCGCCTAAAACGAGAGCTGAAACAGTCAGTCTTGTGAATACCGACCCTTTGGCAGGAGAAGCCGCCTTGACGACTTTATGAGCAGGAATGGCTATCCTTTTTGGGATAACCCTTTCTGGTATCGCAGGCTTCTTCCTGGGCCTACATGAGCTCTGGCCCAATCTATCAAAGACTGAGGTGTTGGATTTGGACGACCCATTGAGAGGGGCCGCGGTAGTGGTAAGTCGATCAAAGACCAACTTTTTCGGGGTTTCTTGCGACAACAGCGGGGCATTAAAGTTCATCGGTGGGATCATGGTCCCAAAGAACAACCCAGTAGTGGCCTGGGTTACTTACTCCACTGGCATCTTGAAAAGGGAGACCGCTTGGGGCCCGTAAGTCACTCCTCCGGACGGAACGGAGCGAGAATTGCAGTTGCAGTTAGTGCAGTTTGAAGCTATTGATCTTCTGTTTTCTGCACGTAGCAAGACACCCAATTATTGGTACCTCGAATCCAGGGGAAACCATAGCAAACCGCGATTCGTTCGCGAATCACGATACACGAAGTGTGGAGTGGAAAGAGAAAAAGGTCCCACCGAGCGTGCCAGAATATGTTCTCCGCTGAAAGACGTGACCGCTTAGGTCCGTCTTGCCTGAATTCCGAGGGAAGATGCTAATTGGTGCTATCCGTCTACCTCTCCGAAGATGCCAAGTTGATTTATGACACCATGTATCGAAGGTTTAGACGGATGTGGCCGATGTAGCAGACTTCGTCAGATTCCCCCTCATTTGAGGGGTTTTTTTTATTGTGGGGACGCTCTTCCCTGCAGGCGCAAGCCCCTGCAGTTAATTACGCTACCGCATCGCGGTAAACACTTTTTCCTTCTCCAGATGGTCACTTCATGTCGTGGGTGTTTGTTTTGTTTTTGGTTGCCCATGGATTGTATACGAAGACTAATTTATGTTGTCGCCCGTAGGGCGTGGATAGTCCAAATCCGTATTCTCTTCGATTTGGGTTTGGGGGTTGGGTTTAAGGATACGTTAGTCTCATTTAAGACTAAGATCAACTTAAACATTTGTTAAGGATACGTTAGTCTAATTTCAGACTAAGATCAACTTAACGGGATCGTTTAGATCCAACAAAAGAGCATTTGGGCTCTATTGTTTAATTTAGGAACATTGCGGTCAATTACCAGTTTAAGGACATGGTGGTCCAAGGTTAAGGACATCATAGTCCATGGGCTTAAGGACCCCACAGTCCAGTTTAAATATGTCATAGTCTATGAAATGTATGGTTGTCGGGACCCGTCACCTCTCTGAAGACGTTGAAGGATTACAACGACATATATCAGAAGGGTTCAGAGATGTACCCTTGAACCAATTTTGAGCGAAGATCTGTTAAAAGATTTATGAGCATATGGGCTCAATTAATCTGAATGAGGGGTTTATAGCCAATTTGGGCTCGGCCCACTCAGTTAAAATGTTTAAACATTTGACAATGCTGAGCATTGATTTGAGTTCTGACAATATTTTTGTCTTTTACTGAATGCTGAGCACTCCTTATAGCTCTTGGCTTATTAAAGAATAATTTATGTTCTATCAGCACACACGTGAGGGGCACGTGGTGCGCTTGGCGCTTTGCGCCAGTCAAAAAGCGCAGAGCGCTGGTTTATGAGCGCACTGCGCTTCTGCTGGGTAGCGCACACGTGAGGAGCACGTGGTGCGCTTGGCGCTTTAAGCCAGTCCATGAGTGCATTGCGCTAATTTATGAGTGCAAAGCGCTATTTGTTCAGTGGCGCACACGTCAGGAGCACGTGGTGCGCTTGGCGCTGAGCGCCAGTCCATGAGCGCAAAGCGCTAGTTCAAGAGCGCAAAGCGCTAACTGTTATACCTAAGATAGTATACAGGTGCTCACTGGAGGTGAGTACACTGGACGGACTCGCCGAGAACTTCTAGATGGTGCTATACCTATCGTCAGATGGAAGTTCTCAAGTGACATGTGTACAGGTTAGTCTTTGGACCCGAGATCGGCATTTGTCTCGTGTGAGTTCCCACTGAGCTTTGTTCACTACCCTACCACGACTCTACTGAGTCATGCAAACAGGTTTTGGTTGGGTACAGTCCCGAGCCACATGGAGGTAGTGAGCGATTGTTGGGGATTCGTCTCTCCCGGTATTGGGAGTTGATATTGCACAGTGATCGATTGGTCAGGACCATAAGACCTTGGCCAAGACAGTTGGGATTTTCTGATAGGTTTATCAGTAGTTTCCCGGATTGGTCCTGAGCCACATCGGCATGACTTATCAGGTATTAGGGTCTGACGTTCACCACCCCCTAGACCCGGTATGCGATAGTCTTTGATGAAGAGACCGGACTGTACGGATATTGTCATGGATAGGCTCAGTAGGAGTTCGGACGAGTTGGCTCGTCTGCTTTCCTTTTCGACGGGTACCTGGGTAGCCGTTACGTACAGCTAGTGCTGCTGACTTGCTTGTGGTTAAACCCACTGCCAAAGTACTGTCGAGTCTTTAGAGTCCCACACAGAGGGTTTCCCGGCTTCGGGCGAAACGTTGTAGAGGCCATATGGTTTTGCGACAGGGTTCGTTCACATACGCGTACTTGTGCGCGTATAGTGTTTGAGCAGTAGATACTAGTGGGCTTTGGTTTAAGCCGTATCCTAGTATTAGATTTTGGGTTGGTTTAGTCTCATTGTATTCGTGTTTCTCGGAATACGGATGCGGGTATGTATATAGGGTTGAGAAGGACAGAGAAGGAGACACCTTATTAGGGTTTTGACCATTGACTTGATTAAAACCATAATGAGATGGAGGAAATTGTTTACTAATCTTTATTAGAGATAATTGTGTCATAGTTAATTGGTTTGACCATTTGACTTGTTGGCCATTGTTGACTTAGATATTTTTGTTGAGCATAAGATATTTTGCTTAGCATTAATTGTGACATGATAATGGTTAAATTAAATGAACTATCACAATTATCTTCATAACACTTATTATTCTTTTTCCTCATAAGAGAGCTCTCTTCATTATTCTTATTCTCACTCTCTTTCATGTTTCTCTCCTTCTTCCCTCTTATAACCCTAGTGTCTCATGAGTTGAGAATCAAGGGTTAATGATACTAAGCAACCCAAAATCACACTCTACATACTCTAGTCTACTTAGATTAGCAAGCTAAGTGTTTTAGTTAGCTCAAGTTAGAGGTTTAGCTCAAGGTTGAAACTCTCGGGTGGATCATCGTTGACACAAGGAGGCCGGAGTTCAAGCACGATCCATACTTCCATCGAGAAGCTTGAGGAGAGGATCGAAGAACCTAAGGACTTGTTTCCGTTAGGTATATTTTCTATCATAGTAGATAGAACCCTAACTAGCTAACTAGGTTTATGGTAAAGATCCGGTTTTGGTTTATTCTAGCGCCAAGTTTTTATATCGGTATAAAATTTTTGTTCCGTATTTGGCCACGGAAGTTGGCCGGGACGCTAGCGTAACCCTTCAGTTCCCTACCCCACAATGCCAAGGATCAAAGCCCTCGCCAAGAGGCACCGGGCAACAACCCTGTTCGGCCATCCTTAAAGATCAACGCCCTCGCCAAGAGGCACCGAGCAGCAACCCTGCTCGGCCCATCCTTAGTAGGCCTCTTACGGCCCATCCCACGCTAAGGATCAAAATCCTTCGCAAGAGGCAACTGGGCCCGCCCTTACTCGGTTATCCCTGGCTGGTAGCTCCCTACCCCCACAACGCTAGGGATCAAATCCCTCGCCAAGAGGTACCAGACAGCAACCCTGCTTGGCCCATCCTTAAGGATCAAAGCCCTCGCTAAGAGGCATCGGACAGCAACCCTGCTCGGACCGTCCTTAGTAGGCCTCTTACGGCCCCTCCCGCGCTAAGGATCAAAATCCCCGCAAGAGGCAACCAGGCCCGCCTTTGCTCAGTTATCCCTGGCTGGTAGCTCCCTACCCTATAACGCCAGGGATCAAAGCCCTCACCAAGAGACAGCCAAGCGGCTACCCTGCTCGGCTATCCCTGGCTGGTAGTTTCCTACCCCACAACACCAGGGATCAAAACCTCGCAAGAGGCAACCGGACCCGTCCTTGCTCGGTTATCCCTGACCGGTAGCTCCCTATCCCACAACGCCGAGGATCAAAGCCCTCGCCAAGAGGCACCGGGCAGCAACCCTGCTCGGCCCGTCTTTAGTAGGCCTCTCACGGCCCCTCCCGCGCTAAGGATTAAAAGCCCTCGCTGAGAGGCAACCGGGCCCGCTCTTGCTCGGTCATCCCTGGCTGGTAGCTCCCTACCCCGCAACGCCAGGGAGCTAAGCCCTCGCCATGAGGCGACCGATCAGCTACCCTGCTCGGCCCATCCTTAGCATGCCTCTTCGTGCCTCCCACGACTAAGAAACAAAAGCCCTCACCAAGAGGCATCCAGTCTATCTACGTCTGAGCGATCTCCACCTTGACTTCGGGGCCACGGAGATACCGTCTTCCCGCCGGTCTTTGCACACTTGGCAAATGAACAGATTCAACTCGACGCGTAATCACTAGACGAAGAACCAACATAACGCAAAGGAAAATACGCGCGCAAATACTACCACCAAAAGGATTTGTTCACAAAGTCAAAGCTTTTACAAGGGTATTGTGGGCTCCCCAGCCTAACAAAATGACCGGAGGTCTACAAAATTCCCGATGCAACAAAAGAAAAGAAACAAGAAGATGAGGGGCTTCAGGCCTCAGGGCCAGGCGCAACCCCGGGGAGCTCAATATCTACCACGACTCGGGCTGCTTCTGGAGGATCAGCGCCCATCACAGGAGCCTCGGCGTCGTCCTCACCGGGAGTCCCTTCCCCGGCAGTGCTCTTGGGGGCTTCCCCCTGTTCATCATCCCCGCGAGGGTATTCATTCCGGAGCTCTTCATCGGGGAACTCCGGAATCCGAGCCTTAACGGCGTCGAGGGCCTCGTGCCAGATGAGGGTAGTGGCTGCGGCTCGGTCGGTGTAAAAATGGTCCGACTTTTTATAGTTCTCCACCGCCTTCGCCGCCCTGAGCTCGGCTCGCTTCGTCCCCTCTATCGTCTCCCCCAGCTCCTTCCGGAGGGTGCCCGCCGACTTCCTCAGGGTGCCGACGAGCACCTTGGAGTCCTGAAGCTTGGCCTCGGCAGCCTGGGCGGCCTCGCGGTACCAGACAACCTCCTTCCTCCCAGTTGCAAGCTCCTTCTTCCAGGCTGCCACCTCGCTATCTAGGGTGGCGACCCTCGCCATCGCCACCTCCAGCTCTAACTTTGATCTCTCTTCCAGCGAGGAGAGCTTGCCCGCGGCTCGCATCGCCGGGGCAATTTCCTCTTCCTCCATCTGGACGACGAGGGCGACGTGCTGGAGGACCTGAAGAAATCAAGAGGGGGTCAGAAAGAAAAGGGGGCACCAAATCTCGCAAATGATGAGACGCTGAGTGAAAAATAAAGTGAGGTGCGAGCACTAACCTGCACGGCTTCTTGGGCGATGGCCGCCATTTGCGCCTTGAGAGTCCCCCGAGGGACTTTACCCCCGGCCGACCTCTCCATGTCGGCCAGTAAGCTGTCAGCAACGGAGAACCCCGAGGGCACCTCAAAGTGGAGGTCTTCTTTGTCTACCAAGATCGGGGAAGTCGGGGTCCACGGAACCGTTCGGGGGAACCTCTTGAGAGACGACGGTGGGGAGCCGGTCTCTATCTACGAAGCCTGTGCCTCCTTTTCCCGAACCCGCTTTCGGCTCAGAGCCTGGTTGAGCTCCGGGGTACGGCCCACACTCGAACGCTGAGGTGGGATGGCTACCGGGGGAGCCGGGACCGACGTCGAACGAGAAGAGCTGGCAACTCCAGCCTTCGATCCTTTCTTCGGCCGGCGCATGACCGCTCGAAGCTTTCTCGAGTCCATGGGTTCTGCACAAGACAAGGTACACTGGAGTCAGCAACACAAGTAGAAATGAAAATAAACACAAGTTTAACAGATCGCCTGCAAGCTCCTGACTTACCGACGAACTGGGCGGGGCTGAGCCAAGCCCAACTAAGGGCCCGCTCAGAAAGCGGCACGTCGGCCGGGGGAATGGGCTCCCACTCCGCCACTTTCACCGCGTCGGGATCGTTGGACTGACTCTCCCGCCGGTACCTATCCCTAGACCACTGGGTCGGCACGGGCTAGTCCTCACCCTCTGGCGGCCCAACAAAGAAAAACTTCTTCTTCCAATCGTGGATGGTAAAAGGCACGACGACGACTCCCGACCCGGCAGCACTCCCCCGTTGTTTCCTGAAGGAGATGCAAACCCACCACGGGTTGCCTGCACGAGTGCCGGGGTGACGTTTGTATATGAGAGAGGAGGCAAGGGTGGACAGCGTGAAAGGGATCAGCTGCAACTTCAAACGGACCAGGAACCCGAGGAGAATCGTCCAGGAGTTCGGCACTAGCTGGCCCGGGGCTAACCCGAAATGATTCAGCGCTCTAACAAGCTCAGGAGAGAAGGGCAGACGCATTCCGGCCCAAAAGGCTTCCAAATTGTAACACCCGAGTTCATTTATACCAATTCCAGTTTCCGTATTTACCTATCCATGGTCTTTTCTTAATTTAACGTATTTTGGGTGCGAATGGTATTTTTATATTTTACATCCCATTCGACCCGACCCGCTTTCTTGAACTTGTTTGATTCTTATTCATATATTACCTTGACTTGTTGCATGGACACGTGCATCTCATGTTTAGTACATGCTGGCATTTTACCTGGTATCGCATCTTTTATCATATAACATTCTAGGTCACAGAAAAAAATTTAAAATTTCATTTCATAGCCTGCATGATACCCCTAACCCCGTGGTAGCGTCCGCGCATCTTGTTCTCGTCCCGTTCAGTGAAACGGACGTGTTTGGATGGCTACGCGCACGTATGTGCATCCGTTCTTTTGGGTATGCATTTTTTTTACTGAGCATTCATTTTGAAATTTAGAAGTCGCAGATATTTTTCATATTTTAAATCTGAATTTTTAGACCCGACCCGGGCGTGTTTTGGAGTAACTTTGTATTTGCCAAAATCTCAAAACGGGCTAATATTATATTCCTTAATTCCTTATAAAATTTTATTTACCTTTTAACTAAAAAAATATATTCAATATTTCCCTCACTGCAACTCTATCTCTCTCTCTCGCTGTAAATATATATTTTATATTTTCTAAATCTAATCTTTAACAAACCCCTCTCTTTCTCTCTCTCTCTCTCTCTCTCTCTGCACACATACATATTAGTTTTGTTACCCTCATTAATTAACGCGTCTCTCTCTCTCCTCCCTCTTCGTCTTCTTTATATTTTTTCTTTTTCCCACCTCATGCAAACCCTCGAACCCATCGCCCGCGCCCGTCGCCTCACATCGTCGACCATTCCCTCACCGTCATCTTCTTCTTCTCCTCGTCTTCTTCTCCCGCTCTCGCCACCCTGACCTCTGCACACGACGAGAACCACCGAGAACCCATATCTTTTTCTTCCTTCTCCCACGTGGGTTTCCTCCCTCCATCGCGCTCGTGCTCATGGCCAAGACCTCCATTGCCCTCGTCGTCACCAAGCCACCGGGGTATTCTTCTTCCTCCTTCACCCATGGCATCATCTCATCTCAACTTTAACCCAATCACGTCGACATCTGCTTCTTCTATCGCTCCCTTGTGTTGGTTCTCTTCTCCGATGACCTCCTTGCCACCAACCTATCTTCCCCTTCTTGACGACCCATAGCACAAACCCATCTCGTTCTCTCCCTCGCGATCACCTCCTACCCGAGACCACCCTCGCCTTATGAGCCGCCGCCTTCTCCTTCTTCTTCATGCTTGTGCTCGTCCTGAGCCCATCACCCTCCTCAACCCCAGCGCCTTGTCTTCGTCGCCTCCTCCTAGCCGCAGTCGTCTTCCTGTCGCTAACAACCCAGAACCCAACACCTCATCGTCGACAGCAGCCATCATCCTCGCCTCCATCATCTCCACCTCCCCGAGACCCCATCTTCAACCTCAACCAAACCCAAACCCACCTTCGCCAGCACCTCAACCCAGCTCCAAACCCCTCCGTAACGGAACCCATCTCCTTCGAGCTCCAGCCCTCGACCCTTAACTCCATCCATCTCCACCTCACGACACCTAATCACCGAGCCGACTCCAGCGAACATATCATCATCGCCTCTATTTTCTTCCTTCGAATACCAACCCATCTCGATCACAGTCGTCACCTTCTTCTCCGTCTCCCATCAACAACCTGAGCAAAGCAACACCATCGCCATCGTCATCACCATTAACTGCAACCTCTTCACCGCAACCGTGAGTGTAACCCCAGTCGACTTCGTCGAGCGCCGCTCCATCTTCATTGTACAGTGAGCTGCCGTAGCGTCCCAGTCCCTATCGCCGTCAGTGGATGAATCATCTCGCCGCCGTGTTGTATCCATCGTTGACGCGATCGTCGTTTCAAGCAAATATCTAGCCGAGCACAACTTTTAATCGAGCCAAAGTCTAGCCGTGATCGTGCATCAAGCAATGTTGTGCTTCATGTCTGCATTACTGTTTCGTTCCCGAGGCAAGTGAAGCTTGCTACATGCTATTTACAGTATTCCATATTTATTTGCATATATATATTTTAAACATGAAGTTTGAATTTGGTGCTCCATATCATATTTTACCATCCGATGCCCGTTTACATCATTTTGAGTTAATTATGAAAACACATCCGGTTGCATATTAAATTACAATATTGTTTGCCCATGCCTATATTTATAATATAGTTCTTGGTCGCATAGCTATATTACCCTTTAAATAGTGTATAACTGTTCAATACCGTTCGCATCCATCTAACATGTTTTATATATGATTGCCTCACTAGGCCGTTTAATACATGTTAATGTGATTTTAATATTCCATATTCATTTAAGTGTAAGATACTTAATGTCGGAACCATAACCCTGACTCTAATCGATAACCGTCTATCCATATAGTGTAATCTGTACCTATTCGCATATCATATTACATGTTCCAGTTTATTGTTCTTTTAGTACCCATGCTTGTTTTGTATACCCATGCTTATGCTAGTTGATTATGAGTACCCACATGATATCTTGTACACCCTGACATGACCTGTTACACCTACTACCTGACCCGACATGGTACCGTGCACCTCTTGACATGACATGACATCTTTATACATTACCTGGTTTGACCTGATGTACCATGGTTTTACCTGTTACCTGATCTTGTGTCTAATGCCAACAAACCTGACCTGTTGTCCTTACGGACCATTTCTGTTGTCTATCCAGACAAACCTGTACCTGCCTGATCCTGTGTTGGTATTAGCTCCAGATTATTTAATTACTTGACTTGAATACACAACTTGGGGGTATGGGAAAATCAATGATGGAACCTGACTTTTAACTCGACAGTTGCTTGCTTATACTGATCAGTTTTAGAAGCTAGGCCAGCCTTGGGATGATGATGCTGACATCATTCGTCTTTACATATTTCCTGTTTTAGTGCCTAACGGCATATCTCGGATTCAGCCCGAGAGTCTTTGACCGTGGTCCCGGGCATGTACGGGATACTATTGAGTTACATCGATGATCCATCAAATTGATTTCAAAGATAAGAGGGTAGTTAACCCAATAGACCAGTTTAGATTACTCACTGCACACTACCTTTCACTGCCCTGATTTATATTGCTGTTACACTTGCTTTCCCTTTTATGATCATACTTGCATGTCTTGCTACCCTGTTTATATATTATTACTTGATGTTATGACGCGCTGACGTCTGGGTTTTGCATGGCCCAGATCCTCTACCTTTGTTGTAGACTGATCAGGAGTACCGCCGCTGTTATACCGAGCGGTGAAGATCCTGTTGGTACGCAGTTTTACTTTCCAGGCGTTTCATTTATTGTATCTTTTGCTTCCGCATATTATCATTCCTTGACTCATTTATTCTGGCTCATGGACATGTACTAGATAGTTTAGTTTACTTTCCTGTTCTTGATATCTCTACAGCCGTAATGTGACTGTGAAAGGATTTTTCCTATCTACGAGTAGCATGGTTGGCTATGTCACGTGCCTATTTTAGCGTACTCTGGGAAGTGGGGCGTGGCATGGTTTTTTTGGTATCAGAGCCATAGGATATAGGTTAATCGAGTTTGATTCTTTTGTAGTTGGGTATTAGACCCAATATACGAATCAGAATACTCGTGATTAGGAACATGTCCTGCCACCTTGTTATCGTGAATCTTGAATCATATCTTTTTTTTTATCCTTCGACTTGACGTTATACAAACAACTTTGCATCAGGCTTGAAACCTTTTTGGTTCACCAGTTTCTCCCCGTTCCTTGATTCTGATACTAGGGTTTGGGCGACTTGAGTGAAGTTATGTAATTGTACCCATGAACTGCAGCATGGTTACAATGCGGTACTCTATTTAAGTAACTTGGAGTGCTGGTCTTGATTCACTTCCTTGTTCCATGGTCGTTATATTACCTTACTTCTCTCGGTCTCATTGCTTACCAGTTCTTGTTTTATCGTCAGCTTGAATCATGTTTACCGTACTTAACCTTCGTCAGTATCTTGACTTCGGATGAAGTCATCTCGGTATCTTTTCTTGTTTTCCCCGCATTAGAATTATTCAATTCTGGTGCATCCCTCGTTTGTTGTTGTCTTAGGAATATATTTTCGCGGCACTTTCCACGCTCATACTGATTGTATGGAAAGGAAAGTGATTCTCCAGATTTCCAGACATCTGGAGCTTGTTTTGCTGGAGGAAGCGGTTCTGTCGGGCCAGTCGAGTTTAGGGCTAGGCCGACAAACAAGGTTCTTTCGTCGATGGAAGTTGGTAAGGAAGAAGCACCGGCTATAGTTCGAGAATTCATGGACGTGTTCGAAGACATCTCGGGATTATCGCCAAAATGAGATATGGAGTTTGCGATTGATTGTGTTCCTGGTGCAGCGCCAATCTCAAAGGCGTATTACCCGATGGCACCAGTGGAGTTGGAAGAAGTCAAGAAGCAGGTTGAAGGAGTGGATTCGCAGCAGCAACTCACTTTGGAGAGCTCCAGTTCTTCTAGTAAAGAAGAAAGATGGCACAAGGAGGATGTGCGTCCATTATCGAGAATTTAAAACCAGGTGATTATTGAGTATAAGGACCCGATCCCTCGTATTGGCGAATTGTTTGAGCAGCTTAGTGGCGCAAGGGTATTCTCGAAGCTGGATTTGCGATCCGGATATCATCAAGTCCGAGTTAAATCAGAAAATATTTGCAAGACTGCGTTCCGAACTCGGTATGGACATTACGAGTATTTAGTGATGCCATTCGGAGTCACGAATGCACCGGCGATATTTATGGACTTGATGAATCGAATCTTTTTACCATTCTTGGACCAGTTTATAGTGGTGTTCGTTGATGATATCCTGGTTTACTCAAAGGAGTATAGAAGAGCTTACAAAACATTGGAAGATCGCACTGCAGACATTGAGGCAAGAAAATTAAATGCAAAGATGAGCAAGTGCGAGTTTTGGCTTAAAGAAGTGAAGTGTTGGGGCACGTGGGGCTAGAGATGGAATCGCCGTTAATCCTGAAAGATTACAGCAGTTCGAGATTGGCCGATTCCGAAGAATATTGCGGAGATAAGAAGATTTCTTGGACTTGACGGGTATTACTGAAAGTTCATGGAGAAACTTTGCTCGTCTGGCTGAGCCTTTTACCAAGCTTACGTGCAAAGAAGTGCCATTTGTGGGGACAGATAAGTGTGCATCAGCTTTTGAGGCGTTGAAGCAGAGATTGATAACCGCTCCTATTCTGACCGTACCAGACAGTTCCGGAGGATTGGTAATTCACAGCGACGCATCTGGGAAAGGATTGGGATGTGTTTTGATGCAGTATGGGAAGGCTTCAGCGTATGCATCGAGACAGTTGAAGACCCAAAAGAAGTATTGCCCAACTTCTGACTTGGAGCTAGCAGCTGTGAGATTCGCTTTGAAGATTTGGAGACACTACTTATTGGGCGAAAGGGGCGAGGTTTTCACCAATCACAAAAGCCTAAAGTACGTGTTCACACAGAAGGAGCTTAGTATGAGGCTGTGTAGATGGTTGGAGCTGATGGCTGACTACGATCTCGATCTTAAGTACCATCCGGAAAAAGTTAATGTTGTACAAGATGCGCTTAGTCGGTTACCAGCAATTCAGATGTTGACTACACAGAAGAAACTTATTGAAGACTTTCGGAGATTCGATTTGGAAGTTGTGCTACCGCATTCTTCGGGACAGTTAATGCAGCTGCAAATACAGTCGTCGTTGATCGACGATATTAAAGCAGTGCAATTGCAGGACCCAAGATTGCGGAAGTTTCGAGAATAGGTTGAAGCTGAACTTCGAACGGACTTATTAATTCATGAAGGTGATTCGTTGCGATATGGTAGTCGTGTGTGTGCGCCAAAGGGAGATATCTGTGAAGGAGTTATGAAGGAGGCACACAGTTCCGCGTATTCCGTACATCCAGGAGGCACGAAGAAGTACCGAGATATACGACAGCATTTCTGGTGGGAAGGCATGAAACGGGAGATTGCATGCTATGTGGAAAAGTGCTTGGTGTGTCAGTAAGCTAAGGCTGAACATTAAAGGGTTACTGGTTTATTGCAACCACTTCCGATTCCTCAGTGGAAGTGAGAACATATAACCATGAATTTCGTGACGGATTTACCGCGGAGTCCAAAGGGCAACAATGCAGTTTGGGTGATTGTTGACGGATTGACCAAGGCAACTCATTTCATCTCTTTTCGAGATGATCAACCAACAGAAGTTTTGGCAGAATGGTGCATACAGGAGATAGTAGTATTGCACGGAGTACCGGTAAGCATCGTGACCGACCGTGACAACCGTTTCTTATCACACTTTTAGAGGAACTTACAGGAAAGTTTGGGGACTAGTTTGAAGTTTAGTACAGCTTATCATCCTCAGACAGATGGCCAGTCGGAGAGAACGGTCCAAACTCTTGAAGACATGTTGAGAGTTTGCATGTTAGACTTCTAGGGTTCATAGAAGATTCGTCTACATTTGGTGGAGTTTTCTTCCGATAACAATTTCCAGGCGACTATTCAGAGGGCTCTATTCGAAGCTTTATATGGTCGCAAATGTCGTTCACCTGTTTGTTGGGACGATGCTGGTGAACGAAGATTATTGGGACCGGACTTAATCGTGCAAACAGTTGAGAAGGTTAACACTATCCGGAATCATATGAAAGAAGCACAAGACCGACAAAAGAGTTGGGCAGTTACGTCGAGAAGACCTCTAGAGTTCGCCGTGGGTGATTTGGTATTCATGAAGATATCACCGACTAGAGGGGTGATCCGTTTCGGAAGTCGAGGAAAGCTTAGTCCTCGATTCATTGGACCTTTGAGATCTTGGAACGTGTTGGAGAAGTGGATGATCGTTGGGCGTTACCGCAATCCTTGGCGAATGGTCATGACGTGTTTCTCATACCTCAAATCCGAAAGTATGTTCGAGATGAAACACATGCGTTGGATCATTCAGAGCTGATTGTACAAGAAGATTTGACTTTTGAGGAGCGACCGATGTCGATTGTGGAGCGAAGAGAAAGGGTTCTTAAGAACAGGTTATCCCTCTTGTACTTGTTTCTTGGGGTAATCGCTCGCATGGAGAATCAACTTGGGAACGAGAAGATGAAATCCGGCAGAAGTTTCCACATCTATTCTTGAAATTCTTGATTGTTTATCCTTTCTTGTTCTTGGAATTTCGAGGACGAAATTCTTTTGTAGTTGGGTATAATGTAACACCCGAGTTCATTTATACCAATTCCAGTTTCCGTATTTACCTATCCATGGTCTTTTCTTAATTTAACGTATTTTGGGTGCGAATGGTATTTTTATATTTTGCATCCCATTCGACCCGACCCGCTTGCTTGAACTTGTTTGATTCTTATTCATAAATTATCTTGACTTGTTGCATAGACACGTGCATCTCATGTTTAGTACATGCTGGCATTTTACCTGGTATCGCATCTTTTATCATATAACATTCTAGGTCACAGAAAATAATTTAAAATTTCATTTCATAGCCTGCATGATACCCCTAACCCCATGGTAGCGTCCGCGCATCTTGTTCTCGTCCCGTTCAGTGAAACGGACGTGTTTGGATGGCTACGCGCACGTACGTGCATCCGTTCTTGGGGGTATGCATTTTCTTTGACTGAGCATTCATTTTGAAATTTGGAAGTCGCGGATATTTTTCATATTTTAAATCTGAATTTTTAGATCCGACACGGGCGTATTTTGGAGTAAGTTTGTTTTTGCCAAAATCTCAAAACGGGCTAATATTATATTCCTTAATTCCTTATAAAATTTTATTTACGTTTTAACTAAAAATATATATTCTATATTTCCCTCACTGCAACTCTATCTCTCTCTCTCGCTGTAAATATATATTTTATATTTTCTAAATCTAATCTTTAACAAACCCTTCTCTCTCTCTCTCTCTCTCTCTCTCTCTCTCGCTGCACACATACATATTAGTTTTGTTACCCTCATTAATTAACACGTCTCTCTCTCTCCTCCCTCTTCGTCTTCTTTATATTTTTTCTTTTTGCCGCCTCACACAAACCCTCGAACCCATCGCCCGCGCCCGTCGCCTCACGTCGTCGACCATTCCCTCACCGTCGTCTTCTTCTTCTCCTCGTCTTCTTCTCCCGCTCTCGCCACCCCGACCCCTGCACACGACGAGAACCACCGAGAACCCATATCTTTTTCTTCCTTCTCTCGCGTGGGTTTCCTCCCTCCATCGCGCTCGTGGTCATGGCCAAGACCTCCATTGCCCTCGTCATCACCAAGCCACCGGGGTATTCTTCTTCCTCCTTCACCCATGGACATCATCTCATCTCAACTTTAACCCAACCACGTCGACATCTGCTTCTTTTATCGGTCCCTTGTGTTGGTTCTCTTCTCTGGTGACCTCCTCGCCACCAACCTATCTTCCCCTTCTTGACGACCCATAGCACGAACCCATCTCGTTCTCTCCCTCGCGATCACCTCCTTCCCGAGACCATCCTCGCCTTATGAGCTGATGCATTCTCCTTCTTCTTCATGCTCGTGCTCGTCCTGAGCCCATCACCGCCCATCACCCTCCTCAACCCCAGCGCCTTATCTTCGTCGCCTCCTCCTAGCCGCAGTCGTCTTCCTGTCGCCAACAACCCAGAACCCAACACCTCATCGTCGACATCAGCCATCATCCTCGCCTCCATCATCTCCACCTCCCCGAGACCCCATCTTCAACCTCAACCGAACCCAAACCCACCTTCGCCAGCACCTCAACCCGGCTCCAAACCCCACCGAAATGGAACCCATCTCCTTCGAGCTCTAGCCCTCGACCCTTAACTCCAGCCATCTCACCCTCACGACACCTAACCACCGAGCCGACTCCAGCGAACATATCATCATCGCCTCTATTTTCTTCCTTCGAATACCAACCCATATCGATCACAGTCGTCACCTTCTTCTTCGTCTCCCATCAACAACCCGAGCAAAGCAACACCATCACTATCGTCATCACCATTAACTGCAACCTCTTCGCCGCAACCGTGAGTGTAACCCCAGTCGACTTCGTCGAGCGCCACTCCATCTTCATTGTGCAGTGAGCCGCCGTAGCGTCCCAGTCCCTATCGCCGTCAGTGGACGAATCATCTCGCCGCCGTGTTGTATCCATCGTTGTCGCGATCATCGTTTCGAGCAAATATCTAGCCGAGCACAACTTTTAATCGAGCCAAAGTTTAGCCGTGATCGTGAATCAAGCAGTGTTGTGCTTCATGTCTGCATTACTGTTTCGTTTCCGAGGCAAGTGAAAGTTGCTACATGCTATTTACAGTTTCCATATTTATTTGCATATATATATTTTAAACATGAAGTTTGAATTTGGTGCTCCATATCATATTTTACCATCCGATGTCCGTTTACATCATTTTGAGTTAATTATGAAAACACGTCCGGTTGCATATTAGATTACAATATTGTTTGCCCATGCCTATATTTATAGCATAGTTCTTGGTCGCATAGCCATAGTACCCTTTAAATAGTGTATAACTGTTCAATACCGTTCGCATCCATCTAACCTGTTTTATATATGATTGCCTCACTAGGCCGTTTAATACATGTTAATGTGATTTTAATATTCCATATTCATTTAAGTGTAAGATACTTAATGTCGGAACCATAACCCTGACTCTAATCGATAACCGTACATCCATATAGTGTAATCTGTACCTATTCGCATATCATATTACATATTCCAGTTTATTGTTTTTTTAGTACCCATGCTTGTTTTGTATACCCATGCTTATGCTAGTTGATTATGAGCACCCACATGATATCTTGTACATCCTGACATGACGTGTTACACCTACTACCTGACCCGACATGGTACCGTGCACCTCTTGACATGACATGACACCTTTATACATTACCTGGTTTGACCTGATGTACCATGGTTTTATCTATTACCTGATCTTGTGTCT
The DNA here is from genome assembly GCA_030015575.1 of Agapanthus africanus. NCBI lineage: Eukaryota > Viridiplantae > Streptophyta > Magnoliopsida > Asparagales > Amaryllidaceae > Agapanthus > Agapanthus africanus. Next base: position 50,209,441 of record CM057340.1, read on the forward strand.
AATGCCAACAAACCTGACCTGTTGTCCTTACGGACCGTTCCTGTTGTCTATCCAGACAAAGCTGTACCTGTCTGATCCTGTGTTGACATTAGCTCCAGATTATTTAAATACTTGACTTGAATACACAACTTGGGGGTATGGGGAAATCAATGATGGAACCTGACTTGTAACTCGACAGTTGCTTGCTTATACTGATCAGTTTTAGAGGCTAGGCCAGCCTTGGGATGCTGCTGCTGACGTCTTCGTCTTTACGTATTTCCTGTTTTAGTGCCTAGCGGCATGTCTCGGATTCAGCCCGAGAGTCTTAGACCGTGGTTCCGGGCATGCACGGGATACTATTGAGTTACATCAATGATCCATCAAATTGATTTCAAAGATAAGAGGGTAGTTAACCCAATAGACCAGTTTAGATTACTCACTGCACACTACCTTTCACTGCCCTGATTTATATTGTTGTTACACTTGCTTTCCCTTTTATGATCATACTTGCATGTCTCGCTATCCTGTTTATATATTATTACTTGATGTTATGACGCGCTGACGTCTTGGTTTTGCATGGCCCAGATCCTCTACCTTTATTGCAGACTGATCAGGAGTACTGCCGCTGTTATACCGAGCGGTGAAGATTCTGTTGGTATGCAGTTTTACTTTCCAGGTGTTTCATTTATTGTATCTTTTGCTTCCGCATATTATCATTCCTTGACTCATTTATTCTGGCTCATGGATATATACTAGATAGTTTAGTTTACTTTCATGTTCTTGATATCTCTACAGCCGTTATGTGACTGCGGAAGGATTTTTCCTATCCACAGGTAGCATGGTTGGCTATGTCACGTGCCTATTTTAGCGTGCTCTGGGAAGTAGGGCGTGACACAAATACAGGGCAATCTCCTTGCCCCGTACCTGATCTGCCATCTCCCCTTCCCCGGCCAAACGCAACGTGTAGCCATGAGGAATATGGAAACGAGTCCGAACGGTGGTGAGCTCTTCCTCGTACCTCACCGTGGACGACACGCCAGGCGCATCCGCGACCTCCACTCTGGGAACCACCCCTATCGAGCGACCCTGTGAAGAGGATCTGAACCTAACTCCCTGGGAGGACTCCGATCCAGAAGAAGAAGAAGAAGAAGAATCCACAGAAGGCTCCCTAGACTCTACACAACTACATGTACAGACTCCTCAGAGGAAGACATCTAACCTGATGAAGAAGAGTCATCGGAAGAGAAAACGCAGGAATCCCGACCTAAAGAGGAGAACACCGAGCTGACAAGACCAAAGACGAGCAAATTATGAAGAGGAATGGGTCCTCATATGGACCCCACCTCTATTTATAACAGCTGGCGTAACACATCCAACGGCGATAGTCATCTCCCGCCAAAATGACTCTTCGCACTCAACGGCCACCATCGCTCCGCCTGTTATGCGCACATTGGCCGCATCCCATCGGGCGCAGGGAACCTGCGGCCCGTCGCATCAGCCAACCTGCGCTCGATACGTGGGCAGTCACTTCGGTGAACGTACGCACGATCCGGCGCACCCTCTTTAATGCAAAGATCTCACCCCTGTTTCACTGGTGTCATCCAGAAAATACAACAGATTGCCCGGAAACACGCCTCGACGATATCTTCGAAAAGGAGCTATCCTCGGGTGACCCGGCAGACCACTCTCGACCCGACCCTTCAGCTGGTCGGGACGAGAGTGGGGGGCTAATGATGATGCACGATATCGGTGATCTCCCAAATCATGACACGTGGCAGATGACGTGTCCCGAAGCTCACGAGAGAGGACCTACATTGGCCGACCAGACCACTCCTATACCCGTCCTAGAAACAAACGCTGGCTCACCTCTGAGCCCCCTGCACAATTGGCCTCCTCGGCCTCTTAGCTCGTCTCCGGGCTACCGCAGAACCAAGATACCTCGGCTCTCCCGCTCGTCCGCGAGCTCTCCCGCCGAGATCATCTTCCTCGGTCTCATCGACCGACCAACAGCAACACTCACAAGCGCAACCGCCTCACTCCCACGAATATCGCCATGCGCGAGATATCCGCTGGCCACATCCCACGTTCCACGCTATCACGATCCCCCCATTAACGAGCCCGTCTCACCATTAATACGGATCCCGCCCATCACACGGGCGTGACATCGGGAGCGTAACAGCCGGCGTGATTCTCACGCCCGCCTGGCTGCTGCAACCACTATTTAAAACCCTCCTTCAGACGGTTCAAGTAAGCCATTTTTACCCCGCTAAGCCGTTACTCTGCTCGGATTTCCTCTCTAACTTGACCGTCGGAAGGTCCTCGGTGGTACAACCACCCCGGGACTTCCTTGCAGGTAGCTCGGCCCAAACAACCTTAAACCTATTGAGATCTACACGTTTCAGGAGCCAGCCTCCAAATCCAATCTCAGCCGTCTGTCGCCGCAATCAGCACATCAACGGAAGGTAACATCTTGACGTGATCCGACGCACATCAATTCCAAACAACCCAGATTAAACCAAGCATGTTAAAGCTAAACCTCAATAACATAATCACATAACAAATTTCTCTTATCTCTTACAACTTCATAGAGAAAAGCAAATAACTCCAAATGGATGGAAGGAGAAGCGCTCCATTCTCTACTTCCAACGATTCTATCCAGATGATTACACATATATAGCGCAATAATATAAACATGCATCATCTGAAAAATGAACATATCATGCCCTGTAGATCTTAGTCATACGACCGAAGAATCCGGTTAAAATAAGTTACATAAGTTGGCCATGAAACTTTCAAAATAGAGAATGCAGTTCAAAACCATTCGGCCTCCTAGCTGGGCCCGTGAGGTAAAACGAAGAGTGGGGCCTGGGTGTTTAAATTGGGAGGGATCGTATCTCCATTTTTCACTTCATATAATTAAACTCCTATCAAATTTAGATTCTAAGCTTTCCAATTTTTTCAAAAAAAAACTTTCCAAATTCCCACTTAAATCCTGATCACACGCCTTATTTACAACAGCAAATCCTAACAAACTCTTAACAAAAAAAAAATCTCCTCCGATTAAAATTAGGAATCATCATCGAAACCTCCTCTTCCTCTATAAATATATCTCCCCCTTCTCTCTCTCCCCTCAACTTTCTCTTTCTCTCTCCTCGATGGGAAAGATGACGTCCTTCTTCCGCCGTCGGATCCGCACCGGCCCCAAATGCCCTCCCGAACCCGACTCCCAACGCGGATCCCTATCAGGATCCGCGACCGCGACGACCTCCGACCTCGAGCGCGTCTTCAGCCGCTTCGACTCGAACGGCGACGGCAGGATCTCCTCCGACGAGCTCGCCGCCATCTTCGCCTCCCTCGGCCACCCCGCCACCGCCGACGAGCTCGCCCTCATGATGGCCGAGGCCGACTCCGACGGCGACGGGTTCATCAGCCTCGAGGAGTTCGTCGACCTCAACACCATCAAGGTCGACCCCAGCGCGGCGTTAGAGGACCTCAGGCACGCGTTCTCGGTGTTCGATCTGGACCGCAACGGCTCGATCTCGGCCGAGGAGCTCGCTAGGGTTTTCAGGAGCCTGGGGGAGCCCGTGTCGGTGGCGCAGTGCAGGAGGATGATCCAGGGGGTCGATCAAGACGGCGATGGATCGGTGAACTTCGAGGAGTTCAAGGTGATGATGAGCGGATCCGGGCTCGGAGCGCTCAAGATCGGCGATTCACGATGAATATGGATCTGTTCCTAACCCTAGAAATTTTATGGTTTTTTTTTTGAATTTTTTTCTTCCCCTTGTTAATTGGTGCTTTGATTAGTATCGTTGACTTCTGATTAGTTGTTTTAGTATTTTTTACGGTGGTAATTGTATATGGATATTGGGGATAATAATGACGGTGGTGATGAAAAAATTTAATTGGGATAATTGTTTTATGGTGTTATTGTTTTTTTCCTTTTTTTTGAAAATCTTAGATCTGGATCTTGAATTGGAAGAGTAATTTCTGGGAATAATGGTGTAAAATTTTGGTTTAATGATCCAAGACAATTATGATCAAATTACAATAGGTTTTTTAATCTTACCATGAAGATCTGCATTATAAAAGGGCATTCAAGATTTACGTTACCCATGAGAATGTCATTGCCTCTCGGTTTTTACATTAAAAATAGGGATGTAAATGAATTGGATAAGAGCGGGTAATAGGTATTACCATATCCGTATTCAGTAATTATTTGCAGATGCGAATACGAATACATATAATAGGCTTATCATCTGTATTATTGTCAGAAATGTAAATAACCATCCGTATTATAATGTCCTATATGAAATACAAATAGGAAATGGATATGTATTGCTTATTTTTGCATATCATATATCGTATTCAAAAGTTAGATACGGATACAAGTGTCTGTTTGGAGGATTCGAATACAGATGTAATTATGAAATTTACATTATAATACAACATTGAAGATTTACATTATCCATGAGAATGCTACCTCTATTTTTTTCCCATCATAAATAGCGGTGTAAGGGATTGGATAAGAGTGGATGATAGGTATAATGTATCTTAGATAATAGGTATTCCGTATCCCGTACTCGTTTGAGGATGCCATACCGATACATATAGTATTAGAATTATAAATTACTATTCATATTTGATAAATGTCAGAAATGAATCAATAGATTAGCCCTGAAAAGAAGGGAGTCATTTTCTATTGCTATTTTGCATATCATATAGGATTTATAAATTATAAATTTTATCACATCCTTGACTTATCTGATGTCTGTTGAAGGACTGATAGTGGCCGAAGTTAAAATTAATATCCAAAATAGTCAAAAACATTAATTGAAGGCTGTTTAATTTTAGAATCTTAGTTTTATGAACTTAGAACAAACTACAAAGTTACAAGTGGCAACTAATCATTATCTTGACTCCTGGGCCTTAAATTTCCTAACGAGTCCAAGCACTACAGACTTCAATTTGTCTTTTTTTCTCTTCAGTACCCAACTGTTACTATTTTTGTTTTTACTCTAACCCATGATTGAAATGTTTTGGTTCAGTTTGGTTACTGTGAGGTGCAGCACACCATCTCTCAACTGATTTCCCATGCCAGATTGATGCTTTGGAATCATATTTTGCGTGTTGGACTCGTCTTATTATTTTATTGATTGATACTTGGAGCCCTACAGGTGTCATACCTTTGATGGCTTTTTATTATTTTGTTGTCATTTTTGTTGTATGTATAAAGTTTATGGGAACACGTTACGAAGGAATCAGATTTGCCAGCATTTTGCTGCGTGTCAACTAATCATCAACAACAATCTTAGAATCAAATTTCCATGATTCGAATGAATTACTCTGTCCATCTTCCTTGAGATCAATGTGATGCGTTGTTAGGTTTATGTAATGATGTTGGCACAGCCGGGGTTGCCTTGGAACCAAAGGGAATAAATAGATAGATGGGATGCTAAGGTTTAGTTGGGACAGGACCGTCTTCGAGGTTGGGTAACTCTGCCGATCATAATCATAGCATCATTTTCTCTTATGTAATATGCGACTTATAGCCAACGTTTACCTTGCAACTTTTCATACCCGGTGTTTATTTACTTGACATAAAGGCTTTTTCCTTTCTTTTTCTTTCGGTACCAGTAGCCTCCAAAAAACTTCTAGCTATGTATTTGACCCCTCATCCCTCAGCTGCTAAACTAGATATTTACATTAAATACCTCTCAAGTTTGGGTACTTCGGCTTAAAATTCATCGGAATTATTTTAGATAAGAATATCTTGAAATGCATCCATATTTATTTAAGTCTGCTGTGCATGCCTCCCATTCTATCCCTATTGATTTCTCATTGATCCGGCGGTGTCATGAAGTTGCGAAGATTCGAAGTTATCTGCAAGGTAAGAGGTCAGACGTCTGCGCGTCATAACTTCAGACGTCTGGCAGCACTCTGTATACACGTTGTAGTTTGGGCAAACGTCTGGCTCGAAAAAGTTCAGACATCTGCAAGTGTTCTGTTGTTCTGAAGTCTGAAGACCAGATGTCTGAGAATTCCTTCTTCAGACGTCTGCCATGTTCTTGGGCTGGATATTTCCTAAATTAGGAAATTAGTTATTTGGGTAAATCTTTTGTATGCTACATTTCGAAGGGTTTCCTACAGCACCACTACAAGGGTTTGGAGGCAACACACATGCCATATTTAAAATTTATATGGTGCTAAAGGAACTATCTTAAGGATCATGTTAGAAAATATAGGGAAACATAACTTTAACATAAACACAAGTAGTAAAAGCTAGGGTTTTGAGAGTACAACCTTTGTAACTCCCTACGCTAGACTCCTTGGCTACTTGAGGGTTGGAAAAAGGTTCGCTTGAGATCCTCTAGGTCTACGACGATCCATCCGGAGTCCTTTTTGTCCAAGCTTGAAGCTCCACTAGATCAAGAGAAGAAATGGAAGCTAACATTCTACACTAATGGGCAAGACTAGTGTAGAATGGTGATATGCTTTGTTTTCTCACTTCAAAATCCTAACTTGGTGACTCTTTTGCTCACAAGAGAAAACTAGAGAGCAAGAGAGAAAGGAGGAAGAAGATGATGGCTTGTAAAGAGCACAAGATAATGATAAGCATATTAATAAAAATGAGAAATGAAAATATATATATATTTTCACTTTCTCATTCTTAACCATAGTTATAAAATATCTAGATATTTAGTTTGGAACAAAAATGGCCATAGAAAATGAATCATGGTTAAACCAAAGGGGTAGTGCAAGAATAAAATATTAAACCATGATAACAATTTCCATTTCCATTTTTCTTTTCCAAAAAATAATATCTATATATTTATATATGGTGTGAGTCTTATATTGCCACCATCCACTATATCAACAACCATGATAGAATTATGTATGCATGTATGTGTGCATGCACATCCTATGTGCATGAATGAGAATAAATGCATACATGCATGCATACAACAAAAAGATAAGAAAGGGTTTAAAGTGAGAAACTAATGGTCAATGATAAATCAACACTTGATTTAGCAAACCGGTCATATCGCATACGACCCGACCAAAAGCAAACCGCCCGATTAATATACGGTATCTCATACGCGCATTTTAACCGGGTCCATGCGCATATCTCATATGCGCACCACATCGTTTCGCCTGGACTAGGCAACTCCATTGTGGGACTCTAAGACTCGTCAATACGCCAGCAGTGGGTGATGATCATATCAAGCACCCCCAAGCCGCAAGCGGTCAGCTAAACGTAACGGCCACCCGGGTACTGAGCGATCAGAAAAAAACAAGCGAACCTGTCACAACTCCCTGTTTCCCCCAATCAGAGCAAGGCTCTACTGAATTTTGAAAATTCAAAATTTGAAGCAACGCTTCGGTTTCCGTGCGCAGTGTGCAATTTGCCACATGGCAGAAGCCAATTCGGCAGCGTAACGCCCGAGACGGTGCGTCTCATCAGAGCAAGGCTCTTCAGAAAACATAATTAATGCTTAACTGCGCAAATGCATAGCAGCGCGACACGTGTCTGCGCAAACGCACGGATGCGCAACACGTGTCTGCGCAGTTGCGCAATCGCAACTGCGCAAGCGCACGGATGTGCGACACGTGTTTGCGCAAACGCGTGGATGCGAGACACGTGTCTGCGCAGTTGCGCAATCGCAACTGCGCAAGCGCACGGATGCGTGACACGTGTCTGCGCAGTTGCGCAATCGCAGCTGCGCAAACGCACCGATGGGCAACACGTGTCTGCGCAAGCGCACAGATGCGCAACACGTGTCTGCGCAGTTGCGCAATTGCAACTGCGCAAGCGCTCGGATGCGCGACATGTGTCTGCGCAGTTGCGCAACCGCAACTGCGCAAGCGCACGGATGCGTGACACGTGTCGCACGCTGGTAAGTTGCGCAGCAACTGAATGAAGATTTAGATAAATCTTTTCTGTTCTCCTGTAAAACAGGAACCCTCGGATCAGAGATCCAATGGTGGGAAAATTCCCAAAATTATTCAGGAAAGATTTTGTTAACAAATCCAACAAATTGGTGGGCACTATAAATAAGACCCCAGGCCTCATTCAAAGGGCATCAGATAATCAATCATCATCGAGAGAGGGAAAAAGCTTTTGGAAAAAGAGAGCTCTTGAAGATTAATCAAGAACAAAAAAAAAAGAAGGTAAAATTTCTGAAGAACAGAAAATAAGAAAATAAATAGTGCCTTGCACTTGATAGGAACCCCTGGTTCTAAAGAAAAAAAATATAAACAAAAGAATAATAAATAGTGCCTTGCACTTGATATGAACCCTTGGTTCTAAAAAAAAATAATAATAAATAGTGCCTTGCACTTAATATGAACCCTCGGTTCTGTATGATCAGGAAAAAACAAGAACTTGCTTTCCTTTGATCCAAATTCAAATCAAAAGTGCCATGCACTTGTGTTCTTCAATCTGAAGATTTCTAGGGTTTCTGCAACCCCTTGTTTTGGGCCCGGCCCAAATTAAATCGAAATAATAAAAGGGCAAGGCCCTGTTTGGAAAAATTCCTGAGTTTCTGCAAACTCGTTATTCAAATGGGCCTGGCCCAAACTAAATTACAGAACAATAAAAGGGCAAAGCCCTGTTTGTAAAAACCTCTTGAGTTTCTGAAACTCATTATTTAAAAGGGCCTAGCCCAATTGCAGAAAAAATAAAAAGGGCAAGGCCCTGTTTGGAGAATTCTTGAGTTCTTGTACCTTATTAATTAGAAGGGTCTGGCCCAAATCAGACTTGCAAAATAATGAAAGGGGCAAAGCCCTGTTTAGATTGATTCTTCTAATCAGGCAAAGCCTAAAATAAAAATTGGACTTAACCCAATCCTGGCTGTAAGTCCTTAAATTAAATGCCTCTCATAAACCAAGTCATGACCGGTTCGAGGGTACATCTCCGAACTCCTTTGACATCTGTTGTTGTAATTCCTCAGCGACGTCAGAGAGGTGACGAGTCCCAACGACCACTCATCTAATATCGGACCGAAACGTCCCTAAACTAATATCGGACCGAAACGTCCCTAAACTAATATCGGACCGAGACGTCCTTAAACTAATGACGGACCACTACATCCCTAAACTGGCGACGGACCGAAACGTCCCTAAACTAATATGGGACCGAAACGTCCCTAAACTAAAATCGGACCGAAACGTCCCTAAACTAAAATCGGACCACCACGTCTTTAAACTGGCGATGGACCACCACGTCCCTAAACTGGAATATGGACCACTACGTCTTTAAACTGACGACGGACCGAAACGTCCCTAAACTAATAATGGACCATCACGTCCCTAAAACTGGCAATGGACCGCCACGTCCTTAAACTGACGCAATAGAGCCCAGACGCTCTTTTGCCGGATCTAAACGGTCCCGTCTAAGTTGATCTCAGCCCCAAATACGGCTAACGCGTTCTTAGATATTTAAATAAATAACAAAACTCCCAAATCAACTTTGGTTCAAGGGTACATCCCTGAACTTCTCTGACGCCTGTCGTTGTAATCTCTCAACGACGTCAGAGAGGTGACGAGTCCCGACGGCCAGATAATTAAATCAATCATTGCGTCAAGTCGATCTTAGTTCAAAACAAGACTAACGTATCCTTGACAAACGTTTAAGCTGGTCTGAGCCGCAACGCGACTAATGCATCTTTAAACTAAAAATACCAAACCCAAATCTAACTAAATACGGATTTGGATTAATCCACGTCCTACGGGCGACGGCATTACTCAGTCTCCGTATACAATCCACGGGCAACCACAAATAAAGCAAACACACACGACGCGAAGTGAAATTCTGGAGAAGGAGAAAGTTGTTATCGCGACGCGGTAGCGTAATTAACTGCAGGGGCTTGCGCCTGCAAGGAAGAGCGTCCCCACAATCAAAAACCCCTCACCCTGAGGGGGAATCTGACGAAGTCTGCTACATCGGCCGCATCCGTCTAAACCTCCGATTCAAGGTGCCATAAATCAACTTGGCATCTTCGGAGAGATAGACGGATAAAACCAAATAGCATCTGCCCCGAACCTCAGGCACGTGACGTCCTAACGTCGCAGGCCGCCGTTCGGAGGGGAACAGATTCTGGCACGCCCGGTGGGGCGTTTTCCTCTTTCCACTCCACACTTCGTGTGTCGTCTTCGCGAATCAATCGCGGTTTGTTAAATGGTTGTCTTCGGATTTCAAGTTGCTAAGATTTGGTCTTTTATCTGGCGCAGAATTCGAGATTCAATGGCCTCCAATTGCACCAGCTGCTCGAAATGCCACTGCAACAAACGTTCCACCTCACCGCGAGGTGTAGCATATGGGCCCCAGGCAGCTTCCTTCCTGACTCTGCCGGTAGACCAGGTGACTCAGGCCACCACCGGCTTGTTTTTCGGGACCATGATCCCACCTGCAAGCTTCTCCATGCCGATATCCGCACCAGAAGCGAACAAGAAGTCGGTGTTCGACCGGCTCACTGCTACCACAACCCCTGTCAACGGGTCGCCCGCTACTAAGCTGACAGCCTCTGTTTTCACCAGGCTAGGTCAGGATCATAAAGTGGCTGTCCCAAAGAGGGCAACGGCCACAACTTCGGAAGTCGTTGAAGCGGCTTCTCCTATCAGAAAGTCAGTCTTCACAAGATTGACGGTTCCTACTCCTCCTCCAGCTGGTCAAAAAGCATCAGTCTTTAATAGGCTGACATCGGCAGTTACCCCACACTCAAACAGGGGGCAACAAGAAATTGTATCGATTTCCGAGCCAGTCCCAACGGCCCGTCGTGCACGACGTCGCCATTGGCAGCGAATAAGGAAAGCAGGAGGCAACTCCCCTTCAGGGCTAACCCCGCCTGCTCCAGTGGCAGAGGTCAACGCTGCTGTTCCAACTGGGAACAGCTTTGAATTGCTGAGGAAGGTGAGAAAGAACTCCCCGGTTGCTACATTGAAAAGGTCTCCTCCACCCATGGAAAAAGCTCCGGAGACGAAACAGGAACAGCCCCCTCAACGGCTGTCATCAAAAGTTTATAAAGTATGGCGCAGGGTTCAAAACTCTGTGATCGATCCGGACCACTTGCGTCACCAGAAAAAGGCGAAGGTGGAGAGTAACAAAAACTGCCCCATTAAACAGCAGGGGGCAACAAATGCTAGAATGCCCGCTTCAACGGCTCCTTCAACCTCAAAGGTCTACAAAAGAAGGAGGCCAGAGAAAGCTCCCGCAACAGCAGCAAGAGTTAACAATGGTGAACCTAAACGCCCCAAGTCAGGGGGCATAACAGTTCATACGATCTATATGGCTTCAGGAAAAGAAGAAAGTCGTACTTCTACGGGTCACCGACCGCTTACCCGGTCAGTGACCAGGTCTCAGGAGCAGCAACAAAAGCTCCCGGAGATGATGACTACAATGGCTGCACTCACGGGGCCAAAAGAGAATCCTGAGACGTCCTTAGATGAACGCCAAGAGGAGGAGACCGACGCTGAGTTCCTCCGCCGAATACTGGAAAAGAGAGACAAAGAGGCTGCGGAACAGGCGGCCAACATAAAGAAAATGGCCCTCCTGTTCCAGGATGTGGTGGGTATGATGATTCAATCAGATCCACCTGCTGGAGATCCCCCGATCATTCTTGAAGATGATAGGGGAGAGACATCGAATCCTCCACCGGCTCTATCCGCAGCTAAAGAGGATACCATATCAAAAGCTGATTTGGATGAATATATTGCTCAACAAATACAGGCGCATCAGGCGGTTGAAGCAGCCGGTCAGATCATGAAAACGGGGCGGCCATATCCGGGCTGGTATGATCAAATTAAGTACCCGCCAGGTTACACAATTCCTAAGTTTCATGTCTACAAGGGGACCAGCAACCCCCATCAACATGTTGCCCAGTTCAGGGCGCTTTGTGGTAACACTGGAGGCGACGACAAACTCTTGCTGCGCCAATTCGTTGGAAGCTTATCAGATACGGCTTTCGAGTGGTATTCCGAGCTCCCCAACGACTCTATTAAAACCTTTGCGGAGATGGAGCTGCTCTTCACCCAACGTTTTGCAAGTGCCAGTGAGCGTACTCCGATGACGGCGCTGATTAACGCCAGGGTAAAGCCCGGCGAGACGTGGGTTCAATACGCTATACGGTGGCGTAATCTATGGTCTAAGTGTGAACAACGCATAGAAGAAGCTCCAGCGGTGGGAATGTTTGTTGGAACGCTTGATCCATAGGCAACCATCTCGCAGTTTATGATGTTCTTCAAGCCGACTTCCTTCCAGGCTTTGATCGACAAATTAGCGCAGATGGACCAGATGGGCCATAAACCCCCTCTCCCGAAGCCGGACCCCCGAAACGATAAAGGAAAGGGAAAAGCGATCATCGTCGCCAATGCCCAACAACAACAGAGCGACTCGAAGCCGGCCGCTCGTCCAAACAATACACGCCCATACGTACCCCTTGAGGACAGGATGGGACGTGCTTACTCCTTCCCCCGTGATAAAACAAGGAGGTTATTCGAGCTGGCATTGCGCAACAGGCTCATAAATCTGCCAGATCCAAAACGTCCGTCACAACCGAGTGACGTCAACGATCCTAATTACTGCCCTTATCACAGAGTGTTGGGACATCCAATCGAAGACTGTTACGTTTTCAAAAATTGGCTTGAGAATCAATACCGTCAGGGCAAATTTGCGCTGTCTGACAAATGGAAGGTGAACCCTCCGCAGCCCCACACCTATAAGGGGACGAATACGCCGGGGGCAACATGCTCCGTTATTGAAGAGGCTCCCTGGGAGGTTGTATTATCGGCCAAAACGAGGAGAATGCTAAATGATCTTCAAACCTGCCCAGCGGTCAAGTGGAAGAACCCCTTGGAACCGCAGGTTATTGAGGGGATGTTGAAGCCACGACCGGTTCCGAAGACCGATGGTGGCAGTTCAAGCACTCATGGTCAGCCGTCAAAATCTTCTAAAAAGAAGAAGAAGAAATCTAAGAAGCCCGTGAAGCCTAGTGACAAGCGCACGGACTTACAAAAGCAAATCGATGCGCTAGATGAGTACAACCAAAAGGCACGGACTCCCATTACGCTCCAAGATTTCCTTGATCACGTCTTCCAAAAAGAAGATGAGGAGGAAAGTTCATCGGATGAATCCGAGGAGTGCGTAGCGAGCTGTCATATGATCTCTCATTCGGTCACGAATGATGAAGGGACTTCTGGCACTGAAACGCTGGGGGCAAATACCGAATCAGGAACCCCAGGGTTACCAGTTGAAACGATCAGCGCGTTTCTTAATGAAGCTCGGTTGAAGAGCAAAGCTGATCGAGAGCGCGAGACGGCTATATTCGAAAGGGCTAAGCGTCAGCGACTTGAGGAAGGAGCTGAAATGATCCCGTTGGAGCAAAATGCCTCCACCACTGACAAAAGCCAATTCAAGATAAAAAAGAAATTTGCTAAGGCCATATCGATGGGCATGAAGCTACCACCCTCTGAAGAAAAAGTTACTGGCGCGGTAGAAATGCACCCCTCTTATTGCTTATACCATCAGAAGGTCTCGCATTCCACCCAACATTGCAAAGCTTTCAATGGATGGTGGCAAGGATACGTCGCTAATCGACAACGATTTAAACGGGAAAAACGTAAAATTCGCCGAGAGCAAAGAAATACGACTAAAGAACTTGAAAGAACTGCCGGCAATTGTCACATGGTTAACACTACTGGGTCACAAGTGCCTACATTTGGGAGCGACTCCGATGAAGAGCTAAAGCTTGGCCCCCTCTTCGAAGAATCCACTTCGGGAAAAGAAAAAGAACCGAAGGCCTGCGAGAATATACAGCTGCGCAATCGAACATTACCCGAAAAGAACCTCGGACCCTTGAATAAGAAAAACAAAGGGAAAGAGAAGGTCTCTGAAGACATCACTTTGGATGACCAAGTTGCGGAAGAGTTAACCGCCAAGACTCCCCCAAAAAGGAATAAAGTAGATTACAATGTCTTGGCGCATCTGAGAAAGCTACCCTCACAACTCAGCATTCTCGATGCCCTATTGCTATCAAAAGAGGCGAGGGATTCTTTGATTAAGGCCCTACAAGATCCGGACCAGTTCCAAGCTTTCCTAGCCGAACAAAAGATGAAGGATGAATTGGAAGAGGTGCACACAGCCGACGTTGCTTTTGGTGATGAAAACCTTCTCCTCGGAACGTGTGAACACAATCGCCCACTTTATGTCTCAGGATACTGCCATGACATAAAGATAGGAAAAATCTTAGTCAATAACGGATCGTCTGTCAATTTACTCAATGTGCGAGTGTTAAAAAGAGATTTGCATGAGTGTCCAACACCTCGCCCGAGATAAAATCACCATCTCCGGTTTCGACTCTCAATCCTCAAAGACTCTTGGATCTGTGATATTGACGCTACGTTTCGGGGTGCTCGTCACAGACATCAAGTTCCATGTTATAGACGCCAAGACGTGCTACAATGCTCTGCTCGGCCGACCATGGCTACACGAATACAACATCATCCCTTCTACACAGCATCAGTGCATGAAGTATTCTAGGGACGGCCTCGAGTACACAGTGGCAGGAGAGTTGAATCCGTTTTCCGTGAACGAAGTTCGCAAGTATGAAGATGCCAAATACTTCTTACCGAATTTCGAAGACACGGAAAGGTGTCACAAACCGGAGAACAAAACTAACGCCACCATCCCTGTCTTCGGCAGTGACACCGAAGAGGAGGAAGAGATAATTTATTCAGGTCCGTCCCAATCCACTAGACCAGGACCATCCGTTCCTTCATTGATCTTCGGCAGTGATTCAGAGGATGAAGTTCGCGCTGTATTCCCGGCTCGGCCTTCGATACGGGCTTCTGCCGATGAAGAGCGAAGTCTACAGATAACCATGGTGCCGCTTGAACATTACAAAGAACTGGATGCACTTGACACCAACAGCGTAGAAGAATTGCAGACATTCTATATCCCTCCCGGACGAAAAGGCGAGAAAGCAATCCTATTCTACCGTTCTGAAGAAAACAAGGTGGAAAAAGAAATTTGGCACGGCGCGGATCCCACGCTCGACAGGCTCCAACCTATCCGTCTTCCCAGATATTACACCCAAGGTTTAAAGAAACTGCTGAAACGCCAAGGGATGTCCTTCACACAGACCGCTAGAAAAGCCAAATTCTATGACAAGGTCTGGAACGTTCCCGGGACTCAGTGCAAACTGCCTAACGGGAGAACAGAGACGAAAGGACTCGGGTATATTCGCTCAAAGAAACGTGAGCTAATAAACAGCTGTTATGTCGTGTATGACTTTGATGAAGAAGCAGACGCTCACTGGGAAGACGCTAATCCTGAATCAGTAAAAGTTCCCGATGCGAGACCTCCTAACCCATCGTCTGAAGGCCAAATGAGCAAACCTACAAGGGATGCCAGTCGAGAAGCCCGAGATGATCACGATCGTGAAATGGCAATCTATGAGAAGGCCAAGACACGGCGCCTCCTTCAGCGGGCGATGAAAGACGAAAACGCCGCCCCTTGTCAACCTGCTATGAAGAAGGTTCGACTCGAAAGCAGAAATAAGTTGAAAGGCAAGAGAAGCGCTCGACAACCACAAAGCAAAGCTAAGAAGCCACGCATCCGAGAGTCGAGCGTTGTTGACCAAGCCATCATGAAGAAAATGGGTCGAGCATACTCATTTCCTCAGAACAAAACAAGGAAAATACTTGAGCTTGCTCTGAAACATCGAATGCTTACTCTGCCAGAGTCTAAACACCCTGAGCAAGCAGGCGAAGTCTCCAACCCAAAGTATTGCTTTTACCATCAAGTAATAGGGCATCCGCTC
Source organism: Agapanthus africanus (assembly GCA_030015575.1). NCBI lineage: Eukaryota > Viridiplantae > Streptophyta > Magnoliopsida > Asparagales > Amaryllidaceae > Agapanthus > Agapanthus africanus. The sequence goes on from CM057340.1 coordinate 50,225,235, forward strand.
GAAGATTGCTTCACCTTCAAGAATTGGGTCGAAGATCAATATCAGCTTGGCAAGTTCGCGTTGTCTGATAACTGGAGGGTAGCACCACCACAGAAGCACGAGCCCGAAACCGCGAAAGAAAAACCAGTTCCACATCGGAGTGGGCAGAAAAGTCACACCTGTCATGTGATAACAATATTAAAAGAAGGGTCCGACGATATGAACAACCTCCCTTGGTGCTTTGAAAGCGGCAGCGATGAGGTGATCTCAGAATTTCCCCCAGCTCCGAAAGAACTGGAGGACGGAATCCATACCACCGCAGATAATCTCAAGAAAATTGAGTTGGGGACGGAAAATGATCCGCGACCGACATTCGTCAGCGAGCTGCTGTCTGAAGAGAGGGTGGCTGCGTTAAAAGACGTCCTTGTGCAGCATAAAGATTGCTTCGCATGGAACTATTCCGAGATGCCGGGACTAGATCCAGAAGTTGCTGTACATAGACTAGCAATATCCCCAGACGTCAAGCCGATCAAACAGGCGCCGAGAAGAATGCGACTCGAGCTTGAGATGAGCATAAACACTGAAGTCAAAAAGTTAATCGACTCTGGCTTCATTCAGGAAGTTCAGTACCCTGAATGGATTGCCAACATCGTCCCAGTAATGAAGAAAAATGGGACAGTGCGCATATGCGTAGACTTTCGGGATCTTAATAAAGCCTGCCCAAAAGATGATTTCCCAGTGCCAGTCACTGAACTTATGATAGACAATACATCCACTCATGAGGTTTTCTCCTTCATGGACGGCTCGTCGGGGTATAACCAGATAAAAATGCATCCCGAAGACCAGAAGCACACAGCCTTCAGGACTCCTCTTGGTATATTTTGTTACAAAGTGATGCCCTTCGGTTTGAAGAACGCCGGTGCTACTTATCAGAGGGCCATGACAAAGATCTTCGACGACCTCATACATGAATTCGTTGAATGCTATATCGATGATCTCGTGGTTAAAAGCAAATCATACGAGGAACATCTCGAGCATTTGAAGATCGTGTTTCAACGCCTTCGGCAATACAACTTGAAGATGAATCCTCTTAAATGTGCGTTCGGGGTTTCCTCGGGCAAATTCCTAGGATTCGTCGTTCGACACCGGGGTATTGAAATAGATCCGTCGAAGATTAAAGCGATTATGGAAATGCCCCCACCGAGGACTCTCAAACAGCTGCGGTCTCTCCAAGGGAAGCTCGCGTATATAAGGCGATTTATAGCTAACCTTTCAGGAAAGTGCCGTCCTTATAGTCACCTGATGAAAAAGGGAACCCCATTCGTTTGGGATCAAAAATGCCAAGGCGCACTGGATGAGATCAAGCAATACCTGCAGAACCCGCCGGTGTTGGCTGCTCCGGTTAAGGGGAAGCCTCTTATTCTTTATACAACCGCCCTCGAAGGTTCCTTAGGCGCATTATGGGCACAAGAAAACGATCAAGGGAAAGAGAGGGCGCTCTACTACTTAAGTCGAGTGCTGCTGGGGGCAGAAAGCAACTATTCTCCCATTGAAAAACACTGCTTGGCATTGATCTTCGCAATAACAAAGCTTAGGCACTATGCGTTGGCGCACGAGGTCCGTCTGATTTCAAAAGTTGACCCTCTCAAATATTTAATGTCAAAAGCCATATTGACAGGACGACTCGCTAAATGGGCCCTGCTCTTGATGGAATTTTCCATAACATATCAACCTCTCAAGGCAGTAAAAGGCCAGGCCATCGCTGACTTCCTTGCTGAGCATCCCATACCTGCCGACTCTCCTTTAAACTGCGATTTGCCAGACAGACATGCATTTGATGCAATTGACAGTGGTGATACCCGTTGGGAGCTTTACTTCGATGGAGCGTCCTCTATGAAAAAGCACAAACAAAGTATGCCAACGATCAAATCAGGGGTGGGACTCATCTTTGTGACTCCCCAAGGAGGAATAATGCGCTTCGCCTTCTCCTTAACGGAGCCGAGAACGGATAATGAAGCTGAATATGAAGCTTTGATAGCAGGCCTCGAGATCGCCATCGATATGGGAATTGAGAGCCTCCTCATATACGGGGACTCCCAACTGGTCGTCAGTCAAGTGAACGGCGACTACCAAACGTGCAAACCAGAGTTGGTGAAATACGGTGAAAAAGTGCAACAACTGCTAACCCAAATTCCCTCCTACACTTTGGAGAGCATACCGCGAGCGGAAAACAGCAAAGCGGACGCACTAGCCAAACTTGCTAAAGAACTGGCTGACGAGAACCTCGACGACGTTAGAATCGTGGTACAAAGCCATCGAGTGCTTGCCCCAGCAGAAGTATCTCCAGAATCGTCTGAAGAAAAAGGAGCGAACGAGGAGACGACCCTACAAATAAAAGACCATGGGAAGACCGAAGACTGGAGAGAAGTTTTCATAGATTACTTCAAGTTCCACCGAATACCTGAAGAAGCGTCCACAAGACATCAGCTCACGAAACGAGCTCTGTCTTTCGCCTTCGTCAATGATACTTTGTACAAGAGGTCATTCGATTCTCTGTGGTTGAGATGCTTAGGACCTGATGAAGCGAGAAGGGTCATCCAAGAAGTTCACGACGGACTCTGCGGTTCCCACCAAGCAGGCCCTAAGATGAAGTTGAAGATAAAGCGGATGGGCTACTACTGGCCCACGATGATGCAGGATTGCCTCGAATATGCGAGGCAATGTCATTCATGTCAAATTCATGGGGACTTTATCCATCAGCATCCCAATCCATTGCATCCAACAGTGGCTAGTTGGCCATTCGAAATGTGGGGAACTGACATAGTCGGCCCCATCGAACCAGCATCGTCAAAGGGACATCGTTTCATCTTGGCGACGACTGATTACTTCTCCAAATGGGCAGAAGCGGTACCGTTGAGGGAAGTAAAAACGGAGAACATCCTCCATTTCTTCAGAACGCATGTCATATACCGGTTTGGAACCCCGAGAAGAATCATCTCTGATAATGGGCCAGCTTACCGAAGTCATAAGATTAGCCGCTTCGCACAGCAGCACAATATAGACTGGAGATATTCCTCAGTTTATAACCCCCGAGCTAACGGTCTAGCTGAGGCCTTCAACAAGACCTTGACGAAAATCATGAAGAAAACGGTGTCACGAAATAAGAGAGATTGGCACGAAAGATTGCAAGAGGCTCTTTGGGCGTATCGAACTACGTTTAAAACGGCCACAAACACAACGCCGTACGCGTTGGTATTTGGGACGGAAGCAGTACTCCCCCTCGAGATAGAATTACCCTCTCTACGAGTGGCAGTCCATTACGAGTTGACGGACGAAGAAAATGCTCACCTTCGGTTTGAAGAGCTTGACGCCCTTGATGAAATCCGGCTTCTAGCACAGCAAAATTTGGAAGCTTATAAAGCAAAGATGACGCGCTCATATGAAAGATTGAGCCACCCGAGGACATTCCACCAAGGCGAACTCGTGCTAGTCGTCAAAAGGCCCATGGTCCCCAATCGCGCCAAGCGGGGAAAGTTTGAGCCAAACTATGAAGGACCGTACATCATTGATAAGGTCTACCAGGGCGGGGCCTATCTACTCATGGACATGCACGGTGAAAGGCCTTTCAGGCCAATAAACGGTCGCTTCTTAAAGAAATACTACGCTTAACGAGCCTTAGTTTAGGTCAATGATAGATGACGACGACTATGTCCGCTCGCTATCTTCCTAAGCTTAGGCTTTATAAGCAGTAGCCAGCCCTCTCAACGGTGGACCGAAATGTCCTTAAACTAATATCAGACTGAAACGTCTTTAAACTACTACTGCTGCATCTTTAGACTAACGAGATTAAAAAAAAATATAAAAAAAAGGTATGTCCATAAGCAAGAAGGGCACGGATGAAAACCCAAAAGGGCTCCGTGAGTAAAAACAGCAGGGCTACCGGCGAGTGTTCGTGAAAACCCGAAAGGGCGCGACCTCGTAAAAAAAAAAAAATAAATAAAATAAAAAGAAAAAAAACGGTATGTCCATAAGCAAGATGGGCACGGATGAAAACCCGAAAGGGCTCCGTGAGTAAAAACAGCAGGACTACCGGCGAATGTTTGTGAAAACCTGAAAGGGCGTAACTTCGTTAAAGAACCCTTACAGAGTCCTCTCGACCCTGTAAGGAGAAACCACCCGCATGAGATCCTTACGACTCACAAGGAAACAACACACTTAGGAATCCCCGCGATTCCTAAAGAGAAAATACGCTTGCGAGATCCTCACGGCTCGTAAGGAGAACTCTCTTATGGGACCCTCACGGCTCATAGGATTTGAAAGTCTTAAGTTACAGAGACCTAAACCTGTGCTTAAGCAAACCCCCACAAACTTCCAATGTTGCCCTACAAGTGGTTCAATATTGACCCTTGTATACAATCCACGGGCGCGAATAAACATTTCCTTAACCAAGGTCCATCCGTGACCGGAGATATGTTCGCATAACCCTTGTAAGTCCTCTTGATTTACAAGAAGAAAACCCCCAGTAGGATCCTTACGACTTACAGAGGAACAAAACACTTAGGAACCCTTACGATTCCTAAGGAAAAAATACACCTACAAGATCCTCATGACTTGTAGGGAAAAATACCTTTATGAGGCCCTTACGGCTCATGAAGTTAAAAGCCTTAGCCGACAGGACCCTAACCCTGGTCGCTAAGCCTCCTTTGTTCGACAACGACGGAGGCAAATGATGATTCGCTCCTGGCAATATCCCAGTTGCAGCGGTGCTGATGCCAAAATCGGTGTCTAATTTCAGGCTTACGGTAAAAAGCCAGTAGGCCGCTCATGCATACGAAATAGCCGAAATGATAGGGCAACTTGCAATAAAAAGCAGCAAGTAAGATATATGCATGCAAAACAGCCGAAATGATTGGGCAACTCGTAATGAAAAGCAACGGGTAAAGATAAAGTAAAAAGCCGAAATGATTGGGCACCACGAAAAATAGCCGAAATGATTGGGCAATCGCGACCTTCGCGATATAAAAGCTGAAATGATAGAGCATCGCGGAAATAAAATAAAACAAAAATAAGAAATGATGAAACTTCGGCCCTACAGTTAAGATCACATCGATCCCTGTATACAATCCAAGGGCGCAAACAAAGAAGAAACCATACTTCCCCAGCGGATTCCGTCCAACGACGAAGCCAAACCTCAACGGTTCATTTCAACCGAAGAAGCCAGCAAACTTCTCAACTCACGGATACAAACACTCCTTGACGAGAGCCTTCCTGATCCGCGTCGACCCGCAGAGCCACCAGCGCCTCCGTGAGAGCCATCCTTAGTTTCAAACCCCAAGGACACAAATAATCCTTGGCGCTTGGGAAACAAATAATCCCTCGCAAAACTTCTCGACTCACGGATACAAACATTCCTTGACGAGAGCTTCCTGATCCGCGTCGATCCGCAGAGCCACCAGTGCCTCCGTAGGAGCCCTCGACTCGTTTCAAACCCCAAGGACACAAATAATCCTTGGCGCTTGGGAAACAAATAATCCCTCGCAAAACTTCTCGACTCACGGATACAAACACTCCTTGACGAGAGCTTCCTGATCCGCGTCGACCCGCAGAGCCACCAGTGCCTCCGTAGGAACCCTCGACTCGTTTCAAACCCTAAGGACACAAATAATCCTTGGCGCTTGGGAAACAAATAATCCCTCGCAAAACTTCTCAACTCACGGATACAAACACTCCTTGACGAGAGCTTCCTGATCCGCGTCGACCCGCAGAGCCACCAGTGCCTCCGTAGGAACCCTCGACTCGTTTCAAACCCCAAGGACACAAATAATCCTTGGCGCTTGGGACACAAATAATCCCTCTCAAAACTTCTCAACTCACGGATACAAACACTCCTTGACGAGAGCCTTCTGATCCGCGTCGACTCGCAGAGCCACCAGCGCCTCCGTGAGAACCATCGACTCGTTTCAAACCCCAAGGACACAAATAATCCTTGGCGCTTGGGAAACAAATAATCCCTCGCAAAACTTCTCAACTCACGGATACAAACACTCCTTGACGAGAGCCTTCCTGATCCGCGTCGACCCGCAGAGCCACCAGCGCCTCCGTGAGAGCCATCGACTCGTTTCAAACCCCAAGGACACAAATAATCCTTGGCGCTTGGGAAACAAATAATCCCTCGCAAAACTTCTCAACTCACGGATACAAACACTCCGTGACGAGAGCTTCTCTGACTCATATCTCGGGCAGTAAGGATTCAAAAACTTGCTTCCTGAACAATGGGATCCTGCAAGTCAATCCTAAATGGTCTCTTGCATACTATCCACGGGTCTCACTCTCTAAAGTCGATTTTCGACAAAGAGGGAAACAACCGCTTACGAGCCCTCTCGACTCGTAAGAGGGCAATGGGACCCTACAAGTCAATCCTAAATGGTCTCTTGTATACTATTCACGGGTCTCACTCTCCGAAGTCGATTCTCGACAAAGAGGGAAACAACCGCTTACGAGCCTTTTCGACTCGTAAGAGGGGCAATGGGATCCTGCAAGTCAATCCTAAATGGTCTCTTGCATACTATCCACGGATCTCACTCTCTGAAATCGATTCTCGACAAAGAGGGAAACAACCGCTTGCGAGCCCTCTCGACTCGTAAGAGGGAGAAATTCTCTTATAGGATCCTTTCGACTTATGAGAGAAAACCACACTTGGGAATCCTCACGACTCCTAAGGAGAAAATTCACCTGCGAGATCCTCTCGATCCGTAGGGAGAAAAGTCTCTATGAGACCCTCACGGCTTATAGAGTTGAAAAGTCTTAGGCAGCAGATCTGAACCTGCGGCCTAAGCCATCGTTATTTCTTAAGAAGGTCGGGATACTTATCCCAATCGTCCGTCAATTACGATTATTAAGGTGGCGTACTGATAATAAAAGAAAGGAAAGATGGAGAAATGACACAAGACATTACAAAATGTGTATCTTTTATTCATAAAAATTGATTGAGTACAGGATACATTGTGCTAAAGAATAAAAATATATACATATACTTTACAAAGACAAATGATACAAGGAGAATTATGGAGAAGGAAGCGTCTTGCACAGATGTAGCAACCGCTCGCATATCTCCTTCCACGCCTTCTCCTGCTCGGCTACCGCCGTCAGCTCTGCCTCCACTTGGGCTCGTCGCCGCAAGACCAGTGCAAGCTGCTCCCTCACGCCCTGATAAGCAGCCTCCCGACTTGGGATATGGCGCTCAGCCACGTCAAGCTTCCTCTTTAAATTTAGCCCATGGGAGATGCGCTCCAAGAGACCCTCAAAGATAGTCTTCACTTGGGCAGCATTTGCCTCAACCTCAGCGCGCAGATGGGCCGTTTCGTTTGAGGTCTTTTGGCATTCCCTTAGTCTCCGAGCTGCTTCTTGCTCCAAGTGGCGGGAGTACGAAGTGCTTTGCTCGAGCCAAGTTGTGCGTTGGGCGCTCAGAGCTAAAACTTCGGGAGCAGGGCGCGTCAACTCCAGCCGGTACAAGCAGGCCTCGATCTCCCTGCAGTGGTTAACCCAAGATTCAACGACGCCCTCGTCATGAAAAGTTACGAGCGCCGCTAACATTGGGTTAACATCCTCAGCGAAATCGACAGCAGAAGGGAGAGCGTCCATGCTGAGCTCTTCAATATACCCGCTCAGCATGCCTAGACTCATCACCGCACCCTTTGAAGACGGACGTCTCAGAAAGGGGCCTGCTGGTAAAAGGACGCGAACCTCGAAGGGGACCGGAACCGGAACAATAGCTGCAAAACAAAACAGGGTTAAGCGATGGTTCAAAAGATGTTAAAGGATTACCAAAAAGGGGATCTACTATACCAACAGCAACGGACGGCAGAGCCGGAAGGGCCGGTAGCGCGACAGGGCTTACATCCCCTCCTTCGATTTGTGGCACTACAATAAAGAAAAGGAAAAGTCAGAAATCATCCCATTGCTAGAAAAAAGGAGTAAATAAAGATATTACCGGCGCCACTAGAAGGAGAAGCGAGTTCGGATGGGAAAGAAAAGTGCGGGAGCAACACTTGATATAAGTGATCAAAAAGCACTCCTGCAAAGGCACAATGGTGTAACGTTAGTACAAAATCCGCATTTTTGAAAGATTAATGCATGAGTCGTAAATCCATACCTTCCAACATCCGTGACGGCACAAGGGAAGACGGAGAGGTGACTACTACCAAAGCAGTAGTTGACGGTGCCCCCTCGAGCAGTGGAGCATCGGTACTGGCCGCACCTGTAAGAACAAGTTTGTTAGAAGAGATCACAAGATATATACAAAAAAAAAGGGGAAATGCTGGTGATAAAAAATTTTTTACCTGACGAGCTGCCAGCAGAAACTGAGGCGGTCCCCTCCTCCACTGACGGAAGACCACCGCCTGTAGCTTCATCACCCGACTCAAGGGGAACCGTTGTTATGCTCTCAAGCTCTGCAGGCGGTGGGGAACCATAGACAGGGAGGGCCAAGATAGGAACATTGCCAGATTCCTGAGAAGGAGCGCCTAGCTCGTCCTCAGGAATCATGGCCGCCTCACCTGCTGCTCCCTCAGGATCAGCGATTACAGCTGCCCCGTCCATCGGCACTACGAGGTCCACAGCCTCAAGTACCTCGCCCTCTACCGCCTTCGGCTCGGTCGAGACAGTCATCTCATCTGCCGCCACTTCGGGTACGGCATCAATGACTTTCTCCGCGGTAGGTTCCTCAATCTCGGCTCCAGGCCCCATGGCCTCGACAAAGTTGTCCACCGTCGGTTCGGGTTCGGCGAGTACCGCTTCTTCCGCTCCCTTGGGTTCGACGGTCGTCTCCGCCTCCCCCTCAGTTGGACTTGACCCTGCAAGATGAGATATGTATAAGCCAATAGTTTTACAAGTCATACAACAAGGCTCTGAAAGAAGTACTACCTGAAGCGGATTTATCATTGGCGTTCCGAACCGCGCGCACAACTTGCCGACGAGCGGTAGACAGGGCCACAGGGGGCTCTTCAGAAGGAGTACTAGCGTGAGGGACGGTGCTAGGGCCCGCTCCTGCGGCCAGAGCAGCTCTGCGCGCCTTAGCTTCGCGTCTAGACCGCTTCCGCTCCTCTTGAGCCGATGAGACAGATGCCATCAGAGCTTCCTTGAGCGAAGCCTGCTCATCCGTGTAGAGGGATGCCTCCAGATTTTTCAGAGCATCCCTCGTTATTGCATCAAGACGAGGCTCTTGCGGCAGCTTCGACGGAGTTGGGACTTCGATGACGGGCTTGGGAAGGGCCCTTGCGCCGATTAATACAACCCCTGTAAAGAAACAAGAGAAGGTCATGTCGACTATCATAAAAAGATAACGAACTTTCCGTATAAAAGAGAAAGGGATAAAACATACCGACGCTCGCTAAGGTACGCTTGTTCTCCTCCTCCTGGAAGGTCTTCAGAGAGGCAGCAATGGCCTCTTCAGTGGATACACCTGTTGAAAATGAGGCAAATATTAGCTGAAGACAATAATAAAAAGTGGGATAAAATGACAAATAAGAAGGCTGATGATTACCTGACTCAGCGAGTCTGCTTAACATTGCTTCGAGCCTCGCCGATCGCTCCGAAGCTGCAATGGCGGCGGCTAGATTGGTGTCCTCAGGGTCCACCACGAAACCCTCATTGCTGCCGTACTCGCATATGGTCTCGGCAGGATGAGCCGTGGACTCTAAGTTAAGAATCGCGTCGAGGGATAAAGTGGACTTCTTCTTCTTTTGCCCGCCAGCCTTGGACCCAATGGGAGCAGCTTTGCGCTTGCCAGTTTTGGCAGTCGCTTTCGGGCGGCGAGTCCCGATGTCCGCTCCTGCACCCGACTCCGGCGATGCCGCTTTAACCGTCTTTATCGGAGCACGGGGCGCCGTTGGGGCATCCACCGTAGTAGGCAGTGGCAGTCCACGCGGAGGGGCCAACACCCGTGGTCGATCAGCTCCGGCCTCTTTCGTCGGAGGGATAACCTGAACCCTAGGCTGCAATGGAGCCTTGCGATTGCCGCCGGGAGGCGCAGCCCTACGATCGACCAATAGACGTTTCTCCATCAAGATAATTGGGCCCATCGCGTGCGCATACCAGGCTACATACGAATTGAGTATCTTAGGGGTACAGCTGGGCTCACTGATGAAAAAGTAGGAGCCGGTGTTCAGCCGGATGAAGTGATGCATTGCATTCCGTACCCCCTCTAGGCCGACTGCAGGTGTTCCCAAGAAGGCTTCCAACGGGACCCCTTGGTTATAACTCGATTGCCGAGCAAATCGATGCGGATTATACCTCATGAAGAGGGCCGTTTCATTTTGCCTAAATACCAAGTAGCCCGGCCGAATGGAATAAAGGTGGAGGATTTCTCGAGCCTTCAACACGGAAACACCGCCCTTAAAGTCATCACGCAGCGACACTACCGACTTAGTGGTCTCGGAACCTATGGTGATGACTTTATCCACAAAAGAGGTCTTCGTCCCGACTAGATGCGAACGCAGAAGCAGTCCCCGAGACTCCCGCGGAGGTGCGAACACGATGGAAGCCCCAACCAATCGCATGATTCTCGGAAGTTTAAATCTCTCAAAGAACGGAGGAGTTTTGTGGGCACCAAACACTCCTCGAACATGCAGCTCCATCCAAGAAGTGAAGTAGTGCATCGGGAAGTTAGCAGGCTGTACCCCAGGCTCACTAGCATCCGCCGCTACGCTAAGTCCATGGTAGAGGTAAGCCAACCCAGCGATCCCCACTGATAATTGCAGACCAGCCACCATTCGATGCGCCGGGTAGAAAACAGAAGACCGCATAAGGCGTGGGTGCATGGGAAGCGCGAAGCTGCATAGCCACAGACCTAAGAATCCGATGAAGAAGGTCTCCTCGTCCACGCCAGGAACGGCGATCTCTGAGAAAGGGACGCTGGCAGTGCCGGGAAGGTAAAAACTTCGCTGGTCAATGTCCGATGAAGGCAGGTGGTCCAGGCCGAAACCAAAAGGATCAGTGAGTTGGGCGAACTTCTCACCCTGCTCTGATAAAAATTCCGGGCGAATAAAACGAGCAATGAAGTCCGCGAAACTAACGTCTCGGTCGCCTAATTCCAAGTGGAGCTCCTCGTAGATCTCCAATACCTTCACCAAGCCCGGGTGCTGATGCTGAATGGCATTGTCCGGAGTTAGATCGCATACCATCTGCTTGGTGGCAAAGACGTACTCGTCAGGAGGAAGCAGCTCTTCATAATGCTCCCCCATCGCCGGTAAACCTGAAAGCTCAACGAATTCCTCCAGAGAAATGGAAACTTCCCTATCCGCTGTCAGGAAAGTATGTGTGGGGATGTTCCATTGTTCAACGAAAGCCTTTGTCCACCACGTCGGAGGAGTAGGATACTCGAAAAGCGAGACGTAAACGGCGGAGTATAAGCCAATCTTCGTCAGATGAGTTCTCTTCGCCGCTAAAATGTACCGGGCCCATGGCAGATATCCAGCAGGCGGTCGCGGATTCAGTCCAATGTTGTAAGCCTGTCCCCAAGGGCGTGCTTCACCCTGACAGATTCGCCTTCCCAATATATCTATGGCTGGCGGCGGTTGCACTGGAATAGCGCCGATTGCGGGCTGGAGGAGGTCGTCCGAATTCCAATTTTTAACCTCCACGGCATACTCCACCGGGGGTTTGTCCGCATAAGGGAGCGAGACTATGGGCTCAGAGGGCACGGCGGAACTAAAACTGCGACGGCCTTGGATAATCTGGCTATACCACCTCCCCCATAGGTGAAGTCTCTTGCACTCAGGATCGTGATCTTTGATCAGAGCAAACACCACCCAGTCCACTGGTGCATGTGGGAACCCTCCTTCTTAGCGAACAAAGGGGAAAGACAAATCTTCAGACATGTTTCCTGTAGATAAAAAAAAAAAAAATAATAACAACTGTTAGTGTTCCAATGCTTCACATATCAAAGGCATACATCACACTGCAATGCAGTGGGTTGGGGACCAAAGGGGGACCCACAAAATCAAGATGACGGCGCATCATTTGATAAGACAGTCTCATCATTGGATGAGACTGTCAGTTAATAAAAAGGACCCCCAAGAGAATATCCTCACTGGGGGATCTCTAGAGACAAGGAGAAAATCTCCTCTTTTCAGAGCAAAGCTCTGTCACAGAGTGACACTTGTCAAACTCCTGTTTCAAAAGAATAAAACTTCTTAAAAAAAAAAAGAGAGCCTAGCTCTGTAGCAGTAATAAAAAATTTATAACCAAGGATTAAAATTTTGGGATCTTAAAGATCCATGGAAACTTTTAAAAAGTTTTTTAATTGACCTATGAGCAGGGCTCTGTTCATGGGTTAAAACCTAAAGAACAGAATCTCTGCAAATTTTTGAGAGCAAGGCTCTGTGAATAAAAACCCCAAAGGGGTTTCCTTTAGATCAAAGATCTATAAGAGCAAGGCTCTGTTGAAGAAACCCCAAAGGGGTTTCCTTTAGATCAGAGATCTATAAGAGCAAGGCTCTGATTATTTAAATTTGATTTAAATTAAATTAATTTACCTAAAATGGTTCTGAAGTTAGAACTTAGAAGTTCTTAAGGAAATCACAAGAGCAAGGCTCTGAAGTTTTAAACAAGAGCAAGGCTCTGGGTAAAAATTCTTAAATTCTTGAGAATGGTAAAAATTACCAAGGACCAAGGGTCCTATTTATAGGCGCCTGCGCCTGTTCACCTGACCCGTCGATCCGATGGTCAGGATCTTGCCACCGCTGCACTCACGTGCGCGCCACGTGAGCGCAACAGTGGGGGGGCATCTGTTTCCCCCAATCAGAGCAAGGCTCTACTGAATTTTGAAAATTCAAAATTTGAAGCAACGCTTCGGTTTCCGTGCGCAGTGCGCAATTTACCACATGGCAGAAGCCAATTCGGCAGCGTAACGCCCGAGACGGTGCGTCTCATCAGAGCAAGGCTCTTCAGAAAACATAATTAATGCTTAACTGCGCAAATGCATAGCAGCGCGACACGTGTCTGCGCAAACGCACGGATGCGCAACACGTGTCTGCGCAGTTGCGCAATCGCAACTGCGCAAGCGCACGGATGTGCGACACGTGTTTGCGCAAACGCGTGGATGCGAGACACGTGTCTGCGCAGTTGCGCAATCGCAACTGCGCAAGCGCACGGATGCGTGACACGTGTCTGCGCAGTTGCGCAATCGCAGCTGCGCAAACGCACCGATGGGCAACACGTGTCTGCGCAAGCGCACAGATGCGTGACACGTGTCTGCGCAATTGCGCAGTCGCAGCTGCGCAAGCGCTCGGATGCGCGACACGTGTCTGCGCAGTTGCGCAATTGCAACTGCGCAAGCGCTAGGATGCGCGACACGTGTCTGCGCAGTTGCGCAACCGCAACTGCGCAAGCGCACGGATGCGTGACACGTGTCGCACGCTGGTAAGTTGCGCAGCAACTGAATGAAGATTTAGATAAATCTTTTCTGTTCTCCTGTAAAACAGGAACCCTCGGATCAGAGATCCAATGGTGGGAAAATTCCCAAAATTATTCAGGAAAGATTTTGTTAACAAATCCAACAAATTGGTGGGCACTATAAATAAGACCCCAGGCCTCATTCAAAGGGCATCAGATAATCAATCATCATCGAGAGAGGGAAAAAGCTTTTGGAAAAAGAGAGCTCTTGAAGATTAATCAAGAACAAAAAAAAAAGAAGGTAAAATTTCTGAAGAACAGAAAATAAGAAAATAAATAGTGCCTTGCACTGATAGGAACCCCTGGTTCTAAAGAAAAAAAAATATAAATAAAAGAATAATAAATAGTGCCTTGCACTTGATATGAACCCTTGGTTCTAAAAAAAAAATAATAATAAATAGTGCCTTGCACTTAATATGAACCCTCGGTTCTGTATGATCAGGAAAAAACAAGAACATGTTTTCCTTTGATCCAAATTCAAATCAAAAGTGCCATGCACTTGTGTTCTTCAATCTGAAGATTTCTAGGGTTTCTGCAACCCCTTGTTTTGGGCCCGGCCCAAATTAAATCAAAATAATAAAAGGGCAAGGCCCTGTTTGGAAAAATTCCTGAGTTTCTGCAAACTCGTTATTCAAATGGGCCTGGCCCAAACTAAATTACAGAACAATAAAAGGGCAAAGCCCTGTTTGTAAAAACCTCTTGAGTTTCTGAAACTCATTATTTAAAAGGGCCTAGCCCAATTGCAGAAAAAATAAAAAGGGCAAGGCCCTGTTTGGAGAATTCCTGAGTTCTTGTAACTCATTAATTAGAAGGGCCTGGCCCAAATCAGACTTGCAAAATAATGAAAGGGGCAAAGCCCTGTTTAGATTGATTCTTCTAATCAGGCAAAGCCTAAAATAAAAATTGGACTTAACCCAATCCTGGCTGTAAGTCCTTAAATTAAATGCCTCTCATAAACCAAGTCATGACCGGTTCGAGGGTACATCTCCGAACTCCTTTGACATCTGTCGTTGTAATTCCTCAGCGACGTCAGAGAGGTGACGAGTCCCAACGACCACTCATCTAATATCGGACCGAAACGTCCCTAAACTAATATCGGACCGAAACGTCCCTAAACTAATATCGGACCGAAACGTCCCTAAACTAATATCGGACCGAGACGTCCTTAAACTAATGACGGACCACTACGTCCCTAAACTGGCGACGGACCGAAACGTCCCTAAACTAATATGGGACCGAAACGTCCCTAAACTAAAATCGGACCGAAACGTCCCTAAACTAAAATCGGACCACCACGTCTTTAAACTGGCGATGGACCACCACGTCCCTAAACTGGAATATGGACCACTACGTCTTTAAACTGACGACGGACCGAAACGTCCCTAAACTAATAATGGACCATCACGTCCCTAAAACTGGAAATGGACCGCCACGTCCTTAAACTGACGCAATAGAGCCCAGACGCTCTTTTGCCGGATCTAAACGGTCCCGTCTAAGTTGATCTCAGCCCCAAATACGGCTAACGCGTTCTTAGATATTTAAATAAATAACAAAACTCCCAAATCAACTTTGGTTCAAGGGTACATCCCTGAACTTCTCTGACGCCTGTCGTTGTAATCCCTCAACGACGTCAGAGAGGTGACGAGTACCGACGGCCAGATAATTAAATCAATCATTGCGTCAAGTCGATCTTAGTTCAAAACAAGACTAACGTATCCTTGACAAACGTTTAAGCTGGTCTTAGCCGCAACGCGACTAATGCATCCTTAAACTAAAAATACCAAACCCAAATCTAACTAAATACGGATTTGGATTAATCCACGTCCTACGGGCGACGGCATTACTCAGTCTCCGTATACAATCCACGGGCAACCACAAATAAAGCAAACACACACGACGCGAAGTGAAATTCTGGAGAAGGAGAAAGTTGTTATCGCGACGCGGTAGCGTAATTAACTGCAGGGGCTTGCGCCTGCAGGGAAGAGCGTCCCCACAATCAAAAACCCCTCACCCTGAGGGGGAATCTGACGAAGTCTGCTACATCGGCCGCATCCGTCTAAACCTCCGATACAAGGTGCCATAAATCAACTTGGCATCTTCGGAGAGATAGACGGATAAAACCAAATAGCATCTGCCCCGAACCTCAGGCACGTGACGTCCTAACGTCGCAGGCCGCCGTTCGGAGGGGAACACTCCCGTGGAGCCAACCGGCAACACTACAGTACAGTCCGGTCTCTTCGTCAGATATGCTGCATATCGAGTCTAGGGATGGTAACGTCGACCCCAATAACTCAATAAGTCGTGCCGATGAATGGTCTATAACAGATCGAGAAACTACTGATAACACTTATCAGTAAATCTCACCAGCCCTGGTCAGGGACTTACTGATATAGCCAATCGAGCACAGCACAGCATCCACTCCCAATACCGGGAAAGACGAAACCCCTCCTATCGCTCATCGCCTTCGTGTGTCTCGGGACTGTACCCAACGGCCACCTGTTTGCACGACTCAGTAGAGCCATGGTAGGGTGGTAATCAAAGTACAGTGGGAGAACACACAAGACTCTATGACGATCTCGGGTCTACAGACTAACCTGCACCAGTGTCACCTGAGAATTGCTATTCGACGATAGATATAATTCCATATAGGAGTTCTCGGTGAGTCCGTCCAGTGTACCCAGTCACCACTGAGTACCCGTATACGATCTCGATGTCAAACATCGATGAATGTGGGAACATCCATCGCCCATCATATGGGTCTAGTATCATATACGCTAGCCTACTCTGGTATATCGATGCCCCGTCTCGATACACCTACGACTAGGGACATTCCAGGATATGCTTATAAACTATAGATGTCCCACTAGTATGATCTCTATCATAATCACAGTAGTCAAGCCTATATCCTCAGGGCTTTATCAACATGTGTGAATGAATAAAAGCATGATTAAAATCGACATGTCAGATAAAAAAGAACCAGATAGCATACTATCATGTCGTGCAAGAATGTACACTGAACACACACACACACACACACACACACACACACACACACACATGTATAAATACATCCACTATCATATAATGGCCTCTAGGGAATACATATATCCAACAATCTCCCACTTGCACTAAGGCCAGTTATTGGCGTATCTCATACCCAACATCTCAAAAAGTCGCTCATGCTGCGGCTGAGGGAAGGCCTTGGTGAGTGGATCCGCGGTGTTATTCTTTGTGTCTACTCTCTTAATCTCGATCTCGCGGCGATCTACAATCTCCCGGATCAAATGAAAACGCCTCAGGATGTGTCTGGACCGCTGATGGGACCTGGGCTCCTTGGCTAACGCCATAGCCCCATTATTATCACAATACAATAGTATTGGATTAATAATGGTTGGAACTACTCCTAGCTCCGAGACGAACTTCTTCATCCAGACGGCTTTCTTGGCTGCATCATTCGCAGCAATGTACTCAGCCTCCATCGTAGAGTCTGCAATGGTATCTTGTTTGGAACTCTTCCAACGTACCGCCCCTCCATTGAGGGTAAATACAAACCCGAAGATAGATTTGCTGTCGTCCTTATCGCTCTGGAAGCTCGAATCAGTAAAGGCCTCCATTTGGAGATCTCCATTACCATACACCAAGAACAATTCTTTAGTCCTTCGCAAGTACTTAAGAATATTCTTCAAAGCTATCCAGTGATTCTCCCCTGGGTTGGATTGATACCTGCTTACAACACTGAGTGCATAAGCTACATCTGGGCGTGTACATAACATCGCATACATTATAGATCCTACTGCCGAAGCATAGGGTATAATGCTCATGCGAGCTCTCTCTTCATCGGTCTTTGGGTAAGAGTCCTTAGAGAGAGTGACCCTATGGCAAGCGGGTAAGGCACCCCGCTTGGAGTCTTCCATACTAGACCTTTTTAGGATGGTGTTGATATACCTGGTTTGGGACAATCCCAATAACCTCTTGGATCTATCCCTATAGATCCTAATGCCCAGAATGTATGTGGCATCACCCAGGTCCATCATGGAGAACCTTAGTGATAAGAAAGATTTGACCGACTGTAGTATAGGAATATCATTTCCTATCAGAAGAATGTCATCCACATACAATACGAGGAATGTGACAGCTCTCCCTACAGCCTTCTTATAAACACAAGGTTCATCTGGATTTTTGATGAAATCAAACTCTTTGATAACATCATCGAAACAGATGTTCCAACTCCGTGATGCCTGCTTTAACCCATATATGGATTTAAGCAATCTACATGCTTTCCCGCTGCTCCCACTGTCAATGAAGCTCTCTGGTTGATCCATATAAACGCATTCTTCTAAATCTCCATTTAGAAATGCCGTTTTAACGTCCATCTGCCAAATTTCATAGTCGTAGTGAGCAGCAATAGCAAGTAGGATCCGAATGGATTTAAGCATGGCTACGGGAGAAAAAGTCTCGTCATAGTCCAAACCTGGTCTTTGACGAAAACCCTTCACCACAAGTCTTGCCTTATAGGTCTCTACCTGCCCATCTACACCAATCTTTCTTTTAAAAATCCATTTGCACCCCACAGGTTTTACCCCAGGGGGTACAACGTCCAAAGTCCATACTTTGTTGGTGTACATAGACTCCATTTCGGATCTCATGGCATCCAGCCACTTCACAGAGTCTCTACTCGTGATAGCTTGCTGAAAGCTGGTAGGATCATCCTCCTCCATGATGCAGTCTTCTCTGTCACCATCAATGAGGAAACCGTAGTACCTCTCCTGTGGGCGAGAAGTCCTACCAGACCTACGGAGTGGTCGAGGTTCCTAAGTTTCTATTGCAACAGCTGGTTCAACCAAGTCGTCATTTGTAGTTTGTGTCTCTAGAACCTCTGCTAGATCCACCATATTGCCATCAGCTTTATCTGTGAAAAACCCTTTTTCCAAGAATGTGGCGTACTGAGAAACAAACACCTTTTGTTCCTCCTTGTGGTAGAATAGATATCCATAAGAATTCTTTGGATACCCCACAAAATTACACATGACCGACTGTGTCTCGAGTTTGTCCGGATTCTACCTTTTAACATAGGCCGGGCAACCCCAAATCTTAATTCTCTTAAGAGATGGTCTCTTCCCATGCCATATCTCATATGGTGTGGTAGACACAGTTTTGGTTGGGACCCTGTTCAGTAGAAACGCTGCAGTCTCCAATGCATACTCCCAAAATGAGACGGGTAACTCAGCATCACTCATCATGGAACGGACCATATCTAATAGGGTTTGATTCTGTCGTTCTGACACACCGTTGTACTGTGGTGTGTAAGGAGGAGTGAGCTGAGAGAGAATCCCATTCTCTTTTAGGAAGTTTGCAAACTCCGTACTGAGATACTCCCCACCTCGATCTGATTGAAGCATTTTGATACTCAAGCCGGTTTGTTTTTCTACTTCGAGTTTATATTCAGTGAATTTCTCGAAAGCTTCGGATTTGTGCTTTAATAAAAATACATGACCGAATCTTGAGAAATCGTCAGTGAAAGTAATGAAGTATGAAAAACCACCTCTAGCCTGTGTAGACATTGGCCTACATACATCACTATGTATGAGGCCTAGGAGCTCACTAGCTCTTTCTCCGTGTCCGGTAAACGGAGTTTTGTTCATTTTACCCTTGATACAAGACTGGCAAGTCGCATAAGATTTATATTCAAAAGGGTTTAAATATCCATCTTTGTGTAACTTGTTTAGTCTTGTTTCGTTAATATGACCAAGTCTACAGTGCCAAAGAAAAGCTTCAATTATTTCTGAAAGTTTTCTTTTATTAGTGTGTTGTATGCTGAAAACCGTGTGTTGATTTAGGACGTATATCCCGTTATTAAGCGTACCATACCCAACCAACATTTGATTCAGATGAATGTTCATAACATTGTTCTGCAATACAAAATTATATCCTTCATTGTCTAACAAAAAAACGGATATTATATTACAAAGTATACTAGGTACAAAATAACATGGGTTCAAAACCAATATACACTCAGACGGCAACCCCAAATGATACTCTCCCACTGCAACTGTATGTACATTGGAACCATTTCCAACGCGGAGAGTATGGTCACCTGTCTTCAAAACCTTGCTATTTCTCAGCCCCTGCATAGAATTGCAAATGTGAAAACCTGAACAGGTATCTAATACCCAGGAAGCAGAGTTTATTGAAAAACAGTTTTCTGTCACAAACACACCTGAAGCGGAAGCATCCCCATGCTTCTTCTTGAGATTTAAGTACTCCGTGCAGTTGCGCTTCCAATGTCCTGTTTTGTGGCAGTGATAACATTCCCCTTTCCCCGATTCTCCTGCTTTGGACTTGTCCTTCCCCTTAACCTTTTTAACTCCACCCCTACGATTGGTGGGCTTCTTCTTCATCTTTCCCTTGGCCTTAGCCTTTGGGCGAGAAGAGGAAGATTGCCCAACACTCAAAACGGGAGTTTTCACTGATTTCAGTGTGCTCTCTGCACTCCTTAACATATTAAGGAGTTCAGCTAGTTCCTTCTCCATATTGTGCATGTTGAAGTTAACTATAAATTAAGCAAAGGTGGAGAGAAAGGACTGCAGAATAATATCCGTATATTGTTCATTGTCCATCGTCCATTCAAGGTCCTCAAGCTCTTCTATGAGAGCTATCATCTTCAGAACATGGTCTCCTACTGGTGTGCCAGGGGCTATTCGCATCTGAAACAATTTCCTTGATGCTTCGTATCGTAATACACGGGATTGCTCTCCATACAACTCCTTTGTATGAAGGAATATGGCTTGAACGTCCATATTCTCGTGCTGTTTTTTCATAAAAAGCCGAGTGGTTTTCAAATCCGATTCTACATCATCTTTTTAGGTTTATTTTCCTTACATTAATCATATTAATGTAGCCCCATCATTTAAGTCCTTAAGCCAATCACAGAAAAGAAACGAAAATACAACGTACGCTTATGCCATCCGCATTCGCCGCAATGTTCCGTTATGCACCGTTAGGTTACTTAACTAACGGCATACCGGGACGGGACTAGCGCGGGTGTAAAACATAAGCAACATCTACTATATATCTTATATATAATATATCATTCGTCTCAGATATCACATCACAGAATACAGGCAGCAGAAACACAGATATGATAATATAGGATATATGTAACACCCGAGCCCAATACTACTATTTCTGTTTCTGGTTGAGTGTTAGACATTGCTCATTTCATTTAGCTTGCCTGTTTGGATCTTACTGTAAAATTTTAACTGGCAAAGTCATTTCTGCATATAACAAATTTTAGCACCTAAAACAAAATTAAAAATATCTATCGCGGCCTACTCGTCACCCCTAGCCGCGTGGTAGCGTCCGTGCGTCGAGATCTCATCCCGTTCGGTGAAACGGGCGAGTTTGGACGACTACGCGCGCGTGCAGGTGTCCGACTTGGGGGCATGCTTTTTAATCATAAAACATTTCATTTTAAAATTTGGAACCCGCTTAAAATCCTATTATTTGAATTTTAAATTTTTGGACCCAACCCGGGCGTGATTTGGAAATGTTTCATTTAGCCAAAATTCCAAATCAATAAAATATTCAAAACTATATTATAACCATTAAAATCCTACTGTTGATTAATTACTTATGATCTATTGAATCTTTAAAATCTAATCTGTTAACCATAAAAAGGAAATCTCAGCCAATCACTGAGGGTTTAACCCCGTGGGCCCCTCCTATCTATCTCTCTCTCTCTAATCTCTAACTCTTTCTCTCTCCATCCCTACGTATCTCTCTCTCTCTCTCTAATCTCTAACTCTTTCTCTCTCCAACCCTACGTCTCTCTCTCTCTCTAATCCCTAACTCTTTCTCTCTCCTCCCCTATATATATACGAGTTCCTTCCTCCTTTTCCTCTCACGAAACAGAACCCATCGCGCCCTCAACCCTAGCCACCGTGCCCGTCGCCGCCGCAGCCCCCGCGCCGACGCCACCACCACCATCACCTTCGCCTCTTCGCCCTCGTCGCAGCCACTGCACCCCTTCTCCCCGTGTGCTCGGCGCCGCGACAGAGACCCCGCTGCCAACCCATGCCTTCTCAGTTGGCCGGAAAACCCCGTCGGCGACCCTCGTCGTCGTGCTGCGCCACCGTCGACCACCTCCTCTTCACCTGCGCACCAGACCCGACCACTTCCTCTCCCTCTCCACCTTCTTTCCTTCCCTGTTACTTACCGCAGCCCTAACCCTTCGCCTGCATCATCCCCACCGGCGCCCCACCGCCGTCGACCGCATCGCTGTCGCAACCTCTGCATCCCAGTAAGCTTTCCTTCATCTTCCTCCTTCCTTTTTCCCCTCTGGTTTGTCATTGTCTGTACATAGAAATTCTGAACTTTTGTCGCTGTTTTGCATCTCGCCGGAATCCGGCCGTACCGACGACTTGACCCGACATTCCAGCAAGGTACCCCGATCCGCGTGGTCCCATTGTTCGTTGTTTGGGTACAATCCGTGAACCGTGCGTCCGTCGCGTGTTTCCCCACCGACGTTACGTCCGTTTTTCCCGGTTCGCGAACCGTCGAGGCAAGTATCACTGCTACATGCTATACTATACAATTATGTATGTTTTGACTCCTTAAACCTGCAAAACGTAACTCGGTATAGTATTTTTCTCTTTTGGTTGCAATATGACATATATCATACCACAGTTAACCCAAAATTACAGTTTGCCACTTTAACCCTAATAACGAAGTTTACCCGTTAACCACATTTTACTGTTTAAAGGATGATAGCCTTTACACCGGTAGTTCTATTACAGTCAGATATTGAAGTAACGGTATTGCACCATCATTTGATCTATTGCACCGCGAAGGGTGCTCCAAACCTGTTAATATGATAATACGACTGCACGATGTTAATGCACTATTGCGATTAAATGAACTGCTTATTGTTGTTTACTTTATTGCTTATTTCCTGCTGTTAATCCTTGTTCGATTATATACCTGTTGTGAGCACACCCTCGATTTTGTCACATCTTGACCTGACCTTGCTACACATGATATATATATATACCGATGCACCTGACATGGTACCCTTTACTATTGACTTGACCTGATGTACCATGACTTGACCTGTTACCTGATCTCATGCCTAATGCCAACAAACCTGACATGAGTCTTCATGGACCAAGCTTGTTGTCTATCCAGACAAACCTACTGTTACCTGAACTTGTATTGGCATTAGTTCTTGACCACTGAATACCTGACCTGACACATATAACCTGGGGGTATGGGGAAATCAAAAGGGTAATCTAAAGTGTAACTTAAAAGGGTATTACTTGATCCGTGGTCCCGGGGGGTAACGGGACAGAGCCATTAGTGACTCTTACATTTTCCTGATCCGTGGTCCCGGGGGGCAACGGGACAGAACCACTATTGGTTCCCATCTTCCTGATCCGTGGTCCCGGGGGGTAACGGGACATATCCTTTGAGTTACATGGAGGTTTACTCAAATTGATTTCAAAGACTTTAGAATAGAAAACCCGATAAAACAGTTTAGTTACCCACTGCACACTACCCTGCACTGCTTGTTTCATACTATTGATTCATTCATGTTTATTTCTGCATTGCCTATTACACTGTTCATATTATATCATTGGTTGATATGACGCGCTGACGTCTGGGTTTTGCATGGCCCAGATTCTTTACCACTGTCGCTGTCCGAGCAGGAGTACTTCAGCCAGCAGGCTGAGTTGTGAGTTCTGTAGTGGTTAGTTTTATTTCCCGCATTTTTATTTCCAGATGCGAGCCCGCATTATGGGACATACTTTTCTAGTATTGTATTGGATCATTTGCTTCCGCATTTATTTATCATTGACTCTTGTTATTCTGGATTATGGACATGTGTTAGATAGTTTATCTTGTTCTTGATATCTCTACAACCGTAATGTGACTGTGGATGGATACTTCCTACCCATAGGTAGCATGGTTGGCTATGTCACGTGCCCAATCTTGCGTACTCTGGGATGCGGGGCGTGACATGGTTCTTTTGGTATCAGAGCCATAAGTTAGTTGGGTTGATTCTTTTGTAGTTGGGTATTGTACCCAATACACGAATCAGAATACCCGTGTTTAGGAAACATGTCCTACCACCTTGACCGTTTTACCATTCTTGAATCACATTCTTCCTGATTATATCTTTTACGATGTGCAAACTTTCTTTGCATATCGATTCGAAAACCTGATTCCTTGTTATCTCTAGGACTTAGGCGACTTGGATGGAGTTATGTAATTGTGGCTATGATACCGCGGCATAGTTACAATGCGGCACTCTATTTAAGTATCTTGGAGTTCTAGCCTTGATCTATATTCAGAATCTATCATCATGCTAATGTTGGGTGTTTTGAGTTCAGGAATATGGCAGATAAGAATTTGAAGACGTACCAGAGGCGTGTGGACGAAGCCGCCATGCTTGGAGTGATAAGGGGAATGCTGGAGAATCAAAAGAGACAGACCGAGCTGATCCAGCAGCAAGCAGATTCGTTTCAGGAAGGTTTGCAGATCGTTCAGCAGTCTGTAAACAACGTTAGAGCTAAACCAGTTGACCGAGTAGGGACCGTGGCAGATTTCAGACATTTAGGTCCGTCTACATTCACTAGTTTGGAGGAACCGTTGCCAGCCGAGCAGTGGCTAGTCGACACAGAGAATTTACTGATTGTGGCACAGATTCCAGAGGACAAAAGAGTTGACGTGGTACGCATTCAGTTAGTGGACTACGCCCGAGAGTGGTGGCTTGTGGAAGAGACCCGCTTGCCCAAGCCAATCAAGTGGGCGGAGTTTTCTAAGAGTTTCCTGGAGAAGCTCTTCCCGCGGACTGTACGGGAGGAAATGGAAGAGAAATTTATTGGGCTGAGGCAGAATGGAGCAACCGTGGACGTGCATGCAGCAGAGTGGAAGAGACTCAGCCGTTTCGCTGGACCTTTAGTCGCCAACGAGGCAGACAGGGCACGAAGGTTCATGCGCAGTTTGAATGTGGACATCCAAAGGCAGACCGTCTCCTTGGGTTTAACCACTTTCTCACAAGTTCTTACGGCAGCTCGAGAACAGCAGAGCATATCGGGGAAAAAAAATGGGAGTTCACAGCAGACAACAGTTGCGGTAAGGAAGCAGTTCTGTCGGGCCAGTCGAGTTTAGGGCTAGGCCGACAAACAGTGTTCTTGCAGCTATGGAAGTTGATAATAATGAAGAGCCGGCAGTTGTTCACGATTTTATGGACGTATTTGAAGATATATCGGGCTTACCGCAGAAGCGAGACGTGGATTTCGCGATTGACCTCATCCCTGGTGCAGCGCCAGTATCTAAAGCGTATTATCCAATGGCACCAGTGGAATTAGAAGAAGTTAAGAAACAGGTTGCTGAATTGCTTGAGAAGGGTTGGATTCGAAGCAGCAACTCGCCTTGGGGAGCTCCAGTTCTTCTCGTAAAGAAGAAGGATGGCACGAGAAGGATGTGCATCGATTATCGAGAATTAAACCGCGTAACTATTAAGAACAAGTACCCGATCCCTCGCATTGGAGAACTTTTTGAGCAGCTTAGTAGCGCGAGGGTATTCTCGAAACTGGATTTGCGATCCGGATATCATCAGGTTCGAGTGAAAGCAGAAGATATTTGCAAGACGGCGTTTCGAACTCGGTATGGACATTACGAGTATCTAGTGATGCCCTTCGGAGTAACAAATGCGCCGGCAGTATTTATGGACTTGATGAACCGAATCTTTTCATTATTCTTGGACCAGTTTATTATGGTATTCATTGACGATATTCTGGTTTACTCGAAGAGTTCGGAGGAGCATGCTGAGCATTTGAGGATAGCACTGCAGACTTTAAGACAGGAGAAATTGTATGCAAAGATGAGTAAGTGCGAATTTTGGCTGGAAGAAATGAAGTTTCTGGGGCATGTTGTGTCGGGCGATGGAATCGCCGTCGATCCCGAAAAGATTGCAGTAGTTCGAGATTGGCCTATTCCAAGGAATGTATCTGAGATAAGAAGTTTCCTTGGATTAGCTGGATACTACAGGAGGTTTGTGGAGAAATTCGCTCGTTTGGCAGAACCATTGACCAAGCTTACGCGCAAGGAGGTATCTTTTGTATGGACGGACAAATGTGCATTGGCTTTCGAGACGTTGAAGCAGAAGTTGATAACCACCCCTATCCTGACCGTACCAGACAATTCCGGAGGACTGGTGATTCATAGCGACGCATCTGGGAAAGGATTGGGATGTGTTTTGATGCAGCATTGGAAGGTCGTAGCTTACGCATCAAGACAACTGAAGACCCATGAGAAGAATTATCCGACTCATGACTTGGAGCTTACGGCTGTGATCTTCGCTTTGAAGATTTGGAGACACTACCTTTTGGGTAAGAGAGTCGAAGTTTTTACAGATCACAAGAGCTTGAAGTATGTGTTCACTCAGAAGGAGTTGAACATGAGGCAGCGTAAATGGTTGGAGCTGATGGCCGACTACGACCTTGATCTTAAGTACCATCCGGAAAAAGTCAACGTCATGCCGGATGCGCTTAGTCGGTTACCAGCGATTCAGGTGTTAACTACGCAGAGGGAGATCATTGCGGATTTTCGAAGATTTGACTTGGAGGTTATGCTACCACATTCTACGGGACAGTTGATGCATTTGCAAGTACAGTCGTCCTTGGTCGAGAAGATTAAAGCGGCACAATCGCAGGATCCTAGACTGAAGAAGTTTCGAGAGCAGGTTGAACCCGGACTACGAACAGATTTACGGGTCCATGAAGATGGTTCGTTAAGGTATGATAGCCGTTTGTGTGTGCCAAAAGGAGATGTTCGTTAAGAGCTTATGAAGGAGGCACACCGTTCAGCTTACTCTGTACATCCAGGAGGTACAAAGATGTACCGAGATATTCGGCAGCATTTCTGGTAGGAAGGCATGAAATGGGAGATTGCTCGCTTCGTGGCTAAGTGCTTGGTATGTCAGCAAGTCAAGGCTGAACACCAAAGGGTTGCTGGTTTATTGCAACCACTTCCGATTCCTCAGTGGAAGTGGGAACATATAACCATGGATTTCGTGACGGCTTTACCGCGGAGTCCAAAAGGCAACAATGCAGTATGGGTGATTGTGGATCGGTTGACCAAGGCAGCTCACTTTATCCCTTTCCGGGTTGGTCAATCAACGGAGACTTTGGCAGAACGGTACATGCAGGAGATTGTAAGATTGCATGGCGTACCGGTGAGTATCGTGTCCGATCGGGACACTCGGTTCTTATCACACTTCTGGAGGAGTTTACAGAAAAGTTTGGGGACTCGATTGAAGTTTAGCACAGCTTATCATCCTCAAACTGATGGTCAGTCGGAGAGAACGATCCAAACTCTTGAAGATATGTTGAGAGCATGCATGTTGGACTTCAAGGGTTCTTGGTAGGATCACCTACACTTGGTGGAGTTTTCCTACAACAATAGTTTCCAAGCAACTATCCAGATGGCTCCGTTTGAAGCTTTGTATGGTCGTAAGTGTCGTTCACCCGTTTGTTGGGATGATGTTGGTGAACGAAGATTACTGGGACCAGAATTGGTGGTACAGACAGTTGAGAAGGTGAATACAATCAGGAAGCATATGAAGGCAGCTCAAGACAGACAGAAAAGTTGGGCTGACACGTCGAGAAGACCTTTAGAGTTCGCCGTGGGTGATTTGGTATTATTGAAGATATCACCGACTAGAGGGGTGATTCGTTTTGGGAGTCGAGGAAAGCTTAGTCCTCGATTCGTTGGACCCTTCGAGATATTGGAGTGTGTTGGAGAGGTAGCGTACCGTTTGGCGTTACCGCAGTCCTTGGCAGGTGTGCACGATGTGTTTCATGTATCTCAACTACGAAGGTATGTTCGAGATGAAACACACGTCTTGGATCATTCGGAGTTAACAGTACGGGAGGACCTAACTTTTGAGGAGCGACCGGTTGAAATCATGGATCTTAGGGAAAAGATTCTTAAGAACAAGGTTATCCCCCTTGTGCTAGTTTCCTGGGGTAATCAATCGCATGGAGAGTCCACATGGGAACGAGAAGACGAGATCCGACAGAAGTTTCTTCACCTTTTCCCGTAGTTTTCTATCTTGTATTCTTGGAATTTCGAGGACGAAATTCTTTTGTAGTTGGGTATAATGTAACACCCGAGCCCAATGCTACTATTTCTGTTACTGGTTGAGTGTTAGACATTGCTCATTTCATTTAGCTTGCTTGTTTGGATCTTACTGTAAAATTTTAACTGGCAAAGTCATTTCTGCATATAACAAATTTTAGCACCTAAAACAAAATTAAAAATATCTATCGCGGCCTACTCGTCACCCCTAGCCGCGTGGTAGCGTCCGTGCGTCGAGATCTCATCCCGTTCGGTGAAACGGGCGAGTTTGGACGACTACGCGCGCGTGCAGGTGTCCGACTTGGGGGCATGCTTTTTAATCATAAAACATTTCATTTTAAAATTTGGAACCCGCTTAAAATCCTATTATTTGAATTTCAAATTTTTGGACCCAACCCGGACGCGATTTGGAAATGTTTCATTTAGCCCCAAAATTCCAAATCAATAAAATATTCAAAACTATATTATAACCATTAAAATCCTACTGTTGATTAATTACTTATGATCTATTGAATCTTTAAAATCTAATCTGTTAACCATAAAAAGGAAATCTCAGCTAATCACTGAGGGTTTAACCCCGTGGGCCCCTCCTATCTATCTCTCTCTCTAATCTCTAACTCTTTCTCTCTCCATCCCTACGTCTCTATCTCTCTCTCTCTTTAATCCCTAACTCTTTCTCTCTCCTCCCCTATATATATACGAGTTCCTTCCTCCTTTTCCTCTCACGAAACAGAACCCATCGCGCCCTCAACCCTAGCCACCGTGCCCGTCGCCGCCGCAGCCCCCGCGCCGACGCCACCACCACCATCACCTTCGCCTCTTCGCCCTCGTCGCAGCCACTGCACCCCTTCTCCCCGTGTACTCGGCGCCGCGACAGAGACCCCGCTGCCAACCCGTGCCTTCTCAGTTGGCCGGAAAACCCCATCGGCGACCCTCGTTGTCGTGCTGCGCCACCGTCGACCACCTCCTCTTCACCTGCGCACCAGACCCGACCACTTCCTCTCCCTCTCCACCTTCTTTCCTTCCTTGTTACTTACCGCAGCCCTAACCCTTCACCTGCATCATTCTCGCCGGCGCCCCACCGCCGTCGACCCCATCGCTGTCGCAACCTCTGCATCCCAGTAAGCTTTCCTTCATCTTCCTCCTTCCTTTTTCCCCTCTGGTTTGTCATTGTCTGTACATAGAAATTCTGAACTTTTGTCGCTGTTTTGCATCTCGCCGGAATCCGGCCGTACCGACGATTTGACCCGACATTCCAGCAAGGTACCCCGATCCGCGTGGTCCCATTGTTCGTTGTTTGGGTACAATCCGTGAATCGTGCGTCCGTCGCGTGTTTCCCCGCCGACGTTACGTCCGTTTTTCCCGGTTCGCGAACCGTCGAGGCAAGTATCACTGCTAGATGCTATACTATACAATTATGTATGTTTTGACTCCTTAAACCTGCAAAAGGTAACTCGGTATAGTATTTTTCTCTTTTGGTTGCAATATGACATATATCATACCACAGTTAACCCAAAATTACAGTTTGCCACTTTAACCCTAATAACGAAGTTTACCCGTTAACCACATTTTACTGTTTAAAGGATGATAGCCTTTACACCGGTAGTTCTATTACAGTCAAATATTGAAGTAACGGTATTGCACCATCATTTGATCTATTGCACCGCGAAGGGTGCTCCAAACCTGTTAATATGATAATACGGCTGCACGATATTAATGCACTATTGCGATTAAATGAACTGCTTATTGTTGTTTACTTTATTGCTTATTTCCTGCTGTTAATCCCTATTCGATTATATACCTGTTGTGAGCACACCCTCGATTTTGTCACATCTTGACCTGACCTTGCTACACATGATATATATATATACCGATGCACCTGACATGGTACCCTTTACTATCGACTTGACCTGATGTACCATGACTTGACCTGTTACCTGATCTCATGCCTAATGCCAACAAACCTGACATAGAGTCTTCATGGACCAAGCTTGTTGTCTATCCAGACAAACCTACTGTTACCTGAACTTGTGTTGGCATTAGTTCTTGACCACTGAATACCTGACCTGACACATATAACCTGGGGGTATGGGGAAATCAAAAGGGTAATCTAAAGTGTAACTTAAAAGGGTATTACTTGATCCGTGGTCCCGGGGGGTAACGGGACAGAGCCATTCATGACTCTTACATTTTCCTGATCCGTGGTCCCGGGGGGCAATGGGACAGAACCACTATTGGTTCCCATCTTCCTGATCCGTGGTCCCGGGGGGTAACGGGACATATCCTTTGAGTTACATGGAGGATTACTCAAATTGATTTCAAAGACTTTAGAATAGAAAACCCGATAAAACAGTTTAGTTACCCACTGCACACTACCCTGCACTGCTTGTTTCATACTATTGATTCATTCATGTTTATTTCTGCATTGCCTATTACACTGTTCACATTATATCATTGGTTGATATGACGCGCTGACGTTTGGGTTTTGCATGGCCCAGATTCTTTACCACTGTCGCTGTCCGAGCAGGAGTACTTCAGCCAGCAGACTGAGTTGTGAGTTCTGTAGTGGTTAGTTTTATTTCCCGTATTTTTATTTCCAGATGCGAGCCCGCATTATGGGACATACTTTTCTAGTATTGTATTGGATCATTTGCTTCCGCATTTATTTATCATTGACTCTTGTTATTCTGGATTATGGACATGTGTTAGATAGTTTATCTTGTTTTTGATATCTCTACAACCGTAATGTGACTGTGGATGGATACTTCCTACCCATAGGTAGCATGGTTGGCTATGTCACGTGCCCAATCTTGCGTACTCTGCGATTTGGGGCGTGACAATATATTAGGACGTCCGTATTTAGTATTTAGCCAACAATAGAAAATACGGATTCCACAGTCGCAATGAATAGCCAAGCCCACACCACTAGACCCCTACGAGAGCGGCAAGCGACCCTACCAAATCTGGAGTTTAGGAGACCCGGTCTCGACTCCTCGAGATGGCCTCCCTCTGAACCCCAGAACCCGGTCACTTGCGCTCCCCTCCTTGGGTCTATCCTAATGCGGAAAAGTAAATAATATACAACACTGATGACATCAACCTCAACCCGGAAGTGCCCCAAATAAAAGAATATTACATTACATTTGAATTTTACATGAATGAAAAGAAAAATCTCATCTCACATCAAACCCCCCGGGCTATTCAATCACGACAATCCTACATTTCAAATCTCAGCAACACATAATATCATATATCATCAACGTAAGTAAGTATGCGTACCCCGATTGTTGTTGATGTATAGCAACGAAACCGGCGATATACCACATACTACACTTACGGTCATAGAGAAACAAAATGAAAAATTACAACAATTGGAATCTTAACCGCCTTTAGACAACACAGACCCGGAATATCACATATACAAGATTTGATGCCTAACAATGCAAAGCTCGCATTTCGGTCTCATCCATGAAAACACCTTTTCAAAACAAGCCGGATAATTCAAAAAAATTTCCGATTGTTGCCGAGACCGAACTGCTAGATTTACACGCAATAAATAAATTTGTAGATTCCAATTATTGTATCAGATATTAATAAACAAGGCGACGTTAAAACATTCGATCGAACGATTGAACACCCACAGACTTCTCAGAAAGCTCAACACCTGAGCAGTTTTAAAAAAATACCAGTAACTGCAGGAAATACATACGAGCCTACACAAGAAACTACGGCCCATAACTCTCCTACTGCGCCGTGGAACCGCCGCAGAAAGGCCACTATGGCCGCGGTTCCGCGGTCGTACGGATGAGTAAGGGCTTCGTATTTCTGGTGGGCCCATAAAAAATCCTGCTGAATTTTTTAAGTATTTTTAATTTGAAAAAATCCAGGTTTTAGAAAAATTTCCAGAGAGCACCCCCGGGCGTCGTATTTCGTTCGTTCGAGTGTTTTTAACGTTGTCTAGGTTACCCTAAGGCTCTAGCTAGGCTCTGATACCATGAAGGGTTTCCTACAGCACCACTATAAGGGTTTGGAGGCAACACACATGCCATATTTAAAATTTATATGGTGCTAAAGGAACTATCTTAAGGATCATGCTAGAAAATATAGGGTGACATAACTTTAACATAAACACAAGTAGTAAAAGCTAGGGTTTTGAGAGTACAACCTTTGTAGCTCCCTATGCTAGACTCTTTGGCTACTTGAAGGTTGGAAAAAGGTTCGCTTGAGATCCTCTAGATCCACGACGATCCACCCGGAGTCCTCTTTATCCAAGCTTGAAGCTCCACTAGATCAAGAGAATAAATGGAAGCTAACACTCTACACTAATTGGCAAGACTAGTGTAGAATGGTGATGTGGTTTGTTTTCTCACTTCAAAATCCTAACTTGGTGACTCTTTTGCTCACAAGAGAAAACTAGAGAGCAAAAGAGAAAGGAGAAAGAAGATGATGGCTTGTAAAGAGCTCAAGATAATGATAAGCATATTAATAAAAATGAGAAATGAAAAATATATATATATATATATATATATATATATATATATTCACTTTCTCATTCTTAACCATAGTTATAAGATATCTAGATATTTAGTTTGGAACAAAAATGGCCATAGAAAATGAATCATGGTTAAACCAAAGGGTTAGTGTAAGAATAAAATATTAAACCATGATAACAATTTCCATTTCCATTTTTCTTTTCCAAAAAATAATATCTATATATTTATATATGGTGTGAGTCTTATGTTGCCACCATCCACTATATCAACAACCATGATAGAATTATGTATGCATGTATGTGTGCATGCACATCCTATGTGCATGAATGAGAATAAATGCATACATGCATGCATACAACAAAAAGATAAGAAAGGGTTTAAAGTGAGAAACTAATGGTCAATGATAAATCAACACTTGATTTAGCAAACCGGTCATATCGCATACGACCCGACTAAAAGCAAACCGCCCGATTAATATACGGTATCTCATAGCGCATTTTAACCGGGTCCATGCGCATATCTCATATGCACACCACATCGTTTCGCCTGGACTAGGCAACTCCATTGTGGGACTCTAAGACTCGTCAATACGCCGGCAGTGGGTGATGATCATATCAAGCATCCCCAAGCCGCAAGCGGTCAGCTAAACGCAACGACCACCCGGGTATTGAACGATCAGAAGAAAACAAGCGAACCTGTCACCACTCCCGTCGAGCCAACCGGCAACACTACCGTACAGTCCGGTCTCTTCATCAGATATGCTGCATATCGAGTCTAGGGATGGTAACGTCGACCCCAATAACTCAATAAGTCGTGCCGATGAATGGTCTATAACAGATCAAGAAACTACTGATAACACTTATCAGTAAATCTCACCAGCCCTGGCCAGGGACTTACTGTAACACCCGAGCCCAATAATACTATTTCTATTACTAGTTGAGTGTTATACATTGCTCATTTCAATTATCTTGATTGTTTGGTGTTTATTGCTAAATTTTAACCGGTTAAGTCATTTTGGCACATAACAAATTTTAACACCTAAAATGAAATTAAAAATATCCATGTTGGCCTACTCGTCACCACTAGTCGCGTGGTAGCGTCCGCGTGTCGAGATTCCGTCCCGTTCGGCGAAACGGGCAAGTTTGGACGACTACGCGCGCGTGCAAGTGTCCGACTTGGGGGCATACATTTTAATCACAAAACACCTCTTTTCAAAATTTGGAACTCGCTTAAAATCCTATAATTTGAATTTGGAACATTTGGGCGCAACCCGGGCGCGATTTGGAAATGTTTCATTTAGCGCCAAAATACCCATTTAATTTAAATAATCTAAAACTATACGAATAAATCTTCTGTTTCTAATTTTAACCACTAAATCATTTAAATCTCTTTCAATCTCTTTTTAAATTTCTCCTCAGCCAATCAGGCTGTCCTCGTGGGCCCCCTTTCCCTCTCTCTCTCTTTCCGTCTCTCTCTATCTCTCTCTAATCTCTTTCTCTCTCTCTCTCTAACAATTTCTCTCTCTCCCCCCTAAAATCTCTCTCCCTCTCTCTTTATTTTTATCGCGCACTGTTCCTTCATCTTCCCATCACGAAACGTTCGCGAGAAGCCTCGCCCGTAAACCCTTCGAACCCCAACCCTAACCGCCGCAGCGAACCCTAGCCTCGCCGCCGGCGCCGTCGCCACCCTCGCCCGCGCCTCCTCGTCTCGACCACGACCTCGCCATTTTTCCGGGCACCTGCAACCCACCGAGCCTCGTCGTCGTCGCCTATCCAGCACCTCGCCCACCGCGGACGCACCCTTCAGCCCTCTAGCCGCTGTCGACTTCTCTTCCCTTTTCTCGCCGACTTCCGCAGCACCATCTCCACCCATCTCCTCATCATCTCAACCGTTGAAACCCAACAGCCATCGTCGTCTCGCCTCAAGCACCATCACCATCACCTTCATCCTGTTCGATACTCCCCAACCAGATCATCAACAAAGACCCTTTAGCCGTCGACCCAAGGTGCTATTGCCGTCGTCGTTGCCAGAGCAACCCATCGCCCTCGTCGTCCTTCCTTGAAACCCAACTCCGGCCATCCCTCCTTCAATTTCAGCCACCCCACCTTCTACCCCACAACCCATCTCATCGTCGACAGCAACTATCAACCCCGAAACCATCTCACCTGAGTAAACCCAGACTCGAGCAGAGACCTAGCGATGTACCCGTCTCGAATGCAGCCGCAACTATCTCCCCGACCTCGCCTCATCAAACTCCAGCCTCAGGGCAGATATTCCTGATCTCTGTCATGAAGATCTCGTGGTGACTGTTTATCAAGAGACAAGTTTCTTTCCGGGGGAGCCCTGGTACAAGTAATTATATTCTTGGATTTGTCTAAGGAGAGGTCTGTATGAATATTGATAAGCTTGCTTATCAATGCTTCAAGAAATGCAATGATACTTACATCAGAGACTGCCTCAGGCTTATCACCATCAGGCAATTGCGTCATGACATTGAAAGGAGGCAAACACTATTGGAAGTTCAACCATTAGCTGCCTTAGGTTATCATGAAAGTGTAGTTGGATACTACACCTCATGGTTTGAGAATGGGCAACTCTATATTCAAATGGAACCTTGTGATCATAGCCTATCTACTAACAGAGGCCGTCTACCCAAGGGTGGAGAAGTACTTGAAATGTTATATCAGTTCGCTGGAGCCGTGACGACATCGACGATCCCGACGCCCCAGCAAGTGTACCTGACCCGTGTGATCACCTTGTCCGTTGTTTGGATCCGTTCCGTGTACCGTGCGCGCGTCGCGTGTTTTCCGCCGACATTACAGTCGTGTTTTCCGGTTTGCGAAACCGTCGAGGCAAGTATTACTTGCTACATGCTATGCTATACCAATTAGATATGGTTGATTCATAAAACTTGCAAATATTAACTAAGTATATTTACTTTTCTCATTTGGGCGAAATATGACATATCATGATACTGTAACATAAACCGTAATTTGCCGCTGTAACCCTGATAACAACTACCTGCTAATCATTTTACTATTTAGAGGATGATAGTCATACACTTATATCTTCATTACCTGCTGTTATTAATATTGTGCTACACTGTGATTATTGCACCCAAGGGTGCTCGAACCTGCTAGTCTAATACAGCTGCATCATATTCTTGTACCATTGTGATTAGTGAACCGTTATTGTTAATTACTTTCTTGCTGCTGTTACTTATTTGATCGTACACCTGTTGAGAGCACATACTCGATTACATTGCATATTGACTCGACCCTGTCACACCCGACATATATTTACATACTGATACACCAGACATGACACCCTGTTCATACTGACTCAACCTACTGTACTACGACCCGACTTGTTACATGACCTCATACCTAATGCCGACAAACTTGACTTGGGATCCTCATGAACCACTCCTGTTGTCTATCCAGACAAACCTGACCTGTTACCTGATTCTGCGTCGGCATTAATCCTTGTTTATTGAATACCTGACCTGACATACATAGCTTGGGGGTATGGGGAAATCAAAGGTGAAACCGACTTGTAACTCAACAGTTCGATACTTGTTCTGATCAGTCTTACGGGCTTGGCCTGCCCCGGAGTGATGATGCTGACATCACTCATCCATCCTACTACCTATTACTACTTAGCGGCACGTCTCGGATTCAGCCCCGAGAACCTTGACCGTGGTCCCGGGCACGCACGGGATACTATTGAGTTACATCGACGATTCACCAATTGATTTCAAAGACTTTAGAATAGAAACCCGATAGAACAGTATAGCTACCCACTGCAAACTACCCTGCACTATTATTTCATATTACTGCTTATTCATGCTTACTTTCTGCATTGCTTATTACCATGTTCATATTATTATTGGTTGACATGACGTGCCGACGTCTGGGTTTTGCATGGCCCAGATTCTTTACCACTGTCGACGACCGAGCAGGAGTACTTCAGCCCGCAGGCTGATTTGTGAGTTCTGTAGTGGTTAGTTCCTTTATTGCATTTTATTTCCAGGTGCGATCCCGCATTATGGGACGTACCTTCCTATTATTATATTGGATCATTTGCTTCCGCACTTATTTTCCATTGACTCTTGTTATTATGGATTTGGACATGTGTTAGATAGTTTATTTATCTTGTTCTTGATATCTCTACAACCGTAATGTGACTGTGGATGGATACTTCCTACCCACAGGTAGCATGGTTGGCTATGTCACGTGCCCGATCTTGCGTACTCTGGGAAGCGGGGCGTGACATGGTTCTTTTGGTATCAGAGACATAGGTTAATTGGGTTGATTCTTTGTAGTTGGGTATGGAACCCGATACACGAATCTTAATACCCGTGATTAGGAAACATGTCCTGCCACCTTGACCGTTTTACCATCCTTGAATCATTCTTCCGGATCATGTCGACATGCAAACTTACTTTGCATTGTCAACTCGAAAACCTGATTTCTTGTTATCCCTAGGACTTGGGCGACTTGGGTGGAGTTAAGTAATTGCGGCTACGATACCGCGGCATAGCTACAATGCAGTACTCTATTTAAGTATCTTGGAGTTCTAGCCTTGATCTATACTCAGAATCTATCATCATGCTAATGTTGGGTGTTTTGAGTTCAGGACTATGACAGGTAAGAAGTTGAAGACGTACCAGAGGCCTGTGAACGAAGCCGACATGCTTGGAGTGATAAGAGGAATGCTGGAAATCAGGGAAACAGCCCGAGCTGATCCAGCAGCAAGCGGACTCATTTTAGGAAGGTTTGCAGATCGTTCAGCAGTCTGTGAACGAGTTTGGAGCTAGACCAGTTGACCGGGTAGGGACCGTGGCAGATTTCAGACGTGTGGGTCCTACTACTTTCACTGGTTTGGAGGAGCCGTGCCAGCCGAGCAGTGGCTAGTCGGCACGGAGAATTTGCGGACTGCGATATAGATTCCAGAGGACAAAGGAGTTGTTGTGGGGCGCAATCAACTGGTGGATTGCGCCGAGAGTGGTGGCTTGTGGAGGAGAACCGTTTGCCAAGCTAAGCAGTTGGGCGGATTTCTCTAAAAGTTCCTGGAGAAGTTCTTCCCGCGGACTGCACGGGAGGAAATGGAAGAGAAGTTCATCGGACTAAAGCAGAAGGGAGCACCAGTAGATGTGCATGTAGCAGAATGGACGAGACTCAGTAGTCTCGCTGGACCTTTAGCGGCCAACGATGCAGACAGCAGTTGCGGTAAGGAAGCAGTTCTGTCGGGCCAGTCGAGGGTAGAGCTAGGCCGACAAACAGTGTTCTTGCAGCGATGGAAGTTGATAGTAGTGAAGAGCCGACAGTTGTTCGCGACTTTATGGACGTATTTGAAGATATTTCGGGCTTACCGCTGAAGCAAGACGTGGAGTTCGCGTTTGACCTTATTCCTGGTGCAGCACCAGTATCTAAAGCTTATTATCCGATGGCACCAGTGGAATCGGAAGAAGTTAAGAAACAAGTTGGTGAATTACTCGGGAAGGGATGGATTCGAAGCAGCAACTCACCTTGGGGAGCTCCAGTTCTTCTAGTAAAGAAGAAGGAGAGCACGAGAAGGATGTGCATTGATTATCGAGAATTGAACCGGGTGACTATTAAGAACAAGTACCCGATCCCTCGCATTGGAGAACTTTTGAGCAGCTTAGTGGCGCGAGGGTATTCTCGAAATTGGATTTGCGATCAGGATATCATCAGGTCCGAGTAAAAGCAGAAGATATTTGCAAGACGGCGTTTCGAACTCGATATGGACATTTCGGGTATCTAGTGATGCCCTTCGGAGTGACGAATGCGCCGGCAATATTCATGGATTTGATGAACCGGGTCTTTTCACCATTCTTGGACCAGTTTATTGTGGTATTCATTGACGATATTCTGGTGTACTCGAAGAGTCCGGAGGAGCATGCTGAGCATTTAAAGATCGCACTGCAGACGCTGAGACAGGAGAAATTATTCGCGAAGATGAGTAAGTGCGAATTCTGGCTGGAAGAAGTGAAGTTTCTGGGGCATGTCGTGTCGGGCGATGGAATTGCCGTCGATCCCGAAAAGATTGCAGCTGTTCGAGATTGGCCTATTCCAAAGAATGTTGCAGAGATAAGAAGTTTTCTTGGACTCGCCGGATACTACAGAAGATTTGTGGAGAACTTCGCTCGTTTAGCTGAGCCGTTAACCAAGCTCACGCGCAAGGAGGTACCGTTTGTTTGGACGGATGGATGTGCATTGGCCTTCGAGACGTTGAAGCAGAAGTTGATAACCGCCCCGATCCTGACCGTACCAGATAATTCAGGAGGACTGGTGATTCACAGCGACGCATCCGGAAAAGGGTTGGGATGTGTTTTGATGCAGAATGGGAAGGTCGTCGCTTACGCATCGAGACAACTGAAGACTCATGAGAAGAATTATCCGACTCATGACTTGGAGCTTGCGGCCGTGATCTTCGCCTTGAAAATTTGGAGACATTACCTTTTGGGCGAGAGAGTCGAAGTCTTTACAGATCACAAGAGTTTGAA
Source organism: Agapanthus africanus (assembly GCA_030015575.1). NCBI lineage: Eukaryota > Viridiplantae > Streptophyta > Magnoliopsida > Asparagales > Amaryllidaceae > Agapanthus > Agapanthus africanus. Next base: position 50,263,830 of record CM057340.1, read on the forward strand.
GTATGTGTTCACTCAGAAGGAGTTCAACATGAGGCAACGCAGATGGTTGGAGCTTATGGCCGACTACGACCTTGATCTTAAGTACCATCCCGGAAAAGTTAACGTCGTGCCAGATGCGCTAAGTCGGTTACCAGCAATTCAGGTATTAACCGCACAAAGGGAGATCATTGCGGATTTTCAGAGATTTGACTTGGAGGTTGTGCTACCACTTGCTACGGGACAGTTAATGCAGTTACAAGTACAGTCGTCCTTAGTTGAGAAGATTAAAGCGTCACAATCACAGGATCCTAGGCTGCAAAAGTTTCGAGAGCATGTTGAAGCCGGACTACGAACCGATTTACTGATCCATGAAGACGGTTCGTTGAGATATGGTAGCCGTGTGTGTGTGCCAAAAGGAGATGTGCGTGAAGAGCTTATGAAGGAGGCACACAGTTCAGCTTACTCTGTACATCCAGGAGGGACAAAGATGTACCGAGATATTCGACAGCACTTCTGGTGGGAAGGTATGAAACGGGAAATTGCTCGCTTCGTGGCTAAGTGCTTGGTGTGTCAGCAAGTCAAGGCTGAACACCAAAGGGTTGCTGGTTTGTTGCAACCACTTCCGATTCCTCAGTGGAAGTGGGAACATATAACCATGGATTTCGTGACGGCTTTACCGCGGAGTCCAAAGGGCAACAATGCAGTATGGGTGATTGTCGATCGGTTGACCAAGGCAGCTCACTTTATTCCTTTTCGGGTTGGTCAATCGACGGAAACTTTGGCAGAGCGGTACATACAGGAGATTGTAAGATTGCATGGAGTATCGGTAAGCATCGTGTCCGATCGGGACACTCGGTTCTTGTCGCACTTTTGGAGGAGTTTACAAGAAAGTTTGGGGACTCGATTGAAGTTTAGCACAGCTTATCATCCTCAAACTGATGGACAATCGGAGAGAACGATCCAGACCCTTGAAGATATGTTGAAGGCTTGCATATTGGACTTCAAAGGTTCTTGGGAGGATCATCTACACCTGGTGGAGTTTTCGTACAACAATAGATTCCAAGCGACTATTCAGATGGCTCCGTTTGAAGCGTTGTATGGTCGTAAGTGCCGTTCACCTGTTTGTTGGGATGATATTGGTGAACGAAGGTTACTGGGACCAGATTTGGTGGTACAGACAGTTGAGAAGGTGAATACAATCAGGAAGCATATGAAGGCAGCTCAAGACAGACAGAAAAGTTGGGCTGACACGTCAAGAAGACCTCTAGAGTTCGCCGTGGGTGATTTGGTATTCCTAAAGATATCACCGACTAGAGGGGTGATTCGCTTTGGGAGTCGGGGAAAGCTTAGTCCTCGATTCGTTGGACCATTCGAGATATTGGAGCGTGTCGGAGAGGTGGCGTACCATTTGGCGTTACCACAGTCATTGGCAGGAGTGCACGATGTGTTTCATGTGTCTCAACTACGGAGGTATGTCCGAGATGAAACTCACGTTTTGGATCATTCGGAGTTGACTGTACGGGAGGACCTAACTTTTGAGGAGCGACCAGTTGAAATCAAGGATCGAAGAGAAAAGGTTCTTAAGAACAAAGTTATCCCTCTTGTGCTAGTTTCTTGGGGTAATCGATTGCATGGAGAATCCACTTGGGAGCTAGAAGACGAGATCCGGCAGAAATTTCCTCACCTTTTCCTGTAGTTAGCTATCTTGTATTCTTGGAATTTCGAGGACGAAATTCTTTTGTAGTTGGGTATGATGTAACACCTGAGCCCAATAATACTATTTCTATTACTAGTTGAGTGTTATACATTGCTCATTTCAATTATCTTGATTGTTTGGTGCTTATTGCTAAATTTTAACCGGTTAAGTCATTTTGGCACATAACAAATTTTAACACCTAAAATGAAATTAAAAATATCCATGTTGGCCTACTCGTCACCACTAGTCGCGTGGTAGCGTCCGCGTGTCGAGATTCCGTCCCGTTCGGCGAAACGGGCAAGTTTGGACGGCTACGCGCGCGTGCAAGTGTCCGACTTGGGGGCATGCATTTTAATCACAAAACACCTCTTTTCAAAATTTGGAACTCGCTTAAAATCCTATAATTTGAATTTGGAACATTTGGGCGCAACCCGGGCGCGATTTGGAAATGTTTCATTTAGCGCCAAAATACCCATTTAATTTAAATAATCTAAAACTATACGAATAAATCTTCTGTTTCTAATTTTAACCACTAAATCATTTAAATCTCTTTCAATCTCTTTTTAAATTTCTCCTCAGCCAATCAGGCTATCCTCGTGGGCCCCCTTTCCCCCCTCTCTCTCTCCGTCTCTCTCTAATCTCTTTCTCTCTCTCTCTCTAACAATTTCTCTCTCTCTCTCCCCTAAAATCTCTCTCCCTCTCTCTTTATTTTTATCGCGCACTGTTCCTTCATCTTCCCATCACGAAACGTTCGCGAGAAGCCTCGCCCGTAAACCCTTCGAACCCCAACCCTAACCGTCGAAGCGAACCCTAGCCTCGCCGCCGGCGCCGTCGCCACCCTCGCCCGCGCCTCCTCGTCTCGACCACGACCTCGCCATTTTTCCGGGCACCTGCAACCCACCGAGCCTCGTCGTCGTCGCCTATCCAGCACTTCGCCCACCGCGGACGCACCCTTCAGCCCTCCAGCCGCTGTCGACTTCTCTTCCCTTTTCTCGCCGACTTCCGCAGCACCATCTCCACCCATCTCCTCATCATCTTAACCGTTGAAACCCAACAGCCATCGTCGTCTCGCCTCAAGCACCATCACCATCACCTTCATCCTGTTCGATACTCCCCAACCAGATCATCAACGAAGACCCTTTAGCCGTCGACCCAAGGTGCTATTGCCGTCGTCGTTGCCAGAGCAACCCATCGCCCTCGTCGTCCTTCCTTGAAACCCAACTCCGGCCATCCCTCCTTCAATTTCAGCCACCCCACCTTCTACCCCACAACCCATCTCATCGTCGACAGCAACTATCAACCCCGAAACCATCTCACCTGAGTAAACCCAGACTCGAGCATAGACCTAGCGATGTACCCGTCTCGAATGCAGCCGCAACTATCTCCCCGACCTCGCCTCATCAAACTCCAGCCTCAGGGCAGATATTCCTGATCTCTGTCATGAAGATCTCGTGGTGACTGTTTATCAAGAGACAAGTTTCTTTCCGGGGGAGCCCTGGTACAAGCAATTATATTCTTGGATTTGTCTAAGGAGAGGTCTGTATGAATATTGATAAGCTTGCTTATCAATGCTTCAAGAAATGCAATGATACTTACATCAGAGACTGCCTCAGGCTTATCACCATCAGGCAATTGCGTCATGACATTGAAAGGAGGCAAACACTATTGGAAGTTCAACCATTAGCTGCCTTAGGTTATCATGAAAGTGTAGTTGGATACTACACCTCATGGTTTGAGAATGGGCAACTCTATATTCAAATGGAACCTTGTGATCATAGCCTATCTACTAACAGAGGCCGTCTACCCAAGGGTGGAGAAGTACTTGAAATGTTATATCAGTTCGCTGGAGCCGTGACGACATCGACGATCCCGACGCCCCAGCAAGTGTACCTGACCCGTGTGATCACCTTGTCCGTTGTTTGGATCCGTTCCGTGTACCGTGCGCGCGTCGCATGTTTTCCGCCGACATTACAGTCGTGTTTTCCGGTTTGCGAAACCGTCGAGGCAAGTATTACTTGCTACATGCTATGCTATACCAATTAGATATGGTTGATTCATAAAACTTGCAAATATTAACTAAGTATATTTACTTTTCTCATTTGGGCGAAATATGACATATCATGATACTGTAACATAAACCGTAATTTGCCGCTGTAACCCTGATAACAACTACCTGCTAATCATTTTACTATTTAGAGGATGATAGTCATACACTTATATCTTCATTACCTGCTGTTATTAATATTGTGCTACACTGTGATTATTGCACCCAAGGGTGCTCGAACCTGCTAGTCTAATACAGCTGCATCATATTCTTGTACCATTGTGATTAGTGAACCGTTATTGTTAATTACTTTCTTGCTGCTGTTACTTATTTGATCGTACACCTGTTGAGAGCTCATACTCGATTACATTGCATATTGACTCGACCCTGTCACACCCGACATATATTTACATACTGATACACCAGACATGACACCCTGTTCATACTGACTCAACCTACTGTACTACGACCCGACTTGTTACATGACCTCATACCTAATGCCGACAAACTTGACTTGGGATCCTCATGAACCACTCCTGTTGTCTATCCAGACAAACCTGACTTGTTACCTGATTCTGTGTCGGCATTAATCCTTGTTTATTTAATACCTGACCTGACATACATAGCTTGGGGGTATGGGGAAATCAAAGGTGAAACCGACTTGTAACTCAACAGTTCGATACTTGTTCTGATCAGTCTTACGGGCTTGGCCTGCCCCGGAGTGATGATGCTGACATCACTCATCCATCCTACTACCTATTACTACTTAGCGGCACGTCTCGGATTCAGCCCCGAGAACCTTGACCGTGGTCCCGGGCACGCACGGGATACTATTGAGTTACATCGACGATTCACCAATTGATTTCAAAGACTTTAGAATAGAAACCCGATAGAACAGTATAGCTACCCACTGCAAACTACCCTGCACTATTATTTCATATTACTGCTTATTCATGCTTACTTTCTGCATTGCTTATTACCATGTTCATATTATTATTGGTTGACATGACGTGCCGACGTCTGGGTTTTGCATGGCCCAGATTCTTTACCACTGTCGACGACCGAGCAGGAGTACTTCAGCCCGCAGGCTGATTTGTGAGTTCTGTAGTGGTTAGTTCCTTTATTGCATTTTATTTCCAGGTGCGATCCCGCATTATGGGACGTACCTTCCTATTATTATATTGGATCATTTGCTTCCGCACTTATTTTCCATTGACTCTTGTTATTATGGATTTGGACATGTGTTAGATAGTTTATTTATCTTGTTCTTGATATCTCTACAACCGTAATGTGACTGTGGATGGATACTTCCTACCCACAGGTAGCATGGTTGGCTATGTCACGTGCCCGATCTTACGTACTCTGGGAAGCGGGACGTGACACTTACTGATATAGCCAATCGAGCACAGCACAGCATCCACTCCCAATACCGGGAGAGACGAAACCCCTCCTATCGCTCATCGCCTTCGTGTGTCTCGGGTCTGTACCCAACGGCCACCTGTTTGCACGACTCAGTAGAGCCGTGGTAGGGTGGTAATCAAAGTACAGTGGGAGAACACACAAGACTCTATGACGATCTCGGGTCTACAGACTAACCTGCACCAGTGTCACCTGAGAACTGCTATTCGACGATCGATATAATTCCATATAGGAGTTCTCGGTAAGTCCGTCCAGTGTACCCAGTCACCACTGAGCACCTGTATACGATTTCGATGTCAAATATCAATGAATGTGGGAACATCCATCGCCCATCATATGGGTCTAGTATCATATACGCTAGTCTACTCTGCTATATCGATATCTCGTCTCGATACACCTACGATTAGGGACATTCCAGGATATATTTATAAACTACAGATGTCCCACTAGTATGATCTCTATCATAATCACAGTAGTCAAGCCTATATTCTCAGGGCTTTATCAACATGTGTGAATGAATAAAAGTATGATCAAATCGACATGTCAGATAAAGAAGAACCAGATAGTATACTATCATGTCGAGCAAGAATGTACACTATATATATATATATATATATATATATATATATATATATATATATATATCCACTATCATATCATATAATGCCTCTAGGGCATACATATATCCAACACATTTATTGAAGCATATAGCAACCAAAGATTAAGATAGCTTTTGATAATTTGAGAGAACCCTTTTTGTTATTTTATGAGAGATAGGGTTTAAGAGATTTGTGTATTTCGTCCACCATTTGTACTCCTCTATTTTTGGATATTAATAAAGCTTCGTCTTTACCTATTTTGATTTTGGTGGTTAGTATTTTTATTTTCCAACGTTTGTGTGTATTCCGTCCACCATTTGTACTTTCTATGAATACACTCAGAATTGTAGACGCACGGATGTCACTTAGATAGGTAGGACCTCCCTGTTCCGGGGTGTTCTTTGGTGCTTCCTACATATTTTTTATCACTATGCACAGATTAAATAAGGACCGTTAGATCAAAACTTAACCGGCTAAATCCATATGACCGGTTACCCTTTTCTATTTCCTCAAATCACATCAAAACAGCTAGCTATGTAACTACACCCATGTCCTTATGAAATGTCACCATCAAGCGTAATCTCTCTCGCCGGTCAGAAAATTGGAGCTTCCTCATCATAATTTCATTTCTAAAATTTTCCAATCTCGTGTCCCTACCACTCCCCCCTTCTTCCTCCAGATGGACACCTCCCTTTTCCTTTCCTCTCCTCGTCCTATTTCCATCTTCAAAATCATCGAATCACATCCTTTCAATACCATCCATGACTACCATCACCGCAACCTTTAATCGCCAGAAAAAAAAACCCATCGCCACAACCACCAACCATGACCTTCATCCATGGCCACCATCTTCAAAATCATCTTGAATCCCCATCTGATTACGACCTCCGCCGACAAAAAAAGAAAAAAAAAGCTAGCCGAGAAGTTGCAAAATGATGAACCCCAAAGCTTCAACTCTGCTGTTGGTGGTGATGAATGTGAATCCTCATGTAATTTTGTAAATTAATGCAAGAGCGTTAATGGGTTTTTAAGATTTGTATGTAGTCGAGAGCAATTGTGAATAAGAAAAGTAAAAATAGTTTTGGAATTTTATCAAACAGTTTGGTGAGCAAACTAGCAATTTTTTTGGAAAGAAAATATAATGTGAAATAATTTCGAGAAAAAGTGATAAGTTTTGTTAATGATATAGGAGGGGTACTGACAATTTTTGTGAGAAATATGTGAGGTTTTGCCCTTATTTCTTTTCCATCCTAACCGAAGAGAAATAAAGTTTTCATAATTGTTAAAATTCATTGTTTCGGTCAGTCATCTCCTCTTTTGATATGCCTCTAAAGTGAGGGTTGGATTTAACATCGTTCATCAATATTTCCAATATCATTTTCATATTGCCAAATAAAGCTCCTTATTGTTGTTAATATTGGTTTGATCCTATTCTTGCCCCGCATTTGGTGAATTTGAAATGGCCCGCGGTTCTGGGGTTTGAGATGACATGGAAATAGAAAAGAGGATGTGTTCTCTAAGTTCCAACCGGATACCATAATAAATTGCGAGTTGGTTAGGATTGTGAAAGTTGTTGCATTTTTTTCTTGTATGATCTTGTAAAAATCGGATGAAATATTTAATATTGTTGTTTTTGTAAGTTTTCTTTACATCATTTTGTTGTTATTTATTAGGATTAGCACTCTCTAGAAGGATTTTAAGTTAAAATAATGGATATGGATCTTTTGTCAAGATAAAAAAGATATGCAAATGCATAAATACCAGTATAAGATGATTCAAAATTTGGGATACTACTAAAAGATATAAATCGAAAACCCAAACAATAATCTGTGACAAACTTAAGTGTTCCTGCAAATTAATACAAATCCTTTTAAAAGAAGGGAATTTTTTTTCCAAGGCCGCTTTGAAGAAGTGACTTGTTTCTAAACCTACGTATTTCTAAAATAGTCAAAAAAAAACCCAATAATTTAAAAATACAAAAGATTGAACCCTAAAATGATTTATACGAATAATAATTAGGATATTTTTCAAAAAATCCCAAAATTATTCTGATTCTTAAATGATAAAGTATTTTCTAAAAAATACGTATAATAATAAATGTGAGATCTTTTCCTTTTTTTCTTCATTGCTAATACTTCTTTGTCTTCCTCAAATGACAAACTTCAATAGAAAAATTGAATGTGTATTAAAATTTGACCCCTAATTCTAATCTCCGTTCTCAAATTGTATTTCTTCGTTTCTAATTTTAAGTTACCCAAATCTCAACCTTGCTTTTATAGTCAGAGCTTGAGGCCGCTACTCTCAATCTCCTTAGGTTCATACTATTTATTCGTCTTTTTTTGTTCATCAACGAGAGAAGTGATCTTATCCAAAAAAAATTCAACGATTTCGAGTGAAATCATTAATTTCTTAACTTAAAATCGAAGATACGATAGCTGAAACTTTTTTTCCTATAAGATTTAGAAAGAAGGTGGGTTAAGAGAAAAATTTAAGGCAAAAAATAATAAAAGGGAAATAATAAAGAAGAATGTAGATGGGCTAAAAGAAGAAATTTGGGAGGGAATTGTTTGCATTTGTGAAATTGATAAAGAAATTGTACCTTTCTTTAAATGATCCTTCAGAATTGTGGTAAACGGTGAGAATTTTGTTGTTGTTAGCTTGACCGACACGTGTCATCATTTTATTGATGGAACCGGCTGCACACTCTTCTGGCTAAAAGAGGGAAGCACCGAAGAAATACCCCTCTGTTCCTGCCTTTCCACTGGAGAGTGCATTCTCAAGGTTCAAATACCAAGAAAAGTTAATCAAATATTTGTATTCGTTATAATTACAACACAAGAGGATCATGTGGTATTTTTTCAATTGTTTTTGACACTTTCGCAAGGAAAATTCAAAAGGTTGGAAATTTTCTTCTTTTCTTCCTTGATTCTAATTCTAGAGCCGTCACCTCATCTCTCTCTCAATCTCTCTCTCATTGATCTCAAAAAATGAAGCACCTTGAAACATGCATCTTGAGAAGAAAATGATATTTTTCGCAAAACTTCATTTAGTTTTCATAATGATATTTTTTTTTGGCACTGGCAATGATATTAAATGGGATTAAAAATGGCTTGTTTGTTAACTCGAAATAGTAAATATCAGACATTTCATTTTGCTTTTTGGTTTTACTTTGGTTGGCAATGAAATATGAAGGTTGAATATGCATCTTCACATCATGTGCACTCGTGCCATTGTGCAGAAAACCAATCTAAACTGCATTTATTTAGTTAACATTCATCCGAAACTCGAATCAAGTTAAATTTTCATCGATAGAAATAGCATGGCCGTAAATTGATTTTAAAGTACTCATGAGAACATGTTCATATTAATGTAGTCTTTCATATAATTCAAGATATATATGCTAAAAATATTAATTTTATTTGAAGAAATAAATGAGATCATATCAGAAAATTTAAAGTAAATTCTAAGTACCATTGAACTTTGGGGAACTTAGAAATGGCCTATAAACCCTCCATGAAGGGTATTTTCATCAAAAATTGAAGGATGTTTTCGTTTACAAATTTCATTATCAATTTAGTTTACGCCTCTTTGGACCATGTGCAAAGTCATATTGGAGTTATTCAGTCCATCCGTGTCTTATATTAGAAACTAGAATTTTAAGACAACATTGTCGGATTAGGAAGGGTTTATGGCATTTTTAAAGTTGGGCTATCTTAAAAAATTTAAAACTTTGATGGTGGTTTATAAAATGTATCTCAGGACGAAAAGTGATCACAAATTAACGTTTTTGGGACAAATTCGTGGATTCCCTGGGTGATTGTGAAATTTTTCATCAAGAAAAAAATAAAATGTATCCAAAAATTTATGCAAAATACAATGTGAAATGAGGGGATTATTTATATATTATTATGCACTTGTGACGCGCACATGCGTGAACATAAAATTTCACAGTTAAATATGAGTAAATTTGATATTTTTATTCAATTTTTTTAATGGCTAAATCCATATAAATGCTAAGTCATGATTGCGCATTTAATTTTTTTTTAATGTGATACCAATCATAACAAAAAAAAATTAAATGAAAATATATAAACAATAATTACTCAGATGATTGTGGTATCAAAACTTGATATGATGAATGCCTCTAAATTAATAAATTGCATGGATATCTTCTTCTCTTTGTGTTCTCTCCTCTATCTTCCGCCTTCTTTTTTCAACAAAAAAAAAAAAGCTGTTTTGTAAATAAGATTAGGGAAAATATCGTTTTCTTGATTCTTTTTGGATATTTCTTTTTGTCTTCTTTTTTAAAACTATGGGATGAGAAAACTCTTCATTTCACGGGACATGTGGCACTTCCTAAGGGATTATTAGTTGGATTTGAATCTCAAATTTTTACCTCTAGAGTTTTGTGGTTGTAATAGTAAAGAAAAAGATTGGAAATTTTGTCTCATGACCATGTGTTATAAGAAATCTTTATCATTATCTCTACTATTATACCCACAAAAACTTGAGGGTACCTAAATTAATTTCAATTTGATGGTCTAATATGGATTCAAATAGCGCCATATAAGTAATAAAAAAAATTAAATGCAGAATTTAATTTTTTGAAATTTATTTTATCGAGCAGGATGTTTTGCTATGCTTTTTTCCTTAAAAAAATTTACAATCATCTCTACTGATCTTAAATAACTATTTGAATCATTGTGAATCATTTTAAAAATAAATTACCACTCCCATCAGGTAAGTTTTAAGCTTCTCTAATTTTTTTTAATTCAAATTAGAAAATGTTAAACATTATTTCTATTTGAACATGTGCATCGCATGTGCAAGATACTAGTAAGCTGAACTCAAGAGGTGTATCCGTCCTCCCATTTTTTCAAAAAAAAAGTTCCAAAAAATAAGAAAATTCCCTAACTTTTTCTCTATTTTTCGAGTAGGGCCGTTAAAAAAGCTTGTAGCTCGGAAGCTGGGCTTGAATTCGCTCAATAAAAGCTTGTTCAAGCTCGTTTGATAGTTAAACAAATCTAGTTTAAACATAAATTGAAGCTCGATAAATAAACGAACAAACATAAACATAGCTTCAGCTCGTGTTTAGGCTTGGCTAGTTTGAGGTTAGTGTGGGCTCGAATAATTTATGGCTTAATTAGTATTTGGTAGTAATAATAAAATAGTTTTTGTTCTTAAATTCATATCATATTTATTAACTTGTTGATATTAACACGAAACTCATATTATAAAAAATATTAGTCAAATATTATTACACTAAAATCTCCAAGAATCTAGATATCAGCAGGGTTTTACACAAGCACTTGCTCATTTGTCTAGTAATAACAACAATGTTTCTAACTGCTTAGTTTGTCAAAAATAATATTGAATATTTATGCATATTTTCATATTTTCTTGTAATTATTTGTATCTATTTTCTAGATTTTAAATAGGCTTGAAAAAGCTCAAGGCTTGGCCCGTGCTTGCTGAAAGCTTGCTTGTGCTCGGTGGATTAGGATGCTCTGCTCTTTTAAGAGCAGAGTGCTCTAGCTCTCTTTCAACCGTTGGATCTTTTTTAGACCCCACACAACCAATTTTATCTTAATAGAGATCGTAAGATTTCAATAGCATGAAATTAAAGAGCAGAGGATTCGGATCCGTGCTCGCTCGACAAATAAACCAGCCGAGGCTGAACATATTTTTAAACTCGTTTAAATAATTAAACAAGGTTGAACAACCTACTACAACGTGGCTCGTTCGGGGTTAACCTCCCTACTTTGGAGCGTCCACCCATCTCCAAGTTTTTCTCTCTTTGATAGTCTAAATTTGCATTTAATGCACAACTCTCCAATACATATAACACGTGCAATGCACAACAGTTGTAATGGCGAAATAGTAATTTTCTGCGGTAAATAATTTGTAAAATTTCGAATCCATATTTAAAAAAAAACATTAAATAAAGATAGCTAAAGGCGCTAAATCCCTCAATAAGAGGCGAAGAAAGGAAAAACAAATCCCCAAAGTTTCAAGGAATCTCATAAACTTCGAGATTTAAGAAAAATCCCAAGAAAGTTCTCAAGCGAAAGCAAGGTGATGATTCTACAAACCCTAGTTATTTTGTTTTGTATATGAATTTGCTTTGCAAATGTTCTTCTCGTCATTGTTTGTGATTGAAATCATTGCAGATTTGTAGACCTAATTCCATGAGCGCTAAACCCTAAAAACATGAAGTCTCGTTTTTGAAAATGTCTCTCTAATCAGAATTCTTGTAGAAAACTTATCACAGATTCTATAATTTTGCACTTTTCTTTCTTGAAAATGTCACTCTAATACGATAACTTGGAGAAAAATTATTGAAGATTCAATTTTTATGCACTTTTGGTTCCCAATGCGAATTTTATTCCCTTTTTGTTAAATCGTATATATTGGACTCAAAGGGGTACATGGTCTTTTGAATTATCACAGTTATCATAGAAATAGATAAATTCTGCCATTATACAAATTTGTATACAAACCGCACGTCCGAATAAATCAACAACGACAATACAAACCGCGCAGGCGCATACAACATCGACAACAACATTAACATTAACAACAACATTAATAATACCATCCACCAGGATAATATCAACAATAACAACATTCCCTAAACAACCACCACGTTCTTAAATTGTCTTATACACAAAAACAACGTTCTTAATTTATCTTGTATGACAAATTGAAGTCCTTATTACCTGGATTATTCCCCGAAATCTTGTGGCCATGGAGCATGACCGCACGTCTTGTATTCTACGAAAGAGTCAGCTTGTGAGTCCTGCCAATCTTGATGTAACATCGCGAGTGCGATCCGGACATTTTGTGAGCTTGGGTCATGCGAAAGAGTCATGGGTTGGAATACCTCAAGGAGCTTTTTAATCTTGACAACCATGTTGAGAGACCTGAACCGCTGTACGAAAATTGCTGCCACTCCACAAGGATGCAAGCAAAACTCTTTGTATGTTGTCTCGTGTGTCACCTTCATTTCAAGAAAGAATGATACATGCCACTCGAACCGTTTAAGTCACACATGCAAGAGCTTGGAGAAGCCGATTTTAAATTCAAATGCAACAATTGTATCCTGAAATTCAAACAATTGTATCTCTGAAAATTATTAATGAAAATATACTTCTTTCTTGCTACATAACCAACAATTGCGTTCATGACAATGTCTGAAATAATTTTAAAAAGTTAAAATAATTTTAAAAATTAAATTTAAAAGGACACTCGTGGCTGCGGACAACCCTATATTTTTCCTCTTTGTTTGTATGTGATCGTACAATTACGATTATCTCATTATTTTTGCTCCTATATATGTTTTCTAACAAATCATCAATGTTATTAATGATAGGAAACAGAAATAGAGCTAAGAAAACCTAGTGCATTTTTAGTCATACTATGGTTGACAGCAACCATGCAGCTGCCCGTCAACCCTAACCCCATTTGCCTTGTTTTTTTTATACCTATTTGTAGATCTATACAAGCGACTGGATTCGAACAAATAAATGTAGTTTTCTTTTCTTATTTTATATTTCTTAAAATAAATGTAGCTTTGCTTATCCCCAGAAATCATTCGATGTGTCGGCCATATATGTCTGATCATGAGAGAGAGAAAAGTAAGAACACGGACCCGACCAAGCTGACCAAAGCATGTCTGAAATTGTCCATCTCTTTCTCTCTTCTGTTCAGAAGTATTATACCAGACACACCGAATGATTTGCTCATCCGTTGGAGGTTGTGTTGCTCCGCTTCTCCATCAAAAACACTCTTTTTTGGTTTGCTTTCGCTGTTGAGACGAGCAAAGTATCCTTTTCCTCCCTCCCTTAAAATACTCAGCAATGAATGATTTTACTCTCTCTCTCTCTCTCTCTGATGGAGGCTGGGATCTCCTTCAGATGTTGTCCTCCGTCGATCCTTTGGTGGCGGTCTTTGACGGCTGAGATTTGATTGGGAGTTGTTGAGTGTGGATCTCAATGGGTTGATGTTGAATGCCGAACTACCTGTAAAGAAGTCCCGAGATGGGTGACCACCGTAGGACCCTCCGACGATCAAGTTAGAGCCGAGGAATAAATGGAGAGTAGTGGCGTATTGGAAACAAATTCGAGACACCTGAGTCGTCTGAGAGAGGGGTTTATATAGGGATCGTGTGGAGCGAGCAGGTACGAGATCACCGCCGTCAGTTACGCCCCAGCGTTATCCCTGCCTTGAATGGCGAGATGCGCTCATTAATGGGGTGATACGTCCATTAATGGGGGGATGCGCTAGCGCGGGACGCGGATCATGGGGAGGCGGATATCTCGCCCTGGCGATATGCACGGAGCCGTTGCGGGGCCCATGGGATCCATGCTCTTGGTTGATCGGGGGAGGCCTAGAAATCTCGGCACGTCAAGGGCTCGGAGACGAGCCGGAAGGCCGAGGAAGCTCGGCACGTCAAGGGCTCGGAGACGAGCTGGGAGGCCGAGAAAGCTCGGCATGTCAGGGGCTCAGAGACGAGCAAGAAGACTGAGATAGTTTGGAGACGAGTTGTTGGTAGTTTCCTAGATGAAAATGGAATGTATTCAGGATGGTCTCCTGAAAGGTCAGACACGTTTCTCGAGACGAAGTCCCGAGGAATCCTCATAATGCAACTCACTTGTTCCACCTCCGTAGCCTTAAGGACACGTCATCCGCCACGTGTTGTAATCTGATGAGACACCACTTGTGAGTATCATCATTAACTCACCACTCTCGTTCCGACCTATTCATAGGTCGGGTCGAGAGTGGCCTGCTCGGTTTTCTTTTGTTCATTTTGGCACCAAGGAATTATAACGCGGATCGCCCGAGAACGGCATGGCGTTTGGTGGTTACGTCGTTTCGATCTTTGGGCCCACGTGCCGCCTCGTCGTTCTTTTGAATCTTCGCGCGTATCCCCGATGGCGTCAGTGTATCAATGAAATGATCGCGATTTAAAGAGGGGGCATCGTTCCAGCCAATCGCTAGTTGGGATACGGGTCACGTGTCGGACGTCGGTTGGCGGAAGTGACAGGCTGTTTCTGAATCCTGTAGTTGAAAAGACGTCCCCAATGGCCGATCGCCACGTGGAGCCCCGCCGGTCGCTGGACGCAACGTTTCGTTTTGACGGGAATCGATCAGGGCCGTAGGATGTTCCCCTTTGGGGTGTATAAATAAGAAGGGACCATCTTGTAGGGTTAGCTTAGCACCTTAGCAAGGTTTTGGCAAGTATCAATCATGCTACTTTAAAATTTTTGGGATGCTAAACAAATCCTAACCAAGATCTTAACTAGAGACTTAGGGTTAAACATGTTGTGTAAACACTTTACATCTAAGTGAACAAGGAATACAACCTTTGTAGACCGGTCTTCACTTCAATGGCTCCGTGTAGAAGTCCCTTCGCTACGATCACGATCGTCCAGACTCTAGAGAGGCTCCCATGAAGAAACGAACAAGTTTGCTTCGAAGCCTTCGAGGACGAAGATGATCTACGCCGAGGAGACACTAGCTCATGCTATCTCTTCACTAATTGTGTAGATTAGTGAAGCAAACACCCTAAACTAAATGGATAATAGTAGAGGATGATGAAGTAGGAACATTGCTCACTTTGGATTTGGTTTTCTCACAATCTTTCATCACTTTGTCAAAAGCTAGAAAGCTTAAAACGAGGAAGAAGAAGATGAAACTCAAGTGATGAAAGAATGAATCCATTAAGGTTAAAATGCAACCATGGGTGAGTATATCATATATCTAACCCTTGTAGAGAGTTAACCATTGTGTATGGTTAATGGTTGAGTTGATAAATATCTTAAGGAAAACAAAAGAGTGGAGTAAGTCAATAGTTATCTTAAAACTTCTCCAAACTTCCAACCATCAACATATCTCCACTAATTTGTAATTACTTAAGAATAAATATTAACCCTAACATTAACCCTAACATGGTGTTAGTCTCATGCATGTTGCATGTGTAACCTAGCATGACACAATAATATATATCATATATATATTATATGTTAAAAGAATACAATTAATATATATCACATATATATATCAATGTATCAAAAAGTGAGAAAAGAAATCTTAAGTGAGCTAATATTAGTCAATGTAATTTAATATATCAAATATATAACTATACATTAAATTATTAAATCAACTCTTGATTTAATAATCCGGCTATATCAAATGAATCAACTTATCGAATCAACACTTGATCCGATAACCCGGCTATATCACATATACCCGACCGATATCACATATCGCGAGAATAGAATGTGGTATCATATACTCGCATTAATCTCGGTCCCGCACATATCACATATGTGCTCCTACTCCGTTTCGCATGAACCAGGAAACCTCTGTGTAGGACTCTAAAGACTCGTCAATACGCCAGCAGTAGGTGATGATCATATCAAACACCCACAAGCTGCAAGCGGTCTGCTAAACGTAACGGCCACCCGGGTATTGAGCGATTAGAAGATTAGCAAGCAAACCTGCTATAACTCCTGCGAATCCAATCAGTAACACTACCGTACGGTCCGGTCTGATATGTCGCATATCACAGCCCGGGGGTGGTATAACGTCAAACCCCAATACCTTGATAAGTCATGCCGATGCAAGGTCTATAACGGTTCGAGAATCTACTGATAACACTTACCAGTAAATCTCAGCAACCCTGACCAGGGATTTCCTGTTATGGCCAATCGAGCATAGCGCAACATTAACTCCCTATACCGGGAGAGACGAAACCCCTCCTATCGCTCATTGCCTCCATGTGACTCGGGACTGTACCTAAAAGCCACCGTTTTGCACGATCTCTTGACCGTGGTATGGTGGAAATCAAAGCACAGTGGGAATCACACAAGACTCTATGACGATCTCGGGTCTACATACTAACCTGTACCAGTGTCACCAGAGAACTGCTATCCGACGATAGGTATAATACCATTTAGGAGTTCTCAGCGAGTCCGTTCAGTGTACCCAGTCTCCACTGAGCACCCGTATACCTTCTCTGATGTCAAACACCAATGGATATGGAATCATCCATCGCCCATTATATGGGTCAAGAAGCGCATACGCTAGTCTACTCTGGAGTACCGATGCCCTATCTCAATACTCCCACGACTAGGAACATTTGAAGGATGTACTTATCGACTACCCAGTCCCCACTAGTATGATCTACATCATAGTCCTGGTAGTCAAGTACTCATCCTAAGGGTTTTATCAACATGTAATCACAAAACAGTATTTGTTTACATGTTAAGATAAAGTGCAACCAGATAGCATACTATCATGTCGAGCAAGAAAGTCCTTCCTATATATGTCCAAGCTTCCACAACAATATACATCGCATGTACAGTAATGGCCTCTAGGATATACATATAACTAAGAATCTCCCACTTGCACTAAGGCCGTCTATTGTAGTATCCAATACCCAACAATATAGCAGAGGTTGTAGTATCCCATACTCAACCATTATAGAGAAGTCCCTCTAGGTAAGGCCTTTATGAGTGGATCCGCTGTGTCAACCTTCTGGTCTACTCTCCTAACCTCAATCCCTTGGAGATCAACCATCTCCCTGATCAGGTGATACTTGCCTCAGAATATGTCTGGAACGCTGATGGGACTTGCGTTCCTAGGCATAAGCCACAACTCCATTGTTGTCACAATAATAGTTATTGGACGCTCAATGGTAGAAACCTTGTTCATCTTATGAACAAGAAATGTCCAAACAGCCACTTTGGTAGTATCGTTGGTAGCAATGTATTCAGCCTTTATCGTCTAGTATGTCACAGTATCTAGCTTGGAACTCTTCCAACATACCGTCCTTTCACTTAGGGTAAAGAAAATGCATGTGGCTGACCTTCAGTCGACCTTATCACTCTGGAAGCTCGAACCAAGAACTTTCTTTTAGTGCTTCTTAAGTACTTAAGAATGTCCTCCACAGCTGTCCAGTGATTCTCCCAAGATCCGATTGATTCCTGATCGCTACACCTAGTGAGTCATCTACATCTGGTCTGGTACATAACATCGCATACTCTGATAGAGCCTACTGCCGAAGTATAGGGTATCCCTTGCATGCGATCTCTCTCCAAATCAGTATTGGAGAGAGTGATCCATGAGTAAGTGGACGAACCACTACGGTTAGAATCTTCCATACTAAACCCCTTTAGTATGGTGTTTATGTATCTGGATTTGGGACACTCCCAACATCCACTTAGATCTATCTCATAGATCATCATCCATAAGATGTAGTAGGTATCATCCAGATCTTTCTTTGAGAATCCTCGTGATAAGAGGAACTTTGACCGAGTGTAGCATAGGAAATCATTTCCTATCAAGAGTATATCATTTACGTACAATACGTGAAAGACAACCTTACTCTCTACAGCCTTTTTGTATATACAAGGTTCATCTGCCATTTTGATGAAGTCAAACTCTTTGACTATCATATCAAAACAGACGTTCCACCTTCCTGAACCCGGTTGGGCCATCATCTCATGATGCAATCCTCGCTCCCACTGTCACCGAAAAGACTGTAGTATCTCTCAAGTGGATGAGGAACCCTACCAGATTCATGGAGAGGCTGAGGTTCGTTGGAGACTATTGAATCCTTTGGTTTCACCAAATTATCAGCTGTTAGTTTGTCCAGCTGGAACTCCTTCCAGTTCTACCTCATGACCACTTAATTTCTTCACAAGAAATTCCTTTTCTAAAAAGGTGGTATGCTGAGAAACAAAACACCTTTTTCTCCTAAGTTAGGTAGAAGATATTCCCTCACTAATGTTTAGGATATCCTGACAAACTTACACAACTGACCTTGCTTCGAGCTTGTACGGATTTTGCTCTTCAACATAGGCCGGACAACCCCATATCTTAACTCGTTTAAGACATGGTCTCTTTCTATACCATATCTCATATATAGTGGTAGGCCCTGATTTGGATGGAACCCCATTCAATAGGTATGCAGCTTCTCAAGTGCATAACACCAAAAAGGAAACAGGTAACCCAGCAGTACTCATCATAGAGCGCGCCATATCTCACAGGGTGGGATACCTCCGCCCCGATACACCGTTGTGCTGTGGTGTATACGAAAGAGTAAGCTGAGAGAGAATCACATTCTCCTTTTAGAAACTCCAGGAACTCCATACACAAGTATTCGCCTCCTCGATCACATCGTAGGACTTTTAATACTTTTACCCGTTTGGTTCTCAAAAGAACCAACCTTGGCATTTGTAGACATGGGACCATATACATCATCATGTATCTGTCCCAAGAGTTCAATAACTCCTTCTCTGTTTCCAGTATACGGAATATTGGTCATTTTATCTTTGAGACAAGATTAGCAAGTAGCATAAGATGAAAATTCGAACAGATTCTCATATTCATCTTTATGTAACTTAGCTGGTCGTGTCGCATTAATATGACCTAGTCTATAATACCACAAGAAGGATTTGTTCATTTCTGAACTACTCCTCTTGTGTGTGTTCTAAATACTTTGAACTGTGGTTTGATTTAGAACGTATATGCTATTATACAGCATGCCTGATCGAATCAACTCTTGATTCAGGAAAATGTTTACAACATTATCCTCCAATACAGAATTATATCCTTCTTTAACTTAATAAAGAATCCGATGTAATGATGTATATCAGGTTTGGTGTGTAATAACATTCGTTCAGAATCAATGTATTAATACAAGGTGATATCTGCCAACTGATTTGGCTGCAACAATTGCACCATTCTCTAACACTTAGAGACATATCACCCATTCTCAGTTCTCTGTAATAAGGACACCCGAAGAATATGCATCAACATGTACTTTCTTCGAATTGGGTAGCATGGGAATCCGGATATTCCCTTATTTCCTGCTCGGACTTATAACAATTATAAGATAGAGCAGAATCAACGTTCCCTAGCCCAGTATAATAAGTAGGTTTGGTCAATGCATCCATATTATTATCTTGATTAAGGCGTGACATAGTCGCAACCAGGAGAGAGAGAGAAGACAACACTCTGTGTGCGCTTTTGTAAGATTAGATTTGGTTATCATTTTATCTAATCAGGATGGCTCCCACTGTTTTAGTCAAATCTTTCTTCAAACCCTAAAAGGTAAGACTAGCCGGGATTAATTACACCCTACAAATTCGCCAATCTTTTGGCCAGGCCAGTGTCGGTACTTTGAGGGAGGTTTCCCGTGCTTTCGCACGGAACTAATTAAAATAAACCTCGTTTTCCCAGGGGTGTAACCCCATTAACACCTTTCTAGACACCTACTTTGATCGGCTAATTGTAATGTGTAAAACTCTCCCAGGAGTAACTCTTACTCGCAGTGGGTATCGGGATCCAACTATCTCATAGAAGGTATGCAATCTCATTGCAAATTTCAACACTTGAAATTCCCGATAATATTTTACCCCTAGCGACTTATAACCTTAACAAGGTCAACAAATCATAAGCGCTAGCCAAGTTCAACCCGTTAATTCCCGATTGAATTAAACCTATCCGCACGACCCTTAACAAGGTCAACAAAGTCGTACGACTACCCCAATCCAATCGCATCATATGCTTATGCAGATAAGCACTAGTCAGCTACCGTACACTACACCATAACATAGTCAATAAACGTAGCACGGATACTAAGTATTATCTGAAAAGACGGAGGGCTACGACAGGTTTTTATGAAAACCTTTTGCGTAATGAACTTGATATCATCGTAGAATCGAGTGAATTTTGAAAAAGAGGGTTTTTGAGGCTTTTACTAGTTTTGCTAAAGAGATCACTCCTGGCGAAGGGATCTCGGCTCTTTCCTTATCGAATAAGGTGCAGGATATTTCACAAATACCACTATGCAAAGAAAAAACTAGAGAAGCAATCAAAAGACAAACCGTGTTTGTAGCATCTGCTAGTTTCGCTAAAGAGGTCACTCCCGGTGAAAGGATCTCGGCTCTTTTCTTATCGAATAAGGTGCTGGATATTCTACAAGGAATACCGCTATGCAAAGCAAGAACTAGAGCTACCATTTTTTTTAAACAAGTTTCTACAATATCTTTAGATTTCTTTTATTTCATTAATCTCATTAATGAAGTCCCACCAGTTATGCTTCCTAAGTATCGCATAAGAAACGAAAGCAGCAATATTAATTATATCTCATATATAAAATATATAGGCATTCGTCTCAGATATATAAAATGATCACATCACAGATATCAACAGCAGAAGAATCACATATGAAATATTGGATATACTAGGAATTCCGTGTTTTAAGTTAAGCCAGTATAAAACACGGATTCCACGGTCGCGATGAATAGACAAATCCACATCCCTATAAATTCTAGAGTTAAGAGACCCAGTCTTGACTCCTCGAGATAGTCTCCCACTGTACCCTAGAACCCGGTTACTTGTGCTCCCCGTCTTGGGTTTATCCTAATGCGGAAAAGTAAATAATATACAATAGTGACATCATCCTCAACCCGGAAGTGCCCCAATAAAAGAATATTACATAAAAGCTTTTACATGAATGAAAATGAAAAACTCTCATCTCACATAAAAAAAACCCGGCTATTCAAAACACGACGATTCAATATAACATATCACAGCAACACATAACATCACATATCATTAACGTAAGTAAATATGCATATCCCAGTTGTCGTTGACATATAGCACCGAAACCGGCGATACAACACATATTACACTTACGATCGCAGAAAAGAAAGTGAAAAACTACAACATTTGGAATCCACAATCACTTTAGACATCTTAAATCCGAAATATCACATACTTCGCATTTCATGCCTAACTATATGAATTCCACATATTGTATCACATTCCAGATAAATAGACAATGTTAAACTTTCCGATCGAATAAACAAACACCCAAGATTTCCCAAATAGCTCAACACTTGAGCGGAATTCAAAAAAGTCCCAGAACATGGTTTAGCCGCTATGAACCAGCCGTAAAAGGGTCAAACCAACGCCTCACATGTGGCAACGCTAAACTACCACAAACCATATGGTTCAGTGGCGGTTTTGACGGTCACATAATCGAGTTAAGGTTACGTTCTTCTAGAGGGTCCATAGATTCGCTTGCATGATTTTCTGAATGTTTTAAACTCAGGAAAAATCTAACACTTGAAAGTTTTCCGACAAGGGAAAAAGTGAGTTATTGATATCCGTTCGAACCTTTTAACACGTTCTAAATTACCCGGAAAAACATAAACGAAATTAAACTTTCCGATCGAATCAACGAGTTCCCAATATTTACCAGAAAGCTCAACACTTGAGTAGAATTAAAAATTTCCAGAAGCATGAAAAAGTACCCAGGAATAACCCCCTGAAGTATTATCCCCTAACTCCTAAATTTGGCCGCGGAACCGCCGCCAAACGCATGGTTTGGCCGCGGTTCCGCGGTCCCTTGAGTGAGTTATGGTTTCGTACTTCACAGTAATCCTTAGAATTCCCTGCATGATTTTCTAAGTATTTTTAATATGAAAAATTTCAACTTTTGAAAAAAAATCCAGAAAGTGGGATTTTTCGGGATTTCGGAGTTCGATCGGACTTTAAACTTTGCCTACACGACGCCTAATGATCTAGCTTGTCTCTGATACCACTGTAGAGTTAGCTTAGCAGCTTAACAAGGTTTTGGTAAGCATCAATCATGCTACTTTAAAAATTTTAGGGTGCTAAACAAACCCTAACCAAGATCTTAACTAGAGACTTAGGGTTAAACAAGTTGTGTAAACACTTTACATCTAAGTGAACAAGGAATACAACCTTTGTAGACCAGTCCTTCACTTCAATAGCTCCGTGTAGAAGTCCCTTCGCTGCGATCACGATCGTCCGGACTCTAGAGAGGCTCCCATGAAGAAACGAATAAGTTTGCTTCGAAGTCTTCGAGGCCGAAAATGATCTACGTCGAGGAGACACTAGCTCATGCTATCTCTTCACTAATTGTGTAGATTAGTGAAGCAAACACCCTAAACTAAATGGATAATAGTAGAGGATGATGAAGTAGGAACATTGCTCACTTTGGATTTGGTTTTCTCACAATCTTTCATCACTTTGTCAAAAGCTAGAAAGCTTAAAATGAGGAAGAAGAAGATGAAACTTAAGTGATGAAAGAATGAATCCATTAAGGTTAAAATGCAACAATGGGTGAGTATATCATATATCTAACTCTTGTAGAGAGTTAACCATTATGTAGGGTTAATGGTTGAGTTGATAAATATCTTAAGGAAAACAAAAGAGTGGACTAAGTCAATGGTTATCTTAAAACTTCTCCAAGCTTCCAACCATCAAAATATCTCCACTAATTTGTAATTACTTAAGAATAAATATTAATCCTAACATTAACCCTAACATGGTGTTACTCTCATACATGTTGCATGTGTAACCTAGCATGACACAATAATATATATCATATATATATTATATGCTAAAAGAATACAATTAATATATATCACATATATATCAATGTATCAAAAGGTGAGAAAAGAAATATTAAGTGAGCTAATATTAGTCAATGTAATTTAATATATCAAATATATAATTATACATTAAATTATTAAATCAGCTATTGATTTAATAATCCGGCTATATCAAATGAATCAACTTATCGAATCAACACTTGATCCGATAACCCGGCTATATCACATATACCCGACCGATATCACATATCGCGAGAATAGAATGCGGTATCATATACTTGAATTAATCTCAGTCCCGCACATATCATATATGTGCTCCTACTCATTTCGCATGAACCAGGAAACCTCTGTGTAGGACTCTTGTAACACCCGAGCCCAATAATACTATTTCTGATACTGGTTGAGTGTTAGACATTGCTCATTTCAATTATCTTGTTTGTTTGGTGCTTGTTGCTAAATTTTAACCGGCTAGGTCATTTTTGCCTATAACAAATTTTAACACCTAAAATGAAATTAAAAATATCCATATTGGCCTACTCGTCACCACTAGTCGTGTGGTAGCGTCCGCGCGTCGAGATTTCATCCCGTTCGGTGGAACGGGCGAGTTTGGACGGCTACGCGCGCGTGCAAGTGTCCGACTTGGGGGCATGCATTTTAATCGTAAAACATCTCATTTTAAAATTTAGAACCCGCTTAAAATCCTATTATTTGAATTTGAAACATTTGGACGCAACCCGGGCGCGATTTGGAAATGTCTCATCTAGCGCCAAAATACCCATTTAAATTAAAATCTAAAACTATGCATATATATTTCTGTTACTCATGTAACAGTTTAAATATTTTAAAATTTTAATTCAAATTTTCCCTTTACACCTCCCAGCCAATCACGAGGCTAATCTCTCTCGTGGGCCCCACCTCGTTCTCTCTCTATCTCTCCTCTCTCTAATCTCACTCTCTCTCTCTCCTAAAATCTCTCCCTATCTCTCTCTACCCCTATCTCTCTCTCTCCTCCTTTAAATCCTCTCTCTCTCTCTAACCCTTATATTTCCTTCGTCCCCATCGCAGAAACCCACCACGAGAAACCCTCGAACCCCCATCAAACCCTAGCTACCTCGTCGCCGTCGCCGCCGCAGTCCCCGCGCCGACGAGACCACCACCAGCACCCTTGCCTACGCCGCACCTCCGTCCTCCTCTGCTCCCTCCTCCCAGAGCCTGCAGCCAACGCCACGCCACCTGCACCCGCAGTGCTCGCCGTCGCCGCCGCCTCCCATCGCCGACGACGTCGACTTCCTCCCTTCACCCTCGTCCCGACCTCTTCATCTTCCTCCTTCTTCCCTCGCCGGACTGCAACTGAACCCGAGCCTAACCCTAACACCAAACCCTGTTCGCCGGAGATCGCGCCTCGTCGTCATCGCCAGCGCACCGCCGACCTCCTCCTCTTCCCCCTACGATCCAGACCAGGCCAGGACCTCCTCTACTCACCGCAGCATCCCATTCCAGCGACCTCCAGCAACTTCCAGCCTAGAATGCCGCCGGCGCTGCCTCGCCGGCGCCCCATCGCCGTCGAACCCGTCGCGGTTGACACCCGTGCCACCCCTGTAAGCATCTCTTTACTTTCTCCCTGCGTGTTAACCCCTCGCTGGCCGTTCGTATCCATAGTTTGTATTTTGCTAACCTCGTCGCCTTTTTGACATTTCGCCGGATTCCGGCTGTGCCGACGACTTGACCCGACTCTCCAGCGAAGTACTCCGGTCCGTGTGGTCCCGCTGTTCGTTGTTTGGACTCGATCCGCGACCCGTGCATCCGTCGCGTGTTTTCCGCCGACGCTACGTTCGTGTTTTCCGGTTTGCGAAACCGTCGAGGCAAGTATCCGAATACTTGCTCTAACATGCTAATATACAAGATCAAGTCTTGCTATACATTTAATTATCATATTATTTAATATAACCATACAGTTGATGGTAATATCGATATTATAGTATAACTTGGAATTGACGGTTGCAATTATCATTAACATTGAATCATTATAGTAGCTTCATGTAATTAATTGGTCTGCTATTAATCCATGCTTTAACTAACTAAACCAATTAGATCGTCCTTGCTTTATTTGTTAGATCATCCATGTGACACTTATTTATGCTTTAGTTTTAATTTCATATAGCTTCATTACTTTATGTTATTGATATTGCTTTACCTTGTGATTATTGCACCCCAAGGGTGCTCGAACCTGTTAATAAGATAATACAAAGCACCATTGTGATTAAATGAACTATTATTGTTATTTACTGTGTTTCCTGCTGTTGTTCCTTATTCGCTTCTATACCTGTTATGAGCACACATTCGATTGCATTACATATTGACCTGACCTTGCTGCACACGATATATATACATACCGATGCACCGGACATGGTACCCTTTACTACCAACTCAACCTGTTGTACCATGACCTGACTTGTTACCTGATCTCGTGCCTAATGCCAACAAACCTGACTTGGGGTCTTCATGGACCATTCCTGTTGTCTATCCAGACAAACCTGCTTTTACCTGATCCTGTGTTGGCATTAGTTGTTGATTACTGAATACGTGACCTGACATACATAACTTGGGGGTATGGGGAAATCAAAGGTGAAACCGACTTGTAACTCAACAGTTCGATACCTGTTCTGATCAGTCTTACGGGCTTGGCCAGTCCGGGAGTGATGATGCTAACATCACTCGTCCATCCTGCTACCTATTACTGCCTAGCGGCACGTCTCGGATTCAGCCCCGAGGGTCTTGACCGTGGTCCCGGGCATGCACGGGATACTACTGAGTTACATCGACGAGTCATCAATTGATTTCAAAGACTTTAGAATAGAAACCCGATAGAACAGTATAGTTACCCACTGCACACTACCCTGCACTGTTATTTCATATTATTGTTTTATTCATGTTCATCCCTGCATTGCTTATTACCATGTTCATATTATATTACTGGTTGACATGACGCGCTGACGTCTGGGTTTTGCATGGCCCAGATTCCTTACCACTGTCGACGACCGAGCAGGAGTACTTCAGCCAGCAGGCTGATCTGTGAGTTCCATAGTGATTAGTTTATTTATTTCATTTCATTTCCAGATGTGAGCCCGCATTATGGGACATACTATTTATTTATTGTATTGGATCATTTGCTTCCGCACTTATTGTTCACTGACTCTTGTTATTATGGATTTGGACATGTGTTAGATTATTTTATTTATCTTGTTCTTGATATCTCTACAGCCGTAATGTGACTGTGGATGGATACTTCCTACCCACAGGTAGCATGGTTGGCTATGTCACGTGCCTAATCTTGCGTACTCTGGGAAGCGGGGCGTGACATGGTTTTTCGTATCAGAGCCATAGGTTAGTTGGGTTGATTCTTTGTAGTTGGGTATTATACCCAATACACGAATCAGAATACCCGTGTTTAGGAAACATGTCCTGCCACCTTGACCGTTTTACCATTCTTGAATCACATTCTTCCGGATTACATCTTTTACGACGTGCAAACTTACTTTGCATGTCGACTCGGAAACCTGATTTCTTGTTATCCCTAGGACTTGGGCGACTTGGGTGGAGTTAAGTAATTGTGGCTATGATACCGCGGCATAGCTACAATGCGGTACTCTATTTAAGTATCTTGGAGTTCTAGCCTTGATCCACATTCAGAATCTATCATCATGCTAATGTTGGGTGTTTTGAGTTCAGGATTATGACAGGTAAGAAGTTGATGACGTACCAGAGGCGTGTGAACGAAGCCGCCATGCTTGGAGTGATAAGAGGAATGCTGGAAATCAAAGAAACAGACCGAGCTGATCCAGCAGCAAGCGGACTCGTTTCAGGAAGGTTTGCAGATCGTTCAGCAGTCTGTGAACGAGGTTGGAACTGGACCAGTTGACCGAGTAGGGACTGTAGCAGATTTCAGACTTTTGGGTCCGTCCACGTTTATTGGTTTAAAGGAGCCGTTGCTAGCCGAGCAGTGGCTAGTCGGCACGGAGAATTTGCTGATTGCGGCACAGATTCCTGAGGACAAAGGAGTTGATGTGGTGCGCATTTAGCTAGTGGTTTACGCCCAAGAGTGATGGCTTGTGGAGGAGACCCGCTTGCCCAAGCCGATCAGTTGGGCGGAGTTTCTAAGAGTCCCTGGAGAAATTCTTCCCGCAGACTGCGCGGAGGAAAAGGAAGAGAAGTTCATCGGACTAAGGCAGAATGGAGCGCCGTGGACGTGCATGCAGCAGATTGGACGAGACTCAGCAGTTTCGCTGGACCTTTCGCGGCCAACGATGCAGACATCAGTTGCGGTAAGGAGGCAGTTCTGTCGGGCCAATCGAATTTAGGGCTAGGCCAACACGCAGTATTCTTGCAGCTATGGATGTTGATGGTTGTGAAGAACCGGTGGTAGTTCACGATTTCATGGACATAGTAAAGATATCGGGTCTACCACCGAGGAGAGACGTGGAGTTCGCGATTGACCCTAGTCCTGGTGCAGCGCCAGTATCTAAGCTTACTATCCAATGGCACCAGTGGAATTGGAAGAAGTTAAGAAGCAGGTTGGTGAATTACTTGAGTAGGGTTGGATACGAAGCAGCAACTCGCCTTGGGGAGCTTCAGTTCTTTTAGTAAAGAAGAAGGATGGCACGAGAAGGATGTGCATTGATTATCGAGAATTGAACCGGGTGACTATTAAGAACAAGTACCCGATCCCTCGCATTAGAGAACTTTTTGAGCAGCTTAGTGGCGCGAGAGTATTCTCAAAACTGGATTTGCGATCCGGATATCATCAGGTCTGAGTGAAAGCAGAAGACATTGCAAGACGGCGTTTCGAACTCGATATGGACATTTCGAGTATCTGGTGATGCCCTTCGGAGTAACGAATGCGCCAGCAATATTCATGGATTTGATGAACAGAATCTTTTCACCATTCTTGGACCAGTTTATTGTGGTATTCATTGACGATATTCTGGTGTACTCGAAGAGTCCGGAGGAGCATGCTGAGCATTTGAAGATCGCACTGCAGACGCTGAAACAGGAGAAATTGTATGCGAAGATGAGTAAGTGCGAATTCTGGCTGGAAGAAGTGAAGTTTCTGGGGCATGTTGTGTCGGGCGTTGGGATCGCCGTCGATCCCGAGAAGATTGCAGCGGTTCGAGATTGGCCTATTCCAAGAAATGTGGCTGAGATAAGAAGTTTCCTTGGTTTGGCCGGATACTACAGGAGATTTGTGGAGAATTTCGCTCGTTTGGCCGAACCGTTGACCAAGCTTACACGCAAGGAGGTACCTTTTGTTTGGACGGATGGATGTGCATTGGCCTTCGAGACATTGAAGCAGAACTTGATAACCGCCCCTATCCTGACCGTACCAGATAATTCAGGAGGACTGGTGATTCACAGCGACGCATCTGGAAAGGGATTGGGATGTGTTTTGATGCAGAATGGGAAGGTCGTAGCTTACGCATCGAGACAACTGAAGACTCATGAGAAGAATTATCCGACTCATGACTTGGAGCTTGTGGCCGTGATCTTCGCCTTGAAGATTTGGAGACACTACCTTTTGGGCGAGAGAGTCGAAGTCTTTACAGATCACAAGAGTTTGAAGTATGTGTTCACTCAGAAGGAGTTGAACATGAGGCAACGCAGATGGTTGGAGCTGATGGCCGACTACGACCTTGATCTTAAGTACCATCCGGGAAAGGTTAACGTCGTGCCGGATGCGCTTAGTCGGTTACCAGCAATTCAGGTATTGACTGCACAGAGGGAGATCATTGCGGATTTTCGGAGATTTGACTTGGAGGTTGTGCTACCACATGCTACGGGACAGTTGATGCAGTTGCAAGTACAGTCGTCCTTAGTTGAGAAGATTAAAGCGGCACAATCGCAGGATCCTAGACTGCAAAAGTTTCGAGAGCAGGTTGAAGCCGGACTACGAACCGATTTACTGATCTACGAAAATGGTTCGTTGAGGTATGGTAGCCGTGTGTGTGTGCCAAAAGGGGATGTGCGTGAAGAGCTTATGAAGGAGGCACACAGTTCAGCTTACTCTGTACATCCAGGAGGGACAAAGATGTACCGAGATATTCGACAGCACTTCTGGTGGGAAGGTATGAAACGGGAGATTGCTCGCTTCGTGGCTAAGTGCTTGGTGTGTCAGCAAGTCAAGGCCGAACACCAAAGGGTTGCTGGTTTGTTGCAACCACTTCCGATTCCTCAGTGGAAGTGGGAACATATAACCATGGATTTCGTGACGGCCTTACCGCGGAGTCCAAAGGGCAACAATGCAGTATGGGTGATTGTCGATCGGTTGACCAAGGCGGCTCACTTTATTCCTTTTCGGGTTGGTCAATCGACGGAGACTTTGGCAGAGCGGTACATGCAGGAGATTGTAAGATTGCATGGAGTACCGGTGAGCATCGTGTCCGATCGGGACACTCGGTTCTTGTCACACTTCTGGAGGAGTTTACAAGAAAGTTTGGGGACTCGATTGAAGTTTAGCACAGCTTATCATCCTCAAACTGATGGACAATCGGAGAGAACGATCCAGACTCTTGAAGATATGTTGAGAGCTTGCATGTTGGATTTCAAAGGTTCTTGGGAGGATCACCTACACTTGGTGGAGTTTTCGTACAACAATAGCTTCCAAGCGACTATTCAGATGGCTCCGTTTGAAGCGTTGTATGGTCGTAAGTGCCGTTCACCTGTTTGTTGGGATGATGTTGGTGAACGAAGGTTACTAGGACCAGATTTGGTGGTACAGACAGTCGAGAAGGTGAATACCATCAGGAAGCATATGAAGGCAGCTCAAGACAGACAGAAAAGTTGGGCTGACACGTCAAGAAGACCTCTAGAGTTCGCCGTGGGTGATTTGGTATTCTTGAAGATATCACCGACTAGAGGGGTGATTCGCTTTGGGAGTCGGGGAAAGCTTAGTCCTCGATTCGTTGGACCCTTCGAGATATTGGAGCGTGTTGGAGAGGTAGCGTACCGTTTGGCGTTACCACAGTCATTGGCAGGAGTGCACGAGGTGTTTCATGTATCTCAACTACGGAGGTATGTTCGAGATGAGACCCACGTCTTGGATCATTCGGAGTTGACCGTACGGGAGGACCTAACTTTTGAGGAGCGACCGGTTGAAATCAAGGATCGAAGAGAAAAGGTTCTTAAGAACAAGGTTATCCCTCTTGTGCTAGTTTCTTGGGGTAATCGATTACATGGAGAATCCACTTGGGAGCGAGAAGACGAGATCCGGCAGAAATTTCCTCACATTTTCCTGTAGTTAGCTACCTTGTATTCTTGGAATTTCGAGGACGAAATTCTTTTGTAGTTGGGTATGATGTAACACCCGAGCCCAATAATACTATTTCTGATACTGGTTGAGTGTTAGACATTGCTCATTTCAATTATCTTGTTTGTTTGGTGCTTGTTGCTAAATTTTAACCGGCTAGGTCATTTTTGCCTATAACAAATTTTAACACCTAAAATGAAATTAAAAATATCCATATTGGCCTACTCATCACCACTAGTCGCGTGGTAGCGTCCGCGCGTCGAGATTTCATCCCGTTCGGTGAAACGGGCGAGTTTGGACGGCTACGCGCGCGTGCAAGTGTCCGACTTGGGGGCATGCATTTTAATCGTAAAACGTCTCATTTTAAAATTTGGAACCCGCTTAAAATCCTATTATTTGAATTTGAAACATTTGGGCGCAACCCGGGCGCGATTTGGAAATGTCTCATCTAGCGCCATAATACCCATTTAAATTAAAATCTAAAACTATGCATATATATTTCTGTTACTCATGTAATAGTTTAAATCTTTTAAAATTTTAATTCAAATTTTCCCTTTACACCTCCCAGCCAATCACGAGGCTAATCTCTCTCGTGGGCCCCACCTCGTTCTCTCTCTATCTCTCCTCTCTCTAATCTCACTCTCTCTCTCTCCTAAAATCTCTCCCTATCTCTCTCTACCCCTATCTCTCTCTCTCTCCTCCTTTAAATCCTCTCTCTCTCTCTCTAACCCTTATATTTCCTTCGTCCCCATCGCAGAAACCCACCACGAGAAACCCTCGAACCCCCATCAAACCCTAGCCACCTCGTCGCCGTCGCCGCCGCAGTCCCCGCGCCGACGAGACCACCACCAGCACCCTTGCCTACGCCGCACCTCCGTCCTCCTCTGCTCCCTCCTCCCAGAGCCTGCAGCCAACGCCACGCCACCTGCACCCGCAGTGCTCGCCGTCGCCGCCGCCTCCCATCGCCGACGACGTCGACTTCCTCCCTTCACCCTCGTCCCGACCTCTTCATCTTCCTCCTTCTTCCCTCGCCGGACTGCAACTGAACCCGAGCCTAACCCTAACACCAAACCCTGTTCGCCGGAGATCGCGCCTCGTCGTCGTCGCCAGCGCACCGTCGACCACCTCCTCTTCCCCCTACGATCCAGACCAGGCCAGGACCTCCTCTACTCACCGCACCATCCCATTCCAGCGACCTCCAGCAACTTCCAGCCTAGACTGCCGCCGTCACTGCCTCGCCGACGCCCCATCGCCGTCGAACCCGTCGCGGTTGACACCCGTGCCACCCCTGTAAGCATCTCTTTACTTTCTCCCTGCGTGTTAACCCCTCGCTGGCCGTTCGTGTCCATAGTTTGTATTTTGCTAACCTCGTCCCCTTTTTGACATTTCGCCGGATTCCGGCCGTGCCGACGACTTGACCCGACTCTCCAGCGAAGTACTCCGGTCCGTGTGGTCCCGCTGTTCGTTGTTTGGACTCGATCCGCGACCCGTGCATCCGTCGCGTGTTTTCCGCCGACGCTACGTTCGTGTTTTCCGGTTTGCGAAACCGTCGAGGCAAGTATCCGAATACTTGCTCTAACATGCTAATATACAAGATCAAGTCTTGCTATACATTTAATTATCATATTATTTAATATAACCACACAGTTGATGGTAATATCGATATTATAGTATAACTTGGAATTGACGGTTGCAATTATCATTAACATTGAATCATTATAATAGCTTCATGTAATTAATTGGTCTGCTATTAATCCATGCTTTAACTAACTAAACCAATTAGATCGTCCTTGCTTTATTTGTTAGATCATCCATGTGACACTTATTTATGCTTTAGTTTTAATTTCATATAGCTTCATTACTTTATGTTATTGATATTGCTTTACCTTGTGATTATTGCACCCCAAGGGTGCTCGAACCTGTTAATAAGATAATACAAAGCACCATTGTGATTAAATGAACTATTATTGTTATTTACTGTGTTTCCTGCTGTTGTTCCTTATTCGCTTCTATACCTGTTATGAGCACACATTCGATTGCATTACATATTGACCTGACCTTGCTGCACACGATATATATACATACCGATGCACCGGACATGGTACCCTTTACTACCAACTCAACCTGTTGTACCATGACCTGACTTGTTACCTGATCTCATGCCTAATGCCAACAAACCTGACTTGGGGTCCTCATGGACCATTCCTGTTGTCTATCCAGACAAACCTGCTTTTACATGATCCTGTGTTGGCATTAGTTCTTGATTACTGAATACGTGACCTGACATACATAACTTGGGGGTATGGGGAAATCAAAGATGAAACCGACTTGTAACTCAACAGTTCGATACCTGTTCTGATTAGTCTTACGGGCTTGGCCAGTCCGGGAGTGATGATGCTGACATCACTCGTCCATCCTGCTACCTATTACTGCCTAGCGGCACGTCTCGGATTCAGCCCCGAGGGTCTTGACCGTGGTCCCGGGCATGCACGGGATACTATTGAGTTACATCGACGAGTCATCAATTGATTTTATAGACTTTAGAATAGAAACCCGATAGAACAGTATAGTTACCCACTGCACACTACCCTGCACTGTTATTTCATATTATTGTTTTATTCATGTTCATCCCTGCATTGCTTATTACCATGTTCATATTATATTACTGGTTGACATGACGCGCTGACGTCTGGGTTTTGCATGGCCCAGATTCCTTACCACTGTCAACGACCGAGCAGGAGTACTTCAGCCAGCAGGCTGATCTGTGAGTTCCATAGTGATTAGTTTATTTATTTCATTTCATTTCCAGATGTGAGCCCGCATTATGGGACGTACTATTTATTTATTGTATTGGATCATTTGCTTCCGCACTTATTGTTCACTGACTCTTGTTATTATGGATTTGGACATGTGTTAGATTAGTTTATTTATCTTGTTCTTGATATCTCTACAGCCGTAATGTGACTGTGGATGGATACTTCCTACCCACAGGTAGCATGGTTGGCTATGTCACGTGCCCAATCTTGCGTACTCTGGGAAGCGGGGCGTGACAACTCTAAAGACTTGTCAATACGCCGGCAGTAGGTGATGATCATATCAAACACCTACAAGCCGCAAGCGGTCTGCTAAACGTAACGGCCACCCGGATATTGAGCGATCAGAAGATCGGCAGGCAAGCCTGCTATAACTCCTGCGAATCCAATCAGTAATACTACCGTACAGTCCGGTCTCTTTGTCTGATATGTCGCATATCACAGCCTGGGGGTGGTATAACGTCAAACCCCAATAACCTGATAAGTCATGCCGATGCAAGGTCCATAACGGTTCGAGAATCTACTGATAACACTTACCAGTAAATCTCAGCAACCCTGGCTAGGGATTTCCTGTTATGGCCAATCGAGCATAGCGCAACATTAACTCCCTATACCGTGAGAGACGAAACCCCTCCTATCGCTCATTGCCTCTATGTGACTCGGGACTGTACCCAAAAGCCACCATTTTACATGATCTCTTGACCGTGGTATGGTGAAAATCAAAGCATAGTGGGAATCACACAAGTCTCTATGACGATCTCGGGTCTACAGACTAACCTGTACTAGTGTCACCAGAGAACTGCTATCCGACGATAGGTATAATACCATCTAGGAGTTCTCGGCGAGTCCGTTCAGTATACCCAGTCTCCACTGAGCATACGTATACCTTCTCTGATGTCAAACACCAATGGATATGGGATCATCCATCACCCATCATATGGGTCAAGAAGCACATACGCTAGTCTACTCTGAAATACTGATGCCCTGTCTCGAGACTCCCACGACTAGGAACATTTGAAAGATGTACTTATCGATAACCCAGTCCCTACTAGTATGATCTATATCATAGTCCTGGCAGTCAGGTACTCATCCTAAGGGCTGTATCAATATGTGATCACAAAATAGTATTTGTTTACATGTTAAGATAAAGTGCAACCAGATAGCATACTATTTGTCACGCCCCGCTTCTCAGAGTACGCTAAGATAGGCACGTGATATAGCCAACTATGCTACCTGTGGATAGGAAATATCCTTCCACAGTCACATTACGGCTGTAGAGATATCAAGAACAGTAAAGTACAGTAATCTATCTAATACATGTCCATGAGCCAGAATAAATGAGTTAAGAAATAATATAATATGCGGAAGCAAAGATCCAATAAACTAAACATCTGGAAAGTAGATCTGGATACCAACAGGATCCTCACTGCTCGGTCTAATAGCGGCAGTACTCCTGATCAGTCTGCAACAAAGGTAGAGGATTTGGGCCATGCAAAACCCAGACGTCAGTGTGTCATAATATCAAGCAATAAAATAAACAGGGGTAGCAAGACATACAGGTATGTGTATGAACAGTAAAACAGGTATAACAGTAATATAAAGTGACAGTGAAGGGTAAGGCACAGGTGATGTGTAGTGAGTATTCTAAACTGGTCTACTGGGTTATCTACTCTCAAGTCTTTGAAATCAATTTGATGAATCATCGATGTAACTCAATAGTATCCCGTGCATGCCCGGGATCACGGTCTATGACTCTCGGGCTGAATCCGAGACGTGCCGCAAGGCAGTAAAGGGTAGTAGGTAATGACGAGTGATGTCAGCAGCATCACCCCGGGGCTGGCCTAGCCCGTAAGACTGATCAGAAAAGGTGTCGAACTGTCGAGTTACAAGTCAGCTTTCATTATTGATTTCCCCATACCCCCAAGTTATATATGTTCAAGTCAGGTATTAAATAATTTGGAGCTAATGCCAACACAGGATCAGGCAGGTACAAGTTTGTCTGGATAGACAACATGAAATGTCCGTAGGGACAACAGGTCAGGTTTGTTGGCATTAGTAACAAGATCAGGTAACAGGTAAAGCCATGGTACATCAGGTCAAGTCAGGTAGTATATAGGTATCATGTCATGTTAAGAAGTGCACGGTACCATATCGTGTCAAGTAGTAGGTGTATCAAGTCATGTCAGGGGTGCACAACATGTCACGTGGGTGCTCATAATCAAACTAAATTAAGCATGTGTATACAAAACAAGTATGGAGTGCTAATGGAACACTGTGATGTGGTATGCAAATAGGTACCGATTCAAACATATGGATGCACAATTATCGATTAGGGTTACGTTTATAATTTCAATATTAAATACGATGCAGTTTATTAATCATGGGGTATTATAACAATAGTATTAGATTATAAATGAGATCGGTAAATGCAGCTATATGTGTTCTATTTGATCTGGATGCGAATTGATATCATATCACCTTTAAATGCTAAACTAGTTAATGCACGATGTTCAATTAAACAATGTGGATAGTTATATTCAACTTGATGCGGTATACTACAGTATGATATGTGAAAAGATAGGTTTGCATATGCTAGATATGAAATGATAAGAATGGATGCATACGGTCATTGTAAAACAAGTACTTTAGATGCACGGTTTAAAATTCAATTGTTATACTTATGAAAATAGATGCATAAAATGTAATGTAGTATGTAGCAAGATAAACTTGCCTCGGGAATCCACAGTTGCACGGCATGCGGCAAGAATGCGATAAAACGACGGAAAATCTCCATTGGGGCATTTTGTCGAACACCTTGCGCGCACAAAAACAGAACCGAACCAGGCAAGGCAAGAACACGACCGCGCTGTCAGGGAACGTCCTCAGGATCACCCGGATCAACAGCAATAGGCAAGGCTCCGTCGATCACCGGAAAACGTGAATCAAGAAAAGAAAAGAGAAAAAGAAGAAAGAAGAAGAAGAAGAAAAGAAAAAAAAGAGATGAAGGTTGTACTGGGGTTGGTGCTCTGGGGCAGAGGAAACGGTACTGGGGTGACGTCGGCAATGGG
The DNA here is from genome assembly GCA_030015575.1 of Agapanthus africanus. Taxonomy (NCBI): domain Eukaryota; kingdom Viridiplantae; phylum Streptophyta; class Magnoliopsida; order Asparagales; family Amaryllidaceae; genus Agapanthus; species Agapanthus africanus. Next base: position 50,300,186 of record CM057340.1, read on the forward strand.
TCTCCGGCGATCACAGGAAAAACAAGATCAAGAAGGATGAAGAGAAAAGAAAATAAGAAGAAGAAGAAGAAGAAGAAGAGATGGTTGTTCTCAGGCCTGGGGTCCTCTGGGGCTACAGATCTCTTAATATGCTGGTATGCCTGGACTAGTTACAACCCTGGAGATCGATTACATGGATTGATGTTGCAGGACTGGGAAAGCTTCTGTGGACTTGAACAAGCAGAAAATGAATTTTGGATCGCTGTTAGTCGACTAAGAACCTGCATACTTTGAGAATGTAATGCTTCGTAGTCTTTTATGACGCTCCCATATTTCCCACTATCTTGGAAAAGATCTGATAAAGAATATACATATGAATAATCTTTGACATGTCTGGAACTCCGTTCTTCTTCAGTTACATGGCTAGCAACCATTTCAGTCCTTGCAGGGAGAGTATAATTTACATCTTCACTAGAACATTTTGCCCTTTTATGCCTTGCAAGATGCATTGCTTCAACTGGAGTGCACTAGTAATCAGAATCAACAAGCTCCAAGTTATTCTTTTTCCCTAGTTGCTAAAGTAACAATACAGCACCAGCAGATTCAAGCATCGGGTCCACAGGGAGAGATCCCCCTGAGCCCTGATTCGTTGCTAGGGTTTTCCACAGGGAAAGCTTGAGTTTTTCAAGCTCTAGAAGGCGAGGAGAAGAGGAAGAGGGAGGAGAGGGTGGTCGCGAGGATGAGGAGGCGACGGAAACAAAGCTCCGGCGACGTGCAAGCGCTGAGTTTAGGAAGATGGGTCGTCGGGGTTAGGCTGCAGTCGGGGAAAAGAGGAGTAGAAGAGAAGTGGAGAGAGGAATGGAGGAGATGGAGGCGAGGTCGAAGATGGAAGCGGCGACGGCGACGAGCGCGGCGCACGGGCGTGGGTTCTCGCGAGGCGACGGGTTTGCGGGGAAGAAGATGGGGGAGAAGAGAGAGGGTGTATGTGGGTTAGGTTTGAGAATGGGTTTTGAAAAATAAAAAAATATATATAAATATAATATATAGAAGAGAGAGGTTGAAAAAGAGCTGATAGAGAGAGAGAGAGAAATAGGGGAGAGAGAGAGATGAGAGAGACAGAGTGAGGAGAGAGATCGAGAGGAGTGCGAGAGAGGGGAGGAGAGAGAAATTTGGAATTTAGTGGGTTAGGATTTGATTATTGAAATATATATTCGAATCTTAAAAAAATATGCAGCGAGAGACAGAGAGATGAGATTATGTGATCTGTGAGTGAAAAGGATAGTATAATTTGAAAAAATATTTTTAGTTTAAAATATAAAACTTATAACAGTAGAATATAATAAGGATATAATAATCGTCCGTTTTGAGATTTTGGCAAATACAAACTTACTCCATAACACGTCCGGGTCGGGTCCAAAAAAATCAGATTTAAAATATGAAAAATATATGCAACGTCCAAATTTCAAAATGAATGCCCAAGTAACAAAATGCATACCCCCCAAGAACTGATGCACGTACGTGCGCGTAGCCATCCAAACACGTCCGTTTCACTGAACGGGACGAGAACAAGATGCGCTGATACTACCACGGGGTTAGGGGTATTATGCAAGCTATGAAATGTATTTTTAAAATATTTTACGTGACTTAAAATGTTATATTGTAAAAAATGCAAATACCAGATAAAATACCAGTATGCCCTAAACATGAAAATACACCAGTCTACGTAACAAGTCAGGATAATTCATAAATATGAATCAAATAAGTTCAAGCAAGCGGGTCGTGTCAAATACAATGTAAAATGTAAAATACTATTCGCACCCAAAATACATTAAATCAAGAAATATCACGAATACAGAAATACGAGAACTGGAATTGGTATAAATGAACTCGGGTGTTACATTATACCCAACTACAAAAGAATTTCGTCCTCGAAATTCCAAGAACAAGAAAGGATAAACAATCAAGAATTGCAAGAATAGATGTGGAAATTTCTGTCGGACTTCATCTTCTCGTTCCCGAGTTGATTCTCCAGATGTGCGATTTCCCTAAGAAACAAGTACAAAAGGGATAACCTTGTTCTTAAGAACCTTTCTCTTCGATCCACAATCGACATCGGTCGCTCCTCAAAAGTTAAATCTTCTCGTACAGTCCCAGTCAGCTCCGAATGATCCAGCACGTGTGTTTCATCTCGAACATAATTACGGAGTTGAGATACATGAAACACGTCATGATCATTCGCCAAAGATTGTGGTAACGCCAATCGATAAGCCGCTTCTCCAACACGCTCCAAAATCTCGAAAGGCCCAATGAATCGAGGACTAAGTTTTCCTCGACTCCCAAGCGAATCACTCCTCTAGTCGGTGATATCTTCAAGAATACCGGACCACCAACAGCAAACTCTAGAGGTCTTCTCGATGTATCTGCACAACTCTTTTGTCGGTCTTGTGCTGCTTTCATATTATTCCGGATAGTGTTAACCTTCTCCACCGTTTGCACGATCAAATCCGGTCCCAACAATATTCTTCTCCAACATCGTCCCCACAAATAGGTAAACGACACTTGTGACCATATAATGTTTCGAATGGAGCCATCTGAATAGTTGCCTGAAAATTGTTATTGTAAGAAAACTCTACCAAGTGTAGACGATCCTCCCATGAACCCTTGAAATCTAACATGCAAGCGCTCAACATGTCTTCAAGAGTTTGGATCGTTCTCTCCGACTGGCCATCTGTCTGAGGATGATAAGCTGTGCTAAACTTTGATCGAATCCCCAAACTTTCCTGTAAGCTCCTCCAGAAGTGTGATAAGAAACGGGTGTCATGGTCGGACACGATGCTCACCGGTACTCCATGCAATCTGACAATCTCCTGCATGTACCGTCCTGCTAAAGCTTCTGTTGATTGACCAACTCGAAATGGGATAAAATGAGCTGCCTTGGTCAATCGATCAACAATCACCCAAACTGCATTGCTGCCTTTTGGACTCCGCGGTAGAACCGTCATGAAATCCATGATCATATGTTACCACTTCTATTGAGGAATCGGAGGTGGTTGCAATAAACCAGCAACCTTTTGATGTTCAGCCTTAACTTGCTGACACACCAAGCACTTCGCTACAAAGCAGGCATCTCCCGTTTCATGCCTTCCCACCAGAAATGCTGTCGTAGATCTCGGTACATCTTCGTGCCTCCTTGATGTACGGAATATGCGGAGCTGTGTGCCTCCTTCATAACCTCTTCGCGAATATCTCCCTTTGGCACACACAAACGACTATCATATCGCAACGAACCATCTTCATGAATCAACAAGTCCGTTCGAAGTCCAGCTTCAATCTGTTCTCGAAACTTTTGAAATCTAGGGTCCTGTAACTGCGCTGCTTTAACATTCTCGATCAACGACGACTGTACTTGCAGCTGCATCAACTGTCCCGAAGAATGCGGTAGCACAATCTCTAAATCGAACCTCCGAAAGTCTTCCATAAGCTCCTTCTGTGCAGTCAACATCTGAATTGCTGGCAACCGACTAAGCGCATCCGGCACAACATTAACTTTCCCCGGATGGTACTTAAGATCAAGATCGTAGTCAGCCATCAGCTCCAACCATCTACGCTGCCTCATATTAATCTCCTTCTGTGTGAACACATACTTCAGGCTTTTGTGATCGGTGAATACTTCGACCCTTTCGCCCAATAAGTAGTGTCTCTAAATCGTCAAAGCGAAAATTACAGCTGCTAGCCCCAAATCATGAGTTGGGTAATTCCTCTCATGGGTCTTCAATTGTCTCAATGCGTAGGTTATAACCTTCCCATGCTGCATCAAAACACATCCCAATCATTTCCCAGATGCGTCGCTGTGAATCACCAATCCTCTGGAACTATCTGGTACGATCAAAATAAAAGTGGTTATCAATCTCTGCTTCAACGCCTCAAAAGCTGACGCACGCTTATCCGTCCACACAAATGGTACTTCCTTGCGCATAAGCTTGGTCAAAGGCTCAGCCAAATAAGCAAAATTCTCTACGAACCTTCTGTAATAGCCGGCAAGTCCAAGAAAACTTCTGATCTCTGCTATGTTTTTCGGAATCAGCCAATTTTGAACTGCTGCAATCTTCTTGAGATCAACGGCGATTCTATCTCCGGATACGACGTGCCCCAAAAACTTCACTTCTTCAAGCCAAAACTTGCACTTACTCATCTTTGCATATAATCTTTCTTGCCTCAATGTCTGCAGTGCGATCTTCAAGTGTTCTGCATGCTCTTCAATGCTCCTCGAGTAGACCAGAATATCATCGATGAACACCACTATAAACTGGTCCAAGAATGGTGAAAAGATTTGGTTCATCAAGTCCATAAATATCGCCGGTGCATTCATGACTCCGAATGGCATCACTAAATACTTGTAATGTCCATACCGAGTTTGAAACGCAGTCTTGCAAATATCTTCTAATTTAACTCGGACCTGATGATATCCGGACCGCAAATTCCGCTTCAAGAATACCCTCACGCCACTAAGCTGCTCGAACAATTCACCAATGCGAGAGATCGGGTACTTGTTCTTAATAGTCACCCGGTTTAATTCTCGATAATCGATGCACATCCTCCTTGCGCCATCTTTCTTCTTTACTAGAAGAACTGGAGCTCCCCAAGGTGAATTGCTGCTGCGAATTCAACCCTTCTCTAGCAATTCGGTAACCTGCTTCTTTACTTCTTCCAACTCCACTGGTGCCATCGGATAGTACGCCTTTGAAATTTGCGCTGCACCGGGAACAAGATCGATCGCGAACTCCACATCTCGTTTTGGCGGTAAACCCGAGATGTTCTCGAACACGTCCATGAACTCTCAAACTACAAGTGGCGCTTCTTCCTTATCAACCTCCATCGACGAATGAACATTGTTTGTCGGCCAAGCCCTAAACTCGACTGGCCCGACAGAACTGCTTCCTCCAGCAAAACAAACTCCGGATGTCCGAGAATCTGGAAAATCACTTCCCTTTCCTTACAATCAATATGAGCGTGGAAAGTGCCGAGAAAATCCATTCCCAAGACAACAACAAACAAAGGGATGCACTAGAATTGATTAATTCTAATGCGGGGAAAACATGAACAAGTAAGATACCGAGATGACTTCATCCGAAGTCAAGATACTGAAGAGGATTAAGCACGGTAAACATGATTCAAGCTGGAGATAAAACAATAACCGGTAAGCAATGAAACCAAGAGAAACAAGGTAATATAACAATCATAAAACAAGGAAGTGAATCAAAACTAGAATTCCAAGTTACTTAAATAGAGTACCGCATTGTAACCATGCTGCAGTTCATGGGTACAATTACATAACTCCACCCAAGTCGTCCAAATCCTAGTATCAGAATCAAGAAACAGGGAGAAACAATAGAAAACCAAAAGGTTTCAAGTCGAGATGCAAAGTTGTTTGCATATCGTCAAGATAAGAATCAAGTGGAAGATATGATTCAAGAATCACGATAACAATGTGGCAGGACATGTTCCTAATCACGAGTATTATGATTCGTGTATTGGGTCCAATACCCAACTACAAAAGAATAAAACTCGGTTAACCTATATCCTATATCTCTGATACCAAAAGAACCATGTCACGCCCCGCTTCCCAGAGTACGCTAAGATAAGCACATGACATAGCCAAACATGCTACCTGTGGATAGGAAATATCCTTCCACAGTCACATTACGGCTGTAGAGATATCTAGAACAGTAATCTATCTAATACATGTCCATGAGACAGAATAAATGAGTCAAGAAATAATATAATATGCGGAAGCAAAGATCCAATAAACTAAACACCTGGAAAGTAGATCTGGATACCAACAGGATCCTCACTGCTCGGTCTAATAGCGGCAGTACTCCTGATCAGTCTGCAACAAAGGTAGAGGATCTGGGCCATGCAAAACCCAGACGTCAGTGTGTCATAGTATCAAGCAATAAAATAAACAGGGGTAGCAAGACATACAGGTATGTGTATGAACAGTAAAAAAGGTATAACAGTAATATAAAGTGACGGTGAAGGGTAAGGCACAGGTGATGTGTAGTGAGTATTCTAAACTGGTCTACTGGGTTATCTACTCTCAAGTATTTGAAATCAATTTGATGAATTATCGATGTAACTCAATAGTATCCCGTGCATGCCCGGGATCACGGTCTATGACTCTCGGGCTGAATCCGAGACATGCCGCAAGGCAGTAAAGGGTAGTAGGTAATGACGAGTGATGTCAGCAGCATCACCCCGGAGCTGGCTAGCCCGTAAGACTGATCAGAAAAGGTGTTGAACTGTCGAGTTACAAGTCAGGTTTCATCATTGATTTCCTCATACCCCCAAGTTATATATGTTCAAGTCAGGTATTAAATAATTTGGAGCTAATGCCAACACAGGATCAGGCAGGTACAAGTTTGTCTGGATAGACAACAGGAAATGTTCGTAGGGACAACAGGTCAGGTTTGTTGGCATTAGTAACAAGATCAGGTAACAGGTAAAGCCATGCTACATCAGGTCAAGTCAGGTAGTATATAGGTATCATGTCATGTTAAGAAGTGCACGGTACCATATCGTGTCAAGTAGTAGGTGTATCAAGTCATGTTAGGGGTGCACAACATGTCACGTGGGTGCTCATAATCAAACTAAATTAAGCATGTGTATACAAAACACGTATGGAGTGCTAATGGAACAATAAAGTGGAACATTGTGATGTGGTATGCAAATAGGTACCGATTCAAACATATGGATGCACAATTATCGATTAGGGTTACGTTTATAATTTTAATATTAAATAGGATGCAGTTTATTAATCATGGGGTATTACAACAATAGTATTAGATTATAAATGAGATCGGTAAATGCAGCTATATGTGTTCTATTTGATCTGGATGCGAATTGATATCATATCACCTTTAAATGCTAAACTAGTTAATGCACGATGTTCAATTAAACAATGTGGATAGTTATATTCAACTTGATGCGGTATACTACAGTATGATATGTGAAAAGATAGGTTTGCATATGCTAGATATGAAATGATAAGAATGGATGCATACGGTCATTGTAAAACAAGTACTTTAGATGCACGGTTTAAAATTCAATTGTTATACTTATGAAAATAGATGCATAAAATATAATGTAGCATGTAGCAAGATAAACTTGCCTCAGGAATCAACAGTTGCACGGCATGCAACAAGAATGCGATAAAACGGCGGAAAATCTCCATTGGGGCATTTTGTCGAACACCTTGCGCGCACAAAAACAGAACCGAACCAGGCAAGGCAAGAACACGACCGCGCTGTCAGGGAACGTCCTCAGGATCACCCGGATCAACAGTGACAGGCAAGGCTCCGTCGATCACCGGAAAACGTGAATCAAGAAAAGAAAAGAGAAAAAGAAGAAAGAAGAAGAAGAAAAGAAGAAAAAAAAGAGATGAAGGTTGTACTGGGGTTGGTGCTCTGGGGCAGAGGAAACGGTACTGGGGTGACGTCGGCAATGGGTCTCCGGCGATCACCGGAAAAACAAGATCAAGAAGGATGAAGAGAAGAGAAAGTAAGAAGAAGAAGAAGAAGAAGAAGAAGAGATGGTTGTTCTCAGGCCTGGGGTCCTCTGAGGCTACAGATCTCTTAATATGCTGGTCTGCCTGGACTAGTTACAACCCTGGAGATCGATTACATGGATTGATGTTGCAAGACTGGGAAAGCTTCTGTGGACTTGAACAAGCAGAAAATGAATTTTGGATCGCTGTTAGTCGACTAAGAACCTGCATAATTTGAGAATGTAATGCTTCGTAGTCTTTTATGACGCTCCCATATTTCCCTCTATCTTGGAAAAGATCTGATAAAGAATACATATCTGAATATTCTTTGACATGTCTGGAACTCCGTTCTTCTTCAGTTACATGGCCAGCAACCATTTCAGTCCTTGCAGGGAAAGTATAATTTACATCTTCACTAAAACATTTTGCCCTTTTATGCCTTGCAAGATGCATTGCTTCAACTGGAGTGCACTAGTAATCAGAATCAACAAGCTCCAAGTTATTCTTTTTCCCTAGTTGCTAAAGTAACAATACAGCACCAGCAGATTCAAGCATCGGGTCCACAGGGAGAGATCCCCCTGAGCCATGATTCGTTGCTAGGGTTTTCCACAGGGAAAGCTTGAGTTTTTCAAGCTCTGGAAGGCGAGGAGAAGAGGAAGAGGGAGGAGAGGGTGGTCGCGAGGATGAGGAGGCGACGGAAACAAAGCTCCGGCGACGTGCAAGCGCTGAGTTTAGGAAGATGGGTCGTCGGGGTTAGGCTGCAGTCGGGGAAAAAGAGGAGGAGAAGAGAAGTGGAGAGAGGAATGGAGGAGTTGGAGGCGAGGTCGAAGATGAAAGCGGCGACGGCGATGAGCGCGACGCGCGTGCGTGGGTTCTCGCGAGGTGACTGGTTTGCGGGGAAGAAGATGAGGGAGAAGAGAGAGGGTGTACGTGGGTTCGGTTTGAGAATGGGTTTTGAAAAATAAAAATATATATATAAATATAATATATAGAGGAGAGAGGTTGAGAGAGAGCTGATAGAGAGAGGGGGAAACGAGAGAGAGAGATGAGAGAGACAGAGTGAGGAGAGAGATCGAGAGGAGTGAGAGAGAGGGGAGGAGAGAGAAATTTGGAATTTAGTGGTTTAGGATTTGATTATTGAAATATATATTCGAATCATAAAAAAAATATGCAGCGAGAGACAGAGAGATGAGATTATGTGATCTGTGAGTGAAAAGGATAGTTTAATTTAAAAAAATATTTTTAGTTTAAAATATAAAACTTATAACAGTAGAATATAATAAGGATATAATAATCGTCCGTTTTGAGATTTTGGCAAATACAAACTTACTCCATAACACGCCCGGGTCGGGTCCAAAAAAATCAGATTTAAAATATGAAAAATATATGCAACGTCCAAATTTCAAAATGAATGACCAGGTAACAAAATGCATACCCCCAAGAACTGATGCACGTACGTGCGCGTAGCCATCCAAACACGTCCATTTCACTGAACGGGACAAGAACAAGATGCGCGGATTCTACCACGGGGTTAGGGCTATCATGCAGGCTATGAAATATATTTTTAAAATATTTTACGTGACTTAAAATTTTATATTGTAAAAAATGCAAATACCAGATAAAGTGTCAGTATGCCATAAACATGAAAATACATTAGTCTATGTAACAAGTCAGGATAATTCATAAATATGAATCAAATAAATTCAAGCAAGCGGGTCGGGTCGAATACAATGTAAAATGTAAAATACTATTCGCACCCAAAATACGTTAAATCAAGAAATATCACGAATACAGAAATACGAGAACTGGAATTGGTATAAATGAACTCAGGTGTTACACTATCATGTCGAGCAAGAAAGTCCTTCCTATATATGTCCAAGCTTCCACAACAATATACATCGCATATACAGTAATGGCCTCTAGGGCATACATATAACCAACACATCTTAGGGCTGATACTTTGCTAAAATTCTCTTTCGTTGCTGAAGATTTCCCGGCGCTCATTCTTTTAGATCAGATCCCTTGTTGATTTTACCTCGGTGAGCCCCTACCTTTGAATCAGATTTGATGTCTTCATCTGAGGAGTCCGTAGAGGTAGTAAAGGTAGAGTCGGGCAATGAGGTTCCTGTTGTTGGGGCCGAGTCCAGTGGGCCTTCCTCCTCTTCAGCTTCAGATAGCCAAGAGGGTTCTTCTTCTTCGTCCTTCGTGTCTGGTTCGTCCATAGAGTCGAGGCCGCCTCTGTCGCTCGCTGTCGGGCGGCGACAAGGGCCCTCAAGGTGCGCATCGGGAACACCCGCGATGCGCCCTCCGTTTTGAAGAGTCTGGATGAGATTTCCAAAATTCGGGCTCGATTCCTCATTCCCTCTAACTATTCCTTTCGCTTAGCTAAAGAGGGTGAGCGGGCAGACCAGGTACAAGGTAAGGAGATTGCCGTGTATTTGGAAATGTTCCGAGCAGGAATGCATCTGCTCTTCCCAACTGAGGTCTGTGGGGTGCTTCGTTGCTTTCATCTCGCCCCGGGCTAGCTAGCTCCGAACTCGTGGAAGAAAATTCTCCCCGGGTTTCTAGTCCGGTTAAAGCTTGAAAATATCCCCTTCAGTTTGACTCTCCTTATCTCTTTCCTGTGTTATAAGAATCACCCCGGCACCAGTAAGGATGAGCCGAGCTGGGTGTATTTCTCGTTCAAAAAACGCAAGGGCGGAGAGGCCGGGTCGGGGATAGTAGACGTCCCTTCTTCCATCCATGAATGGAAGAAGAAGTTTATATTCATCGGGCCGTCCGAGGGCGAGGATTAACCTGTGCCTACATAGTGGCACATGGCCGACTGTCCGAGGGCAAAGCAGTCGACTTCCCCAGAAGCAAGGGTGGTGTCTCAGTGGGAGTCGATCCAATGGGCGGATGTCTTGCTATCCGAGCAAGCACAGAGCTGGGTTAGGCTCAGTCCTGCGCGTTTCTTTGGTAAGTTAGGGCTTTTGTCGATCTGTTTAGACTTTACCAAATTTCCTTTGCTATTTTAGCGTTGCTAACCCTCTTTGTTTGTTGTGTTCCTTTCTTTGCAGAGCCTATGGACTGAGCAAAAATCCTAGCCGCCTTGGCCGCCAAGACCTAGGAAAAGAAGGCCGAGGCGCAAGCTCGTCCCGACCCGGTCCGAGTTTGGTCCCGAGGCTAACTCCACCATCTAAGCCTTCCGCCGCTCCCCGAACCCCAGAAGAATGCCGCAGGAGGGTCACAAGCATGTGCGGGACCCGGCGCCTTGGGTGAGAGAGGAGGAGGAGGCTGAGCTCACCGAAGCCTCCCTCAAGAGACATAAGAGGACGGTATCTCAGGCGCCTTCTACCGGGATCCCAGTGCAGGAGGGCGACTTCTGCATTGAGGTGCCCTCGGGGCTCTTCGTCGCCGACGGTCTGCTTTCCAACATGGAGCAGGCTGCCGGGGTTAAAATACCCCGAGGGACCATGAAGGCCCAGATGGCCGCTATAACCCAAGAGGCGGTTCAGGTCGGTTCTTGACATTTTTCAGAAATTATTTTAAGTCTTGTTTCTTCGGTTTGAGCTTTCTAACCCGTGTGTTACTTTCTTCAGATCCTCCACCGCTGCGCGCTCCTCGTCTCCATGGAGTCCGAGGAGGTAGCCTCAGCTATGAAAAAGGCGGGTGAGTCCTCCAAGCGGGAGGAGGAACTCTGCCTCCAACTATAGTAAAGAGAAGGACGCCCTCTTCGACGCTCGTCTGATCGCCGAGAGGCTAACGAACTTCAAGCTGAAGGAGTCTTATTGGCTTCTGGACGAGTCCAACCGGGCTATTCAGGCCAAGTTGGAGGAGGTGAACGGCTTCTACCACTCGATGAAGAAGTCGAGGGACGTCCTCAAGAGGGATGTCCAGGTGACTTTAGACGCGGTGAAGCTCGTCGAGTGCCGGGCGGAGAAGGTCGTGGAGGCGTACAAGGCGTCAGACTAATTCTACGCCGATCTCGCTAAATCCACGGCCGTCGTCTGGCACAGCGCACTCGACGGCATCAAGGAATCTGCGCCGAGGGTCGATATCAGCGAGATTCACGCTAAATATCCTATGGCCGAGGAGGAGCCGTATGGGGAAGTTGCCGTGGCGGAGGCTGCCGGTGGAAGTGCCGACCCAGAGGTCGCAGTTTTGGTCCCCGACGCTGGCGTCGGGCAGGGCGAGATCCTCCCCTAGACGACGGCCTGAGCTTTCCTTCCTTGGGGATTTTTTTCTTTTTCAAAATTTTGTAAGCCTCCAGGCATTTTGTAAGGCTGAGGAGACCATAATACCTTGTATTTATTTTTGGATCATAAATAAGTACTCTTTTTTCTTTTGCCCAAATGTTTGCTCGCTGTGCAAGTACTTTTAGCTCATATACTTTTGTTTCGCGAGTGTTAGATCGGTGCTCGCACGTCGAGTGTGAGTTGAATGATAGACAAGTGTAGGAAGGTCGGTACCCTCCCTTTCCTCGGAGTCGAGGTGGCGATCGCTCGTCGAGTCGAATGATAGCCAAGTGTAGGAAGGTCGGTATCCTCCCTTTCTCCCGAGTTGAGGTGGTGATCGCGCATCGAGTTTGAACCGATTGATGGGCCAAGCAAGAACCTGCTCGACAGCCTCATGAGGAGGGCTTTTGATCCACAGCGTTGTTAGGAAGGAGGCTACCCGCTGGTGGATGACCGAGCAGGAAGCTAATCGGTCGCCTTGCGAGGAGGGCTTTTAGATCCGCTTCATTGACGGGCAGGAAGCTACCCACTGCGGATGGACCGAGCAGGAAGCTACTCGATCGCCTCGCGAGGAGGGCTTTGGATCTATAGCGTTGTTAGGAAGGAAGCTACCCGCTACAGATAGGCCAACAGGAGATTGCTCGGCGGCCTCATGATGAGGGCTTTTGATCCACAGCATTATTGGGCAGAAGGCTACCCGCTGGTGGATGACCGAGCAGGAAGCTACTCGGTCGCCTCGCGAGGAAGGATTTGGATCCACAGCGTTGTTGGGCAGGAAGCTACCCGCTATAGATGGGCCAACAGGAGATTGCTCGGTGGTCTCACGATGAGGGTTTTAGATTCTTAGCGTTGATAGGTAGGAAGCTACCCGTTAGGGATGAATCAGGCAGGAAACTGCTCGATGGCCTCGCGATGAAGGCTTTAGATTCTTAGTGTTGATAGGTAGGAAGCTGCCCGCTAGGAATGGACCGGGCAGAAAACTGCTCGGCGGCCTCGCGACAAGGGTTTTAGATCCTTAGCGTTGATGGGTAGGAAGCTACCCGCTAGGGATGGACCGGGCAGGAAGTTGCTCGGCCGCCTCACGATGAGGGCTTTCGAGACTCCCTTAGGCCCTCGTGGGGTGTCGTTCAAACTTCCGTGGGCCACTTTGGCAGGAGTGAGGGCGCCGTTCAGCCTTCTGTGGCGCGCTTAAGCGGGCGACAACCGGCATGGCCGACACGTGGCAGTTCTTTATCGGGAAATTGAGATATCCCCTGATTCGCATCGCTGCATGAGTAAGTTTCGGCCGTTGGAATATTTTGTTAGGGCTATAAATAGCGAAGGCATGTTAGTTTCCTTTCAATCTTGCATTCCCTCGAAGACATCTGGGCGTATATTCCTCATCAGGGAGATCTTCTTTCATGACGGCTTGCATCTTTACTGCCTCGATCGATCCAAGCAGAAGTACGAAGTGGTAATAGACCGTGTGGAGGGCCATTTTAGTTGCCTACTTCCCCGGCGATCTACCCTCCTCCAAGTGCTTATGTACGCGATCTGGAGGATGTCCCCGGGCCCGCACAACGTCCTGTCTCTGCCGCTGAGGGACGGGGCGCTTGACAAGGTGCACACGCTCTACCACCTTAGCCTGATCTCGCAGAGCAGGTGGGAGCGATCGGTGGGTCTTCTTCTGGAGTGTTTCCAGAAAAGGTAGATCATCGCCTCCTGTCCGGCGGATGAGGGCCCCGACGCTTCCGTGGCATCTATGGTCCGCGGGCACCGTCAGAGGGAGCGGGTTGAGGAAGCTAGGGCTCGGCTGTAGGAGATTTTCTCGGAGTACCATCAACAGCGCTTTCTTGATCCCCGCCCCCCTCTATTGTAATTTTTGTAAGACTGGGGAGCCTATAATACCCTTTAATCAATAAAGTTTGTTTTTGGCAGTAGTGTGTTGTCTCCCTTTTTTTCTTTTCGTACATCCTATGGACATAACTAAATGCCAACAGGAATTATATTATTCCAGAAGAAGGTAAACATTTCTTTTTTTCTTATTTATATAACTTGAGCTTTTCAGCGTTGTAAGGTTGGCGGTGACGGTCTCCCCCTCCTCCCCGAACTTGATCCGAGGTAACGGCCACGATGTGGCCGATCGTTAATTCCTCAGGAGGGGTTTGGTCCTTATTCTTCTGCTCTGCCTGCTGCTTGTCCCGCAGGTACTTCGCCAGGTGGCCTGAGCGGATCAATTTCTCTATGTAGTCACGGAGTTGTTTGCAGTTCTCGGTCGGGTGGCCCTGTATCCTGTGGAAGGCGCGGTATGGGCCGCGGAGGTGTTTGCCTGCCCTTTGGGGGACCGGCAGAAGCTTAAAGAATCTCTCACCCTTAGCTTCCTCCAGCAGCTCGGTCCGAGAGATGTTCAGGGGAGTATACTCCTGAAACCTCGGAGAGTAAGGCTTCGGACGATCGGCCTTCTTCTTCTCCTCCCTGTCCCTTTTCTTTCTGTCTGGCCGGTCGGCCCGAGACAGGCTTGAGTTCACCTCGGACTCGAGTTGGATTTCTCGCTTGGTCCAAGCTTTCACCTCGGCCATAGTCTTAGGTTGCGCTAATGCAAAAGAGCGGAGCCATTCTTTGTGCCTAAGACCCGACCTTAGCGTGGTGATGATCGTTTCATCGCGGTGCTCGGGGACCACGAGGAGCGCATTATAGAAGCATGTGACATATCCTTTGAAGGATTCTTTGTCTTCGCTCTTGACGGTGAACAGGTAGTTGACCGTACTCTTCTGTCATTGATTCCCGATGAAATGGCCGAGGAATTGGATGGCCAGCTCGTCGAAAGTTGAGATGGAGTGTGGCATGAGTCCTCAGAACCAATCCCGGCCAGCCCAGATGAGGGTGGTGGGGAAAGCTCGGCATTGAGCCACGTCGAAGTTATCCTGGAAGCTCATGCCCATAGTAAATGCATCTAGGTGGTCCTTCGGGTCAAATTTCCCGTCGAAGAGGGCCACCTTGGGAAGCTTGCTCCTGGATGAGATATGCTCGGCCAGCAGCTCTTTCGTAAAAGGCTTCGTTAGTGAATCGATGGAGTATCGGGCCCCTTCGCCGGATGCGTGGTCGTCCCGACATATGCCCTCGATTTTCTTCTCGAGGGCTTCGAGTCGGTGGTGGTATCCCGAGGATTCTGCACAGTCGAAGTGGTGGCTACCCCCGCTTTGAGTCTGCACCAAGGTGCGGCTTCGATTTTGCTCTATCAGGTGTCTCAAATCCTCGGGCAAGGCCCTTCTCGGGTAGTTTCGGCGCTCGTCATTCGCACGGTCCCGGTGAGAGTGGAGGCGTCGGTCATGCCTGGAAGCAGGCGAGCTGACCGACACCTTCTCAGGGGGTGAGAACGCACGACGGGCATTGGGGCGATGGCCCGGTCTTCCCTGGGACCACGGTGTGGAGCTGTCTGGCGCTCAGCGGATCATGGAATCAATCGTCGCGTACAAATTAAGGTGGCCGGAGTCGGCCCGCCGGCGCTCGGTGGCGCTGTGATGAGGGTGAGGGAGATTGAGAGCCTGGGTGTATCTGTCCGTCCTTTGGCGGATGTCGTTATCCCCGGGATGGAAAGTTGCGGTCTGGTGGGTAGGGCCCGCCGCTTGAACGCGGACTAGGGCATCCACCAGCGTCATGAGTCTGTTTATCCGGACGGATAAGACATGGATGGCGTTAGGAGGGGGAGGCGAGCCGCTCCCGCCTCCGTTGTGGCGGCTCGTATTCGGATCGTTGCGGTCGTCGCTCGCCATTGGATCGAGGGCGGAAGATCAACTTTTATGGTGGAACAAAAAAATTCTTTCGTTTCCACAGACAGCACCAACTGATGGAAGCTGGGATCTTCTTCAGATGTTGTCCTCCGTCGATCCTTTTGTAACAACCCTAGACTTTCTGTATAATTTTTTTTCAAAAATACAGAAAGGGGTATTTGAGTCTGAGCACAAGTTATAAATTAGATTTGCTTTTGAACAGTAAGAAGGAGCTTGTAGCTCATTGGTAAGACCTTGCACTGCTGAACCAAAGCACCAGAGTTCAAATCCCATCGCCACATTATTTTTTATATTGATTTCTTTTAATCTTTTCAGAAGCCCGGGAGTCTACACGTGCATAATCCGTAAAACTAAAAGTCACACATAAAACAAAAGAGTCCAAGAGGTAGACCAAGTGACTGGGGACACATGGCGACAAGACCCAGCCTGACTCGGCCGGCGATGCGCCTGAATCGGCCGGCGCCGCCGGCCGAACTCGTCCAAATCGGATTTTTCCTTTCTGGAAATCTGTGCTCTTGGTCTCCCCATAACCCCTGTTCTGTTTAAATACCCTGCATTATTCCAGAGGATTAAAAACTTAATTAAAACACTTTTTAATGCATTTTTTATTTAACTCTAACCCTAAAATTCTCCTATAAATACCCACACTCTTTTCCACCTCCTCGCTCTGAATTCTATACAAAAACTCTCAAGAAAATTCTAAGTTCAATAGTGTACAAGTGGAGTTAGCGAAGGGCGAAACTCCGACGAAGTTCCGGTGGTGATCCGAGAAGATTCCGGTGACGAAACGACGAACCGACACCTCCCATTTCTTTCTCTTCCTCTCCTCTACACAATCAACCCGTAAGTTCCACCTCCCTCTTCTCTTTTCTATTCTGAAAACTCGTAATTGTTGTTGGGATTCCTTAGCACCCTATTGGGTTTTCACAGCACTACCATGCCATATTTAAAAATTCTATGGTGCTAATCAATCCTAAGCTAGGATCAAGCTAAAGTAAATAGACAAAATGAAACATGTAATCTACCATTACAAATAGTGAGCAAGAAATACAACTTTTGTAGACCGGTTCTTCACTTCTAAAGCTCCGTGTTGACGTCCCTTCGTTGCGATCATGGATCTCCCGAACTCTAGTATGGGTTCCCTCGGAGAAATGAACAAGCTTGCTCGTAGTCTTCAAGGTCGAAGATGTTCTACGTCGAGAAGACTCAAACTCAAGCTAACCCTTCATTAGGTCATGAACTTTATGAAAAGAACTCCCTATAATACCCAAGCAAGTGTATAGGATGATGAAATAGGAAGTGGGCTCACTTTAGATTTTAGTTTCTCACTCATTTTCACCATTTTTCAAGAAGCTAGAGAGCTAGAAGAAGAAGATGAAGCAAATGAAGAATGAACTCAAGAATAAAATCAAGTGGTGAATCATGCAACCATGGGTGAGTTAATATCATATATTAAACTCTTGTAGATACTTAACCATGTGTTAGGATAATGGTTAGGTTAGTAAATATCTTAAGCAAGACAAATTAGTTGACTTAGTCAATGGATTCTACAAGCTTCTCCAAGCTTCATCCATACACTAATTTCCAACTAATTTGATTAACTTAAAATAAATAAAATCCTCTATTATCATATAACATGGTGTGAGTCTCATACACCCATGTTGCATGTGGCATCAAGCATGATACAAACATATACACAAGTATATATCACATATATACTTAATACATTATCAAGTGAGAAAAACAATGTTAAGTGAGCCAATACTAGTTAATGTAAAGTAATATATCAAATATATAATTATACATTAAATCATTAAATCAACACTTGATTTAATGATCCGGTCATATCACATATAACCGACTAATATCACTTGTATCAATTTATCGAATCAACACTTGATTCGACAACCCAGCTATATCGCATATAACCGACCGATAATACAAATCGCGAGAATAGAATACGGTATCTCATACACGTATTAATCTCGGTCCCGTACATATCTCATATGTGCTCCTACTCCGTTTCGCCTGAGCTAGAAAACCTCTGTGTGGGACTCTAAAGACTCGTCAATATGCCGGCAGTAGGTGATGATCATATCAAACACCCACAAACCGCAAGAAGCGTGCTAAACGTAACGGCCACACGGGTATTCAGCGATCAGAAGATCAACAAGCAAGACTGCTCATACTCATGCGAATCCAATCAGTAACATTTACCGTACAGTCCGGTTTTGTCGTCTGATATGTCGCATATCTCGTCAAGGGATGGTAAACGTCAGACCCCAGTAACTCGATAAGTCATGCCGATATGAGGCTCATAACAGGTCGAGAAACTACTGGTAACACTTACCAGTAAATCTCAGAATCATCCCTGGCCAGGGACTTCATATTATAGCCAATCGAGCACGTCGCAATATCAACCCCCAATACTGCGAGAGACGAATCCCCTCCTATCGCTCATTGCCCCCATATGACTCGGGACTGTACCTAAAAACCACCGTTTTGCATGTTCTCATGAACGTGGTAAGGTGGAAATTAAAGCACAGTGGGAATCACACAGGACTCTATGACGATCTCGGGTCGACAGACTAACCTGTACCAGTGTCACCAGAGAACTGCCATCTGATGTGAGGTATAATACCATCTGGGAGTTCTCGGCGAGTCCGTCCAGTGTACCCAGTCTTCACCGAGCACCCGTATATCATCTCTGATGTCCAACACCAATGGATATAGGATCATCCATCGCCCATCTACATGGGTCGAGAAGCTATACGCTAGTCTATTCTGGTATATCGATGCCCCGTCTCGATACACCCACGACTAGGGACATTAAAAGATGTACTCACAGACTACCTTTGTCCCACTAGTATGATCTCCATCATAATCTAGATAGTCAAGTACGCATTCTAAGGGCTTTACCAACATGTAACAGAGAGACAATCAGTGTACATGTTAAGATAAAGAGTAACCAAATAGCATACTATCATGTCGAGTAAGAAAGTCCTCCCTATATATGTCCAAGCATCCACTACAATGTACATCTCATGTACAGTAATAGCTTCTCGGGCATACATATAACTAACAATCTCCCACTTGCACTAGGGCCATCATATAGCAGTGGATGTAGTATCTCATACTCAACCATCCCATAAAATTCTCTCTTTGGGAAAAGGCCTTTGTGAGTGGATCCGCCGTGTTGTCCTCTGAGTCTACTCTCCTAACCTCGATCCCCTGGAGATCAACCATTTTCATGATCAGGTGATACTGCCTTAGAATATGTCTAGATCACTGATGGGACGGGGGTTCGTAGGCCTAAACCACAACTCCATTATCACATAATGGTAGGAACAAAGTTCATCTCATGAACTATTATACACCCAGACTTCCTCTTTGATAGCATCTTAGGTAGCGATGTATCCAGCCTTTATCGTCTAGTTTGCTACGGTATCTAGCTTGGAACTCTTCCAATATACCATCCCTCCACTGAGGGTAAAGACAATACCTGTGACTGACATTCAGTCGACCTTACCACCCTGTAAGCTATCCAGTGATTCTCCCTAGGATCGATTGATGACATCTCACTACACCTAGTGAGAATCCTAACATCCACTTAGATCTATCTCATAGATCCAAAAGCCAAGATTTAGGAGGTATCACCTTGATCCTATATGGAAAATCCTTGTGATAAGAGGAGATTGACCGAGCGTAGCATAGGAAACTCCTTTCCTATCAAGAGTATGTCATCCACGTACAATATGAGGAAAACCGCAATACTCTCTACTACCTTTTTGTATATACAAGGTTCATCTACTATTTGATGAAGTCAAACGTTTTAACTACCATATCAAAACAGACGTTCCAACTCCGCGATACCTGCTTTACCCCGTAAAGCAACTTGCACACGTTTCCGCTGCTCCCACTATCTACGAAGCCCTCTGGCTGTGTAATTATAGACGCTCTTTTCTAAATCAATATTTAGAAAAGCAGTCATACCACCCAACCACCAGATATCATAGTCATGGTATATAGAAATGACAAGTAGGATCCGGATGGACTTAAGCATAGCTTCAGGAGAAAAGGTTTTATCATAATGCACACCTGGTCAATGACGAAAACCTTTTACAACTAGTCTAGTTTTGAAAGTCTCAAATTTTCCATCTACACCAAGTAATCTTCTCAAGATATACTTGCTCCTGATGGGGATTTAACCCTTCAGATAAAACAATCAAAGTCCATACTTTGTTGGTGTACATAGATTCCATCTCAGATCGCATAGCATCCAGCCATTCTTACAGAGTCCCCACTCTTGATGGCCTGCTCGAACTTAGTTGGGTTATCATCTCATGATGCAATCCTCGCTCCCACTGTCATAGAGAAAACTGAAGTATCTCTCAGGCGGATGAGGAAGCCTACCAGATCGGCGGAGAGGCTGAGGTTCGTCGGGAACTATTGAATCCTCCAGTTCTACCAAATCATCAGGTGCAGTTTGTATAGCTAGAACTCCTTCCAGTTCTACCTCATGATCACTAATTTCTTTACAAGAAATTCCCTTTCCAAAAGGTGGCATGCTGAGAAACAAAACACCTTTTGCTCCTCAGTGTGGTAGAAGATATTCCCTTGCGAATGCTTAGGATATCCAACTAACATCCACAGAACTGATCTTGCCTCGAGTTTGTCTGGATTTTGCTTTTAGACATAGGCCGGACAACCCCAAATCTTAACTTACGTAAGACATGGGCTCTTTCCATACCATATCTCTTATGGAGTGGTAGATACCTGATTTGGTTGGAACCTAATTCAATAGGTATGCAGTTTCTCAAGTGCATAACCCCAAAAAGAAAATAGGCTACTCAGTAGTACTCATCATAGAGCGCACCATATCTAATAGGGTGCGATTGCTCCACCCCGATACACCGGCCTGCTGTGGTGTATACAGAGGAGTAATGCTGAGAGAGAATCTCATTCTCTTTTAGAATAGTCCAGGAATTCCGTGCTCAAGTATTCTCCTCCCTGATCTCATCAAAGGACATAATACTTATACCCATTTTGGTTCTCTACTTCTAACTTATATTCTTTGAATTTCTCAAAAGATTCAGACTTGTGTTTCAACATGAACATATGTCCGAATCTTGAGAGATCATCAGTGAATATAATAAAGTATAAAGAACCGGTCCTAGCATGTGTAGACAGGGGATCTACATACATCACTATGTATCAGTCCCAAGAGCTCACTAGCTCTTTTTCTATTTCAAGTAAATGGAGTTTTGGTCTTCTTGCCTTTGAGACATGACTGGCAAATATCATAAGATGAAAATTCGAACGGATTCAAATATCCATCCTTATGCAACTTAGCTAGCCGTGTCATATTGATATGACCTAGTTTACAATGCCTCAAGAAGGATTCGTTCATTTCTAAACTCTTCCCCCTGTGTGTGTTCTGTACGTTAAGAACTGTGGTTTGATTTAGAACGTATATGCTTTTAGATAACGTGCCTGAACCGATCAACTCTTGATATAGGAAATGTTCAAAACTTATCCAACAATACAAAATTATATCCTTCTTTACTTAATAAAGAGACTGATATGATGTTGTATATCAGGTTCGGTATCTAATAACATTCGTTCAGAATCAATGTATTGGGTAATACTGGGTGATAACTGCCAACATCTTGGCTGCAACAATTGCACCGTTTCCAACTCTTGAAACTTATCACACATTCCCAGTTCTCTACCTGTTTTTAGCCCATGTAACAGATTATATATGTGGGATCCTGATCCAGTATCTCATACTCAGGACGTAGAGGATACTGAGAAACAGTTTTCGATAATGAACACACCCGAAGAAGATGCATCATCATGCACTTTCTTCGTTTAGGCGGCACGGGAATCCTGGTAATCCCCTATTTCCTGCTCGGTCTTATAACAATTATAAGTTGGAGCGGGACCAACGTTTCCCAGCACTATATAACAAGCGGGTTCGGTCAATACATCCATATTATTATCTTGATTAAGGCGTGACATGGTCGCTAGCTGGAGAGAGAGAGAGAGAAGAAAACACTCAGCGTATGCTCTTGCAAGATCAGATTGGTTTATTAATTTATCCAATCAGGATGGCTCCCACTGTTTTTATCAAATCTTCCTTCAAACCCTAAAAGGAAAGACTAGCCGGGATTAATTACACCCTACAAGTTTGCCAATTTTTCAGCCAGGTCAGTGCCGGTAGTTTGAGGGAGCTTCCCCGTGCTTTTGCACGGACCTAATTAAAATAAACCTCGTTTTCCTAGGGGCGTAACCCCGTTGACACCTTTCTAGACACCTACTTGATTGGCAAATTGTAATGTGTAAAACTCTCCCAGGAGTAACAATTACTCGCAGTGGGTATCGGGATCCAACTATCTCATAAAAGGTATGCAATCTCATTGCAAATTTCAACACTTGAAATTCCCGATAATTTTGCCCTTAGCATCCTATGAACTTGACGAAAGCCAACAAACCATAGGCTGCTAGTCAAGTTCAACCCGTACATTTCTTGATTGAATTAAACCCACCCGCACGACCCTTGACGAAAGCCAACAAAGTCGCATGACTACCCTAACTCAATCGCATCATATTCTTTTGCAGATAAGCATAAATAGCTACCGCACACTACGCCTTGATGAAAGCCAACAAACGTAGCACGAATACTATGAAGTCCTTATCTGAAATGACGGAGGGCTACGACAGTTTTTTAAGAAAACCTTTTGCGTAATGAACTTGATATCGTTGTAAAATCGAGTGATTTTGAAAAGGAGTGTTTTTTAGGCTTTTACTAGTTTCGCTAAAGAGATCACTCCCGGTGAAGGGATCTTGGCTCTTTCCTTATCGAATAAGGTGCAAGATATTTCACAAATACCACTATACAAAGAAAAAACTATAAAAGCAATCAAAAGACAAACCGAGTTTGCAGCATATGCTAGTTTCGCTAAAGAGGTCACTCCCGGTGAAAGGATCTCGGCTCTTTCCTTATCGAATAAGGTACTGGATATTCTACAAGGAATACCGCTATGCAAAGCAAGAACTAGAGCTACCAGTTTTTAAAACAAGTTTCTACAATATCTTTAGGTTTCTTTTCTTTCATTAATCTCATTAATGAATGTCCCATCATTTTAAGTTAGCTAAACATCACAGATAAATACAACGTACGCTTATGCCATCCACATTCGCCTCGATGTCCCGTCATCCACCGTTAGGTTAGGTAACTAACGGCAGAGCGGGGCAGGGCTAGCGTGGGTGTAAAACATTAGCAACGTCTATATAATATATAATATATAATATATACAGTATCTATCTCAACATATCAAATGATCACATCACAGATATCGCAACAGAAAACAACATATGAAATATTAGATATACTAGGATTTCTGGATTTTATATTAAGCATGTATAAAACACGGATTCCACAGTCGCGATGAATAGCCAAACCCACATCCCCAGACCCCTACGAGAGCAACAAGCAACCCTACCAATTCTAGAGTTAGGAGACCCGGTCTCAACGCCTCGAGATGGTCTCCCACTGGACCCTAGAACCCGGTTACTTGTGCTCCCCTCCTTGGGTCTATCCTAATGCGGAAAAGTAAATAATATACATCAACAGTGACATCTTCCTCAACCCGGAAGTGCCCCAATAAAAGAATATTACATACATTGAATTTTACATAAATAAAAATAAAAACTCTCATCTCACATAAAAAAAACCCGGCTATTCAAACACGACGATCCAATATAACATATCTCAGCAATACAAAACATCACATGTCATCAACGTAAGTAAATATGCGTATCCCAATTGTCGTTGACATATAGCAACGAAACCGGCGATACACCACATATTACACTTACGGTCGCAGAAAAGAAAGTGAAAAACTACAACAATTGGAATCCGCACTGCCCTTAGACATCATAATCCCGGAATATCACATATTCTGGATTTCATGCCTAACAATGCAAATTTTACATTTAGGTCTCAACCATGAAAACACTTTTCAAAGGAAGTCGGGTAATTCAACAAGATTCCCGATTCCGTCCGAAACCGAAATGTTAAACTTGCACGCAACTAGATAAATTCCAATTATTGTATTCCATCATAAATATCCGGACGACGTTAAACTTTTCGATCGATTCATCAAAGTCCCACAATTTCCCGACAGCTCAACACTTGAGCACAATTTTAATAATGCCCGGAACATACCACAGTACCTATGGACCAGCCGTAGAAGGGCCAACCCAAGCCTCACTCATGTTGCCATAGAACCGCGGTAAACCCTAGGGTATGACCGTGGTTCCGCGATCCAAAAAATCGAGTTAGGGTTTCATTCTTCTAGAGGGTCCACAGAATTACTTGCATATTTTTCCGGATACGTTAAATTTGGAAAAACGGGTTTTTGATATTCGATCGAATTTTTTAACTTCGCCTAGACAACTTGTGAAAACCCAAATGCAATGTTAAACTACGAATACAAAACACTCCGAAATTTTTATAGTGTAAGATTCCATCACATGAAAAATTAGCAAAATCAAACAACACCTAAAACACCAAAACCCGGTGACTGGAACACCACTAAAATTTTAACCCAAAATTCAACAATGGGGCCGAGAACACAGGAATTTTTCTTATTCTCGCCGGCCATTTTCCGAGCAGATGGGTTAAAGTTTTGATGGTGTTCATATTGTATCATATACAACATACCGCACTTATTTAAATAATTTTTTGAAGCCATTTAAAAATCGACAGAAATTGGGTCTCGATGTTTCACGTTTCGGAGTAGTTTCGGTTTCGTAATCTAAGAAACACCGTCTAATACTCTAGCCCGAGTCTAATACCACTGTTGGGATTCCTTAGCATCCTACTGGGTTTTCACAGCAACTACCATACCATATTTAAAAATTCTAAGGTGCTAATCAATCCTAAGCTAGGATCAAACTAAAGTAAATAGACAAAATGAAACATGTAATCTACCATTACAAGTAGTGAGCGAGGAATACAACCTTTGTAGACCGGTCCTTCACTTCTAAAGCTCTATGTTGACGTCCCTTCGCTGCGATCATGGATCTCCCGAACTCTAGTATGGGTTCCCTCGAAGAAATGAACAATCTTGCTCGTAGTCTTCGAGGCCGAAGATGATCTACGTCGAGTAGACTCAAACTCAAGCTAACCCTTCACTAGGCCATGAACTTTGTGAAGAAAATACCCTATAATACCCAAGAAAGTGTATAGGATGATGAAATAGGAAGTTGGCTCACTTTAGATTTTAGTTTCTCACTCATTTTCACCATTTTTCAAGAAGCTGGAGAGCTAAAGGAAGAAGATGAAGCAAATGAAGAATGAACTCAAGAATAAAATCAAGTGGTGAATCATGTAATCATGGGTGAGTTAATATCATATATTAAACCATTGTAGAGACTTAACCATGTGTTAGGATAATGATTAGGTTAGTAAGTATCTTAAGCAAGACAAATTAGTTGACTTAGTCAATGGATTCTCCAAGCTTCTCCAAGCTTCATCCATAAACTAATTTCCAACTAATTTGATTAACTTAAAATAAATAAAACCCTCCATTATCATATAACATGGTGTGAGTCTCATACACCAATGTTGCATGTGGCATCAAGCATGACACAAACATGTACACAAGTATATATCATATATATATATATATATACTTAATACATAATCAAGTAAGAAAAACAATCTTAAGTGAGCCAATACTAGTTAATGTAAAGTAATATATCAAATATATAATTATACATTAAATCATTAAATCAACACTTGATTTAATGATCCGGTCATATCACATATAACCGGCTAATATCACTTGTATCAATTTATCGAATCAACACTTGATTCGATAACTCGGCTATATCGCATATAACCGAACGATGATACAAATCGCGAGAATAGAATACGGCATCTCATACACGTATTAATCTCGGTCCCGCATATATCTTATATGTGCTCCTACTCCGTTTCGCCTGAGCTAGGAAACCTTTGTGTAGGACTCTAAACACTCGTCAATACACCGGCAGTAGGTGATGGTCATATCAAACACCCACAAGCCGCAAGAAGCGTGCTAAACGTAACGGCCACCCGGGTATTGAGCGATTAGAAGATCAACAAGCAAGACTGCTCATACTCCTGCGAATCTAATCAGTAACACTTACCGTACAGTCCGGTCTCTTCGTCTGATATGTCGCATATCTCGTCAAGTAGTGGTAAACGTCAGACCCCAGTAACTCGATAAGTCGTGCCGATGTGAGGCTCATAACAGGTCGAGAAACTACTGGTAACACTTACCAGTAAATCTCAGAATCAGCCCTGGCCAGGCACTTCATGTTATAGCTAATCGAGCACAGCACAACATCAACCCCCAATACCGGGAGAGACGAATCCCCTCCTATCGCTCATTGCCCCATGTGACTCGGGACTGTACCCAAAAACCACTGTTTTGCACGTTCTCATGAACAGTGGGAATCACACAAGACTCTATGACGATCTCGGGTCGACAGACTAACCTGTACCAGTGTTACCAGAGAACTGCCATCTGACGTGAGGTATAATACCATCTGGGAGTTCTCAGCGAGTCTGTCCAGTGTACCCAGTCTCCACCGAGCACCCGTATATCATCTCTGATGTCAAACACCAATGTATATGGGATCATCCATCGCTCATCTACATGGGTCGAGAAGCTATACGCTAGTCTACTCTGGTATATCGATGCCCCGTCTCGATACACCTACGACTAGGGATATTAAAGGATGTACCCACAGACTACCTTTGTCCCACTAGTATGATCTCCATCATAATCTAAGTAGTCAAGTACGCATCTTTAAGGCTTTACCAATATGTAACAGAGAGACAATCAGTGTACATGTTAAGATAAAGAGTAACCAGATAGCTTACTATCATGTCGAGCAAGAAAGTCCTCCCTATATATGTCCAAGCATCCACTACAATGTACATCTCATGTACAGTAATGGCCTCTAGGGCATACATATAACTAACAATTGTAAAACTCGACGGAAGTGGAGTTAATCCGACTTCCGATTCGGTTTTTCTTTAAAAGTACCATTTTTCTTAAAAACAACAATACCAAACTCTCACAACATGACTATTAATCATTAACAAAATATATTGAACAAGTTCCATTTCAAAAGAATGTATATTGTAATTTTTATCGCATTTTTCAGAAAAATACCATATAGTTTAGCTTCGATATAAAAACATCATTACCCTTGCTATACCTTTAGATAGTTCACGAGATAATGACCTATCTCTTCACAACACTCATATGTAATATAGCACGATGATATTGGGAAATATAGATTTAGGGAAATACGGTTTTACATAAAACTAACTCCGACTTATATAAAAACATTTTTCTACAAGATTATGTATTTTAAACAAATCTTTGCAAAGTGCCGCTACAACCCATTTTGGGGAACATGTTCGGGATAGTGCGGATTATCGCACATCTTTGGGCTTAGTAGTGCGAGATGCAGACCTCCGCAAGGAGCATACAATCTCGAAAGATTTAAAAATATAAATATCTTAAGAAAATAAGATTTCTAGAAAAATAATAAATTAAAATTATTTTATATAAATATATATTTATATTTATATGTATATCTAATTTTTGATATAATATAAATATTCCAACTTTTCTAAATAAAAAAGAATCACTTTACATGAAAATATCATGCAATTCCATACAAGTTCAATACTTTACAATTAAATACTATATATTATGAAATTAGATTTTACTCTCTAAAAATGTCACATATATAAAATCTACAGTTATGAAAACTCTAAAGATGATAATTAAATACTTGAGATGTATTTTGAAAATTATACAAAATTATTTTTACATAAAACCCCTCTCAAGTTTTATAAATTACAATAAGGGCCCTAGTAAATATAGGTTTAAGCGGGACCAATCTCTTGAGTCTCAGGGAGCCGGAAATATGGGTGCTTGCCTATTTAAGGTAGACAACTTAACAAACGGTGTTATCAATACGGTAATCGTCTTTAAAAAAGACACAAATCCTGCCATCCATGTGCAGCGGTTACCGATAACACCAAAACCTAATTCAGGATTCAATTTCTTTTCTAATTGTCTGACTCAGACTGAGTCTCGATATAATCAATCTGACTTGAATGTGATTCATGTATATATAACAATTCAATATGAATCCATATATTCAATATGTACAATCTATCAATATATATACAACTTGACCGAACCGAACCATAGATATACATCCATCTACATAATTCTCCAGTTATATCCATTTACTGATATCATGGTTCCAGCAAGCAATCCATCTATACAATTTAAATTACAAGACAATACAATTTACAATACAATACAAACAATACAAACAAGATATCGCGGGGTTTAAGGGGTAAATTGGCACGTAAGGTGTTAAAGGTGGCACGATGAGGTCACTTAAGACGTAATTACATCCATGCCGGTGTTCCGTGGTATTATCGACGGAGCATTGTACTCTTGATTCCATTCACCTTAGTCTCTGGTCTACTGAGACTTCTCTCGTATACACTGGTCTTTTCTATACCAAACTACAAACAACAGCGTTAACACTAAATACAACATTATAACAATATAATACAAGTTTAAAAATATATTCTCTCTGTCTATTCTACTTTTCCCTCATCTTTAGGACTTACCGAGCGATTGTTCGCTGACGACATTCCTTCTCTTTTTTCTTTGGAATGTTGATAGGTGGAACGGACCTTCAGGAGATCGAGCCCACCAGAGAGGACTTGGATCAGCCAGCCTTCGACCTAGAGCTCTAGTTACGTGTACACTTTATTTCAGTACTTTCCATTTCTGTTATGCCACTGTTTAGACATTGCTTTCCATTCCATATATTTACTTTTCAGATGCATTGTACAAAAGAATGTTGATAAATAAAGTTGTTGTTCATTACATTTATTTCTTGTGTATATTTCTTTTATATTGCTTAGTTACGCTTAGCGTATTTATTTCTGAGTAAATACGTAGCGGTCTCGTCGCGTTCTCTGCCCGTATACTGGGAAGCAGGGAGTGACACCTTTGATGGCAGTCTTTGACGGTCGAGATTTGATTGGGAGTTGCTGAGTATGGATCTTAATGGGTTGATGTTGGACGCCAAGCTACCTGCAAAGAAGTCCCAGGATAGGTGACCATCGTAGGACCCTCCGACGATCAAGTTAGAGCCGAGGAATAAGTGCAGAGTAGCCGTGTATTGGAAATAAATTCGAGATACCTGAGTCGTCTGAGAGAGGGGTTTATATAGGGATCGCGTGGAGCGAGCAGGTACGAGATCACCGCCGTCAGTTGCACTCCAACGTTATCCTTGGCTTAAATGGCGGGATGCGCTCATTAATAGGGTGATACGCCCATTAATGGGGGGCTGCGCTAGCGCGGGACGCAGATCGTGGGGAGGTGGATATCTCGTCCTGGCAATATGCGCGGAGCCGTTGCGGGACGCATGGAATCCACGCTCTTGGTTGATCGGGGGAGACCGAGGAAGTTCGTCACGTCAGGGGCTCGGAGACGAACCAGGAGGCCGAGAAAGCTCGGCACGTCAGGGGATCGGAGGCGAGCCGGAAGACCGAGGATGCTCGGCATGTCAGGAGCTCGGAGACGAGCAAGGAGACTGAGATAGCTCGAAAACGAGCTGTTGGCAGATTCCTTGGTAAAAGTGGAATGTATTTAGGGAGGTCTCCTAGAAGGCCGGACATGTTCCTCGAGACAAAGTGCCGAGAAATCCTTATAATGCAACTCACTTGTTTCATCTCCGTAGCTTCCGGGGCACGTCATCCGCCACGTGTTCTTAATGTGAGGATACACCACTCGTGAGGATTTCACTCTCTTTCTCGCAAATCGCAATGATTCGCTTCGCTGCGCCTTCACGTCCATCACCACCCCCGCGCGCCCCCCTCCCCCCCTCCAGTGACACGTGTCCACTCACTCCCAAAATTATTTAGAAACCTCACCTTTTTCGCTCCCCGAATCATCACCCAACAATGGCGATCGCCACCGCCTCACTCTGCCGCCGCGCCGGACCCCTCCTCCACCTCCTCCACCCCAGATCCAGCACCCGATCGCTCCTCATCGCCGCAGCCCTGGTCCTGCTCCTCGTCAAGCGATCCAGGAGGCTCCGATCGAGGTCGGAGTCGTCGGCGGCGTATCGGAGGAGGTTTTGGGGGATCATGATGAGGAGTGCGGTGACGTACGAGGAGTGGGCCCATGCCGCGAGGATAATGGAGAAGGAGGAGGCGGTGATTGAGGAGAGAAATGAAGGGGATTTGTATGAAGAGGAGCTGGTGAGGGAGAAGGTGAGGGAGCTGAGGCGGAGGAGAGAGGAAGGGTCGATGAGGGACATTGTGTTCTGCATGAGGGCTGATTTGGTGAGGAACTTGGGGAATATGGGTAACCCTATGCTTCATAAAGGCAGGCTTCAGGTGATTTTCATCGTTTTCATCGGTTAAAATTTCAATTTTTTTTGACAAGTTTGGGCGAGATGAATTTAACTTCAAAATCCTAAGCATGATTTGGTGTAAACTCTAAAGGGAAGATAATCCGCTCTGTTTGGATATGGAGTTGGGATAACTGAAGTTTCTTTTAAGTGGGAGGTAGGGAGATGCAAATTGTAGTTTGCCAACCCCAAACTCCAAAAGTGGAGTTTACAAAACTTTGATCATTGGAGTTTAGATAACTGCAGTTATCTTAACATTTGGGCTGAGATAACTGGAGTTATCTCAACTCCAAAATGGTTGCCAAACAAGATATAGTTAGGATTTTAGAGTTTGGATTTGCTAACTTTATGGAACTACAGTTTAGAAAACTTAACTCCATTCCAAAACAGGGCCTCGGAGTTTACAAAACTGCAGCCCAACCAAAATTTATGGAGTAAAATATCCATTTTGGAGTTCAGATAATTCCAAAACAATATCTTGGAAACTCCGAACACCCATCGAACACCCATCAACGTAAAGTTTTTAAAATGGAGTTCACATAGTCTCTACATCCATATAAAAATAAACAAACTGTTTTTCTTTTCACCAAAAAAAAAGGAGTTTTCCTACCTCCATACCCAAACAGGGCCTAACAAGTGAATTTGAATTGCGATTTAAAATAGGGTTTATTACACAAAACCCCCCTATAGTTTACTCCATATAGCACTTAAGCACCCTCAAGAGATTTGTTAACGTAAATACTCTCTCTCTCAACCAAAACCTCAAAAAACAGAACAACAACAACTACAACAACTGAGCCTTTTATCCCAAGCATATGGGGTAGGCTACATGAACCAACATGAGAATCACGCCGGGTCCAGCACATGGATCCTCTGTCTCCACTCACTTCTATCGAACAATATACTTTCATTGAGTCCTTTGGCAACCATATCGTTCCGTATCAACTCCATCCATGTTTTCTTCGGTCTCCCTTTTGCCCTTTTGCCATTGCCCATCTCAAGAGTATCTATTCGTCGAACCGGTGCTTCCATAGGTCTGCGTCGCACATGACCAAACCATCTTAGCCGGTTTTCCCGCATCTTCTCCTCCACAGGTGCTACACCAACTTTTGCACGAATATCCTCATTTCGCACCTTATCTTTTCTAGTGTTACCGCACATCCAACGAAGCATGCGCATCTCCGCTACGTGCATCTTCTAGAACTTGTTTGTGTTGTTGCGAGTGGAATCTAAGTGTTTTTCAGGGGATTTGGTTGGTGAGAAGAGTGGGTGTTTACACTAATGGATCATTTGAGGAGTATGGATGTTTGGGCTAATGAATCACTCGAAGCGTTATAATGTATATGTGCTATACATGTTAAGTACAGGAGGGCTTTGTGCAGTTAATCCTTGTAGATAAAAAATAGAGTTTCTCAATTTAAAAAAAAAATCACAATTTTTCATATGTTCGTTACTTTGATAACTGAAGTCGCAAACTGCATAGCCAAAGAAATCACTACTGTCTTAGAGACTGTGCAGCCAAACTGATTTTAGAGAACAGATTTTTATCCAAGCCTTTCTCAATGGGCAGGATGTGAAGTTTTTGTGCCCTCAGCCTATAATTTATGCCAGAATTCGGTTTGAGAAAACTATAAACTAGAGAAGGACATAGCAAAATCCAAAATTGCTTCCAAGTTTTCTGGAGCATGAGGTAAATGCCTGGGAAAAGTGAAGAAATTTATGGATTTGGTATAAAGAGAAATTTATGTTCAAAATTCAGGCACACAGACTCAAGAGCAAAGCTAAACACAGCCCCATGCTGTATCTGAATTCTCAGTATAGTTTGAGCAAAACTAGTTTGATCGGCTGTATCTGAAAATAGTAGGTTAAAACCGGAACATGTGGTGGTGGTATTTGGGTTCATTTTCCCTTGTTATTCTTGTAAAAGTTGATATTACAAGTAAATATCGAACCATTCATACTGAAGTTACTTGATGAGCTTTGCATCATGAATGTATTGAGAAGATGGTACTGGTGCAATTCAACGAGGGTAATTTTTTTTTCTTTGTTGCAATCCATTGGCAATTCAATTAGATTAAGTGCTAATTTACAAGCACTTAGATTATATGGGGAAAGATCTATTTTGCATGTTATAACTCCTTATTTCCCATATCTTTTTCCAAATCCTTAAAAAAACATCCTTCAACCAAACAAATTAATTTCCAATGCAGGTACCTAAACTAATAAAGGGGTACATCGATGAAGTCTCAACTCAACTCAAAATGATATGTGACTCAGACTGTGATGACTTCCCCATAGAAGAGAAACTTGCATTCATGCACGAGACCCGCCATGCCTACGGCCAAACTGCTCTCCTCCTAAGCGGCGGAGCATCACTAGGCTCTTTCCATGTCGGCGCAGTGAAAACCCTTGTCGAGCACAAACTCATCCCTCGCATAATCGCAGGTAGGGGCAAGAATCGATCAGTTCAGTTTGGTTATTTATCAATAGACTTTAAAAAACTTTAAATTAATAATAGTAATAGTATGTATCTATTAGTATTAATATATTAATTCCTTATCAGTTCAGTCTGCTATATTGGTTTGAGGCTTTGAGCTGACAAATGCTGACCCCTAATTGCAGGCTCCAGTGTAGGTTCCATAATGTGCTCCATTGTCGCGACCCGCTCCTGGCCCGAACTCGAATCCTTTTTCGAAAACTCATCCCCCTCCATGCAATTCTTTGATCAAATGGTCGGAAAGCGGTTTTTAGAAGAGTCATGACGCTAGGAGCAGTGCATGACATAACACAATTACAAAGAATGCTGAGGCATCTGACATGTAACTTAACTTTTCAAGAGGCGTACGATTTGACAGGGCGAGTTCTTGGGATCACGGTATGCTCTCCAAGAAAACATGAACCACCAAGATGTCTCAATTACTTAACCTCACCTCATGTTGTGATTTGGAGTGCTGTAACTGCTTCTTGTGCGTTCCCTGGGTTGTTTGAGGCACAGGAGCTGATGGCAAAGGATCGGCTCGGGGAGATTGTGCCGTTTCATGCACCGTTTCTGGATGTCAGGCCCGTGGAGGGGAGTGGGTCCAGGGCGAGGAGGTGGAGGGATGGGAGCTTGGAGGTTGATTTGCCGATGATGCAGTTGAAGGAGTTGTTCAACGCGAACCATTTCATTGTGAGTCAGGTGAATCCTCATATTGCACCCTTATTGAGGGTGAAGGAGCCTGTGGGTGCTTATGGAGGCAATTTTGCAGCTAAGGTAATAAATATCGTTCTGTTGTGGATGTTCCAAAGTACACATTAGCTCTCGGGGTTCATCCAAAATAATAGAGAAAAATTATATTGCTTTGGACTGAATATTCCTGAATACTATTAGAATTCATTCAATTCAAGGGTAGTAAAGAAACAAATGAAAATCAATGATTTATTTGGAAGAAAAGAATCGTTTCAGATAGTTAATGACAATCTAAATGTCAGTTTATTTCATTCCTGTTGCTCAGCATTTTAATTAGGCAACCTTTTGTGTATAATAGCTTGCTCATCTCGTCAAAATGGAGGTTAAACATAGATGTAATCAGATTCTGGAACTGGGTTTTCCATTGGGAGGCATTGCTAAATTATTTGCTCAAGATTGGGAAGGAGATGTCACAGTTGCAATGCCTGCTACACTTTCTCAGGTATATACAAATATTTCTAAACTCCACATAAAATTTATAAATAATTCACTTCAAAAAAAATTGTAATATTTCACCTTATCTAATTTTCTCTTTCCCCGTGTTTTTAGTGTTCAAAGATTATACAAAACCCATCATATTCAGAGCTTCAAAAGGCGGCAAACCAAGACAGAAGATGCACCTGGGAGAAACTATCAGCCATAAAAGCAAACTGCACAATCGAGCTAGCTCTCGATGAGTCCGTAGCCTTTTTAAACCACATGCGAAGGCTGAAGAGAAACACATCGAGAGCTGCTGCTTCATCTCACAATGGAGTCTCGACCGCAGTTAAAGTCAACCCTTCAAGGAGAATCCCTTAGTGGAATTGCCTCGCTCGAGAAAACTCAACGGGCTCAATCGAAGACGAGTATGTGCACTACGCACACAGCATACATGATGGTAGCGATGGTGAATCTGAGAAAGCAGCCTTGAATTGTTGGACAAGATCGGGGGGGGGGGGGGGGGGTTGCGGGCACTGCTTCGGCTGCTAAATTTATTCAGGATCTCAAGATTGAGTCTGTTTTCTAAGAGTATTGTGGTTGCTGGGCGGAGTTTGCTGAGCCTGAAAAGATTTGTAATGGGATCGTGTTTAATGTTGTGAAGAAAGAGGATTTGGAAGCAGAGAATAGGGGTGAGAACTCTGCAGCTGAAGTAATTGTAGATAGTGTAGGTATGGACAGTTGGGATGCGAGCGTAGATTTGGAATGTGGTGGTGATGATCATGAAGCTAATTCGAGCTGCATCAACGAGGTGATGGCTCGGACCAACTGAGATAGTAATGAAATTGAGTAGATTTTAGAGCAGTGAGGTCCGTTATACAAATATGGATTAAGCTCGTTCGTGTTGTTTAATACGGTACAAGAATTTCCGATGTATACAGCATCAAACTTCATAACATAATGCGAGTGAGTCACTAAAGTATTTGTACTAGCTATAGCCACTCAACAAACACACAATCATTGTAACAACCGATGTAAATCATAATTTGCTATAAACGTAACGGATCATGACAAGGCTTTCTTGCAAACAAACAAGATTCTTGGCTTACAGGTTTCTTGATCTTCCATAATCTTCGCAAAACTCAGTTTGTCTATATTGCTGTGACATAAATGTCAATATATTCTACTCGATGGAGACGAACCAAGTGGAATAATACAGTAAATTGTTTCATCACGGAGAAAAAGATGAATTCGGATACAGGAGAGTTCAGGTTGGAGGTAAAACCTCAGGTACAAATAGACCATCAAATTTACAGAAATATTACAACACCTTATGGGTATGCGAAAATTGAGGTTTCGACTCTTTCTAAGAAGAGAGCACTGTTACAGAGCCTGGATACAATTGGGCATCCTTTGGTCTCACACACACACACAGCCAGCTTGGTCATTTCCCGCCTTGGGATCTCATTGAGATAATCTCTACTCGCCTTGTATCATTGAGCATATCATTGAGCAATAAAGGCGCTTATCCTGCAATAATGTACAAAGTTGCAAAACATGTCAAATATTTTACACCCGCAATGCAGGTGTATTTTAAAATTATGAATGCATAGATAATTATGTAACTCATATTTTGTGAATGTTAAGTTTTTTTTCGAGTTTTTCTTTTCTTAACCGTCCATTATCTGTAATGAGAGAATTTAAAATTTGTCTAGTTAATATTTTGAATATTAAGAAAATAATTTAGGCAGTTTAGGTAGACATGTCAATTTATTTTTGAATTTGATGTTATGGTTTTAGCCGTCAGTGATATTTTTTTTGGGGGTGGGGATTTCAAGATGACCGATTTTCTCAACGGTGCAATGATAGCATGGCATACCTAACAATCAAGGATTTTTATTCCTTTTTTCCACCTTTAATTGAAATAGAGCTGGACATGTGTCCCCTTAGAGTATAATAGTAGAGATAATATATAAAAGTCAATATACAATATCAACGTAGACAACAAAATTTAAAATTGTGAGCATTGAAATATGACATTTTTCTAGGTTACAATGAAAAGATACATTGAAATTGAGACCTCTTAAATAAAGTACTTAAAATGTTGTGCAACCAGTAGAAATTGAATCCAAGATCATTTTTAGGGAAGTAACTAACTCACCGACTCGGCTATAGACTTCATTACTACTATCTAATAGTACAAATATATAGAAGATATATTCAACATATCAATACTTGTTTGCAACCCATATTATCCTTTTATTTATTTATTTATTTATCGAAATTTTAGTGGGAGCACGTGCCCTTGTCGGATCCTTAATAAACTCGCCTCTGAACCTTGATGTTTGTTATTTGGTATATATGTGATATTCATATCCTTGGTGATTGTCCCCCCCCCCCGCCCCCCCCCCCCCCCCAAAAAAAAAAAAACCAAAAAAAAACTTTCCTAAGATTATCTCTCTGTTTTTTTTTTGTATGCTTATTGCCTTGGATACCGATTAAAGAAGCTTTCTCAAAGTTTCACATTTAACCCTTAGTACAATGCAACAAAAAGAAACAATAATGACAACAACAAGGACAAGGGCTTTGAGTTAAATGAGTCGGTTTTAGGACTTGTTTGGTTGGACTGTTGCGAGAATAGCTTTAGCAAAAGTGCTGTTGAAGAAAGCATTTTAGGCAAAAATGCTGTTGTAAAATGTGCTTTCTGATTTGAAAAGTAGTTTGGTTCAAAAAACTGTTAGGAATTACAAAAGTGTTGTTGATTGTTTAAATGACCATAAAATGCATCATTTTTCTTAATATTTGAGAGAAATCAGTGAAAGAAAACATCATTTTTTAAATTTACAATTTACATTCAAAAGATTCACAAAGATCAAAAGATCTGAACAAAAATAACTACAGAAAAATATTTTAGATCCATCCTCTCGATCTTTGGATTCTTTGTCGAAGTCGGCTTCAATCGCTTGATGCATGGAGCTCAAAACCTGGATCTCGTCGATCAACCTTTCGATGATCGCGTCGAGCTCGGGGCCCTCGATCGTCTAGGGTTCTTCGTCATCATCATCTTTTAGGGTTTCGATCTGGAGGTCTCGATCGTCTCGGGTTTCAAGCTGGGAAGATAATGAAGAGAGAAATTAAGTGCAAGGGTCGGGTTGGGTGATAATGATGAGGTGGTGACGAGAATAAAAAATTTTAGGAAAAGCTTTTTTCCAAAAAACTTCATTTTTTAGCTTTTGATAAAAGAAGATTCTCTTCTTTTTTAGCTCCAAAAAAGCATTTGGGCATAGGGTCTATATGGTATTTTTTTTTTCCAAAAGTACCTTTTTAGCTCCAAAAAAGCTTTCGGGAGCTTAAAACGCCCGACCAAACGGGCCCTTAGTATGATAGTTTCAATGTTATGTAATTTCGATTACCAACAAAAGAAAGTTTCCTTAGTGTTTGGATTTTGATATAACAGAAAAGATCAATTTCATGTGGATCCGTGTCCATTGTTTTATCATTATATTCATTGCATCTTGTTTTCCTCAAAAAAGTAATCTTGTCAGCATCATATAGATTTTGCTTTATGTTTTCATATGAAAATTTTCATAAGACTTTTAGCATTTGAAAATTTATTATTGGTAAAGTTCAATTTTTTTTAAAAACAGTTTGGGTATAGGTAGAGGTGAAAAGAGCCACCCCTAAAGGTGCACAATGCCAGAATAACCGATCCCACCAGCACATCCTCAAGTTTTAACATATACAATAGCAGAGGGCTAAACCCACCGTTGCCGGTCCCGAGTCCGGATGAGAAAGGATGAGAGTTGTGGTAGGCTTGTGACAACCAACATAAAATTTTGTTACATTCTATGACATGAACCATAATAAGAATATCATTGGGGCGTCCCCTACTCAGCGATAAGCTACATCGGATCCCGGGTGTAGTGTTATGTATGTAAGGGCTTTTAGGTCGTCCGGAAGCGGCGCGCTATATCGAACCCCGGGTGTATTGACAAATAAGCAAGGATTTCTTAGAATCTGTCTAGTTTCTTGGAACATAGGTTCCCTTATGGGTACAACAACAACTGAGCCTTTTATTCCAAGCATATGGGGTATGCTATATGAACCAACATGAGAATCACGCCGGGTCCAGCATATGAATCCTCTGCCTCCACTCAATTCTATCGAACAATATATTTTCATTGAGGTCTTTGGCAACCATATCGTTTCGTATCACCTCCATCCATATTTTATTCGGTCTCCCTTTTGCCCTTTTGCCATTGCCCATATCGAGAGTATCTATTCGTCGAACCGGTGCTTCCATAGGTCTGCGTCGCACATGACCAAACCATCTTAGCTGGTTTTCCTGCATCTTCTCCTCCACAGGTGTTACACCAACTTTTGCACGAATATCCTCATTTCGCACCTTATCTTTTCTAGTGTTACCACACATCTAACGAAGCATGCGCATCTCCGCTGCGTGCATCTTCTATGTACGATGCTTCTTAGGAGCCCAACATTCTGTACCATATAATAAGACAGGCCGAATAGCGCTCCGATAAAACTTCCCATTCAATTTTAACGGAAAGTTACGATTGCACAAAATCCCTGTTGCACTCCTCCATTTCAACCAAGCAGCTTGGATTCTTTGATTAACATCACTATCGATCTCCCCATCCTTTTGGATGATGGAACCTAGATATCTACACTGATCGCTCGGTGATATCTTTTGCCCTTCCAATGTTTTACCAATATGGTTTTGACTTCTTTGTTTACTAAATTTACAATGCATATATGCTGTTTTGGACCTGCTCAATCTGAACCCCCGAGATTCCAATGTTTGCCTCCAAAATTCCAATTTGGTATTAACCCCTGTTTTCGTCTCATTTACTAGAACAATATCATCAACGAATAGCATACACCTAGGTACCTCTTCTTTGATAGTTCTAGTAAACTCATCCATCACAATGGTAAACATGAATGGACTTAATGCAGATTCTTGATGTAAACCAATTGTAATCGGAAAATCACCCGTTAGGCCGCCGCAAGTTCTTACATTTGCCACTACCCCATCGTACACATCCTTGATTATATCAATATACTTG
This sequence comes from Agapanthus africanus, assembly GCA_030015575.1. Classification (NCBI taxonomy): domain Eukaryota; kingdom Viridiplantae; phylum Streptophyta; class Magnoliopsida; order Asparagales; family Amaryllidaceae; genus Agapanthus; species Agapanthus africanus. The sequence goes on from CM057340.1 coordinate 50,338,945, forward strand.
ACGGGGACTCCCTTCTTCATCATTGTCCCCCCATAATACCTCTCTAGGTTCCCTTATGGGTAGATTAACAGAATTAGTAGAAATGATGATTAAGAGGAGAGTTGGTATTATGTATTTGCAAGAAACTAAGTGGGTAGGTGAAAAGGGTAAAGTCATAAAGATTTGGGTTATAAGTTTTGGTATACGGATAGAGATAAAAATCGTAATGGGATAGGCGTAATCATAGATAAACGGTTGTTTGAGGATGTAGTTGAGATTAAAAGAAAAGATGATAGAATTTTACCTGTTGTAACACCCTAGTTCATTTATACCAATTCTAGTATTTCTTTATTTATAGTATTTTCTTGATTTATTGTGTTTTGGATGCGAATAGTGTATTTGACATTTGTATTTGCTTCCGATCCGACCCGCTTGCTTGAAACCTGTCTTGATTCATGTCTATAATTTATTCTGACTTGTTACGTAGACTCATGCACTTCCATATTTACATACTGCATATTGGCATTTATCCGGCATCTGCATTTCTAAATATAACATTTAAAGTCACATAAAATATTTTAAAAATACATTGCATGGCCTGCATGATACCCCTAACCCTGTGGTCGCGCATCTTGTTCTCGTCCCGTTCAGTGAAACGGACTTGTTTGGATGGCTACGCGCACGTGCGTGCATCCGTTCTTGGGGGTATGCATTTTGTTACCCGGATATCCAATTTTAGTTTTGGTCGACACATATATTTTTCGTATTTTTAAAACTAAATTTTAGACCCGACCCGGGCGTGTTTTGGACTATATTTGTATTTACCATAATATCAAATTTTATTTATATAATATTAATTTTATAAACTGATACAAATTAAAATTTAGTTAACTAATAAAAGATTTTTTAAATTTAAATCTAAACTAATTTCCTAACAAACTAACAACCCCTTTTTCTCTCTCCTCACTCTTTCTTTTTCTGTCTCTCCTCTCTCTCCCTTTCTCTGTTACTTTATAAATATTAATTCTTTCAATATTTACAACCCCTGCATCTATTCTCCACATATATATTGTCACGCCCAGCTTCTCAGAGTGCATTAAAATCGGCACGTGACAGAGCCAGCCATTCTACCTGTGAATAGGAAATATCCCTCCATAGTCATATTACGGCTGTAAAGATATCAAGAACAGTAATAAACTATCTAATACATGTCCATAAGGCAGAATAAATGAGTCAAGAAATAAAATAATGCGGAAGCAAAAGATCCAAGTACAATAATAATCTGGAATGTACGTCCCATAATGCGGGCTCACATCAGGAATGAAAATACTGAAAGGAAACTAAACTAAACTAATAACATGTCCTCACTGCTCGGCCTGTTGATCAAAATACTCCTGGACTGTCTGCGATAAGGATAAGGGATATGGGCCATGCAAAACCCAGACGTCAGTGCGTCATAATATCAATAATTCTAAGCAAACAGGATGTAATGAAATATGCAGGCATGAAGTCCAAACAGTAACAAGTTATCAGGAAATAAGCAGTAACATGAATATGGATCAGTGAACAGTATATATATATATATATATATATATATATATAATATATATAGATACAGGTGAAGTGCAGTGAGTAGTCTAAACTGCACTATAGGGTTATCTATTCTAAAGTTCTTTGAAATCAATTAATGTAATCATCATCATAACCCATCGGTCTATGCCCCGCTCATTCCCCACGGGACCACGGTAAAATGATATGATAGACTGTGAGTCTATGTCCCGTTCATACCCCACGGGACCACGGTAACATGATGTAATAGCCCTTTGAGTTACGTTCAGCTACATTCTTGATTTCCCCATACCCCCAAGTTATGTGTCCAAGTCAGGTGTTGAATAATCTGGAGCTAATACCAACACAAGATCAAGCAGGTACAGGTTTGTCTGTATAGACAACAGGGTATGTCCGTAGGGATAAAAGGTCAAGATTGTCGGCACTAGTAACAAAATCAGGTATCAAGTCAAGCAGTAGTATATCAGGTCATGTTAGGTAGTGCACATGTATCAAGTCATGTCAATTAGTGTATCAGGTCAAGTCAGATAGTGCACAGATAACAAGTGGGTGCTCATAAACAAACTGTAGTAAGTATGGGTTCACAAAATCAAGTATGGAGTATTAATATGACAATAAAATGAAATACTGTAACATGATATGTGAATGGGTATAAAATAAATGGTATGGATGCACAATTATCGATTAGGGTTACATTTGTAGTTCCAATACTAATTAGGGTGCACTTTATTAAACATGGGGTGTTAATATTACAGTATTATGTATTAACGTGATCTGTAGATGCAGCTATATGTATACTATATGATATGGATGCAAATGAGTATCCGAAAACTGTAAAACTTGCATGTGGATGTATAATATGATAAACGGGTAACATTTTACTCATATGGATGCGTCCTACTATACCTAGCATGTAGCAAAATGATTTAGTATGCGACTAGATGTGTAAATCATGATATTGATGCATACGGATATCATATAACCGTAAAATGATAAACTGGTAAATGCATGATGTACAATTACACAATATGAGATGTAAATATTCCATTGAGTGCAGTATATTGTAATATAGTATGTAGCATGATATGTTTGCATGCGCTAGATGTAAAGTAACATGTACGGATGTATACGGATGTCGAAAAATTGTAAAACTAAACATAAGGTGCACGATTTAAAATCCAAGTATTATATTTATTAAAATAGATGTATATAAAATAACGTAGCATGTAGCAAGATAAACTTGCATGCAACTAGATATAAAATAAATTGTACGGGTATGAACGGGTATTGTAAAACTGTAAAACTATAACTTTGGATACATAATTTAAAATACACGTATTATATTTATTCAAATAGATGTGAATATAGTAACATAGCATGTAGCAAGATAAACTTGTCTAGACGGATCACGAAACGGATACGTACGGTACGTCCGACGTCGGCAAAACGTCGCAATGCACGCACGGCACACAGGACGGGTTCAAGCAACGCAAGAAGGTGATCACGCAAGTAAGGTACGTCCTCTGGGTCGTCTGGATCGTCGGCGTCAAGCACGGCTCTGGCGAACTATGAAAAACAGAATTCAAGAAATAAAGAAGGAGGAAGAAGAAGAAGGAAGAGGCTCACTGGATTTGTGCATTGGGGTCAGGGAGACGAGTTGGTGGCGTCGAGGAGATCAACGGAGCTCCGGCGAGGCTAGGGTTTGCTGTTAGGGTTATGCTAGGGTTTGGCTCGGGTTTGGGTTGTTTGAAGGTTGGGGTTGAGCGCAGGGGTTGGTGTAGGAGGAAGAGTGCAGAGGAGAGGGAGAGGAGGAGAATGGTGGTGATGACGATGAGGTGAGGGAGTCGTCGGCGACAAGGTGGTGCAGGTAGCGGTTGCTCGGGGTTTCTATGGGTGTGCAGGGGTGCTCGGGAATTGAAAGAAGAAGGAGAAGGAGATGGCGAGGAGGAGGTGGAGGCCCGGTTGAGGTGAGGAGGTGATGAGGCAATGAAGTTTTGGGTTAGGGTTTGATGAGGAAGGAGCTTGTGATGGGTTTACGAGGAAGAGGAACTCGGGGTTTTATAAGAGGAAGGAAGAAATCAAGGAGTTGTTAAGGGAGGTGACGAGATCTCTCGGGCGGTGATCAGAATCGAGAATCGAGAAGTGAGCAGTAATCACGAGAGGAGTGAGAGAGGGTGCGAGAGGAAAGAGAAAGAAGAGAGAGAGACAGCGAAGGGAGAGAGAGAAAGAGAAGAGAGGAGAGAGACTGCGAGAGAGAGGGATGCTCAGAGAGGTGGGGCCAGAGGAAGAAAGAGAGAGCTGAGGTTGTTAAATTGTTATGATTTCAAACTTAATAAAATTTGGTTAGTTTAAAAGTTAGGATTTTAATCGAAGAAATATAATTAGTTAATTAAATTTAAACGTTGTCGATTTTAAAAATATAGATATTAATTTAAATAAATTTGAATTTTGGTGGGATACAAAAATAATCCAAAACACGCCCGAGTCGGGTCTAAAATTTCAATTTTAAAATACGAAAAATATATGCGATGACCAAAATTAAAAATGAATGTCCGGGTAATGAAAATGCATACCTCCAAGAACGGATGCACGTACGTGCGCGTAGCCATCCAAACAAGTCTGTTTCACTGAACGGGACGAAAACAAGATGCACGGATGCTACCATGGGGTTAGGGGTATCATGCAGGCCGTGTAATGTATTTTTAAAATATTTTACGTGGCTTAAAATATTATATTGTAAAGTGTAAATGCCAGATAAAATGCGAGTATGCAATGTACAAATAAATGAAAATGCACGAGTCCATGTAACAGGTCAGGCTAAATCATAAACATGAATCAAGATAAGTTTCAAGCAAGCGGGTCGGGTCGGATGCAATACAAAGTCAAAACACTATCCGCACCCAAAACACAGTAAATCAGGAAAATACCATAAATAAAGATATACATGAACTAGAACTGGTATAAATGAACTAGGGTGTTATATTATATCCAACTACAAAAAAAATTTCGTCCTCGAAATTCCCAAGAACAAGAAAAGATAAACAATCATGAAACTACAAGAATAAGTGTGGAAACTTCTGTCGAATCTCGTCTTCTCGTTCCTAAGTCGATTCTCCGTGCAAGCGATTTCCCCAAGAAACAAGTACGAGAGGGATAACCTTGTTCTTAAGGACCTTTTCTCTTCGATCTACAATCGACATTGGTCGTTCCTCAAAAGTCAAATCCTCTTACAGTCAGCTCCGAATGATCCAGCACGTGTGTTTCATCTCGAACATACTTACGGCGTTGAGATATATGAAATATGTCATGAACACTCGCCAAAGATGGTGGTAAAGCCAATCGATAAGCCACTTCTCCAACACGCTCAATAATCTCAAAAGGCCCAACGAATCGAAGACTAAGCTTTGCCTCGACTCCCAAAATGAATCACTCCTCTAGTCGGTGATATCTTCAAGAATACCAGATCACCAACAGTGAATTCTAGAGGTCTTCTCAATGTGTCGGCCTAACTCTTCTGCCGATCTTATGCTGCCTTCATATGATTCCGGATAGTATTGACTTTTCTCCACGGTTTGCACGATAAGATCCAGTCCCAACAATCTTCGTTCTCCAATATCGTCCCAACAAACGGGTGAACGACACTTGCGACCATACAATGCTTAGAATGGAGTCATCTGAATAGTCCCCTGAAAGCTGTTATTGTAAGAAACTCCACCAAGTGTAGAAGATCCTCCCACGAACCCTTGAAGTCCAACATGCAAGCTCTCAACATGTCTTCAAGAGTTCAGCATGCTCTTCAAGACTCCTCGAGTAGACTAGAATATTATTGATGAACACCACTATAAACTGGTCCAGGAACGGTGAAAAAATTCGGTTCATCAAGTCCACAAATATCGCCGGTGCATTCGTGACTCCGAATAGGCATCACTAAATACTCGTAATGTCCATATCGAGTTCGGAACGCGGTCTTGTAAATATCCTCTGATTTAACTCGAACTTGATGATATCCGGATCGTAAATCCAGCTTCGAGAACACTCTCACGCCACCAAGTTGCTCGAACAATTCGCCAATGCGAGGGATCGGTTACTTATTCTAAATAGTCTCCCGGTTTAATCCTCGATAATCGATGCGCATCCTCTTTGTGCCATCTTTCTTCTTTACTAGAAGAACTGGAGCTCTCCAAGGTGAATTACTGCTACGAATCCAACCCCACTTAAGTAATTCGGTAACCTGCTTCTCGACATCTTCCAACTTCATTGATGCCATTGGATAGTACGCCTTTGAAATTGGCGCTGCACCAGGAACAAGATCGATCGCGAACTCCACATCTCGTTTTGGCGGTAAACCCAAGATGTCTTCGAACACGTCCATGAACTCTCGAACTACAGCTGGCGCTTCCACCTTATCAACTTCCATCGACGAAAGACCGGTGCTTGTCGGCCTAGCCCTAAACTCGACTGGCCCGACAGAACTGCTACCTCCAGCAAAACAAACTCCAGATGTCCTGGAATCTGGAAAATCACTTTCTTTGCCCTACAGTCTATGTGAGCGTGGAAAGTGCCGAGAAAATCCATTCCCAAAACAACATCATAACTGCTGGTATCGATCACCAAGAAATCTGCAAAACATGAACTGGTAAGCAATGAAACTGAGAGAACCAAGGAAATTTCACGATCATGAATCAAGACCAGGACTCCAAGTTACTTAAATAGAGTACCGTATTGTAACCATGCCGCAGTTCATAGTTACAATCACATAACTCCGTTCAAGTCGCCCAAATCCTAGTATCAGAATCAAAAGAATAGGACGAGAGAAACAATAAGGAACCAAAAGGATTTCAACTCGAGATGCAAAGTTGTTTGCATATCGTCAAGACAAGAGTCAAAAGAGAGATAAGATTCAAGGATCACGATAACAATGTGGCAGTACATATTCCTAATTATGAGTTTTCTGATTCGTGTATTGGATCCAATACCCAACTACAAAAGAATCAAACCCGATTAACCTAAATCCTATGGCTCTGATACCAAACAAACCCTGTCACGCCCCGCTTCCCAGAGTGCGCTAAGATCAGCACATGACAAAGCCAACCATGCTACCTGTGGATAGGAAATATCCCTCCACAGTCACATTACGGCTGTAGAGATATCAAGAACAGTAATAAACTATCTAATACATGTCCATAAGGCAGAATAAACGAGTCATGAAATAAAATAATGCGGAAGCAAAAGATCCAAGTACAATAATAATCTAGAATGTATGTCCCATAATGCGGGCTCATATCAGGAATGAAAATACTGAAAGGAAACTAAACTAAACTAATAACAGGTCACCACTGCTCGGCCTGTTGATCAAAATACTCCTGGACTGCCTGCGATAAAGATAAGGGATCTGGGCCATGCAAAACCCAGACGTCAGTGCGTCATAATATCAATAATTCTAAGCAAGCAGGATGTAATGAAATATGCAGGCATGAAGCCCAAACAGCAACAAGTTATCAGGAAATAAGCAGTAACATGAATATGGATCAGTGGACAGTGTATATATATATATATATAGGTGAAGTGCAGTGAGTAGTCTAAACTGTACTATAGGGTTATCTATTCTAAAGTTCTTTGAAATCAATTAATGTAATCCTCATCGTAACCCATCGGTCTATACCCCGTTCATTCTCTACGGGACCACGGTAAAATGATATGATAGACTGTGAGTCTATGTCCCGTTCATACCCCACGGGACCACGGTAACATGATGTAATAGACCTTTGAGTTACGTTCAGTTACATTCTTGATTTCCCCATACCCCCAAGTTATGTGTGCAAGTCAGGTGTTGAATAATCTGAAGCTAATGCCAACACAGGATCAAGCAGGTACAGGTTTGTCTGTATAGACAACATGGTATATCCCTAAGGACAACGGGTCAAGATTGTCGGCATTAGTGACAAGATCGGGTATCAAGTCAAGCAGTAGTATATCAGGTCATGTCAGGGAGTGCACATGTATCAAGTCATGTCAATTAGTATATCAGGTCAAGTCAGATAGTGCACAGATAACAAGTGGGTGCTCATAAACAAACTATAGTAAGTATGAGTGCACAAAATCAAGTATGGAGTATTAATATGACAATAAAATGAAATACTGTAACATGGTATGCGAATAAGTATAAAATAAATGGTATGGATGCACAATTATCGATTAGGGTTACATTTGTAGTTCCAATACTAATTAGGGTGCACTTTATTAAACATGGGGTGTTAATATAACAGTATTATGTATTAACGTGATCTGTAGATGCAGCTATATGTATACTATATGATATGGATGCAAATGGGTATCCGAAAACTGTAAAACTTGCATGTGGATGTATAATATGATAAACGGGTAACATTTTACTCATATGGATGCGTACTACTATACCTAGCATGTAGCAAAATGATTTAGTATGCGACTAGATGTGTAAATCATGATATTGATGCATACGGATATCATATAACCGTAAAATGATAAACTGGTAAATGCATGATGTACAATTACACAATATGAGATGTAAATATTCCATTGAGTGCAGTATATTGTAATATAGTATATAGCATGATAGGTTTGCATGCGCTAGATGTAAAGTAACATGTACGGATGTATACGGATGTCGGAAAATTGTAAAACTAAACATGGGGTGCACGATTTGAAATCCAAGTATTATATTTGTTAAAATAGATGTATATAAAGTAACGTAGCATGTAGCAAGATAGACTTGCATACAACTAGAAATAAAATAAATTGTACAGGTATGAACGGGTATTGTAAAACTGTAAAACTATAACTTGGGATGCATAATTTAAAATACATGTATTATATTTATTCAAATGGATGTGAATATAGTAACATAGCATGTAGCAAGATAAACTTGCCTAGACGGATCACGAAATGGATACGTACGGTACGTCCGACGTCGGCAAAACGTCGCAATGCATGCACGGCACACAGGACGGGTCCAAGCAACGCAAAAAGGTGATCACGCAGGTAAGGTACGTCCTCTGGGTCGTCTGGATCGTCGGCGTCAAGCACGGCTTCGGCGAACTATGAAAAACAGAATTCAAGAAACAAAGAAAAGAAAAGAAATAAAGAAAGAGGAAGAAGAAGAAGAAGGAAGAGGCTCACTGGATTTGTGCACTGGGATCAGGGAGACGAGCTGGTGGTGTCGAGGAGATCAACGGAGCTCCTGCGAGGCTAGGGTTTGCTGTTAGGGTTATGCTAGGGTTTGGCTCGGGTTTGGGTTGTTTGAAGGTTGGGGTTGAGTGCAGGGGTTGGTGTAGGAGGAAGAGTGCAGAGGAGAGGGGGAGGAGAATGGTGGTGATGACAATGAGGTGAGGGAGTCGTCGGCGACAAGGTGGTGCAGGTGGCGGTTGCTCAGGGTTTCTATCGGTGTGCAGGGGTGCTCGGGAATTGAAAGAAGAAGGAGATGGTGAGGAGGAGGTGGAGGCTCGGTTGAGGTGAGGAGGTGATGAGGCAATGAAGTTTTAGGTTAGGGTTTGACGAGGAAGGAGCTGGTGATGGGTTTACAAGGAAGAGGAGCTCGGGGATTTATAAGAGGAAGGAGGAAATCAAGGAGTTGTTAAGGGAGGTGACGAGATCTCTCGGGCGGTGACCAGAATCGAGAAGTGAGCAATAATCACGAGAGGAGTGCGAGAGGGTGCGAGAGGAGAGAGAAAGAGGAGAGAGAGAGACAGCGAAGGGGGATAGAGAAAGAGAAGAGAGGAGAGAGACTGCAAGAGAGAGGGATGCTCAGAGAGGTGGGGCCAGAGGAAGAAAGAGAGAGCTGAGGTTGTTAAATTGTTATGATTTCAAACTTAATAAAATTTGGTTAGTTTAAAAGTTAGGATTTTAATCGAAGAAATATAATTAGTTAATTAAATTTAAATGCTGTCGATTTTAAAAATACAGATAATAATTTAAATAAATTTGAATTTTGGCGGGATACAAAAATAATCCAAAACACCCGGATCGGATCTAAAATTTCAGTTTTAAAATACGAAAAATATATGCGATGACCAAAATTAAAAATGAATGTCCGGATAATGAAAATGCATACCCCCAAGAACGGATGCACGTACGTGCGCGTAACCATCCAAACAAGTCCGTTTCACTGAACGGGACGAGAACAAGATGCGCGGATGCTACCACGGAGTTAGGGTATCATGCAGGCTATGCAATGTATTTTTAAAATATTTTACGTGACTTAAAATGTTATATTGTAAAGTGCAAATGCCAGATAAAATGCGAGTATGCAATGTACAAATAAATGAAAACGCACGAGTCCATGTAACAGGTCAGGCTAAATCATAAACATGAATCAAGACAGGTTTCAAGCAAGCGGGTCGGGTCGGATGCAATACAAAGTCAAAACACTATCCGCACCCAAAACACGGTAAATCAGGAAAATACCATAAATAAAGAAATACATAAACTAGAACTGGTATAAATGAATTAGGATGTTTCATATATATTTGATATACTTTTTAAATCCCATATAAAGAAAAGCACTGTTCCCTTTCTTCTTCACGTTTTCCCGCCTACGAACGAAAACCCACGCCTCGCCTCTGCCCTCGTCCACGTACCGTATGCGTTGCGACGATTTACCGACGTCGGACGTGCCGTACGTATCCGTCGCGTGATCCAATCGAGGCAAGTTAATCTTGCTACATGCTATACTACTATATTTTGCATTCATGCGAATAATAATATTACATATTGTTTAGTTATGTATCCAATGTTACAGTTTTACAGTTTTATAATATCCGTTCGCATCCGTACAATTTATTACATATCTAGTCGCATGCGAGTTTATCTTGCTACAGGCTATGTTACTCTATTTACATCCATTTGAATAAATATAATACATGTATTTTAAATTATGCATCCCATGTTATAGTTTTATAGTTTTACGACTTCCGTTTGTATCCATATCATTATTTACATATCTAGATGCATGCTAATTCATCTTGCTACATGCTAGGTATAGTATTGTGCATCCATATGAGTAAAATGTTACCCGTTTATCACATTGTGCATCCATTTTACAGTTTTACCGTTTTCGGATACCTGTTTGCACACATATCATTTAAAATATATATAACTGCATCTATAGATCATATTAATACATATTATTGTTATAGTGACATCCCATACTTAATAATGTGTATCCCACTTAATCTTGGAACTGTAAATATAACCCTAATCGATAATTGTGCATCTATACCATTAATTATATATCTATTTGTATTCCATATCACGTTATTTCATATTACTGCTACATTAACACCCCATGCTAGAAAATGTGCATCGTACATAGTAATGGAGCTATAGTTGCAATCCCTAATAGTTATTCATGTATCCATGGTTTATTGTTTATCCATACCATTAATTCTTTATATTCAGTTGCATGCCATAATATTGTTACAGTAATACCATATGCTTGATAATGTGCATCCTACATAGTCATGATGTAACCCCTGACTAAATATTTGTGCATCCATACTTTTACCGTGCATCCGTACTTGCCACAGTTTTATTATGAGCATCCGCTTGACACATGTGCACTATCTGTCATGACCTGATATACCACTGCTTGACTTGATATCTGATCTTATTACTAATGTCGAAAATCTTGACCTGTTGTCCCTATGGACATATCCTGTTGTCTATTTAGACAAATCTGTACCTGCTTGATCCTGTGTTGGCATTAGCTCCAGATTTATCAATACCTGACTTGAACACATCACCTTGGGGGTATGGTGAAATCAAAAGTGTAAACTAAAGTGTAGCTTACAAGGGTATTACTTGATCCGTGGTCCCGGAAGATAACGGGACAGAATCATTCGTGATTCTTACTTGATCCGTGGTCCCGTAGGATAACGGGACAGAGTCATTCATGACTCCCACTACCTGATCCGTGGTCCCGGGAGATAACGGGACATGTCCTTTGAGTTACATGGAGGATTACATTAATTGATTTCAAACAAACTTTAGAATAGATAACCCAGTAGCACAGTTTAGACTGATCACTGCACGTCACATATATTGATACACTTCAATGTTCTATATCCGTATTTACTTATTACATTCATATTACTGTTTATGATTCATGCATGCATATCTCGTGTATCCTGTTCATTTATTATTGTTTGATATCATGACGCACTGACGTCTGGGTTTTGCATGGCCCAGATCCTTTATCTCTGTCGCAGGCAGTTCAGGAGTATTTCAGTCAGCAGGCCAAGCAGTGAGGACCTGTTAGTATTTTAGTTTTATTTCAGCATTTTCATTCCTGATGTGAGCCCGTATTTGGGACATACATTCCAGATTATTATTGCTTATTGGATCTATTGCTTCCGCACATTATTTTTTGACTAGTTTATTCTGGCATATGGACATGTACTAGATAGTTTACTATATTTTCCTGTTCTTGATATCTTCTAGACAGCCGTAATGTGACTGTGAATGTATGTTTCCTAGCCACAGGTAGCATAGTTGGCTCTGTCACGTCCCGATCTTAGCGCACTCTGGGAAGCGGGGCGTGACACCTGTTAAGCTTATTCTAGATGGGGAGATCTTTAATATTATTAGTGCTTATGCATCACAAATAGGGTTTGATGATGCTAGTAAGCGTCTATTCTGAGAGGATTTAGACGAGATGGTGCAAATGACACCTGGTGGAAAGAAGTTATTTATTGATGGTGATCTCAATAGACATATAGGTACTAGTCGTAGTGGGTTTGATACTATTTATGGAGGTTTTGGTTTTGGACAAAAGAATGAAGCAGGTTGCTTGATTCTAGATTTTGCCTTGTCTTATGACTTGATCTTAGCAAACACTTGTTTTAGAAAAAAAGAGTCACCTTATAACCTTTAGGAGCGGATCAAATGCAAGTCAAATAGACTTTTTTCTGACGAGAAGGATAGATAGAGATTGTTGCATCGACTATAAAGTAGTGCCAGGTGAGAATGAAACCACTCAACATAGACTTTTAATTTTAGATTTTTTATTTAGAAGAGGATTTAGGAAGATTGGACGTAAGGTAGAACCTAGAATTAAGTGGTGGCGACTGAAGAAAGGTAACCAAAAGACTTTTATAGATCGTGTAGTTCAAGAAACGGATTGGCAGTCTGAAGATGATTCAGACATAACATGGAACAAGATAGCTAGTTGTATCAAGAGGGTGGCTAGAGATCTACTTGGTGAGTCGAGAGATGGCGTTCCACCATTTAAGGACACATCATGATGGAACGAAGAAGTAAAGACTGCTATTAAAATCAAGAGAGATTCTTATAAAGATTTGAAGAAAAGCAGAGATGCGGAAAGATTTGAGAAGTATAAAATAGCTAAAAAAGAAGTTAAGAAAGCTGTTTGGGAAGCTAAAGTTAAGGTCTACAAGGAGGTGTACGAGAAGTTGGATACTAAGAAGGTTGAAAATGATATATATTGGATTGCTCGGATGCGGGAAAAAAAGACCAGAGGCTTATGTGTAGTTAAGTGTGTCAAAGATGAAGATCAGAAGGTTTTAGTTCAAGATGAGAATATTAAGAAAAGATGGAGAGATTATTTTGACAAACTGTTCAATGAGAGTTTTACTAAGAATTTGCATGAACTTGCATTCAATCTCAAGATATAAACCGTAATTTCATGCGTAAAATAAGAATACCAGAGGTTAAAGAGGCTTTGAAGAGAACGAGATCAAGAAATACGGTTGGTCCAGATGGGATTCCTATCGAGATTTAGATATGCTTAGGAGAAATAGGCATTAAATGGCTGACAGATCTGTTTAATAAGATTTGGCAGACCAAAAAACAAAGCCTAATGAGTGGAGGAAAAGTACTCTCGTACCTATCTACAAGAATAAGGGTGACATTCAAAATTGCTCAAAGTACCGTGAAATAAAACTTATGTGTCACACTATGAAGATTTGGGAGAGAGTGATTGAACACAGGCTAAAAAAAGATGTTAAGATAATAAAGAACCAGTTTGGGTTCATGCTTGGACGATCAACGATAAAGACTATTCATTTGCTTCGTCAACTCGTCGAGCGTTTTCGAGAGAGAAGAGATTTATATATAATATTTATTGATTTAGAGAAAGCGTACGATAAGATACCTAGAGAGGTATTGTGGGGGACAACAATAAGAAGGGGGTCCCCGTCAAATACATTGATATAATCAAGGATATATACGATGGAGTATTGGCTAATGTCAGAACCTGCAGCGGCCTAACGAGTGATTTTCCGATTACAATTGGTTTACATCAAGGATCTGCATTACGTCTATTCCTATTTATCATCGTGACGGATGAGCTTACTAGAACTATCCAAGATGAGATACCTTGGTGTATGCTATTCGCTGATGATATTGTTCTAGTAAATGAGACGAAAGCAGAGGTTAATGCAAAATTAGAGTTATGGAGGCAAACGTTGGAATCTCAAAGGTTCAGATTGAGCACGTCCAAGACATCATATATGCATTGTAAATTTAGCAAACAGAGAAGTCAAGACCACATTAATATAATACTGTAAGGACAATATATATCACCGAGCGATCAGTTCCGGAGCGCAAAACTAGGGGTCCTATTTTTTCTCGCTTCCCGGAAGTCGAATAGGGCTTTTCGGGTTTTCGGATATCTAGGTTCTATCATCCAAAAGGATGGGAAGATCGATAGTGATATTAATCAAAGAATCCAACCTGGTTGGTTGAAATGGAGGAGTGCACCGGGGATTTTGTGCGATTGTAGCTTTCCGTTAAGCTTGAAAGGGAAGTTTTAGCGGAGCGCTAATCGGCCTATATGTGAAGGTTTCGTTGGATGTGTGGTAACACTAAAAAAGATAAGGTATGAAATGAGGATATTCGTGCAAAAGTTGTAGCATCTGTGGAGGAGAAGATGCGGGAAAACCGACTAAGCTGGTTTGGTCATGTACGACGCAGACTTATGGAAGCACCGGTTCGACGAATGGATACTATCGATACAGGCAATATCAAAAGGACGAATAGGAGACCGAAGAAAACATGGATGGAGGTGATACAAAAAGATATGGTTGCCAAAAGCCTTAATGAAAGTATATTGTTCGAACGGAGTGAGTGGAGGCGGAGAATTCATGTGCTGGACCCGGCTTGATTCTCATGTTGGTTCATGTAGCCAACCCCATATGCTTGGGATAAAAGGCTCGGTTGTTGTACAATAGCATAGGGCTAAGCAACAATGCTGCTAACTATCATTATCAATATAATAATTTAAAGATTTTGTAGATGGCCTACCTCATAGCCTAACCAAATAAGAGTTCAAAGGATTTTTTGAACAGTTGGTAGGGTTATAGATGACATTATTATGTATGATAGCTTTACCGGCCGCCCAAGAGGCTTTGGCTTTTATTACTTGCGACTCCGTGGAGGTTGTACACCGTGTGTTACAGAATGAGCCGAGTCAGTATTATATGTTAGGTAATAAGCAAGCAGACGTAAAAATCCTTAAGGATAATAGCAACACTAATGAAAACGGTTTCAGTGATTTTGACAGTTCCATGAGCCATGGAGAGTCTGCAAATAATTCTCTCTTAAAAGAGTACCCTAGATATTATGCGATGTCTGTTTATCGCGCACCGCCTGGTTATGGTGGTTACGGTCCATATTCAAATACATGAAGCAGTTTGAACATACCCCCGGTAATGGCTGGTGCATGGCTACATTTTTATATGAATGACAATGCTCCTTATAGTCAAGGATACTATTATAAAGGAATCAACAGATACGGTGGATTTGGCGGCGTGTGGCCTAGTAATGGAGTTTCACAGTTAGCAGACAATAACACAGTAGTAGATGATAATAACACATGAAGCAAGGACATAGCGAGAGAGAATTTGAATGATCATTAAGAATCCTCATAGGTAAGTACTAAAGTAGTTTTTGTCTACCGTATGTTTTAACTTTATGGTTTATATTTTTCATTTAAATATATTTTTAGTTGATAATAGTCTATATTTTCATATAAGCTTTTTAATGATACTGGTCCGTTTGTTTCAGGTGGCGGTCTCATGGTTGAATGTTCGACTTGGTCACGCTTACCTGTATCTTTTGCTCTGATTACTGTCATCATTGTAACAAAATTCAAAGGATTATTTTCAAAGATCACAAAAAATGGTAAAGACAACCAGCAAACGATGTCTATGCTTATTGATGAATAGGAAATGAGAGATGAATGGAGACCAAATAAAAAAAAATAAAAAATCTTGCAAACAGTTGGAGATAGTTTTCAAAATAAAGATCAACTTAAATAGCCAATTATTTCACCAAATAGAAACAAAAATCTTGATGGACAAGCGAGGTACACATATGAGCCGACCATTGCAAAGACCTATGCTTTAGTACTATATGGTGCATAATCCGGTTGATTAAGTCAAGCGACTCCATTGAGCTGTGAGCTGACCATGACGGAGTAGTCTAAGGCAATCCAACCATACAAAAATTTTAGGGACACAAATCAATGTCACCTTCTAACCTTTTCTAGTGCATCTTCTATAGATATACCAATATGTTGAGTTCATGGCCGTGTCGCTTAAAATTAGATTTCATTCTAAATAGCTCAAATGAATAAATAGCTGAGCATAAATCACGTTATGTCGTTGGCCCCTGCAACCGAGTGATAACTGGTCATTAATTATAGATTCAAAGTTGAAATGCGACTGTATTGTTTTCGTAACATGAATCTAAGCTATCGTTTAATCTACTGACCGGAGCCAGTTCCTCATTAACAACTTAACCATCTCTTTTATCTATGGAGATTTGGGGTTTACATGCAAAATAAGCTTGTGGAGAACTAAAACCATAATATGCACTCCACACCGGACAGGGAGGAAGCATCACGTCCTAGACCACAATCACGTTATTTTAAGATATTGCTTGATTGGGGCATATAATTTCCATCTTCGGAAGAAGCTTGCATGGGATTGGCCGATGGAAGCATAGAAGCGGCCTTAGTGGCATTTTGGTTGCTCGGTTGAATTTCCAGACTCATGAGCAGACTTTGGTGCTCCGCATAGGAGACGGGGTCGACACGAGCAGACAGGGTGAAGGCCATCTCATAATCACCATAGAGGTTTTTGAAAAGCAGGGTATTAAAATTTGCCATTGACAAGGGTTGATCGGCAGCTACAAGTTCATCGGCGATGGCTTGACGAAGATACGACATTGATGAATAACTTGTAGTCAATTCCCAGACCATCGGCCATATATTGCCACCTCTACTAATGGCTTGTTGGGCCTATTGACAATCTAAGCTGAGCTCATTCCCACATCTTACTAATAAGGTATTAAGCCAAGCATCATCAATTAGACGAAAAGTGACTTGTGCAAACAAAGACTTAATAACACCCTCTGGTAAGGGGTGTTATTAGCGGTTATGTCATTGAAAATTAAATGATTAGAATTTGATAGAATTTGGAAAAGAGTGTTAATCCCATGTTATTTGTAGCTAGCATTTTATAATAGTATTGGTTGTGTTGTCTCATTAAAATGCTAGGATTATAATGAGACCTATTGATCTTCTAACACCTAATAAATCCACTTGGTTTAAGGAAATTAAAGAAAATCGGTTAGGTTGTCACCTCATCAACAGACTAAATTAAATTTAGCCAACGAATTTCAAATTATACGGCAAATTCTCGAAATAGTCATCTAATATTAACTATCCCCATGTATGCTCCTAAAGTAGCTACCATATTTAATCACTACCCAAAACCTCATAATCCCACAGGGATACATCGCACATGCAAAATACTAGTTTGGAAAACGAGCATTGTAATTTGAAATTAATGAGCTAAAATTGATTTGGTTAGGTGATGAGTTTGCTAATCGATAACTTTAATTTCTTTGAGGTTTGAACCAAGTAAATCTATTAGGTATTAGAATCATAATTTGGCAACCCTCTCCTTTTCTAGTTCAAATAGTAGAGATTAGTATTCCCTTTGAAGTGACTTCTAAAACCTATAAAATATAGGCTCAATTTCAGAAAATTACCAAACATTTTAGCTAAACTACGAGAAACTATCAAATTCTTTTAAAATACACAAGAAACTACCATAAAACTTTTAAAAACTAAAAAAAAACTATCGTAAATAAGATGCCACATCAGCAATAAATTGCAAGAAACTACCAAAAAACTTATAAAAATTTTAACCATGGTAGTTTTTCGTAATTTTGAAAGAATTTGGTAATTTCTCGTAACTGAGGTAAAGATTTTGATAGTTTTTTAGAATTAAACCTAAAATATATTAGGTGTTAGAGTTTCAATTAGGTGTTAAAATTATAATTTGGTAACCCTCTTCTTCTAGTTCATATAGTAGAGATTAGTTTTGACTTTGAAGCGAGTTCTAACACCTATAAAATGAAAGGCTATATTCAAATTAAAGATGATTAAAAAAATGAAAAATCATCGTCATCTTAATCACATGACCACTTTGCCCAAAGGTTAAACTATGGGATCATGAACTTTGTATATCAATCAAACTCCTTAATATTGACTATTTTAAAATGATAGGGCTTTTCCTAAAAAGCCCCACATACTTTGCTAATTACTAAAAAAACCATGCTTAATATATACTAAAAAAAGAAACCCATACATTTAAGTTGCACTAAAAAAACCTAATAGGCCAGCATCTTACATTACTCTGTTCGAGGGCTAAGGGTGAGTACCAGACTGGGATTTAACACCCCCCCCCCCTCTTTTCTTCTCCCAAAATTCCTTATTTTTTTCCAAATTGGTTTTAGAGTTAGGGTTTCGATCAAAGATCTCTCAACTTGATCATGGAAACCAGCTCGTCTTCCTCAAGATTCTCCAACAACGAGCTTGTTATGTGCTGTTGTCCCTTCAATTACAAACTTCAAGTTAGTGGATCCTCATTCGAAAGGAGAGCAATTCTTTAGTTGCTCTCAATTGCAAAAGACCACGGTTTTTTTCAAGATACACAACAAAAATTAACCAAACAAAAGAAAACCTTACCTCGACAACTGCAACCAACCCGTAGTTCCTCATCGAATGCAACCAAACCCTAGGTTCTCATCGTCTCCTCCCGAGACAGATAAGGAGGAAGATGGAGATCGGCGGTTTGTTTTTAGATGGAGAATGTGAGGTATTTTGCGGGGGTATTAAAAAACCCTAACGGGACATTAACATTAGGTTGAAAATTGCTGAAGGTTTTTTTTAATGCAACTTAAATGTTGGGGGGAGGGTGGTCTTTTAAGTATATATGAAGTATGGGTGGGTGGGGTTGTTCTATCAAATGTTGCTCAAACTTTTCATTCACTTGCTCGAACCAACTGAATCTACAACAAAAACCAAACTTGCTCAGGACTCTAAAGACAGGAAGAAAAAGAACTCTGCCTCAGCTTTCGTCTAACTCTTGGTACAAAACTAATGAAAAAGATAAAGATAGGCACTAGTGTCAAGAATCATATAACTTAAATCTTTCTCTGTTTTTCCGGCGTAAGCCTTACTTATGGTTTTCTTCCTTCAAGTTCTTTGAATCCATTCAAGCTAAGGATTTGGCCAAGGGATCTGAGGGAAGTTTGATTCTAAAATATCTAAACACTAATTTATCTTTGACTTAAAAGCTTTCAATGATAAAGTTTGCAATTATGAGAAAAACTGGAAGGCATGCACACCGGTATTTATCAATGGAAAAAATAAAAGCACATATCCAATAAAATATTCACCTTTTAAGTGGATGCAACACATCACGTAGCTTCAAGACCGATGAAATTTCCATTAGAATCCCACGGTCGAACCCCATATGCCTTTCCAACCATACTACGTTTCTGATTTATCGTTCCGTCCTCACAACGATACTCAGGGAAATAATCCAAGAACGATTTTTCTCCAAGTGAATCGACTCCATCAAACAAAAATTGTCTCACGATATCCTATGAATAAAAAAAGTGTAGCTAAACGAAACCAAATGAGAAGAGAAGAACAGGTACAAATCTTTATACCTTTGCAAAATTTTCTCCTACCAATCTCTTCAAAAGTGGACGCCCAGGATCCTGATAAATATCAAATGTTGGCCTAAAAGGGTGACATTTCAATAGGAAAGTGCATATTTTCGAGTGTAGGTAAAATTTTGAAAAACTTAAAAATTATTTAGATTTTCTACCAGAAAGCAATATTATTGAAAATGCATAACATAAGAGAGAACCTTTTCAGATCTCCATGTCAGATACTTGTGCTGAGCTTGACGATTCTGAAGAATAAGACATGCATCCGTCTCTTCCGCTGCTTGCTCCATCAATTCAAGCCATGCCTGACATGATAATGAACACAAAGTTACTAAACATTCAGGAAACATATAAGTTTATAACCATCTATTGTGAAGAGAGAAATTGTGATTCAAACAGCCATTGAAACCCAAGTACATAAAAAGAGGATAGTAATAAAATAATGACTACATAATTACATACTTGTCTCCACAAACATGAAGAATGTGAGAAGTTCTTATTATTTAGGCAGTTAAGAACAAACTTTGATAATGTTGTCTGACATCAAACATTTAATTTTAATCCAAACTAATTATATGATGGATTTGTATTTTCACAATGTATACCTCAAAGTAATCCTTGAATGCGTCGTACAAAATTTGAAGCTCGTATTGATTTGTACTGAACTTGGTCCATATTACAATTGGCGAAAAGAATCTCAAAGATTCACTTGTAAGCTTATCTCCCCATGGCAAGAGCTGTACAAGCTTAGTTAGTAACTTCAAGCAATTTTTTAGTGCTATCTAACATAATGCAGCAAGAAAGGAATTGGGACGTACATGGCATGGTAAATATTACATTTGGATACCTCTGCATATTTCTGTCCAAGAGGCATTAGCTTCTTATAGTATTTATCCTTGTAATCCATTTGGATTGTCGTATCATACAGAGGATTCAGGTCCCTAGAAACTATCAATTTAGATCCACATAATCCCAAAAAAACCATATAAAGTTTAAAAAAGACAAATCATGTCATATAAACAAAAGGGAATCGAGGCCTAAAATGTTGCTCTAGGGTACACCCTACAGCGGACATGGAAATATCTCATAAGATGGCACCTGTTATTTGAAGTGATATGACATATTTCTTGAATTATATATTGGATTCACTATATGTCACATCACTTTATTTAATAGGCAAACCTAATGGGGTACTGCCACGTCAGCCTTCGCCATAGAGTGCAAACTATATATGCACCATAGTATTTTCCTAATTATAGCTACAAGACTCCTTTACCTTTACAAAGGGCATAAATTCTTGATAATGATACAGTGAACTAATATGAATCTCCAATATAAAAATGGAATGTAAATTTTGCAGAGCACAGGAAAAAGAATTGTTAAGGCATAATGCAACTTACAAGACAACTATGCTAAGGCTAGGAATTGTGAAAAAGTTGGCACAAAATATCGGTAGATCAAATGTCGGTTCAGGTAGTACTGCAAAATCAAGAACCTGCAAAGAAAATAGAATACTAAATTAATATACCCACCAGAAGATAAACGCTAATATGTTAGATATTTTGTCGCTATGCTATAAATTATTTATTAAACATAAAATGATAAATCTAAAATAAATAGAAAGATATTACCGGCCTGGGGTAAGCGTGCAAATGCACTGCCCTAAAGAACATATTGCCAGCCTCGGATGGCTAACCTAGGCAGATGTGCCCCCTAGCGGTACAAACCCTTATCTACAGGTATCCTTGACGCGTCACGACTATCGGAGAAAGGGACCGCAAATAGAAAACATTTGCCCATAAAACATACATAGAACTAATTATTTTGGTATAGCAAAAGAAAAGTAGAGAATGGATTTTCTTCCTTCTTTTCTTCTGTATCTCCATCAATATATATAGAAGTAAAAATAATTAAAGCTATTATGAGAATAATAAGAATATCCCACTAAATGAGGCATATCTGTAAATATCCCACTAAAAGAGGCATAGATATAGAGCGGTTATGGTGTCACATTGCAAATACAAATCACATGGTTATTTGATATAAATGATAGAATTAAGTAGAAAATAATTGTTAAAAATATAGAAATAGTTTTAGTTTGTAATAATGAAATTTATTCTTCCAAAAAGCACCACCCCCCCCCCCCCCCGCAAAAAGAATAAACTCAAAGAAAAAAATCAATTAAAGTAAAATATTAATAAAAATGCTGGGCAGTCATCTATGTAATAGGCATAAGTAGCTTTTGGCCTTGAACCTACACTTAGTGACAATAGTCATTTTCTGAGGAAAACATAGAAGCCTTAAACCGTGACTAGGTCCCTTTACCGAGATTTGAGTAAAGCACACATAAATGGTTTTCTATATTGGGTCGTGGGTTGGCGCGTTAATGGGCCGTGCATCCAATACCGACTCATGAAGGAACGAGAGAGCCAGCTCAACCTCTCTTGCCACGGCCTTCACGTAGGTGAATCCTCTAGGGGTACAAGAGACTGGAAAAACCCCAATCCAAGTCTTGAATCCATTAAGAGTTATAACTCATGTAACGATCTCTCTATGAAACAACTCTGCCTTAAGGGGAAGCTTAGAGTGCCATACTCCAATGTGGACTTGTGTTCCACATGTATTTTGAGCTGTTTTCTAATGGTTCATTTATCCGGCTTGTTGCTACCCTTTGAACTTCCTTCACGGGATCACCCATCACATAAGCAGGGTTCCCACCGTCGATGACCTAAATATAGGGCTTAGCCCCGGCCCCATAGACTTTATTTTGTATATGATCGACATCCTAATTTAACCGTTATGTAGGACCGTTATCCTAATATAACTGGCTTAAAATATTTTCGGACTTTATT
The DNA here is from genome assembly GCA_030015575.1 of Agapanthus africanus. Lineage (NCBI taxonomy): Eukaryota > Viridiplantae > Streptophyta > Magnoliopsida > Asparagales > Amaryllidaceae > Agapanthus > Agapanthus africanus. The sequence goes on from CM057340.1 coordinate 50,361,372, forward strand.
GTCCGTGAGCATGTAAAAGCTATTGCATTTTATATCTGTATAGGACTTTAGTCCTACATGACCCCTTATATAGAATTTTTAGACTTTATAGGTCCAGGGTCATAAATAGCTTAATAGCTATTTTAATTTTTTCTTCTTTCATTTCTTCCTGCTGGACATACCTGCAAATGCAAACATAGCGTCTTCCACTTTGGAAAACTTGACATAATTATGAGTATAAATATGTCAAAATATATACTTAAATTACATGTTAGTAGAAAAAAAATAAAGGTATACATGCAAATTAAGACTAATCTTAGATGTACAATAGTAAGACTTATCCTCCACTTGGATGATAATTCCAATCTTGTCCTTCTTCGTTTTTCCCCAACTCACTAATGTAGAGGCTTATGGAAACTCTCAGATATTGAACATGTATTTATAAGAAAATGGAGCACATTAGCACTTCACTAACATTCAAAACATATAATTAAAATGTTATATGGCATTTGGGATATAATCAAATTATTGTATTTCTTTTCCTTAGCAGATATAGCCCTAGGTATTAAACCTGAACTATAAAGCCCAAGCATGTACTCAGTGCTAATGAATTGAAAGGATTTTAGAACATGCATCAATTAGAAACTTTTATGTCATTGGGAAGATATGTAACAATGATATAAATATTTGATCAATAATAATTTCTAAATTGACAATATTGTGAAGGGTTATTTGGTTGCTCAAATAGTGTTTATTAAAGAAAATGAGTGCACATAGATTTTGTCAGTGTGACACAAGACAACCAAGAGCAAATCCAGAGAGCAATAATATCAACATCAACTAAATTTCTTTTTGTTGGCACCGCTTTATAATATGAGAATAGAAGTGCATGCTACCAAATAGGTATATATAGTGATTTAGAATAAAGACGACGATCTAAAGTTTATGTATCAATTGTAATAAGGAGCAACAAATAATTAATGCAAATATAAAGATGATATAAATGACATTGAAAACTATAGATATCAAATTAATATGCACTGATCAAGATATCAGTTACTAAAAATAAAATGCAACTTATTTAAAATAAATTATTTCGTTTTTCCAAATGAAGAGCAGTAATTATATGGATCGTAGTTTAGTGGTTTTAAAATTTGATAAACTTCCTTTCATCTTAAACAACAAATTCATATTTATATTTCATAATGCAACATACGGATATATTGAAACAAAATTGGCATCTATTTAAATTAATTATTAAGAGCCAATTACTTCTCCTAAAATGCATGTCCGTGATTTGAAGGGGCGTTTATACTAGTCAATTCCATAAATCAATAATTATTTCAGGATATATAGAATTAAAAAATAATCTACCATATCATAGTAAGTTATTTATTAAAAAAATTATATTGAAATGCAAAGTTAATGAATCATCATAAATTAAAATTGTGCTTATGGCTAATTACGGTTAGCAAAAGGTTTAGCCATGGGAACTTATAGCAATTTGTTTGGCAATGCTAAAACTTCCAAATATTAAATAGGTAAGTAATCAAATACTAATTATTTCCAAGGCAATAGAAGCGAGCATCATTTTTGTAGCTCATCAAATGAATAACAATCAGACAAATGTAAATGGAATAAAATTCCGTTTGATTGTCTACTATTAATGGAAGGGAATTGAGCCAAAAATAAGTATCGGGCAATTACATCAATAATTATAATGAAATTAAAACAATATTTACAAGGAAACACATACATAATAATACATTTAGGGTGCTAAGAATCATGAATCCTTTTTTTAATACAAAAACATATAATTGACTAAGAAATCAAGGCTTATAAATGTTCTTCGTAAGAATGATAACAAATTAATCAATCGAACCTTTCAAAAATAATATGACTAAACCTATATAGCAAAATACTTACAGACTTTATAAGCCTAACATAGAACATGAGATGCTCTTTGTTTTGTTTTCCTCTTTAATTGTAAATAATGGTTATAGATTTCAGTTGAGAACTAGTTTTCCTTTTACTTTTTCTCTCTAAAACCTCCAATTCTATTTTCCAAATAGAGATGAAAGAAAGCATGGTGTATTTCATTACATCATATTATATCTATATAATCTAGGCAGTGAGCATTCATATTTCCTTTTTATTTTATTTTTATTTCTGTCATATACAGTGATCAATTTATATAAGTAAACTTGGGAAATCAAGTTTACAGGAACAAGAAGAAATATTCTAGATCTTATATTCCAATGTATTTTATATGAGATGAATATATAGCAAGACCATGTGGTACCAACATATTATAAAATCAAAAAACAATATTAGAACATCTTTATTTAGCAAATTAAAATAAAGATCAGCGATAACCATACCTAACAAATATATGTCCTTTAGATTGTCAGATATATTTTGTTGCTATGCTATAAATTATTTATTAACCATGAAATGATAAATCTAAAATAAATAGAAAGATATTACCGGTTTGGATAGGCATGCAAATGCACTGCCATAAAGGACATATAGCCGACCTCGGACGGCCAACCTAGACAGATGTGCCCACTAGTGGTATAGACCCTTATCTGCTGGTATCCTCAACGGATCATGACCATCGGAGGGAAGGACCGCGAATAGAAAACATTTGCCCATAAAACATACATAGAACTAATTATTTTGGTATAGCAGATATTAGAAAAGTAGAGAGGATTTTCTTCCTTCTTTTCTTCTATGTGCATCTCCATCAATATATATATATATGAGTAAAAATAATTAAGGCGATTATGAGAATAATAAGAATATCTATGAATATCCCACTAAATGAGGCATATCTGGAAATATCCCACTAAAAGAGGCATTGATATAGAGCGGTCATGGTGTCACATTGCAAATACCGGTCACATGGTTATTTGATATAAATGATAGAATTAATTAGAAAATAATTGATAAAAATATTGAAATAGTTTTAGTTTGTAATAATGAAATTTATTCTTTTCTTTATTATAAAAGTTCCAACACTAATGCTTACATACGGTTCAACATCAAAAAAGTGCTAATATTTCTTATATTAAACATGCTTGAAGCTTAATAGAACAATATCTAGTAATATAAATAAATTTGTGCTTTATAATGTAACATATGACAGTTTCGTATCGATGCTCCTTCCATTGATGGACAAAAGCTCGAAGCTGACTGCATTCAACTTATAAAACAAGAAGAGTCAAATAATGCCAGCATATATTAGAGACGGTTCATAACATGTTTCTTGATTACAGAACATTCGGTGAAATTTTACCAGAAATTTGCTATAAGAAGCAATAAGCATAACTTCAGTAAATTATTACAATGAAAGTACCATAGTGACCATTGACCATAAAACAAACACATAACAATATACGAATTTACTACCTGCGTAGAAGGTCCATCAACTGCCAAACTTCGAAGAAGTCTGATTTTTGGGGCCTGAAAAGAGAGTGCATGAAGCAAGGTTTTTCCATCTTGAGCCTTCATGATTTTGAATTTCTCCTAGTAACATCATAACCAAACTTTAGTAACATCATAACCAAACTTTAATTTTCATGCAGAAAGTTACCCCATAAAAGTAAAGAAGATGTTAGTCAAAAAGAAAAGTTAAGAGTTTGAATTCAAATTTGGATGCTGAATTCAAACTTGGTAGCAACCAACGGTGGGCTACTAAATTAATTAGGTATTATAGACAATGAGCAAAGTATGCGAAACATTATTTACAACTCTTTGATGGTAAGATTTGTAAAAATTTGAGTTCTCTGGTCTATTTAAGCATGTGATCTCTCCATCAAGCGAACACATCTAGAAATAGAGCAGACTAGTAAACATGGTTCTTCCTATTCAATTAGCAGATCTCGAAATGGTAATCAGAGCAAGAAATCAATGGCCAAAGGTATGTAATTATAATATAGTTATATTGATCTTAGCATTAGAAATCCTTACAATTGGGTATCAGAGCCCTTAGGGTTTCGATTACATACCATTTGAGAAATTAGCCATCATCTTCCATAATTAAAACTTCACCGCCAGCCATCGAAACTATTCTATGTTCAGCTCTGACGCTTGCGACGTGATACCGCCCCAATTTTGTGCTCCGCCATGGAGCTGTTGCCTCAAATCGTGCTCTATTCCCCCCTCTCTAAGGAAGAAGATATTTTTTCCTATATAGTACCGAGAGGTTTTCTGTTTGGGTATAAGTTGATATATCGTGTTGGGTTTTGATTGGATTTACATTCTATTCGACCCATGATGCTATTAGGGTTTTTTTATCAGACCCGTTCTGTAGGGTGTTCAATATGTGTACTGCAAACTTTTAATTATTATTGTGTGTTTCATTAGTATACCCATTATGCCAATATGGCTCAGATTAATAGGCTTAACTAGGCTCATTGCAGATTTGAGTTCAAAATAAACCCTTATATATGTATATATGTATGGGGGGGATTTCACCAAAACCATCCTAAGATTTAGCATATGTTCTCACTGCCACCCTAAGGTTTTTCCATCACAACACCCCCCAAAGTTACTTTCTATTAAACCCGACCCCCCTTGACCCCCTCCCATTAGTTTTGCAATTTTTAATATTTTTTTTCTTTTTTAATTCCCAAATTGCCCATCCTCCCCTTTCAAATTAAAACCTCACCCTCAAAACTCATAATTTTTATGGATCAGCGGCAGCGGTAGAGGCAAGGGATCGGCTGGAACTCTTCATTGGGTCACCAACGGCCACGACTCCGAGGAAGACGACGTATTCGAGGTTGCTGAAACTGGAGTGCAAAGAATTTGAAAATGATCAGCATGCTAGTCTCTCAGCATTTCGGTCCTTGTGTATCATCACCAAGGATTCTTAATTTCCAGAAACTGGAGCTGATCAGCCCCCTGACACCGCCAGCCATGGATATGATATCGGGCGAGGGCCGGGCCATCGCGGAGAAAGGGTTCTATCTAATTCCGTCGCCGAGGGTGGAGAGTGAGCATAAGCCCAAGCTGCTGCCGCTGTTTCCGTTGACGTCGCCAAGATCGATGGATGTCAAGTCTAGTGGTGGTGCATGATGAGAAGTTAGAGAAAAAAATTGTGCAAATTGATGGTGGTTTTTTTTATTAAATGTCTTGTTATGGTAGAGATTGATGGTGACGGATTTAATAAAAATTTGAGCTTATTTTTTTTCCTTTTTCTACTTTTGACAAACTGATTGCTTTCTAAGATATACAAGCATGTTTCTTTATGATCTGTTTTGCCTTTTTCTTGTTTGTTTAGAAAATTTTAGTTAGATTTCACATTCCAAATTAGGATGTGTTGAAGGTGTTTGTGAAAATGATTGTGGCGGGATTTGAGAATGGTTGTGGCGGCGGTGAGTATGGATATATTGGATTTGGTGGTTGTAAATGCGCATCCACCATCTAGACCGTACCCTCCCCTGACCTCGTCATCTTTTCACCTCCTCGTTTTCCCCTTTTTTATAGATTTTTTGTTAGCCTAATTTCATTCCAAAACAGGACCTAAAAGAAATAAGTGGTGGCAGCAGCAATGAACAGAACAATTTTTAATTTTTGGCGGCACAGTTGCATTTCTAACCTTATCTTTCTCGATCTCATCTCTTCTGCAGCCATGGCGAGGTAGCTTATGCTGCAGCTACTAGGGTTTATGGGGATGTGGAAATAGCTTAGGACGTGAGGTTTTTGCTCCTAAACTGTTCGGTGAAATACCAAAGAAAAGCATTTTGTCGTGAAAACTGCTTGATGCATAGGTTTGTGAAAACGGGCGATTTGGATTTGGCTGTGGAATATGTGAATATTATTATGAGAGACGCTTACGAGAGATGTAGATGGTTTTGATCAGAGTACATGGATTTGTTTGTAAATTTTGTGTAAGTGGCACAAAAAATGTATACAAAATTTTTTATTTTCGATAATAGGAAATGACACAAAATGTTATATAGCGGCATTTATTCTGTTAGCGTCACTCAAAATTAGTGTCACAAAACTTTTAGCAATAGAGAAATAGAAACTACTCTATGAAGAATTAATCTATCTATTACACCCCATTGAAACATTTTTACAAACACATTCTAAGCATCATCCATTAACATAAATTTAGTACGATAAAGACTAAATTAGGTTGATATACATAGAAACTTTCATTTGATACATATTGCAAAAACGGACGAGCACAGGTCTCCATTTGCAGCAGTGTCATCTCCTTATCATTATCTTCTTGTTTCTCTGCGTACCAAGCTCCAAAATAGAAACAATTGCTGGGTTCACTTAGCACCCCACTAGGTTTTAGCAAGCATCAAGTATGCAATTTTTTAAAAATCTAAAGTGTTATGCAACACCATCCATGAATCGAACTAGAGAATTAGGGTTTTATATGCATGTAAACAAACTTTACACTAAGTGAAATAGAAATACAACTTTTGTAGACCGGTCCTTCACTTCTAAAGCTCCGTGTAGTAGTCCCTTTGCTCCAAGTAGTGGTCCTCCGAACTCTTCTTAGGCTCCACTAGACGAAAGGAACGAGCTTGCTTAAGGATCTTCGAGGCCGAAAATAATCTACGTCGAAAAATCTCCAACTCAAGTTACCTTTTCACTAATTGATGGATTAGTGAAGTAAACAACCTATACTAAATAACTAGTTTGGCATAGATTGATGAAATAGGAATTTTGCTCACTTTAGAATTATCTCTTTTTCTTTTTCACCTCACCAACAAGCAAGAGAAGAAAATGAGATGAAGAAGAAGATCAAGTTATCAACCATGGTGAGAAAAATATCTCATATATCAATTGTAGAGACTTAACCATGGCTAAAGATAATGGTCGGGTTAATAAATATCTAGAGTAAAACAAAATTAGTGGACTTAAGTCAATGCTTCTACATGCTTCCACAAGTATCTTTAGTCATGCTAATTTCCACCTAATTTTGATTTTTCCCTTAATAATTAAACACCCAAATTATCTTTACTTTGGTATGAGTCTCATGCACCCATGTCCAATGTATCAGCATGACACAGCTAAATACATTAATATATATCTATTTGGAGAAAAAAATTCTAAGTGAGCTAATATTAGTTAATATATATTAATATATCAAATAAATAATTATATATTAAATTATTAAATCAACACTTGATTTAATAACCCGGCTATATCTCATACAACCGACTAATATCATTTATATGTATATCAAATATACATATAACAAATTATTGAATCAATATTTGATTTAATAATCCGGTTATATCACATATAAGCTATATCGTGAGATTAGAATACTGTGTCACATACACGTATTAATCTCGGTCCCGCACATATCACATATGTGCCCTACTTCGTTTCGCTTGAGCTAAAAAATCTCTGTGTAGGATTCTAAAGATTCGTCAATATACCAGCAGTAGGTAATGATTATATCAGTCATCCATAAGCCATCAGCGGTACTAACTGGACGTAACGGCTACCCAGGTATTGAGCTATCAGAAGATCAACAAGCAAGCTTGTCCAAACTCCCGTGAATCCAGTAACACTACCGTACAGTCCAGTCTCTTTATCTGATATGTCGCATATCGAGTCTGAGGGTGGTAAACGTCAGACCCCAATAACTTGATAAGTCATGCCGATATAAGGCTCATAACGGATCGAGAAACTACTAATAACACTTACCAGTAAATCTCAGCATCAGCCCTGATTAGGGACTTCCTGTTATAACCAATCGAGTATAGCGCAACATCAACCCCCAATACCGGGAGAGACGAAACGCATCCTATCACTCATTGCTTCTATGTGACTCGGGATTGTACCCAAAATCCACCTGTTTGCACGCTCTCTTGAGCGTAGTAGGGATGAAATCAAAGCACGGTGGGAATCACAAGACTCTATGACGATCTCGGGTCTACAGACTAACATGTACCAGTGTCACCAAAGAACTGCTATCTGACGTTAGGTATAATATCATCTAGGAGTTCTCGGCGAGTCCTGTTCGGTATACCCATTCTTCAATGAGCACATGTGTACAATCTTTGATGTCAAACACCAATGGATGTGGGATCATCCATCGTCCCATACAGTGTCAAGAAACGTACACACTAGTCTACTTTGGAATACCGATGCTCTGTCTCGATACTCACACGACTAGGAACAATTAAAGGATGAACTTGTGGACTACCCTGGCCCACTAGTATGATCTGCATCATAATCCTGGTAGTCAAGTACACATCTTAAGGGCTTTATCAACATGTGAGAGAAAGCCAGTATAACAATACCAGTCTACGTGTTAAGATAAAGAACATCCAAATAGCATACTATCATGTCAAGCAAGAAAGTCCTCTCTATATATGTCCAAGCATCCATTATAATATACAATCATATACAATAATGACCTCTAGGGTATACATATAACTAACAATCACCAATTAAAAACTCAAATACATCATCCGTCACCACTTCCACAAAACACTATTCACCATCAAAACCCCTTATTAATCCATCATACCCATACCACCATCACAACCATTCCCAAATCCTTCACAATCATTTCCATAAACACCTTCAGCATATTCTAACCATATTCTACAAACACCAACCGCTTATCACCAATTCTCTTATAGAAATAATGGAAAATTGTTGATCAACATCAAAGAAAGGAAAACATCAATTTAAACAAAAAGAAAACGGTAGACGGCATAAAAACGAGGCACAAAATCTCCTTCATTCTTGCCATGTATATATGAGATAATATTTATCCTCTGATTCCTTTCTCGGCTAACGAGGGGCTATAGCATTGCTATTACTTTGGAAGAGATTATGTTGAAAAAGAGGAAAGAGAAAGGGGAGGGAGTCGAGACGGAGAAGAGAGATGGAAATGAAGAGGGGGAGAAAGAGAGAGGATGAGGGCGAGAAAGAGGAGCCGAGACCATCGCTAATGCCGTTGTCACTGCTGCCATCACTGAGCTACTCCTCTACTTCTGCTTCTTTCTTTTAAGCTATATATTAGAGGAGAAAGGGTATTTTGGTCAATAATTAAAGATTTAACGGTCGAGGGTAGGATACAACAGAAGATAACGTTGGGGAATGCTGTGATGGGAAAAACCCTTAGGGTAGCAGTAGGAACATATGCTGAACCTCATGGTAGTTTTGGTGATATATATATATATATATATATTTGGGCTTCAGGTCCAATAAATTGATTATATAATGTGGACTGGGTTTTGAATTTATGTAATAATAAGTGTTGTTTTGATTTAAGTTCAAAATTGCAGAGAATATTTATGTTTTGCATAGTCAGTCCTAAATATTAAATTGACTATATCTTTTAACTTACATATCTGTTTTCAAAAATCTGCCGGTTGTTTTAAAGATATTCTCATGGTCTGCACATATTTTTCAGTTATACTATCATGTGGCAAGTATAAAATTACGGTTATCATGTGTATTGCATGTGGTTATTTTAATCATATTTTCAAATATGATTACATTGATGAAATTTAGATGTCATTTAACTGAAATGTCGTACGATTTAGGAGTAGCCCGGCATCCTATTTCATATGATAAGTGAACTATGCTTTTATTCACATCAAGCTAATAATTGGAATAAAATGACATCTAAAATTGTAATTGATTCACTTAGATAGCTATTTTCCCCCACCGGGTGGTAATTTGTCTGTGTTTCAATCGGAATAAGTTAGCCTAAAGAATTATTGAATAAAGAATTTCTTATGCTGATTTTCTATCTCGATATTAAAATTGCTAGACTTCTGTAGACATCAGAAAAGGTTCGGAGTTAAAATCGCCTAACTACTACTTCTGCACCGCCGGGTTTCTCTCATCAATTTATACTTGAGTGTCAAGCGCTCGAGTTTTAGAAGACACTTGGGGTTGATATCAATCGCTGCTTCTGTATTTTCCTTCAAGCTTGTCTCCTCTGAGATTGGCCCAAAGCAAACCCGGACCTGGTCAACTCATTCCTGGCCCCTTAACGGGTCGGTCTACTCATTCCCGGCTCTTTCAACGGCCGGTCAACTCATTCCCGATCCCTTAAGGGTCGGTCAACCTACTCCCGGCCCTCTCAACGGCCGGTCGACCAAGACCCGAGGCCCTTAAAGTCTGGTCATCTAAGAAGCCCGGACCCTTTAAAGTTCGATCAAGCGAAGCCCGGACCCCTTAAAGTCCGGTCAAGTGAAGCACGGACCCCTGTGGGGTCCAGCCGCGATGCAACCCGGCCCCTTTAGGGCCGGTTTAGGTGCACCACTTAGGAGCCGGTTTGGCACATGTTAAACTCAAAAAATATTAATATATAAATAGTGATCATGACATATTTACACTTGTCATGGAACAAGTTTTTTTTACAAATAACCCCCTCCCATTGTCTTGAAAGGAGTAGTTATCTTTTTTAAATTCAAAGAGGGCTTTTCCCTCTTCTTTTAATTACTATTGTGCCACCCCATTAACCTATAAAAGGAGGATGGATGTTTTACTTTTTGAACACTTTTGATAAGACTTTTCATTCTACTCACTTCACAAAACTCTTGTGTACTCTTTCTTCTCATACTTTAATAATAAAGAAGGTTTTATTTCATTTTGGTGGAATTTGGTTTTTCAAGAAAAGTAAAGATGTCGGGATAATTCCCGACAATCTTATGCCTCTATCTCTCATCTTTGTAGTCTTGTGTTTATTTTGTCTTCTATGTTATCAATGGAAAACATTTAGTGAATGTGTTCTCTTTATAAATGATAGAAAACTCCTAATATCAGATTCTATTTATATTTTTTTCATTCTTTTCTTAATCGGGGGTATTCTTTAAAAAGATGTAATTAACAAAGCAAACTTATAAAAATACGAATTATATGTTTTGAAAATACGCAACCTAACTATCTTATTTTCTTCTAACACATAAAAAATACGGTTATATGCAGCCTTATTAAAAGCCCTACTCTATTATAGAGATCGACTAATTATTTATCTTAACCTTACTTTATTGATTGACGCCGTTAAAGATTGGCATTCTATTACATTTCATTGTTATTGCTCTCTTTTAGTTTTATTTTGATTGTGTCATGAATATGGGTTGATTAGTTCAATACCGAAATAAAGAGAACTATCTTTACGGTTCTGTATTTTTCGAGTATTGAATTAATCATATTCTTTGTATATTACCTTCATTTAAAATTTAAGAAGATTAAGGTCTTAAATTGTTTGGATCATTACTGAATACGAGAATATTATTCTTAATTTCATGTAATAGCTCAAGCACATTCAAACCATATTACTAAAGCACAACCATACGACGACCGAAAGCGAAAGCGTCGGTCCGCCGCTAAACAGACTTTGGCGACCATACTGGAAGTGCATTTTTCTCCCATCTTTGAAAAGAATTTTTATAAAATATAAATAGGTGTTTTTCACCGATTTGCCATTTATTGATTTTTACTCATCTTTTTATAAAAGGTGATCATAGCAAATATTGTGAACTGCAACGAAAGCGATATTCCCAAAGTTTTCATCACTATAGAGATCGGTTCCATTACGATTCGTGTTCCACTTAATGACATGATGGTGACTACTCAAAGACAAGAGATCGTGAGTCCTACCCCAATCTTGACTACGGTCATGCCCGCGCAAACACCCAATCTAGATGTTTCGCAAAATGACAATGACGGTTTCATCCCGGTCATTTCAAAGTTTACTATGAAGAAAGGCAAAGCCGCTTCTTCCACCCAAAAAAACACCCAAAGCTAAACGTTCCGTCATAGCAACTTTGCTCGCAAAGAGCCCTTGGCTTCCAATCAAGTTTCCCGCAATAAAGGGAAGAGGATGATGGAAGATTTGTACTCTTCCATGCCTTACGATCCACAAGAAGGTTGCTCCCGCAATATGGGGCTCCGTCCGTTCTCCAACGAGGATTTCCCTCATCTTCGCTGCATAAAGGAGGATTTTCCTTCATTGTTCACCCCAAAAGCTAAGCCAGTGGCTGTGAAGACTGTACTGCCGTCCATCATCAAAAAGAGGGCACCAACAAATGTTCCGAATTCTCCAAAGCCTACAGGAGATAGCAACATGGTCAAACGAGCATCACCTCCTCAAAAGCAAGTAAGGACATACTCTCCTCGTCCAAGTTCCGTTCCTATAGAATGGCGCCACGAGGATTATGCAAGATACCCACCATCCACTCAAAGGATCGCAAGCAACCATTCACGAAACAACATCGAACTCAGGCCTACTCTGCTTCCACCTTTCACCGCTCGTAAATATGGATCATGATGCGGAACATGGCAGGATTCAAGTTATCTCCTCAAGAACAAAAAACCTTACGGCGACTCCACGGATGTATGGAGGAAGTTACCTCACACATCCTTACGACGTTCCCTATTGGCATCGAGGAACCGAACGATGATCTCACTGAAGGAAGACCGATTAATGTTTCGAGTCGTGGTCCTATAACTAGGAGTAGGTCTAGATCATTATCTATATCAAACAATATTGTTATCAATAATGAATCTAGTTCCGAGTATTTTTCTACTCCTTATAACATAAACAATATAAACGAAGAAAATTACACTCCTCAAACGGAGCAAATATTGGCCACTAATGAAATATCCCTAGAGGAGAAATTGGCACAACTTCAAAGGACTTAACAAGATAAAGAAAAAGAATTGAACCGCATAAGAACTCAAATTCCGTCAAATAACTCTAGTTCTGAACTAAATCCTCCTATCAATGAGTTAGTACAAAGTAACATCGTTAATCGACACCGTTCAAAAGATGATAACAGAAGGTGTAAGCGCATCTCATACAAACTCAGCACACCGTGAGGGCTGGATATATGAAACTCTACCCATCGGAAGTAGACTTGATACCATTCCCCGAGCACCACAAGCAGCCTTCTTTCACCAAATTCAGTGGAAATGGATCACCGCATGAGCATATCGCTCACTTCTTAGCAGCATGTCAAGACACTGTGCGCAATGGTTCGCTTCTTCTTCGTCAGTTTGTACACTTTCCGGTCCAGCATTTACATAGTATAGCAAGTTGCCTCCTAACTCTGTTAATAATTGAGAGCAAATGCAAGATGCTTTCCTACCACGCTTCTACAACACTTAACAAGTCATCGGGATCACTGAACTTACTCGAACCGAACATGCCTACAATGAAAAGGTTGTAGATTTTATTAACCGATGGCGGAATTTGAGTCTACATTACCCTCAATTAATCACAGAATCGGAAGCAGTCAGAATGTGCATGAACAATTTTCGACCAAAAATGGCGATTCATTTGTAAGGGGTCCGACCATTATCTTTTTAAGACTTTGTCCAAGGCAACTCACATTAAGAATTTCCTTGATCAGTTGAGTAGGCAGCCAGACCGGAATTTCAAAGCTCACAACCGGAACTTTAAGAAAGATCAAAATCACGACAATGGGAAAGAAAAACAGGTAACGGAAACTTCCTTGAAGCCGCAACAATCCGAACCTCAAAGTCAACCAGCTAGATTCCAGACAAAATTCCCACCAGAATTAGAGAATCTGTCGAAAGAAGATTTACAAGACATCCTTAAAGGGTTGCTCGAAATAAAGTTAGTTCAGTTACCTCCATCACGCTACTCAGATGAAGGAAAGCCGCACTCTAGCAATGGTCGATACTACGAATATCGCATGCCAGGGCATGATCTACGACGCTATTTTATCTTCAAGGGATTAGTCCAGAACATGACAAGGAAGGAAAGATTGATTCCACATTCCTCAAGAAGTTGAAAGAAAAATAGGTTGTTCACAAGATATCAGTTTCTTCTGAAGCCAACTCGACAAAGGTCTCTTCATCCACATCACTGTCAGTGACTTCTTCGGCAAAATTATTGTCACCTTCAGTATCTTATTATGACAATCAAGAGATTCCTATAATGTCGCAAGGGTTGGTTGAACTTCAACCAGCTCTTTGTCAATTGGAAGACGGGAGGACAAGCCGCAATCGATGAATTGAAAGAAATTAACCTCGGTACTCTGGTAAAGCCTTGTACTACATTCATCAGCACTCTCCTAGAACAGCGAAGAGAAAGACGAATATAAATCATTTCTATCAAGAAATAAAGATATCATTGCTTGGAACTACAAAGAAATGCCCGGTCTCAATTCAAGCGCTGTCGTTCACCATTTAGCGGCCTCCAAAAACATTTTACCAGTAAAACAGTCCCAACGCCGTTTTTATTCGGAACTTCTACCTTAGATTATCTCCGAAGTAGATAAACTCCTTGAGGCAGGTTTTATCCGAGAAGTCAAATATCCGACCAGGTTGGCTAATATAGTTCCAGTAAAGAAGAAGAATGGGATAATCCGTATTCGCATTGACTTTCGAGATCTGAACAAGACATGTCCGAAGGACGACTTTCCTCTCCCTATCTCAGATTTGATGATCGATTCTACAGTGGGATATCAAACCCCCTCTTTCATGGATGGTTATTCTGGTTATAATCAGATACTCATAACTCCAGAAGATGAAGAGTTAACTGCTTTTCAGACACCAAAGGGTATCTACTGTTACAAAGTAATGTCTTTTGGGTTGAAAACGCTGGCGCTACATATCAGCGGGCGATGACGAGGATTTTCGACAAGCTTCTACACGATAAAATAGAATGCTATGTCGACGATTTGGTAGTAAAGACTAAAGATCGACAACATTTAAAAGATTTGTTTACGGTTTTCGAATACTTGAGAAAACACCAATTGAAGATGAACCCCACAAAATGCGCTTTTGGTGTCTTCTGGTTAATTTCTAGGATTCGTGGTTCGTGAACATGGCATAGAAATCGATTCAAATAAGATTAAAGCCATTATCAACATGCCGCCACCTCGCAACTGGCATGAAATAAAAAGTCTCCAGGGGCATCTCGCATATACTCGCCGATTCATTGCCAATCTATCCGGGAGATGTCAACCATTCTCAAAACTCCTAAAGAAAGATACTGCTTTTGAGTGGGATCAAGCATGCCAGAATGCATTTGACAATATCAAGGACTACTTGACACGTCCTCCAGTTTTCGAAGTCCCTATTAAAGGACGTCCTATGATACTTTACATCGCCGCTTTGCCCACATCTCTAAGGACACTTCTTACCTAAGTTAACGATGAAGGAAAAGAGATGGCCTTACATTATCTTAGTCGTATGCTGGTTGGGGCTGAACACTACTCAGATATTGAGAAAATTTGTCTTGCCTTAATATTTCCATGTCAGAAGCTCAGACACTACATGTTGGAACATACTATCCATCTAATCTTCTAGGTAGATCCGCTGAAGCATATCTTGGGAAAATTAGCTGTTCCCGCCAAAAAAAAAATCTGTGCAAAAGGGCCAAAGGTATCAAATGGCAGCGATACGTCTAGAAAATGCGAACCAGTATTTTCCGGGCTGTATTTTGATAAACTCCCAAATGTGAAACAGCTAAATTCTGATGGCATCGAAAGTGTCTCGAAAAATCCTTCGATTTGATATATTATGGGCCTCATAATTCATCCGGGATCAAAAGTTATGAGGCATCACATGCCCATACGTGACCGAGCATCACGTGCAGACACGTGACTATTTACAGGCAAAGCCTGTAAGCACTGAATAAAATAAATAATTGAAAATAATTAATCAGTGGGGTCGCGTGCCAACATGTAATAGGCTCTTAAACCCTCTAAAACAATAAAATTAAATTTTAATTAAATAATTAATCAGTGGGGTCGCGTGCCAACACGTGATGGGTTCCTGAGCCCTCTAAACCAATAGAATTAAATTCTAATTAATTGGTTAAGCAGTGAGGTCGCGTGCTAACACGTGATGGGCTCTTAAACTTTCTGAACTAATAGAATTAAATTCTAATTAAGGGAAATCAAAAACCCTAGTTGGAAAAATATTTCCCTAGATCTTTCCAAATAAAAAAATTGTGCTCTGTAAAGTGGAGCACCGTTGGATTAAAAATCCAAGGTGATTAAAAATCATCAATTTATAGAAAGATTCTATACAAGAAAAGATTTTCCCGAAATTTGCCAGGAATAACAGATAAAAGATCTTCTGGATTAAAAATCCAATGGTGAATAAAATTCACTGAGTGATCTAAAAGATCAATGTTGGTTACAAAATCAAATAAAATCTTTCAATGAAAGATTTACTAAACAAACTGATACTTTTCTCTCCTATAAATAAAAGCCAAAAGGGCAGAAAAAAGATGCAGAACAGAGAGAAAAAGAGATGAGAATTTAATTCTCAAGAGAGAAAAGATCTCTTCAGAGAAAAAAAACTCTAGGTGAGAAGAAAATGAAGATCATTCTACAAGCTCTCACAAAATAAAAGAGAATTTAATTCTCAATTTAAGAGTTCGACTCTTCTGAATAAGAACTTAGTTCTTTCTTTGGTTAAAGATCTGCAGAAGCAGATCTCCCCACAAGTTGAGAATTTAATTCTTATCGGGAAGATTCTGCCATGCAGATCCAAAACTTAGAGGGAGAATTGAGTTTAAGGAATTTAATTCCCTCAAATTTATAGGAATTTAATTCCTCCAAATGAAACTAGGGTTTAACCCTATATGAGAATTTAATTCTCCCAAATTCATAGGAATTCAATTCCTCCAAATAAAACTAGGGTTTAACCCTACATAAGAATTTAATTCTTCCATATACATAGGAATTTAATTCCTCTAAACAAAATTAGGGTTTAACCCTACCAAAGAATTTAATTCTTAAAACAAGGGACTTAAAACTCTCAATGCACGTAAAGAAATCAGTACCCAACCTGGTCACGTGGCAACACGTGACCCTCCCTCTCAATGATCAAAAGAGAACGAACAAGACTAGGTCACGTGCCCCCACGTGACCCTTAAACAGACTTCTGAAAATGAGAAAGAACAAGTCTGGAGGCAATGCCTCACGTGCTCCCACGTGACCCCTAAACAGACTCCTTAAAATGAGAAAGAAAAAGCTTAGAGGCAATGCCTCACGTGCTCCCACGTGACCCACAAAATAAAAGAGAACAAAGCCAAAGGCAGTACTGATCTAGGGCGCCTCACGTGTCCCCACGTGATCCCTGACAAATACCCCTTTTCAAAAGAATAAAATAGGAGAAGACAGATGAATTGATGCCCAACGCGGAGGCATTGTCACGTGTCCACACGTGATAATTTCAAAGACTAAAAGTGTTTAACACTTATCTGAATATTCTGAGAACAAAATAAAGGAAGTCTGGCCCCATCTTCAGATGCCTCACGTGACCCCACATGACCAATTCAATTTTAGTGTTTAAGACTACTTTAAGCGCTTCGTCCTTAGTGTATAACACTATTTTCAGCATATCACGTGGGAGCACGTGATCGCCAAGTATCCTCTAGTGTTCAACACTATTTTAAAGCCAAGCTTATCCTAAATTGGTTAAGTTTTCCAGAGGCAAATTTCCCTTTCAACTGAACCTCAAAATTGATCAGTTCATATGATATGCAAAGTAAAGTCCAGAGCTATAATGAATGGTTAGTGCTCAGCCAAAGACAAAATGTTGTCAGAGCCCCCAAACCCCTGTTTAGCATTGCTAAATAATGAGGGGGTTGAACCAGACAAATGATTCAACAGGCCAACATTTCGGACCTAATTGGACTTGGCCCAAGTTGGCCATAAGTCCTCAATTCAGATTTAACTGAGCCAATGTGCTCATAATCTAATTAATTTATCTTAGTTCCAAATTGAACTACAGATTTCCCAATCAACTTTGGTTCAAGGATACATCTCTTCACTCCTCTGATATTTGTCGTTGTAATCCTTCAACGTTTTCAGAGAGGTGACGCGTCCCGATAACCAATCATTCCATGGACAGTGGGGTCCTTAAACTCATGGACTATGATGTCCTTAACCTCGGAGTGTGGAGTCTCTTTAAACCTACGGACTATGATGTCCTTAACCTCGGACTGTGGGGTCCTTTTAAACCCACGGACTATGATGTCCTTAACCTTGGACCACCAAGTCCTTAAACTGGTAATCGACCGAAATGTCCCTAAACTAAACAATAGAGCCCAAATACTCTTTTGTTGGATCTAAATGATCCCGTTAAGTTGATCTTAGTTTAAAATTAAACTAACGTATCCTTAACTAACGTTTAAGTTGATCTTAGTCTCAAAAGAGACTAACGTATCCTTAAACCCAATCCCCAAACCCAAATCTAAGAAAAATACGGATTTGGATTAATCCACGCCCTACGGGCGACAACATAAATTAGTCTCCGTATACAATCCACGGGCAACCAAAAAACAAAACAAACACACGACACGAAGTGACCATATGGAGAAAGAGAAAGTGGTTACCGCGATGCGGTAGCGTAATTAACTGCAGGGGCTTGCGCCTGCAGGAAAGAGCGTCCCCACAATAAAAAAAACCCTCAACGAGGGGGAATCTGACGAAGTCTGCTACATCGGCCGCATCCATTTAAACCTTCGATGCATGGTGTCATAAATCAACTTGGTATCTTCGGAGAGGTGGACGGATAGCACCAATTAGCATCTGCCCCCAAATCAGGCAAGACGGACCTACGCGGTCGCGTCTTTGTGTTTCGGAGGAGAACATTAGCACTCTCCGGTCGATTAGCAAAATGGGCGATGTTCTTGACATAGTTCGACATTGTGCACGTCTCCCAAAAAGCGGTTAAAGATCAAGTGCCCGCAGACTTTTTGGCCGCTCACGCACTACCAGACGAAAGAGTTATTAGCGATGATCTCCCTGACAAGATCATGACGATATTTACGTCCCCTTCATGGACTGTATTTTGATGGAGCCAGCCGACGAAACGGGGCGAAGGCTAGAGTAGTCTTTGTAACCCCAAATGGAGAAATTCTACCTTATTTATTCACATTAACATCAACATTATCAAACAACGAAGCCGAGTACGAAGCTTTCATCATCGGACTCGAATTACGCGTCGATCCTCTGTTGGTCTACGGCGACTCACAACTAGTAATCAATCAGTTGAACGGATTCTACGCTGTCAAAAAGAAAGAATTGATCCCCTGCTTTCTCAAGGTACAAGAATTAAAACAACGGTTCCAACAAATAAAGATTGAGCACGTTCCTCGCTCTTTACAATCATCAGGCAAACGCTCTAGCAGGTCTCGCAGCCTCACTTGCTATGCTTCCAGATATGATCCTCAATATAAAAGTCGAGAGTCGCCAGTTATTGCCTACTACATTTACAAAGGATTCCCCGTCGGAATTTATAACTTCAACAGTTATCTCCACTTATGTCGAACAAGATGAAGATTTGGAGGAGACCTTTTCTTGATTATATCAATCATGGGATTCTTCCCGCAAGCCATCAAGAAAAATAACTAAGGAGACGCGCTATACATTACACATGTATCGAAGGAATTCTTTTTAGAAGATCATTCGACAACCTTCTTCTTCGATGTTTGTCTCCGAGTGAAGCAAAAGCCGCTCTAGAAGTACACGCTGGTGTATGTGGCGCTCATCAGTCTGGTCAAAGACTCTATCAACAACTCAAGCGTCTTGGGTATTATTAGCCCACCATGGTGCAAGACGCGATGTCGTTCTCTAAACAGTGTCATGTTTGCCAAATTCATGCAAATTTTATACATCAACCTCCGGAGCCCCTTCATACAAGCAGTGTATCCTGGCCGTTCGACACATGGGGGATGGACATCATAGGCCCCATTCAACCACTTTCATCTAAGGGTCACGTTTACATGATTATTTCTCCAAGTGGGCCGAAGCTATTCCTTTAAAGGAAGTATGGGGCGAACATGTTACTCATTTTATTCGCACTCAATTAATTTACCAATTCGGTATACCGGCAAAGATAGTTTCCAACAACGGGACTCCATTCAAGAATCGAGAAGTGGAATGACTCTGCACAAAGTTCCACATCAAGCATTATTTCTCATCAGCCTATAATGCGACAGCCAATAGTCTCGCAGAAGCTTTCAACAAGACTCTCTACAAATTACTAAAGAAGACAGTCGCCTGCAATAAGTAGGAATGGCACAAAAAGTTACTAGAAAGTCTATGGGCTTATCGCACCACCATTCGTACACCAACAGGGGCTACTCCTTGTGCCTTGGTTTTTGGCGGCGAAACAGTTTTACCATTGGAAATTTAAGTTCATATAGAGTAGCAATTCGTGAAGGATCCACCGATAATTAAATCACGATCACTCGATTAGAAGAGTTGGAAGAAAAACACCTTCATGCAAGGCAAGCCACTTTGAAATGTACCAAGCACGGATTTCCAGAGCCTTCGACAAAAAAGTCAACCTCAGATCTTTCAAGACAGGGGATTTAGTGCTAGCTTTAGTACGCCCTATCATCGTTATCCGCAAAACTCGGAGCAAGTTCGAACCGAAATAAGAAGGACCTTTCATTATACAAGAAGTCTATTCTAGCGGAGCTTACAAGATTGTTTAACCAGACGGAGAATATTCACCTCCTCCAATCAATGCCAAATTTCTGAAAAATACTAAGCCTAATTGGCTTCACAGTATACTACAAGCTCCACGAGTATAAAATGTGAGCCCTTAAACCTCTTCATCCTAAAAGGAATGAGGGCTTGTTCCGTTACTTCCTTCGTCGAAACAATGACATTATTTACATCTACAAAAGCACTCAATTTTCAATGGCGCTACGCCACATCTACAAAAGCACTCAATTTTCAATGGCACTATCGACGCCACATCGACAGAGGTGCTCAATTTTCAAAGGCGTTATCTTACGCCAAATCTACAAAAGTGCTCGATTTTCAATGGCATCACATCTACAAAAGGCACACAACTTTCAACAACTATCAACTGGCCTTCACAAGCAAGGGCTCATCAACAAACGGCGATCTTTACGCCTCTATCTAGCAATGGCTATGTGTATGCCACTCTGATTACGCCTTCACCAATGGGGATTCATTAACCAAATGGCTATCTTTATACCACGAATATCACACCAATTCAAGAAAATTTACACCCTGTCATGGGATGAAAGTGTCATATTTCTAAATAAAGCGGGGCATACTTCTTACATGTGCCATTCTACTTCGACTTCAGCAACAAATGCCCTTCAACGCCATTATATATTACGCTCGGCCTCGCCTTCACAAAACCAAATTGTGCATGCAAGTCCAAGCGTGGAGGTTATTTGTAGACATCAGAAAAGGTTCAGAGTTAAAATCGCCCAACTACTACTTCTGCACCGCTGGTTCGTTTCACCAATTTACACTTGAGTATCAAACACTCGAGTTTTAGAATACGCTTGGGTTTGACATCATCGACCGCTACTTCTGTATCGCCTTCAAGCCGGTCTTCCCTAAGAACGGCCTAAAGCAAACCCGGCCTCTTAACGGGACGGTCAGCCTACTCCCAGCCCCTTAACAAGTCGGTCAACTCATTCCCGACCCTTTCAACGGACGGTCAACTTATTACCGGCCCCTTGACGGGTCGGTCAACTCATTCCCAGCCTCTAAACGGTCAGTCAACTTATTCACGGCCTCTTAGCGGGTCGGTCAACCTACTCCAGGCCCCTTAACGGCCGATCAACCAAGACCGAACCCTTTAAAGTCCGGTCAACCAAGACCCGGCCCTCTCAACGGCCGATCGACCAAGACCGAACCCTTTAAAGTCCGGTCAACCAAGACCCGGCCCTCTCAACGGCCGATCGGACCCCTTAAAATCCGGTCAACCAAGATTCGTCCCTCTTAACGGTCAGTCGACCAAATCTCGAACCCTTAAAATCCGGTCAACCAAGACCCAGACCCCTTAAAGTTCGATCAACCGAGAAGCCCGGACCCCTTAAAGTCCAGTCAAGCGAAGCACGAACCCCCGTAGGGTCCGACAGCGATGCAACCCGGCCCCCTTTTAGGGCCGGCTTGGTCTAGGCCCAACCCCTTTTAGGGCCAGCTTGGGTGCACCCTTTAGGGGCCGGTTTGGCACATGTTAAACTAAAAAAATATGAAAATATAAATAGAGAGCATGACATATTTACACTTGTCATGTAACAAGCTTTTTTACAAATAAACCCTTCCATTGTCTTGGAGGGAGTAGTTATCATTTTTAAATTCAAAGAGGAATTTTCTCTTTTTTTAATTAACATTGTACCAACCCCTAGCCTATAAAAGGAGGGTGGATGTCTTACTTTTTGAACACTTTTGACAAGACTTTTCATTCTACTCACTTCACAAAACACTTGTGTACTCTCCCTTCGCATGCTTCAATGATAAAGTAGGATTTACTTCATTTTGATGGAATTTGGTTTTTCAAGAAAGATAAGGATGTCGGGATAATTCCCGACAATCCTATGCCTTTATCTCTCTTCTTTCTTGTTTTGTGTTTATTTTGTCTTCTATGTCATCAATGGTTCTACGTCATCAAAGGAAAACGTTTAGTGAATATGTTCTTCTCTTTATAAATGATAGAAAACTCCTAATGTCGTATACTATTTATGTTTTATTCATTCTTTTCTTAATCAAGGGTATTCTTTAAAAAGATGCAACTAACAAAACAAACTTGTAAAATACGAATTACATGTTGTTTTGGAAATGCCCAACCTAACTTTCTTATTTTCTTCTTTCCACCACATAAAAAATATGGTTTTATGCGACCTCATTAAAAGCCCTACTCTATTATAGAGATTGGCTAATTATTTATCTTAGCCCTATTTTATCGGTTGACGCCGTTAAAAATTGGCATTCTATTGCATTTCACCGTAATTGCTCTCTTTTTAGTTTTATTTTGATCGTGTCATGGATATAGGTTGATTGGTTTAATACCGAATAAAGAGAATTATCTTTGTTGTTCTGTATTTTTCGAGTATTGAATTAATCATATTCATTTCATATGACCTTCGTTTAAAATTACATAAGACTAAGATCTTAAGTTGTTTGGATCATTACTGAATACGATAATATTATTCTCAATTTCATGTAATAGCTCAAGCACATTCAAACCATATTATTAAAATACAACCACGCGGCGACCAAAAGCGAAAGCGTCGATCCGCCGCTAAACAACTTCTTATACGGTTATTTAGTAGATTCATGCCTATGCAACCTCTACCCCAGAGAAATGTTTGAATTTACTAATGAAATTAGACATTGATCGATTTTAATAAAGTTGTGTATTCATAGCAGTAATATATATCTTGATATTTGGTTATGCAGTTATGTCTAATCTCATTAACTTTTTTCCAATGCTTACCAATGAAAACTTTTTGAACTGGAAAGATAAAGTGCTTCTAGCATTATGGTGTATAGACCTTGATTTGGCGCTCTGTTAGGATTCTCTCCCTGCTCCTTGATGGGATATTTCTTAATCTTAAATTTATACAAGTGCACGGTTGTCAATTGTAACAAGTGTGGGTCGATCCATAGAGAAAAGGGCAATCCTAGTTAAATCTAGCAAATTAAGAAAATCTTTGAGTTCTAGGAAATTATATTTATTAAATAAATTGCAGAAATTTAGAATAATTAAATGCAAGATTGATAAAGATATGAATAAAGAAAACTTAGGGTTTCGAATCCATTAAATCTATTCATGGTGATTTAAATCAATTTGTTTTCTTTCTCTTGATTTCCACGCTTAAAATAATTACCTATCAATTGTTAGAAACATAAAGCATAAGTTCATCGCAATAAATTATCAAACAATTTTTGAAAGGGTAACCTATACAATCATCGCATACTCTATCAACCCACAATTCACAATGAAGAAAATAATTACCTTAAGAATTATATGCTAATTAACTTGGAATTAATTTGATCTAAACCTTCCATTATATAGATCTAATGGTTGTCGATCATAGATCTACATAGGTTTATCGACTGGTCAAAATTAACCCTAATTAAAAAGATCAAACAATAAAAAAATAAACTTTACTTTCCCTATATAAATTTCATGGTTGTCAATCGATTATCAATCTACCTAATTTATCAGCAATTCATATCATTTTCCTAAATAAGCCTCATGATCGTCAATCACTCATTGATCTATCTAGTTTATCAGAATTGTAAACAATGAACTTATTTTTATCATTAAGTGTTCGTCATTAAGATCGCAGAAGAAAAACTAGAACAATAGAATTAAACACCAATCATATATTTAATTTCATCTAAACCCTAAATAGAAAATTATCTACTCATAGCATAATAATAAAAGCATATAATAAAAAAGAAATTCATTGCATAAAAATTAAGGAAATAACTTACAAAACTTTGATCCTCTCAAATCCTGGACGGCTATCAACTAAAAGAGAAGATGGTCCCCTCAAAAGAGGATAAAACCCTAAAATAATAATACTGCAGTATATATAAGCTCTGTAACACCCTAGTTAATTTATACCAGTTCTATTTTGAGTATTTCTTTATTTGTGGTTATTTCTTGATTTATTGTGTTTTGGGTGCGAATGGTGTAATTGGTATCTGTTATTGCATCCGACCCGACCCGCTTGCTGGAAACCCATCTTGATTCCTGTTTATGATTTATCCCGGCTAGTTACGAGAATCCGTGCACTTTTAATATTGTTTATACTGCATACTGGCATTATATCTGGCATCTGCATTTTTTTAATAAAACAAATAAAGTCAAATAAAATATTTTTGAAAAAATATATATCTAGCATGGCCTACATGATACCCCTAACCCTATCGTAGTGTCTGTATATCATGTTCTTGTCCCGTTCAGTAAAACGGACTCGTTTGGATAGCTACGTGCACGCTACGTGTATCCGTTCTTGGGGGTATGCATTTTCGTTACCCGGATATTCTATTTTTGTTTTGGTTGATACGTATATTATTCGTATTTTTAAACCGTAATTTTAGACCCGACCCGGGCGTGTTTTGTACTACTTCTGTTTTAGCCAAAATCTTAAAATATATGATATATAATCCTTTTATATATTAAACTGTTTATAATATCACTAATCTATCGAATTCTTAACAAAATATATATATTAAGTATATATTTTCAAAATCCTAATCTAACAGATTTCTACTCACACGTTCTCACCTCTATCTGCATATTATATATATTCCAACTAAAGAAATATTTTTTATAATCCTTTTCAAATCTCAATTCACTCTAGCTCTTCACGCACACACATAAATAAATATAGTATTCTTTTAATTTTTTTTAATTAAACCTATTGTGTAAACCACACGTCCTGCACAGTTTCCCACGTCTCCATTCTCTTCTTCCTTCTCGTGTTCCCGCTGCTCCGCCTCGTCACGAACCCAAACCCACACCCGAGCCCTTACCGCCCCTCGCCGTCGCCGCCACCATCCCAATCTTGTCACCATTTCCTCAACTACATCCTCATCAGCTTCTTCTCATCCTCCGTCACCTCGACGAGGCCCCTGCACTCCAACCGCGACGAGACCCAACCCACGCTCTCCTTGCTGACGTGGCCCTCGTCGTTGACCCTCTCACCGCCGATCACAATCATCTCGCCATCCTCAACCTCACCTCATCACCCTCGTTCCTCTCCTCTAACCCCGCTGCAACCCGACGAGAATTCCCTGCAACCCTATCCACACCTGAAGCCCCGACCTCGTTGCCGTTCCCTCACCGCCGGCGACCCCGACTTCATCCCAGCATCATCCTCCTCCACTCCATTGTCCTCAACACCAGAACTATCCCTACACCAAGAAACCTCGGCTGCACCCAATCCCGACTTCTTGAAACCCACTGCCTTTCCGGCAAACCCCATCGCCGGAAAACCCAAGCAACCTCGTCATCACTTTCTCACACCCTTCTCTGACTCCAGAAGCCACTTCTCGCACACTTCTCTGACTCCAGAAGCCAAAAGCCAAACCACAACCCCTTCTTCTCCTTCTTCTTCTTTCTTATTCTTTTTCTTCTCCTTCTCTTTCTTGATCC
Organism: Agapanthus africanus; assembly: GCA_030015575.1. Taxonomy (NCBI): domain Eukaryota; kingdom Viridiplantae; phylum Streptophyta; class Magnoliopsida; order Asparagales; family Amaryllidaceae; genus Agapanthus; species Agapanthus africanus. The sequence goes on from CM057340.1 coordinate 50,387,241, forward strand.
GTATTTCCCGACGATCGCCGGATCCGTGCCGCTGCCGACGATCCGAGCAACCCTGTGGATGTCCCCTGCCTGCGTGGTCACATTCTTGCTTTGCTTGGTTCTGTTCTGTACGCCCGCGTGTGCGTCGCAACATTTACCGACATCGTATGCACCGTACGCACCCGTTTGAGATCCGTTCAGGCAAGTAAAACTTGCTACATGCTATTTTATTTATTACATACTTATTTAAATGCATATTAAACCTGTAGTTTAAATCTAATACCACATGTTCCATTTTAACAGTTCGATGTTCCGTTTATATCATTTTAGATCTAAAACATGAAAACATATCTTGTTGCATATTAGATTACATTACACTGCATCCATACCAATATTTATATCACATAATGCTTATTTGCACAGCCTATAGTACCATTTTAAATAGTTTATAACTTTCGGATACCTATTTGCATCCGTTCCGTCTAATATACATATTATTGCATCCATAGATCATTTGAATATATAATATTGTAATATTAACATTCCATATTTGATAAAGTGTATTTTATTTAATGTTGGAACTATAACCTTAACCCAAATCGATAACTGTGCATCCATATGCTTTAATCTGTACCTATTTGCCTACCACATCATAATGTTCCATTTTTATTATTCCATTAGTACTCCATACTTGTTTTGTATACCCATGCTTATTTTAGTTCGATTATGAGCACCCACGTGACATTTTGTGCACCTCTGACATGACTTGATACACCTATTACTTGATACGACTTGATACCGTACACTTCTTGACATGATTGGATTTATTTACACTACTTGACTTGACCTGATGTACCATATCTTGACCTGTTACCTGATCTTGTTACTAATGCCAACAGCCTTGACATGTTGTCCCTACGGACATTTCCTATTGTCTATCCAGACAAACATGTACCTGCTTGATCCTGTGTTGGCATTAGCTTCAGATTATTAATACCTGACTTAAACATATAACTTGGGGGTATGGGGAAATCAATGATGAAACCTGACTTGTAACTCGACAGTTCGCTTGCTTATACTGATCAGTTTTAGAGGCTAGGCCAGCCTTGGGATGATACTGCTGACATCATTCAGTTATACATATTTCCTGTTTTAGTGCCTAGCGGCATGTCTCGGTTCCAGCTCGAGAATCTTGACCGTGGTCCCGGGTATGCACGGGATACTATTGAGTTACATCGATGATTCATCAAATTGATTTCAAAGACTTGAAAGTAGTTAACCCAATAGTCCAGTTTAGATTACTCACTGCACACTATCCTTTACTGACCTCATTTATATTACTGTTATACATGTTTTACTGTTTATACACCTACCTGTATGTCTTGCTACCCCTGTTTATTTTTATTGCTTGATATTATGACGTACTGACGTCTGGGTTTTGCATGGCCCAGATCCTCTACCTTTGTTGCAGACTGATCAGGAGTACTGCCGCTGTTAGACCGAGCGGTGAGGATCCTGTTAGTATCCAGTTTTACTTTCCAGTTGTTTTATTTATTGGATCTTTGCTTCCGCATATTATTATTTCTTGACTCATTTATTCTGGCTCATGGACATGTACTAGATAGTTCAGTTTACTTTCATATTCTTGATATCTCTACAGTCGTAATGTGACTGTGGGGGGATTTTTCCTATCCACAGGTAGCATGGTTGGCTCTGTCACGTGCCTATCTTAGCGCACTCTGGGAAGCGGGGCGTGACAAGCTCTCTGACCGATTACAAGAGATAGAAACTTATATTTTTAAACTATGATATGCACGTAAAATTTAAGGACCAGACTCGACTAATGGCGGCGAATCGACGGCCCAAGTCGGATTTTCGCCGGCCTTTTTGGCCTAATTGGCTCGCAATTTGGTACGGTGTCTTGGTCTTATGAGTTGACCCGTTTGGCTATTTGCTTGGTTCGACTCTTATATCAGTTTATTTATTAAATTGTTTACGTCCAACACACGTAAATTCATCTTTTGTATACTTTTGCATTTGAGATCCTATAATATGCATTTGTTCACAAAAAATACCTCGAGTAGCATTAAATGGATAAAATAAGGTAAATACGGATATAAAAATGTGTAATAAAATACACATATCACTCCTACGGAGGAAAGTACGCTAACTATGAAAACTGAGCATGAAAAATGGGAGCGTTCCAACCGTATTAGGTTAATGCTTATTAAGTCTCATGTCACTAAAAGCAGGGGTTCAATTCCTGAATGAGATAAAATCAAAGACTTCATGAGAGCAGTTGAAGAGTAGTTTGTTACATCCAATAAGGCTTTGGCTATCACCCTTATGCAAAAACTTTCAGGCATGAAGTACGACATTGCAAAAGGTGTGCGTGAACATATCATGCAGATGAGAGATATTGCTGCTCAATTGAAATCCTTGGAGGTTGAAATCTCTGAATCCTTGTGCATTTCATACTCAACTCTCTTCCAGAAGAATATGGTCCATTTAAAATCTCCTACGACACATAAGAAAAAATGGTCTATTAATGAATTATTGACCATGTGTGTTCAAGAAGAATAGAGATTGAAGCATGAAAAACTTGAAAATGCCAATGTTACTATTCATGATAAGAGAAATGTGAAAAGAGAATTGTCTTTTGTCTTCAAGGCATAAAAGAAATAAGCCTATAAAATCTGAGGATAAAACGGGGCCGTGTTTTTTCTATAAGAAGGGGCATTTTTACAAAGATGGCCTAAAATATAAGAATGGCTGGAGAAGAATGATACCTCATTTTGTTTGTGTGCTTTGAATCTCATTTTACACGTGCTTCTTATAATGCTTGGTGGTCTAGCTCGAGCTCTACAATTCACATTTATAACACAATGCAGGGCTATCAAAACCAGAAAGAGCCAATGGGTAGTGAGTGAGGCATCTATTCAGGAAATGGGATTGTTCACTTGTTAAAACTGTGGGGACTTTTAGACCTTTAAAATCCGATTAAGTTTTAGATTTAGAAAACGTATTCTATGTTCCAACATTTTCAAAAAATCTAGTTTCTATATTTAGAGTATCAAGTTTTGAATATGAATTCCTTTTTCGTGGCTCTGCATTTAACCTTTTAAAAGGCAATAAAGTTGTAACTGGAACTTTGTTTAATAGTCTGTATAAGTTTGATTTGGATCCCATATTTGAACACAGCTTATTATCACTGCATATAGATTGTGTTGGTACTAAAAGAAGTATTATAAACGAGCAATCTTTTAAACTATGGCATAAAAGGTTGGACCATATCTCCATTGATAGAAAAAGGAGGTTAGTAAATGATTGAGTTCTAAAAACTCTTGAATTTATGGATTTTGGTACTTGTTTGGATTGCATAAAGGAAAAGCAAACCAACATTACCAATAAAGGTTCTATGAGAAGTTCTAAGATTCTTGAGATCATACATACTGATATGTGGACCATTTGCTACACCCTGTCTAAACGGTCTTAGATATTTCATCTCATTTATTAACGACCATACAAGATACATATATCTCTACGTATTAAATGAAAAGGCCGAGACACTAGATACTTTCAAGTCTTATAAGACTTAGGTAGATAATCAATTTGAAAAGAAAATAAAGATTGTAAGGTCATACAGGGATGGTGAATATTATACGGTAGATACATAGAACAAGGACAAATGTCGGGTCCATTTACTAAGTACCTTAAAAATGAAAGCATCATAAGGAAACATACGACGATGCCATGTACACCATAACAAAATGGTGTAGCTGAAAGAAGAAACCGAATGCTTATGGAAATGGTGAGTAGCATGAATAATAATTCCAATCTGACTTTATCCCTTTGGAGCGAAGTCTTAAAGACGTCCGTGTATATTTTGAAAATGGTTCCATCGAAAGATGTTCCTAAAACTCCTTTCGAGTTGTGGAAAGGATGGAAACCCAGCTTAAGACATATACACATATGGAGTTGTCTGGTTGAAGTGTTAGAACATAGATTTCTACCTCAGCCTTGAAAATGTTGGAACATAAAAAGTGTTTTCCAAATATAAAACATAACTGGATTTTAAAACAAGTCTAAAAGTCCCCGCAGCTTTAACAAGTGAACCATCTCATTTCCTAAATAGATGTCTTTCTCACTACCCAGTGCTACCTTTGGTTTTGAAAGTCCTGCATTGTGTTAGAAATGTGAATTATAGAACCCAAGCCAAACCACCAAGTATTATTAAGAGCATGCATAAAATGAGATTCAAAACACAAACGAAATGAGATACCTTTCTTCTCCGGTCATTCTTATAATTTAGGCAATCTTTCTTAAAATGTCCCTTCCTCTTACAGAAGAAACACGGCCATTTTTTTATCGTCGGACTTTATAAGCTTATTTCTTTTATGCCTTGAGGACAAAAGAAAATTGTCTCTTTTCACATTTCTCTTATCATGAGAAATAACATTGGCACTTTCAAGTTTCTCATGCTTCAATCTCTATTCTTCTTGAACACACATGATCAATAATGCATTGATTGACCATTTTTTCTTATGTGTTGTAAGAGATTTTAAACGGACCAAATTCTCCTGAAAGAAAGTTGAGTATGAAATACACAAGAAATGATTTAGAGATTTCAACCTCCAAGGATTTCAATTAAGCAACAGCATCTCTCATCTACATAATATGTTCACGCACACCTTTTGTATTGTCGTACTTATGCCTAAAAGTTTCTGCATAAAGATATTAACCAAGGCCTTATCAGATATGATAAACTGCTCCTCAACCGCTCTCATAAAGTGTGACTTTATCGCATTCAGGAATTGAACCCCTAATGCTTTTATTGACTTGAGACTTAATAAGCATTAAGCTAATACGATTGGAACGCTCACTTTTCATACTTGGTTTTCCCAGCTGGTGTACTTTTCTCCGTAGGAGCAAAAAGAGCATCCTTACGGAGCGCCAAATCAAGGTCCATACACCCTAATGATAGAAGCATTTTATCTTTCCGGTCTGAAAAGCTTTCACCGATAAGCATTGAAATAGAGATAATAGGATTAGACATAACCGCATAACCAAATATCAAGATATACATTACTGCTATGAATACACAACTTTATTAAAATCAACCAATGTCTAATTTCATTAGTAAATTCAAATCTTCCTGTGGCTAGAGGTTGCATACGCTTGAATCTACTAAATAACCGTATAATAAGTCAAGCAATTTTAATACCAAGATAAATACTCTCTTTACATGTAGGCATAAGAAATTCTCTATTCAATAATTCTTTAGGCTAACTTATTCCGATTGAAACACCGACAAATTACCTCCCGATGGGAAAAAATAGCTATCTGAGTGAACCAATTACAATTTTAGATGTCATTTATTTCGGTTATTAGCTTGATGTGAATAAACCATGGTTCACTTATCATATGAAATAGGATACTGAGCTACTCCTAAATCGTCCGACACTTCAGTTAAATGACATCTAAATTTCATCAATATAACCATACTTGAAAATATGATTAAAATAATCACATGCAATACACATGATAACCGTAATTTTATACTTACCACATTATATTATAACTGAAAAATATGTGTAAATCATGAGAATATCTTTAAAACGACCAGTAGATTATTGAAAACAGATATGTAAATCAAAATATATAATCAATTTAATATTTAGGATGGACTATGCAAAACATAAATATTCTCTACAATTTTAAACTTAAACCAGAACACTTATTATTACAGAAAAACCCAGTCCACATTATATAATCAATTTATTGGACTTGAAGCCCATATATATACATATATATATATAGACACACACACATACATATATATATCTATATATACATACATACATATACATGTATATATATCACTCTATGAGTTTATTTTGAACTCAAATCTGCAATGGGTCTGGTTGAACTTATTAATATGGGCCATATTGGCATAATGGGTATATTAATGAAACAAACAATAATAATCATACACATGTTAAACACCCTACAAAATGGGTCTGATAATAAACCCTACAGCTTCATTGGTCGAATAGGATGTAAATCCAATAAAAAACTGACCCGATATTCAACTTATACCAAACAAAAAACCTCACGATACTTCTAGAAGAAAAAATATATTCTTCTTTCTCAAACAGAAAAGGGAAATTAGGGCACGATTTGAGGCATCGGCTCCATGGTGGAGCATAAAAATAGGGCAGCACCACCTCGCAAGCGTAAGAGCCGAACTTGAGTTTGGCTCTAAACATAGAATAGCCTCGATGGCCAGCAGTAAAGTTTTAATTAGGGAAGAACAATAAGATGACCAATTTCTCAAAAGGTATGTAATCGAAAACCTAAGGACTCTGATACCAACTTTAAGGCTTTCTAATGCTAAAATCAACACAACTATATTATAATTACATATCTCCGGCCATTGATTTCTGCCTCCGATTATCATTCCAAGATCTGCAAATTGAATTGGAAGAACCATGTTTTCTCGTCTACTTTATTTCTGGATGTGTTCTCTTGATGAAGATATCACAAGCTTAAATAGAATAGAGCACTCGCAAATTTTTACAACTCTCATCATCAAAGAGTTGTAAAATATGTTTCACATACTTTACACATTGTCTATAATACCTAGTTAATTTAGTAGCCCACATTAGGTTGCAGCCAAATTTGATTCATCAGCCAAATTTGAATTCAACCTCTAACTTTTCTTTTTGACTAACATTGGAGTTGTTCACATTGAATTCCTTGTTCATAATTAAGTACCGGAAGGTTTCTTTCAAGTATAAGTAATTTATTTTCTTTATAAGGTGGTCATCCTTTCATTTCCTCAAATTGTTCTTTACAAAGAAATTCACTCCTACTGAACTCAAAATCCTAAAGAAATTTAGCATTCCTAGATTCGACAATTCTTGGACTGCGTGCAGGACAATAAAATATATCCTTTTGAATTCGCTGGATAGCCAATAAAATAGCCACTTACGGTTCTTGAGTCCAATTTCTTAATGTGTAGGTTATAAACCCTCACTTCGACTGGAGAAGCCCATATGTGTATATGTCTTAAACTGGGTTTCCATCCTTTCCACAACTCGAAATTTGTCTTAGGAACAGCTTTAGATAGAATCTCGTTCAAAATATAGACGGTCATCTTTAAGGGTATAAAGCCAAGGCCTTGTCAGATGTGACAAACCGCTCCTCAACTGCCTTCATAGTATATTAAATTCCACAATATTGTTATCTCATATGGATTTATTGAGAAAATTGTGGATCAATGTATATACATTAAGGTCGAGAGGATGGGATAAGGTTTATTATTTTGGTCTTATATGTGGATGACATATTACTTACAAGTAATGATAAAGAGTTGTTATATGACACAAAGCAATTTTTATTCCAAAACTTTGATATGAAGGATATGGGTGAAGCCTCTTATGTCATAGGCATAAAGATTCACAGAGATAGATCCTTATGGAATTTGGGATTATCTCGAAAAGCCTACATTGAAAAAGTTTTAGACAGGTTTCAAATGCAACATTACACGCCTAAGGTATCACCTATAGTGAAAGGGGCCAAATTTAGTCTTGATCAATGTCTCAAAAGCATTTCGGAACAAGAGAAAATGGAAGGCAATCCATATGCGTCCGTGGTCGGAAGACTAATATATGCACTCGTTTGCACGAGACCAGACCTTGCCTTTGCGATGGGAATGTTAAGAAGGTATCAAAGTAATCCAGGTCCAGCACATTAACAAGCTGCTAAAAGGGTTATGGGGTATTTTAAAGGAACCAAAAATTACTAGCTCATATTTAGGCATGTCAATAATTTGAGATGGTTGGTTATTCGAATTCAGATTGGGCTGAGTGTCAAGATTCAATGAAGTCTACTTCAGGATATATTTTCCTCTTACTGGAGATGTTGTATTTTGGAGAAGTGTGAACCAGTCCTTAGTTGCATCCTCAACTATGGAAACGGAGTACATTGCTTGCTATGAAGCGTCATCACATGCATTATGGTTGAGTAATATTATCACAGGAATAATGGTTATTGATATTGTATCAAGACCACTAATGATTTACTGTGATAATACATCTGCGGTTTCTTTTGCTAATAATAAGAAAAGAGGAAGTCAAAGTAGACACATCAACATAAGATATCTTGTTGTAAAGGACCGTGTCGCGAAAAAGAAAGTTATTGAGTATATAAGTATCGATCTTATGGTTATTGATCCCTTGACTAAGGCAATACCGGTTGATACGTTCAAGGATCATGTGTATCAAATATGGCTCATTATTGTCTGAGATCTTATTGTATTGTTGCTTCCATCTATTAGTATTTTGTACATGACTTTAATATATGTGCATATTTAGTATAAGTCATGGGTATGATTTCTGTTGGAATAACTTACGTCGGACTCGAATAACTTATAGGAAGTTTATTCGGAAGGTTAAATTTTTATAGAAACTCTTATCATGGTAATTCATGTAAAATTTTGGGTATCATATGTTTCTTTCACTGTTATAAGGAACAACTTTAAGTTTTGGCCATAAAGATGAGTTGTTCTATCATTGTCTTGTAAAGTAACCTATAAAGTGAATTTAGTAAACCAAGTAGGAGAATATCAATCAAAAATAAAATTTAGAGGTTGAATTCAAACTTGGCTGGTGAATTCAAACTTGGCTGCAACCTAATGTGGAATACTAAATTAACTATGCATTATAGACAATGAGCAAAATATATGAAACATATTTTACAACTCTTTGATGGTGAGAGTTGTAAAAAATTTAAGAGTCCTTTAGTCTATTTAAGCATGTGATCTCTCCATCAAGAGCATACATCAAGAAATAGAGTAACTAGAAAACATGGCTCTTCCTCTTCAATTTGCAGATCTCAGATTGGTAATCAGATCTAAAAATCAATGACCGAAGGTGTGTAATTATAATATAATTGTGTTGATCTTAACACCAGAAAGCCTTACAGAAGATACATGATCCAGAAAATAAAAGGTTATGCATTGAAATTAACTCGAAACTTGATGCTTGACGAAGGCATAAATGATCATTGCTATGTAGAGAAACTAATTAGAGGGATGATAGTCACAAGAGTTATGATGTTACTGATGAAGAGAGAGAGAGAGAGAGAGAGAGAGGCAACTGAGAAAGGGAATAAAACACAATCTTGGGTTGATTTGTTGAACAAAATGTGGTTGTCTCTCAAGGTGGAATGTGGATGGAAAGTGAAAAAGAGGTAACTAATTAGCACTCTCCTCTTCCTATTTGTTGTAATAACAAAATCTCGACATCTACTCGCACAATCAAATAACCATAAGTTCTATTTCTACTTCCAACTCAACTTCTTTCCAATTTTCTTTTGAGCAAAACAAAACAAGTTTTTGCTTTCACCATCTTCCTACTTTCTACATTTTCTATTTCCTATTGTCAAGCATGCAAAAGATCATCAATAAAGGGGTTTTCTTCCACAAAAATATTCGCCTCTCAAAGTATAACTATTCACATCAAGAATTCTACAAAAAAAAAATGATTGATTTGTTGAACAAAATGCGGTGTCTCTCAAGTCATCAATAACCCTCTAACAAATGTTAAGCCTAATAATTGCTCATAGCTCATCTCTAACAAAAAAAACAAATAATAAAAATAAGAACCACCATTTTCTCAACAACTAGAAAGCCTAATTCACCAAGATCCCAATTTTTGATTATTTACTATCAAAAAAAAATTCAAAATGGATGAAAAGGGTAGAGTAAGTTACATGAGAAGGCAAAGGGGTGAGAGTTGTCCTCTGTTGAGCCACTTCCAATGCAAAGCTCACAAAACGTTGGTAGGAAAAAGCTGAGAGTTCCATGGTGTCTAAGATGATGAAGTGCCACCTAATTGTATTATTATTAGTCTCAGAAAAAGGAGCTACTTTTAAGCAATGGAAAGGACAGACACCTGTCTAGGGATAAGGCCATGAGCTTTTCAGTTTAGGTAAGTTTAATGGGCTTGAGATGTTATAAACCCAGTTTACATTAGGGTTTTAACACTTGTGGGGATGGAAACTAACATGGGCTGGATTCATTTATAAGACCTAATGATCTGCTTAGTGGAGCTAAATGGCAGGAAACACCCTCACTTTCTCAGAAAGATATTTTAAAAGCTTTTAGCTGCAACGAAGTATATTTGACGGGAAAATAGATTTTTTGTCGGGAAAGAAGTATATTTGGAGGGAAAAATAAAAACAGAATAGATATTATAGACAGGTCTCCAGATATTACAGGTAAGTCTCTAGATATTACATGCAATTCCTCTGTACTATAACTACCTTATATCTAGCTGTAAACAACTGTCAGTCCACATAGGTAAAGGGCATTTTGGGGTACGAAAATTCAAGTAGGAACTTGTATTGTATACGGGGCGTTTTTTATTGGGCCCAAGGGTCTTTTAATAAGGCCAAAAAGCCCAGGGTTTTTGTTACAAGGTTTGAGCGGGCCGTGGGCTTTTTTGACAATTTATCCAAACGATAATAGTTTTGAAACCCCGCACTTTAGCATTCCAAACCTAATGGTGTTCATGGTTTACTATTTCCTATGTGATACGCATACAACCTTTATTTTAATGGTGACTTTTTGTATATGCTTAATAAATATCTTCTTATAGACAAAAGTCGACAAGATAAGCATACACCCCCTTTGTATCATCTGGACATTGTCAAATGCGTTTGTTTTCCTTGAAAAGAATTAGGACTATGTGAGTATAATAAGTGTATTTTCGCTAAAAAGTTAATTAATTGCGTGGCATCATTCTTCAATAAATCATCCACCACTTATAGCTTCTGCATTACTTATTGCAACTACTTTTTAGCCGAAGGCGAGGGAAAAAGGCCAGATTTTTATATATTTAAGGTAAAAGATGATTACAAAACGAAAACGAAATATAAAAGAATAAAATCATGGCTATTACAAGACAATAACTCAAGATCGCACTTTTGAAAAAAGGAGGCAGTGCACTTCAATTTTGAGTAATTGATCCACTACTAAGATCCGTAGCATCAAAAAACTTAACTACTCTAATTGAAGTATCGGAGATAAAATCCCGAAGAACAATCTCTTTAGATCTAAATTGAGACCTAAAAATTCTGTAATTTCTTTCTTTCCAAATATGTCAAACGACATTTGGAACCACAATACGAATGAGTGCTCCAGTTGGTTTTGTAAATGAGACCTTTATTTAGATAAAATCTATGATGTAATATAGATTAGATGGTGGATTATAAAGTTTACAGCGTGCCAATGATGCTTGGACCACCCAATTAGAGAATTTACAATCAAAAAAAGATACTTATGACTTTCGGATTGAGTTTTGCATAGAATGAATTGTCCTCCTTCACCTATACCTCTTGCTTGAAATAGATCAATGTTTTCAATTTTCGAACAATGGGTTGCCAAAGACAAAAAGAGTTTTTCGGAATGGACTTGTGTCCGTCGGCTATAGAATTTCAAATTTAACAACACCATGGACTGTACCGTAGCATCATTAATTCATGGACATCCTCTGCTGATAATTCAAGGTGCGGTTGCATACTATTATCATCTCAAAATGAAACATATTTTTCATTTTCAGAAAAAAAAAGGGTTGATCGCACAAAACTCCATCCTTTCTTTACCCGTGTATATAACATTAAAACGTCTTAAAGTTTCCAATACTCCATCAAAACTTCAAATTTGTAAAATTGAAATAACATTTTATATTTTAATATTTTTAGAAAATATTTAGCTCTCACATGCTTCAAACCCCCAAGACATAGATAGGTCCCTATATGAGAATGTAATAGAACAAAATGAATTAAAAAAACAATATTTGTAAGAGGAACTATTCCACATTGTTTGCACATGAGCAGGAGACAGATTCAAGAATCTGACAATGATTTTCTGAAGGATTCAGCTCATTAACCAAATTTTTCAAAGCTAAACAGTTGACAAAAGCTAAGCAATTGCCAAAAAAAAGGCTAAGTTATTCTATTTTTAAATAATAATTTTCTCTATAAAAAAAATTAATTAATTAAGGTCACTGATAATTTATGGTTTGATGGCTTGTGAGTTGCCAGGAATGAAAAACGTTTAATTACTGTACTCTTTCTATCATAATCATTGCAGGCTTTGGTGACTCATTTGTTGGAGACTTTGGCTGGGTTAATACTTGCAAACAGGGATGTAAACGGATACAGATTGCCTGAACGGATTTCGTATCAGTATTTGATTATTTATCAGATAAGAATAGTACGTAATTTTCGTTTCCGATGACTGCTTTATATGTATTTGCATCGGCCAAGCCACCAAATACGGAGATGGTAATATCTATATTCATTTTGTTTCTGTATCAGACGTATATTTAATGTTTGATTTTGTTGTGTGTCCCAATGTGTGTTGTATCCGAAGGATCCGAAGCCCCTGCTATTCTCACCCCATGTTATTCCCTGCTATAAAGATCAACGGTCAGGATTTTTTTGATCTTAAAATCAACGGTCACGATTGGTTGCTGTCATGCCCCGCTTCTCAATGGACGGTAACGGTCACGTGATAAACCTACAACATATTTATGTTAAGAAGGTCATTTCTTAAAATAAATATGTTAAACATAAATAAGTATTTATACATGGTGCAAGAATAATAAGAGCATAAAATTTTCAACAAACTGGTTTATTTATATTCATTCAACAAACATTATTTACATGGATAGATGTTCTAAAAAGAAAATGAAAATAATATGAAATACTTAAATAAATGGGATACTGGTAATGAAAGACTGAAGAGGAAATTTAAGGGTCGGCTTAAGCTGCGATCTGGTCGTAGTTCCCAGCAATCGGATCCACCTCCTCAGCCTTTAGATTATTTGACGAATATTCCAAAGAAACAAAAATGGGTAGAATATCCGTCAACAAACCTGCGCTTGGTAAGTCCCCAAAGAAACATGATGTATAACAAGTGCAAGAAAAATAATGTAGCATGCCATAGATATAGAGTATAACAGGTAAGTATGTGTGAGTGAGCATGAGTATGTGTCTTAACAGGTCTCTATAAGGTAATCTAATTTAACGTCGGTCCAAATGTGAATATCGGGCACGAATCAATTGTTAGTAACATAATTTCAACTTATTGTCGAAGGATTCCAAACCCAAGTGTAATGACCGTGTTTTCTAATACCCAATAAAAAAAGTCTTTTATTTAGTACCAAGTATTTATTTGCGTATTTAGTTGATGGGAAAATATTTTATTTTAATAATTTTATTTTTAAAAGTAATGTCAGTAATTTTTAAAGCATTGAAATATAATTAAAGGAATTTTCTAAAATCTATTTATATTTTTCTGGGCTTAAAATGTTTTAATGAAATTTTATAATGCCTTAAAATAATTTTTTTATCAATTAAAATAATTATTTCGTAATTAAAATGATTTTCAAGAATAAACTAGATTTTAAATAATTATAATAACTAACAAATATCATAAATAAGAGAATATTATTTAGTTTTAGCCCAAAATCATTTTTAGACTGAAGATAACAATAAAATATATTTTCTCATATTTTTCCATAATTTTAAAAATATTTTAACAATTTTTCAAAACAAATTCGATTTAATAAAACGGTTTTAGATTTTAAAATAGAAAGACAAGAAAAGAAAATATATATAAGTAGGGAAAGCTGGATCGTTGGATTCAAAATCCAACGGCCCAGAATCATGGGTGACGCAATCATCAGGCGATGATTGTAATCATTGTTGGCACGGATTCTGGGATTTTTTTTATAAGAATTGAACAGGATTTTGGGATTTTATTGTTGGGAGAAAACCCCTATAAATAGAGATCTTCAAACTCTATTTTCCCACATCACAGAACTCCGAAAATTCTGATAGAAAAAAATACCCAGACCTTTGTATCGACGACGCCGACGCTATGATTCCACCCGATCGTCGAGGAAAAATCAGAACGCGGAGCTATTCGTGTTTTAGTGCAACGAGACGTTTTCGGCTTCTTCATCTCAAAACAAAGGCAAGATCCGCCTCTCATCATCTTGTATCTGTCACCTTCTTCCTTAACTCCTAAATTTGAATTTTTAATCTCTCCACACTCCATAAAATTATATTAAAAATAAATATTGCTTGTTTAGATTACAGTGCCATCATATTTAAATAAAAACCATAACTTTGATATTGCTATCATGGAGTAATGACCTATCTCTCATTTACACACATATCCATCATCATAATAACTACACTTGCTTATTGGATACTAAGTTAACACGACAATCTTATCCGATGATACCAATTAGATATCGAAATAGGTTGCTTCCATAAAATACTCTCATTTTATTAATATGTTATATTTAATTAAAGTACCCACATGATATAGAACAATGTGAATAAAATACTTTTTGTATATTAAAATGATATTTTATTTTTACTCATATCCACTAATTACTTTAGTTTCATTAAAATCCTTTTACCTTTTGAAAAAGGGTAATACTAATCTAAATAATTATATTATGGTTTCCTACTTATCCTTTTTCACTTAGAGAAAATATTTGTATATTAATATTTTTTCAACCTTTTAATTAAGGTTTAATAAAATACTCTAATAAGGTAATATTTTATATGAAACACCCTGTGGTTACTAGACAACCGTCCCTAAAAAGGACACAAATCCTGCCGTCCATATGCAGCGGTTGTCAACGCGGAGTTGTTTTTTAAGAATATCACCTTTAATAAAATACCCTAATTTTATAGGATAATATTTTATGTAAATATTTTGTGGTTGATAAGCAATCGTTCCTAAAAAAGATACAGATCCTGCCGTCCATGTGCAGCGGTTGCCAATACGGACGTATTTCTAAAATGTCACCTCCAAATAAACACCATAAATTTATAAAAATTATTATTTACAATAAAATAGCTTAATCCATCCTAAAAAAGATATAATTTCATTTAAATACCTTGGTCTTTACTAAAAGGCTATTTTCAGCAAAAAGCATAATCTTTATAAATGATATTTTCCAAAAAGAGTACCTAAAACTTTATTAAAAGATAATTTCAAATAAATACCAAAATCTTTCATTAAAAAGATATTTTCATTAAAATACCATGGGTTTTCCAAAATTATAATTACTCTAAAATATCATGGTTTTCTTATAAACATTAACTACCATTAAATGCCATGATCTTTATTAACTAAAGGTTCTATAAAATATTATGATACACATTACAGACTTTAAAATGTAACAAGATAAAATGAGTGGTTGTGGAAGACCATATTAAATGAGATCAACTATCCGAATACGAACTTACGACATACCTGACATATGATACGGTTAGGGCTAGAATGCGTGAACTTAGGTATAGAATACTTTATAAATGAAGATCCCTGCAGGCAGGGTGAACAGTCCAATATGTGAATGACTACTAACCCGATATTCGGGCAAATACTAATCCGGTCTTCGGGTGAATACTAACCCTATTTTGAGGGCGAATAATCCAATATGTGGACGACTACTAACCCGATATTCGGACGAATACTAACTCGGTTTTCGGGCGAATACTAACCCTACTTTGAGGGCGAATAATCCAATATGTGGATGGCATACAATGTGGAAATTTTATGCCTAGATAATATACATACTAACTCTAATTTGTCAAAACCTTTATCCTGAACAACGGAAATGGGTAGTTTGATTAGACAAGGAGATGCGGAACTTGGATTCCCCTACTACTCGATCATGATCCCGAAAAATGAAACGGTATATTTCACTTTCCCAGTTGTTGTTATGTGGCCACAACGGAATAATCGCGAGTATCCGGACCCTTATTTAACAAACTAATACGAACTTTTTCCTAACGGATACCTCATACAACATACTCTTATTCACATATATCTCATACAACATACTCTTATTCACATATACCTCATTCAACATGCCTTTATTTCCATACACCTCATATCCTCGTACCCATATACATCATATCTGTACACACACATCATATCTATATACATTTGCTCGTTTTTGTACCTTTACTTCCTTATGAGGCAATCCTACTCGAGCGAACTCGCTGACGGACTTTCCTTTTTTCTTTTCTCTATCTCTAGAACGTTCGTTAGATGAGCGTGAGTATTATGATGGGGATCAAGCTGTAGAGCCAACTAATGAAGATTATGCGGACTTGACAACGGAAGATTAGCTAGTTATATTTTTGTTTGTTGCTCACATGTTTAGGGCTTTTGCTTCTTTCTTCAATATAATTAAACTATTTAGTTTATTTTACTCATTCTTCTGGAATGTAATAAAGTTTGGTTAATGAAAATAAATGCTTTCCGCTTTTATTATTTTGTTTTGGTACATATCCTGCATGTTATAGATATTCATACGCTTAACGTAACTGTATTGAATAGACCACCTTCAATACAGTTAGGTTGCAAACCAAGCCACCTCACCCCTTCACCTTATTTTGAGAAGCGGGGCGTGACACTAAGGCTAAGGCCCCAGAGGCTTGGAAACATAGGCCCTCATGATAGATTACTTGTTTTATTAGACATGGATTCATGAACTAGAGGGACTCTAGGGATTCCGTTGGATCCACACTTAAACTACCCCCAACATCCCGTGTATATTAGTCTATGATTAAGGCTACGAGTCTTAATCGAGTCCATGAATACAAAAGGTGATGTAATATCAAGATTGAATTCATATAGTTATGTAGTCATATCAAGTGCAAGTCATTGTTAGATATAGTGCTCTTAAGGTAATTATTGTAATTGCAAAATGGCAATTACATAATTGAAGGAGGACCTATACGGAGAACAGACTTACTCGAGATGATAGTATGCTATCTGGTTTATTTTTATCTTTCATATGATGCGTTTTATTCACTATCACGTATCGTTTAGATATGAGATAAAGCCTTTAGGATTTTGCTTAAGTACCAGGACGATGATGCAAATCATACTAGTGGGACATGGGTAGTCGATTAGCACATCCTTAAAAGTCTCTAGTCGTAGGAGTATCGAGACTAGATATTGGTACCCCATTTTAGATTGGTGTGTACATTTCCTAATCCGGTTGAAGGGCGATAGCTGATCTTGCAGCTATTGCTGTTTGACACTGAGAATTGTATACAGGTGCTCATCGGATGAGTTACGCTGGACGGACTCACCGAGAACTTCTAGTTGGTAATATACCAATGTCGGATAGTAGTTCTCTGATGACATGAGTACATGGTAGCCCTAATACCTGAGATCGCCATAGTGTCTTATATGTGTTCCCATTATACTTAGACTTCTACTCTACCACGGCTTAAAGGAGTCGTGCAAACATGTTTTTGTTGGGTATAGTCCCGAAGCATGTGGAGGCAGTGAGCGGTCGAGAGGATTCATCTCTCCTGGTAGAGGGAGTTGATGTCGCTCTGTGCAGGACATGACTACAACCACAAGTCGGTGGCCACCGCCACTACTACAATATGGGGTTGCCCGTACGGACTCAGGAATCCGTAGGGGCAACTATTTCTTGCCCCTACGGATTTATCGGTAGGGCCACATCGTTATCCCTACGGTGCCTTACGTTCTAATTTGTTGTTTGGCCCTATGGAGCCGCAAACGGTGGACCTACGGTTATGTCCGTAGGGGCATATAAATAGGTTATTAATAAAAAAAAAGCACAGAAAAGTCATTCATCGTTCCCAAAAATTCTCTCTCTCACTCTCCCGCGCCTCATCGCCTGTTCCCGCGCCTCGTCGCCACCGCGCTCCACGCCTCATCGCCACCTTCATCGGTCATTCCCACACCTTCGTCGACTTCCCACACCTCGTCGCCACCTTCGCCGATCGTCGTCGACCATCGATTTCTGTCGTCTCCTCCACCGCCCGATTAGTAATTAAATCTCAAATTATTTTTAATTTTGATGATGTTAGGTCTAGGGTTCAGGCCAGGTTCGGGTAGGGGTGAGGGTTCGGTATCGGCATCGGCATCGGCATCGGGTTCGGTTAGGGTTAAGGTTAGGGTTAGGGTTCGGTTGGGGTTGGGGTTCGGTTGGGGTTGGGGTTGAGGCTGGGCTGGGGCTGGGGCTAGGGTTCGGTTAGGGTGGGGCTGGGCTGGGGTTAGGGCTGGGCTGGGGCTGAGGCTAGGGTTCGGTTGGGGTTGGAGTTGGGCTGGGGCTGGGGCTACCTAGGGCTTAGGCTTCATCACCTGATATAGCGAAATACAAAGCGTACTTCAGTACACCCGACCTCATTGAGTTTCCTATTGAAGTTCCCGGTCAAACGGCATATGCATATTTTTATTCGCCATGAAATCCCAATTATCAAGCTACCGAGAACGAAAAGCCACCTTTGTTAGTTGAGAGTCATGGCAATAGACTTGTCATTATAGATCATAGTCAATTGTTTTTCCTATCATTTTCTTGATCCAGATGCTAATCAACTTGTTAATTAGTTACTGTTTTTATGACGTATTTGTCTATATATGTTGACAGTGGCCTTTCTTTTGGATGAACATGTTTTTTTGATGCATGTTTCAGTCATGTGAATTCATATGTTGTGTATAATGCTTTATGATATCAGTATCCTACATTTGTAGTTTTAATTGTTGATTGTTATAGATGAATGCCATTGCAATAATAGTTTTTGGTTGATATATTAATTTTTCAAATATTTGCATGTATGTATCCATGCCTGCCTGCATATATGTATATGTAAGTCCACGTTGCCCACCCCGGTGCTTGCGGGAAGTCAGAAAACGGAATAAAAATCGGATTTTTATCATGCTAGGCAACATGGACTAGACAAAGGAGGATCTTTGCTAAACAAAAACTAACTAAAAGCTAACTAGATTTAGCTATAGGGTAGAAAGGTTATACCTTGGGCTTTATGTCCTTCTCTCCTTGCTCCTTGGAGTGGTAGAAAGGGATCACCTTGTCGCTTTCTCTAGTCGAACAAGGATCCACCCAAGAGCCTCAACCTTTGGCTTCAACTTCAAGCTAGAAGTAACTAAGGTGCTAGAAGTGCTAATCCTAGAACCCTAGATGAGAGTAGAGATTATCTAGAAGAGGTTTTCTCAAGCTCAAGTGTTTCTCAACACATGAGAGGGGAGAGCTTGAGAGAGAGGAAGAGGAGGAGAGAGAATGAATATGATAGAAATGAGAGAATAATGAAGTATTCTCACATATATGTGTGAATTATTGTAAATTGATAATTAGTGAGATAATTGTCATGGCTTAATCAAGACATGACCATTATCATTTCATATTTAATGCTAATTGCAAGGATCAAAGAGCATCTTTTATATGGAATGATGATGGTCAAAGTGTCAACCTAGGTCAACAAGTCAAGAGTGGTCAAATAGTCATCAACCCTAACCATGCACAATTATATATAACTAATATCAATTAACCATAATACACACATAAGCATTAGGGTTGGCAAAATGACAATGGTCATTAACCCTAATCAAAGTCCTCTCCCTCTGTCTTAATCAACTGTGCATACGCACCCGTATTCGTGATCCGAGGAACACGAATACAAAGAGATAAAACCAATCCCAAATCATATACTAGGATCTGGCTTAAACCAAAGCCCGCTAGTATAAGCTGTCCGGACAGCAAACGTGCACAAGTGCGCGGATGTGAACGAACCCTGTCGCAAAACCATGCGACCTCTACTCATTTTGCCTAAAGGCGAATAGCTCTCTGTGTGGGACTCTAAAGACTCGACACTACGCTTCCAGTGGGTTTAACTACAGACCACAAGCGGCACTAGCTGTACGTAACGATCCCCAGGTAGATGCCGATAAGAAGACTGACGAGGTGAACCCATCTGAACTCCTACTGAGCCTGTATGTGACAGTCTCCGTACAGTCCGGTCTGTTCGTCCGATACATCGCATGGCGGGCCTAGGGGGGCGGTGAACGTCCGTCCCCTAATAGCGGTACAAGTCGTGTCAGAGTGTAGCCCAGAACACCCTGAGATAACACTGGAAACCTACCAGTATATCTCGCTTGCCCTGGCCAGGGACTACTCGTGTAATGGCTCTCCTAGACACAGCGCGATGTCAACCCCCAATACCGGGAGAGACGAATCCTGTCTAACCGTCACTGCCTCCAAGTGCTTCGGGACTGCACCCAACTACTACCTGTTTGCACGACTCCTTTGAGCCGTGGTAGGGTAGTAATCAAACTACAGTGGGAACACACTCGAGGCAAAGTGACAGTGTCAAGTCAGCAGACTAAGCTGTATTCATGTCACCTGGGAACTGATAACTGACGATAGGTATAATACCAACCAACAGTTCCCGACGAGTCCTGGCCAGTGTACTCGTAACCTAACGAGCACCCGCATACTATCTCAAGTACGACGTACTGACGGCTGTGGGACAGACCGTCTCCCACGCTGGGATGAGAAGCGCATACGCTAGTCTACTCCGGAGTATCGATGCCCTGTCTCGATAGTCCAACGACTAGGGACCTGTATAAGGATGTGCTTATGGATTACCCAGCCCCCACGAGTGTGAGCGCCATCACAACGCTGGTAATCAAGCAAAGATCCTAAGGGCTCTACTAATATGTATATAAGCGATATGCTAAAAGAAACACATGTACATATTGATGTAGAGACAAACCAAGTAGCATACTACCATTTTGAGCAAGATTGTATATACAACTGTGAATATCCCAAGCTTCCATTAAGTAATATACAAGCTAATATGATACAGTAATGGCCTCTAGGGCATATACACTAACAATCTCCCACTTACACAAAGGCCATGTACTGGCGTATCGAAGACCTATCATCTCAATCAGCCGCTCGAACTGAGTCTGGGGTAGGGCCTTCGTGAGTGGATCTGCAGTGTTATTCTCCATATTTACTCTCTTCACCTCGATCTCCCGGCGATCTACGATCTCCCTGATCAGGTGGAACCGCCTCAAAATGTGTCTGGACTTCTAATGGGACCTGGGTTCCTTCGCTAAAGCTATAGCTCCGTTGTTGTCGCAATACAGCGGTATTGGATCAACAATGGTAGGAACCACCTGAAGCTCCGTGAGGAACTTCTTCATCCAGACAGCTTCCTTTGCGGCATCGCAAGCAGCTATGTACTCCACTTCCATAGTTGAGTCAGCAACGGTCTCCTGCTTGGAACTCTTCCAGCAAACCGCCCCTCCATTGAGGGTAAAGACATAACCCGACATGGACTTGGAGTCATCCTTGTCACTCTGGA
The DNA here is from genome assembly GCA_030015575.1 of Agapanthus africanus. NCBI lineage: Eukaryota > Viridiplantae > Streptophyta > Magnoliopsida > Asparagales > Amaryllidaceae > Agapanthus > Agapanthus africanus. The sequence continues at coordinate 50,408,472 of CM057340.1, forward strand.
AGCTGGAGTCAGCAAAGGCCTCGAGCTGGAGGTCTTTTCCGCCATACACCAAGAACATCTTCTTAGTCCTTCTCAGGTACTTGAGAATGTTCTTTACCGCTATCCAGTGCTTCTCCCCTGGGTTCGACTGATACCGGCTTACAACGCTCAATGCGTATGCTACATCTGGTCTGGTACATAACATCGCATACATTATAGAGCCTACCGCAGAAGCGTAGGGTATAATAGACATGCGATCCCTTTCCAAATCAGTCTTGGGAGACATCTCTTTGGAGAGGGTGATCCCGTGACAAGCCGGTAAATTACCGCGCTTGGAATCTTCCATACTGAATCTTTTCAGTATGGTGTCGATGTACCTTGACTGTGAAAGTCCCAACATCCTCTTAAATCTATCACGATAGATCTGGATCCCCAGAATGTAGTTGGCATCGCCCAGGTCCTTCATGGAGAACCTCTGCGACAAGAATCCTTTGACTGACTGTAGCATAGGAATATCATTTCCTATTAGGAGAATGTCATCCACGTACAAGACGAGGAATACAACAGTTCTCCCTACAATCTTACTGTAAATGCATGGTTCATCTGGGTTTTTGATAAAGTCGAATTCTTTGATAGTATCATCAAAGCAGATGTTCCAACTCCGCGATGCCTGCTTAAGTCCATAGATGGACTTTAGCAACTTGCACACTCTACCGCTGCTCCCACTCTGAATGAATCCTTCCGGCTGATCCATATAGACGCACTCTTCCAAATTTCCATTTAGGAAAGCCGTCTTTACGTCCATCTGCCAGATTTCATAATCGTGGAAGGCAGCAATGGCAAGAAGGATCCGAATGGATTTCAGCATAGCCACTGGAGAAAAGGTCTCGTCATAGTCCAAACCAGGTCTTTGACGAAAACCCTTTGCAACAAGTCTAGCTTTATAGGTCTCAACCTGCCCATATACACCAATCTTCTTTCTGAAGATCCATTTGCAGCCTACGGGTTTTACCCCTTCTGGAGCAAAGTCCAAAGTCCAAACTTTGTTGGTGTACATGGACTCCATTTCGGTCCGCATTGCATCCAGCCATTTTACCGAGTCACCGCTCTGAATGGCTTGTTGGAAGCTAGTAGGCTCACCATAATCCATAGTGCAATCCTCTCTATCCCCGTCTATGAGAAAACCGTAGTATCTCTCAGGCGGATGAGACTGCCTACTACTCCTGTGGAGTGGCGTAGGAATGTCCTGTTCTTTCGAACCCTCTGGTTCTACTAAGCTTTCAGTAATAGCTCGTGGTTCTGGAATTTCTTCCAGTTCTATTACGCTCCCACTTATCTGGTTTTCCAAAAACTCAGTTTCCAAGAAGCGGGCATGCCGAGAAACAAAAACCTTTTGTTCCTCTGCGCAATAGAAAAGATACCCCTTGGAGTTCTTTGGGTATCCCACAAACTTACACTGTACTGAACGCACCTCGAGCTTGTCCGCATGCTGCTTTTTTACAAAATCTGGACATCCCCATGTCTTAATATGATTAAGATAGGGTTTCTTCCCACACCACATCTGATATGGTGTAGTAGGCACAGTCTTAGTTGGAACTCGGTTCAAAAGGTATGCAGCTGATTCTAGTGCATAGCCCCAGAAGGATCACGGCAACTCAGCCTTACTCATCATGGAACGAACCATATCCAATAGGGTTCGATTCCTCTTTTCCGATACACCGTTGTGTTGTGGTGTGTATGGAGGAGTAAGCTGAGAGAGAATTCCATTCTCTTTTAAGCAGCCCAGAAACTCGGCACTCAAGTATTCACCACCTCGATCAGATCTCAGTGTCTTGATACTTTTGCCTGTTTGTTTTTCAACTTCATTCTTGTATTCCTGAAATTTCTCAAAGGTCTCGGATTTGTGGTTCATCAAGAAGACATATCCATACCTAGAGAATCGTCTGTGAAAGTAATGAAGTATGAATAACCACTTCGCGCATGTGTAGACATTGGACCACACACATCACTGTGTATGAGTCCCAAGAGCTCGCTTGCTCTTTCTCCGTGTCCAGTGAACGGAGTCTTTGTCATCTTTCCCATGAGACAAGATTCACAAGTGGCATAAGACTGATACTCGAACGGATCCAAGTATCCTTCTTTATGTAACTTTGTTAACCGTGTCTCATTAATGTGACCCAGTCTACAATGCCATAAGAAAGCCTGATTTAAATCTGGAGACTTTCTTTTAAGTGTGTTCTGGACACTGAAGACCTGAGCTTGATTCAAAACGTATATACCGTATTTCAATGTACCTGACCCAATCAGAACTTGATTCAGGTGGATGTTTACTACATCGCTTACAAAAGTAAAATCATATCCTTTCTTAGAAAGTAAGGATACAGATATGATATTACAAGTCGCACCTGGTACATAAAAACAGTCACGCAGAATCAATATCTGCCCAGTTGTCAGTCCTAGATGATATTCCCCTACGGATTCAGCATACATGCTCATTCCTTTAGCAACCCTAAGAGTCATATCACCTTTCCTGATAATCCTACGATTTCTCAGAGCCTGTAACGAATTACAGATATGAGATCCTGATCCGGTATCCAATACCCAGGAAGTAGGGTTAACTGACATACAGTTCTCAATTACAAACACACCCAAAGCCGAAGCCACAACATGCTTCGAATTCTGGCTACTGGCTATACTAGCCCTGCAATCCTTCTGCCAATGTTCATTCCTGTAACAATAGGAACGTCCCTCTTCCACTATATCCATTCCTGAAACTTCTGCCCTTCCCTTTCTTTCTACTTCCCTGGTTTCCTTTAGGATAGTAGGTAGGGACTGTTGAACTAAGTCAGCATCTGATCTGTTCTTCAACGTGGTCTTCAGGTCCGAGAGCTCAAAAGAGCTGGTCTCTGTAAGGATGTTGTCCCCTACAGATGACCCGATAGCCAACCTCGCTGGAAGCAATTCGTTCGAGATCTCATATCTTGCGATACGAGATTGCTCTCCATATAAAACTTTGTTATGGAGGAAGATAGAAGCTGTGCCCATCTTCTCGTGCTGCCTCTGGTATATACCATCAACTGAGGCTAACACGAGGCACTTGGCTTTCGCACAGTCTTCTTCCGATGTCCTACGGATATCAATATCCGTGACAGGGGAAACTGGACCTGAGACGGCAGGGGTTGGATCAGTCAAGAGGTGTCCCAGCTTGTCATGGGCAATGGACATCTGGACAGACCTTTGCCAGTCATAACAGTCAGATTCAGTCATTTTATTATCTAGATGTAACTTAGGTGCGGTCATTAGGTCGCTGCAATTAAGAGAGAGAGAAGAAAACACTTAGCATGATGCTCTTGCAAGTTTAGATTGGTTTTTAATTTATCTAAACAGGATGGCTCCCACTGTCTCTCGAATCCCTCCTCAAACCATAAAGGAAGAATTAGTCAGGATCAATCTCACCATACAATACTTGCTTAACCGTTCAGCCAGGCCAGTGTTGGTACTTCGAGGGAGGTTTTCCAACGCTTTCGCGAAGTTCCTTAATTAAGTAACCTCTTTTCCCTGTGGGCGTAGCCCCGCTAACACCTTTCTAGACACCTACTTGGTTTATAGCATTGATCGTTAAGTGAAAAAGTTCCCGAGGAGTAGCATATACTCACAGTAGGATCGGGATCCAAATATCATCGCGTGATAAAACCGAAGGAATCCTACCAGAATCATCACACTCCAAATGGTATGCAGCGCTAGCAAGTTTCAGTACTTATGAAACTCCCGATGTGGATTTTTGCCCTATGCTCTTATGACCTTGACTTTGTCCAACAAATCATAAGTCACATGTCAAGTTCTACCCGTCATTATCTAGGTTAATTTGAACCCACCCGCACATACCCTTGACTTTGGCCAACAAGGCAGTACGACTGTCCCAAACCAACGCATCTATCTATGCTACATATGAATACCCAATAGCTACCAAACACTGTGCCTTGACTTTGGCCAACAAACACAGCTTGAATACTATTGACACTCCATACAAAATGACGGAGGGCTACGGATGGTTTTGGCAAAACCGTGAACGCAGTGAACTTGATATAATCGATGGAATGAGATAGCTTTTTAAAAAGGAGTGGTTCAAGCTCCGCGTTTAAAAGTTTGGTTTTGAAAAGAACCGAGTGGTTTTCAAAGTGTTCCAATCGACTTTTACTTGGTTTATTTTCTTGCATTAGTTCTTTTAATGCGTCCCATCATTTAATCCTACCATTGCAAAAAACAACCAAAATATGACGTACGCTTATGCCATTCGCATTCGCCACGGGGCCCCGTCATCACCCGTTAGGTTACTTAACTAACGACAGAGCGGGGGCTGGGCTAGCGCGGCTGTAAAACATAAGCAACGCCTAAATAGTTATCATATATAAATATATAGCAATGATAGACATTACAGATCACAGATGAATACATTGGATATACTAGGAACCCGCAATCCATTCGAGCCTGCAACGAAAAACGGATTACACGGTCGCGGTGAATAGCCAATACCCCACCCAAGACCCCTACGGGTGCGGCAAACTACCCGCCAAGTACCCGAAGCGAAGCAACCTCCCTCAACACCGTGAGTAGGCCACTCGGCACTTCGAGATACCCGGTAGTTTGTGCACCCCCTCCATGGGTCTATCCTAGGAGCAAAAACAGTAAAAAGAATTATACAATGACGGCTACAACCCCGACTCGGTTGTGCGGCCAAACAAATAATAATACATCAATTTACATATTACATGAATGAAAGAAAAAGAAACACTCATCTCACATCCACCCCCGGCTATTCACCCGCGACAATCCAACGTATTCATATACACATACTATCAATAAACACAGATCACAGATATGTATAACCCCCACTAATCAACGTATAGCGATTAGCAGACGTTCAATACATATAAACATCACAGATATAACCGATTAGTCAAAGTACAGTGAAGTTCGATCAAAAAATACGGATTTATAGGCCCCCAAATACAAATTTCTATTCTGGAAAATCTGGGCAGTAATAAACCATCTTAAAAATCCCAAAACCACAATAGAGGAATACTGCACCAAACTCGGTCCAGAGAAGAGTCAAAACAGCGGCGGTTCCGCGGCAATAGGCATGCTTTTGCCGCGGAACCACCGCGCTTTGAACTGTTCACTTGGCCGTTTTTGGTGTACTTCTTCACAAAACCCTGAGCCGATTTTTGAAGTATGATTTTTTATTTTTAGAGCAGAAAAAATTTTAACAGAAACTTAGGGTTTTGCATGTTTTAGTTTTGCGATTTTTCCGATCGAACTTCCATACACTTTACTAACTAGCTAGTTTATTTTTAGTTAGGCTATGATACCACTGTAAGTCCACGTTGCCCACCCCGGTGCTTGCGGGGAGGCGGAAAACGGAATAAAAATCGGATTTTTATCATGCTAGGCAACATGGACTAGACAAAGGAGGATCTTTGCTAAACAAAAACTAACTAAAAGCTAACTAGATTTAGCTATAGGGTAGAAAGGTTATACCTTGAGCTTTATGTCCTTCTCTCCTTGCTCCTTGGAGTGGTAGAAAGGGATCATCTTGTCGCCTTCTCTAGTCGAACAAGGATCCACCTGAGAGCCTCAACCTTTGGCTTCAACTTCAAGCTAGAAGTAACTAAGGTGCTAGAAGTGCTAATTCTAGAACCCTAGATGAGAGTAGAGATTATCTAGAAGAGGTTTTCTCAAGCTCAAGTATTTCTCAACACATGAGAGGGGAGAGCTTGAGAGAGAGGAAGAGGAGGAGAGAGAATGAATATGATAGAAATGAGAGAATAATGAAGCATTCTCACATATATGTGTGAATTATTGTAAATTAATAATTTGTGAGATAATTGTCATGGCTTAATCAAGACATGACCATTATCATTTCATATTTAATGCTAATTGCAAGGATCAAAGAGTATCTTTTATATGGAATGATGATGGTCAAAGTGTCAACCTAGGTCAACAAGTTAAGAGTGGTCAAATAGTCATCAACCCTAACCATGCACAATTATATATAACTAATATCAATTAACCATAATACACACATAAGCATTAGGGTTGGCAAAATGACAATGGTCATTAACCCTAATCAAAGTCCTCTCCCTCTGTCTCAATCAACTGTGCATATGCACCCGTATTCGTGATCCGAGGAACACGAATACAAAGAGATAAAACCAATCCCAAATCATATACTAGGATCTGGCTTAAACCAAAGCCCGCTAGTATAAGCTGTCCGGACAGCAAACGTGCACAAGTGCGCGGATGTGAACGAACCCTGTCGCAAAACCATGCGACCTCTACTCATTTTGCCTAAAGGCGAATAGCTCTCTGTGTGGGACTCTAAAGACTCGACACTACGCTGGCAGTGGGTTTAACCACAGACCACAAGCGACACTAGCTGTACGTAACGGTCCCCAGGTAGATGCCGATAAGAAGACTGACGAGGTGAACCCATCTGAACTCCTACTGAGCCTGTATGTGACAGTCTCCGTACAGTCCGGTCTGTTCGTCTGATACATCGCATGGCGGGCCTAGGGGGGCGGTGAACGTCAGTCCCCTAATAGCGGTACAAGTCGTGTCAGAGTGTAGCCCAGAACACCCTGAGATAACACTGGAAACCTACCAGTATATCTCGCTTGCCCTGGCCAGGGACTACTCGTGTAATGGCTCTCCTAGACACAGCACGATGTCAACCCCCAATACCGGGAGAGACGAATCCTGTCTAACCGTCACTGCCTCCAAGTGCTTCGGGACTGCACCCAACTACTACCTGTTTGCACGACTCCTTTGAGCCGTGGTAGGGTAGTAATCAAACTACAGTGGGAACACACTCGAGGCGAAGTGACAGTGTCAAGTCAGCAGACTAAGCTGTACTCATGTCACCTGGGAACTGATAACTGACGATAGGTATAATACCAACCAACAGTTCCCGACGAGTCCTGTCCAGTGTACTCGTAACCTAACGAGCACCCGCATACTATCTCAAGTACGACGTACTGACGGCTGTGGGACAGACCGTCTCCCACGCTGGGATGAGAAGCGCATACGCTAGTCTACTCCGGAGTATCGATGCCCTGTCTCGATAGTCCAACGACTAGGGACCTGTATAAGGATGTGCTTATGGATTACCCAGCCCCCACGAGTGTGAGCGCCATCACAACGCTGGTAATCAAGCAAAGATCCTAAGGGCTCTACTAATATGTATATAAGCGATATGCTAAAAGAAACACATGCACATATTGAAGTAGAGACAAACCAAGTAGCATATTACCATTTTGAGCAAGATTGTATATACAACTGTGAATATCCCAAGCTTCCATTAAGTAATATACAAGCTAGTATGATACAGTAATGGCCTCTAGGGCATATACACTAACAGTATATATGAGGATAATGGGTATATTATTAGGTTGCCGTAGGAGAAAATTTTCCTTCATATGGCTGTCAAAAGTCAATTCTTAATCTCTTTGTGGATGATCAGTTCTATCAATCTTGATCTCAATGGTTTAAAATCATGTTACACATACAACACGAATGCACAACAAACGCATCATTAGAGAGTGATTCAAGATGTTCAAGTTAAAACCAATATATGATACTCGATGATAATATGAAACCTTCATATTCTCATCGATACTCATATATGAAACTAAAAGCGCCACTTAGTCCCCGTCTATCGGTTAACATACGTTCGATGTTCGTCGTGATATAGAATTATACGAAGGTTGTTTAATATCGGACGGTATAGCTCGATACTAACAACCGTCGTATAGTCTATATGACGAGAAGATTCAATCGTATGGTAATCGATAGATTTGTCCCGTGTGGACAAGTTAGGAATGTATAAAGCAAACACCTTCATTCACTTATGTTTTCATCCGTTTCGAGATATTTCGTCGGTACCTTTCCGCTGGTTCTCCGTGTACAAAGATAGATTAGATGTTCATTTCAACGTTGTTTCACAGCTTTGAAATGATTATCTATTCTATTACAGTGTACTCGGAGAACAGCGGGGAGGTGCTGCCGAAATTTACTCGAAACGGTTGAAAGCACAAGTGAATGAGTGTTCGCTCTATACATTCTTAATGGGATAGAAGCCTTACCCCCGACAGCCGGAACACACACATACAACAAGAATACACAACAAACGCATAATTAGAGAGTGATTCAAGATGTTCAAGTTAAAACCAATATATGATACTCGATGATAATATGAAACCTTCATATTCTCATCGATACTCATATATGAAACTAAAAGCGCCACGTAGTCCCCGTCTATCGGTTAACATACGTTCGATATTCGTCGTGGCATAGAACTATACGAAGGTTGTTAAATATCGGACGGTATAGCTCGATACTAACAACCGTCGTATAGTAGAACTATATGAAGGTTCTTGATGAAGCAACCACATTTTGTTCCCGCTATCTGGATGAGAACATTGAGACAAGACTTAACCGGTCTCGAAGAATTCAAGACGGGCCATATGGTAAAGCCGATTATAAGAGGGTAGACACTATGTTTATCAACAAGATATACCGGTTTATCTTGCTTAATTGCGCATGTCTTGAACAAATTAGAGAGTAAGTTTTTTTGGATTAATTGTTATATTTGTGTTTGTGTGTGTATGAAATGATATAATATTAATGTCACCATTATTTGTCGAAAACAAAATTCATTTTAACGAGGTACGTGAGGGGCATCCTGATTGGAACGAAGAACGATTAGAAAAATATCATCAGGATAATTTTTGTGATTGGGTCACAGATCATGTAAGTTATTCGAATAACATATTGCTATCAGTTTTAATCTAAACTTGTATCGTTATGTATTTTTCGTAAAATTTGTTTTGTTAGATCCACGATCCGAACTTGTCTGCATCATTTGAGAGTGATTCAAGATGTTTAGCTCAATTTCCTAATATGGAGGTTGCATATTACAAAGGATTTGATGTCCTTGGATAAAAATTCGAAGTTAAGGACATAGAAACATCTAGAACCACTCAGAATAGTGGGATTGCGACGGTAGGATCGGACGGTGTGATTTATTATGGGTACTTAAATTGTATACTCGGTATCCACTATCCCGGACGATCAGAACCCTTTTATATATTCCAGTGTACTTGGTACGATACGCGAACCGATACGGATAAGTGGAGAAGCAATCTTGGGACTTGGAAAGATGAATATAGATTGACCAGTGTGAACACACTTCGATTTTACGGTCAGGAAGATCCGTTTATCTTTCCGAACCAAGCGTTCCAAGTATACTACTCACAGTGTTTGAAGCATCCGGGATAGAGTGTTGTATACCGATGGAAACCCAGGGATGTCTACGATGTCTCAGAATTCGAGGACAGCGATGAGGATGAAGAAGAGAGAAGGCTTAGAGTGCTCCGACCATCTGTTTCGAAGGACGGGTTGTCTTCGGCCGATCATGAAGTTACGTGGGTTAGAAATGACATCGACGATGAAATCCAAGTAGATATGTATAATGCGCCCATGAAACGAAAAAAGGTTATCAGTAATGTTATATTATTACTTCACAATTTACGATCTATACATATATAGTCAATACTTTTAATGATTGTCTAATGCGTCCACGAACCGTTTATCTAGATTTGATGACGATGATGGGAGCAGCGAGGGGCGGCAGGAGCTCCAGCCGCGGCACCGGCAGAGGCAGAGCGGTTCTGCCGCCCGGAGAGCTGCGTAGGGAGCTTCAGAGGGCTGGTCTTACACCCAGATCGGAGACCCCTTCGGATGCCTCCTTCCGTGTGGAATTTGCCACACCTCCAGGTATATTGCACGCATATCCATTTTGAATGTAATATTATAGATATTCATGCATGTTTATGTCAAAATTACTTATATTGTCAATGTTTGATTGTCTAGTTGTTGGTGATGCGTCCACATCAGGGACAGAGGCCACTCCCTCTCCTCCAGGTATGTTTATATATCATATAGTGCATGTATATTGATTTAGAATGCTATATCATAAATATACACACATTCCTTTTGCTCTTACTTAGATAGTAATTTTTATTATTGTCCAGCTATAGGTGGTGACACCACCGCACCTGCGGGTATGTTTATATATCCTATAGTGCATGTATATTGATTTAGAATGTTATATTATTGATCTATACATTCTTTTTGTAATTACTTATATAATCTATTTTTAATTATCTAATTATAGGTGGTGCGTCCACATCTGACGCAGGGGCCACTCCTGCCACTTCCGTACCCTCCGCATCGTCTGTAGGTTAGTATGAATAAATATAAAATATTTATTCATTTTACATATGCTCTATAGAATAAATGTGAACTTCATGGAAATTTAGCGTCAATGTTTATTTTCTAGTTGGAGGGGATGCGTCCGCATCCGGGACACCGGCCGTTCCTCACCGGAGGAACTATCGTCCCGCTCGTGCTGCTGCCCGGGCCCAGGCTCGTACTTTAGTCACCGGAGGTATATATCACACTTCAATTTTCATTTAACCTTGATTTCTTAATACAACTTTGTCTTAATATTGATTGTCTTGATATTTCTTGCAAACGCAGGGCCTCCCCATCCCCAGAGGGGGACTCGAGGCCCGAATCAGTCCCATAGGCTGAGGCCTGACAGAGCTAGGGGGAGGCAGCATTCCCCCTCTTTTTTACCCTTGATTATCGTTATACCGGTCCTCATGTCGAGAGGTTCGGCCGGTATATGGGGGATGAGAGCCGGCTCGTGAAGAACTATCCACTTCACGTTAAGTGGGGCGAGCAGCACTGGCGCTCATTCGCCCTCTTCTTTGATCAGGCTTGGGTATTAATATATATTTTTATTTGATTTATCCAATATATTTATTATTAACACTTGCAATCTAATAACAATGTTTTTTTTGTATTTTCAGTTGGATTACGATTTTCAGCCTGTACCCGACCCTGATCACCCTGGGAGGGTGCTCGACCTTCATGCTCTGTATAATGGCCTGATGAAGAACATGCAGACCAAGGTCCGATACAACAGGAATGAGCTGAAGGCCGACTGCTACTCCCTGTGGATGGCGACCCCCGAGGTAGAGAGAGCGGCCCTCCTATCTACTCCGACCTTTGCGAGAGTCGACGTAGAGACATGGCCTCTATTGTGCGAATATTTCGACTCTCAACGCAAATAGGTATGTATTTTAAATGTAATTCATTGTTTAGGATATAATTTATTTTCTTGTGTTCCTTAATTAGAAAACTAAATGTGAATGTGTTGTACAGAAACAGGCCACTCAAACTATAGAGAATAGGAAGTCGGCGAAGAGGGGTCGCCCCACTTATACAGGTGGCTCGAGGAATATTACTCGAGCCATGGAGTTATCGGTAAATTACAATAGACCAGCCTTTGTGATATAATGCAATATTAAGAGTTATTTTCTAATATATCTAATATTAAGAGTTATTTTCTAATATTGCAGACAGCTCAGACCCTGGCGCAAGGTGGTACACCGAGCGTGCTGTCCGCATATCTTGCCGTCCACGGCACCTCGACAGATCCCGCCACGGGCGAGCTTCGATATCCCGACGTCGCTACCCAGAAGTATTGCGTAAGTGTTAATATTTATTCAACCCCTATTTGAAATTTTAGTTTTGGAAGGTTCAAATTTAAATTTTATACTTATATTTTACTGCTTAATGTGGGTGTAGGAGCGGGTGGTTGAGCGGGTCGAGACATCGGGGATCGATTTTACCGGACAGAACGATACGAGGCTGCTGACCCCAGTCCTGGACGCCGCACACGGAGGGCCCCATGGAGGTTGGGAGAGAGGCCGGGGACTGGGCCCTAACAGGGCCCATATAAGGTTGGACTCCACCCCGGCGGTTACTTCCTCCCTCTCCAATGAGCGACGTGTCCAGCAGGAACTGGAGAGCTTGAAGGCCACCGTTCAGGAGTTGAAAGAGATGCTGGTATGTATACTACTTAATAGTAAAATATCATGTCATATTATAGATATCAACATATCCAATATTAATACGTAGCCTGAGCTTATTTGGTTGTAGACTTAGTTTTAATTAATCATACATACATATCTAATTAAAATAAACTACGGTTTTCCAAACTAGATATCCAAATGGGGTTTCGAAATAACTTGATAATGATACGAATTCGAATAATACACAGTTCTTACTCGCTTATTACACACGTTAAGTCCAGACGCGACAGGGTACATCGGCCGAGCCTCCACATGCATCTCCTTCGCCTGCGGCTCAGCAAGCCACTACATCGGCCGCGGTTCCGCAGACAGCTCCTATAGCTCCACCGCCCGCTCAGACTCCCGCAGCCGCGGCTCTGCAAGCCACTACCTCAACGGCGGCTGCGCAGACCACATCACCAGCTCCACAGCCCGCTCAAACTCCCGCACGCTCCGCATTGCATGATTTATTGACCGAGGAGCAGGCGCGCCAGATTCTGGCGTTTATCAGAGGTGGAGCTGGACCGAGCTAGGGTAGCTTTTTGACTCTTATTTTTTGAAACATGTATTTATTTATATGATACATATTGTACTACATTTTGGACGATATTGATATTGGTGGTGTTTGCGTGTTTATATTTATATCATATTCTGCCTTTTGGTTTCTTTTGTATATTATATGCGTGAGATGTGATTATGAATACTGTGATATATGTTCTGTGTGATGATTAATTTATATTTGATCGATGTATATATTATTGTGCACAGGGCGAGAAAAAAATAGGCAGCCCTTTTTAAAAAAAAACCCTGATAATATGTACCTACGGATTAATCCGTAAGGCCCAACGTTGCCCTTACGGATTAATCCGTAGGGGCAAAATATCAGGATAACTGATATTTTCCCCTGTGATCTCAGTATCAGGGGGTTAAGCTTGCCCCTACGGATATATCCGTAGGGGCAAACAAATGCCCCTACCCAGTTATCCGTAGGGGCAAAATATCAGGAATCCTGATATTTTGCCCCTACGGATATGTACCTATGCATGTATCCGTAGGGGCTACTGCTTGGCCTTACGGATTCATCCGTAGGTACACCTAATCTATTTTATAAAACCGTAAATAAAATAAATTTTTTGCCCTTACGGCCTATTCCGTAGGGCAAACTGGACCTACACAGAACTCCGTAGGGGCAAGTTCAAGGCTTCGACTTGCATCTACGGTGTTTGTACCTACAGGGTATTTTCTTATCTCTACGGATATATCCGTAGGGGCAGTGGTTTGCTCCTACGGATAAATCCGTAGAGGCAACCCTTATTTGTAGTAGTGCGCAGTGGAGATAAACTAATAAGTATTATTTGTTGTATTTTCGGTTGGTTATGAGTTCTCTGTCGCACGACTTGTCGAGTTATTGAGATCTGATAGATTCCAAACCCTAGACCCGATATGCAATACTCTTAGACGAAAAGACCAGACTGTACGGTGACTGTCGCTTATAGACTTTGTAGGGTCCGGATGAGTTTACTCATCGAGCTGCTTTTATCTTGATCATACCTAGGTAGCCGTTACGTACAACTATTGTCACTGACGTGCTTGTGGGTTAACCCGTCAGGGAATTGGATCTGAAAGTGTTTCGGATTCAAGCGGATATGATCTTATATAAACTCCTGCCTGCGTATTGACAGGTCTTTAGAGTCCTGCAATGAAAGTGCCTACCCGGACTAAATGTTGATGTAGCGTGCGTATATGATACGTACCGGAGTTCGATCAAATGTATGATTTAATCGAATGTCCGAAAAATACTAGCCGGTTTAAAAACTGGAATATTAAGTCAAGTGTTGAATTAACAACCGCATTTTGATATGGTTTCTAGTATTGTGTATTGGATACACACTCTTTATTTTTATTATATTAGTATGCGATACTGATATATTGTTATTGCGTATACGATACGTAATATGGAAATGTATTTAATACATATTTTCTTCTCTTTATAAATATGTATTTATATATATAAAGTAAAGAGAAATGATATATATTAAGAATAAACATGAAGATAAAAGAAAAGAAAAGATTAGAAATGAAAAGAAATGAAATGAAAAGAACAAATAAGAAGAGTGGACTTCTTCTTTATTATTTTCTCTTCTTTTCTTTGATGAGTCATTTCTTCTCTTCTCTTCTTATTCTTTTCTTTTAAAGTTAATTTTTATTCATATTTTCCATGACACTTCCTCGTCGTCTTCTTCCTACTCTCTTAAAAAATGGTGGAGGTTAGAAATGAGTGTGGAATTCAAAAATAGAGTTTTTTTTATCACATCACCTCACACATTAACTTAGCAAGTTAATTGTGTGAGTTTCTCCACTAGAAAATGGAGATGGAGTTTCGGATGGCCACTCTTCACCGCGGATCATTTACAGTGAGGCGGTTGGCTAGTAGGGTCTCTGGAGATCACAAAGTCTAATTTAGGTCATCTGATGGCGATCAGACACGGTACAAAGGTTGTAGCACTCTAAACTTGCTCTATTTTCTTTTTACTATTGCATGAATTTGATGATCTTGGTTAGGTTTTGGTTCTACGTTTGAAAAATTATTGTTTTCTAATTCCGTCGCGGTCCATGAACGTCAAGACCCATGAATCAAAACCCTACAATGGTATCAGAGCCGAATCAAATACTTGTACTTGTTTTTGTGGTAAATGAATTCATATAACCATTTTTCAAAACCAATTTCTCGTTGTTTTAAAACTGTTCGAAAACTAGCGAATAAACTTGCTTGTTCTCGCGTTTCGGGGTTCACGGTTTAGACCGAAAGCCCTGTGGAAGCGCGAGAGTGACCCCTGGGTTGTCCCCGTAGGCTTAGGTCGGTCCCCACTACCCAAGACCACCAAAAAGTGGCCTCAGATGTGGGATGGACTAACCAGCTCACGGCTGTGTGCTGGTTGATCCAGCAGCCAACCCATAGCCATAAATCTGTCGCCATGGGTTTGGGCCCCACCTAATGTCTCCTTGGGCCCTATGGGTTGTACCCGAGGTCACCACAGAGTCTTGGTCAATTTTTGGGTCTTTCGTGACTCTTTTTGTGCAAGATATGCGAAGGTTTTCGGATGCGGAGTGGACTTGAATTTCAGTTTTTTGCAATTCAAGTTTGCGACTCCGCCGGTTGTTGAATTCATTGGCCATGGTTCTGAAATGAAACGATTAAAGTGTTTAGTCGAGTTAATTCGATGGCATGTGGTGATATGTGGTGGTTAACGTCGACGAATTAATAAGTGATCAATTCGACAGGGTTGCAAAAGTGCGTTTGAATTGTTCTATGCATTTGATATATGTTGATATATTTCTTTGTTGGAATGCATTGGACTATCGCGAAATGAATAGCCCCTTGCGGTATTGTGAAGTGATGTGTTTCATTTTTATTTCATGTCAAGCATATGTATATTATTTTGTTCGAGACGAGCTCTAAAATGTAGCCACCGTTTCTGCTAAATGTATATTCTTTTCGGCGGCACAACGGTTCACATGTGGCTGTAGTCACTGCTTGATGTATTAATATTTGTCGGGACAGTATTAGGTTGCGATCCTTGTCTCCATTGTATAATACATGTTATAGGATTACCCCGCGGAGAAGCGCACAGGTGGCCGGGTACTACATTGCAGCGGGTGGCCATCTCAAGGAGTTGAGATCGGGTCACTCAAGTCAAGGATTAGCGGGTTGCTTACCGCACTTGTAGGGGGTACAGGATAGACCCACGGAGGAGTGCTCATGTCACCAGATTTGAGAAAGTGTCAGGTGGCCCCTTCATGGTGATGATGATGGGTCCCGGTAACTTGTCGCACTCGCAGGGGTCTGCTTTTGGCTACGCACGGTCTATTCATGCAACCGGGGAATATCGCATTTCATTTGTGGCTCGAACGAAACGTGGGATTCCTAGGTAATTCAACCATTCCTATTCTGAGATGTTCACTATATGCTTATGATATGATTACCTGCCTGTGATGATATTTATTGTTTGTCTGTAATGCTGATTACCTGCCTGCGATGATATATATAGTGATATGTATGATATATAAATAGATGCTATATACGTTTTGCACCCGCGCTAGCCCTGCCTCCGCCCTGCCGTAAATTAAGTAACCTTACAGTGAAGACCCGGGGCCCCGTGGTGAATGCGAATGGAGTATATGTGCATTCTATTTTCTTTTCATGTTTTCTGTGATTATATAAGAAGATGATAGGTAATGTGATTATCTATATGATGGAATTGCATTGATTCGGATTAATGCAAAGAAAACAAACATAAAACACGTTGTAGGAACCATTTTTTTCTAAAAACTAATAGCCGTATTCTTTTGCTTTGTATCGAGGTATTCGGTTAGGAATACCCTGCACCTCATTCGATAAGGGAAGAGCCTTGATCCCTTCACCGGGATTTTGCTCTTAAGCAAAAGTTTATGTAACTATAAATTAAAAAAACCCACTCGGTTCCTACGATAATATCAAGTTCTTTACGTTAAAAGTTTTCTTCAAAACTAGTCGTAACCCCCTGTCATTTCAGAAGGTCGAGTACTTAGTATCCGTGCTATGTTTAATGACTATGTTATGGCATAGTGTACGGCAGCTAAGTGATGTCTTCCTGTTAGCATATTTGTTGAAGTCAAAAATTGCATCCCGGTTGACCAAGTCAAAGTCAAAGTCAAAATCAACCCCAAGCCAAGTGGGCCCATGCCCAGGTCGAGTCCGAACATAAAGCGGCCGGCCTCCCCCATGCCAAAATGAAATCATGTAATAAATAATTTTTATGTAATTTTTTATGCATGAATGTAAACAATATGGGCATAAAGCCAAATTTTTGTAAGCCCATGGCTTATGTGCAAAAAGAAATAGCACATGAGCCATGGGATGGGCAAAATGCCATTTTGAAAATCCCAAGGGGCTATATGTAAATATGTAAGCCTATATAAGGCAACATGATGATGAATAAAAAAGACTTTTTTCATTTCCCTAAAAATCTAGGGTTTGTGCCTCTTTCCCCCTTTCTGAAGGTTCTAAATCTTTTTCTTTCTTTTGAATTAAATCAAGAGTTTTACTCTTCCTTTTATAAAACTAAATAGTTTTTCACCACAAAACCCATAAAGGGGAACTCAGATCTTCCATCAGATCTCAGAAAGGAGAGATTTTTAAAATCTCATATTTCTTGATCTTCAAGGTCCGGCCAACAAAGGAAGAAGAAGGATACCCATCTCCAGAAACCCCACTTTGGGGAAGATCCAGGGCTCAAGGGGAGAAGCCCCTTTATCAGCTTCAAATTATCCTAGGAGTTTAACTCCTCATATATATATATAGTAAGTGTTCCTTCCTGGGAGTACAACTCCCATTGCAGGGACCAAGTCCCTTTTGCCTTCCTTGCGCTCAGAGTGCTAGCGCCCGAGCGCTCACGTGCCCGACACGTAGGGCGCTCGCACTTAAAGCGCCAGCGCTCTTGCGCTAGCGCCCGAGCGCCCACTTGTCCGACACGTGGGGCGCTAGCGCTCAAAGCGCTAGCGCTCTTGCTCTCTTGCGCAAGCGCCAAAAGCGCTAGCGCCCGAACGCCCACGTGTCCGATACGTGGGGCGCTAGCGCTCATGCGCTAGCGCCCAAAACTCTAGCGCCCGAGCGCCCACGTGCCTGGCACCTGTGACGCTAGCGCCCAAAGTGCTAGCACCCCAACGCTCAAAGCGCTAGCGCCCGAGCGCTTTCTCCCACGCATCCTTTGGATGTCCTTTTCCCTTATGTGTGTACACACACACACACTCCAGAACACTGTCCCTCTCAGAAAAAAATTTGGGCCGGGGCGCTGCCCCGCACCCCGCAAGGGTGCTGCTAGCCCTCTTGACCCCCAGCCCGCTATCCGGATAGCAGGACCCCCGTAAAAACTTTGTGGGGCCCCCGATACATCCAAGACCCCTTCAAAACACGATAATGCACATTGAGTTCGCATGACCAGTTTAACCCGTTAATCGGAGGTTCTCTCGCTCCAAAGGCGAGGGGTAATTAACGGCAGCTTAGTCCGCGACTGCCGGAGATTCGGATCCCCACAATCATTAAATCCCAGCCTACCCTAAGCAGGGGGAATCTGTAATGCGCCTGACAAGCGCGCGCGTATTCCCATCTCAATAGGGTGACGAGAAACACCCTACAGATTCTGGCACGCCCGGTGTGACCAATCTCTCCTCCCATATTTCGGGTTAAGCATTCATGTGAACTCAATCAATATACATATCTATATTTGTACTAAAATAATGCTCTTTCATGCAGGTTTTAAAGCAATCACTTTTCAACAATGTCTCCAAAGATGAACCCAGCTCTCAGCACGGCTCCCATCTCTTACACGATGAAGATGGACGCCAGGACGGTCCTTCCGGCCAGTCTCGGGAGACAATGGAAGGAACCGCCGCTACCATTTGGCTCTATTCTGTTCGTGTCAGCTAACGCCATCCCAGCTCTTCATCCCCCGGTGACAGACAAACCGGTCTCGAAAGGCAAAAGGCCAAACGTGGTGGTCTCGAAAGCACCCCAACTCAAACGCAAGTCGGTGTTTGCGCGTCTCTCCTTGGCCTCAGCTGGGGGCAAGGCCATCAACACCAACAAAGCAACAAGGCATCACGAGCAAGCTCCGGTGGTGCCCCTGACAACTGCTCGATCGGGTGTCTTCTCTAAGCTCCCCGCTAATCGACTCACGGTGGCTTCCCAGGAAACAGATGCCCGCCAATCCCTTAAAATTGAGAAGGTAAGGCAGAAAAGGTTCAGATATAGAGCCAACAAAAGGGCTAGGGCTCCTGCTAGGCTGAATCTCATAAGATTCGAGGAACAGGGTTACCCCGCCAAAGATGAGGGGATGGCTGAATATGTTATCCACACCATCTATATGATGGGCACGCGTCCCAGCCACAACCTTCACAGCAAAAAAAAGGATGGGGCCACCACATCTCAAATCCAACCTGGTGTGAATATAGCTGACACTTCTCAAGACCAGCATCCTCCGGAGGGTGATGAAAATCCTCCCAGTGAGGCGGATAGGCAGAGAGAGCCCTCAGTCCATGAGGAGTCGGGCTCGGAGAGCGAAGATGAGCCAACTTTCCATCCTAAGATCGCAAAGCAGCAACTTCTCCAGGAGCTCCGAAAGCAGCTCAGAAACAAAGACAAGGAGATGGCCAAGCTCTACTCAAAAATTGACGACTTGACAAACGTCGTCTTACAGCTCATGGCCCGACTTGCCTCTCAGCCGCCCAATCAAGCACATGGCTCTGCTCATGAACAGGGAAACGATGTCCCATGGCAACCGACGCCTATTCCCTTGTTCCCCTCCGAACGGCGGCCGGGACGCGGGACGTCTCGCCTGAGGTTCGGGGCAGATGCTAATTGGTGCTATCCGTCTACCTCTCCGAAGATGCCAAGTTGATTTATGGCACCATGTATCGAAGGTTTAAACGGATGCGTCCGATGTAGCAGACTTCGTCAGATTCCCCCTCGCTTGAGGGGTTTTTGATTGTGGGGACGCTCTTCCCTGCAGGCGTAAGCCCCTGCAGTTAATTACGCTACCGCATTGCGGTAACAACTTTCTCCTTCTCCAGATGGTCACTTCGTGTCGTGTGTGTTTGTTTTATTTGTGGTTGCCCGTGGATTGTATACGGAGACCAATTTATGTCGTCTTCCGTAGGACGTGGATTAGTCCAAATCCGTATTTTCTTAGATTTGGTTTTGGGGTTTTGGTTTGAGGATACGTTAGCCATATTTGAGGCTAAGATCAACTCAAACGTTTGTTAAGGATACGTTAGTCTAATTTGAGACTAAGATCAACTTAACGGGATCGTTTAGATCCGACAAAAGAGCATTTGGGGGCTCTATTGTTCCAGTTTAGGGACATAGTGGTCCATTAAATGTATGGCCGTCGGGACCCATCACCTCTCTGACGACGTTGAAGGATTACAACGACAGATGTCAGAGGAGTTCAGAGATATACCCTTGAGCTAGAGTTGATTAGGGGGTTTATAGTCCAATTTGGGACTAGAGTCTGTTTGAAAGTTTAAGGATACGTTAGCCATTTTTGAGGCTAAGATCAACTTAAACGGTTGTTAAGGATATGTTAGTCGAGTTTGGGACTAAGATCGACTTAACGGGATCGTTTAGATCCGACAAAAGAGCAATTGGCTCTATTGTTCCAGTTTAGGGACATAGGGGTCCAATGCCAGTTTAGGGACATGGTGGTCCATTGGTAGTTTAAGGACGCATAAGTCCATGGGTTTAAGGACCCCACAGTCCATATCTTGGTTTAGGGACGCATAAGTCCATGAGTTTAAGGACCCCACAGTCCGTGTTGATGTGTGGTTGTCGGGACCCGTCACCTCTCTGAAGACGTTGAAGGATTACAACGACAAATATCAGAGGAGTTCAGAGATGTACCCTTGAACCAATGAGTTGGTTGAAAGAGCAGATGTGCTCAGTTCAAGATGATTTGAGGACTTATGGCCAGTTTGGGCTAAGTCCAACTATGTTTGAAATATTGGCCCTCTGTTGGTCCATTGAAGAAGAGGCTTTGCCTCTAAAAACTTAGCCAATTTGGCTAAAACTAGTGTTAAACACTACAGACCAACAGTGTTGAACACTGGGAATAAGATTAGCAAATTAGTGTTAAACACTAAAAGATAATCAGTGTTAAACACTGCAAATAGAGTTTTCCAATTAGTGTTAAACACTAAGGAGGGAGGGGTCACGTGCGGACACGTGAGAGCGCCCTGATTTCCCTTATTTTATTCTGCAGATCAGTGTTTAACACTTTTAATTTCCTGGCCATCACGTGTGGGCACGTGATGGAGGCCCCCGCTCTGGTCTGTTAGAATGCTCATTAGGGGTCACGTGGTGACACGTGAGGGCGCCCTAAATGTGGAGCCAGATCTCCTTTTCTTCGTTCTGCAAGTAAGCGTTAAACACTTTTTATGTTTTCTTTGGAGCATCACGTGTTGGCACGTGATGGGGGTTTATGCATCGAATATTACAGCACTCGCTGAGGGGTCACGTGGGGACACGTGAGAGCGCCCAAAGCTTTCATTCCCTTTGCTTTTTCTTTCTGCGTTTTGGGAGTCACGTGGGAGCACGTGGGGTGATGCTTCAAAGTTCTTTGCAGGGGATCTTTTCAAGGGTCACGTGGGGGCACGTGACCCTAGTTCTTTTCATGAACAGAGATCTTTTAAGAATTGAATTCTTTGTAGGGTTAAACCCTAATTATGATTTTGGAGGAATTAAATTCCTATCGTGAAAGAATTAAATTCTTATTTAGGATAAAACCCTGATTTCTTTTCAAAGGAATTAAATTCCCAGATATGTAAAAGAATTAAATTCTTGATTAGGGTTAAACCCCTAGTTTTGTTTTAGGAGAATTAAATTCTCAAAACTCAATTCCCCTTCTAAGTTTAGGATCTGCATGGCAGGATCTCAACCCGATGAGAATTAAATTCTCATCCTATGGGGAGATGTGCTCTGTGCAGATCTTCAACCAGAAGAAGAACTAAGTTCTTTTTTGTATAAGAGTTAAACTCTTGGATTTTGAGAATTAAATTCTCTGTTTGAAGTTTATCTTTTTCCCTTTTCTCACCTAGGGTTTTCTTTGTTGAGAATTAAATTCTCCTTTCTTTTCTTCCCTCTTGAGAATTAAATTCTCCTCTCTCTGTTTTTCTCTCAAAAAAAGTAGATCCCTCTGTTTTTCTCTCAAAAAAGTAGATCCCCCTTCTTCTTTTCTTGGCTCCTATTTATAGGAGAAGGAAAAGAGTTAATTTGTTTAGCAAATCTCTCATTGAGAGATTTGATTTGTATGTTGAGAGATTTGATTTGCATTCATCATTAATCTGGGCCTTTAGATTGTTAAGTGAATTTTATTCACCATTGGATTTTAAATCCAAAGATATTATGTTTGTTATCTCGGTCAGATTTAGGGGGGAAATCTTTCCAAGTCCAAGATTTTTTCATAAATTGGTGATTTTTAATCACCCTTGGATTTTTAATCCAACGGTTCCCCATGACCCTTTTCCATTTGGAAAGATTCAGAAACTTTTAGAATTTAATTCTATTAAATTATAAGGCTTTTAAAGCCAGTCACGTGCTGGCACATGACCTTTGGTCACGTGTGAGCACGTGACCCCCAATTGGGTTCCTTTCTCAGCCGCTTATTTATGTTTCAGTTTTTAACCATCACGTGTCAACACGTGACCATTGGTCACGTGTGAGCACGTGATACCTCGTTGAGATATCTTCTGACTTTTAGAATTAAATTCTATTCATTATTTTAGAGGCTTTAAAAGCCCATCACGTGTCTGCACGTGACCCATGGTCACGTGTGAGCGCGTGATGCCCCATTGGGGTCTTTTCTGAGTTTTTATTGCATCTTTTAACTCCTCCAGCGGGTTCTTAAAAGCCCATCACGTGTGGACACGTAATTCCTCATAACTTTTGATCCCGGATGAATTACGAGGCCCATAATATATCAAATTGAAGGGTTTTTCGAGCCGCTTTCGATACCATCAGAATTTATCTGTTTCTCATTCGGGAGTTTGTCAAAAAACAGCCCGGAAGATACTGGTTCCCATTTTCTTAAGCGTATCGCTGCCATTTGATACCTTGGACTCTTTTGCGCAGAAATTTTTGGCGGGAACAAATGCCCCCCACTACTTTGCCCACGTAAGTATTTACGTGGGTGAAGTAGTGCAAAGTAATGCATAGCGTATGATCAGTTTCGGGTTGGTATATTACTTTCAGAATCTTGATCTGAGAAGATAACGAGCGGACACAAGCGTCGTCATTTATCATTGACTCAAATCTCGACTCTTAAGAGATATAGTTCCAAACCCTTAACTCCATGAGCCGCACCCTTCTATCTCTTTATATCTTACTCTGGAGTGAAGTAGTTTATATGCTCATGAGTAGCTTTTCCATTTCAGTGGCATGTAGCTTTGGCGAGTGTGGCTCATAGATGGTCCATCTTGACCTCTTTGCAGGGCAGTGATGGCTTAGGAGACAGGGTTAGGATCTGCCACCTAAGACTTTTCAACTTTATGAGCCGTGAGGGTCTCATAAAGACTTTTCTCCCTACGGATCGAGAGGATCTCGTAGGTGTATTTTCTCCTTAGGAGTCGTGAGGATTCCTAAGTGTATTTTCTCTTATAAGTCGTAAGGATCTTATGAGAGAATTTTTCCCTCTTACGAGTCGAGAGGACCCGTAAGCGGTTGTTCCCCTCCTAGTCGAAATTCGACTTCGGAGAGTGAGACCCGTGAATAGTATGCAAGAGACCATTTTGGGCCGACTTGTAGGATCCCAGTGCTTAGGAAACAGGTGTTTTAATCCCTACTGCCTAAGGCTTTATCTCACGAGTCGAGACGAATCGAGAAGTTCTCGCAAAGACATCATTTTCCTCACGAGTCGAAACGAATCGAGCAGATCTCGCAAGAATATCCTAACGTCACAGTTAACCTCTGCTCTTTATGACAGAAGTCCGTTAGGGTCTGTGGTACTTAGGGTTTTGGCCGTCGTACCGTCGCATGAGCTGATGTATTCCTCGATAGGCAATCGTGCTGTTCGAGTAGCCCTGCGACTGCCGTGTCTCTGATCCCTTCGGGGGCTGGACAAGACGTCTTCAAGCAATCCTCCTTGGCAGTTTGACCGTCGGAAGAGCAAGCGCTAGGAATTTGCCATGCCGCTTTTTACTTGAGGTTAGGCTCATTTTGGAGAGCCCCGATGAGTCATAACCACTCCGCGCTGGTGTGGGATGATCTCCGATAGTCTTTCAGGCTTTATATGACTTGCCGTTAAGACCCCGAAGCTAGGAATTTGGCCTTTGCTTCGTTTTGTTGGCATTGCGTCCTCTGTATCGAGACGAATGTCGCGGTTGTCTCTAGGTTGCTGGTGAACCGTCGAGGTTTGGAACTAGAGATTTTGCCGTGGCTCCTTTTGGTGATGTTGCGTCTGCTGTATCGAGACGAACGTCGAGGTGGTGACCACTCCATGTGGGATGATCTCCGGTGGTCTTTCAGGCTTTATATGACTTGCCGTTAAGACCTTGAAGCTAGGAATTTGGCCTTCGCTTCGTTTGCTTTGTCATGTGCGAATCCTATTCGAGGAAGAACGTTGTTGTGACATCTCGTCTGCTGTATCGAGACGAACGTCGAGTCGGTGACCACTCCATGTTGGTGTGAGATGATCTCTGATTGTCTTTCCGGTTTTATATGACTTACCGTTAAGACCCTGAAGCTAGGAATTTGGCCTTTGCTTCGTTTGCTGGCATCGCGTCCTCTGTATCGAGACGAATGTCATGGTTGTCTCTAGGTTGCTGGTGAACCGTCGAGCTCTGGAACCAGGGATTTTGCTGTGACTCCTTTTGGTGATGTTGTATCTGATGTGTCGAGACGAACGTCGAGGTGGTGATCACTCCATGTTGGTATGAGATGATCTCTGATTGTCTTTCCGGTTTTATATGACTTACCGTCAAGACGTTGAAGCTAGGAATTTGGCCTTCGCTTCGTTTGCTTTGTCGCGTCCGAATCCTGTTGGGGGAAGAACGCTGGGGTGACATTTCATCTGCTGTATTGAAACGAACGTCAAGGTGGTGACCACTCCGCGCTGGTGTGGGATGATCTCCGATTGTCTTTCAGGCTTTATATGACTTGCCGTCAAGACCCTGAAACTAGGAATTTGGCCTTCGCTTCGTTTGCTGGCATTGCGTCCTCTGTATCGAGACGAATGTCGTGGTGGTGATCACTCCATGTTGGTGTGAGGACCAGGATCCGCTCTGGATGTTTTCCACGGGATCGAAGAGTGACGTTGTCCGCGTTCCACATGACCAGGAATTTTGCTCTAGATGCTTCACACGGGTTCACTGCCGTGTTAGGCGAGGACTAGGCTCCGCTCTGGATGCTTCGCACGGGTTCACTGCCGTGCTCTGCGAGGACCAGGATCCGCTCTGGACGTTTTCCACGGGGTCAAAGAGTGACGTTATCCGCGTTCCACGTGACCAGGAATTTTGCACTAGATGCTTCACACGGGTTCACTGCCGTGTTAGGCGAGGACTAGGCTCCGCTCTGGATGCTTCGCACGGGTTCACTGCCGTGTTCTGCGAGGACCAGGATCTGCTCTGGACGTTTTCCACGGGGTCAAAGAGTGACGTTATCCGCGTTCCACGTGACCAGGAATTTTGCACTAGATGCTTCACATGGGTTCACTGCCGTGCTCGGCGAGGACTAGGCTCCGCTCTGGATGCTTTCCACGGGTTCACTGCCATGCTCTGCGAGGACCAGGATCCGCTCTGGACGTTTTCCACGGGGTCAAAGAGTGACATTATCCGCGTTCCACGTGACCAGGAATTTTGCACTAGATGCTTCACACGGGTTCACTGCCGTGCTCGGCGAGGACTAGGCTCCGCTCTGGATGCTTTGCACGGGTTCACTGCCATGCTCTGCGAGGACCAGGATCCGCTCTGGACGTTTTCCACGGGGTCAAAGAGTGACATTATCCGCGTTCCACGTAACCAGGAATTTTGCACTAGATGCTTCACACGGTTTCATTGCCGCGTTAGGCGAGGACTAGGCTCCGCTCTGGATGCTTCACACGGGTTCACTGCCATATTCTGCGAGGACCAGGATCCGCTCTGGACGTTTTCCACGGGGTCAAAGAGTGACGTTATCCGCGTTCCACGTGACCAGGAATTTTGCACTAGATGCTTCACACGGGTTCACTGCCGCGTTAGGCGAGGACTAGGCTCCGCTCTGGATGCTTCGCACGGGTTCACTGCCGTGTTCTGCGAGGACCAGGATCCGCCCTGGACGTTTTCCATGGGGTCAAAGAGTGACGTTATCCGCGTTCCACGTGATCAGGAATTTTGTTGATTATATCCGCATTTCACGGAGTTGGGATTTGACTCTCTGTGGGAGTACATCGTCGAGTCATGGAACTGGGAGTTGCCGCTGTTCCGCTTTGCTTGATGATGTGTCCGCTGTGACGAGACGAGTGCTGAGGTGGAGCTGGGATTTTGCTATCACTCCGCTTTGCTGACCATGGGGTCTTTTATTAACTTTGTATGTACATCTTGCTGGACTGAGAAGGAACGCCGTTGTTAACATTTCGTCTGCTGTAACGAGACGAATGCTAAGGCGGAGCTGGGATTTTGCCATCGCTCCGCTTGATGGTGTAACACCTTTGCGCTGCTGGAATGAGGAGGCACACCGTCGTTGGTCTCCAGGCTACAGATGTGGCCGTTGAGATTTGGGACTAGGGCCTTTGCCATGGTTCCGTTTTGTTGCAACTTTGAGGTCGATTGTTGACGTCACGTCTGCATCTGGCTGGAGTGAGGAGAAACGCCGTTGGTGATCTCTAAGTTGTCGATGTTGACGTCGAGACCCTGAAGCTCGGGATCTTCTTTTTGCTTCGTTTGTTGACATTATGTCTGCAATATTGCGATAAATGTCGAGATTGTCTCTAGGTTGTCTATTAACCGTCGAGATTTGGCTCCGCTTTCTGATGGAGCCTGTTGGGAAGGTAAGGTTCCCTCTTTGTTTGTGCCCCTGGATTGTATACAGGGATCGATGTGATCTCACCTGTAGGGCGAAAAGTTTCATTCTTTCAGAATTTTTTTTATTTCCGCGATGCTCTATCCTTTCAGCTTTTATATCGCGGAGGTCGCGATTGCCCAATCATTTCGGCTATTTTTCGCGGTGCCCAATCATTTCGGCTATTCGTTTTATTTTTACTCGCTGCTTTTTATTGCGAGTTGCCCAATCATTTCGGCTATTTTGCATGCATATATTTTTTTACTTGCTGATTTTGTTGCAAGTTGCCCCATCATTTCGGCTATGTCATATGCATTCGTGGCCCGCTGATTTTTCTTATCGCGAGTGTGGAACTTGGAATCTGGTGCCAATCTCAGCATCAGCATCGCTACGACTGGAATATTGCCAGGAGCGAATCATCATTTGCCATGAAAGGACTTGGAATTTGATACCGGTTTAGGCATCAGCATCGCTGCAACTGGGATATTGCCAGGAGCGAATCATCATTTGCCTCTGTCGATGTTGAACAAAGGTGGCTTAGTAAACAGGGTTAGGATCCTGTCGACTAAGGCTTTTGACTTTATGAGCCGTAAGGGTCTCACAAAGGTATTTCTCCCTACGAGTCGTGAGGACCTCGTAGGTGTGTTTTCTCCTTAAAAATCGTGAGGATTCCTAAGTGTATGTTCCCCTGTAAGTCGTAAGGATCTTACAAAAGGGTTTTCTCCTTATAAGTCGAGAGGACTTACAAGGGTTGTTCACCATATGGACATATCCCCAGTCACAGGTGGGACTTTGTTAGGGAAATGTTTATACGCGCCCGTGGATTGTATACAAGGGCCGGTATTGAGCCGCTTGTAGGGCAATATCGAAGGTTGTGGGGGATTTGCTTAAGAACAGGTTTAGGTTTCTGTAACTTAAGACTTTCAAATCTTATGAGCCGTGAGGGTCCCATAAGAGAGTTCTCCTTACGAGTCGTGAGAATCTCGCAAGTGTAATTTCTCCTTAGGAATCGTGAGGATCCCTAAGTGTGTTGCTCCCTTGTGAGTCGTAAGGATCTCACGCAGGTGGTTTCTCCTTACAAGGTCGAGAGGACCCTATAAGTGTCTTTTAACGAGATTGCGCCCTTTTGGGTTTTCACAAACACTCGTCGGTAGCCCTGCTATTTTTACTCACGGAGCCCTTTCGGGTTTTCATCCGTGCCTATTTTGCTTGTGTACATATCGTTTTTTTATTCTTCTTTTTTTTTCTTTTTTTTTTTTTTTAACGAGGTCGCGCCCTTTCGGGTTTTCACGAACACTCGCCGGTAGCCCTGCTGTTTTTACTCACGGAGCCCTTTCGGGTTTTCATCCGTGCCTATTTTGCTTGTGGACGTACCGTTTTTTTTTGTTTTTTTTTGTTTTTTTTTTACCACGTCAGCTTGAAGATGCTGCGGGTTGGGAGTAGTTTAACGACGTTTCGGTCATTTGCAAGTTTTAGGACATTGCAGTCCGCCGTTAGTTTAAGGACGTTTCGGTCCGACGTCGCCGTATTTGAGGCGAATCTCTAGTTTACTGACTTTTTGGTCTATAGAGCTTTCCCTATGAATGAGCATGATGCCCCCGGCATGTCCATCTTTCTCGGAGCATGTGGTTGTGGCGGGTTTACTTTCCACTTTTCGGGAAGCGCGAACTTGCCCTGTTGGTACTGGTCTTCAACCCAGTTTTTGAAGACGTAGCAATTTTCGAATGGGTGACCCATTACTCTGTGGTAGAGACAATAGTTAGGATTGTTAACGTCACCTGGTTGCAATGGACGTTTTGGGTCTGGCAGAGTGATGAGCCCGCCGCGCACTGCTAGCTCGAACAACTTCTTTGTTTTATCTTTGGGAAACGAGTAAGGACGTTTCAACTTCTCATTGAGGTATCGCGGCTTGTTGTTTTGATGACAAAACGGTCTCGGGTTACTCGGCTGTTGTTGAGTGTTGGCAACAAAGGCCGTTTTTTCCTTTGCCCTTTTCATTCCAAGGATCCGTCTTTGAATGAGATGGTGTGTGACTCATCTGATCCATTTGGGCCAACTTATCAATTAAAGCCTGGAACGTGGTCGGTTTGAAGAACATCATGAATTGCGAGATGGTTGCTTGCGGATCAAGAGTGCCCACGAACATACCTACCGCAGGTGCTTCTTCGATCCGCTGTTCGCATTTTGACCACAGATTCCGCCATCGTGTTGCGTATTGAACCCACGTTTCGCCTGGCCTTATCCTGGCATTGATCAATGCCGTGATTGGGGTGCGTTCGCTAGCGCTTGCAAAACGCTGGGTGAATAGCAACTCCATCTCTGTGAATGTCTTGACAGAGTCATTTGGGAGTTCAGAGTACCACTTGAACGCCGTCTCCGATAAGCTGCCGACGAATTGGCGGAGCAAGAGTTTATCATCACCGCCAGTGTTGCCGCATAAGGCTCTGAATTGAGCGACGTGCTGATGCGGATTTCCCGTCCCCTTGTATACATGGAACTTAGGGATCGTATATCCCGGCGGGTAACTGATTTGGTCATACCAGCTCGGGTATGGTCGCCCAGTTTTGACGACTTGGCTGGCCGCTTCATTCGCCTGATGAGCTCGTATTTGCTGAGCTATATAGTCATCTAGTGCAGCTTTGGAAATGGTTTCCTCCTTGGCTGTTGAATGAGCCGGAGGAGGATTAGATGTCTCCTCTTTATCGTCTTCAATAATGATCGAAGGGTCTTCAGCTGGAGGGTCCGGCTGTAACATCATTCCCACCATGTCTTGGAAGAGAAGCGCCATTTGTTTTATGTTGGCAGCTTGTTCTGCTGCCTCTCTGTCCTTCTTTTCGAGGACTCTGCGTAGGAAGTCAGCGTTAGTTTCCTGTTCGTGACGCTGTTCTGATGATGTTTCCGGTCTTTCTTTTGGCCCGGTGAGTGCGGCTATCGCAGTCATCATCTCTTGAAACTTCTGTTGGTCCTCCTGGGCTTTTGTCAGGGATCGGGTGAGCGGTCGGTGACCCGTCGAAGCACGGCTTTCCTCCTTTCCAGCATCCATATAAACAGTGTGCACCACCATGCCCCCAGACTTGGGGCGTTTAGATTCAGCGCTTTTACGGTTCGCCATGTTCACAGGGGCTTTTTGCGGCCTCCTTTTCTTTTGAGTGATTGACGTTGAGGGAGCCGTTGCAGTGGGCACCCATCCAGCTGTTGCTTTTTCCAGCTTGACAGAGTAATTCTTCTCCTGCCGAACCTTCATCTTTTTTCTGTCGGCGGAGATAGTCTTGATCTATTACGGAGTCTTGGACTTGACGCAAGACCTTGTAAATTTTAGAGGACAGCCGTTGAGGGGGCTGCTCTAGCTTGGCTTCCGCAACATTTCCCACCGGAGGAGGGAATCTTTTCAGCACTGCAGTAGGAGAGTTTCTGCGCACCCTGTTCAGCAGCTCAGAGTTGTTCCCGGTTGGAACAGCAACATCGATCTCCACCGTTGGAGCTGGTGGAGTAAATCCAGAGGGGGAGTTGCCCCCAGCCTTCCTTACTCGGCACCAGTGGCGACGTCGAGCGTGTCGTGCGGATGGAGTCGTTTCGGCCGTAGGGGCGACTTCGTCATGCCCCCTGCTTTGAGGAGAGACCGTTATTGGTGCTAGCCTGTCGAAGACTGACACCCGTTGAGAAGCAATGTCTAATCTGTCAAAGACAGACCTCTGGGCAGGGGAAGCAGCTTTGAGGACCTCGCCTGGAGCAGCAACCGGAATGGCCAACCTTGTAAAAATTGACTTCTTGGAAGGAGGAGCCTTTCCGATAATTTTGTCCGCTTGAGCCGGGATGGCTATCCGCTTTGGGATGGCAGCTTCGGGTATCACGGGCTTATAGACGTTCTGGCCCAGTCTGTTGAAAACTGAGGTATTGAAGTTGGGCGACCCGTTGAGAGGGGCTGCGGCAGTAGCAAGCCAATCGAAGACCGACTTCTTTGGAGCTTCTTGCGATGTCATTGGGGCATTGAAGCTCATTGGTGGGAGCAGGGTCCCGAAGAATAGTCCAGCGGTGGCATGAGTTACCTGCTCCACTGGCACTTTGAAAAGGGAGGCTGCTTGGGGCCCATAAGTTACTCCTCCAGCAAGGACGGAGCGAGAGTTGCAGTTGCAGGTAGTGCAGTTTGAAGCCATTGATCTTCTGTTTTCTGCACGGAGCAAGACACCAAATCTTAGTACCTCGAATCCACAGGCAACCACAGCAAACCGCGATTCGTTCGCGAACACGACACACGAAGTGTGGAGTGGAAAGAGGAAAAGGTCCCACCGGGAGTGCCAGAATCTGTTCCCCTCCGAACGGCGGCCGGGACGCGGGACGTCTCGCCTGAGGTTCGGGGCAGATGCTAATTGGTGCTATCCGTCTACCTCTCCGAAGATGCCAAGTTGATTTATGGCACCATGTATCGAAGGTTTAAACGGATGCGTCCGATGTAGCAGACTTCGTCAGATTCCCCCTCGCTTGAGGGGTTTTTGATTGTGGGGACGCTCTTCCCTGCAGGCGCAAGCCCCTGCAGTTAATTACGCTACCGCATTGCGGTAACAACTTTCTCCTTCTCCAGATGGTCACTTCGTGTCGTGTGTGTTTGTTTTATTTGTGGTTGCCCGTGGATTGTATACGGAGACCAATTTATGTCGTCGCCCGTAGGACGTGGATTAGTCCAAATCCGTATTTTCTTAGATTTAGTTTTGGGGTTTTGGTTTGAGGATACGTTAGCCATATTTGAGGCTAAGATCAACTCAAACGTTTGTTAAGGATACGTTAGTCTAATTTGAGACCAAGATCAACTTAACGGGATCGTTTAGATCCGACAAAAGAGCATTTGGGGGCTCTATTGTTCCAGTTTAGGGACATAGTGGTCCATTAAATGTATGGCCGTCGGGACCCATCACCTCTCTGACGACGTTGAAGGATTACAACGACAGATGTCAGAGGAGTTCAGAGATGTACCCTTGAGCTAGAGTTGATTAGGGGGTTTATAGTCCAATTTGGGACTAGAGTCTGTTTGAAAGTTTAAGGATACGTTAGCCATTTTTGAGGCTAAGATCAACTTAAACGGTTGTTAAGGATATGTTAGTCCAGTTTGGGACTAAGATCGACTTAACGGGATCGTTTAGATCCGACAAAAGAGCAATTGGCTCTATTGTTCCAGTTTAGGGACATAAGGGTCCAATGCCAGTTTAGGGACATGGTGGTCCATTGGTAGTTTAAGGACGCATAAGTCCATGGGTTTAAGGACCCCACAGTCCATATCTTGGTTTAGGGACGCATAAGTCCATGAGTTTAAGGACCCCACAGTCCGTGTTGATGTGTGGTTGTCG
Organism: Agapanthus africanus; assembly: GCA_030015575.1. Classification (NCBI taxonomy): domain Eukaryota; kingdom Viridiplantae; phylum Streptophyta; class Magnoliopsida; order Asparagales; family Amaryllidaceae; genus Agapanthus; species Agapanthus africanus. Next base: position 50,440,334 of record CM057340.1, read on the forward strand.
GGACCCGTCACCTCTCTGAAGACGTTGAAGGATTACAACGACAAATATCAGAGGAGTTCAGAGATGTACCCTTGAACCAATGAGTTGGTTGAAAGAGCAGATGTGCTCAGTTCAAGATGATTTGAGGACTTATGGCCAGTTTGGGCTAAGTCCAACTATGTTTGAAATATTGGCCCTCTGTTGGTCCATTGAAGAAGAGGCTTTGCCTCTAAAAACTTAGCCAATTTGGCTAAAACTAGTGTTAAACACTACAGACCAACAGTGTTGAACACTGGGAATAAGATTAGCAAATTAGTGTTAAACACTAAAAGATAATCAGTGTTAAACACTGCAAATAGAGTTTTCCAATTAGTGTTAAACACTAAGGAGGGAGGGGTCACGTGCGGACACGTGAGAGCGCCCTGATTTCCCTTATTTTATTCTGCAGATCAGTGTTTAACACTTTTAATTTCCTGGCCATCACGTGTGGGCACGTGATGGAGGCCCCCGCTCTGGTCTGTTAGAATGCTCATTAGAGGTCACGTGGTGACACGTGAGGGCGCCCTAAATGTGGAGCCAGATCTCCTTTTCTTCGTTCTGCAAGTAAGCGTTAAACACTTTTTATGTTTTCTTTGGAGCATCACGTGTTGGCACGTGATGGGGGTTTATGCATCGAATATTACAGCACTCGCTGAGGGGTCACGTGGGGACACGTGAGAGCGCCCAAAGCTTTCATTCCCTTTGCTTTTTCTTTCTGCGTTTTGGGAGTCACGTGGGAGCACGTGGGGTGATGCTTCAAAGTTCTTTGCAGGGGATCTTTTCAAGGGTCACGTGGGGGCACGTGACCCTAGTTCTTTTCATGAACAGAGATCTTTTAAGAATTGAATTCTTTGTAGGGTTAAACCCTAATTATGATTTTGGAGGAATTAAATTCCTATCGTGAAAGAATTAAATTCTTATTTAGGATAAAACCCTGATTTCTTTTCAAAGGAATTAAATTCCCAGATATGTAAAAGAATTAAATTCTTGATTAGGGTTAAACCCCTAGTTTTGTTTTAGGAGAATTAAATTCTCAAAACTCAATTCCCCTTCTAAGTTTAGGATCTGCATGGCAGGATCTCAACCCGATGAGAATTAAATTCTCATCCTATGGGGAGATGTGCTCTGTGCAGATCTTCAACCAGAAGAAGAACTGAGTTCTTTTTTGTATAAGAGTTAAACTCTTGGATTTTGAGAATTAAATTCTCTGTTTGAAGTTTATCTTTTTCCCTTTTCTCACCTAGGGTTTTCTTTGTTGAGAATTAAATTCTCCTTTCTTTTCTTCCCTTTTGAGAATTAAATTCTCCTCTCTCTGTTTTTCTCTCAAAAAAAGTAGATCCCTCTGTTTTTCTCTCAAAAAAGTAGATCCCCCTTCTTCTTTTCTTGGCTCCTATTTATAGGAGAAGGAAAAGAGTTAATTTGTTTAGCAAATCTCTCATTGAGAGATTTGATTTGTATGTTGAGAGATTTGATTTGCATTCATCATTAATCTGGGCCTTTAGATTGTTAAGTGAATTTTATTCACCATTGGATTTTAAATCCAAAGATATTATGTTTGTTATCTCGGTCAGATTTAGGGGGGAAATCTTTCCAAGTCCAAGATTTTTCCAAAAATTGGTGATTTTTAATCACCCTTGGATTTTTAATCCAACGGTTCCCCATGACCCTTTTCCATTTGGAAAGATTCAGAAACTTTTAGAATTTAATTCTATTAAATTATAAGGCTTTTAAAGCCAGTCACGTGCTGGCACATGACCTTTGGTCACGTGTGAGCACGTGACCCCCAATTGGGTTCCTTTCTCAGCTGCTTATTTATGTTTCAGTTTTTAACCATCACGTGTCAACACGTGACCATTGGTCACGTGTGAGCACGTGATACCTCGTTGAGATATCTTCTGACTTTTAGAATTAAATTCTATTCATTATTTTAGAGGCTTTAAAAGCCCATAACGTGTCTGCACGTGACCCATGGTCATGTGTGAGCGCGTGATGCCCCATTGGGGTCTTTTCTGAGTTTTTATTGCATCTTTTAACTCCTCCAGCGGGTTCTTAAAAGCCCATCACGTGTGGACACGTAATTCCTCATAACTTTTGATCCCGGATGAATTACGAGGCCCATAATATATCAAATTGAAGGGTTTTTCGAGCCGCTTTCGATACCATCAGAATTTATCTGTTTCTCATTCGGGAGTTTGTCAAAAAACAGCCCGGAAGATACTGGTTCCCATTTTCTTAAGCGTATCGCTGCCATTTGATACCTTGGACTCTTTTGCGCAGAAATTTTTGGCGGGAACAAATGCCCCCCCACTACTTTGCCCACGTAAGTATTTACGTGGGTGAAGTAGTGCAAAGTAATGCATAGCGTATGATCAGTTTCGGGTTGGTATATTACTTTCAGAATCTTGATCTGAGAAGATAACGAGCGGACACAAGCGTCGTCATTTATCATTGACTCAAATCTCGACTCTTAAGAGATATAGTTCCAAACCCTTAACTCCATGAGCCGCACCCTTCTATCTCTTTATATCTTACTCTGGAGTGAAGTAGTTTATATGCTCATGAGTAGCTTTTCCATTTCAGTGGCATGTAGCTTTGGCGAGTGTGGCTCATAGATGGTCCATCTTGACCTCTTTGCAGGGCAGTGATGGCTTAGGAGACAGGGTTAGGATCTGCCACCTAAGACTTTTCAACTTTATGAGCCGTGAGGGTCTCATAAAGACTTTTCTCTTGGGTTGGCGCTCAGCGCCAAGCGCGCCATGTGTCACTCACTGGCGCACCCATAAACTGGCGCAGCGCACTCATAAATTAAAAGTGTAGTGCGCTAACAAACTAGCGCTTAGCGCTAAGTGACACGTGTCACCCTCATGTGCGCTAGCGCAATGCGCTCTTTAATTGGCGCAAAGTGCCTGATGCGCCACGTGGCGCGCTGTCAGAACATATTTTGTTCTGATAAATGCTATGCATTTAATTCCAGACAAAATGTCAGAGCCCAATGCTTGGCATTATTAAAAGGGCAGAGCCCAAATAAAGGCCTAACAGGCAAAACAAAAATAAAATGTTAAACATTTTTAACTGGACTTAGCCCAATTCTGGCCATAAGTCCTCAATTCAAATTGAACTGAGCTCATATGCTCTTCCAATCAATTTACATCCGGTTCGAGGGTACATCTCTTTACTCCTCTGATATCTGTCGTTGTAATCCTTCAACGTCGTCAGAGAGGTGACGGGTCCCGACAACCACACATTGCTACGGACTGTGGGGTCCTTAAACTCATGGACTATGATGTCCTTAACCTCGACCGTGATATCTTAAAACTAATATCGGACAGTGGGGTCCTTAAACTCATGGACTATGATGTCCTTAACCTCGACCGTGATGTTTTAAAACTAACGTCGGACTGTGGAGTCCTTAAATCCACAGACTATGATGTCCTTAACCTCGACCGTGACGTCTTAAAACTAAAATCGGACTGTGAGGTCCTTAAACTCACGGACTATGATGTCCTTAATCTCGACCGCAATGTCTTAAAACTAACAATGGACCTGTTCCCCTCCGAAAGGCGGCCGAGACAACGTGAGGACGTCTTGCCTGAGATTCGGGGCAGATACTATATGGTTTTATCCGTCTACCTCTCCGAAGATGCCAAGTTGATTTATGGCACCGTGTATCGGAGGTTTAAACGGATGCGACCGATGTAGCAGACTTCGTCAGATTCCCCCTCGCTAGAGGGGTTTTTTATTGTGGGGACGCTCTTCTCTGCATGCGCAAGCCCCTGCAGTTAATTACGCTACCGCATCGCGGTAGCCACTTTCTCCTTCTCCAGAATTTCACTTCGTGTCGTGTGTGTTTGTTTTGTTTATGGTTGCCCGTGGATTGTATACGGAGACTGAATAATGCCGTCGTCCGTAGGACGTGGATTAGTCCAAATCCGTATTTACTTAGATTTGGGTTTGGTGTTTTTAGTTTAAGGATACGTTAGCCATATTGAGGCTAAGATCAACTTAAACGTTCGTTAAGGATACGTTAGTCCTGTTTGAGACTAAGATCAACTTAACGCGGTGATCCATTTATTATATGGCCGTCGGGACTCGTCACCTCTCTGACGTCGTTGAAGAATTACAACGATAGGTGTCAGAGGAGTTCAAAGATGTACCCTTGAGCCAAAGTCGATTTGGAGTTTTATAGTCCATTTGAATGTTTAAGGATACGTTGGCCGTGTTTAGGGATAAGATCAACTTAAACGGGACCGTTTAGATCCGGCAAAAGAGCATTTGGAGGCTCTATTGTTCTAGTTTAGGGACGTGGTGGTCCATTGCCAGTTTAGGGACGTGGTGGTCCATTGCCAGTTTAGGGACATGGTGGCCCATTGCCAGTTTAGGGACATGGTGGCCCATTGCCAGTTTAGGGACATAGTGGTCCATTATTAGTTTAAGGACGTTTCGGTCCGACATTAGTTTAAGGACGTCTCGGTCCAACATTAGTTTAAGGACGTCTCGGTCCATGAGTTTAAAGACCCCGCAGTCCATATCGATGTGTGGTCGTTGGGACCCGTCACCTCTCTGACGTTGTTGAAGGATTACAACGATAGGTGTCAGAGGAGTTCGGAGATGTACCCTCGAATCGGAGGTAAATTGATTTAGGAGAGCAATTTTGCTCAGTCAATTTAATTTGAGAACTTACGGCCACGTTTGGGCTAAGTCCAATTGAAAAATGTTCGACACTTTTATTTGTTTTTGGCCTGTATTAGGGCTTGGCCCATTTTTAAATAATGCATTGCATTATTTTCTATTTTTGGTTGGGCTCTACCCATAAAGAATGCAGAGCATCAATTTATTTTGGGCTCTGCTCATTTATGAATGATGTAGAGCATCAATTTTACTTGGGCTCTGCCCTTTTATAAAAGATGCAGAGCATCAATTTTACCTGGGCTCTGCCCATTTATTGCTTTGTAATTTAATTAGACCTACTAGGTCTTTTTGATTTGGGCCTGGCCCTTTAGGAAATGCATTGCATTTGTCAAGCGCTTTGCGCTAATCAGAGAGCGCAAGCGCTAATCAGAGAGCGCAAGCGCTTGTGGTGTTGACACGTGTCACGCAAGCGCAGTGCGCTGCGCCAATACGCTGCGCTTGCGCTGCTGACACGTGTCGCGCTCTGGTGAGTTGCGCCAATTCCAGAGAGCAAGGCTCTATTTCAAAAGCGCATAGCGCAGATGGTTGAGATGCTGACACGTGGCGCTCTCTGGTGGCTTGCGCCAATCCAGGAGCGCAACAGCGCAGTTTGCAAGTGCAAGGCACTATAATTTGAGAATCTTTTTAGAACCAATGGTTCGTGACAAAGTGTAAAGCACTGTTTGTTTTCTTTGATTTAATTAGAATCAAAGAAAACAAGTATTTCTTGTTTTTCTTGTTTTAAAGAACCAGTGGTTCATAAAAAGTGCAAAGCACTGTTTATTATGTGAAGATCATTGATCTTGTTCTTAGATCAATGATCTATTAGAAGAATTTTCTTCTATTTTATGAAGGCTTTTACCTTTTTCTTGAAATTTCTTCAGAGTTCTCTCTGTTTGAAGTTCTTGATTTCTCACAAATGTTGATGCCTTTGAATTGAAATCTAGGGTCCTTTTTATAGTGCCCATAAATTAGTTAAATTTGTTAAAGAGATCTTTCTCTGAGTGATTTGGGGAATTTTCCCCACCGTTGGATCTTTGATCCAAGAGCTCCTGTTTTACAGAAGAAAATCTTCTTATTTTAACAAGAACAGAAAGATTTCTTTAAAATTTCAATTCTGTTTGGCGCAAATGCCCCAGCGTGTGACACGTGTCAAGCAGCGCACAGCGCAGCGCAACTGCGCTGGCGCATCTGCGCTGACACGTGTCGCGCAGCGCGAAGCGCAGCGCAACTGCGCTGGCGCATCTGCGCTGACACGTGTCGCGCAGCGCAAAGCGCAGCGCAACCGTCTTTCTAATAAGATACTCCGCCAGAAGTGCATCTGCGCTGCGCAAAGCGCAGCGTAGTGCATCTGCGCTGACACGTGTCGCGCAGCGCAGTGCTTGTGCAACTGAAGCGTTGCTTCCTTTAATTTTGCTTTAAATAGAGCTTTGCTCTGATTGGGCGCGCTGCCTTGAGCGCTGCGCTCTCTGCGCTGGCGTGCCTGATTTTGACACGTAGCGCCCTGCGTGCAGCGCAGAGGATCTGAAGCGTTGCTTCAGTTATTAAACTTTAAATTTTCAAAGTAGAGCTTTGCTCTGATTGGGGGAAGGTGAAGTGTTGCTTCGTCTCCCGCTTTGGAATTTGAATAGAGTTTTGCTCTAATTGGGGTAAACAGGACCGTAATGTCCTTAAACTAATTATCGACTGCAATGTCATTAAACTAAACAATAGAGCCCAATTGCTTTCTTGTCGGATCGAAACGATTCCCTTAAGTTGATCTTAGTCTAGAATTAGACTAACGTGTTCTTAACAAACGTTTAAGTTGATCTTAGCCTCAAATAAGGCTAACGTATCCTTAAACACAACCCCCCCAAACCCAAATCTAAGAAATATACGGATTTGGACTAGTCCATGCCCTACGGGCAACAACATAACTTAGTCTCCGTATACAATCTACGGGAAACCAAATACAAAACAAACACCCACGACACGAAGTGACCATATGGAGAAGGAGAAAGTTGTTACCGCGATGCGGTAGCATAATTAACTGCAGAGGCTTGCGCCTGTATGGAAGAGCGTCCCCACAATCAAAAACCCCCCAAACGAGGGGGAATCTGACGAAGTCTGCTATATCGGCCGCATCCATTTAAACCTTCGATATATGGTGCCATAAATCAACTTGGCATCTTCGGAGAGGTGGATGGATAACACCAATTAGCATCTGCCCCCAGATTCAGGCAAGACGTTCAGTCTTCCCGGCTTCCGGCGGTGAACAGATTCTGGCACGCCCGGTGGGGCCTTTTCCTCTTTCCACTCCACACTTCGTGTGTCGTGTCTTTCCCGTGATCAGATAATCGCGGTGTGTATGTTTTTGGTTGCCCTTAGGGGAGTGGATACTGAAGTCGGCGCTTCGTCTCTATGAAGAATGGCGTTTGTTCCCACCTCAGCAACACAGGTTCTGTCATATCTAGTGGAGTCAAGTACGGGCCACTTGCAGGCTCAAACCTCTGCAATCCAGCTCTTCAAGAAATCAACGGGCTTCTCTTTAGGTCGATACTCCCACCTCCCACCCTCGGTGCCTCAACGCCGATGGAGGAAGCCGAGTGGAAGTCTGTCTTCCACAGGCTGGTTCCCCAAGCTATAGCTTTGCCAATAGAATTAGTTCTCAAATGACTCGCACTTTCCAAGGACCAAGGTCGACGCAGGGGGAAGAATATTTAAGTTCTTAAAGGAAACAGGGGGCAGGCTCGGCAAAATCCTGAGGCTAATCAAATCTCGGCCATAAGAAACGGTCAACGTCGATATCGGCATCATACAAAATAAGCTGGGGGCAGTTCTTCGCATGGTCCAGTTTCAACCCCAATAGTGAATGTTGTTGTTCCAACTGGGAACAGCTTCAAACTGTTGCGAAGGGTCAGACAAAATTCTCCTACCGTAATATTGAAGAAGTCTCCGCAGCCCATGGAGATCCCACGAGAGCAGAAACAAGTTCGCTCTCTGAGACAACTTTCCTCATCTATATAAGGTGTGGAAGCAGGTGAAGGGGATTCACCTTAAGACGGATCCTGATACAGTGGCTCCTCCTAAAACCAAAGCGGCTTTTCACAAAAAAAAGAGGCCCAATAAAGCTCAAGTGCCCGAAGCAAACTCCAGAGGCCAAAAACTCCAAACACCCCAAGCCTGGGGGCATGGTAGTTCACATAGTCTATGTGGTGAATTCCAAAGACGAAGTTCGAGCTTATACTAGTCACCGACCTCAAACTCGGTCCTTAACAAAAGTTCAACTGAAACGTGAAAAGCTGCAGGAGATGCTTGCTCAGGCGGCACCACTCTCTAATCCATCGTCTAAGGAAAATCTCGAAGGCGCACCTGGAGAAAGAAATCTGGCATAGCGCCGATTCTACGCTTGACAAGCTCCAACCCATCCGTCTGCCCAGATACTACGCAGAAGGCTTAAAAAGACTATTGAAGCGCCAAGGCGTACCCTTCAAACAGACTGCTCGAAAAGCTAAGTTCTATGACAGGATCTGGAATGTTCCCGCAACTCAGCACAAGTTGCCCAACGGGAGAATGGAAGCGATCGGGCTTGGATATGTTCGGTCCAAGAAACGGGAGCTACTCCGCGACTGCTACGTCGTACATGACTTTGATGAAGAAGGAGATGCTCAATGGGAGAATGCTAACCCTGAACCAGAAAGAACTCCCGCCGTGAAAATGCCCAGTCCGTCGTTCGAAGAACAAATGGACAAGCTTATAAGGGAAGCTGGTCAAAAAGTTCGAGACGACCATAATCGCGAAATGGCCATCTACGAGAAAGCCAGGACGCAACGCCTTCTTCAACAGGCTGCGAAAGATGAAAATGCCCCTCCCTATCAACCTATTGTACAAAAGGCCCGACGTAGAGGCAGAAACAAGTCAAAGAGCGGAAAAGGCGTTCGACAGCGATGAAGCGGGACCAAGAAGTCACGCGATCAGGACTCGAGCGGTCCGGATTTGTCCCTTATGAAGAATATGGGTCGAGCATACTCTTTTCCTCAAGACAAGACAAAGAAGATACTTGATCTTGCCATAAGACATCAAATGCTTACACTCCCGGAGTCCAAGCACCCCGAGCAAGCCAACGAGGTCTCTCACCCAGACTATTGCTCGTATCACCGAGCAATAGGACATCCTCTCGAAGACTGCTTCACCTTCAAGAACTGGGTCGAAGACCAATATCAGCTCGGCAAATTCACTCTATCCAGCAGTTGGAGGGTAACACCGCCGCATAAGCATGAATCCAAATCCGCGAGAGGAGAACCAGATCAACCTCGATCGTAGAAGCGAGCTCGTACTTGTCATATGATAAAGATATCAAAAGATGAACCCGAGAATATGGATGACCTCCCCTGGTGCTTCGAAAACAACGATGACGAAGTGATCTCAGAGTTCCCACCGGCGCCAAAAGAGCTGGAAGATGGAATACATACCATTGTAGATAACCTCAAGAAAATTGATTTGGGGACGACAAGTGACCCGCGACCGACATTCGTCATTGAGTTGCTGTCTGAAGAAAGGGTAGCTACACTAAAAGACGTGCTTATGCAGCATAAAGATTGTTTCGCATGGAACTATTCCGAAATGCCAGGATTAGATCCAGAGATTGCGGTCCACAAATTGGCCATATCCCCGGACGTCAGGCCAATCAAACAAGCACCGAGAAGAATGCGGCTCGAGCTTGAGATGAGCATCAATGCCGAGGTCAAGAAGCTGATCGACTCTGGCTTCATTCAAGAGGTTCAGTATCCTGATTGGATCGCCAACATCGTCCCAGTGATGAAGAAGAATGGGACGGTGTGCATCTGTGTGGACTTTCGGCATCTCAAAAAATCCTGCCCGAAGGACGACTTTCCAGTACCGGTCACTGAGCTGATGATAGACAACACGTCGACTCATGAAGTTTTCTCCTTCATGGACGGCTCATCAGGATATAATCAAATAAAGATGCATCCCGAAGACCAGAAGCACACCGCGTTCCGGACCCCTCTGGGTATATTCTGCTACAAGGTGATGCCCTTCGGTCTAAAGAACATCGGTGCCACCTATCAGAGGGCCATGACGAAGATCTTCGACGACCTCATACATGAAATCGTCGAATGCTATATCGAGAACCTCATGGTTAAAAGAAAATCATACGAGGAACATCTCGAGCATATGAAGATCGTATTTCAACGCCTTCGGCAATAAAACTTGAAGATGAACCCTCTCAAATGCGCATTCGGAGTTTCCTCAGGCAAATTCCTAGGATTCATTGTCCGACACCGAGGCATCGAGATAGATCCGTCAAAGATTAAGGCGATTATGGAGATGGCCCCGCCAAGGACTCTCAAGCAATTGCGGTCTCTCCAAGAGAAGCTCGCGTATATCCGGCGATTTATAGCCAATCTCTCTGGCAAGTGCCGCCCTTACAGTCACCTGATGAAAAAGGGAACCCCGTTCGTTTAAGATCACAAATGCCAAAGCGCGCTGGATGAAATCAAGCAATACCTGCAGAATCCGCCGGTGCTTGCCGCTCCGGTCAAGGGAAAGCCTCTCATTCTTTATACGACAGTCCTCGAAGGTACTTTAGGCGCATTATGGGCACAAGAGAACGACCAAGGGAAGGAGAGAGCCCTCTACTATTTGAGTCGAGTTCTCTTGGGGGCTGAAAGCAATTATTCTCCCATCGAAAAACACTGCCTGGCATTGATCTTCGCAATAACGAAACTCAGGCACTATGCGTTGGCGCATGAAGTCCGTCTCATATCGAAGGTGGATCCTCTCAAGTATTTGATGTCTAAGGCCATATTGACGGAACGACTCACTAAATGGGCCTTGCTCTTGATGGAGTTCTCAATAACTTATCAACCTCTTAAGGCAGTGAAAGGCAAGGCCATCGCCGATTTCCTCGCAGAACATCCGATACCGGCCGATTGTCCCTTGAATTACGAACTGCCAGACGAACATGCATTTGACACGATCGACGGAAGTGATACCCGATGGGAACTTTACTTCGATGGAGCATCTTCGAGGAAGAAACGCAAAAAAAACACCCCCATAATCAAATCAGGGGTAGGCCTCATCTTCGTAACTCCACAAGGAAGGATAATGTTCTTTGCCTTCTCCTTAACAGATCCAAGGACAAACAATGAAGCCGAGTATGAAGCTTTGATAGTAGGTCTTGAGATCGCCATCGATATAGGAATTGAAAACCTATTCATATACGGGGACTCCCAACTGGTCGTTAGTCAAGTAAATGGCGACTACCAAACGTGCAAACCAGAGTTGGTAAAGTACGACGAGAAAGTACAGCAACTGCTGACTCAAATTCCTTCCTACACCTTGGAAAGCATACCGTGTGCGGAAAATAGCAAAGCGGATGCCCTATCTAAGCTCGCTAAAGAACTGGCCGACGAGAACCTCGATGACGTGAGAATCGTTGTGCAAAGCCGTCGGGTTCTTGCACCGGCGGAAATATCTCCAGAGTCGTCCGAAGAAAAAGGAGCGACTGAGCAAATGGCTATGCAAATAAAAGACCAGGAAAAGGCTGAGGATTGGAGAGAAGTCTTTATAGACTACTTCAAATCCCATCGAACGCCTGAAGATGCGTCTTCAAAACATCAGCTTATGAAGCGAGCCCTATCTTTCACCTTCGTCAATGATACTCTGTACAAGAGGTCGTTTGATTCTCTGTGGTTGAGATGCCTGAGACCTGAAGAGGCGAAAAGAGTCGTCCAAGAAGTTCACGACGGACTCTGCGGTTCTCACCAAGCAGGCTCGAAGATGAAGTTGAAGATTAAATGGATGGGCTACTACTGGCCCACGATAATTCAGGACTGCCTCGAATATGCGAAGCAATGCCACTCATGCCAGATCCATGGGGACTTCATCCACCAGCATCCAAATCCACTACACCCGACAGTGGCTAGCTGGCCGTTCGAAATATGGGGAACTAATATAATCGGCCCCATCGAGCCAGCATCGTCCAAAGGACATCGATTCATTTTGGCGACGACTGATTACTTCTCCAAATGGGCAGAAGTAGTACCGCTGAGGGAAGTGAAGACGGTGAATATCCTCCATTTCTTCAAGACGCACGTCATTTATTGGTTTGGAACTCCAAGACGGATCATCTCCGATAACGGGCCAGCCTACAGAAGCCACAAGATCAGCCGCTTCACACAACAGCACAACATAGACTGGAGATACTCCTCAGTTCATAATCCCAGAGCTAACGGTCTAGCTGAAGCTTTTAACAAGACCCTGACAAAGATCATGAAGAAGACGGTGTCCCAAAATAAGAAGGACTGGCACGAGAGACTGCAAGAAGCTCTCTGGGCGTATCGAACTACGTTCAAGACGGCCACGAACACAACTCCATACGCATTGGTATTCGGTACAGAAGCGGTACTCCCCCTCGAGATAGAGCTACCCTCTCTACGAGTGGCAGTTCATTACGAGCTAACGGACGAAGAGAATGCTCACCTTCGGCTTGAGGAGCTCGAAGCCCTTGATGAAACCCGACTCATAGCGCAACAAAATCTGGAGGCTTATAAAACAAAGATGACGCGCTCATATGAAAGATTGATCAGGCCGAGGACATTCCGCCAAGGCGAACTCGTGCTAGTGGTCAAAAGACTTATGATCCCCAATCGCGCCAAGCGGGGAAAATTTGAGCCGAACTATGAAGGCCCATACATCATAAACAAGGTCTACCAAGGTGGAGCCTATCTACTCATGGACATTCATGGTGAAATACCTTTCAGGCTAATAAGCGGTCGCTTCCTGAAGAAATACTACGCTTGACGAGTCATGGCCTAGGTCAATGATAGATGACGACGACTATGTCCGCTCGCTATCTTCCTAAGCCCAAACTCTATCAGTAGTAACCGGCTTCCTTTACGACAGACCGACACGTCCTTAAACTAACAACGGAACGAAACGTCCTTAAACTAACAGTGGACCGAAACGTCCTTAAACTAACAACGGACCAAAACGTCCTTAAACTAACAGCGGACCGAAACGTCCTTAAACTAACGACGGACTACTATGTCCTAAAACTAGCTGTTGACCGAGATGTCGATAAACTACGGTGAATTGCAGTATCCCAAAGCTGATACTAAAATAAAAAAAAAAGAAAACGGTATGCCCATAAGCAAAGTGGGCACGGATGAAAACCTGAAAGGGCTCCGTGAGTAAAATCAGCAGGGCTACCGGCGAGTCTTATGAAAACCCGAAAGGGCGCAACCTCGTTAAAAAAAAGAATAAAAAAAGAGAAAACGGTATGTCCATAAGCAAAATGGGCACGGATGAAAACCCGAAAGGGCTCCGTGAGTAAAAACAGCAGGCTACCGGCGAGTGTTTGTGAAAACCCGAAAGGGCGCAACCTCGTTAAAAGACACTTACAGGGTCCACTCGACCTTGTGAGGAGAAACCACCTGCGTGAGATCCTTACGACTCATAAGGGAGCAACACACTTAGGAATCCTCACGATTCCTAAAGAGAAATTACACTTGCGAGATCCTCACAACTCGTAAGGAGAATCCTCTTATGAGACCCTCACGACACATAAGATTTGAAAGTCTTAAGCTACAGAGACCTGAACCTGTTCTTAAGAAACCCCACAACCTCCGATACCGCCCTACAAGCGGTGCAACACTGACCCTTGTATATAATCCACGGGCGCGAATAAACATTTCCCTAACAAAGTCCCATCCGTGACTAGGGATATGTCCATATGGTGAACAACCCTTGTAAGTCCTCTCGACTTATTTGGAGAAAACCCTCTTATAAGATCCTTACGACTTATAAGAGAACATACACTTAGGAGTCCCCATGATTCCTAAAGAGAAAACACACCTACGAGATCTTCATGACTCGCAGGGAGAAATACCTTTGTGAGACCCTTACGGCTCATGAAGTCAAAAGCCTTAGTCGACAGGACCCTAACCCTGTTCGCTAAGCCACCTTTGTTCGATATCAACAGAGGCAAATGATGATTCGCTCCTGGCAATATCCCAGTTGTAGCGGTGCTGATGCCAAAATCGGTGTCTAATTCCACGCTTGCAGCGAAAAGCCAGCAAGCCACACATGCATATGAAATAGCCGAAATGATGGGGCAACTTGCGACAAAATCAACAAGTAAAAATGTATGCATGCAAAATAGCCGAAATGATTGGGCAACTCGCAATAAAAAGCAGCGAGTAAAAATAAAACAAATAGCCGAAATGATTGGGCACCGCGAAAAATAGCCGAAATGATGGGGCAATCGTGACCTTCGCGATACAAAAGCTGAAATGATAGAGCATCGCGGAAAGAAATAAAATAAAAATAAAAATGAAATTTATGCCCTACAGGTGATATCACATCAATCTCTGTATACAATCCAGGGGCGCAAACAAAAAGGGAGTCACACTCCCCCTCCCCAGGTTTCATCAGAAGAAGAAGCCAAATCTCGACAGTTCGCAGATAGCCTGGAGATCATCTCAACATTCGTCTCATTGCAGCAGACACAACATCAAGCAAAGCGGAACAACGGCAACTTCAAGTTCCATGACTTGGCGGTGTACGGATGACCGAGAGTCAAATCCCAACTCCGCGAAATGCGGATATAATCAACAAAATTGCTGGTCACGTGGAACGCGGATAACGTCACTTCTGATCCCGTGGAAAACGTCCAGAGCGGATCCTGGTCCTCGCAGAGCACGGCAGTGAACCCGTGTAAAGCATCCAGAGCGGAGCGTAGTCCTCGCCGAACACGGCAGTGAACCCGTGGGAAGCATCTAGAGCAAAATTCCTGGTCACGTGGAACGCGGATAACGTCACTTTTGACCCTGTGGAAAACGTCCAGAGCGGATCCTGGTCCTCGCAGAGCACGGCAGTGAACCCGTGTGAAGCAACCAGAGCGGAGCCTAGTCCTCGCCGAACACGGCAGTGAACCCGTGGGAAGCATCTAGAGCAAAATTTCTGGTCATGTGGAACGCGGATAATGTCACTTCTGACCCCGTGGAAAACGTCCAGAGCGGATCTTGGTCCTCGCAGAGCACGGTAGTGAACCCGTGTGAAGCATCCAGAGCGGAGCCCGGTCCTCGCCAAACACGGCAGTGAACCCGTGAGAAGCATCTAGAGCAAAATTCCTGGTCACGTGGAACACGGATAAGTCACTTCTGACCCCGTGGAAAACGTCCAGAGCGGATCCTGGTCCTCGCAGAGTACGGCAGTGAACCCGTGTGAAGCATCCATAGCGGAGCCTAGTCCTCGCCGAACACGGCAGTGAACCCGTGGGAAGCATCTAGAGCAAAATTCCTGGTCATGTGGAACACGGATAACGTCACTTCTGACCCCGTGGAAAACGTCCAGAGCGGATCCTGGTCCTCGCAGAGCACGGCAGTGAACCCGTGTTAAGCATCCAGAGCGGAGCCTAGTCCTCGCCGAACACGGCAGTAAACCCGTGGGAAGCATCTAGAGCAAAATTTCTGGTTACGTGGAACGCGGATAACGTCACTTCTGACCCCGTGGAAAACGTCTAGAGCGGATCCTGGTCCCCGCAGAGCACGGCAGTGAACCCGTGTGAAGCATCCAGAGCGGAGCCTAGTCCTCGCCGAACACGGCAGTGAACCCGTGGGAAGCATCTAGAGCAAAATTCTTGGCCACGTGGAACGCGGATAACGTCACTTCTGACCCCGTGGAAAACGTCCAGAGTGGATCCTGGTCCTCGCAGAGCATGGCAGTGAACCCGTGTGAAGCATCCAGAGCGGAGCCTAGTCCTCGCCGAACATGACAGTGAACCCGTGGGAAGCATCTAGAGCAAAATTCCTGGTCATGTGGAACGCGGATAACGTCACTTCTGATCCCATGGAAAACGTCCAGAGCGGATCCTGGTCCTCGCAGAGCACGACAGTGAACCCCTGTGAAGCATCCAGAGCGGAGCCTAGTCCTTGCTGAACACGGCAGTGAACCCGTGGGAAGCATCTAGAGCAAAATTCCTGGTCACGTGGAACGCGGATAACGTCACCTCTGACCCCGTGGAAAATGTCCAGAGCGGATCCTGGTCCTCGCAGAGCACGGCAGTGAACCCATATGAAGTATCCAGAGCGGAGCCTAGTCCTAGCCGAATACGGCAGTGAACCCATGGGAAGCATCTAGAGCAAAATTCCTGGTCACGTGGAATGCGGATAACGTGACTTCTGACCCCGTGGAAAATGTCCAGAGCGGATCCTGGTCCTCGCAGAGCACGGCAGTGAACCCGTGTGAAGCATCCAGAGCGGAGCCTAGTCATCGCCGAACACGGCAGTGAACCCGTGGGAAGTATCTAGAGCAGAATTCCTGGTCACGTGGAACGCGGATAACGTCACTTCTGACCCCGTGGAAAATGTCCAGAGCGGATCCTGGTCCTCGCAGAGCACGGCAGTGAACCCATATGAAGCATCCAGAGCGGAGCCTAGTCCTAGCCGAATACGGCAGTGAACCCGTGGGAAGCATCTAGAGCAAAATTCCTGGTCACGTGGAACGCGGATAACGTCACTTCTGACCCCGTGGAAAACGTCCAGAGCGGATCCTGGTCCCTGCAGAGCACGGCAGTGAACCCGTGTGAAGCATCAAGAGCAGAGCCTGGTCCTCGCCAAACATGGCAGTGAACCCGTGGGAAGCATCCAGAGCAAACATCGGACTGTGAGGTCCTTAAACTCACGGACTATGATGTCCTTAACCTCGACCGTGATGTCTTAAAACTAACAATCAACCATAATGATTTTAAACTAATTTTACCTTGGTTCAAGGGTACATCTCGCCACTCCTTTGATATTTGTCATTGTAATTCCTCAACGTCTTCAAAGAGGTGACGGGTCCCGGCAACCACACATAACATTGGACTGTGGAGTCCTTAAATCCACGGACTATGATGTCCTTAACCTTGACCGTGATGTCTTAAAACTAACATCGGACTGTGGAGTCCTTAAATCCACGGACTATGATGTCCTTAACCTCGACCGTGATTTCTTAAAACTAACATTGGACTGTGAGGTCCTTAAACTCATGAACTATGATGTCCTTAACCTCGACCGTGATGTCTTAAAACTAACATTGGACTGTGAGGTCCTTAAACTCACGGAATATGATGTCCTTAACCTCGACCGCGATGTCTTTAAACTACGGTATCCTGGAAAACGTCCAGAGCGAAGCCTGGTCCTGCCAAACACGGCAGTGAACCCGTGGGAAGCATCCAGAGCAACCCCTGACTCCGTGAAATGCGGATAAGGACAACTTCATCCATCACTTGCGGGTCCTCACGACTCGTAAGGGAATAAATTCTTTTGTGAGATCCTTACGACTTTCAAGAGAAAACACACTTAGGAATCCTCACGATTTTTAAGGAGAAATTACACCTACGGGATCCTCTCGACCGGTAGGGAGAAAATTCTTTATGAGACCCTCACGACTCATAAAGTTGAAAAGTCTTAGGTGACAGATCCTAACCCTGTTTTCTAAGCCATCGCCACTCTACAACGAGACCAAGACTGACAGCTATACGCTATCTACGGACCACACTTGCTAAAGTCACATGGCAAACAACACAGCAAGAAAGAAGAAAGCGGAGAAATGACACAAGACATTACGAAGAACGTGTATCTTTTATTCATGAATTTGATTGGGTACAAAATACATCATATGAAAGAATAAAAGAACAAATACATTTTATTCAAAATTACAAATGGTACAAAATTTTTATTGAGAGGAAAGCGCTTTCAATAATCCAGTCAGCTGCTCGCGCACTTCCCTCAACCCCTCTTCCTGATCAGCTGCCGCGGCCAACTCTGCTTCGACCTGGGCTCGCTGCTGCAAGTAAGAAGAGAGTTGTTCCTCTACGGCTCGCTGAGCTGCTTCACGATCTTGTGCATCACGCTCAACAACATCGAGCTTCTGCCTCAATGATAACCCATCAGAGATACATTGCAGAAGGCCTTCGAAGATAACTTTCAACTGGGCAGCGTTCGTGTCGACCCCAGCATGCAGTCGAGCAGACTCGCTTAAAGTTTCTTTACATTCCCTTCGCTTTAAAGCCACTTCTTGTTCAAGATGGCGGAAGTAAGAAGCGCTCTGCTCGATCCATGCCGCCCGTTGAGTGCTCATATCCAGAATCTCAGGCGCGGGACGCTTAAGCTCAAGCTCATGCAAGCAAGCCTCGATCTCTCTGCAGTGATTAACCCAAGACACAACGACTCCCTCACCATGAAAGTTCATGAGCGTCGCCAGCATAGGGTTAACCTCTACGGCAAAATCCACAGCAGATGTGGGAGTCTCTGCGTCAAACTCCTCAATATACTCGCTCAGCATGCGTAGACTGGTCACAGCACCTTTGGATGATGGACGCCTGGAAAAAGATCCTGTCGGCATTATAATACGAGGCAATCCACGTGTAGGGCTTAGCACACGTGGAGGCTCAACTATAGCATCTCCTCTTAGTGGAGGAGGGACAGGGGTCCTTCGCTTTAAAGGGACGTTGCGATCGCTGGCAAGGGGCGCACTCTTGCGGTCGAGCAGCAGCCGCTTCTCTTCCCTGATGACAGCACCCATCGCGTGTTGATACCAGGCCCCGTATACGTTGAGGGCCCTTGGAATGCAACTCGGCTCGCTAATGAAGAAGTGGGAGCCCGTATTTAACTGCATAAAGTGATGCAGTGCACTCCGTATTCCCTCTCTGGTGGCCGCAGGCTCTTCCAAAAACGCCTCCAGTGGGACCCCCTGGTATAACTTAGCTGCTGAGCAAAACGATGGGGGTTGTATCTCATAAAAAGTGCCGCATCATTTTTCCTGAATACGAGGAAGCCCGTCTGATGGAGTATAGATGTAGAATCTCTCGAGCTTTCAACACGGAGGCCCATCCTTGAAAACTGTCGCGTAACGCCAGCACAGTCTTGGAAGTTTCCTAGCCGATTGTCAGGACCTTGTCCGTGAAAGAAATACCCGCTCCGATCGTGCGCGGACGAAGAAGCAACCCCCTAGCCTCCCGCTGAGGCGGATTCACGAAAGAAGCGTCGATCGGCCACTTAATTCTCGGGATCTGTACTTCTCGTAAAACGAGAGTCTTTTATGAATACCAAACACCCCGAGCACGTGCATTTCCACCCACGAAGTAAAGTAGTGCATCGGGAAATTGGCGGCTTGCACCCCCGATTCAGTTGTGTCCACCGCCACGCTAAAAACCATGGTACAGGTGGGCCAACCCGCATCCCGATGGCCAATTGTATGCCGGCCACCATTCGATGTGCTGGGTAGAAGACGGACGGCCTCATATAGCGAGGGTGCATGGGGAGCGCGAACCAGCACCAACCATAGCCCCAGAAACCCGAGAAGGAAAGTCTCCTCGTCGATACACCGGAGCAGCGATTTCCGACAAAGGAATGATTGCGACAATCGGGGAGATAAAAGCCTTTTTGATCATCTTCCAGTACTGGTCGACGATCTACGCCAAAAGCCGAAGGGATCGTCGAGCTTGGCAAATTTTTCGCCCCGTTGCGATAAAATATCCGGTCGAAGAAAACGGGCAATGAAGTATGCGAAACTAACTCCCCGGCCTCCGGATTCCAAGAAAAGACTCTCGTACATATTCAGCACCTTTATCAGACTCGGAAACTGGTGCTGAATAGCGTTCTCTGGCGTTAGATCCATCACCAACGGTTTTGGTGGCAAAAACGTATTCATCCGGAGGAAGCAGCTCCTTATAGTGCTCCCCCTCACCGGCAGAGCCGAAAATCTCAGCAAATTCTTCTAGAGAGATGGAAACTTCTCTGTCCATAAGAAGAAAGGTATGGGTGGGGATGTTCCATTACTCCACGAACGCCTTAATCCACCATGTCGGAGGAGCAGAATACTGGAACAACGAGGCATAAACCGCAGGGTATAGACCGATCTTCAGCAGGTGCACCTTCTTCGCTGACACAAATGTACCTGCCCACTACAAATACCCGACCGAATGCCAAGGGGTCAACCCAACGTTGTAGGGTTGTCCCCAAGGGCGCGACTCGCCCTGGCATATGGCGCCGCCCAAAAATATCCAAGGCTGCTGGCAGCTGCATGGGTATGGCAGCAATCGAAGGTTGAAGAAGACTCTCCGAAGTCCAATTAACGACCTCCATGGTATAGTTCACCGGGGGGACATCTGCATACGAGATCGGATCCGATGGCGTCGCACAAGAGAAGCTTCGGCGACCTTTGATAATTTGGTCGTACCACCTACCCTACAGGTGAAGGTTTTTGTATTCCGGGTCATAGTCCTTAATAAGAGCAAGAACCTCCCGGTCTACCGGTGCTTCAGGGAATCCTCCCTCTGAGCGGAAAATGGAAAAGAAAGATCAAAAGACATGTCGCCTGCAAGAAATAACGAAATTCAATTATCAGTGTCATAATTTAATTTAAAAAATCCCGACGCTCGGTACTTTAAAATCTGTACCACACTGCAATGCAGTGGAGAGGGGACCAAAGAGGGACTCATAAAATCCAGATGACAATGCATCAATTAATAAGACAGCATCATCATTGGATGAGACTGTCAATTAATGAGGAAATCCTCAAAGAATATTCTCATTGAATGAGAAATACCTCGGGAGAAGGAGAAAATCTCCCTTTCAGAGCAAAACTCTACAACAGAGTGACACTTGTCAAACTCTGGTCACGAGGGAATAAAATTCCTTAAAGAGCCTAGCTCTGTAATGATGATGGAAAATCCATCAAAGATTAATGAAAACTAATTCTTGAGAATTAAAATTTTGGGATCTTAAAGATCCATGAAAAAACTCTTAAGAGTTCTTCATCAAAAGATCAAAAGATCTAAATATTGTCAAAAGAGCAGAGCTCTGATTCATGGGCTAAGAAACCCTAAAAAAGATCTGTTTAGATCTATGGGTTCATGAGAGCAAGGCTCTGTTTATGAAACTATAAAGGGGTTTTCTTTAGATCAAAAGATCTATGAAGAGCAAGGCTCTGTTAATGGGTAAAAACTCCAATTTATTAGAATTAATTTAATTTAATTTTACCTAAATTTAGTGGAGTTTTAACTCTTGAAAGTTCTTGAATAAAAGAGCAAGGCTCTGAATAAAATTCTTAAGAGGAAGATGAAGATAATTTGAGGACCAAAAGGTCCTATTTATAGGCGCTGAACCGCCTCCTCAACTTCTGAGTTGATCCAAAGGATCAGATGTTGCCATCGCAATGCGCAACGGTGGGGGGGCATTTGTTTCCCCCAATCAGAGCAAAGCTCTGTTTTGAATTTCAAAATTTAAAATTGAAGTAACGCTTCAGATCCCATGCGCTGCGCGCCACGTGTCAAAAGCAGACACGCCAGCGCCAGGAGCGCTGCGCCCTAGGTAGCGCACCCCAATCAGAGCAAAGCTCTGTTTCAAAATTCAAATTTTAAAAATTAAAGCAACGCTTCAGATCCAGCGCTCTGCGCTGCGAGCCACGTGTAAAACACGGACGCGCTACCGAAGTTGCGCTGCGCTCTGCTCTGCGCTGCGCGCCACGTGTCAAACGTAGGTGCGTTAGCGCCAAGTGCGCCAGCGCTGGAATTAAAAGAATTCCCTACCGTTAGATCAAAAGATCTAATAATAATAAATTATTAATTAATCAGAATTAAAATTCTGTTATGGAAAGATCTTTCCAATCTTGTTGAAAACAAGAAGATTGTCTTCTGTAAAACAGAAGCCCTAGGATCAAAGATCCAACGGTGGGGAAACATCCCCAAATTAATCAAAGAAAGATCTCTTCAACTAATTCAATTGATCAATTGGCCCTATATAAAGGCCCCAAGACTTCAAGTCTCATATATAGAAAAAACTCTCTGCAAACTTTGAGAAGAACTCAAAAAAGAAAGAAATGCAAGCCTTTGAAGAAAGAAGAGCATTTCTTCATCTTTAAAGGTAAAACAATTAATTCTTGAACAACAGAGATGAAATCATCTCGTAAAAAGAAGAAACATCTTCTAAAAAGATCTTAGATCTATAAAAAAGACCTAGGTCTTTGATTAAACATAAAGGATTAAAAGATCCAATCCTTAAAATATAAAAAAGAAGTATTTTACTTCATTCACAGATCTTCTGATCTACAAAGGCAGAGCCTTTTAATAAAAAACAAGAACTTTGGTTCTTGGATCTTGAGGCAAGGCCTCCTTTGAAAAACTTAAACTTATTCTTTGATCTTAAATTTGATCTGATGTGCTTTGCGCTACTGGAAAGTGCTTTGCACTCTTGAACTGCGCTTTTGCGCTCCTTGGACCGGCGCTCAGCGCCAAAACATGCCACGTGTCAACCATAAATATAGCTTGCGCTTTGCGCTCCTGAAAACAGCGCACTGCGCTCTTAGGTTGGCACTCAGCGCCAAGCGCGCCACGTGTCACTCACTGGCGCACCCATAAACTGGCGCAGCACGCTCATAAATTAAAAGCGCAGTGCGCTAACAAACTAGCGCTTAGTGCTAAGCGACACGTGTCACCCTCATGTGCGCTAGCGCAATGCGCTCTTTAATTGGCACAAAGCGCCTGATGCGCCACGTGGTGCGCTGTCAGAACATACTTTGTTCTGATAAATGCTATGCATTTAATTCCAGACAAAGTGTCAGAGCCCAATGTTTGGCATTATTAAAAGGACAGAGCCCAAATAAAGGCCTAATAGGCAGAACAAAAATGAAATGTTAAACATTTTTAACTGGACTTAGCCCAATTCTGGCCATAAGTCCTCAATTCAAATTGAACCGAGCTCATCTGCTCTTCCAATCAATTTACACCTGGTTCGAGGGTACATCTCTTTACTCCTCTGATATCTGTTGTTGTAATTCTTCAATGTCGTCAGAGAGGTAACGGGTCCCGACAACCACACATTGCTACGGACTGTGGGGTCCTTAAACTCATGGACTATGATGTCCTTAACCTCGACCGTGATGTCTTAAAACTAATATCGGACTGTGGGGTCCTTAAACTCATGGACTATGATGTCCTTAAACTCGACCGTGTTGTCTTAAAACTAACGTCGGACTGTGGAGTCCTTAAATCCACGGACTATGATGTCCTTAACCTCGACCGTGACGTCTTAAAACTAACATCGGACTATGAGGTCCTTAAACTCACAGACTATGATGTCCTTAACCTCGGCCGCAATGTCTTAAAACTAACAATGGACCGTAATGTCCTTAAACTAATTATCGACCGCAATGTCATTAAACTAAACAATAGAGCCCAATTGCTCTCTTGTCGGATCCAAACGATCCCGTTAAGTTGATCTTAGTCTAGAATTAGACTAACGCGTCCTTAACAAATGTTTAAGTTGATCTTAGCCTCAAATAAGGCTAACGTATCCTTAAACACAACCCCCCCAAACCCAAATCTAAGAAAGATACGGATTTGGACTAGTCCATACCCTACGGGCGACAACATAACTTAGTCTCCGTATACAATCCACGGGCAACCAAACACAAAACAAACACCTATGACATGAAGTGACCATATGGAGAAGGAGAAAGGTGTTACAGCGATGCAGTAGCGTAATTAACTGCAGGGGCTTGCGCCTGCAGAGAAGAGCGTCCCCACAATCAAAACCCCCTCAAACGAGGGAGAATCTGACGAAGTCTGCTACATCGGCCGCATCCGTTTAAACATTCGATACATGGTGCCATAAATCAACTTGGCATCTTCGGAGAGGTGGACGGATAGCACCAATTAGCATCTGCCCCCAGATTCAGGCAAGACGTTCAGTCTTCCCGGCTTCCGGCGGTGAACAATCTCCACTCAAAGAGAAGCTAGATAAGATCTATTCATTCAGAAGGGACAAAATCCATAAAATATTCAAAGACGCCCTGAAGAACGGTCTACAACTGCCAGAGTCAAAAAGACCGCAGTAAGCAAATATGATCGACAACCCTAAATACTGCCCCTATTACAGAGTGATAGGTCATGCCATTGAGGACTGCTTCGTTTTCAAATATTGGGTCGAAAAGCAATACAAGGCAGGAGAGATAGAACTGTCTAAAGGCGTGTTAACAAACAGTCCAGCTGCGACCTCCAATTTCATACAAACGGAGACCGAAGTTCTTCGTGAAATTGATTCTATCAGACATCTGCCTTTCTTTGAAAACAATCGACCACTACGTCATTAAATTGGGAACAATCGACCACCACGTCATTAAACTGGGAACAGTCGATCTCTAAGTCGTTAAACTGGGAATGTAAAAAAAAATGTGTAAATAAAAAAATGTGTAAATAAAAGGAAAAAAAGAAAAGCCGAAATGATGAGGCAACTCGCAATAAAAATCAGCGAGTAAAATAAAAATGAAAATAAAGCCGAAATGATGGGGCAACCGCGAATGAATAGCCGAAATGATAGGGCAATCGCGACCTTCGCGATAAGAAAAGCTGAAATGATAGAGCAATCGCGGTGAAAAAAACGGCGAATGATGAGTCGCTTCTGGTACCATGTTCCAGTGCAGCGATGCAGACGCTAACCAAAATCCAATTTCCCAAAATTCTTCTATCCCTAAGGCCAGTCCCCAAATTGACTACCGTATACAATCCATGGGCTCAAATAATTCTCATCATACCCATGCTCCACTGTAATCACCAGTTACGCGGTCGGTCTCTGCCCTTAGAATTATACTCCATTGGAAAGACCCACTCATGTATCCTCATGATACATGAGGAGAACAAACCTTCTGGGATCCTTACAACTCACAAAGGAAAAAACACACTTAGGAGTCCTCACGACTCCTAAGGAGAAAATGCACCTACGGGATCCTTACAACTCGTAGGGAGAAAATGCTTTTATGGGACCCTTACGGCCCATAAAATTGAAAAGCCTTAGGTGATAGGGATCTAAACCTGTTTCCTAAGCCATCGCTTTCCAATAGGCAATGGCGAATGATGAGTCGCTCCTGGTACCATATTCCAGTGCAGCGATGCAGACGCCGGCCAAAACTCCATACCCCAAGTGGTGAATGATGAGTCGCTCCTGGTACCATATTTCAGTGCAGCGATGCAGACGCCAACCAAATTCTAAACCCCATACCCCAAGTGGCGAATGATGAGTCGCTCATAGTACCATATTCCAGTGCAGCGATGCAGACGCCAACCAAATTCTAAATCCCATACCCCAACGGCGAATAATGAGTCACTCCTGGTACCATATTCCAGTGCAGCGATGCAGACGCCAACAAAGTCCCGAAATGTTTCCAGCCCTACGGTCTGGATCATACATCCTGCAAAACCGTATACAATCCACGGGCGTAAAACAATCCCAATCTCTCCCAGGTCCTACCGGTGAGACCACATTCAAAGTCTCGCCAAAAATAAATAAAATAAAATAAAATAAATGGTATGTCCACAAGAAAAATGGGCACGGATGAAAACCCGAAAGGGCTCCGTGAGTAAAAACTGCAGGACTGCCGGCGAGTTTGTGAAAACCCGAAAGGGCGCAGACTCGTAAAAAAGAGATGAAATGCACTCGCAAAGTCCTCTCGACTTTGTGAGGAGAAAATTCCCGCGTGAGATTCTTACGAATCACAAAGGAGAAAAACATTTAGGAGTCCCCACGACTCCTAAGGCGAAAATACACCTACGGGATCCTTACAACCCGTAGGCAGAAAATGCTTTGTGAGACCCTTACGACTCACAAAATTGAAAAGTCTTAGGTGATAGGGACCTAAAACCTGTCTCCTAAGCCATCGCTTCCTGATAAGCAAGCGCAAATGATGATTCGCTCCTGGTACCATATTCCAGTGTAGCGATACTGATGCCAAGCAGAAACCAATTTCCAAATCCTCCCGGGGCAAATGATGAGTTGCTCCTGGCATTATTCCAGTGCAGCAATGCAGATGCCAAACAAAAACCAAAATCCCAAACTCCTCTCAAAGACAGATGATGATTCGCTCCTGGTACCATATTCCAGTATAGCGATGCTGATGTCAACCCAAATCATAATCAACAAGTCAACTTCAACTCCGACACCGCAGAAAGCGGAGCAAGTCAGAATCCAATCTTGACACCGCAAGAAGCGGAGCAAGTCAAGTTCACCCCTGACACTGCAGGAAGTAGAGCAATTCAAATAGAGCGTCGACCGTCCATGTCGCAAAAAGGGCAGTGCAGGCTTCCTACAAAGCAAGAACCAGATCACTCCGGGCCAGGAAAAAGTCTACCATGGACACTCTGTCTAGGAGACGTGTCAAGGGTCGACCGTCCATGTCGCAAAAAGGGCAGCGCAGGCTTCCTACAAAGCAGGAACCAAATCACTCCGGGCCAGGGAAACGTTTACCACGGACACTCCGTCTCGGAGACACGTCAAGCGTCGACCGTCCATGTCGCAAAAAGGGCAGTGCAGGCTTCCCACAAATCGGGAACCAAATCGCTCCGGATCAGAGCGTCGACCGTCCATGTCGCAAAAAGGGCAGTGCAGGCTTCCTACAAATTGGGAACCAAATCGCTCCGAATCAGAGCGTCGACCGTCCATGTCGCAAAAAGGGCAGTGCAGGCTTCCCACAAATCAGGAACCAAATCGCTCCAGGTCAGGGCGTCGACCGTCCATGTCGCAAAAAGGGCAGTGCAGGCTTCCTACAAAGCAGGAACCAGATCACTCCGGGCTAGGGAAAAGTCTACCACGAACACTCCGTCTCGGAGACGCGTCAAGCGTCGACCGTCCATGTCACAAAAAGGGCAGTGCAGGCTTCCCACAAATCAGGAACCAAATCGCTCCGGATCAGAGCGTCGACCGTCCATGTCGCAAAAAGGGCAGTGCAGGCTTCCCACAAATCGGGAACCAAATCGCTCCGGATCAGAGCGTCGACCGTCCATGTCGTAAAAAGGGCAGTGCAGGCTTCCCACAAATTGGGAACAAAATTGCTCCGGGTCAGGGCGTTGACCGTCCAAGTCATAAAAAGGGCAGTGCAGGCTTCCCACAAATCGGGAACCAAATCGCTCTGGATTAGAGTGTCGACTGTCCATATCGCAAAAAGGGCAGTGCAGGCTTCCCACAAATCGGGAACCAAATCGCTCCTGGTCAGGGCGTCGACCGTCCATGTCGCAAAAAGGGCAATGTAGGCTTCCTACAAAGCAGGAACCAGATCACTCCGGACCAGGGAAACGTCTACCAGGGACACTCCGTCTCGGAGACGCGTCAAGCGTCGACCATCCATGTCGCAAAAAGGGCAGTGTAGGCTTCCCACAAATCGGGAACCAAATCGCTTCGGATCAGAGTGTCGATCGTCCATGTCGCAAAAAGGGCAGTGCAGGCTTCCCACAAATCGGGAACCAAATCGTTCCAGGTCAGGGCGTCGACCATCTATTTCGCAAAAAGGGCAGTGCAGGCTTCCTACAAAGCGGGAACCAAATCGCTCCGGATCAGAGCGTCGACCGTCCATGTCGTAAAAAGGGCAGTGCAGGCTTCTTAAAAAGCAGTGTCGCGCCCCGCTTCCCAGAGTGCTCTAAGATAGGTACGTGACAGAGCCAACCATACTACATGTGGCTAGGAAACATCCCTCCACAGTCACATTACGGCTGTTTATAAGATATCAAGAACAGTAAGAATAAAATAAACTATCTAGTACATGTCCATGAGCCAGAATAAACGAGTCAAGAAATAATATGCGGAAGCAATAAATCCAAGTAACAATAACAATCTGGAAAGTACGGAAGTAACTGAACTAACTGGATACTAACAGGATCCTCACTGCTCGGCCTGACGGCGGAAATACTCATGGTCATCCTACGACAAAGGTAGAGGATCTGGGCCATGCAAAACCTAGACGTCAGTATGTCATAATATCAACAATAATAAATGAACAGGAGGTAACAAGACATGCAGGCATGAATTATAAAAGGGTATATGAATGTAATAAGTGAGCAGGGATATAGAACAGTGAAGTGTAACCGTATATGTGAAGTGCAGCGGTGAAACTAAACTGTGCTACTGGGTTAACTACTCTCAAGTCTGTGAAATCAATTTGATGAATCGTCGATATAACTCAATAGCATCCCGTGCATTCCCGGGACCATGGTCCAGATTCTCGGGTTGAAACCGAGACATGCCGCTAGGCACTAAACAGGAAACATGTACAGATGAATGATGTCAGCATCATCATCTCAGGGCTGGCCTAGCCCCTAAAACTGATCGGTATAAGTATTGAACTGTCGAGTTACAAGTCAGGTTTCATTATTGATTTCCCCATACCCCCAAGTTATGTGTTCAAGTCAGATATTTATAAATCTGAGACTAATGCCAACACAGGATCAAGCAGGAACATGTTTGTCTATACAGACAACAGGATATGTCCATCGGGACAACATGTCAGGATTGTTGGCATTAGAAACAAGATCAGGTAACACGTCAAGTAGTGATATATCAGGTCATGTCAAGTAGTGTACATGTATCAAGTCATGTCAAGTAGTGGTGTATCAGGTCATGTCAAGTAGTGCACAGGTATCAACGGGTGCTCATAATCAAACTATAGCAAGTATTGAATCAGGGTGAATGTACAGATGTACAATAAAAGCATGGATGCACAAATATCGATCAGGGGTTACATCATGACTAAGTAGGATGCACATTATCTAGCATGGTGCACTAATACAACAGTAATATGAAATAATATGGTCTCGGCGTGCAACTAGATATGTAATAAACCGTACGGATACAGACGGATACTATAAAACTGTAAATCAGTAAAATTTGCTGAATATTAAAACACAAGCACTATTATTTATTAAATATATATTGATATAATAATATTAATATGGATAACATATTCAAGCCGATTAATAACTATAAAAGTGGTATTGATTAACCATGCACAAGAAAGTTCCGTTCAGAAATTCAGCGTCATCCTGATTTGTAATATAGCTTAAAAATAACAAACGTTCTCCAAAAGGGACGTGTCTTATACCAAAACAAATATAATTCAATAAGATTTTAATTTTTATAAGTTGAAGTATCTCAGGTTGTTCCTACAAAAATTTATGAACATTTGAAATTGAAAGTTTGCTGCTGGAATTTCCCTGGACAGCAGTTTAGAGATATTTTCATTTGCATTTTACGTTATTTAAACAATTTATTTTGCAAGTAAATATTTCATATAGTTATAGTATTCTAAGTTAGATTCGTAACGAACTAAAGAACGTATAATAATAATTTTTCTATGATTTATAATGATTTTTATAAGGTAAGGTGTACAGTAAATTTCAGATTTGTCGTATCCGCTTTGCAACGACGTTTCATGTGTAAACTATAATATTTTCAAACTATATTTTGTATAACATTATAAAATGCAGATTATAAACTGATTAAAGATAATAATAAGAAATATCAAGACGATATATATTTTAAATGATATGGATGCAATCGGGTATCCGAAAACAGTAAAACTTTAATATGGATGTACAGTGCAATCAACATGTGATATTTTTATTCATATGGATGCAAAATAAGATACATAACATGTAACAAGATGAACTTGCATGCGACTAGATATGTAAATAGTGATATGGATGCACACGGATGTTCGCAGACAGTAAAATAGTAAAATGGTAATGTGGGATGCACAATACACTAAACATTAAATATTATTATTAATATGGATGTAGTATATATCATAGCATGTAGCAAGATAAACTTGCCTCGAAGGATCACAAAACAGATATGTACGGCACGTCCGACGTCGGTAAAACGTCGCAACGCATGCACGACACACGGGACAGGTCTAAACAATGCAAGAGGGTGATCACGCAGGCAAGGTACGTTCACTAGATCACTCGGATCGTCAGCGACAAGCACGGCTCCGACGGTGATCACCGGAATCAAGAAACAAGATCAAGAAAAAGAAAGAAGAAAGAAGAAGAAGAAGTAAGAAGTAAGAAGAAGAGGCTGTGTATTAAATAAGGAAAGAAAATAAAAATAAGATATATATAAATATATATATGCAGAGGAGAGAGAGAGAGAAAGGGCTTGTTAGTTTGTTAGGAAATTAGTTTAGATTTAAATTTAAAAAATATTTTATTAGTTAACTAAATTTTAATTTGTATCAGTTTATAAAATTAATATTATATAAATAAAATTTGATATTCTGGTAAATACAAACATAGTCCAAAACATGCTCGGGTCGGGTCTAAAATTCAGTTTTAAAATACGAAAAATATACATATCGACCAAAATAAAAAATGAATGTCCGGGTAACGAAAATGCATACCCCCAAGAACGGATGCAGGTACTTGCGCGTAACTATCCAAAAAAGTCCGTTTCACTGAACGGGACGAGAACAAGATGCGCGGATGTTACCACAGGGTTGGGGTATCATGCAGGCCATGCAATGTATTTTTAAAATATTTTATATGACTAAAATGCAAATGCCAGATAAAATGACAGTATGCAAGATGTATAAATTAAAAGTGCATGAGTCCATGTAACAGGTCAGGATAAATTATAAACATGAATCAAGACAGGTTTCAAGCAAGCGGGTCGGGTAGAATACAAATACAAATGTCAAATACACTATTCACACCCAAAACACAGTAAATCAGGAAAATACCATAAATAAAGAAATACTTGACTAGAACTGGTATAAATGAACTAGAGTGTTATATTATACCCAACTACAAAAAGAATTTCGTCCTTGAAATTCCAGGAACAAAAAAAGATAAACAATCAAGAATTTACAAGAATAGGTGTGGAAACTTCTGTCGAATCTCGTCTTCTCGTTCCCAAGTCGATTCTCCATGCGAGCGATATCCCCAAGAAACAAGTACGAGAGGGATAACCTTGTTCTTAAGGACCTTTTCCTTTCGATCAACAAGCGACATCGGTCGTTCCTCAAAGGTCAAATTCTCTCTTAGAGTCAGCTCCGAATGATCTAGCACGTGTGTTTCATCTCGAACATACTTACGGAGTTGAGATACATGAAACACGTCATGAACATTTACCAAAGATTGTGGTAAAGCTAATCGATAAGCCACTTCTCCAACACGCTCCATAATCTCGAAAGGCCCTACGAATCGAGTACTAAACTTGCCTCGACTCCCAAAACGAATCACTCCTCGAGTCGGTGATATCTTCAAGAATACCAAATCACCAACAGCGAACTCTAGAAGACTTCTCGATGTGTCGGCCCAACTCTTCTGCCGATCTTGTGTTACCTTTATGTGATTCCGGATTGTATAAACTTTCTCTACTGTTTCCACGATCAAATCCGGTCCCAACAATCATCGTTCTCCAACATCGTACCAAAAAAAGGGTGAACGACACTTGCGACCATACAATGCTTCGAATGGAGCCATCTGAATAGTCGCCTGAAAACTGTTGTACGAAAACTCCACCAAGTGTAGGTGATCCTCCCATGAACCCTTGAAGTCCAACATGCAAGCTCTCAACATATCTTCAAGAGTTTGGATCGTTCTCTCCGGCTGGCCATCTGTCTGAGGATGATAAGCTGTGCTAAATTTCAATCGCGTCCCCAAGCTTTCCTGTAAACTCCTTCAGAAGTGCGATAAGAATCGGGTGTCACGGTCGGACACGATTCTCACAGGTACTCCATGCAATCTCACAATCTCCTGCATGTATCGTTCTGCCAACACTTCCATTGATTGACCAACTCGAAATGGTATGAAATGAGCTGCCTTGGTCAATCGATCAACAATCACCCAAACTGCATTGTTGCCTTTTGGACTCCGCGGTAAAGCTGTCACGAAATCCATGGTTATATGTTTCCACTTCCATTGAGGAATCGGAAGTGGTTGCAATAAACCAGCAACCCTTTGATGTTCAGCCTTAACTTGCTGACACACCAAGCACTTTGCTACAAAGTGAGCAATCTCCCTTTTCATGCCTTCCCACTATAAATTCTGTTGTAGATCACGGTACATCTTCGTGCCTCCTGGATGCGGAATACGCGGAACTGTGTTCCTCCTTCATAACTTCTTCGTGAATATCTCCTTTTTGGCACACACAAACGGATACCATATCGCAACGAACTATCTTCATGAATTAACAAGCCCGTTCAAAGTCCTGCTTCAACCTATTCTCGAAACTTCTGCAATCTTAGGTCGTATGACTGCGCTGCTTTAATATTATCGATCAATAATGACTGTACTTGCAGCTGCATCAACTGTCCCGAAGAATGCGGTAGCACAATCTCCAACTCGAATCTCCGAAAGTCTTCGATAAGCTCCTTCTGTGCAGTCAACATCCGAATTGCTGGCAACCGACTAAGCGCATCCGGCACCACATTAACTTTCCCCGGATGGTACTTAAGATCAAGATCGTAGTCAGCCATCAGTTCTAACCATCTACGCTGCCTCATGTTAAGCTCTTTCTGCGTGAACACATACTTTAAGCTTTTGTGGTCGAAGAATACTTCGACCCTTTCGCCCAATAAGTAGTGTCTCCAAATTTTCAAAGCGAAAATCACAGCTGCTAGCTCCAAATCATAAGTTGGGTAATTCTTCTCATGGATCTTCAACTGTCTCGATGCGTAAGCTATAACCTTCCCATGCTGCATCAGAACACATCCAAAACCTTTCCCAGATGCGTCGCTGTGAATCACCAATTCTTCGGAACCGTCTGGTACGGTAAAAATAGGAGCGGTTATCAATCTTTGTTTCGACGTCTCAAAAGATGACGCACAACCATCCGTCCATACGAACGGTACTTCCTTTCGCGTAAGCTTGGTCAAAGGCTCAGCTAAACGAGCAAAATTCTCCACGAACTTTCTGTAATATCCGGCAAGTCCAAGAAAACTTCTGATCTCTGCTACGTTCTTCGGAATCGGCCAATCATGAACTGCTGCAATCTTTTCAGGATCAGAGGCGATTCCATCTCCGGATACGACATGCTCCAAATCCTTCACTTCTTCCAGCCAAAACTCGCACTTGCTCATCTTTGCATATAATTTTTCATGCCTTAATGTCTGTAGTGAGATCTTCAAGTGTTCTGCATGCTCTTCAAGGCTCCTCGAGTAGACCAGAATATCATCGATAAACATTACTATAAACTGGTCCAAGAATGGTGAAAAGATTCGGTTCATCAAGTCCATAAATACCGCCGGTGCATTCGTGACTCTGAATGGCATCACTAAATACTCGTAATGTCCATACCGAGTTCGGAACGCAGTATTGCAAATATCCTCTGATTTAACTCGGACCTGATGATATCCGGATTGCAAATCCAGCTTCGAGAATACCCTCGCGCCACTAAGATGCTCGAACAATTCTCCAATGCGAGGGATCGGGTACTTGTTCTTAATAGTCACCCGGTTTAATTCTCGACAGTCGATGCACATCCTCCTTGTACCATCTTTCTTCTTGACTAGAAGAACTGGAGCTCCCCAAGGTGAATTGCTGCTGCGAACCCAACCCTTCTCAAGTAATTTAGTAACCTGCTTCTTGATTTCATCCAATTCCACTGATGCCATCGGATAGTACGCCTTTGAGATTGCCGCTGCATCAGGAACAAGATCAATCGCAAACTCCACATCTCGTTTTGGCGGTAAACCCGGGATGTCCTCGAACACGTCCATGAACTCTCGAATTATAGCTGGCGCTTCCTCCTTATCAACTTCCATCAACGAAAGAACATTGTTTGTGGGCCTAGCTCTAAACTCGACTGGCCCGACAGAACTGCTTCCTCCAGCAAAAACAAACTCAGGATGTCCGGGAATCTGGAAAATCACTTTCTTTGCCCTACAATCAATGTGAGGGTGGAAAGTGACGAGAAAATCCATTCCCAAACAACATCATAACTGCCGATATCGATCACCAAGAAATCTGCAAAACACGAACTGGTAAGCAATGAAACTGAGAGAACCAAGGTAATAAAACGACCATGAAACAAGGAAATGAAACAAGACCAGGACTCCAAGTTACTTAAATAGAGTACCGCATTGTAAACATGCTGCAGTTCATAGTTATAATCACATAACTCCACTCAAGTCGCCCAAATCCTAGTATCAGAATCAAGGAACATGAAGAAACAATAGGGAACCAAAAGATTTCAAGTCGAGATGCAAAGTGGTTTGCATATCGTCAAGGTAAAGGATAAAGAGAAAGATATGATTCAAGAATCATGATAACAATGTGGCAGGACATGTTCCTAATCATGGATTTTCCGATTCATGTATTGGGTCCAATACCCAACTACAAAAGAATCAAACCCGATTAACCTAAATCCTATGGCTCTGATACCAAACAAACCCTGTCACGCCCCGCTTGCCAAAGTGCGCTAAGATAGGCATGTGATAGAGCCAACCATGCTACATGTGACTAGGAAACATCCCTCCGCAGTCACATTACGGCTGTCTATAAGATATCAAGAACAGTAAGGATAAAATAAACTATCTAGTACATGTCCATGAGCAAAGAATAAACGAGTCAAGAAATAATATGCGGAAGCAATAGATCCAAGTAACAATAACAATCTGGAAAGTACGGAAGTAACTGAACTAACTGGATACTAACAGGATCCTCACTGCTCGGCCTGACGGCGGAAATA
The DNA here is from genome assembly GCA_030015575.1 of Agapanthus africanus. Classification (NCBI taxonomy): domain Eukaryota; kingdom Viridiplantae; phylum Streptophyta; class Magnoliopsida; order Asparagales; family Amaryllidaceae; genus Agapanthus; species Agapanthus africanus. The sequence continues at coordinate 50,474,521 of CM057340.1, forward strand.
CTCCTGATCAGCCTGCGACAAAGGTAGAGAATCTGGGCCATGCAAAACCCAGACGTCAGTGCATCATAATATCAATAATAATAAATGAACAGGAGGTAACAAGACATGCAGGAATGAATTATAAAAGGGTACATGAATGTAATAAGTGAGCAGGGATATAGAACAGTGAAGTGTAACAGTATATGTGAAGTGCAACGGTGAAACTAAACTGTGCTACTGGGTTAATTACTCTCAAGTCTGTGAAATCAATTTGATGAATCGTCGATGTAACTCAATAGTATCCCGTGCATGTCCGGGACCACGGTCCAGATTCTCGGGTTGAAACCGAGACATGCCGCTAGGCACTAAACAGGAAACATGTACAGATGAATGATGTCAGCAACATCATCCCAGGTCTGGCCTAGCCCCTAAAACTGATCGGTATAAGTATCGAACTATCGAGTTACAAGTCAGGTTTCATCATTGATTTCCCCATACCCCCAAGTTATGTGTTCAAGTCAGGTATTGATAAATCTGAGACTAATGCCAACACAGGATCAAGCAGGAACATATTTGTCTATACAGACAACAGGATATGTCCATCGGGACAACATGTCAGGATTGTCGGCATTAGAAACAGGATCAGGTAACACGTCAAGTAGTGATATATCAGGTCATGTCAAGTAGTGTACATGTATCAAGTCATGTCAAGTAGTGGTGTATCAGGTCATGTCAAGTAGTGCACAGGTATCAACGGGTGCTCATAATCAAACTATAGCAAGTATTGAATCAGGGTGAAAGTACGGATGTACAATAAAAGCATGGATGCACAAATATCAATCAGGGGTTACATCATGACTAAGTAGGATGCACATTATCTAGCATGGTGCACTAATACAACAGTAACATGAAATAATATGGTCTCGGCGTGCAACTAGATATGTAATAAACCGTACGGATACAAACGGATACTATAAAACTGTAAATCGGTAAAATTTGCTGAATATTAAAACACAAGCACTATTATTTATTAAATATATATTGATATAATAATATTAATATGGATAAAATATTCAAACCGATTAATAACTATAAAAGTGGTATTGATTAACTATGCACAAGAAAGTTCCGTTCAGAAATTTAGCGTCACCCTGATTTGTAATATAGCTTAAAAATAACAAACGTTCTCCAAAAGGGACATGTCTTATACCAAAACAAATATAATTCAATAAGGTTTTCATTTTTATATGTTGAAGTATCTCAGCTTGTTCCTACAAAAAATTATGAATATTTGAAGTTGAAAGTTTGCTGCTGGAATTTCCCTGGACAGCAGTTTAGAGATATTTTCATTTGCATTTTACGTTATTTAAACAATTTATTTTGCAAGTAAATATTTCATAGAGTTATATTATTCTGAGTTAGCTTTGTAACTAACTAAAGAACGTTTACTAATAATTTTTCTATGATTTATAATGAATTTTATAAGGTAAGGTGTACAGTAAATTTCAGATTTGTCGTATCCGCTTTGCAACGACGTTTCATGTGTAAACTATAATATTTTCAAACTATATTTTGTATAACATTATAAAATGCAGATTATAAACTAATTAAAGATAATAATAAGAAATATCACGACGATATATATTTTAAATGATATGGATGCAATCGGGTATCCGAAAACAGTAAAACTTTAATATGGATGTACAATGCAATCAACATGTGATATTTTTATTCATATGGATGCAAAATAAGATACATAGCATATAACAAGTTGAACGTGCATGCGACTAGATATGTAAATAGTGATATGGATGCACACGGATTTCTGCAGACAGTAAAATAGTAAAATGGTAATGTGGGATGCACAATACACTAAATATTAAATATTATTATTAATATGGATGTAGTATATATCATAGCATGTAGCAAGGTAAACTTGCCTCGACGGATCACGAAACGGATATGTACGGCACGTCCGACGTCGGTAAAATGTCACAACGCACGCACGGCACACGGGATAGGTCTAAACAATGCAAGAAGGTGATCACGCAGGCAAGGTACGTTCACTGGATCACTCGGATCGTCAGCGACGAGTACGGCTCCGGCAGTGATCACCGGAATCAAGAAACAAGATCAAGAAAGAAGAAAGAAGAAAGAAGAAGAAGAAGTAAGAAGAAGAGGCTGTGTATTAAATAAGGAAAGAAAATAAATAAATAAATAAAATATATATAAATATATATATGCAGAGGAGAGAGAGAGAGAGAGAGCTTGTTAGTTTGTTAAGAAATTAGTTAAGATTTAAATTTAAAAAATCTTTTATTTGTTAACTAAATTTTAATTTGTATCAGTTTATAAAATTAATATTATATAAATAAAATTTGATATTCTGGTAAATACAAACATAGTCCAAAATATGCTCGGGTCGGGTCTAAAATTCAGTTTTAAAATACGAAAAATATACATGTCGACCAAAATAAAAAATGAATATCCGGGTAACGAAAATGCATACCCCCAAGAATGGATGCAGATACGTGCGCGTAGCCATCCAAAAAAGTCCGTTTCACTGAACGGGACTAGAACAAGATACGCGGATGCTACTACAGGGTTGGGGTATCATACAGGCCATGCAATATATTTTTAAAATATTTTATATGACTTAAAATATTATATTGTAAAAATGCAAATGCCAGATAAAATGACAGTATGCAAGATGTATAAATTAAAAGTGCATGAGTCCATGTAACAGGTCAGGATAAATCATAAACATGAATCAAGACAGGTTTCAAGCAAGCGGGTCGGGTAGAATGCAAATACAAATGTCAAATACACTATTCGCACCCAAAACACAGTAAATCAGGAAAATACCATAAACAAAGAAATACTTGACTAAAACTAGTATAAATGAACTAGGGTGTTACAAGCAGGAACCAGATCACTCCGGGCCAGGGAAAAGTCTACCACGGACACTCCGTCTCGGACACGCGTCAAGCGTCGACAGTCCATGTCGCAAAAAGGGCAGTGCCGGGCTTCCTACAAAGCGGGAACCAAATCGCTCCGGATTAGAGTGTCGACCGTCCATGTCGCAAAAAGGGCAGTGCAGGCTTTCTATAAAGCAGGAACCAGATCACTCCGGGCCAGGGAAACGTCCACCACGGACACTCCATCTCGGAGACGCGTCAAGCGTCGACCGTCCATGTCGCAAAAAGGGCAGTGCAGGCTTCCTACAAAGCGGGAACCAAATTGCTCTGGGCCAGGGAAACGTCTACCACAGACACTCCGTCTTGGAGACGCGTCAAGCGTCGACCGTCCATGTCGTAAAAAGGGCAATGAATCCCAAAAGTGGGAACCAAAGCGAGTCGCCTCCACGCGAAAGAAAATCCATCAATTTCATGCACACGACTCACATATGTGGTGTGCATTTATTGATGGGGGGCACTTTGTTGAAGTCAAAAATTGCACCCCGGTTGATCAAATCAAAGTCAAAGTCAACCCCAAGGCAAGTGGGCCTATGCCCAGGTCGAGTCCGAACATAAAGCGGCCGGCCCTCCCCCATGCCAAAATGTAATCATGTAATAAATAATTTTTATGTAATTTTTTATGCATGAATGTAAACAAAATGGGCATAAAGCCAAATTTTTGTAAGCCCATAGCTTATGTGCAAAAAGAAATAGCACATGAGCCCTGGGATGGGCAAAATGCCATTTTGAAAAGCCCAAGGGGCTATATGTAAATATGTAAGCCTATATAAGGCAACATGATGATGAATAAAAAAGACTTTTTTCATTCCCCTCAAAATCTAGGGTTTGTGCCTCTTTCCCCCTTTCTGAAGGTTCTAAACCTTCTTCTTTCTTTTTAATTAAATCAAGAGTTTTACTCTTCCTTTTATAAAACTAAATAGTTTTTTACCACAAAACCCACAAAGGGGAACTCAGATCTTCCATCAGAACTCAGAAAAGAGATTTTTTTAAAATCTCATATTTCTTGATCTTCAAGGTCTGGCCAACAAAGGAAGAAGGAGACCCATCTCCAGAAACTCCACTTTAGGAAAGATCCAGGGCTCAAGGGGAGAAGCCTCTTTATCAGCTTCAAATTATCTTAGGAGTTTAACTCCTCATATATATATATATATATATATATATATATAATAATAATAATAATTTTTCCTTTCTGGGAGTACAACTCCCATTGCAGGGACCAAGTCCCTTTTGCCTCCCTAGCGCTCAGAGCGCTAGCGCCCGAGCGCCCACGTGCCCGACACGTGAGGCGCTAGCTCTTAAAGCGCTAGCACTCTTGCGCTAGCGCCCAAAGCGCTAGCGTCCGAGCGCCCACGTGTCCGACACGTAGGGCGCTAGCACCCAAAGCGCTAGCGCCCTAGCGCTCTTGCACTAACGCCCAAACCGCTAATGCCCGAGCGCCCATGTGTCTGACACATGGGGCGCTAGCGCTCTTACGCTAGTACCCAAAGCGCTAGCGCCCGAGCGTCCACGTGCCTGGCACGTGTGGCGCTCACGCCCAAAGCGCCAGCGCCCCAGCGCTCAAAGCGCTAGCGCTCAAAGACGCTAGCGTCCGAGCGCTTTCTCCCACGCATCCTTTAGATGCCATTTTCCCTTATGTGTGTGTGTGTGTGTGTGTGTGTCTACACACACACACACACACACTCTAGAACACTGTTCCTCTCAGGAAAAAAATTTGGGCCGGGGCGCTGCCCCGCACCCCGTAAGGGGGCTGCTAGCCCTCTTGACCCCCCGCCCACTATCCGGGTAGCAGGACCCCCGTAAAAACTCTGTGGGGCCCCAGATACATCCAAGACCCCTTCAAAACACGATAATACACATTGAGTTCGCTTGACCAGTTTAACTCGTTAATCGGAGGTTCTCTCGCTCCAAAGGCGAGGGGTAATTAACGGCAGCTTAGTCCACGGCTGCTGGAGATTCGGATCCCCACAATTATTAAACCCCAGCCTACCCTAGGCAGGGGGAATCTATAATACGCCTGACAAGCGCGCGCGTATTCCCATCTCAATGGGGTGACGAAAAACACCCTACAATATTGATGCGATTGGTTAGGACGGTCGTACAACTTTGTTGACTATGTTAAGGGTCGTGCGGGTGAATTTAATTTAATTATGAAATGACTGGTAGAACTTGACTTGCGACTTATGATTTGCTAACTATATTAAGATCATAAGCCGCTAGGGGTAAAAACCAATATCGGGAGTTTCAAGTGTTGAAATTTACAATGAGATTGCATACCTTCTATGGTATGAGGTGATTTGTTGACTATGTAAAAATTACCACTCCGCGATAGTTTTGGTCTCAATTTCCACTGTGAGTAATAGTTACTCTTGGGATATGATCCCGACTAATTCTCCTTTTAGGGTTTGAAGGAGAATTCGACAGAACAGTGGGAGTCATCCTGATTAGATGAAAATATAAACCAATCTAATCTTGATAGAGTGCACGACGAGTGTTTCTTCTCTCTCTCTCTCTCTCTCTCTTTCTATGGCAGCGACTTTAGACTTACCTTAAACTAAAAACTCGTAAACCAAGTTAACTGAACCTTTTTACAAACAACGGGTTTGGAATGTCATGATTGCTCTATTTCATGACATAGTCGCATATGTCCTTACCCTTCCTACTTCCCCTTTTGCTTTCTTTAGAACACTCTATATCCGATATAAAGATCCATACTACATGGAAGGCCATCTCGTATAGTTACATATGAACTCGGAGAAAGTGTTTCAGTCAAGGATGGCCGCTGCTTTTGGAGAAAGTGAATTGTATATGATACAATTCATTTGTCTCCTCTTTCCGCTTTATCTCAAGTTTGAGATCTCCTTAAATAAGAAGAATATACCAGTTACACTTGTTGGACAGTCTTATTCCAATCCCGATACTGGAGCTGAAAGGAAGGGAAAGAAGAAAATCAACTAGTATAAGTCCGGTATACATAAGGTAAGATAGAGAGACAACAATAGGGGTTGAAGTGAGCAGAAAAAAATTGCAACTATTGTTATAAACCTAGGCAAGTGTAAAAGGCATTACTAGGTATACCCGGCCACCCCTTGAAACGTTTTGACGTTTCATGTTTCCTGTGTAAATATAATTGAAACTCTTTTCTCTATTAATTCTGACTCCTGAGTATGTAGATACTGGATTAGAATTCCACATCTGTAAGGCGTTACAGATGCTGAGAAGGAGTAGATTATTGAGAAAAGGTGATTTGTTTCTCGATGTCGAAAATTAGAGCAATTATTGCTATTGGGGAAATCACCTGGTTTTGCTTTTTGGAAATTTTTTTATTTTGGATATCTGTTATAATGCACCAACTTTTAAAAAACTTATATATCCGTCCCTTTATTTGATAAAGTGGGATATAAATTTTCAAAAATTATGTTCTGGACATTTATCTTTATCATTAGATGATTGGGTAAGGTGCATATAAATAACGGAGGAAACATTCTTAACAAAAATAGAGTTTTCAAATTACAAAATACAAAGTATGAGTTAGTGAACTCATAAGACTTATATATAGTGATATATGTTGTCCAATGTACGCACAGATAAGGGGTTGGTACTCATATTTTGATCCGTTTTCCTATGAGTTCTTTGGTTATAGACATGAATTCTTGTTGAAACGCAAAGTCCAAAATTTTTGAGAAGTTCATAGAATATAAGAATAAAATAGAGAACCAAACGTTAGAAGTATTAAGATTTTTCGAAGTGTTCGAAGATGTGAATACTTATACCAGGTATTCCGTAGTTAAATAATAGAGAATTTGATTCTCTCTCAGATTACTCATCGTTGGATGCGCTCCTTGATGAATAATATTGAATAGCCTTTTCTATTTTAGGGGCATGCACAGGAAACAACTGTATACTAATTGAAAATGGTTCCATCTAAATTAGTGTCTGTGATTCTATACGTGATATAGAATAAGAACATATTTTAAGATTGTTAAGATATAGAGTTTTCCGGTTTATGCTTAAAAACACAATCCAGACAAACTCAAGACACATTTCGGTAATAAACAGTTTGTGGATTATCCCAACCTTTAGCAAGGGTTTAATTTCTACTATTTTTAGGATCAAAAGTTGTTTTTTTCTCGACACGTCACCTTTTTAGAAAAGAAATTTCTTGAAAAAGAAATTAGTGGGAGTATAGTAGAACTAGAAGTGATTCCAGAACCATAAACGGTTACTAAAAATTTAGTTAGAACCTCGAGATTCAATTGACCCTGACACATCTTAGCCTACTCTGCAGATTTGGTAGGTGACCTCGGCCACCGGAGAGGTACTACGGTTTTCTCGTTGACGGTGATAAGGAGACTTACATCATGTGATGATGACCCTACTAGTTATCAGCAGGCCATGAGAAGTGGTGGCTTCCGACTGATGGCTGGATGTCGAGTTATCCTAATTGGACTCCATGCACTGCAACAAAGTATGGACTTTTTTGGGTACTCCTGAGGGGGTAAAACCCATTAGAAGTAAGTAGATCTTACGAGATCAGTGCAAATGGAAAGGTGCTAACCTAATAAGGCTAGACTTGTAGTAAAAGGTTTTCATTAAATACCCAATATGGATTGTGATGAAACTATTATTTTAGTGACTGTGCTGAAGTCCATACATATATTGCTTGCCACTGCTGTTTTTCATGACTATAAGATCTGGAAGATGGATAACTATTACGTCTTTCTAAATGATGATCTAGAAGTGTGCGCATATATGACTCTGCCAGAAAGTTATCATAGTCAGTAAGAGCAGCAGAAGATGTGCAGGCCATTTTAGTCTATTTGTAGACTAAAACAGGTATAGCGGAGAAGGATCATCTATTTTGATGATACGGTCAACGTATTTGACTTCATCAAAATAAGATATGGACCTGGTATTTATAAGAAGGTAGTAGAGAGTGCTGTCAGATTCCTCATATAGTATGTAGATGGTATACTCATGATGGAAAGTAATGTTCCTATGCCAAAAATCTGTTAAATATTGGTTGTCATGGATGTTTCTCCAGGTAGTAATCTAATCCAGGAGAAACGGGGGCAGTGAAGAATATATGAGATGTTCTTGGTGTATGGCAATGGCAACCTCTTTCGGGAGGCGATTGCCAACACCGGCTTTCAAAGTGACAAGGATGACAAAATTTCTGTCATGGGTTATACAGTTTGCCCTCTTCTGAGGAGCATTATATTGGAAGTGGTTCCAAGAGAAATACTGAGGTAGTCGAGGCGCTAGATACTGATTATCAATTAGCAAAGGATATTGCCTAAGAATTCGCTGGATATAATTGTTCATTTATGAACATGATCCTATCATCTGTCCAGACAAATACTAAGGCATGTATCGCTCAGTTCGAGAGACATTTGATCTCCACGAAGTTGAGATATAGGGAGAAACATAGAGAAGTGTTGTGCCGGGTCCACTCATTGAGACTAGTTATCGAACACAGTTAGTGAAACTGTTAGTACAGAAATTGGATATGCGATACCGCAATAATTAGCCTTAAATGCAAATGGGAGATTGTTGGATATAGTGCCCTCAAGACAATTATTGTAATTGCAAGATGGCAATTACGTAATTGAATGAGGACCTATATAGAGAACAGTCTTACTCAAAATGATAGTATGCTATCAGTTTGTCTTTATCTTTCATGTAATGCGTTTTATTCACTATCACGTATTGTTTAAACATGAGATAAATCCCTTAGGATTTTGTTTGACTACTAAGATGATGATGCAGATCATACTGGTGGGGCATGGATAGTCGATAAGCATATCCTTAAATGTCCCTAGTCGTATGAGTATCGAGACTGGACATCGGTACTCCAGTTTAGACTGGTGTGTACGTTTTCTAACCTGGTTGAAGGGCGATAGCTGATCCTGCAGCTATTGGTGTTTGACACCGAGGATTGTATACATGTGCTTATTGGATGAATTACGCTGGACATACTCACCAAGAACACCTAGTCGGTAATATACCAATGTCAGATAGCAGTTCTCTGGTGACATGAGTACAGGGTAATCCCTAAGACCTAAGATCGCCATAGTGTCTCACGTGTGTTCCCACTATACTTAGACTTCTACCCTACCATAGCTTAAAGGAGTCGTGCAAATAGGTTTTTGTTGAGTATGGTACCGAAGCACATGGAGGCAGTGAGCGGTCGAGGGGATTCATCTCTCCCGGTATAAGGAGTTGATGTCGCGCTGTGAATGACATGACTACAACCATAAGTCGGTGGCCACCGTAGTGGAGATAAATTGATAAGTGTTATCTATTGTATTTCCGGTTGGTTATGAATCCTCTGTTGCACGACTTGTTGAGTTATTATGGTCTGACATATTCCAAACGCTAGACCCGATATATGATACTCTTAAACAAAAAGACTGGACTGTATGGTGACTGTCACTTATAAACTTTATAGGGTCCGGATGAGTTTGCTCCTCGACCTGCTTTTATATTGATCATACCTGGGTAGCCGTTACGTACAGCTAGTGTCACTGACGTGCTTATGGGTTAACCGTCTGGAGATTGGATCTGAAAGTGTTTCGAATTCAATCGTATATGATCCTATATAATCTCCTGCCGGTGTATTGACAGGTCTTTAGAGTCCCGCAGCGAAAGTACCTACCCGGACTAAATGTTGATGTGGCGTGCGTATAGGATACGTATCGGAGTTCGATTAAAGGTATGATTTAATTGAATGTCCGAAAAATACTAGCTGGTTTAAAAATCGGAATATTAAGTCAAGTGTTGACTTAATAACCGCATTTCGATATGGTTTCTAGTATTGTGTATTGGATACGCTCTCTCTATTTTTATTATATTAGTATACGATGTTGATATATTATTATTGTGTATACGATACGTAATGTGGAAATGTATTTGCTACATATTTTCTTCTCTTTATATATATATATAATAAAGAGAAATTATATATGTTAAGAATAAACATAAAGAGGAAAGAAAAGAAAAGATTAGAAATGAAAAGAACAAATAAGAAGAGTAGGTTGCTTCTTAATTCTTCTCTCTTCTTTTCTTTGATGAGTCATCTCTCTTTTCTCTTCTTATTCTTTTTTTTCAAAAGTTAATTCTTATTCATATTTTCCATGACACTTCCTCATCATCTTCTTTTCAAAAATGGTGGAGGTTAAAAATGAGTGTGGAATTCAAAAAGACAAGAGTTTTTCTTGTTCACATCACCTTACACGTTAACTTAGCAGATTAATTGTGTGAGTTTCTCCACTAGAAGATGGAGATGAAGTTTCAGGTGGTCATTTTTCATTACGGGTCATCTACGGTGAAGCGGTCGGCTAGTAGGGTCTCCGGAGAACACGAAGTCTAGTTTCGGTCTTCCGATAGACATACTACAAAGGTTGTAGCACTCTAAACTTACTCACTTTTCTTTTTGCTATTGCATGTATTTGATGATCTAGGTTAGGTTTTGGATCTACATTTAAAAAATTATTGCTTTCTAATTCCGCCGCGGTCCGTGAACGTCACGACCCTCAAATCAAAACCCTACTGTCATATCATTTGTATTTATGATTCGAGTCAAGTTGGTTTCAGTTATATTTGTCGGGTTCATGTATTCATGTCAAGTTTCAAGTATAGTTCTGTTTAAGTTAAGTTCCAATTTCCAAGTTCAAGTTCAAGTGATTTAATTTTTCTGAAGTTACGATCTATATTTAGGGACATGCAAGTGGTGCATTATTATCTCCGGCATCCCGAGACCTATCGAGAGAAGACACCATTCAAACCAATCTGTAACCTATATACGTAATAATAGACTAATCTTTTGAATTCTAAGGTATTTTAGTGAAAGATATCATTTAAAATTTCTCAAGGGGTTTTAATTCATCCTAAAATCTTGAGTGTGTTTTTGATAAAAATATGTTAATTAAAATGTCAAGATTTTTTTCATAAAAACGTATTTTATATTTTATGATATTTTAGTGTCAAAACCTACCTTTTAAAAGTTTATGGTATTTTAATGAAAAATCTATCTTTTGGAAATTTGAGCGTATTTTCTTAAAAATTTTAATCTTTTCATTTTAAAGTATTTATAAAATCTAATTTTCACAAATTTGTTTTTTTTTAAATTACAGATATATGATTAAGTTATTTTCGATTTGTTTAACTGTTTTAAATTTTTGTATTTTCTTTAAACCGTATTTTATTCTTTTCGAGACTGAATTCTCCGTGAGGAGTTCTGCATCTCACTATACTATCTTCAAGATGTGCGATAATTCTCATCATCCATGAACGTGTCCTTTAAAGAGTGTTGTAGAGACGTATTTGCAAATGACAAATTTCCGTATTTTACTTGAGGGTATTTTAGTAAAAACGTTTCTTTCCAAAAAGAATTATAAATATGATATCATGCTATATTTTCTATGAGTACGTGTAAGGTAGCTCGTTACCCCTTACATGATATTATCGAATAGGTTAACAATAAACTACCATTAAAATAAGAATGTGGTATTTATTTGTTGATTTGTTTTCAAAGCATTACATGACATAGCAATTTTTTTTAATTTCATGTACCATTTAAATGTGGCATGGCATACAATAAAGATATGATAGATGGGTAAAATATATTCTCATCATAATGGTTATTTCAAGTTTGCAAAATTTTGTTTTCTAAAATTTTATTATGTTGATGTGAGAGGAGTACGAGAGAGAAAGAGAGAGAGAGAGAGAGAGAGAGGCTTACGAGTTACGCATACTAGATTAGATAGTAATAGAGAAAGGGTAAGACTCAGTTGGAAAAACCGAGACCAATGATAAAACGAAGGAACGAGCTCGAGAGAACAACGGCGTGAGATGAAAGGTGAGCTTGACCCCTTGAGCTTGGCTTGGAAGAGTATTGAGAGAGGGAACTTTTGAGAGGAATTTAGAGCAGAAATGAGGATAAGGCTAGGATGACTAGGTATTTATAGTAGAATTAGGGAGGATGGTGTGATAAAAAGAAAATAAAAAATTGAATTAAAAGGGTGTAAATAGGTTAGGTGAAGGGTCTTCTGTTCTCTGTTTTAATTCAGAGATTTTAAAGTATCAAAATGGGTTGAGGGGAGGCCAAATATCGCACGGGTTCAACACAGACCTGATCTGGCACATCCTGGCCGTCGATCTCAGCTAAATGGCGGCCCTAAGTTGGCCTCTGGCCTCAGGGTCCGTGCCAGGGTTTTAAATGGGTATAAAGGTCGCCTTTTAATACTGCTTTTCTGTTGCAATATTTGGTAAACCAGTGTAAAACTCGTGCAAACATTTGGGCTTCCAAAACGTTAAAAAGAAAAAGATTATTAAAATAATTGAGGCTAAACGGGATTCAAACATACAGGATAAGAGACGACAGTGGAGAGTATTAACTAATAAGCAACAAGAAGTTTCTTTTTGATTTTTATCAAACACTACTTATAACTTGGAATCAGAAATAGAAATACCCTTTCATATAACATTGAACTGTTACAAATGTACAGAGATTTCAGGCTCGTTACAGTTGCCAAACAATGTAAAACAATAAGGCCTTTGTGTTGGTGTACGTCATGTACTTTGCATGTGTGATGTGCGGTCATGCTCGCAGAGCACCAAAATAGCAGGGAACCAAATAGCAGGCTTCCAAATTCGTATCGAATATACCAAATAATGTAGTAATTTTCATTTCTAATAACTAATTGTATTCGTATTTGGATCTGTTTATAACTACCGAATCTGGAGATGACAACACCAACATCCGTTCCGTATCAGTATCCGAACATTAATTTACTAAGTGCTAATTTTTTAAGTTTATAAATAAATTGTTGATATGAGTTGATGATTCTCATGTCATCGGTATCCGTACTAATCAATATTAGATTTGAAGTAGGATAGGTATACCAATCAGTACCCAAATATTTAATAGAAAACAATTGATATTTTATTATATATGATTATAATTATTTTAGATCATTCATAAGAAGATTGCTTTTTTCAACCACATATGTGGCACCCACCCAAAAACTAATGCTTACGGGCTGTTGCAAAAAGGAGAAAAGGATTACTCGATTTTAGAACTGGTCTATTAGTCACTATACCGAATCCAGTGAGACGGACATTAATCCTTATATTTTCAAAAATTGTGTTGGCACATATTACATTATTTTGAGTTAATGTTTGAAATTTGACAAAAATCTAACATGTTTTTCTTACGTCCGTCTTCTTTACTCTATAATGCAGCTGGTGTTTTGAGCCCATATGTCAGTCAGATTTACCTATGAATCAGTACCCGACTGAGAGAAAGAAGCATGGTTTCTCTCAAAGGGTTGAGTCTGGTGTTGTTCTTCTCAATGCATTTACTTAGCCTTAACTCTCTATCACGTGTTTTACGCGCCTACAGGTTCAACACGGACAACTCGCTTGATGTTTAATTGATGAGACCCTAAGTGCGTATGTGTAACATTTTGATAAATTATAAATATTAATATATAATTTTAATATGGATATTATAAGTTACGAAAATAATATCGTTTATAGATTTTAAGTTTTCGGATTGGTATCCGTAAAAACATAATTATTTTGGGGAAAATGAAAATATGAGATATTCTAAAAATGATAAGTAAGTTGTTTTGAGAATGATATGTGATTTTGGTGTAAGATTGTGGTATTTATTTGTAAAAGTATTTATTGTAAAAGGTTTTTATTTGTTAAAAAGTGTTTCGGTTTATGATAAGTTAAGAGTTAACCTTCATGCATGACCTATCAATCCTACACCCTTCATCCCTCCACCTCCACCTTTCTCTACACATAATTCCTACACCTCCTATTTCAATTGTCTCCCAAACTAAGGTTCATTTCATTCTAAACTGAACTCATTACTTTCCTTCAAACCTCCATCTCAATTTTAACAACTCTTCACAATATCACCATGAGAGTGATGATTTCTTCATTCAAGTTATTCAAAACTTCAAGTTAGGCCAATATCACTTCATGAAGGCTCAAGCAAACACTTCAAGAGCTTGGAATTCCTTTGTGCTCATTCCATATAGATAAAGATCATCTTTCTTTCAAGTTTTCATGTGTTAAAGTTCATATTTCTTTGTTAGATATCAGAAAAATAGGATTTTTGTGAAGATTTTGGTATTCAAATTCAATCTGGAGCTAATAGGGTTGTCTGAAAAATAAAACAAGACTATTGGGAACTTCTGAATACCCCTGAGACTATCCTAGAAGCCCGAGCCCTTAACTTCATGTCTTGGCCGTCTATTTAATCCCCAAATCCGCCAATTTTGGCCCCTTAAAGAATTAGAGTTTGGGTTTTGTTATGTAACTTCATCTGGTGGTAATTAAGCCACTGTATTATTGTTTTTGTCCCAGATTACATGTAGAGAAATCTGAAAGTATTTTAGTGTGGTTTTGGCGATATTTTCCGGTTTTTAAACTTGGTTTTTGGGATTTCTATATCTCGATTTGATCGTTCGACTTTCGTACGTCGACGTCGGGGGTATTTGGTCGTATTTAGCATAAGTGAGCCATAGGTTCTAATCTATGTGCGCTTCGCTCGTTGTATCGTTTTCGATTTGGATATTTATGCAGTTGTGTTCTAATTACAATTGTAGGTACGGTCGTGTGGATTTCCGAGACGGTGAGGACGGACGAGACGGTCGTGGGTTTCGACTAGCTCGATACGTCGGTGAGTAGATTTATATTTATGGGAGAAGTCAAGTGGATGGCGTATATCACCCACGCAACCAATTAATTAGGATACCTATACTATATACCTAGGCTATAATGTTATGTTAGATAACTTAGTTTATAACTAAGTTAGTATGTCGTTTGTATCTAGTAGGCTATATATATGTGTATATATCTTGATATATGATTATTGTTATATGCGTACGCGACTTTAGATCCGTACGATATTGATTAGATATTGGATGGATATTATACGAGGGATGATTCCATACTGATTATGATGAGAATAATGTGTCGAATACAGCCGAAATTCATTTGGACTCGCGGAGTCATGCGTTTATCTCGATTGGGACATTTCGATTGCTTGAGCTATACTCTTTTAAAAACCACCGATTCGTTTTTCACTTTTAAATGATAAATAGCAAATATGCTAATTAATCGTGCGAAAAAATATTTGTTTTGTAAATAACCGCAATCAAGACGGTATCGCTAATAGCTAGCCGCGATGAGTACGGGTCGTCCGCAGGGAAACGTGAATTCTTTTCTTGTTTTAGACGAATTGATAAATGAGATGGGTGATTGTTGTCGTTGTATTTTAAGACGGATATAAAATTTATAATAAAATGACTTGCAGGGTTCATAGGACTTAGTACTTAATGAATGAATTTTAAAAACGACTCTTTTTTATCTTTTAATAGTATAAAACTAGAGCGATAGTGATGAATGTGGTTTAAAGTTCTTGGAGGGAATTAGGGTTTTCTACTACCGACCCTTGTCCGTCCATTGATCTCTATTTATGTCAAGCCCTTAATAAAATAAGTGTTTAACCAATCTCAAATCATGATCGTGACTATCAATAAATTGATAGCGCGCCCGATAATTAGGCTAACATTTATTTTGCTAAAATTTATAAATGTTAAAATATTAAAAAGAAGTTAAAAGATTTTTCATCCATTATTCTATCCTATCCTACAAACCCTAACAAGTAAGGAATTACTCGCTCATGGTTAGTAGTGATTTAGAAGAAAGGTTGAAGATGAATAAAACCATATTTAAGATGCAGAAAAATAACGCGGAAAAGTAAATGTAAAAATAATTAAAACAAAAACTACTTTTACTAATCAACTATTGTATTACAATTTTTCTCCTTAGAAAGTAGATTATAAGAACCCTAATTTGCTCTAGATCTCTCTTTTTATAGAGGTAGATAAATAGATGATTATGTGATCACTTGGATGATTTTGAATGCATAGTTCTCGGCCCTTTATATAGTCTTTGAAACCAGAAATCCTAATTTCCACATGTGAGTAGATGCAGTTAAGATCATATCATCAAAATCCCACATCCAATGGCTACCAAAGCCGCGGAACCGCTGCGTTTTGCCATGTATGGCCACGGTTCCGCTACATCCTAATGGAATCTGGTTTTGAGATTTCTTCTGGCTTTTTGTTTCGATATTTGGAGATCTTTTTGATATATAGATTCTGAAAATATTGCTCTGAGTCTCTGTCGTTGCTAGATTTCTCGATTTGCTTCTAAGATTTGGCAGATTCGGTTCCGATATCCCGATTTGACTTGGATCTTTTACTTAGATTTTAGACCTGAGCTAATACCTGCACAATATCTCAAATCAAAGTGTGAGTAACATTAGGAATATTTGACATGATGTGCATATTTTAATTACTAATATTTCATTTAAATATTATATGTATATATTTTCCCTTATTATATTAATTACAAATATAGAAACATATGATAATAATATTTTTAAAAATAAACCCCCATAT
Source organism: Agapanthus africanus (assembly GCA_030015575.1). Taxonomy (NCBI): domain Eukaryota; kingdom Viridiplantae; phylum Streptophyta; class Magnoliopsida; order Asparagales; family Amaryllidaceae; genus Agapanthus; species Agapanthus africanus. Next base: position 50,490,962 of record CM057340.1, read on the forward strand.
GTTCTATATTTACAATAAATACTTTTTAGCACTTAACACTAATAGGGAAAATATCCGTTCAAAAGTGCAATATTTTAGACTAATCAAATACCCCCAAACTTATCTTTAATCGTCCTGAGTAAACTATTTATTTAAGATAAAAGAAAAACCTAACTAGCACATTTTCGTAGGTAACACGATTGCACTTAGCACGTGCAACAAGTCTTTAAACCTGTAGGTGTCTCTAGTAGGAGGAATATTGTCTCATGAGGATTTTCAGCGGATTACACCCATAAAATCCCATAAAAGAAAGAAGATGAAAGTTACATACAAGGATAAGAAACTTATAAAAGAAAGAACTTGAAAATAAGAATTTCAAACTACACTAGATTTTTAGTTGTCACGAGCTCTATCTTAATAGTCTTAAAAAGATATCAGAAATCACATCATCTCTCAATAAAACATCGTTTTTAGTCTTCCTCCCTACCTTACTTCCAAACATTGATCATATACCCCTACGTGTATGTAAAAAATATCCCTACACTTAGAGAATTCAATTCAAGCTATCATATCCTTGTCCATCTTCCTTAGTACTTTTTAGTCGGTGAATATTTTAGATGAATTTGCTCATACATTCTTCATGCGATCGTTAATACTTCTTGAGGTACTAACTAACCGATTACCAAATGTGCTCACTCATTAAAGCGTAATTAGTAATATCCTAGTCTTCACCTAAGGCTTAGCAGTGACTCCAAAACCAGCTGGTCTAAGACACTAGGTGATAAAGCATCCTTGCTATATTTTTTTATGCTGTCTTAAGTAATTATAAAACCAGTGTTCATTTTTATTCACCATTTATTTTTTATGTGCCATCTATATTTGTGTTTATATATATTTTTCTTCATACTAAAGCTTTTAGACAAGAGCATTTCAAGGTATCCTCTACTATCCCAAGTTACAAGGTGTGTGCAGGTGCGTATAGTAGAGTATCAACGTTCAAAAGTGTTGGGGTCAAAATTTACACCCCGGTTGACCAAGTCAAAATCAAAGTCAACCCCAGGCCAAACGGGCCCATGCCCAAGTCAAGCCCGAACATGATGCGGCTGGCTTCCCCCATTCCAAGAAGAAAATTATATAAGTTTGATGTAATTTTCATGCATGAATGTAAAATATATGGGCAAAAAGCCAAATTTTTGTAAAGCCCATAACTCATGTGCAAAAAGAAATAAGCACATAAGGCATGGGATGGGCAAAATGCCATTTTGTAAAGCCCAAGAGGCTATATGTAAATTTGTAGGCCTATATAAGGCAACATGATAATGAAATGAAAGAGACTTTAATTGATTTCCTTCAAAATCTAGGGTTTCTGTTTCTCCTTCTCCTTACTTAAGGTTCTAAACCTTCTCTCTCTTTTTGAATTAAATCAAGAGTTTAACTCTCTTTTTTTTCCGAAAATAAATAGTTTTTCACCATAAAATCCTTGAAGGGGAACCCAGATCTTCCATCAAATCTCTAAAAGGGGAGATTTTTAAGTCTCGTCCCCATTTTCTCCAAGATCCAGCCAACAGAGAGGAGGAAGAAGGAGACTCATCTCCAAAAATCCCACTTTGGGAAAATTCAAGGTTCAAGAGAAAACACAGGGCTCAGGGGAGAAGAAAGGGGTCCCTTTTCATCATCTCCGAAAATCTCTTAAGAGTTTAACTCCATAAAAATATAGTATATAAAATAGTAAATCCTTTTCTCTAGGAGTTTAACTCCAAAAGTCAACCGGGGAGTACAACTCTCAGTGCAAGGGCTAAGCCCCTTTGACTTTTTTTTAGAAGTTTAACTCCAAAAGTCAATTGGGAGTACAACTCCCAATAGGGGCTAAGTCCCTTTTTCCCGCTGGCACCCAGCCCACGCGTGCCAAGCACGTAAGGCGCCGGCGCCTGCATGCCAAACACGTGAGACGTCGGCGCCCACGCGCCCTTTGGACACTATTTTTCCTTTTTTATATATACACACTCCACAACACTTTCCCCCGTTAGAAAAAATTTGTAGCGGGACCCCCGTAAACTCTGTGAAGCCCCTGATATACCTGTAACAACCCTAAACTTCCTGTACAACTTTCTGTACAAATTTTTCAAAAAATACAGAAAGGGATACTTTTGCCTGAGCACAAGTTATAAGTTTGTTTTGCTTTTTAACAGTAAGAAAGAGCTTGTAGCTCATTGGTAAGACCTTGCACTGCTGAATCAAAGCACCAAATTTCAAATCCCATCAGCCACATTATTTTTTTATATTGTTTTCTTTTAAATTTTTAGAAGCCCAAGAGACTACACGTGCATAACTCGTAAAAACCAAAAGTCACATATAAAACAAACTAGCCCAGGGGGTAGACCTATCGACGAGGGACACGTGACCCCCAGACCTGGCCTGACTCGGGCGGATCGGGCCGGCGGCGCGACTGATTTGGCCGCCGCCGCCGGGTTGACTCGGTTGAATCCGAGTTGACCCTTCATGAAACTTGGGTCTCTTTGCCTACTTGAAACCCCTGTACACTTTAAATACCCTGCACATTTACAGAGTCAATAAAAACACCTATTTACTCTATTTTAAATACAATTTTTAATACAATTTTCATACAACCTTTTATCTACCTTTAAACCCTAGATTATCCTATAAATACCACACCTAAACACACACCCCTCACTCACAAACTCTGCCCAAATTCTCAAGAAAACTCTCAAGAAATTTTGTGTACAAGTGGAGTTAGCGAAGGGCGAAACTCCGGCGAACTTCCGACGACGACCGTAGGAGTTCTCGAAGACGAAACGACGCACCGGAACTTACTTCCACTCTCTCTTCCTCTCCTCTAAACCAAAAGCCAATAATTACCTCCTCCCTCTCCTCTTTTCTATTCTTAAAACACGTATTTCTAAAAACCCGACGGAAGCGGAGTTAATCCGACTTTCGATTCGGTTCTTCTTAAAAACTCCATTTTTTCTTAAATATAAACATACCAAACCCTCACATCTTGACTATTAAATATTAACAAAATATCATGAACAAGTTTCATAGCAAAATATTTCATATTGTAATTTTTATCGTACTTTTCAGTAAAATACCATGTAGTATAATTTTGACATTAAATGTCATATTTCTTGCTATACCTTTAAATAGAGTATGAGGTAATGACCTACCTCCTCACAACACTCATATGCAATATAGCACAATACCTTTCGGGAATATAGAATACGAGAATACGAATTTACAGTTAAATACTTTTAACTTATAAAAACCATTTTCTACAAGATTACGTATTTTTAAATAAATCTTTGTAAAGCGCCGCTACAACCCATTTTGGGAAATCCGTTCGGGATGGTGCGGATTATCGCACATTCTCGGGCTTAGTAGTGTGAGATGCAGACCTCCGCAAGGAACATCCGGTCTCGAAAGATTTAAAAATACAAACATCTTAAGAAAATGAGATTTCTAGAAAAATAATAAATTAAATTATTTTATATATATATATATATATATATATATCATCAAGATATCTATTTTTGATATAATATAAATATTCTAACTTTTCTAAATCAAAAGAATCACTTTACATGAAAATACCATGCAATTCCATACAAGTTCAATATTACAGATAAATACCATATATTATGAAATTAGGGTTTTAGTCACTAGAATGTCACATATATAAAATCTATATTTATGAAAACTCTAAAAACGATAATTAAATACTTGGAGTGTATTTTGAAAAGTATACAAAAATTATTTTTACATAAACCCCCTCAAGTTCTATAAATCACCCTAAGGACCCTAGTAAATATAGGTTTAAGCAGGACCAGTCTCTTGAGCCTCAGGGAGCCGGAGATATGGGTGCTTGCCTATTTAAGGTAGACAACTTAACAAACGGTGTTATCAACACGGTAATCGTTTTTGAAAAAGACACAAATCCTGCCGCCCATGTGCAGCGGTTACCGATAACATCAAAACCTAATTCAGGATTTCAATTTCTTTTCTAATTGTCTGACTCAGACTGAGTCTCATTATAATCAATCTGACTTGAATATGATTCAAGTACAAACTATAATTCAATATGAATCCATGAATACATATATTCAATCTATTCAATCTGTATTGACCGAACTGAACCATGGATATACATCTATCTACATGATTCTACAGTTACATCCATTACTGATATTATGGTTTCGGTAAGTCATACATCTATATACAATATATAATTCAAACAATACAACAATACAAACAAGACATCTTAGGGTTTATAAAGGGGTAGACTGGTACAGAATATGTTAAAGGTGGCACGAGGTGGTCACTTAAGACGTAATTACATCCATACCGTTGTTCCGTGGTATTATCGACGGAGCCTTGTATTCCATTTGCCTTTAGTCTCTGGCATATAGAAACTCCTCTCGTATACACTGGCATCTTTCTGTACCAAGCTACAAACAACAGCGTTAACCATATAATACAACTTTAAAAGTTACTCACTCTCTCTCTGTCTATTCTATTTCTCCTTTATCTTTGGGACTTACCGAGCGATTGTTCGCTGACGACAGTCCTTCTCTTTCTTCTTTAGAATGTTGTCAGGTGATTCGGACCATCGGGAGATCGAGCCTACCAATGAGGACTTGGATCATCTAGCCTACAACCCAGAGCTTTAGATTCATTGTACACATTTCATTTCAGTACCTTCATTTCTGTTATGCCATTGTTTAGGCATTACTTTCATTCAGATGTATTTACTTTTCCATGCAATGTACAAAAGAATGTTAATAAATAAAGTTGTTGTTCATTACATTTGTCTCTTGTGTATGTTTGTTTTATATTGCATATTTATGCTTAGCGTATTTACTTCTGAGTAAATAAATAGCGGTCTCGTCCCGTCCCTTTCGTCGTACACCGGGAAGCGGGGCGTGACAATACCCAAGACCCCCTCAAAACATAACATAGGCACACTGCATATTGAGTTCACATGACCAGTTTGACCCGTCAATCAGAGATTCCTTCGCTCCTGTTCCCACCAAAATTTTGGCTCAAAACTTACTCCCTTATAAAATAATAACAATAAAATAAAAATAAAAATAAAGGGAAAGGGAAAGCTCCATATGCAAAGCATATAGGTATTGCCTCGAATAGAATTAAATTCTATGATGGCGCCTCACTTGCTCCTCACGCGGGCACCAATGTGCAAAGCACAAAAAGAAATCTATTAAATAAAATTTAAAAACTCTGAGGCAGCGCCTCACGTGCCTTGCACGAGGGCGCCAGCGCCAAGAGTTAAAAACTCTGAGGCAGTGCCTCACGTGCCTTGCACGAGGGCGCCGGCGCCAGAACTAAAAGTTTTCTGCCGTTGGATCAAAGATCCAATGGTGATTAAAAATCACCAAGTTACAGAATAAGCTTTGTAGGGAAAAACATTTTCCCCAATTTTTCTAAACAAGAAAGATTGTGCTCTGTAAATCAGAGCACCGTTGGATTAAAGATCCAAGGGTGATTAAAAATCACCAAGCTACAGAATAAGCTCTGTATGGGAAAACACTTTCCCCAATCTTTCTAAACAAGAAAGATTGTGCTCTGTAAATCAGAACACCGTTGGATTAAAGATCCAATGGTGATTAAAAATCACCAAACTACAGAATAAGCTCTGTAGGGGAAAACATTTTCCCCAATCTTTCTAAAACAAGAAAGATTACGCTCTGTAAAATAGAGCACCGTCGGATTAAAGATCCAATGGTGATTAAAAAAATCATCAAATTACAGAATAAGCTCTGTATGGAAAATATTTTCCCAATCTTGTTAAAAAAACAAGACGAATGTCTTCTGTAAAACAGAAGCTCTTGGATCAAAGATCCAATGGTGAGTAACATCCCCAAATCAATTAAGAAATCTCTCAATAAGTGATTTCCTTAACTGAATCAACAAATTTGCCTCCACTATATAAAGGCCCTAAGACTCCAAGTCTTGTACAGAGGAACCCCCCATAAATTTTAAGTTCAAAAAGAAGAGCAAGCAAAAAGAGCTTGAAGAGAGAAGAAAGAAGAAGAACTTTCTTCAAGATAAATAGAGATCATAGTATCTCATCAGCATACCCAAGGGTTTAACCCTTATAAAAGAACATAGTTCTTTTCCTGGATCTGAGATCCATGAGACAAGTCCCCCACAAATGAGAATTTAATTCTCGTAGGGATGAATTTGTTCTTGGGGATTAAAGATCCAGGGGAGAACAAAGAATTGAACTCTTAGAAAAATGCATAAAGAAGAAAACAGCGCCGAGTGCCTCACGTGCCCTTCATGTGGGCGCTGCCTAATAAAGAGTGCTTAGCACTTAGTAGTTGGCGCCCAGCGCCTCACGTGCCCCTCACGTGGGTGCCGCTTAAATAAAGAGTGCTTAGCACTCAGTGGTTGGCGTCCAGCGCCGAGCGCCTCACGTGGGCGCTGCTTAAATAAAGAGTGCTCTGCACTCATTGGTTGGCGTCCAGCGCCAAGCGCCCCACATGCCCCTTACGTGGGTGCTGCTGAAATAAAGAGTGCTCTGCACTCGTTGGTTGGCGCCCAGCGCCAAGCGCCTCACGTGCCCCTCACGTGGGCGCTGTTTAACATAAAGTTCCTTTGCAAACAGAGCCCGATGCCATAAAGAGTGTTTAACACTCCATAAAAAATAAAGAAATAGGGTGAGCGTCAATGCCCAGATCGATGCTCAGCATCGTTGCAGAAAAAAAGGACCGAGCCCAAACAAGTGTTCAACACTTTATTGAAAAACTGAGTGGGATGAGTCCAAGTTGACCAAAAGTCCCTAATTCAGATCAACCGAGCCTATATGCTCACAAATTTTCTAAATCGGCCTTAGTCCCAAACCGAACTACGGATCTCCCAATCGATATAGGTTCAAGGGTACATCTCTCCACACCTCTGATACATGTCGTTGTAATTCTTCAACGTCTTCAGAGAGGTGGTGGGTCCCAACAACCAACAATTCTGCGGATCGCAACGTACTTAAACTACTTTGGACCGTAATGTCCTTAAACTAACAATGGACCGCAATGTCCTTAAACTAGCCATGGACCGTAATGTCTTTAAACTAGCTGTGGACCGCAATGTCCTTAAACTAAACCCCCATACCAAAAATGATGATCTATGGACCGTAACGTCCCTAAACTAAAACGATGAAGCCCATATGCTCTTTCATTGGATCAAAAATGATCCCGAACCCCCATTAAGTAGATCTTAGTCCAATATCGGATTAACGTATCCTTAACAAATCTTTAAGTTGATTTTAATCTCAAACAAGGTTAACGATCCTTGAATCAACCCAAACCCAAATCTAAGAAAATACGGATTTGGACTAATCAACGTCCTACGGGCGACAACACAAATTATTCTCCGTATACAATCCACGGGCAACCAAAAATAAAACAAACACACACGACACGAAGTGACCTTCTGGAGCAGTAGAAAATGGTTACCGCGATGCAGTAACGTAATTAACTGCAAGGGCTTGCACCTGCAGAGAAGAGCATCCCCACAACCAAATACCCCTCACAACGAGGGGGAATCTGACGAAGTCTGCTACAACGGCCGTATCCGTCCAAACCTCCGATACACGGTGCCATAAATTAACTTGGCATCTACGGAGAGGTGGATGGATAAATCTAAATAGCTTCTGCCCCCAAATGCAGGCAAGACGCTTGTCTTCCCAGTTTTCGGCGGTAAACAGATTCTGGTACGTCCGGTGGGACCTTTTCCTCTTCCCACTCCACACTTCGTGTGTCGTGTTTTTCCGCGATCAAATAATCGCGGTATATATGTATGTGGTTGCCCTTGGGTGATGGGATACTGAAGCCGGCGTTTCGTCTTTATGAAGAATGGCGTTTTCTCCCACCCTAGCAACTCAGGCTCTGTTATATTTGGTGGTGTCAAGTATGGGCCACTTGCAGCCTCAAATCTCTGCAATCCGGCTTTTTAAGAAATCAACGGGTTTCTCTTTGGGTCAATACTTCCACCTCTCACCCTCGGTGCCTCAACACCGATGGAGGAAGCCTAAAGGAAGTTTGTCTTCCATAGGCTGGTTCCCCAAAATGCAGCTTTGCCGATGGAATTGGTCCTCAAACAACTGGCAAATGCCAAGGACCAAGGTCAATGCAGGGAGCAGAATATTCAAGCTCACAAAGGAAACAGGGGGCAGGATCGGCAAAATCCTGAAGCTGATCAAATCCCGGCCGTAAGAAACGGTCGACGTCGATATCGGCATCATACAAAATGAGCTGGGGGCAGTTCTCCGTATGGTCCTGTTTTAACCCCAGTGGTGAGTGTTGTTATTCCAACTGGGAACAACTTCAAACTATTGCGAGGGGTCAGACAAAATTCTCCTACCGGAATATTGAAGAAATCTCCGCAACTTATAGAGATCCCACGAGAGTAGAAACCAGTTCGCTCCCTGAGACAACTTTCTTCATCTATATATAAAGTGTGGAAGTAGGTGAAGGGGACTCATCCCAAGACGGATCCCGATACAGTGGTTCTTCCCCAAACCAAAGCGGCTTTTCACAAGAAAGAGAGGCCTAATAAAGCTCAATTTCCCGAAGCAAACTCCAAAGGCCAAAATTCCAAACACCCCAAGCCTGGGGGCATGGTAGTTCACATAGTCTATATGGTGAATTCCAAAGACAAAGTTTGAGCTTCTACTAGTCATCGACCTCAAACTCGGTCCCTGACAAAAGTTCAACTGCAACATGAAAAGCTGCAGCAGATGCTCGCTCAGGCGGCAGCAAACGCTAATCCATCGCCTAAGGAAAATCTCGAAGACGTACCCGAAAAAAGAGTAAAGAAGGAGTCGGATATTGATTTCCTAAAGCACACTCTGAAAAAGAGAGATGAAGAAGCGGCAGAAAAGTCCATTAAAATGAATCAGATGGCCCTTCTGATTCAGAATATGGCTGGAATGATGGTTCAATCGGAACCACTGGCAGATGAACCGTCGGTAGTCGGTCTTAATGATAAAGATGACATTTCAAATTCTCTGCAAACCTCATCAATGGCTGAGGAGGAAATGATTCCTACAAGAAAATCTGGACACATATATCGCTCAACAAGTCAAAAGTCACTATGCCAGTGAAGCATCAAATAGGCCAATCAAGACTGGTCGACCGTATCCGGCATGCTACGATCAAATACAGTACTCGCCAGAATACATACTTCCGACTCCACATGTACAAAGGAACTGAGAATCCTCGCCAGCACATTGCGCGATTTAAATCCATGTGCGGAAATACTGGAGGAAATGACATACTACTCCTCAGACAGTTCGTCAGCGGTCCGGCGGGCATCACCTTCGTATGGTATGCGGAACTCCCAAATGATTTCATGAAGAGATTCAACAAAATGGATATGCTCTTCTGTCAGAGATTCGCTAATGAGAACGAACATACTACCGTGACGGCACTGGTCAACGAAAGGGTTAGACCGAATGAGACTTGGGTTCAATATGTTACCCGATGGCGAAATCTCTGGTCAAATACAAGCAACGCATCGATGAAGTTGCAGCCATGGGAATGCTCATAGCCACCCTTGACCCAAATTCAAAGGCGTCCTCGTATATGGCCCTCTTCAAGCCGACGACTTTCCAAGAACTCATGAATAAAATGGCTCGATTGGATCAAATGGGTCAAGATTCTTTCTCATCCGATGATGACGAGTGAAAAACAAAGGCATGATGGCATTTGTCGCCTATGCTAAACAAAAATAAGCGGCTCTAAAGCAACCTGTCACCAAAATAGCGACGGCGTGGGTACTCGCTCCCCCCCGAGATATACACAGGTGGCATATTTCTCACTGGCGGAAGAATATTTACGTGGGATGGTCCTTTCTTCTCAAGGAGCAGATAGAATATCAAGGGACTTACAAGCGGGTTCTGCAATCAAGTGGAATATCCCACTTGAACCAAAAAAACCATGGGAGGGATGTGAAACCCATGTCCCACTTCGAATCAGATGATGAGGAAAAAACCCTAAGTCAAATTCATTCTTCTAAGGAAGAGGAAGACTGGGCAGAGGGAATGACGTGATATCTCATTCCTTTGTATATGAAGAAGATGCTCCATCAGTATCGGAAAGCGACATTGATAAGTAGGGGGCAGGTGCTGTTTAAAATGCCCAGTACTTCCTGCAAAACAACCCGATTGGCACGATGATAGATGAAGAAGTCCAAGAAAGTAAAAATAATCTAAGGCATGAAGTGTCCATGCAAACAAAGGACAAGCAGTAGCGTCTTAATAAACAAGAGTTGGAAGGGGTGGGTTATGCAACTTCGCGACTGAATGAGAGCTATGGACCGAAAAGTCCTTAAACTAGAAATTCGCCCCAAATATGGCGATAATGGACTGAAACGTCTCTAAACTAGTGTGTCGCCTTAAACATGGCAAATCGCCCCAAATACGGCGATATCTTCTTGAGATCTGTATTGCAATCGAAGTCCCAACGACAAAGGTTGCAACTCAAGTCTTACCGGCTACACAGCTACTCCAGCAATGAAGCCACCCCTAAATCCTACCGGTAAACAGATGGGTCACCTGCGGCGAAACTATTTTCGAGAGTTTCATCGTTAAAAAAACGGCATGTCCACAAGCAAAATGGGCACGGATGAAAACCCGAAAGGGCTCCGTGAGTAAAAACAGCAAGGCTACCGGCGAGTTTGTGAAAACCTGGAAGGGCGCAACCTCGTTAAATACACTTACGAGATTCTCACGACTCGTGAGGAGAATCCCCCTGTAAGACCCTCACGGCTCATAGAATTCATGTAACATTTTGGAAAATTTTAAATATGAATTTAAATAGAGTTTGCAAGTGATATCACATACGACTTTTGGTATCGGAATTTTATCCGTAAAATATATAATTATTTTGGTAAATATGAAGTAAAGATGTGATATCATAAATATGATATTTTAATGTTCCTAAACATGATATAAGATGTTATTATAAGATAATGGTATTTAAGTGTTAAGATAAGTATTTCATTCTTTGTACATTTGAAATTAGATTTTTATATAAAAGGGTTTTAATTATTGTATGGTTGGGTATATCTTAACCTAAGTCTAAACCGTCACCCTCAACACACCACACTCTTGTTCATATCCCTCCACCTCCTCCTTCTTCTCTTTACATCTCCTCCTTCCTCTCATGCTACCTCCACCTCTCAACATCCACTTCATGCTTTCTCTACACAATACAACTCTTAGGGAATTCTTTAGTTTCTCAACTGAATACATTAGTTTTTCAACTCCAAGTAAAATAATTCCTAAGTGTTCATACCAAAAGAGAGAGAGAGCAAGGATTTCCTTCATCAAGTGTGCACTTCTTCAAGCTTAAGATACTACAAACCATAGATGCTCCTACACACAATTCTTGAGATGGTGTTTCATTGTGTATAATCTCCATAGGTATAATTCCATTTCTCTTTGCTTGTTCAATATAATTTCATATCTGTTTTTAGCGTGCAGTATAGAAAACAGTGTATTTTGTGATATCTAGCTCACTGCAATTGAATCTGGAACCATTAGGTATAATTACTAGAAAAACTAGCAAAAACAAAATTATAGTAAGATCATTAGGAGACTTTACACAAAACCCGAGACCCAAACTCCATACTTGACCCGGCAACATCCCTCCATTTTCCGAGCTTGCCGGCCTCCTTTTGGCTTTTGGTGTTGGTTTTTTCCTGTGTCCTATTTTGGGTAGTTTATGATCTATAGTATTGTTTGTTTTGTCTCTGGATGTATACAGAGAAATCTGGAAGTAGTTAGTTAAGGTTTTATCAAGTTTTCCGATATTCCGATACGGATTTTTCGTATTTCTGTGCTGCAACTGAAACGTTGACGTTCGTACGTTAAGTTCAGAGGTATTTGATTGTCTTTGGGGTAAGTAAGCTGTAGGTTCTAATTTACGGGTGCTTAGCTTGTTGTTTTAGTTTTCGATATGATATTTACATTGGTGTGATTTTAAATACGATTATAGGTACGATTGCGAAGATTTCCGAGACGGAGTGGGCGGACATAGCAGCGTGGATTTCAGCAAGCTCATCAAGTTGGTGAGTAGATTTACATCTACGGAGGAAGTCGGGTGGATGGCGTATAGCATTCCCGCAACCTTATAAATATTAGTATGGTATATAATAGTTTTGATAATTAATTAAGATACGGATATTGAAGTTAAATTGCATATAGTATGATACTCATTTGCATGTAGTTTACTTATGATTAGGGTAAATTATTACGAACGACCAGGCAGTACTAGAGGTGAATTTGATATAGTAATAATGTGAGGTATTGTACTAGATATTATACTATATTGATGATAATGAGATTAGTATGCCGAATAACGACCAAGTTATCTTTAGACTCGTACATAATGATTATATTTACTTGCTTACGTTATAATTATTAATGTTATATGTTTCCGTAATACGAACACTCTGATAAAACACTGCACAACTACCAATGAGTACTATGCTGCACAAGCACGTACATATATGTTAAACTACACCTCATTGGTATTGCCATGTCACTGTAGAATCGTTATATTATGTAATGCGTATATAGATATTGATATGAGTAGGTTATTACACCTTTAGAACATTTGCACAAATACTAATGATTGCCATGCTGCACGCGCACAGACGCGTATGTTACACTACACATCATTAGTAGTGCCATGACACAGTAGAATTTATATCTTTGTACATGTATGATTTAATTACGCAGTTTTTCTTTATTACTTGTTGTAAATTACGAATATCAGTACTATAGATGTTGTATTTGATTCTTATGGATTTTCTGGATATTTTACTCCTGATCATATATATCAGTGGTATGGGACACTGTTATATATGTATATATATAATATATCATCAGAATGATCTATGCAAGTATTCTCATTCTTTACTTAATATTTTTGTATATGATGAGTTGGCGTTCACCATGAGCTTTATGTTTTCTGAGTATTTTATTCCCAACTGAATGGGGGGGCTATACGGTTTCGGATTTGTTACTTATCCAGACTGAGTGGGGGGCTATACAGTCGGATACATGGTAGACCCGGTTCGAGACCGAGGGACAGGAAAACCGCATTATAGGCGGGGAGCTTAGCGAGGATACTCGATACCGGAGATAGAGATGAGTACGGCAGATATCCAGAGGATACTGACCGGGGCTAGATTCGAGCACGGCGGATATCCAGGGGATACCGACCAGGGCCAGGGATATCGGGTGACGATCATCTATTGAGATGGTATCGACGATATCTGCATTTACGTGTTAGTGATGGAGACAAGAGATTTCTGATTTCGGGTGTCAATGCTGGACATCCCTATATATATTGATGTGATTACTATCATGAGGTACACAGTTCGATTTCAGTTATTATAGCCAACCAGGACTGATCCAGGGGACAGTACCTGCATATCTTTTACGGACATTCACATATATAAAAGGGGAATTCAAACACGAGCTATAGACTCATTATTTTGACGTGTCTGATATGACTCTGAAATCTTTTAAATTATAAGCCTCTTAATACTATCACGTTTGCTTTATGCCGTGACATATCTATTCCGTGGCTATTTTAAAGAAGAGGTGTGTATATATATATATATATATATATATATATTCGGTTACATTAGACTTATACCTAGATACATGTCATATGAATTTGATATATTCTACTTGGGATTGCATGATAGTTAGTGTTGCATTATGATACATATGTATATCATATTATATTAGTATAGATAATGATAATACTTTATTTATGATCTAGGTATCGTCGTGCATTTTGATTTCTACCTTTAGATGTACTTTTGTTCACTGAGTTGGCAACTCATCCGCGTTGTGCCACAGTTTCTTGCAAGTTTTACCGTTTGGGTTATCAGTGGCTTGGGGAAAACATTCTTTTTGATGATTGCTTTGGTAGGTGAGTTACTATTGCATCGTACTCACACTTGTATATTCATATATTCTTGTATCTAGCAAAAACTCCATCAACTTAGAAATGGTATATTGTGGACTTAGAAGCGAGATTTAGAAGTGGTGAGGTCGTACTCATTGAAGTCGACTTCTGATACAGATTGTTTAGTTGCTCCGTCGTTTGGGCGTGGAGGTTAGCTCCCGTCGGGATGCTATTTTATTGTTGTAGTTGTATCGGGGTTTTATGCAAAATTTATAAGGGAGGTGCTGTCGAATTTCAAATTGTCATAGATGCTCTTTAAACATACTTAGTTAAATTTAAATGGTTATTATAAAATAATACCATCTGATGATTATTAAAACTTCACCTCCAATATTTTCAAAAAAAAAGGTTTAGATTCCGGGTTTCGGCTTACTTGGACCGCGTCGACATCTTTAGATATCACGTGATTTAAGTGCCGGTCATGTGCCACATTTGGTTCGTGACAATTCAAAAGCCTTAAGTTACAGGGATCTAGACCTGTTCTTAAGCCGTCATATCTCTTAAATTTCCCTACTGGTGGTCCATATTGACCCTTGTATACAATCTATGGGCACGAATAAATATTTCTTTGCCAAGTTCTACAAATGGCAAGAAATGTCCCCATATGGTGAATAACTCTTGTAGGTCCTCTCGACTTATAAGGAGAAAATACTCTTATGAGATCCTTATGACTTATAAGAGAAAACACCACTAAGAAATTCTCATGACTTCTAAGGAGAACATACACCTACGAGATCCTCACGACTCGTAGGGAGAAATACCTTTATGAGACCCTTACGGCTCGTAAAGTCAAAAGTCTTAGTCGGCAGGATCCTAACCCTGTCTACTAATCCACCTTTGTCCAAATCGAAAGGGGCAAATGATGAGTCGCTCCTGGCAATATCCTAATTGTAGCGATACTGATTCCTAAACAGGTGTCAAACTCCAAGTCAATCTCTCCGGCAAGTGTCGTCCCTACAACAATCTAATGAAGAAGGGGACCCTGCTCGTCTGGAATCATAAATGCCAAAGTGCGCTGGACGAAATCAAGCAATATCTGCAGAGCCCGCCGGTACTGACCGCTCCGGTCAAGGGAAAGCCCCTCATCCTGTACACAACAGCCCTTGAAGGTTCTTTAGGCGCGCTATGGACACAAGAGAACGACCAGGGGAAGGAGAGAGCTCTCTACTATTTGAGTCGAGTTCTCCTAGGGGCAGAAAACAATTACTCACCCATCGAAAAGCATTGCCTGGCACTGATCTTCGCGGTAACGAAGCTCCGACATTATGCCTTGGCACATGAGGTTCATCTCATATCAAAGGTGGATCCTCTCAAGTATTTAATGTCAAGAGTCATATTAACAGGAAGGCTTGCCAAATGGGCCCTTCTCTTGATGGAGTTATCGATAGTATATCGACCCCTTAATGCAATAAAAGGCCAGGCCATTGTCGACTTTCTCACTGAGCATCCGATACCAGCTAATTCTCCCTTAAACTGCGAGTTGCCGGATGAACACGCATTTGACGCAATCGACGGGGAGAAAGAAGGGAGTGATACCCGATGGGAACTCTACTTTGATGGAGCATCCTCCTTGAAGAAGAAAAAGAAAAATACCCCATGATTAAAGCAGGGATGTGCCTTATCTTTGTGACTCTACAAGGATGGGTAATGCGTTTTGTCCATTCCTTAATGGAGCCAAGAACAAACAATGAAGCCGGGTATGGGGCTTTGATAGCAGGTCTCGAGATCGCTGTCGACATGGGAATCGAAAACCTCCTCATATATGGAGACTCCCAGCTGGTCGTTAGCCAAGTAAATGGTGACTACCAGACGTGCAAGGCAGAACTGATCAGGTACGGTGAAAGAGTTCAGCAATTGCTGATGCAAATCCCCTCCTACACCCTCGAAAGCATACCGCGTGCAGAAAATAGCAATGCGGATGCGTTAGCCAAGCTCGCTAAAGAACTGGCCGACAAAAACCTCGATGACGTAAGGATCATTGTGCAAATTTGCCGGATTCTCGCTCCAGCAGAAATATCTCCGAAGACGTCTAAGGGAGAGGAAGCAACCGAACAAGAGGCCTTCTAATTGGAGGATGAAGAAAGGGCGAAGGATTGGATAGAAGTCTTTGTAGACTACTTCAAATCCCATCGAACGCCCGAAGACACGTCGTCAAGACATCAGCTCA
This sequence comes from Agapanthus africanus, assembly GCA_030015575.1. NCBI lineage: Eukaryota > Viridiplantae > Streptophyta > Magnoliopsida > Asparagales > Amaryllidaceae > Agapanthus > Agapanthus africanus. The sequence continues at coordinate 50,507,126 of CM057340.1, forward strand.
TGAAGCGAGCCCTGTCTTTCGCCTTCGTCAATGGTACTCTTTATAAGAGATCATTCGATTATCTATGGCTGAGATGCCTGGGACCAGAAGAAGCAAAAAGGGTCATCCAAGAAACTCATGACGGACTTTGCGGTTCCTATCAAGATGGGCCAAAGATGAAGCTGAAAATCAAAAAAATGGGCTACTATTGGCCCACAATGGTTTAGGACTGTCTCGAATATGCAAAGCAGTGTCACTTGTGTCAAATTAATGGGGACTTCATCCATCAGCATCCAAATCCGCTACACTCGACATTGGCTAGTTGGCCGTTCGAAATGTGGGGAACTGACATAATTGGCCCCATTGAGCCATTATCGTTCAGGGGACATCGGTTCATATTGGCAACAACCGATTACTTCTCGAAATGGGCAGAAGCGATACCGCTAAGAGAGGTGAAGACGGAGAAAATCCTCCATTTCTTCAGGACGCATGTCATCTACCGGTTCGGTACTCCGTGGCGGATTATCTCGGATAACGGGCCAACCTACAGAAGCCATAAGATCAGCCGCTTCGCACAGCAGCATAAAATAAATTGGAGATACTCTTCAGTCTATAACCCCCGAGCTAACGATCTAGCTGAGGCTTTAAACAAGACCTTGATAAATATCATAAAGAAAACGGTGTCCCGAAATAAAAAGGACTGGCACGAGAGATTGCATGAAGCTCTCTGGGCCTATCGGACTACATTCAAGATAGCCACGAACACAACGCCATTTGCGATAGTATTCGGCACGAAAGCGGTACTTCCCTTGAAGATAGTGTCATGACCCGAAATAGCACGTGACTGGCCTTGAATCATATAAAGTCTATAGGACCCCATCTAATTCAAGTAAGCCAAAAGCCCAGAAATCTAAAACCATTTTAAGGAGTAAATAAAGAAAACTAGTTTTTAAGAAGTAAAGAAAACATGTTTTAAAAGCAAGGTTTTTTTAAATAAGTAGGCCGAATATGCATTTTTAAAATCTACAGTCTTTTCTGAAAATTTCGGCAGAGTTTCCTCTATAAATACTGGCCCCAAATGGGGTACAACATGAATAATATATATACAATGATAAAAGGCATCCCCAAGCGGGAGCTAGCTCTTCGTCAATTGACGGTCACAACCACGCAAGCAGTATAATATACAACGCCGAATGGCGAGGATCAAAACTCAAAAAAGAAACTCAAAATCAGCATGAAAACCATAATACTACAACGCGCGACTCTAAGGTCGAAATAAAACACAACTGGTTTTCTAAGTCTGAAACAATATACATGTTTGGTTGATGGAATTACTAGATACAACTGAATAAAATAATACGAGGGTGGTCACGATGCGAGTGAACCCACCTACCAATGCAATCACCCAGAAAGGAAGCAGTATGCCAGAAAAGCCGCAATGAAACCTGTACGGCAAAACCTGCAAGAACCGTGGCACAACGGGGGTGAGTTGCCAACTCGTGAATAGAAAACATCACAGAGCAGAAATCGTATGTATGACACAATCCTAGGTCAATACGATCAGATATATATATATAAACCTCAAAAGAATAAGTTTGAAGTATGATAAGGTGGCAATGTAACATCTATACAAGAGTGTAGTGCTAAGTGCTCATGCCAATGCCTCAGGTAATAACATATCATAAATATGAGGTATGATCAATATCGACTATATCATGAAGTCTAACAGTATGTGGATATCGTCCAACTATGTGATCAATGCCATCAATATCAGCTATATGTATGTGGATCTCGTCCACGTGTCACCCAATGACAATAAATATCATGCATGAAAATATCATAAACATATGCATGGAAGTATGAGGATGTAAATCAACATGTGTCGCTCGCGACAAATCAAAATCATGGAACCTGAGTGTCAAGTATCGACACTCGAAAACATTATGAAACCTGTGCCTAGCATCGGCACGTAAATCCTCATATATCGGGCTCCGTCAGTCCGGATCGGCCCATATCATCTCTCGACTCTGGTCGGTATCCTCCGGATATCCGCCGAGCCCAAATACTATCACCGGTAGGTAGTAGTCCCTCTGCCAGGCTCACCGTCTGTATACACAGCATCTCTTTCTTGCCCCGGGGTACCATACCGGGCCCCACCATGTACCCGCACACGGCTCACGACTCCTCCTCGCGTGGGGTATATATATATACATCAGAACCGATAAAACTCATGGTGGGCGCACTGAAATATGATATCAAGGGTAAACGGGTTTTTAAAATAATTCATACTCTCTTTTGAAATACCCACGGTTCCCAAATCCAGAAATATCATGGAAACAATATATCTCAATGCGTATAATCATAAAGCATGATGTATGCGATATATAGAAGAAATGTAAGTATATCAGTATATCATGCAACATGGAATAGTAATATGCACATATCGAGAGGAACCGCTCTTTCAAAATGAATAAGTTTTAAAGAGTATCTTGCGGTTCCCAAATCCTCAATTCAAGCCAGAATCATCTATGTATGTGCAAATGTGTATGTGTACAAGTATGGGTGTACACTATGTGAGTACACAAGTATGAATGTACAATAGATATGTGCATAAGTATGAGTGTACAATATGTGAGTACACGAGTATGCCATGCAAGGGTCATATCCTGAATGCAACAGTACTACAGTGTAGTGGCATGGCAATTATCGATGATGAAGTGTGTGAGTCGGCAAGAAGGTGTACGTGGAACATATGCATCATCGATAATGGTGCTGGTGTCCTAACAGCATGGTTTTAATACAGCAATAACATATTTAACATGCAACGCGATGCGAACAGCGAGAATATGTGGCAAATGAATAATAAATACAACAGTGTAGAATCTACATCAATGTATCTATGTCATACTGTTTTGCCATTTGAAAGAAGACGAATCGGGTTTTTTAGGAAAATAAGGGCTACGGTGTTTTTAAGAAAAGATGCGTCTTTTGTAAATATCCGTAGAATCCCTTTGCTTGTCTTTAAATTACTCCCGATTCGTTAGTTTTTGAAATAGGTATGACATCGGCCTAACCTAACATCTACTAGCAAAACTACAGCTCTAACTAACAAGTCAATCAGGAAGGGTATGTAAACCACCTAAATCTGAGTCGATATATATATATATATATATATATATATATATATATAATAAAAGTCGGTGATCCCGCCTCAAAGGTACCGCGTACGATACAATATCATATGACATTCTCGAGTCATGAGTGCGGATCTATCATCAATATAAAGCTCGTACGGTAAATCATCGTACGGCATCCCAAAAGCTGGGTACGGGTCAATATCATATTCATCTCATCAATTATCTGGTATCCTTATCATCATATCTCATGATCTGGGTACTGATCTAAGTCTAGTAAAAATCGATACCATCTATATAAATACAAATGCGTGTGTGAAACACACGTCTAAGGCCCGCTAAAAATCTCATGTCGTATACCAAATACGAATCACATCTTATCACCAATCTCATGGAGCTATGCCCAATCTCATCGACTCATCTCCAATATCATATACTATCCTCATCATCCAGGTATAACCACATCCAAAGCATGTGCTTGCGTGTGGGTATATACCTATTCTAGGGTTCGCAACTAGGAACTATACTAGTTTACTTCTAACCCTAATCTAACCCTAGTACACCTAAACACATCTAGAATATCCATGTCACGCAATAAGCTATCATATATAGTATAAGGTATATATAGCATCCTATACATCGAACTGCGGGGGTGCTATACGCCATCCACCCGACTTCCCCCGCAGATATAATCTACTCACCTGCATCCTGCGTGTCGGTGTCAATGTCGCCTTCATCTTCTTCATCGTATGAAACCTTCGTGAAGGTACCTCATTTGGCAACTCAAGAATTTTCTTGAGTTGCCCCAAGTGGCCAAAATCCTTGCTTTCTTGGTCTAATGTGCTTCCCTTGAGCTTGTGCACCTTTTTAATGAAAAGGGTAATTGGTTTTGAGGTGTTTATTGTGATGATTTGAGAGGGTTGAAGAGGGTGGGGGAGGAGGCAGCAGCAGCAAGGATGGAGAGGGGATAGATGTAAGTGAGGAATGAAGAGGAATGGCCAAGTCAACACACCCTCACCTTTCTCTCTCTCACCCATACCCATTATTCTAATGTTTTCTTTTTCTTTTCTTTTCTTTTCCTCTTCTATTTTCCTATAAATCCACAACCATGCTTTAAAATATGAAGGAAAGCCATGGAAAATATATGTAACAAGTGTAAAATGATATGGTGCATGTTTTGCACAAAATATGCTAAAAATCCGATTAGCGATTTTTAATCGCGATTAGCACTAAATTAGCATATAATTAATCATAAAAACTTAAAATTTGCATAATTCTCATAAAACACACTCTTTTAATAATTTCTATAATTTTCCAAATTTTTCCCCATTTATCGGTATTTAATTATACCTCCTTATTAAAATATTCAATATTTTATTATTAAATTATAAAAATTCCCCAAAAATAATATTTTATTTTTTTTGAAATGTTACAATCTTCCCCCCCCTTAAAGAAATTCGGTTACCGAATTTAAATTTTAAACCCCTAAATTCTAAAACATTTCAATAAAAGACTAGGTCGTCGAGGCTCCGAAATCATCAATGCATGCAAAATATATTCAGGTACTGTCTTCTGACTAGTCCTGCTCAGTACGAAAACATATAGCAAATATCATAAAAACGTACTGTTCCATAAGAAATCAATCCCAAAATGTATATAAGAATACCTTGTGCGTCTGATGCGCACGGAAATCAAAATCCATATATGTGCCATACATGTGCACAGAAACAACATCTAGGTGCAACGGGTGTGCACGAGACATCTGTCATAGACAACGTGTGTGCCTGACAGCAAAATTAGATGCATCTGACATGCACGAAGAATCTCGATTTAGTGCATCGGGCGTGCACCAAAATCGTATCTCAAAATATGCGCTCAACACGCGCGAAAATCCAAATCAAATGCACGGAGTGCAAGAAATCAACATCAATATCAGAATCAAAATTGACGGTATACAATACGGCTCAATCAAAATCAGGTATACCGCGGTATATAAGCTCACAACCATGTGCATCAGCGTGCACAAATCAAATCAAAACATTAAAAGTGCATGTAAACAATGCCGAAGGCATAAGTCAAATCGCATGCATAACATGTGCACAAAATCAATCCAACGGTAAGAAATCCATGAAGTCATAAGCAGGTGCAATCAAGGCACAAAAACTATATCAGGTGCAATAACTGTGCACAAATATGAATATCCAGTAGGTGCAACCACGGTGCATGAAAACAGAAATCATGGAACTCAGCCATCAAGGCTAAATCATGCGAACAGATCGCCCAAAATACTGAAATTCCAAGATGGCGGATATGTGATAATCGAATCACCAAATCACAAATCATAAATACCGCCGTCGATATATCCTCCTTCAAAGTCGAGAAGGTGTCGGCGCATCCAATGCTAGCAGCGCAAGATATTTACTTGCCTCCTGCTCATGGTCTGGCATCCTCTGTCTCCGGGCCCTTATCTTCTTTGTGGATTGCCAATTTCGTAATCCCTCGGCTCATCGGCCCGGTTAGGTGTGCTAACGGGGACGATTCCGTCCTGGCACTTCTCTGGTCACCTCTCGTTCAATCCTCACGGCCACTCATAAAGCAGCACGTCACTGGCGCCGACCTCTGGTCCTCTGAATACACATCACACATCTGATCCTGGGTGCAAATCTTATCGCGACAGTGTCCTGGAAGGAATCCTGCTCAAGCTCTCTTCCAATCTTGGCTATACCGAACTGTACGGAGGCTGGTACTCTTGCATAATCTTTTCTCGCTCTCTGGACATATGCGTCCTCAGCACAGCATTTCCTCGGAAGCTGGTTGCATCCCAACGCCTTTGTAGACATATCCGACCTTTAATCTTAACGGGGAGTAACAACAGCTCGTCAGCATCTCGCACGAACCTCTTGTCCCACTTTTCTGTACCATCGTCCACTTCAACGTCACGTCTCTATCTGCGCACTGCAAATGTTCTCGGCTACGGTCAATCCGAAGTCTCTCACACGGACTCGAAATCACAAACTCGGTATCTTCATCACTCTGTGGAAGATATCTAGCCGAATACGTCCTCAGGAACTCGTCCCAACCTGCAGAGATATACTCCATTCTCGTCCATTCTTGATCAAGTCACAACGCACTTGGGTGAGGTCCTCTATCCAAACCTGGTCAACTATCTCGTCGACGATGCCGAACTCTGGCCTGCTAGGTATGCGCAATATGACCATTCCTGGGTCCAAGTCTTCTCGTATAGTATTCCAGAAAGGTCCTGTCGATGTCTCTCTCAAATCCCGTTTCCGCCGATTTGCCCGGAAGTTATCATCTTTACTATATTGGTTCTCATCCCGGAACGGCTGTATGCTCATCGCGACTCCTTCTGGAAGGTATATCCATATACAACGCCTCTGCATGCGTATCGCATCTCTGATGTCAGCAGAGTGGAACGTCATCTCGTCGAATTCTCATGCGAACTCGTTACTCCACTCTGTTCTAATGTCGACTGATTCGGACTCGTCTTCTCATGGCTGTATGGACTGCGCTCTAACGGCTACACTCGTATCTGGAGTCTCCCAAGCAATGTATCCCATCACATGATATCCGAATGATGTCGAACCATCCGATCGATTTGTCAAAATCTCATAACCCTTCAAGAGATCAAGATCTTGAGTTCAGTTTAATAGTATCCCAGTACATGCCACAGTACCTGTGGACCAGCCGTAAAAGGGCAAACCCAAGCCTCACAAATGGCACCGCTAAACTGCCGCAAACCTGAAGGTTCGAAGGCGTTTCATGGTCATTACGTCGAGTTAGGGTTTTATTCTTCTAGAGGGTCCATAGCATTACTTGCATTGTCTTCCGAATACTTTAAACTTGGAATCGGGTTCCTGACATTCGATCGTCTCTATCGACTCTCAACGAATCTGCGTGAAGTCGTCTCTAGCTGGAATCAATATATCTGATGGCCTCACATCGGGGTAAGCGAACGAACCACATGTCCTAGTCATTCATCCTCGGGTGACTAGCGACCTTCCATCATATCTTTGAGTATATACTCATGCCGCAGTAGCTCCAACATCTGGGCGATATCTCGTCATTTGCAGCAACAACTGGCTCATTCGTCTGTATGCTGAACAACACCTCAATCATCATGAATAAGCGATATATCAATGGTCATCACATTCTGGCTAGCCTCTAGCAGTAGCCTGATCCTCTGGTGCTGATCTGCACGTCCGAGAAATCTCGTAAAAGCGATCTGTCAAACGCTCATGGCGTGAAAACACAATAAAACGACGTCTCTATATGCAATCGTATATCCCCGGAATCACGCCCTGGTCAGTCCTCGTCCGTGACGAGCTCATGCTGATGCAACTCTAGCCGTAGCTCTCTCTGCCCGTGTAATCGTGGCAGCAAAATCATAACCAGTATCGATGAGGATAGATCATAGGAACGAATATAATACTGTGCAAGGAAATGTACATCCTAAGGTTTCTTAAGCGGAGTAGCGTATCGTAACTATGCCGCAGAACATACGTACGGTACGTCACTCTACTCAAACTACCTACTCCATCAACCAAGGGTCATCCTACGTGACGAAAGTTCGGGTATAACACCCCCTCGACTAAGTCTAAGTTCCGTAAGGTCAAGCCTAAGTTCCGTATATATATGAACGCTCTAGGCTCCGCATAGTCAAAATTATACTCGAACCAAGGTTAACCTAGCTCTCTGATACCAACTTTGTTACAACCCAAAATAGCACGTGACTGGCCTTGAATCATATGAAGTCTATAGGACCCCATCTAATTCAAGTAAGCCAAAAGCCCAGAAATCTAAAACCATTTTAAGGAGTAAATAAAGAAAACTAGTTTTCAAGAAGTAAAGAAACATATTTTAAAAGCAAGGTTTTTTAAATAAGTAAGCCGAATATGCATTTTTAAAATCAATAGTCTTTTCTGAAAATTTCGGCAGAATTTCCTTTGTAAATACTGGCCCCAAACGGGGTACAACATGAATAATATATATACAATGATAAAAGGCATCCCCAAGCGGGAGCTAGCTCTTCGTCAATTGACGGTCACAACCACGCAAGCAGTATAATATACAACGCCGAATGGCGAGGATCAAAACTCAAAAAAGAAACTTAAAATCAGCATGAAAACCATAATACTACAACGCGCGACTCTAAGGTCGAAATAAAACACAACTGGTTTTCTAAGTCTGAAACAATATACATGTTTGGTTGATGGAATTACTAGATACAACTGAATAAAATAATACGAGGGTGGTCACAATGCGAGTGAACCCACCTACCAATGCAATCACCCAGAAAGGAAGCAGTATGCCAGAAAAGCCGCAATGAAACCTGTACGGCAAAACCTGCAAGAACCGTGGCACAACGGGGGTGAGTTGCCAACTCGTGAATAGAAAACATCACAGAGCAGAAATCGTATGTATGACACAATCCTAGGTTAATACGATCAGATATATATATAAACCTTAAAGGAATAAGTCTGAAGCATGATAAGGTGGCAATGTAACATCTATACAAGAGTGTAGTGCCAAGTGCTCGTGCCAGTGCCTCAGGTAATAACATATCATAAATATGAGGTATGATCAACGTCGACTATATCATGAAGTCTAACAATATGTGGATATCGTCCAACTATGTGATCAATGTCATCAATATCAGCTATATGTATGTGGATCTCGTCCATGTGTCACCTAATGACAATAAACATCATGCATGAAAATATCATAAACATATGCATGGAAGTATGAGGATGTAAATCAACATGTGTCGCTCGCGACATATCAAAATCATGGAACCTGAGTGTCAAGCATCGACATTCGAAAACATCATGAAACCTGTGCCTAGCATCGGCATGTAAATCCTCATATATCGGGCTCCGTCAGTCCGGATCGGCCCACGGGCTCCATCAGTTCAGATCGGCTCATATCATCTCTCGACTCCGGTCAGTATCCTCCGGATATCCGCCGAGCCTAAATACTATCACCGGTAGGTAGTAGTCCCTCTGCCAGGCTCACCGTCTGTATACACAGCATCCCTTTCTTGTCCCGGGGTACCATACAGGTCCCCACCATGTACCCGCACACGGCTCACGACTCCTCCTTGCATGGGGTATATATATATATACATCAGAACCGATAAAACTCATGGTGGACGCACTGAAATATCATATCAAGGATAACCGGGTTTTTAAAATAATACATACTCTCTTTTGAAATACCCACGGTTCCCAAATCCAGAAATATCATGGAAACAACATATCTCAATGTGTATAATCATAAAGCATGATATATGCGACATATAGAAGAAATGTAAGCATATCAGTATATCATGCAACATGGAATAATAATATGCACATATCGAGGGGAACCGCTCTTTTAAAATGAATCAGTTTTAAAGAGTATCTTGCGGTTCCCAAATCCTCAATTCAAGCCAGAATCATCTATATATGTGCAAATGTGTATGTGTACAAGTATGGGTGTACAATATGTGAGTACATAAGTATGAATGTACAATAGGTATGTGCACAAGTATGAGTGTACAATATGTGAGTACACAAGTATGTCATGCAAGGGTCATATCCTGAATGCAACAGTACTACAGTGTAGTGGCATGGCAATTATCGATGATGAAGTGTGTGAGTCGGCAAGTAGGTGTACGTGGAACATATGCATCATCGATAATGGTGCTGGTGTCCTAACATCATGGTTTTAATATAGCAATAACATAATTAACATGCAAGGCGATGCGAACAGCGAGAATATGCGGCAAATGAATAATAAACACAACAGTGCAGAATCTACATCAATGTATCTATGTCATACTGTTTTGCCATTTGAAAGAAGACGAATCGGGGTTTTTAGGAAAATAAGGGCTACGGTGTTTTTAAGAAAAGACGCGTCTTTGAAAATATCCGTAGAATCCCTTTACCTGTCTTTAAAATACTCCTGATTCGTTAGTTTTTGAAATAGGTATGATATCGGCCTAGCCAAATATCTACTAGCAAAACTACAGCTCTAACTAACAAGCCAATCAGGAGGGGTATGGAAACCACCTAAATCTGAGTCGATATATATATATATATATATATATATAATATAAAAGTCGGTGATCCCGCCTCAAAGGTACCGCATACGATACAATATCATATGACATTCTCGAGTCATGAGTGCGGATCTATCATCAATATAAAGCTCGTACGGTAAATCATCGTACGACATCCCAAAAGCTGGGTACGGGTCAATATCATATTCATCTCATCAATTATCTGGTATCCTTATCATCATATCTCATGATCTGGGTACTGATCTAAGTCTAGTACAAATCGATACCATCTATATAAATACAAATGCGTGTATGAAACACACGTCCAAGGCCCGCTAAAAATTTCATGTCGTATCCCAAATATGAATCACATCTTATCACCGATCTCATAGCGCTATGCCCAATCTCATCGACTCATCTCCAATATCATACACTATCCTCATCATCCAGGTATAACCACATCCAAAGCATGTGCGTACGTGTGGGTGTAAACCTATTCTAGGGTTCGCAACTAGGAACTATACTAGTTTACTTCTAACCCTAATCTAACCCTAGTACACCTAAACACATCTAGAATATCCATGTCACGCAATAAGCTATCATATATAGTATAAGGTATATATAGCATCCTATATATCGAACTGCGGGGGTGCTATACGCCATCCACCCGACTTCCCCCGTAGATATAATCTACTCACCTGCATCCTGCGTGTCGGTCTCAATGTCGCCTTCATCTTCTTCATCGTATGAAACCTTCGTGAAGGTACCTCATTTGGCAACTCAAGAATTTTCTTGAGTTGCCCCAAGTGGCCAAAATCCTTGCTTTCTTGGTTCAATGTACTTCCCTTGAGCTTGTGCACCTTTTTAATGAAAAGGGTAATGGGTTTTGAGGTGTTTATTGTGATGATTTGAGAGGGTTGAAGAGGGTGGGGGAGGCAGCAGCAGCAGCAGCAAGGATGGAGAGGGGAAAGAAATGAGTGAGGAATGAAGAGGAATGGCCAAGTCAACACACCCTCACCTTTCTCTCTCTCACCCATACCCATTATTCTAATGTTTTCTTTTTCTTTTCTTTTTTTTCCTCTTCTATTTTCCTATAAATTCACAACCATGCTTTAAAACATGAAGGAAAGCGATGGAAAACATATGTAACAAGTGTAAAATGATATGGTGCATGTTTTGCACAAAATATGCTAAAAATCCGATTAGCAATTTTTTAATCGCGATTAGCACTAAATTAGCATATAATTAATCATAAAAACTTAAATTTTGCATAATTCTCATAAAACACCCTCTTTTAATAATTTCTATAATTTTCCAAATTTTTCCCCATTTATCGGTATTTAATTATACCGCCTTATTAAAATATTCAATATTTTTTTATTAAATTTTAAAAATTCCCCAAAAATAATATTTTATTTTTTTTGAAATGTTACAGATAGAGCTACCCTCTTTATGAGTAGCAATTCGATACGAGCTGATGGACGAAGAGAATGCCCATTTTCGACATGAGGAGCTCGATGCCCTCGATGAAACTCGTCTCATAGCTGTAACGTTTTGAAAATCGTTTCGGTGAAATTTCGGAAAATCGGTAAAATAAGGGGTTTTCCGTAAAAGGTCAAAATATAAATATCTTTTAATATAAAATTAAATATACATATTCTAGCTATATAATTGCTAGTGTTTGGTGTTTATTGAGCTACTGGTAAAATTTCTAAATTTCTAAAAAAATTTCCGAAATTAATTATTTTAATATTATTTTAAGCCGTCACTAATACATTTAATTAGGGAAAATTACAAATTGGAATGAGTTGAAACAAATTTTGTGCATCCTAACACATTAAACAAAATTTTAACATGTTGTTTTTGAAATGAAAAAAACTGTCAAAACGGTTTTAGAAAATATCGAAGAAAAAGGCTTAAATAGTGAAATTAGTGTAAATAGAAATTGGGATATAATATTTATCATTTTCTTTCCTCATCCACACTCACACACCCCCATTTTTCCTTCTCTTGCTGGCTGAATTCAGCAGCCCACATTTCCCACTTCCAAAATTTGAAAAGAAAACAAAGAAAGTGAAAAGGAATGGAGATATGGTTATATAATGAGGTATGGTCTTTGGTTGACTTATGCTACTTTTTCCACACAACCCAACACCCTCATTTTCTCTCTCCCTCTCCCCCAAGGTGCTGGCCGAGCCCTCCCTTCTCCCCAAACTGCAGCAGCCCCCCCCCCCCATTTCACCTCTCTTTCTCTTGAAAAAAATGATCAAAATTGCCTCAAAATCCATCAAAAAAATCCCAAAAACTCCAAATTTAAGGCCTACCCATTTTTCCTTAGCCTTTCAGGCATAGATTTTGATGAAAAGAGAGCAATTTGGGAAGCTTAGATTTCATGCTAGAACTCAATTGGGAGGTATAAATTTTAACCCTTTAGTGAATTTGTTGTTTAATTGCTTTATGTTAGCTTATTAAGTATTTAATTAGGTTTTAGATTGGTTCTAATTGCATGATTGAAAATTCTAGAATGAGGTTGATTTCTAGTTAGGGTTTTGAGTAATGGGATTATAGTTGTGTGATGTATTTAACATCTTAAGACATGTTAAAACCTAATCTAGTTGCTAGTTTGCATTTTTGTTAATTTAAATTTGTAATAATTATATAAATTGCAAACTAGGTTTTTAATATATATATATTTTGGTGAGATAAAATTCTAATTATGGGTTTCATGACATTATTAACATTATAAATTGTGGTTTAATACTTTAGTATATGCAAAACCAAGCTTAATTGTTAAATTGTGAATTTTGCTTTAAAAAGCGTTAAAATCGGATATTTTTGCAAACTAGGAATTTGGAATCAATACAAATTGATGAGATTAAAATATGAATGTGATTTGTATGACCTAATTATGATATTTAATGAGCATTTTGGCCATTTGAATCGTTAAAATATATAGATTGATTAAAACATCAAGTTTTGAACCGAAATGGGAATTTGTGGTAACTAGGTTTTTGGGAAATAAAACGATTTGTTTAATTTTATGGTTTTGATGAATTAAACCCTATTTCTTATACAGTTAGTGAGTTTTGAAACCATGATTGGTACGTTTGGAGTTTTTCTCGATCACCCGGCGTTTGTACGCCGATGTCGAGGGTTTTTGGGTTGATTTGAGAGAGCAACCATAGGCTTTGACCTACGTGAGATTCATGTGTCGTTTTGGTTTCAAATTGGATTTTCATGCGATACGATAAGTTGTGACATATAGGTACCCCATGTGGACTTCGAGATAACAAGCAAGTGCATGGCGATGTCGGCATCTACGGGAAGAAGTTGGGTGGATAGCGTATAGCACCCCCGCAGTTCGATGTATAGTATGTTATATATATATACTATATATTTATGATATCTATCTTGTGTGACATGGATGTTAATGATAGGGTTACATGTTCATGGACTAGTAGTGTTACTTGCGAAACCCTAGAGTAGTTGTTGCACCTATACACGCACACACTTGCATACATTCACTATTTTACCTGTGCGTATATGGGGATATGTATATACACACATACACACACACATGGGTATGGGACTATGTATATATATACGTATACATATACACGGATTATGAGGATAGTACTTGGGATTGGAGATGAGTCGATGAGATTAGGCTCGAGGCCGTGAGATCGGTGAGGTGATATGGTCCGTAATTGAGATACGATATGATATCTTAGCGGGTTGTTTAGGCGTGGTGTTTTCATACACACGCATGCATACACAGATGGTATCAGTTTTGTACTAGACGTAGATCAGTACCCCGATCATGATTGTTTGATAAAGAGGAGACCAGATGAATAATGTGAAAGATGTGACTTTTGCCCCGTACCCAGATTTGGGAGGCCGTACGACGGATTTACCGTACGAGCTATATATTGATGATAGGTCTGCACTCTTGATCCGAGGATGTTATATTAGATGATGTATCGTTTGAGATATTATTGAGGCGGGATCACCGACTATATATATGCATATATTTATATCGACTCAGATTTAGATGGTTTCCATACCCCTTTCATTGGATTGTTAGTTAGACCTGTAGTTTACCTAGTAGATGTCAGACTGGACCCGAGTCATTCCTATTTCCAAAACTGACGAATTGTGAGAATTTTAAAGACATACCAAGGGATACTACGGATATTTTAAAAGACATATCTTTTCTTAAAAATACCGTAGTCCTTATTTTCAAACACCACGATTCGTACTTTTCCAAACGGCAAAACAATATAACACATGTATAGTAATGTATATTCCTTATTGCTACGTTTACTATTCATTTTTCCGCATGTTCTTACTATTCGCATCGCATTGCATATTATTTGTGTTTCCGTATTATTATGAAAACCATGCTGCTAGGACACCAGCACCATTACCGATGATACGTATGTTCCACGTACACTTACTTGCTGGCTCACACACATCATCATCGGTAATTGCCATATCACGCGCACTTTAGAGAATATTACCTTATTGATATCGCTTGTTAGCTGACAGTTTAGATATTGCATTCATTACTGCGCTAGTTTCGATATTGCATTCATTACTGTGATACTTCATGCATAATTATTTATTCATTGTTATACATTATTATTTAGGGCCAGTCCGGATTGCCGGAGCCCAGTATTTATTGTTATTGATCTTTGATATTGAGATTTTGGATTCCATGAGATTTCTGGATTTGGAGAGACCGCAAGGATTTTATAAACTTATTATCATTTAAAAGGAAAGTTGCGGTTTTCTCATGGTATGATTTGAGAGGAGTCCACCATGAGTTTTCTCGGCTCTTGAGCGATATGATACACCCGATTCGAGGAGGAGGAGGAACCGTCTGTGGGTGCATGGTGGACCCGGTGCGGTACTCCGGGGCGAGAAGGTCGCAGATGATGGCGTTGAGCCTGGCAGGGGAGCATTATCGACCGGTGACTTCATTGTGACTCGACGGATATCCGGAGGATACCGATCGGAGTTAGGAGTCCGGATAGCCGGAGCCCCAGATATTGAGACATTGATGACATTGAGATATTGAGATATTGAGACTTGAGATTTGAGATATTGTGTCGATGTTGGACACTGATTTCCTGTTGATTTCACTGATGATATTTCAATTATTATACATATATCTCATAGAGATAAGAAAAACAGTTTTCTCATTTGATGCGTTCTGTTTTCATGCATTCATACATCATACAAATGATATGTTGCTACCTGAGACACTGACACGAGCACTTGGTATTACAATTGTTTAGATGTATACCCTAGCCATTACTATATGCTTCAGGTTATATATTTTGAGGATATATTATAATCGTATGACCTAGGATTGAGTCATACATGTGATTTCTACTCGTAGATGTTTTCTACTCACGAGTTGGCAACTCACCCCCGTTGTGCCACAGTTCCTTACAGGTTTTGCCGTACAGGTTTCGTTGCGGCTTACTGGCGTACTGTTCCTTCCGGGTGACTGCTTTGGTAGGTAGGTTCTTTGCATCAGGACCACCTTTAGTTATTCATTATTTCAGTTGTATCTAGAAACTCCATCAACCAGATTGTATATTTGAGAGAGTTAGAAAATAAGACTTGTTATTCTTTCGACCTTAGAGTCGCGCGTTGTATTATTATAGTTTTCATGTTGATTTTGGGTTTTCTTTTGAGTTTTGATCCTCGCCCTTCGGCATTGTATATTATATTGTTTGCGTGGTTGTGACCATCGTTTGACGAAGAGCTAGTTCCCACTTGGGGATGCATTTTTATTTATTTCGTATACTATTCATGTTGTATCCCGTTGGGGCCAGTATTTACAAAGGAGACTCTGCCGAAATTATCAGAAAATACTTGAGATTTTAAAAATACATAATTCGGCCTATGTTGATTAAAACTACTTGTTTTTAATTGGTTTTTCCTTCACTCTACACTTCTTTGGTTTTGATTTTTGGGTTTTGGCTTACTTAGATTACGTACGCCTCGAGACTTTTCGTAATTTAAGTGTCGGTCATGTTCCGTACTTTTCGGGTCGTGACAATAGCGCAGCAAAACTTAGAAGCTTACAAAGCAAGGATGACGCGCTCATATGAGAGATTGACTAGGCCGAGGACATTCTGCCAAGGCGAACTCGTGTTAGTCATAAAAAGACCTATGATACCCAACTGTGCCAAACGGGGGAAATTCGAGCCGAACTATGAGGGCCCGTACATCATAGACAAGGTCTACCAAGGTGAGGCCTACTTGCTCATGGATATGCATGGTGAAAGACCCTTCCGACCAATAAACGGCCGGTTCCCGAAAAAATACTACGCCTGAAGAGTCACGGCCCAGGTCAATGATAGATGACGACGCCTATGTCCGCTCGCTATTTTCTTGAGTCAAGACTCTAAGAGTAGTACTTAACAGTACTCCGTCTCAAACATGGAGAACAACGGACCGCAACGTCCTTAAACTAGCCATGGACCGAGATGTCCCTAAACTAACAATTGATCGCAACGTTCTTAAACTAGCTATGGACCGAGATGTCCTTAAACTAACAACGGACCATAACGTCCTTAAACTAGCTATGGACCGTAACGTCCTTAAAACTAACAACAGAACGCAAGGTCCTTAAACTATCTACGGACCGTAACGTCCATAAACTAACAATGGACCGAGATATCCTTAAACTAACAACGGACCGAGATGTCCTTAAACTAACAACGGATCGAGATATTCCTAAACTAACAACGTCGCCTCAAACACGGCGATAGTGGAATGCAAGTCCACAAATCCCAGCGGTGAGAACTGCAGCTCAAATCCCATAGGCAAACAGATGGAGCACATGCGGCAAAACTATTCTCGAGAGTTTCATCGCGCAAAAAAAAGGGTACGTCCACAAGCGAAATAGGCAAGGATGAAAACCCGAAAGGGCGCCGTGAGTAAAAACAGCAGGACTGCCGGCGAGTTTGTGAAAACCCGAAAGGGCACAATCTCGTTAAAATAAAGACACTTGCAAGGTCCTCTCGACCTTGTGAGGAGAAAATACCCACGCGAGATCCTTACGACTCACAAGGGAGCAACACACTTAGGGATCCCCTCGATTCCTAAGAAGAAATTACACTTACGATATCCTCACGACTTGTAAAGAGAATCCCCTTATGAGACCCTCACGGCTCATAGGATTTAAAAGCTATAAGCTACAGGGATCTGAACCTATTCTTAAGCCATCACATCCCCCAATTTGCCCTACAAACGGTTCAATATTGACCCTTATATACAATCCATGGGCACAAATAAACGTTTCCATCACCAAGTCCCACCAACGACGAGGAATGTCCTCATGTGGTGAACGACACTTGTAAGTCCTCTCGACTTATAAGGGGAAAATACTCTTGTAAGATCCTTATGATTTATAAGAGAACATACACTTAGGAATCCTTACGATTCCTCAGGAGAAAAATGCACCTATGAGATCCTCATGACTCGTAGAGAGAAATGTCTTCATGAGACCCTTACGGCTCATGAAGTCAAAAGCCTTAGTCGACGGGATCCTAACTTTGTTTGCTAAGCCACCTTTGTTCGAACCAACAAAGGCAAAATGATGGTTCACTCCTGCCAATGTCCCAGTGGTAGCGATGCTGATGCCTAAGTCGGCATCAAATGCCAAGTCCTTTCACAGCAAATAATGATTCGCTTCTGGCAATATCCCAGTCGGAGCGATGCTGATGCTAAGATTGGTATCAGGTCTTGAGTTCTATACTCACAGCAAAAAATCAGCGAGCCAAAAATGTATATGAAATAGCCAAAATGATAGGGCATCTTACAACAAAAATCAGCAAGTAAAATATATGCATACAAAAATAGCCGAAATGATTGGGCAACTCGGAATAAAAACCAGCAAGTAAAGAAAAACAAAAATAGCTGAAATGATTGGGCACCGTGAGAAAATAGCCGAAATGATTGGGCAATCGTGACTTTCGCGATATATAAAGCTGAAATGATAGAGCATCACGGAAAGAAATACAAAAATATAAAACTTTGCCCTACAAGCGGTTTAATATTGACCCTTGTATACAATCCATAGGCACAAACAGAAAAGGAACCATATCGCCCCACCAGGCTTCGTCAGAGGGAAGCCAGATCTCAATGGCTACATTTACAGCCTAGAAATCAACAACGGCGTTCCTTCTCGTTCCAACCAGAAGCAGATGTGACATCAACAAACGGAGCCATGGCGAAGTCCCCTAGTTCCAAATCTAGACGGTTCACAGACAGCCTAGAGACTACCTCGGAACCATGGCAAAATCCCTAGCCCCGAGTCTCAACGGTTACTTCTACAGCCTAGAGAGCAACCAACAGCGTTCTGCTTCCCATCAGCAGGATACGGGCGCAACATCAACAAACGGAGCCATAGCAAAGTCCCCTAGTTCCAAATCTCGAAGTTTCATAGATAACCCAGAGACAACCTCGACGTTCGACGTAATATTGCAGACACAATGTCAACCTATGAAGCCAAGGAAGATCCCCAGCTTCAGGGTCTTGACGGCAACTCAAATGAGACCTGAAAGACTATCGGAGACCATCCCACTCCAGCGTGGAGTGGTCATGACTCATCGGGGCTCCCAAACTAGGCCTAACCTCAAGTAAAAAGCGACATGGAATATCCCTAACGCTTGCTCTTTCGATGGTAATATTACTTGGAAGATTACTTGAAGACGTCTTGTCCATCCCCCGAAGGGATTAGAGACACGACAGTCGCGGGGCTACCCGAATAGCAAGATTGCATATCGGGGAATATATCAGCCAACACAACGGTGCGACGGGTAAAAAAACCTAGTACCACAGACCCTAACGGACTTCTATTAGCAGGAGTTAACTGTGACGTTAGGAAACCCTTGCAAGAACTTCTCGATTCGTCTCGACTTGTGAGGAAATTAGTGTTCTCGCGAAAACTTCTCAACCCGTCTCGACTCGTAGGGGAAAGCCTTAGGAAATGGGGATAAGGACCTGTTTCCTTAGTACTGGGGCCCTGCAAGTCGGTCCAAGATGAACTCTTGCATACTATTCACGGGCCACACTCTCCAAAGTCGATTCTCGACAAGGAGGGAAATAACCACTTATGAGTCCTCTCGACCTGTAAGCGGGAAAAATTCTCTTGTGAGATCCTTACGACTCTTAAGAGAAAACTCACTTAGGAGTCTTCACGACTCCTAAGAAGAAAACACACCTACGGGATCCTCTCGACTCGTAAGAAGAAAAGTCTTTATGAGACCCTCACGGCTCATAAAGTTAAAAAGTCTTTGGCGGCAGATCTGAACTTGTCTTCTAAGCCATCACTGCCCTGCAAAGGGATCCCTAACTTCAGGGTCTTGACAGCAACTCAAATAAGACCTAAAAGACTATCGGAGACCATCTCACTCCAGCGCGGAGGGGTCATGACTCATCGGGGCTCCCAAATTGAGCATAACCTCCAGTAAAAAGCGACATGGAATATCCCTAACGCTTGCTCTTTCGACGGTAATATTACCTAGAAGATTACTTGAAGATGTCTTGTCCAGCCCCCGAAGGGATCAGAGACACGACAGTCGCGGGGCTACCCGAATAGCAAGATTGCATATCAGGGAATATATCGGCCAACGCGACGGTGCGACGGGTAAAAACCCTAGTACCACAGACCCTAACAGACTTCTATTAGCAGGAGTTAACTGTGACGTTAGAAAACCCTTGCGAGAACTTCTCGATCCGTCTCAACTCGTGAGGAAATTTGTTTCCTCGCGAGAACTTCTCGACTCGTAGGGGAAAGCCTTAGGCAATGGGGATAATGATCTGTTTCCTAAGCACTGGGGCCCTGCAAGTCAGTCCAAGATAGACTCTTGCATACTATTCACGGGCCACACTCTCCAAAGTCGAATCTCGACAAGGTGGGAAACAACCACTTACGAATCCTCTCGACTGGTAAGTAAGAAAAATTCTCTTGTGAGATCCTTACGACTCTCAAGAGAAAACGCACTTAGGAGTCCTCACAACTCCTAAGGAGAAAATACACATACGGAATCCTCTCGACTTGTAGGGAGAAAAGTCTTTATGAGACCTTTACGGCTCATAAAATTGAAAAGTCTTAGGCGCAGATCTGAACCTGTTTCCTAAGCCATCGCTACCCTGCAAGTGAGCTTAAGATGGACTATTGCATACTATCCACGGGCCACACTCTCCGAATTCGAATATCGACAAGAAGGAAAAAAACCACTTACGAGTTCTCTCGACTTGTAAGGGGAAAATTCTCTTGTGAGGTCCTTACGACTCTCAAGAGAAAACGCACTTAGGAGTTCTCACGACTCCTAAGGAGAAAATACACCTACGGGATCCTCTCGACTCGTAGGAAGAAAAGTCTTTATGAGACCCTCTCGGCTCATAAAGTTGAAAAGTATTAGGCGACAGATCCAAACCTGTTTCCTAAGCCATCGCTGCCCTACAAGGAGGTCAAGATAGACTATCTACGGGCCACATTTGCCAAAGCCACATTCGCCAATGAAATAAAGAAGCTTGGGTCCTCACGATTCATAAGGAAAAATACCCAAGTGACATCCTTACGACTCATGGAGGTGATGAATACTTAGAAATCCTCACAATTTCTAGGGAGAATTTGCACCTACGATATCCTCCCAACTTGTAGGGAGAAAAAACCTTCTTGAGAACCTTACGGCTCATGAAGATGAAAAAAAGTTGTAGGCTATAAGAACCCAAAACTTGTCTCCTAAGCCCTCAATTCTATGGCCATGCACAACTCTATACTACTTCACCCACGTACATACTTACGTGGGCAAAGTAGTGGGGGCATTTGTTCCCACCAAAATTTTGGCTCAAAACTTGCTCACTTATAAAATAATAACAATAAAATAAAAATAAAAATAAAGGGAAAGCTCCATATGCAAAGCATGTAGGTACTGCCTCGGATAGAATT
This sequence comes from Agapanthus africanus, assembly GCA_030015575.1. Taxonomy (NCBI): domain Eukaryota; kingdom Viridiplantae; phylum Streptophyta; class Magnoliopsida; order Asparagales; family Amaryllidaceae; genus Agapanthus; species Agapanthus africanus. The sequence goes on from CM057340.1 coordinate 50,528,277, forward strand.
AAATCCTATGATAGCGCCTCACGTGGTCCTCACGCGGGCGCCAATGTGCAAAGCACAAAAAGAAATCTATTAAATAAAAGTTAAAAACTCCAAGGCAGTGCCTCACGTGCTTTGCACGAGGGCGCCAGCGCCAAGAGTTAAAAACTCTGAGGCAGTACCTCACGTGCCTTGCACGAGGGCGCCAGCGCTAAGAGTTAAAAACTCTGAGGCAGCGCCTCACGTGCCTTGCACGAGGGCGCTGGCGCCAGAACTAAAAGTTCTCTGCCGTTGGATCAAAGATCCAACGGAGATGATAAATCATCAATGCACAGAATTAAATTCTGATTGAGGAAATATTCCTCAAATCAGAGCACCGTTGGATTAAAGATCCAATGGTGATTAAAAATCACCAAGCTACAGAATAAGCTCTATAGGGGAAACATTTTCCCCAATCTTTCTAAACAAGAAAGATTGTGCTCTGTAAATCAGAGCACCGTTGGATTATAGATCCAATGGTGATTAAAAATCACCAAGCTATAGAATAAGCTGTGTAGGGGAAAACATTTTCCCTAATTTTTCTAAACAAGAAAGATTGTGCTCTGTAAATCAGAGTACCGTTGGATTAAAGATCCAAGGGTAATTAAAAATCACCAAGCTACATAATAAGCTTTATAAGGGAAAACACTTTCCCCAATCTTTCTAAACAATAAATATTGTGCTTTGTAAATCAGAGCACCATTGGATTAAAGATTCAATGGTGATTAAAAATCACCAAGCTACAGAATAAGCTCTGTAGGGGAAAACATTTCCCCCAATCTTTCAAAAACAAGAAAGATTACGCTCTGTAAAACAGAGCACCGTTGGATTAAAGATCCAATGGTGATTAAAAAAATCACCAAATTATAGAATAAGCTCTGTATGGAAAATATTTTCCCAATCTTGTTAAAAAAATAAGAAGAATGTCTTCTGTAAAACAGAAGCCCTTGGATCAAAGATCCAATGGTGGATAACATCCCCAAATCAATTAAGAAATCTCTCAATAAGAGATTTCCTTAACTGAATCAACAAATTTGCCTCCACTATATAAAGGTCCCAAGACTTCAAGTCTTGTACAGAGGAACCCCCCATAAACGTTAAGATCAAAAAGAAGAGCAAGCAAAAAGAGCTTGAAGAGAGAAGAAAGAAGAAGAACTTTCTTCAAGGTAAATAGAGATCATAATATCTTATCTGCATACCCAAGGGTTTAACCCTTATAAAAGAACATAGTTCTTTTTCTGGATCTGAGATCCATGAGACAAGTCTCCCATAAATGAGAATTAATTCTCGTAGGGATGCATTTGTTCTTGTGGATTGAAGATCCAGGGGAGAACAAGGAATTGAACTCTTCAGAAAAATGCATAAAGAAGGAAACAGCGCCGAGCGCCTCACGTGCCCATCATATGGGCGTTGCATAATAAAGAGTGCTTATGACTCAGTGGTTGGCGCCCAGCGCCGAGCACCTCATGTGCCCCTCACATGGGCGCCGCTTAAATAAAGAATGCTTAGCACTCAGTGTTTGGCGCCGAGCGCCTCATGTGCCCCTCACGTGGGCGCCGCTTAAATAAAGAGTGCTCTGCATTCATCGGTTGGCGCCCAACGACAAGCTCCCTACATGCCCCTCACGTGGGCGCTGCTGAAATAAAGAGTGCTCTGCACTCGTTGGTTGGCGCTAAGCGTCTCACGTGCCCCTCACGTGGGCGCTGTTTAACATAAAGTTCCTCTGCAAACAGAGCCCGACGCCATAAAGAGTGTTTAACGCTCCATAAAAACAAAGAAATAGGGTGAGCGTCAGAGCCCAGATCGATGCTCAGCATCGTTGCAGAAAAAAAGGGACCGGGCCCAAACAAGTGTTTAACACTTTTTTGAAAAACTAAGTGGGCTGAATCCAAGTTGACCAAAAGTCCCTAATTCAGATCAACCGAGCCCATGTGCTCACAAATTTTCTAAATCTGTCTTAGTCTCAAACCCAACTACAGATCTCCCAACTGATATAGGTTCAGGGGTACATCTCCCCACACCTCTGATACATGTCGTTGTAATTCTTCAACGTCTTCAGAGAGGTAGCGGGTCCCGACAACCAACAATTCGACGGACCGCAACATCCTTAAACTACTATGGACCGTAATGTTCTTAAACTAACAATAGACCATAACGTCCTCAAACTAGCAATAGACCGTAACGTCTTTAAACTAGCTGTGGACCGCAACGTCCTTAAACTAAACCCCCATACAAAAAATGGTGATCTATGGACCGTAACGTCCCTAAACTAAAACGATAAAGCTCAAATGCTCTTTCATTGGATCAAAATGATCCCGAACCCCCGTTAAGTAGATCTTAATCCAATATCGGATTAACGTATCCTTAACAAATATTTAAGTTGATCTTAATCTCAAACAAGGTTAACGATCCTTGAATCAACCCAAATCTAAGAAAATACGGATTTGGACTAATCCACGCCCTACGGACGACAACACAAATTAGCCTCCGTATACAATCCACGGGCAACCAAAAATAAAACAAACACAGACGACACGAAGTGATATTTTGGAGCAGGAGAAAGTGGTTACCGCGATACGGTAACGTAATTAACTGCAGGGGCTTGCACCTGCAGAGAAGAGCATCCCCACAATAAAAAACCCCTCACAACGAGGGAGGATCTGACGAAGTCTGCTACAACGGCCGCATCCGTCCAAACCTCCGATACACGGTGCTATAAATCAACTTGGCATCTACTGAGAGGTGGACGGATAAATCCAAATAGCATCTGCCCTCAAATGCAGGCAAGACGTTTGTCTTCCCGGTTTTTGGCGGTAAACATCTCCAAAGGCGAGAAGTAACTAACGGCAGCTTAGGCCGCGGCTGCCGAAGATTCGGATCCCCATAATTAATAAACCCCAGCCTACCCTAGACAGGAGGAATCTGTAATGCGCCTGACAAGCGACGCGTATTTTTCATCTCAATAGGGTGACGAAAAACATCCTACAAGAAGTTTGGACTCAAGAATAGAGATTATTTTTCAGACTTATTTCTATCCGCAGATTAGTGATTCCTTTATCTTACTAACCCTTGGGACAACAGCTCATGACTATCTATTACTAGCTTCGTTTTAAAACATCTAATTTTCTTGCATTTCTTAAATCTCTTCCTATCTTTCATTTGTATTTTTTCACTTTCTAACTTTTATTTTCAAAAAAAATTAGTGCTTTTATTTAGTATACTGCAAAATGATACATGAATAAGCACAAACCTCCCCCCTAAACCTATTTGCAGCAGTGTCCTCACTGATATAATCTTTTAAGCTAAAAACCTGTAGACTTGGGAGGAAAAGTTCTCAATGATTAGTAAAAGGTGACAAAAGTCAATGACAGTGAAATCCTCCCCCAAACTTATTTTTGGCTCACAATTGTGCAAATTTTTTTTCTAGAGCCAAAATATTTTTCTCCTCCCCCCAAACTTGAGCAAAATTGTATTTTTAAGCATTGAAATTTAACATAAGAAAGGGGGATATTATTGGTCTATGTGAAGCTTCAAAGTCCAAAAGTCAACACCAACCATCCGAATATTTTATCAATGTAACATCATGGTTGGTAGATGATCATGTTACAGATAGACGTGAAGAAGTGGGGATGAGATAAGAGGTGTAATTGAACGGGTTTATGTCTCGGTTGGTAGAGACGAAACAGTGACGGCGGATGAAAACGAGAATGTGAAAGATAAGGAATATGTAGAATATTCGCATTCTCGTACTTGATAAGAAGAAGGGGTGGCAGTTCAACTTCTTCGAGTGGGTGTTGATTTTTCACAACACCCATGTCTTTTAGAAATGCGATTTTTTCGGCAAAAATGTTTTCAAAACTTTCATCGATATTCCGAATGATAATCTCATTGGAAAGAAAGGTATGATACTCGGACTCCATAAGAGGTTTATTTCTAATGTAAGGGACTGACTCGGATAGCTCGACTAAGTCATTCGATAAGTCAAAGGATTCGGAATTGGGTGTGGACTTGTCGACAGAAGGGTCCTCACGTGTATAATAAATAGTAGGATCAAATAATAACGCACTAGTGGAGTCGAGATCAGTATCGTGAAGCTCCTCAAATTCGCAACTGTCGGAAGTTATCTTGTCGTCGGAACATACATCAATTATATGAGCATAAGGTTCGGAGGGTTGACTTCCTAACTTGTAATTGTTAAGCTTAATTGTCATCTTCCCAAAGGACAGGTTCATGGAACTGTTACGACAATTGATTATCGCGTTAGAAGTTGCTAGAAAAGGTCGACCTAGAATCACCGGAATTTGGTTCCGTAGGTTTGCCACAGGCTGTGTATTTATAACTATAAAGTCCACGGGGAATATAAATTCCCAAACTTTGATTAACACGTCCTCTAACTTACCCCTAGGATGAGTGATAAATCGATCAGCCATTTGGAGAGTGCGGTGTGTAGATTTCAACTCTTATATGCCTAATTGCTCATAAACAGAATAAAGAAGCAAGTTAACACTAGCATCTAAATCGAGCAGAGCGAGATTGATTTTTTCCCCCCAATAGCAATAGATATTGTAGGACAATCAGGGTCCTTACGTTTCTTGGGCACAAATTGGGTAAGAGAATTGCTCATATTACTTGCTAAGAAAACTTTTTTAGGCACTTGAATTTTCCTTTTCCTAGTACACAAGTCCTTTAGAATTTTCGCATAGGATGGAACTTGTTAGATAACATCTAAGAGAGGAATATTTATGTTAACTTGCTTAAAAATTTTCCATAATATTCTCAATGTGTGGACTTGGTCTGTTGGCCCTCAACCGGTTTGGCGAGCTTTATTAACAAGGGTTGGGTTCAACTCTTGTGGAGAAGTTTGTAGGGATGGAATGGGTCCTAATATTGGATTTGGTATGGTCGTATATGGTAATTCATTCAAGGAGGTGGGCTGAGGTTTTGAGCCTAGTGAAGAACGGAGAATAGGCTCGGAAGAAGATATTGGATCAGACGAAGTAGGAGTAGAAGTAGTAGCCGGGGTATCATCTATATCATTAACGTGTTCACCAACCTGGTTATTCAGTATTCTTCCCGATCTCAACGTGGTTACGACACTCACGTTATGATTTTTGTTGGTGAAGGATGTGATTTGCGCTTTGTAAGTGGCCGGGATTTGGTAGGAGTTGAGATAGAAGTTTCCCTTTCTCTCTCTCACTCATCGCGGCATTTAACCGTACAATTTGTGCTTCGATTGATTTTATGCTTTCACCGTGGGAAGCCGTGTGTTGCACTAATGTTTGGATAGAGGACGTTAAATTAGCTGCCGTTTGTGCAGATTGTTTAATAAACGTTTCTAAGCTTCTTTCGAGTGCAGAGATTTTTTCGGTACCGGCCGTTGGAATATTAGTCTGGGTTTAGAAAGAATTATTATAAGGAGCAAAGTTTTTGGCCGGATTTTGAAAAGCTTGCGATTGAAAAGGCTGCTAAATTTGTTGTTGTGGCAGTTGTTGCTGAGGAGGAAGCCTTTGATAGTTGTTTTGGTTTGGGAACTGATTTTCATTTTGATATTGGTTTTGGTTCCAAGCAAAATTAGGATGATTCCTCCATCTCTGATTATATGTAGATGAATAAGGGTCATTCCTAGGTTGTTGCAGAAAAGCAGCAGCAGTTTGTTCTTAACCTTGAGACGGAGGATTCAAAAGACATTCTTCCGTTAAATATGATGGGTCAAAATAGCAACCACGCATGGTTTTGGAGAGCGTAACTTTGTTTAGGGAGGCTAAAGAGAATTTGCTTTCCATAGCATCCAGTTTACTTTGCATCGCAGCCATTTCAGCTTTCATTACGATGGAAGCGTCAAGCTGATAGATATCTGCCCTAGATGAAAACGATGTTAGTCTAGTGCTCTCCCACTGTAATGTTTATTCGGCGAGATCTTCTAGAAATTGCCATGCTTCGCCATCGTCTTTTGACATGAAATGACATTGACAAATGGTTTCTAGCATTTTTTTGTTGCTGGATTAACACCCTCATATATAATGCGGCAAAGTTGCTATCTATCGATTCCGTGATGAGGTATTGGACAAGAAGATCTTTAAACCATTCAAAGCATTTCCAAAAGGGTTCGTTGGAAGGTTGGGCAAATTGGTTAATCTAGCTCCGAATACGGGCGGTCTTGTGATGAGAATAGAATTTCTTAAGGAATGCTATAACGAATTCATCCCATTTTGCGATAGAATATGCGGCGGCGCTATAAAGCCACTTTTCTGCGAGATCGCACAAAGTAAAAGGGAGAAGACGTAATCGCATAGCATCCCCTGAAAGTTGGATGGTACTCATCATAGCACATACGTTTTCGGATTTGGTTATAAAAATGTATGCATCTTCAGATTCATGCCCGTGAAATTTGGGCAACAAGTTGATGAAGTGGGGTTTAATTTCGAGATTATCTCCATTGATTGGTGGAAAAGACAGACACATAAGAAGGGGTCCGCGTACGGGGCAACATCTTTCTTGAAGAGAGATGCGTGGTGAATTTTGCGCACCTACGGGTGGTAGCAGGGTGGTGTCGTTAAAACCCGATGGAGATCCGTCCATCTCGGGAGATGTGGTGGATGGAGGAGAAATAGAGGATGAAGAAGCATCGATTTCGGAGTTGACAGCAAAAACACGGACTAGACGGGCACTAGAATCCCATGTCCAGCCGATCATGCACTAAGCGAGTTTAATGCACGTGGCAGCGTGCGATATATGTGAGAACGATTTTAAGAAGGTTTGTTTTGAAAAAAATAGTCGGACTTGAGGCTTGACTCAACAAATCACAAAATGCACAATCAATCCCTCAAGCTAGGGTCTTTTAGGTCAAGTCACTAGACCGCTCCTAGATTTCCAAAGGACAAGTTGTAGGATCAATCCTTTACTACCTCTTAATCAATCTTGTGGCCAGATAAGTGGGAGGTATCTGCTCTACGAATTACCGAAATAGCGGGCCTAATTAAGTAATCACTTTTCTTAGCCACACTTACCTAGACACCACAAGAGAAATGCGGATAAGTAATAGATTACCCACGATCTTCCTCTGTCCTAATTGAGCGCGACAGTCCTTAGAGGCTTGGTCTAGATATTTTTTTATTAATGTAGGGTGATAGTATGTTCGATTGTGCTTTGTGGGGCCTGAGAAGGGTGATGAAATCCCCACCTAATGTCGATTTGGGTTTATTGCCCCTTAAAGTCCGGTTTATATATGCAAAAACAAATCGAAATCAAAACACGCAAAAAGATTTTTGAGCGGCGATGTTTGCAAAGAATTCTGCAGGTAAAATTAGATTATTGGAGCTTTAGAGGAGAGAGAAAGAATATAGGAAAATACCACAGAAAATTAGGGGTCCAATTCCTCGATAGGGCCGCGGTTTCGCCGCCCAATGTCCACTTTGGCCGCGGTTCCTCCACCATGTGGAAGGTTCTGTCGCAAAATTTTCTTCAGAGCACCCCTATACTCCTCTGGTCCAAGTTGAAAGTCTCTGAATCTCTATTTGCCTGCACCAATTACTCCAGATTCCTTTACAAAGCTCGCACAATAATTGTTAAAAATGTAAGATGCGGTTTTGGTTCTCATTTATTTTATGTTCGCTGGTTTTGTAAAGAAATCAACTCAAATAATAAGAAAAAAATTACGACCGTTTCCCCGGTAACGGCGCCATTTGATTGATCATGTGAAAAAGTGTTTGGTAAATAACCGCAATCAATACGATGCCGCTAATAGCTAGCCGCGATGAGTACGGGTCGTCCGCAGGGAAACGTGAATTCTTTTCTTACTTTAGACGAGTTGATAAACGAGATGGGAGATTGTTGTCGTTCTATTTTAAGACGGATATAAAATTTATAATAAAAAGGCTTATAGGGTTCATAAGACTTAGTAGTTAATCGATGAATGTTTAAAAATAATTTTTTTAATTTTTTAATAGTTTAAAACTAGAGCGATAGCGATGAATGTAGATTAGGGTTCTTGGAGAGAATTAGGGTTTCCCACTACCGACCCTTATCCGTCCATTGATCTCTATTCATGTCATGCACTTAACAAAACAAGCATTTAACCAATCTCAAATTGTGGTCGTGACTATCATTAAATTGATAGCACGCCCGATAAGAAGGTTAACATTTATTTTGCTAAAATTTATAAACATTAAAATATTAAAAAGAAGTTAAAAGATTTTTCATCCATTATTCTACCATATCCTACAAACCCTAACAAGCAATGAATTACTCGCTCATGGTTAGTGGTGATTTAGAAGAAAACTTGAAGATGAATGAAACCATATTTAAGATGCAGAAAAGTAATGCGGAAAAGTAAAATGCAAAAAGAATTAAAGAAAAAACTACCTTTATTAATCAACTATTGCATTACAACTTTTCTCCTTGGAAAGTAGATTACAAGAGCCCTAATTTTCTCTAAATCTCTCTCTTTATGGAGGTAGATGAATAGATGATTGTGTGATCACTTGGATGATTTTGAATGCACAGCTCTCGGTCTTTTATATAGTCTTTGAAACCAGAAACCCTAGATTTCATATGTGAGTAGATACAGTCAAGATCATATCACTAAAATCCCACATCCAATGGCTACCAAAGAGCCGCGGAACCGCCGCGTTTTGCCACGTATGGCCGCGGTTCCGCCGCATCCTAGTGAAATCTGGTTTTGAGATTTCTTCTGGTTTTTGTGTCGATATTTGGAGATCCTTTTGATATATAGATTCTGAAAATATTGCTCCGAGTCTCTGTCGTTGCTATTCCTCGATTTGCTTCTAAGATTTGGCAAATTCGGTTCCGATATTCCGATTTGACTTTGATCTCTTACTTAGATTTTAGACCTAAGCTAATACCTGCACAATATCTCAAATCAAAGTGTGAGTAGCATTTGGTATTTTTGAGATATTATTCCAACCATTTATATGATATAATATCTTAAGAATATTGATTAGGAATATTTGATAAGATATGCATATTTTAATTACTAATATTTTATTTAAATATTATATGCATATATTTTCCCTTATTATATTAATTATAAATGTAGAAAAATATGATAATAATACTTTTACAAATAAACACCTATATGTACTATATTTACAATAAATAGCTTTTAACACTTAACACTAGTAGGGAAAATGTTCATTCAAAATTACAATATTTTAGACTAATCATATGCGCTACTACTTTTAAACGGATATATTTTTAAATATACCGCAACTTTCTTATTTGCAAAACAACGTTTCGTTCTAATTTAAACTGTAACGGTATAGCTTATAGTAGTTACTCATGTTTAATGATTATTCACGTTACGATTATATTACTTTTATACGCTCACGATTCGATTACCTATTATACATACTAGCCGCGTTGCTATTTTCGTATGAGAAAACTAAAAGAACACTGCTCAATTACCAATAATTTCTATATTGCACAAATCACAGACGCGTATATTACACTACACATCATTGGTACTGCCATTGTTAGTGAGATATGCCCTAAAGGCCATTATTATATCATATTGGATTGTATATTACATATTGGAAGTTTGGAATATTCACAGTTATGATACCAGTCTTGCTCAAAATGGTAGTATGCTACTTGGTTTGATTCTACCTCAATATGTGCATGTGTTTCTTTTAGCTTGTCGCTTATATATATTGGTAGAGCCCTTAGGATCTTTGCTTGATTACCAGCATTGTGATGGCAGTCACACTTGTGGAAGATGGGTAATCTATAAGCACATCCTTATACAGGTCCCTAGTCGTAGGATTATCGAACGGGACATCGATACTCCCTAGTAGACTAGTGTATACGCTTCTCATCCCAACAAGGGAGATGGTCTGTCACACAGCCATTAGTACGTTGTACTGGAGATAGTATACAGGTGCTCATTAGGTTATGAGCTACACTGGATAGGACTCGATGGGAACTGCTGGTTGGTATTATACCTATCTTCAGTAAGAAATTCCCAGGTGACATGAGTACAGGTTAGTTCGTTAACTTGCCATCGCTACTTCGTATCGAGTGTGTTCCTACTGCACTTTGATTACTACCCTACAATGGCTCAAAAGAGCCGTGCAAACAGGTAGTAGTTGGATGTAGTCCCGAAGCACTTGGAGACAGTAGCGGTCAGATATGATTCGTCTCTTCCGGTATTGGGGGTTGATATCGCGCTGTATTCGGAAAGCCATTACACAAAGTCCCTGGCCAGGGCAGTCGAGATATACTGGTAGGTACTCCAGTAGTTTCTCAGGATGTATTGGGCTCTACTCCAGCACAACTTATTGCACTATTATGGGTCTGATGTTTACCATCCCCCTATACCCGATATGCGAGTATCTTATACGAACAGACCGGACTGCACGAAAATTGTCACAGACAGGCTCAGTAGGAGTTCGGATGAGTTTGCTCATCGGCCTTCTTATCGATAGATACCTGGGTAGCCGTTATGTGCATCTAGTATCGCTGACGTGTTTGTGGTTAAACCCACTGCCAGCGTACTGTCGAGTCTTTAGAGTCCCACACAGAGGTGTAAACCGCCGAAAACCGGGAAGACAAATGTCTTGCCTGAATTTAGGGGCAGATGCTATTTGGTTTTATCTGTCCACCTCTCCGAAGATGCCAAGTTGATTTATGGCACCGTATATCGGAGGTTTAGACAGATGCGGCCGTTGTAGCAGACTTCGTCAGATTCCCCCTCGTATACGAGGGGTTTTTGATTGGGGGACGCTCTTTCCTACAGGCGTAAGCCCCTGCAGTTAATTACGCTACCGCATAGCGGTAACCACTTTCTCCTTTTTCAGATGGTCACTTCGTATCGTGTATGTTTGTTTTATTTTTGGTTGCCCATGGATTGTATACGGAGACTAATTTATGTTGTTGCCCGTAGGACGTGGATTAGTCCAAATACGTATTTTCTTAGATTTGGGTTTGTTTTAAGGATCGTTAATCTCATTTGAGATTAAGATCAATTTAAATGCTTGTTAAGGAGACGTTAGTCTAATTTTAGACTAAGATCTACTTAACAAGATTTTGGGATCATTTAGATCTAACGAAAGAGTATTTGGACTCTATCGTTTTAGTTTAAGGACGTTGCGGTCCATTGGGTTTAAGGACATCGTAGTCCATAAGATTTAAAGACATCCTAGTCTGTATGGTTTAAATACATCATAGTCTGTAAAGTTTTGGTTTACCCGTTTGGGGATGTACCAAAAGTTATTGGTTATCGGGACCTTTCATCTCTCTGAAGACGTTGAAGAATTACAACGACATGTGTCAGAGGTATGAAGAGATGTACCCTTGAACCAATGTTGGTTGGGAGATTTATAGTCAGGTTTGGGACTAAGACCAAATAAAGAGATTGTGAGCACATGGGCTCGGTTGATCTGAATTAAGGACTTGTGGCCAACTTGGGTTCAGTCCACCCAGTTTTGAATAAAGTGTTGAACACTTATTTGGGCTCAGTCCATTTTTTATTCAACAATGCTGAGCATTGATTTGAGTTCTGACGCCCCTTTTCTTTTTTGTCTTTTATTGAGTGTTGAACACTTTTTATAGCGATGGGGCTTTATTTACAGAGCGCTTTGTAATTCTTTAGCGCCCACGTGAGGAGTACGTGGAAAGCTTGGCGCTAAGCGCCAGACTTTGGAGCACTAAAGTGCTTCTTATAAAATAGCGCTCACGTGAGGAGTGTGTGGAGCGCTTGGTCTCATGGATCTAAGAACTAAGGCGCTTCTTATAAATTGGAGCACTAAGGCGCTTCTTTAGTAGCTCTGATCAATTTGGTGCTCTGAGAATTAAATTCTTGTTTATGAGAGATTTTGTCTCATGGATCTAAGAACTAAGTTCTTCTTTTATGAGGAGATGCTATGATCTCTTTTGTTTTTCTTTATGAGAGACTTTGTCTCATGGATCTGTGATCTAGAAAAAGAACTAAGTTCTTATGATGTGAGAGTTAAACTCTCAAATGTGGAGGAGATGTTATGATCTCTCTTCTCTTTATTTACCTTGAATAAGGTTCTTCTTCTTAGAGCTTGCTCTCCTCTTTTTTTTCTGAGAACTTGAAACTTATAGGGAGGTTTTTTTGTGCAAGACTTGAAGTCTTGGGTCCTTTATATAGGGGAGGCTGATTTGTTGAATCAGTTAAGAAAATCTCTCATTGAGAGATCTCTGATTGATTTGGATTGTTTCCCACCATTGGATTTTTGATCCAAGGATCTTTGATCCAAGGGCCTCTATTTTACAGAAGACATTTTCTTGTTTTTAAAAAAAATGGGAAAATATTCTCCCATACAGAACTTATTCTGTATCTTGGTGATTTTTAATCACCATAGGATTTTTGATACAACGGTGCTCTGATTCACAGAGCACAATCTTTCTTGTTTGGAAAGATTTGAGGAGTATTTCCTCAACAGAATTTTATTCTAGTAATTTGATGATTTATCATCTTCATTGGATTTTTGATTCAAGAGTTAAGAACATTTAGTTCTAGCACTGGTGCTCTCGTGCTTCGCACGTGAGGCGCTACTCAGAGTCTTTTGACTCTTAGTGCTGGCGCTCTTCGCGCTAGTGCTCTCATGCTTTGCACGTGAGGCGCTGCCTCAGAGTCTTTAGCGCTGACGCTCTTGGCGCTAGCGTTTTCGTGTTTTGCACATGAAGCGCTGCCTCAGAGTCTTTAACTCTTAGCGCTGGCGCTCTTGGTGCTAGCACTCTCATGAGGCGCTGCCTCAAATTTCAAATTTTGAATAGCTCTCTGATTGGAGAACAAATGCCCCCCCACCATTGCGCTCACGTGGCTCACACGTGAGTGCAGCGGTGGCAGTCTTTCCACCGTTGGATTGTCTTAGAATTTGGATTGATTTCCAGTGCCTATAAATAGGGCCTTTGGCCCTTGAGATGACTGCTTGTTCATCTTCTGCCTTTCTTGTTTTTGAGAATTTAATTTTCCTTCAGAGCTAAGTTCTCTGCCTTAAGAAACTCTTCTAGAGTCGGAACCTTGTCAAAAAAAATTTGGTAAGGATCAAATCTTTGAAGGAATCATTTCATATTCTAGGGTTTTACCTATCAACAGAGTCTTGCTCTTTTTAGATCATAGATCTAAAAAAAATCTTTTAGGGTTTTACCCATTAACAGAGCCGTGCTCATCTTTAGATCATAGATCTTCAAGATATAATAACTTTTTTAGGGTGATTTTAACCCATGAATTGGAACACTGTTCCCCTTCCATGAAGAACTCTTAGAGTTTGTTCACAGATCTTGAAGATCTTGGAGTTTTTTTAACTCAGTAAAAACTTTGCTTTTTTGGGGTTTTTGATGGATCACTCTATCATTTTCACAGAGCATAGCTCTTTAGCATTTTTGGGGGAATTTTTATTCCCTTCATCATTAATTTTGACAGATGTCATTTCTGTTGCAGAGCGTTACTCTCGAGGGAGTTTAACTCCTTGGCCCGAGGGGCTTCTCATTAAATGAGAATCCTTTTAGGATTTCTCCTTTATTTGCACAAATTTGAATTTGTTAGGTGTCTTAATCAGAACTTGTTTTCTCCGTGAGGATATCAAGAGTTGTTTAAATTCCCATGTCTGTTTCAATAAGCATTTTCTTGATCTGTCTGACCACTAAACTCTCACTGATTTTCCTTTTCAGACACTATGGCCACTCATCTGTATGATCTTAACGAAATTATTTCTTATGGAGACATTCCCGCACAAGGCCGTTGTCAAAACCAGGAGTTTACAAATACTCAATGCGCTGAGATTATGAGTCGCTTTAATGAATACAATGGTCGACTACTTTCTCGTCGCTCCGCTCTTTTGAAGATCGTCGTAAGAGCGATTTGGAACGCACTTCCTGGATTTTACGAAGCCATACCGCTTAAGGCACTGGATGATGCTGAAGACAAGGTACACTCAGTATATCTGATGGGCCTGATCTCGAAGAGACGGCGAGATAATCTTGTTAATATCTTGCATCAACTTTTCCAACAGACGACGATAATCGCTGCTTATCAGAGGACGGACGACATCAGCGAGGATCTTGATGCTTGCATTCACGAGAGGATGCACACGAAAATGGTCAGAGAAGCCAGAAGCATTTTAGACGGTCTTACTTCTGAATTTCTCAATCCATGTCCCGGATTCAGTGTTTTACCATTGTAATATTTTAATGATGTTTTTGTTTACTGTTTTCATCAATGTAAGAATTTTCTGAGGTATGAATAACAAATTTTTCCTTTCTCTGCATTTATTTTATGCATTAATCATTTTCGCACATACATAAGTAGGTACGCTTCGAACGCTTAATTAGATATGAATCAAATGTTCCCTTTACTGCCTTGCATAGTATGTGGTTGACTTCCATGGGTCATGCCTTTTTGTTTTGATTTGGCGCAAAGTAGTTTATGTACCCTTGAGTAGCACCTCCATTTCAGTGGTATGTAACTTTGGCGAGTGTGGCTTGTAGATGGTCCATCTTGACCTTCTTGCGGGGCAATGATGGCTTAGGAAACAGGTTTAGATCTGCCGCCTAAAACTTTTCAACTTTATGGGCCGTGAGAGTCTCATAAAGACTTTTCTCCTTATGAGTCGAGAGGATCTCGTAGGTGTAATTTCTCCCTAGGAATCGTGAGGATTCCTAAGTGCGTTTTCTCTTAAGAGTCATAATGATCTCGCAAGAGAATTTTCTCCCTTACGAGTCGAGAGGACCCGTAAGTGGTTGGTGGGTTGACTTTTTTTCGAGTCGAAGCACTGTTCCGACGAGGAGGTCATTGGTTGACATATTTCCAAGGCGGGGTCACTTGGTGACATGTTTCCGTGACGGGATCATTTGCTGACGTATTTCCGCCACGGGGTCATTGGATGACGTGTTTCCGTGACGGAGGTCACTGGCTGACGTGTTTCCGCGACGGAGGTCACTGGCTGGCGTATTTCCGAGACAGGGTCATTGGGTGACGTACTTCCGAGACGGTGGTCGTTTGCTGACGTATTTCCAAGATGGGGTCATTGGCTGACGTATTTCCGAGACGGAGGTCGTTTGCTGACGTATTTCCGATATGGGGTCATTGGCTGACGTATTTCCGAGACGGGGTCATTGGATGACGTATTCCTGCGACGGGGTCATTTGCTGACGTGTTTCCGAGATGGGGTCATTGGCTGACGTATTCCCGTGACGGGGTTATTTGCTGACGTGTTTCCGAGACGGGGTCATTTGCTGACGTATTTCCGAGACAGAGGTTGTTGGCTGACATATTTCCGTGACGGGGTCATTGGATGACGTATTTTCGAGACGGAGGTCGTTGGCTGACGTGTTTCCGTGATGGGGTCATTAGATGATGTATTTCCGAGACGGAGGTCACCGGCTGACGTATTTCCGCGACGGGGTCATTGGATGACGTATTTCCGAAACGGGGTCATTTGCTGACGTGTTTCTGAGACGGGGTCATTGGATGACGTATTTCCGAGTCAGGGTCATTTGCTGACGTATTTTCGCGACAGAGGTAATTGGCTGACGTGTTTCCGCGACGGAGGTCAGTGGCTGACGTATTTCCAAGACGGAGGTCATTGGCTGACGTGCTCCACTTTCTGCGGTGTCGGGTTGACTTGCCCCGTTTTCTGTGGTGTTGGGGCTGACTCTAGGTTGTCTGTGAACCGTAGAGTTTTAGAACTGGGGACTTTGCCGTGGTTCCGATTGGGGGTGTCACGTCCGTGCCCTGCTGGCATGAGGAGGAACGCCGTTGTTGGTCTTTTGGGATGCAGATGTTGTTGTCGAGATCTGACTTTCCCTTTGACAGATTTTGTCGGGACATGTGGTTCCCTGTTCATTTACGCCCATGAATTGTATACAGGGGTCAGTATGGACTTACCTGCAGGGCAAAAGTTTCATTCTTTCATTTTTTTTTATTTCTTTCCGCGATACTCTATCATTTCAGCTTTTATATCGCAAAAGTTGCGATTGCCTAATCATTTCGGCTATTTCACGCGGTGCCCAATCATTTCGGCTATTTTTCTTTTTACTCGCTGCTTTTTATTGCGAGTTGCCCAATCATTTCGGCTATTTTTGTATGCATATATTTTACTTGCTGATTTTGTTGCAAGTTGCCCTATCATTTCACCTATTTCGTGTGCATTTATGGCTCGCTGACTTTTCGCCGCGAGAATGGAACCTGGGATTTGATACCAATCTTAGCATCAGTATCGCTGCGACTGGAATATCGCCAGGAGAGAATCATCATTTGCCGCGAAAGGACTTGGAATTTGTTACCGATTTAGGCATTAGTATCGCTACTACTGGAACATTGCCAGGAGCGAATCATCATTTGCCTCCGTCGATTCGAACAAAGGTGGCATAGCAAACAGGGTTAGGATCCTGTCGACTAAGGCTTTTGACTTCATGAGCCGTAAGGGTCTCATAAAGGTGTTTCCCCCTACGAGTCGTGAGGATCTCATAGGTGCGATTTCTCCTTAGGAATCGTGAGGATTCTTATGTGTATGTTCTCTTGTAAGTCGTAAGGATTTTGCAAGAGTGTTTTCTCCTTATAAATAGAGAGGACCTACAAGTGTTTGTTCATCAAATGAGGGCATTCCTCGTCGTTGGTGAGACTCGGCAAAGAAATGATTATTTGTGCCCGTGGATTGTATACAAGGGTCAGTATTGAACCGCTTGTAGGGCAGTCTGGGAAAAGTGATGGCTTAAGAACATGTTCAGATCCCTGTAACTTAAGGCTTTTGAATCTTATGAGCCTTGAGGGTCTTATAAGAGGTTCTCCTTACGAGTTGTGAGGATCTCGTAAGTGTAATTTCTCCTCAGGAATCGTGAGGATCCCTAAGTGTGTTTCTTCCTTGTGAGTCGTAAGGATCTCACGCAGGTATTTTCTCCTTACAAGGTCGAGATGACCATGCAAGTGTGTATAAATTTTTTAACGAGTCTGCGACCTTTCGGGTTTTCACAAACTCGTCGGTAGCCCTGCTGTTTTTACTCATGGAGTCCTTTCGGGTTTTCATCCGTGCCCATTTTGCTTATGGACATACCATTTTTTTTTCCGTCAGCCTAAGGATGCTGCGGTTTGTAGTAGTTTTAGAGACGTTTCGGTCCGTCGCTAGTTTTAGGACATTACGGTCCATTGTTAGTTTAAGGACGTTTCGGTCCGTCGCTGCCGTTTTGGAGACAACGGTTTCGTTGGATACTACTTAAAGAGTTTGGGCTTGAGAAGATAGCGAGCGGACATAGGTGTCGTCATCTATCATTAACCTAGACCGTGACTCGTCAGGCATAATATTTCTTTAGGAACCGGCCGTTTATTGGCATGAAGGGTCTTTTGCCATGCATATCCATGAGCAAGTAAGCCCCACCTTGGTAGACTTTGCTTATGATGTACGGACCCTCATAGTTCGGCTCGAATTTCCCCCGTTTGGCACGATTGGGGATCATAGGTCTCTTGACCACTAGCACGTGTTCGCCATGGCGAAATGTCCTCGGCCTGGTCAAACTCTCGTATGAGCGCGTCATCTTTGCTTTGTAAGCCTCCAAGTTTTGTTGCGCCATGAGATGGGTTTCATCGAGGGCATCGAGCTCCTCATGTCAAAGATGAGAATTATCTTTGTCTGTTAGCTCGTAATGAACCGCCACTCGTAGAGAGGGTAGCTCTATTTCAAGAGAGAGTACCGCTTCTGCGCCGAATACCAACGCGAATGGTGCCGTGTTCATGGTCGTCTTGAACGTGGTCCGATATACCCAGAGAGCTTCATGCAGTCTCTCGTGCCAATCCTTTTTATTTTTGGACACCGTATTCTTTATGATCTTTTTCAAGGTTTTGTTGAAAGCCTCAGCTAGACCGTTAGCTCGGAGATTATAAACCGAAGAGTATTTCTAGTCTATGTTATGCTGTTGAGTGAAGCGACTGATTTTGTGACTTCTGTAAGCTGGTCCGTTGTCCGAGATAATTCGTTACGGAATACCGAACCGGTAGATGACATGAGTCTTGAAGAAATGGAGGATATTCTCCGTCTTCACTTCCCTTAGTGGCACTGCTTCTGCCCACTTAGAAAAGTAATCGGTCGTCGCTAGTATGAACCGATGTCGTTTGGAGGATGCTGGTTCGATGGGACCAATTATATTGGTTCCCCACATTTCGAACGCCCAGCCGGCTACTGTCGGGTGGAGCAGATTTGGATGCTGGTGGATAAAGTCCCCGTGAATTTGGTACGAGTGACACTGCTTTGCATATTCGAGGTAGTCCCGGATCATCGTGGGCCAGTAGTAACCTATTATTTTGATCTTCAGCTTCATCTTTGGTCCGGCCTGATAGGAATCGCAGAGTCCATCGTGAATTTCTTTGACGACTTTCCTTGCTTCTTCTGGTCCCAGGCATCTCAGCCATAGGGGGTCGAATGATCTCTTATATAGAGTATCATTGATGAAGGCGAAAGACAGAGCTCGTTTTATGAGCTGATGTCTTAAGGATGCATCTTCAGGTGTTCGACGGGATTTGAAATAGTCTATAAAAACTTCTCTCCAATCCTTAGCCTTTTCCTGGTCTTTTATTTATAGGGCTGTTTGCTTAGTCGCTTCCTTTTCTTTAGACGACTCCGGAGATATTTTCGCTGGTGCAAGAACCCGACGACTTTGTACAACGATCCTTACGTCATCGAGATTTTCGTCAGCGAGTTTGGCTAATGCATTCGCCTTGCTATTTTATGTACGCGGTATGCTTTCCAGGATGTAGGAAGGGATTTGAGTCAGTAATTATTGCTCTCTTTCGCCGTATTTTACCAACTCTGGTTTGCACGTCTGATAGTCACCGTTTACTTGACTAACGACCAGTTGGGAGTCTCCGTAGATAAGGAAGTTTTCGATTTCCATGTCGACAGCGATCTCGAGACCTGCTATCAAAACTTTATATTCTGCTTCATTGTTCGTCCTTGGCTCTGTTAGGGAAAAGTCAAAGCGCATTATCCCTCCTTGTGGAGTCACGAAGATGAGGCCTACCCCAGATTTAATTATGGGGGAGCTGTGCTTTCGCTTCTTCATGGAAGACGCCCCGTCGAAATAGAGTTCCCATCGGGTATCACTCCCTCCTTTCTCCCTGTCGATCGTATCAAACGCGTGCTCGTCTGGAAATTCGCAATTTAGGGGTAAGTCAGCAGGTATCGGATGCTCAGCGAGAAAGTCAGCGATGGCCTGATCTTTCACCGCCTTGAGAGGTTGGTATGTTATCGAAAATTCCATTAAGAGTAGGGCCCATTTAGCCAGCCTCCCCGTTAGTATGGCTCTCGACATCAAATATTTGAGAGGATCCACTTTTGATATAATATGTACCTCATGTGCCAAAGCATAGTGTCTGAGCTTCGTTATCGCGAAGATTAACGCCAGGCAGTGTTTTTCGATGGGGGAGTAGTTGTTTTCTGCCCCCAGGAGAACTCGAATCAAATAGTAGAGGGGTCTCTCTTTCCTTTGGTCATTCTCTTGTGCCCATAGCGCGCCTAAGGAACCTTCAAGGGCGGTTGTGTACAGGATGAGGGGTTTTCCCTTGACCGGAGTGGTCAGTACCGGCGGATTCTGCAGGTATTGCTTGATTTCATCCAGTGCGCTTTGACATTTGCGATCCCAGACGAACGGTGTCCCCTTCTTCATTAAATGGCTGTAGGGGCGGCATTTTCCAGAGAGATTGGCTATGAACCGCCGGATATACGCGAGCTTTCCTTATAGAGACCGCAGTTGCTTGAGAGTTCTTGGCGGAGGCATTTTCATAATTGCCTTGATCTTTCACGGGTCTATTTCGATGCCCCTGTGTCGTACGATGAATACTAGGAATTTGCCCGAGAAAACCCCGAACGCGCATTTGAGAGGGTTCATCTTCAGGTTGTATTTCCGAAGACGTTGGAACACTATCTTCAGATGATTCCAATGCTCCTCTTGTGATTTGCTTTTCACCACGAGATCGTCAATATAGCATTCGACGATTTCATGTATGAGGTCATCGAAAATCTTTGTCATGGCCCTCTGATAGGTAGCGCCAGCGTTCTTCAGACCGAATGGCATCACTTTGTAGCAGAATATGCCCAGAGGAGTCCGGAAAGCGGTATGCTTCTGGTCTTCGGGATGCATCTTTATTTTATTGTACCCTGATGACCCATCCATGAAGGAGAAGACTTCGTGAGTGGACGTGTTGTCTATCATTAGCTCGGTAACCGGTACGGAAAAATCATCCTTCGGACAGGCCTTGTTGAGGTCCCGGAAGTCCACATAGATGCTCACCGTCCCATTTTTCTTCATCACTGGGATATTGTTGGTGATCCAGTCGGGGTATTGAACTTCTTGGATGAAGCTGGAGTCGATTAGCTTCTTGACATCGGCGTTGATACTGATTTCAAGTTCAAACCACATCCTTCTTGGTGCTTGTTTGACTGGCTTTACATCTGGAGATATCGCCAATTTATGCACAGCTATTTCCGGATCTAGCCCTGGCATCTCGGAATAGTTCCATGTGAAGCAGTCTTTATACTGCATGAGCACATCTTTTAGCGCAGCCACCTGCTCTTTAGACAGCAGCTCACTGACGAACGTTGGCCGTGGGTCATTTGTCGTCCCCAAGTCGATTCTTTTTAGGTTATCCGCCATGGTGTGTATCCCATCTTCCAACTCTTTTGGCGCCGATGGAAATTCTGAGATCAATTCATCTTCATCCTCATTTTCGAAGCACCAGGAGAGGTCTTCCATATTCTCGGGCACTCCTTCTTCCGACAGCGTTATCACGTGACAGGTACGAGATCGTTTCCAAGACCGATATTGATCTGGTTCTACTCTCGCCATATACGTTGCTTTTGGTACATGCTTTTGCGGTGGGGCTACCCTCCAACTGTTGGATAAAGAGAATCTGCCGAATTGATATTGGTCTTCGACCCAGTTTTTGAAGGTGAAGCAGTCTTCAAGAGGATGTCCTATCGCTCGGTGATAGGAACAATAATCTGGATGATGAACTTTGCTTGCTTGATCGGGGTGCTTGGGCTCCGGGAGCATAATCATTTGATGTTTCACGACGAGGTCGAAGATCCTCCTTGTTTTGTCTCGAGGGAAAGAATATGCTCGATCCATCTTTTTCATAAGAGACGGATTCTGGCTGACCTTTTCTCGATCACGTGGCCTTTTGGATCCGTTTTGCCGCTATCGAACGTTTTTTCCGCTCTTTGACTTGTTTTTGCCTCTGCGTCGGGCCTTTTTCTTATCTTGGGAATGCACGGTGGGCTGACGGTGGAGGGCATCGTCATCCTCTGTAGCCTGCTGAAGGAGGCGTTGCGTCTTGGCCTTTTCGTAAATGGCCATTTTGTGGCTGTGGTCATCCCGAACCCTTTGACCTGCTTCTCTTATTAGCTAGTCCATCTGTTCTTCAAATGACGGACTCGGCACTTTTATGGCAGGACCTCGTTCTGATTCAACGTCAGCGTCTTTTAAAAGAGCATCCTCTTCTTCATCAAGGTCCTTTATGACATGGCAGCCATAGAACTGCTCCCGTTTCCTGGATTGGACATATCCAAGCCCGATCATTTCCATTTTTCCGTTGGGCAATTTTCGTTGAGTTCCGGGGACGTTCCAGATCCTGTTGTAGAATTGGGTCTGTCGCGCGGTTTGCTTAAAGGGTACGCCTTGGCATCTCAATAACCTTTTCAACCCTTCTGCATAGTATCTGGGCAGACGGATTGGTTGGAGCTTGTTAAGCGCAGGATCGGCACCATGCTAGACTTCTCTCTCAACTTTGGTTTTCCCGGATTGATAGAATAGGATCGCTTTTTCACCTCTTCGCCTGGGAGAGACGTAGAACGTCTATAGCTCTTGCACACTATATGTCTCCAGCGCATCAAGCTCTCTGTATTGCCGCCACGGAACCATGGCGATTTGCAAACTCCGATCTACTCCAACGAAGGTTTGCATCGACAGGAGGACAGAGATTACGACGTTGGTTTTATCTTCGGAGTCGCTGCCAAAGACCAAAATCGGAGCGGATGGTCCGGGTTTATCATTATGCTTCTGAGGCTGTCCCGAGTAGACTATTTCTTCATACTCTTCGGTATCGCTTCCAAAGGTAGGAATGAGAGCGACGGGCTTCTGTTTAAGCTCTGGCATATGACACTTCTCCATGTCTTCGAAGTCTGGCAGGAAGTACTTGGCGTCTTCATATTTTCGGACTTCGTTCATAGAGAATGGGTTTAGCTCTCCTGTAACGGTGTACTCGAGGCCTTCTTTGAAATATTTCATACACTGGTGTTGTGTAGAAGGGATGACGTTATATTCGTGTAACCAAGGCCGACCAAGTAGAGCGTTCTAGCAAGTCCTAGCATCGATGACATGAAATTTGATGTCTGTGACGAGAAGCCCAAAGCGTAATGTCAGTATCACGGACCCGATCGTCTGCGATGACCGCGAATCAAATCCAGAGATGGTGATTTTATCTCGGGCTAAATGCTAAATGCTCATACAGATTTCTTTTAGCACCCGCACGTTGAGAAGGTTGACAGAGGACCCGCTGTCAACAAGTATTTTCCCTATTTTGATGTCATGGAAGTATCCAGTGACATATAAAGGATGGTTGTGGTCGCACGTACCAAGGGGAAGATCCTCGTCGTTAAATGTAATGTTAGCCGTGTGGACTTCTGCCAACTCTTCTTGCATTTTCTTCTCTGTGATGAAGGCCTGAAACTGATCGGGCTCTTGTAACGCCTTGACCAAGGAATCCCGTGCTTCTTTAAACAGAAAGAGGGCATCCAGTATGCTTAGTTGTGAGGGTATCTTCCTCAAATGCGCTAGGATATTGTAATCCACCTTGATTCTTAGGCGGGTCCTTGGCTGCGAGCTCTTTGACGATCCCATTATCGAGGGCAATCTCCTCATGGATTTTCTCCTTCCCCTTGTCTTTTCTGTTCGAACCTTTGTTTGAAGGCCCGAGATTCTTTTCAGGTAATGTACGATTACGCGGCTGAATGTTCTCGCAGTTCTTCATCTCTTATTCTCTTCCAGAGGTGGATTCCTTAAAGAGGGGGTCAAGGGTAATTTCTTCGTCAGAATCGCTCCCAAAGGTAAGAACTTGCGATCCCCTGGTATCAACCACGTGACAGTTGCCGACAGCTCTTTTTTGCCCAACTGTCGTGCTTCTCTGCTCCCGACGAGCTTTGCGCTTTATTCGCTTGAATTGTTGTCGATGGACGACATATTCCTGCCACCACTTCTTGAAGGCGTTACACTCTTCAGTAGGGTGCGTGATCCTCCGATGGTATAAGCAGTAGTTTGGATATGCATCCGGTTTGTCGGGGCACGTACTTTCTAAAGTGCTTTCTTTGAAAGGTGGCAACTTTATTCCCATTGACAGGGCCTTAGCGAGTTGTTTACTCGTCTTAAACCTGCTTTTGCCGGTAACAAGGGCACTTTGGCCCGATTGGGGTATTTTATGGCTTCTCATTACCGGAGCTTCTTCAGCTTGACGCCGACGCTTGGCCTTTTCGTATATGGTCTGAAAAGCTTCGCTCAGCAGCCTGTCAATCAATTCGTCTGATGGATCCAGGGATTTTAGTTCCGGTTATGCCCCCAGTCTCTCTGCATCTGGAGCTTCTTTACTATCTATTGACGAGTGAGAGATCATGTGGCAGCTCGCCACATAATCCTCGGAATCTTCTGAAGAATCTCCTCCATCATCAGCATTATCGTCTTCATTCTTAAGAACATTGTTGAAGAATTCGTCCAATGTAATTGGGGTATGTGCCTTCTGGTTATATTCTTCCAGTGCATCGATGTATTTCTGCAAATCTGCACGGTTGTCGTCGGGTTGGACGGGCTTCTTGGCCTTCTTCTTTTTCTTTAAAGACTTTGAAGTTTCTGTCCACCATCACCAACTTTCAGCGTTGGGCGCGGCTTTAGCATACCTTCAATAATCTCAGGCTCCAGCGGGCTCTTCCACCTAATCGCCGGGCATGCTTGAAGGTCCTTCAGCATTCTTTTAGTCTTAGCTGAAAGGGCTATCTCCCATGGAGCTTCCTCTATAAGTGAGCATGATGCCCCCGGCGTGTCCACCTTTTTAGGAGCGTGCGGTTGTGGCGGGTTCACCCTCCAGTTTTCGGACAGCGCGAACTTGCCCTTTTGGTACTGGTCTTCGATCCAACTTTTGAAGATGTAATAATCTTTGATTGGGTGACCCAATATTTGGTGGTAAGGACAGTAATTGGGGTTGTTAACGTCGCCTGATTGCATTGGGTGTCCCGGTTCTGGCAGAGTGATGAGCCTGTTGCGCAGCGCTAGCTCGAATAATCTTTTCGTCTTATCCCGAGGGAATGTGTAAGGGCGTCTCATCTTTTCTCCGAGTGATCGCTGTTTATCGTTTTGGTGAGCGACCGGCTTCGGGCCACTCAGTTTTTGCTGAGCGTTGGCGACGAAGGTTGCTTTCCCTTTCCCATTTTCATTCCGAAAATCTGTTTTTGAAGAGGACGGCTTATGGCCCATCTGGTCTATTTGGGCCAGCTTGTCGATCAAGGCCTGAAAAGCGGTCGACTTGAAGAACATCATGAATTGGGAAATGGTTGTCTGAGGGTCAAGGGTCCCCACGAACATGCCCACGGCAAGAGCTTCCTCTATGCGCTATTCACACTTTGACCATAGGTTCCGCCACCGAATGGCGTACTGAACCCAGGTTTCTTCCGACTTCACTCTAGTGTTAATTAGTGCGGTGATCGGGGTGCGCTCGCTAGCGCTTGCGAATCTTTGTGTAAACAGTAGCTCCATTTCTGCAAATGTCTTGACAGAGTCATTCGGAAGCTCGGAGTACCATTTGAACGCTGTCTCTGACAAGCTGCCAACAAACTGGTGAAGTAGCAGTTTGTCGTCACCCCCAGTATTATCGCACAGAGCCCTGAACTGAGCAACGTGGTGGTGTGGATTACCCGTCCCCTTATACATATAGAATTTAAGGATCGTATATCCTGGCGGGTGTTCCCTTATAAAAAATCAGGAAAAACCCCAATGGGGCATCACGTGCCCACACGTGACCAGGAGTCACGTGTTGACACGTGATGGTTTACTGGGGATTCTGCTGAAATAGAATTAAATTCTAATCAAGCAAGCAATTAGTGGAGTCATGTGCCCACACATGATGGGCTTTTAAAAAACCCACTGAAGGAATTAAAAGGCATAATAGAATAGCAAGGAAAGATCCCAATGGGGCATCACGTGTCTACAAGTGACCAAAGGTTACGTGCTGACACGTGATGATTCCTTAGTTCTTTAAAACGGAAGAATTAAATTCTGGTTAAAATGTTTAATCAAGGGGGTCACGTGTCAACACGTGATGGTTTCCCAAGCTCTTTAATTAATAGAATTAAATTCTATTTAAGATGATCAAACAGTGGGATCACGTGCCAACACGTGATAGGCTCTTAAGCCTTCTGAACTAATAGAATTAAATTCTAATTAAAACGGAATCGAGAACCCTAACTAGAAAAATATTTCTCTAAATCTTTCCAAACAAAAAAGATTGTGCTCTGTAAAGTGGAGCACCATTGGATTAAAAATCCAATGGTGATTAAAAATCATCAATTTATAGAAAGATTCTATACAAGGAAAGATTTCCCTGAAAATCACCAAGAATAACAAACAGAATATCTTTTGGATTAAAAATCCAATGTGAATAAAATTCACTGAGTGATCTAAAAGATCATGTTGGTTACAAAATCAATTAAAATCTTTCAATAAAAGATTGACTAAACAAACTGGTTCTTTTCTTTCTCCTATAAATAGAAGCCAAGAAGAGAAGAGAAGGAGCCTTGGAATATTTTTAGAGAAATACAACAACAGAGAGAAAAGAGAAAGGAGAATTTAATTCTCAAGAGAGAAAAGAAGATTTCTTCAGAAGAGAAAAGAAACCCTAGGTGAGAAAAGGGGAAAGATATCTAAGCTCCATAAAACAAAAGAGAATTTAATTCTCAAATTAAGAGTTTAACTCTTCTGAATAAGAACTTTGTTCTTCCTTTAGTTGAAGATCTGCAGAAGCAGATCTCCCCACAAGTTGAGAATTTAATTTTCATCGGGGAGATTCTGCCATGCAGATCCAAAATTTAGAGGGAGAATTTAAGTTTAAGGAATTTAATTCCCCTAAATTCATAAGAATTTAATTTCTCCCAATGAAACTAGGGTTTAACCCTACATAAGAATTTAATTCTTCCAAATTCATAGGAATTTAATTCCTCCCAATGAAACTAGGGTTTAACCCTACATAAGAATTTAATTCTTCCAAATTCACAGGAATTTAATTCCTCCAAATGAAACTAGGGTTTAACCCTACATAAGAATTTAATTCTTCCAATTTAATTTCTCTAAACAGAATTAGGATTTAACCCTATAAAAGAATTTAATTCTTAAAATAAGAGACTTAAAGCTCTCCATGCATGTAAAGATCAAGTATCCAACATGATCACGTGGTAACCTTTCATCCCAACAAACAAAAAGAAATGAATAAAGCATGATCACGTGCCCCACGTGACCCTTTAATGGACTCCTCAAAATAAGAAGGAATTAGCCCAGAGGCAATGCCTCACGTGCTCCCACGTGACCCTCAAAATAAAAGAGAACAAAGCCAAAGGCAGTACCAATCTAGGGCGCCTCACGTGTCCTCACGTGACCCCTGACAAACACCCTTTTCAAAGGAATAAAATAAAGGAAGACAGAGGAATTGATGCCCAACGCAGAGGCATTGTCACGTGTCTACACGTGATGATTTCAAAGACTAAAAGTGTTTAACACTTATTTGAATATTCTGAGAACAAAAAAAGGAAGTCTGGCCCCATCTTCAGATGTCTCACGTGGCCCCACGTGATCAATTAAATTTTAGTGTTTAACACTACTTTAAGTGTTTCATGCTTAGTGTTTAATACTATTTTCAGCACATCACGTGGGAGCATGTGATCGCCAAATACCCTCCAGTGTTTAACACTATTTTAAAGCCAATCTTAGCCCAAATTGGCTAAAGATTTCCAGAGGCAAATTTCCCCTTCAAATGAACCTTAAAAGATCCAGAGCCATAATGAATGGTTAGTGCTCAACCAAAGACAAAAGGTTGTTAGAGCCCCCAAACCACTGTTTAGCATTGCTATATAATGGGGGGCTGAACCCAGACAAATGTTCAACGGTCCAACAAAGGGCCAACATTTCAAACTTAATTGGACTTAGCCCAAGTTGGCTATAAGTCCTCAATTCAGATTTAACTGAGCCAATGTGCTCATAATCCAATTAATTGATCTTAGTCCCAAATTGGACTACAGATTTCCCAATCAGCATTGGTTCAAGGGTACATCTCTTCACTCCTTTGATATTTGTCGTTGTAATCCTTCAACGTCTTCAAAGAGGTGACGGGTCCCAATAACCAATCATTCCATGGACTGTGGGGTCCTTAAACTCATGGACTATGAGGTCCTTAAATTTTATAGACTATGACGTCTTTAAACTACGAACTGTGGGGTCTCTTTAAACCCACGGACTATGATGTCCTTAACCTCGGACTGTGGGGTCCTTTTTAAACCCACGGACTATGATGTCCTTAACCTCGGACGGTGGGGTCCTTAAGCCCATGGACTATGATGTCCTTAACCTTGGACTGAGATGTCCTTAAACTAACATAGGACCACCATGTCCTTAAACTGGTAATCGACCACAATGTCCATAAACTAAACAAAAGAGGCCAAATACTCTCTTATTGAATCTAAACGATCCCGTTGAGTTGATCTTAGTCTAAAATTAGACTAACGTATCCTCAACGAACGTTTAAGTTGATCTTAGTTTCAAATGAGATTAACGTATCCTTAAACTCAACCCCAAAACCCAAATCTAAGAAAATAAGGATTTTGACTAATCCACGCCCTACGGGCGACAACATAAATTAGTCTCCGTATACAATCCACGGGCAACCAAAAACAAAACAAACACCCACGACACGAAGTGACCATCTGAAGAAGAAGAAAGTGGTTACCGCGATGCGGTAGTATAATTAACTGCAGGGGCTTGCGCCTGCAGGGAAGAGCGTCCCTACAATCAAACCCCCTCAACGAGGGGGAATCTGACGAAATCTGCTACATCGGCCACATCCGTTTAAACCTTCAATACATGGTGTCATAAATCAATTTGGCATCTTCAGAGAGGTGGACGAATAACACCAATTAGTATCTGCCCCTGAATTTAGGCAAGACGGACCCACGCGGTCGCGTCTCCATGTTTCGGAGGGGAACAGATTCTGGCATGCCCTGTGGGACCTTTTCCTCTTTCCACTCCACACTTCATGTGTCGTATTCGCGAACGAATCGCGGTTTAATATGGTTGCCCTTGGGTTCGAGGTACTAAGATTTGGTGTTTTGCTCCCGTGGAGAAAACAGAAGATCAAATGGCTTTCAACTGCACAAGCTGCAACAATGGCAATAACTCTCACTCCGTCCTTGCAGGCGGAGTGACCTACGGGCCTCAGGCGGCCTCTGTTTTTACCATGACGGTGGACCAGGTGACTCAGACCACCATTGGGCTATTCTTCGGGACCATGCTCCCACCCATGAACTTCAGTGCCCCGCTGCCGTTACAGGGAGCCCCAAAGAAGTCGGTCTTTGATCGACTCACAGCTACTGCGGCCCCTCTCAACGGGTCGTCTAGCTCCAACGCCTCAGTTTTTAACAGATCGGGCCGAAGCTCAGATGGGCCCATCAAGAAGCCCGCAATTCCTGAAGGTGTTATCCCTAAGAGGATAGCCATTCCTGCTTATGAAGTCGTCAAGGCGGCTTCTCCTGCCAAAGGGTCGGTCTTCACAAGACTGACTGTTCCGACTCCCGCTCCAGGCGAAGTCCTCAAAGCTGCTTCCCCTGCCCAGAGGTCTGTCTTTGACAAATTGGACATTGCTTCTCAACGGACGTCAGTTTTCAATAGGTTGGCACCAACAGCAACCCTCAGCCAGAACAGGGTGCATGAGGAAGTCACACCTACAGCCAAGACAATCCCAACAGCTCGACACGCTCGACGTCGCCACTGGCGCCGAGTAAGGAAGGCTGGGGGCAACTCTCCTTCAGGACTGACTCCGCCGGTTCCAACGGTGGAAATCGATGTTGCTGTTCCAACTAGGAACAGCTTTGAACCACTAAGGAGGGTGCACAAAAACTCTCCGACTGCCGTGCTGAAGAGATCTCCTCCATCTGTGGAGAATGCCCCAAAGGTGAAGCCAGAGCAGCCCCCTCAGCGGTTGTCCTCTAAAATTTACAAAGTTTGGCGACGGGTTCAGGAATCGGTGGTTGATCAAGATTACTCTCGCCGACAGAAAAAAGTGAAAGTTCAGCAAGAAGAGAACCATCCTGTCAAGCCATAAAAGGCAACAGCTGTTTGGGTGCCTACTGCAACGGCCCCCTCGACGTCAACCGCCCATAAGAGAAGGAGGCCGGAGAAAGCCTCTGTGACCGCGGTGAACCGCAAGGACGCTGAGTCTAAACGCCTCAAGTCTGGGGGAATGGTGACACATACCGTTTATATGGCTTCCGGAAAAGAGGAAAGCCGTGCTTCTACGGGTCATCGGCCGCTTACTCGATCGATAATAAAGGCTCAAGAGCAACAACAGCAAAAACTTCAGGAGATGCTGACTGCAATGGCCGCACTCATTGGGCCGAAAGAGAATCCAGAGACCTCAGAGCAGCGTCAGGAACAAGAAACTGATACTGAATTCCTCCGAAGAATGCTCGAGAGGAAAGAAAAAGAGGCTGCGGAGTAGGCGGCCAATATAAAACGAATGGCTCTTTTGTTCCAAGACATGGCTGGGATGATGTTACAGCCGGAACCTCCAGCTGAAGCCCCCCCGATTATCATTGAAGACGACAAAGGGGAGACATCGAACCCTCCTCCGGCTCTTTCAGCAACCAAGGAGGAGACCATCTCCATGGCCGCTCTAGATGATTACATTGCTCAGCAAATACGAGTTCACCAGGCGAATGAAGCGGCCGGGCAGATCGTTAAGACTGGACGACCCTATCCGGGCTGGTATGACCAAATAAGGTACCCGCCGAGATATACGATCCCCAAATTCCATGTATATAAGGGGACGAGAAATCCGCATCAGCACGTCGCTCAATTTAGAGCCTTGTGCGGCAACACTGGAGGTGATGATAAACTTCTGCTCGGCCAGTTTGTTGCCAGCTTATCGGAGACGGCGTTCGAGTGGTATTCTGAACTTCCAAATGACTCTATCAAGACATTTGCGGAGATGGAGCTGCTGTTTACACAAAGATTTGCAAGCGCTAGCGAGCGCACCCCGATCACGGCATTGATCAATGCCAGGGTGAAGCCAGGCGAAACCTGGGTCTAGTACGCAATACGGTGGCGGAATTTATGGTCAAAATACAAGCAGCGCATCGAAGAAGCGCCTGCGGTGGGCGTGTTCGTGGGTACTCTCGACCCTCAAGCGACCATATCCTAGTTTATGATGTTTTTCAAGCCAACCACTTTCCAGTCCTTGATTGATAAGCTGGCCTAAATGGACCAGATGGGTCACAGGCCTTCTTCTTCGAAGCCGGAGCCGCGAAATGAAAAAGGGAAAGGAAAAGCGACCTTCGTCGCTAATGCTCAACAGCAGCCCAGTGGTCCAAAATTAACTGATCGCCTGGACGAAAGACGGCGATTCTATAACGAGAAAATAAAGCGCCCTTATTCGTTTCCCCGGGACAAAACGAGGAGATTGTTCGAGTTGGCGATGCGCAACATGCTCATTAATTTGCCGAGTCCAAAATGCCCATTGCAACCTGGTGAGGCTAATAGTCCCAATTATTGCCCCTACCATCAAGCGGTGAGCCATCCAATTGAAGATTGCTTCGTCTTTAAGGGCTGGATCGAAGACCAATACCAACAGGACAAGTTTTCACTGTCCGAGAATTGGAAAGTAAGCCCGCCGCAGCCGCACGCTCTCAAGAAGACGGACATACCGAGGGAATCATGCTCTTTCGTAGAAGAAGCTCCATGGGAGGTCGTTCTTTCAGCCAAGACTAAAAGAATGTTGAAGGATCTCCAAACATGCCCGGCGATCAGGTGGAAAAATCCACTGGAACCCGAGATCATTGAGGGAATGCTGAAACCGCGCCCAACTCCAAAAACTGGTAGTGATGGTCAAAGCGCTCACACCCAGCCGTCAAAGTCTTCGAAGAAGAAGAAGAAGACCAAAAAGCCCATGAAGCACGGTGACAAGCACACGGACCTGCAAAAGCAAATTGACGCGCTGGAAGAGTATAACCAAAAGGCACGAACTCCGGTCATAACCCAAGAATTTCTCAGCCACGTCCTTGAGGACAAAGATGGCAACAATAGAGAAGACTCGTCGGATGAATTTGAGGATTATGTGGCAAGCTGCCATGTGATCTCTCACTCATTGATAAATGATGGAGAAGCTTTGGATGCAGAGAAACCGGGGGCAGATCCTGAGCCGGAACTTCTAGGACCATCAGACGAAATGATCGATGCATTCCTTAACGAAGCTCTTCTGAAAAGTAAGGCTAACCGGGAGTGCGAGATGGCCGTATTTGACAAGGCCAAATGCCGGTGACTGGACGAAAAGGTCGAGACATTCCCGCCAGGGCAAAGTACATCCGCCGCAAATAAAAGCAGATTCAAGACGAGGAAAAGGTTCGCTAAAGCCATATAGATGGGAATGAAGCTGCCACCCTCCGAAGGAAACACTCCTGATGAAGCGGATATACATCCTAACTACTGTCTATATCATCGAAGGATTGCACACCCTATTGAAGAGTGCATAGCCTTTAAAAACTGGTGGCAGGGATATGTCACTCACAGGCAACACCTCAAAAGGATGAAGCGTGAAGCTCGTCGACAGCGGAAAAGCGCGACAAATGAGCACAAAAGAACTGCCGGAAACTGCCATATGGTTGACTATGGGGGATCGCAAGTCCTCACTTTCAGGAGCGACTCTGACGAAGAAATGACTCTCGGCCCTCTCTTCAAAGAATCCACCTCAGGAAAAGAGGAAGAACTGAAGACCTGTGAAAATATTCAGCTGCGCAATCATACGCTGTCCGAAAAGAATCTCGGGCCCGCAAACAGTGGGTTGAATAGAAAAGATAAGGGAAAAGAAAAAGTCCCTGAGGATATCGCCCTAGATGACCAAGTCGTCAAAGAGCTGACAGCCAAGGACCCGCCAAAGAAAAATAAGGTGAATTACAACGTTCTGGCACACTTGAGGAAGCTACCTTCGCAGCTAAGCATTCTCGATGCCCTCTTGTTATCAAAAGAAGCAAGAGATTCTTTGATCAAGGCACTGCAAGAGCCTGAGCAATTCCAAACTTTCCTCGCCGAAGAAAAGATGAAGGATGAGCTGGAAGAAGTGCACACAGCCGATATCACCTTCGGTGATGAAGATCTCCTCCTCGGGACGTGCGAGCATAACCTCCCCTTTATGTCTCCGGATACTGTCATGATATCAAGATAGGCAAAATCCTGGTTGACAATGGGCCCTCTATTAACCTCCTCAATGTAAGGTTGTTGAAAGAAATTTGCATGAGCGTTCAACACATCGCTCGGGATAAGATCACTATCTCCGGGTTTGACTCCCAGTCATCACGGACGCTCGGGTCTGTAATATTGACACTACGCTTTGGGTTGCTTGTCACGGATATCAAGTTTCATGTCATTGACACCAAGACTTGCTACAACGCTTTGCTTAGCAGACCTTGGTTACACGAGTACAACATCATCCCTTCTATACAGCATCAGTGTATGAGGTA
Organism: Agapanthus africanus; assembly: GCA_030015575.1. NCBI lineage: Eukaryota > Viridiplantae > Streptophyta > Magnoliopsida > Asparagales > Amaryllidaceae > Agapanthus > Agapanthus africanus. The sequence continues at coordinate 50,561,075 of CM057340.1, forward strand.
TTTCAAGGATGGTCTCGAATATACCGTGACAGGGGAATTGAACCCATTGTCCGTGAATGAAGTCTGAAAGTACGAAGATACAAAATACTTACCAAATTTCGAAGACACGGAAAGATGCCACAAGCCGAAGAACAAAGCTATCACCACTATTCCAGTCTTCGGGAGTGACACTGAGGAGGAGGAAGAAATAGTTTATTCAGGGCCGCCCCAATGCAACAAGCCGGGATCGTCCACCCCTATGTTGATCTTCGGCAGCGACTCGGAAGATGAGGTCAATGTCGTATTTTCTGTACGACCATCGATACAAGACTTCGTTGGCGATGATCGGAGATTGCAAATCGCCATGGTCTCGCAGGAGCATTACAAAGAACCCGACGCACTTAATACATACGGTGTGGAAGAACTGCAGACATTCTACGTCCCTCCCAGGAGAAGAGATGAAAAGGCGATCCTCTTTTATCGATCAACGGAGACCAAACTGGAGAACGAAGTTTGGCATGGTGCTGATTCTGCACTTGACAGACTCCAGCCCATTCGTCTGTCCAGATACTACACAGAAGGATTAAAAAGGCTGTTGAGACGCCAAGGCGTACCCTTCAAACAGACTGCTCGACAAGCTCAGTTCTACAACAGGATCTGGGGCATCCCTGGAACCCAGCGAAAATTGCCCAACGGGAGAATGGAAACGATCGGGTTTGGATATGTTCAATCCAAGAAACGGGAATGATTCCATGGCTGCTACGTCATACATGACTTTGACGAAGAAGGAGATGTTCTGTTAAAAGACGCTGACCCTGAACCAAAACGAGGTCCCGCCATCAAAATGCCAAGTCCGTCGTTTGAAGAACAAATGGACAAGCTAATAAGGAAAGCGAGTCAAAAGGTACGGGACGACCATAGACACGAAATGGCCATTTATGAGAAATCCAGGACGCAGCGCCTCCTTCAGCAGGCCGCGAAGAATGATAATGCTCTTCGTCGCCAACCTGTCATACAAAAGGCCCGGCACAGAGGCAGAAATAAACCCAAGAACGAAAAAAGCGTTTGACAGCGACGAAGCAGGTCTAAGAAGCCACGCGATCAAGAATCGAGCAGCCGGGATCCGTCTCTTATGAAGAAGATGGGTCGGGAATATTCTTTTCCCCAAGACAAGACAAAGAAGATATTCAATCTTGTCATAAAATATCAGATGATGACACTCCCGGAGTCCAAGCACCCCAAGCAAGCAGACAAGGTTTCTCTCACCCAGACTATTGCTCTTATCACCGAACAATAGGGTATCCTCTCGAAGACTGCTTCACCTTCAAGAACTGGGTTGAAGACCTGTATCAACTCGGCAAATTCACTCTATCCAGCAGCTGGAGGGTAATCCCGCCGTAGAAGCATGAACCGAAAGCCATGTATGCGGCAAGAATAGAACCAGATCAACATCGGTCTTAGAAGCGATCTCGTACCTGTCATGCGATAACGCTATCAGAAGAAGAACCCGAGAATATGGATGACCTCTCTTGATGCTTTGAAAACAATGAGGATGGATTGATCTCAGAATTTCCACCGGCGCCAAAAGAGCTGGAAGATGGGATACATACTACTGCAGATGACCTCAGGAAAATCGACTTGGGAACGGCAAACGACCCACGGCCAACGTTCGTCAGTGAACAGTTATCTGAAGAAAGGGTGGCTACGCTTAAAGACCTGCTCATATAGTATAAAGATTGCTTTGCATGGAACTATTCGGAGATGCCCGGGTTGGATCCAGAAATAGCTGTCCACAAATTGGCGATTTCTCCGGACATCAAGCCGATCAAACAAGCACCGAGAAGAATGAGGCTCGAACTTGAGATGAGCATCAACGCCGAGGTCAAAAAGCTAATCGACTCCGGCTTCATCCAAGAGGTTCAATATCCTGACTGGATCGCCAACATCGTCCCGGTGATGAAGAAAAATAGGACGGTGCGCATATATGTGGACTTCCGGGATCTCAACAAAGCTTGCCCGAAAGATGACTTTCCAGTACCGGTCACTGAGCTGATGATAGATAATACATCCATTCATGAAGTTTTCTCCTTCATGGACGGCTCATCAGGATACAATCAGATAAAGATGCATCCTGAGGACCAGAAGCATGCCGCTTTCCGGACCCCTTTGGGCATATTCTGCTACAAGGTGATACCTTTCGGTCTAAAGAACGCTGGTGCCACCTATCAGAGGCCCATTACGAAGATCTTCGATGACCTCATACATGAAATCGTCGATGCTATATCGACGATCTCGTAGTTAAAAGCAAATCATATGAGGAACATTTAGAGCATCTGAAGATCGTGTTTCAGCGCCTTCGAAAATACAACTTGAAGATGAACCCTCTCAAATGCATGTTCAGAGTTTCTTCGGGCAAGTTCCTAGGATTCGTCGTCCGACACCGAGGCATCGAGATAGACCCATCGAAGATCAAGGCGATCATGGAAATGTCTCCGCCAAGGACTCTCAAGCAACCGCGGTCTCTCCAAGGAAAACTCCCGTATATCCGGCGATTTATAGCCAATCTCTCCGGCAAGTGCCGTCCTTACAGCCACCTAATAAAGAAGCGAACCCCTTTCGTCTGGGATCACAAATGCCAAAGCGCACTGGACGAAATCAAGCAATACCTGCAGAATCCGCCAGTACTGGTCGCTCTCGTCAAAGGAAAACCTCTCGTCCTATATACAACAGCCCTCGAAGGTTCCTTAGGCGCGCTGTGGGCACAAGAAAACGACCAAGGAAAAGAGAGAGCCCTCTACTATTTGAGTCGAGTTCTACTGGGGGCAGAAAGCAACTACCCCCCATCGAAAAACACTGTCTAGCGTTGATCTTCGCGATAACGAAGCTCAGACACTATGCGTTGGCACATGAGGTCCATCTCATATTGAAGGTGTATCCTCTCAAATATTTGATGTCGAAGGCTATATTAACGGGACGGCTCGCTAAATGGGCCTTCCTCTTGATGGATTTCTCGATAACTTATCGTCCCCTCAAGGCAGTAAAAGGCCAGGCCATCGCCGACTTTCTCACTGAGCATCCGATACCTGCCGACTCTCCCTTGAACTTCGAATTGCCAGACGAACACGCGTTTGACACAATCGACAGGGAGAGAAAAGAAAATGATACCCTATGGGAACTCTATTTTGATGGAGCATCTTCCATGAAGAAGCGCAAACAAAGCACCCCCATAATCAAATCAGGGGTAGGCCTCATCTTCATGACTCCACAAGGAGGGATAATGCGCTTTGCCTTCTCCTTAACAGAGCGGAGGACGAACAACGAAGCCGAATATGAAGCTTTGATAGCAGGTCTCGAGATCGCCGTCGACATGGAAATTGAGAACCTCCTCATGTACGGAGACTCCCAGCTGAATATTAGTCAAGTAAATGGCGACTATCAAACGTGCAAGCCTGAGTTGGTGAAGTACGGCGAGAGAGTACAGCAACTGCTGACTCGAATCCCTTCCTACACCCTGGAAAGCATATCGCGTGCAGAAAATAGCAAGGCAGATGCACTAGCCAAGCTCGCTAAAGAACTGGCCGACGAGAACCTCGATGACGTGAAGATCGTGGTACAAAGTCGTAGGGTTGTCGCACCAGCAGAAATATCCCCGGAATCTTCTGAAGAAAAGGGAGCGACCGAATAAATGGCCCTACAAATAAAAGACCAGGAAAAAGCTAAAGATTGGAGAGAAGTCTTTATAGACTACTTCAAATCCCGTCGAATACCTGAAGATGCATCCTCGAGACATCAGCTCATGAAATGAGCTCTTTCTTTAGCATTCGTCAATGATACTCTGTATAAGAGATCGTTTGACTCTTTATGGCTGAGATGCCTGGGACCTGAAGAGGCAAGGAGAGTCATCCAAGAAACTCACGACGGACTCTGCGGTTCTCACCAAGCCGGGCCGAAGATGAAACTAAAGATCAAAATGACGGGCTACTATTGGCCCACGATGATCCAAGACTGCCTCGAATACGCGAAACAATGCTACTTGTGCCAGATTCATGGGGACTTTATCCACCAACATCCAAATCCACTACATCCAACGGTGGCTAGCTGGCCATTCGAAATGTGGGGAACTGACATAATCGGGCCCATCGAACCAGCATCGTCCAGAGGACACCGGTTCATATTGGCAATGACCGATTACTTCTCCAAGTGGGCAGAAGCAGTACCACTAAGAGAAGTGAAGACGGAGAATATCCTCCATTTCTTCAAGACAAACGTCATTTATCGGTTTGGAACTCCGCGACGGATCATCTCCGATAACGGGCCGGCCTACAGAAGCTATAAGATCAGCCACTTCGCACAACAGCATAACATAGACTGGAGATACTTTTCAGTCTATAATCCCCGAGCTAACGGTCTAGCCGAGGCTTTCAACAAGATCTTGACGAAGATCGTGAAAAAGAGGTGTCTCGAAATAAGAGGGACTGGCACGAGAGACTGCATGAAGCTCTCTGGGAATATCGAACCACGTTCAAAACTGCCACGAACACAACGCCGTACGCATTGGTATTCGGCACAAAAGCGGTACTCCCTCTCAAGATAGAGTTACCCTCTTTACGAATAGCAGTTCACTACGAGCTAACAAACGAAGAAAATGCTCACCTTTGGCTTGAGGAGCTCAATGCCCTTGATGAAGCCTGGCTCATGGCGCAACAAAATCTGGAGGGTTATAAAGCAAAGATGACGCGCTCATATGAAAGATTGACTAGGCCGAGAACATTCTGCCAAGGCGAACTCGTGCTAGTGATCAAAAGACCTATGATCCCCAATCGTGCCAAGCGGGGGAAATTCGAGCCGAACTATGAAGGCCCGTATATCATAGACAAAGTTTACCAGGGTGGAGCCTATCTACTCATGGACATGCATGGTGAAAGACCTTTCAGACCAATAAACGGTCGCTTCCTAAAAAAATACTACGCCTGACGAGTCACGGCCTAGGCCAACGATAGATGACGACGCCTATGTCCGCTCGCTATCTTCCTAAGCCCAAACTCTATAAATAGTAGCTGGATTACGGACCGAAATGTCCTAAAACTAACAACGGACCGAAACGTAATTAAACCAACAATGGACCACTATGTCCTAAAACTGGCGTCGGACCGAAACGTCCTTAAACTAACGATGGACCATTATGTCCTAAAACTGGCTGTTGACCGAGACGTCGATAAATTACTACGGACCGCAGCATCCCAAGGCTGACACAAAATAAATAAATAAAATAAAAAGTGAAAGAAAACGGTATGTCCATAAGCAAAATGGGCACGGATGAAAACCCGAAAGGGCTCCATGAGTAAAAACAGTAGGGCTACCGGTGAGTTTTGTGAAAACCCGAACGGGCACAATCTCGTTAAAAGAAACTTGCAAGGTCCTCTCGACCTTGCGAGGAGAAAGTATCTGCGTGAGATCCTTACGACTCACAAAGGAGCAATACACTTACGGATCCCCACGATTCCTAAGGAGAAATTACACTTACGAGATCCCCACGACTCGTAAGGAGAACCCTCTTATGAGACCCTCACGGCTCATAAGATTCAAAAGCTTTAAGTTACAGGGATTCGAACCTGTTCTTAAGCCATTACAACCCATAGACTGCCCTACAAGCGTTTCGATATCGACCCTTGTATACAATCCACGGGCGCGAATAAACATTTCCCTAACAAAGTCCCACCAGAGACTGGGGATATGCTCGCACAGCAAACGACACTTGTAAGTCCTCTCGACTTATAAGGAGAAAATACTTTTGTAAGATCCTTACGACTTATAAGAGAACATACACTTAAGACTCCTCACGATTCTTAAGGAGAAAATGCACTTACGAGATCCTCACGACTCGTAGGGAGAAATACCTTTATGAGACCCTTACGGCTCATAAAATTAAAAGCCTTAGTCGACAGGATCCTAACCCTGTTTACTAAGCCACCTTGTTCGACATCAACAAAGGCAAATGATGATTCGCTCCTGGCAATATCCCAGTTGTAGCAATGCTGATGCCGAAATCGGTGTCAAATCCCAAAACTCGCAGCGAAAAGCCAGTGAGCCACAAATGCAAATGAAATAGCCGAAATGATTGGGCAACTTGCAAATCAGCAAGTAAAAGTGTATGCATGCAAAATAGCCGAAATGATTGGGCAACTCGCAATAAAAAGCAGCGAGTAAAATAAAACAAATAGCCGAAATGATTGGGCACCGCGAGAAATAGTCGAAATGATTGGGCAATCGCGACTTTCGCAATATAAAAGATGAAATGATAGAGCATCGCGGAAAGAAAAATATATCAAATAAAACTTTTGCCCTACATGTGAGATCATATCGATCCCTGTATACAATCCAGGGGCACAAACAAAGAAGGAATCACACCTTCTCTCCCAGGCTCCATCCGAAAAAGAGCCAAGTCTCGACGGTTCACAGACAGCCTGGAGATCATCTCAACATTCGTCTCATTACAACAGACGCAACATAAAAAAATCGAAGCTGCGGCGAAGTTCCCAGTTCCATGACTCGACGATGCACAGACAACCGAGAGTCAACCCCTCCTGGTTCCGTGGAACACGGCTTATGTCAATCCTGACCCCGTGGGAAGTATCCAGAGCAAATTCTGGTTTCGTGGAACACGGCTTATGTCAATCCTGGCCCCGTGGGAAGCGTCCAGAGCGGATCCTGGTCCTTGCGGAACACTGCTATGTCAATCCTGACCCCGTGGGAAGCATCCAGAGCAAATTCTGGTTTCGTGAAACACGGCCTATGTCAATCCTGACCCCGTGGAAAGCGTCCAGAGCGGATTCTGGTCCCTGCGGAACACGGCTATGTCAATCCTGACCCCGTGGGAAGCATCTAGAGCAAATCCCGGTTTCGTGGAACACGGTCTATATCAATCCTGACCCCGTGGGAAGCGTCCAGAGCGGATCCTGGTCCTTACAAAATACGGCTATGTCAATCCTGACCCCGTAGGAAGCATCCAGAGCAAATCCTGGTTTCGTGGAACACGTCCTATGTCAATCCTGACCCCGTGGGAACCGTCCAGAGCGTATCCTGGTCCTTGCGGAACACGGCTATGTCAATCCTGACCCCGTGGGAAGCACTCAGAGCAAATCCTGGTTTCATGGAACACGGCTTATGTCAATCCTGACCCCATAGGAAGCATCCAGAGTGGATCCTGGTCCTTGCGGAACACGGCTAATGTCAATCCTGACCCCGTGGGAAGCGTCCAGAGCAAATCCTGGTCCCATAGAACATGGCTAAAGTCGATCTTAACCCCGTGGGAAATGGCCAGAACAATCCCTGACTCCGTGAAATGCGAATAATGTCAACCTCATCCATCACTTACGGGTCCTCATGACTCGTAAGGGAGAAAACTCTTTTGTGAGATCCTTACGACTCTCAAGAGAAAACGCACTTAGGAATTCTCACGATTCTTAAGGAGAAATTACACTTACGAGATACTCACGACTCGTAAGGAGAAATACCTTTATGGGACCCTCACGGCTCATAAAATTGGAAAGCCTTACGAGGCAGATCTGAACCTGACTCCTAAGCCATCGCTGTCCTACAAGGAGATCAAAATAGATTATCCACAAAGTGCATTTTCTAAAAGGGACACTCCATCATGAAGCAAAATATGTCTTTTATTCATGAATCAAAATGAATACAAAATACAATTTATGAAAGAATAAAAAAATACTCTCATTCAGGAGTATGTACAAAAGAAGAATAAAAAATATACAATTCTTCAAGCCGGCGGACGATTTAATAGGTTTGCCAGTTCATCCTTTTTCCGCCGGGCCTCGGCTTCATGATTTATTATCGTTAAAAGACGGGCCTTCGCTTGAGCCTGTTGGGCCTGGTACGAGGCAAGCCGACTTTCAAGCTCTTTTTCGGTAACTTTATGAGCTTCGACCATTTCGCGAGTGAAAATGACAGCTTTATCAATGGCTACCACCTCCTTGATAGCCTCCTGAAGCCCTCGCCAAAGTTCATACGCCCGAGTGGTCTTGGCCGTAAGATTAGCTTGAAGTTCCCCCAGCGCGGTTGAAGCCAACTTCCTCTCTGAGAATTTGCGGCCGAGCCTCTTCTCGCATGATAGCATATTTGCAGCGCACCACTCAATCACCCCCTGTAAGCTCGCCTTTGCAGCCACAACCTCTGAAGGAAGGTGTGTACATTCAAGAATATGCAAGCAAGGCTCCACCTGAAGACAGAACTCAACCCAGACTTGCACCAATATTTCACTATGGTAAGTAGCAAGAAAGGGAAGAGAACCGTTGACTTCAGCGGCAAATGCTTCGGCCGTGATCAGACTACCAGCACGAAGATCTTCAATCAGAGATGACAAGGAGTGAAGGCTTATCTTTGCCATCCGTTCCGAGGCACGTAGAGCATAGGGGTCGGGTGGCATGACGATGCGAGATTCTAGCGTGGTAAGAACCGACAAAGCTGTTAAGATTTATAAACAATCAGCGAGACTTGCAAGCAAAGAGCAGATGGAACAACGTTAAAACTTTACTTACCCACGGTCATGCAAGAAGGGTCTGAAGGCTCCCCAGGCCCGTCAAGAATCTCAACTTCATCATCGGCCTCCAGAACTGGAGAAGACATCAGTATCATTATATGAAATAATAATAATACCGTGAGGAGAAGGAAAATAACGCTAACCTTGCCCAGAAGAGAGGACGATGCGTTGAGGGGATATCGCCTGCGGAGCAGCCATCTCTAGCAGACGTTGCAAAAAATTCCTAGGGGACAAGTCCACGATGGACGCCGCTAATCCTCGTAGCTCTGAAAAGACAGAAAGGTTCAGATCATGGAGAGATTGTTAATATAAAATATAGAAGGCTATCTTCGATGCTCCTCTCACTCTGGACTAGAGGGATAGCAGCTTCGGCGGCCTCCTCCACACCCCCAGGCACCTCATCGGGGACGTGGGTCGGTATAATAACTTCCGATTGAGAAGCAGTGGCCATCGCCGCAGGCTCCAATGAAAGGGCAGTGGCCTCGACCACCTGTCCCATAGTCTCCGGGCCGTCCCCAGAAAGGTCCGTTGAATCTACGGCCAATGAAGACGCCTCTCCCAGGAGAGCAAGCACCGGGGGAGCGAGAATCATCGATGGGAGCTCCGTGGCAGGAACAACAGTTGTATTAACCCCCTCTACACTTACTAGTGTTTCATCGGGGATATTTGTGGAGTCCATAGCCAAGGCGCGACTCGAACTCAAATCATCTGCCATTGCCGAAGTCCCTGCAAAGTTCTCATGAAAATAAGGATATATATATATATGTATATGAGCAGTACAAAATATTACAAAAAGATATATGAGTATACCAATGCGCAAAGGAGCCTATAGTATGGCTTTTTCAAGCCGGCGTTCCTTCCGGAGGAGGTATGCTCGACGGGGTTCGAGGGTAGACTCGTGGCCACCGGTCCATAACGAAAGCGCATCTTCGGCATCGGCCGAGATAGGCTGTTTAAGAGCTATCTTGCCTCCCTCTTCCAAAGGACCAATGAATATCCGCCGTATCGATGAAGGATCTTCGTAGAAGATGACGGTAGGATAAGGCATCTTCGGGACCCTTACATTCTTAGCTTCATCCTGAGAGCGTCTTATAGCCTCAGCCAATTACGCGGCTTCCTCGGTAGATGAACCATGAAAAAGAAGACCACCATCCGGCTCTTGTATAGTTACTGGCTCATCCTGAAGAATAGGCTCGGATTCCACTAAAAAGTCGAGCAGATTGGTGGCCGTCTTCCTTCGCCTTTTGGACCCAGAACTAACACTAAAAGACGATCGCTTCCTTCCCCTTGGTGCCTTGGCACGGCGTTGACCCACTTCACCTTCGATATCCTCACTCGGTGGTGCTACCGATAACGACACCGCCATTGCTGACGCCGCAGCTGATAATATGGCTACCGGCGCCTTATTGGCCCTTGCTTGAGCTCTAGTACGCAGTGACATACCAGCTAGGGGAGTTAAATCCACTTCCGCCGCCTCAAGAATAAGCACGATACCAGTATCTCTCAGAGGAGGGCGAACCACTGCCCACGGTCGTGGCGGGACTCCCGTAGCCTGGATTGGAGTAGGAGCCCTATATCCGAAGAGCATCCTCCTCTCCTCAGTAATAATGGGACTGACTCGGTGGAGGTACCAGCCCGTGAAAGCCCCCACACATCGGGAATGTAGTCTGCCTCAGGAATCATGAAGCGAGAGCCAGTGTTCAGCCGCATGAAGTGATGAGCGGCATCACGAACAACTTCCGACGACGGGCTGGGCTCTAGTGTAAACGCCTCAAAGAGGACACCCTGGTCATATCCCAGTTGCCGAGCAAAGCGGTGTAGGTTTTACCACATAAAAAAGGCCGCACTATTTTGACGAAATACTAGATAACCCGGTCTGATTGAATATAAGTGCATGGCTTCCTTGGGCTTCAGGGAGGGTTCTCCCTCTTTCGACGAGTCACTAAGCTGTTGAATCGGTTCTGAAGGAGCATAGAGGACTCGACCGTTGAATACCATCCTGCCCGCATTAGCATAGGGACTAAGCAGCACACGAATAGCTCCGGACTGAGTCGGATCAGGAGCAGAGGCGTCCACCAACCTCATAAGCCGCAGAAAAGTGTAGGCATCATAAAAGCTGGGTCTCTGATGCACGGCAAATGCCCCTAGCACGTGCATCTCAATCCATGACGTAAATTAATGAAGAGAAAAACTCACTACGTTCACACCTGGGGTTGAGGTATTGGCTGCAGCGCTTAGCCCATGATACAGATGCGCTAGCCCCGCAATGCCCGTGGCTAGTCGCGTCCCTCCAGCGATGCGATGAGCAGGGTAAATGACTGAAGCTCACATGAATCGACGGTGCATTGGAATGACGAACCAGCTGAGCCAGACGCTGATAAAACCCACAAAGAAAGTCTCTTCGTCTATGCCAGGAGCTGCGATCGACTCAAAAGGTACAGTCGACAGGATTGGAATGTAAAACTGCGGCAAATCCTCTTCTTTAGCGGGCAGCTTATTTAAACCAAACCCAAAGGGGTCGTTGATACTCGCAAACATTGGAGCCGTCTTTGATAGAACGTCTCCGCAAAGGAAGCAGGCGATAAAGCTTTTGAAAGTGATGCCCTGCTCCTCTGACTCTGCGAATTGCGTCTCAAAAATGCCCAGAGTCTTAATTAGACTTGGGTACTTGTGGCGGACGGCATTTTCAGTCGACAGGCCGTCAAGCATAGCAGGCTCAGTTTCGAAGATATACTCATCAGGAGGCAACAGTTCTTCATAGAGCGTCCCCCTGATCGGCAACCGCGAGATCTCGCGAAACTCTTCCAGGGAAATTGAAACTTCGTGGTCCCCTACCAAGAAGGTGTTGGTGGGAAGATTCCATTGATTTAAGAAAGCCTTAACCCACCAGACATGGGGGGACTGATCGTAGAAGAGAGACGCGTACACCGCCTGATAGAGCCCAACCTTCTGCAGTCGCCCACGATGGGCAGACAGAATATAACGAGCCCAGAGAAGGTAACCCGTGGGTTGTCGAGGAGTAAGCCCTATTTTGTAAACATGTCCCTAGGGCTGGACTTTACCTTGGCAGATACGACGCCCTAAGATGTCTATAGCCAGCACCGGGTGGTTTGGAATCCCAGTTGTCGATGGCTCGAGCCGTCTCGCAGGAGTCCAGTTCAACATCTCCACAACAAAGGCGGTCCGTGGACGCTCCACTGGAAAAAATGGGTAAGTAGGCTTTGTTGGTATCTCGCAAAGAAAGCTGTGGCGGCCCCGAATGATGTGCCCATACCTGGTCCCCCACAAAAGCAAGTTGGTGCGATTAGGGTCGTGAGCTCTAATCATCGCCATCACCTCCTCATCAGACGGTGATTGAGGAAAGGCAGCCTCCGAGTGGGTGAAAGAGAAGTACGGAAGAGAAGCCATTGTTCCTGAAACAGATGAAAGGAAACTGTTAATGAAGCCTACACGTGTATATATATTTGTAAACATATATATATATATATATATAAGGGACAGTGGAAGGAAACGATAAACAACTTATTTTATGGGACCATTGGTTACAAAACACAAGGGCCCCACAAAATCAAAATAGCGGCTCACTAATGATGAGGCAGGGTAATCATTATGGGAATAAAAGGAAGATTCTCAATAAATGAATAGTGGATTTCAAACAACTCTACATATTCCCCAAAAAGGAAAACCCACTGCAGAACTCTATGCAAAATCAAGAAGGATCTATATGAAAAAAAATTTGTTTTGCAAAGAACATCTCAACAAGTTCTCTGTGAAGAACTAAGTTCTTTAAAGGAATTAAATTCCCAGAAAATTGGCAGAGCAAAGCTCTTGGAAATGGAATTAAATTCCAGAGAGAAGACAAGTATCACCATCGATCCCTGAGATCAGAGAAGCCCTAACAAAAGGAGTTTATTATTTAATGATTGGACATTATTTTAACTTGGAAAGATGGGTTCTTGTTAAAGGGAAAAACTCTTGGAGTGTCCAAATTCTTACAAGAAGTTCTTCAGCCGTTCAAGATCATTACCTGAAAAAGGGAATCTTCTGTTAACAGAGTTAAACTCTGGAAATTTTTGAAACAGAGAACTAAACTCTGAGAGAGAGAATTAAATTCTCAAGGCAAGAACAAGCAAGGAAGAAGATGAAAAGTGGAGGCGCTTCTGAAGAGACCCTGCATTTATTGGATGTGATGGGAAACGGTTCATCTACCCTTTTCCCTAGGCAGATCCAACGACCACAAAAAATGACAGCGTTGCACTCACATGCAAACACGTGAGAACAACGTTGTGGGGGCATTTGTTCCCTCATAAAAATCAGGAAAAACCCCAATGGGGTATCACGTGCCCACACGTAAGCAGGAGTCACGTGCTGACACGTGATGGTTTACTGGGGTTTCTGCTAAATAGAATTAAATTCTAATCAAGCAAGCAATTAGTGGAGTCACGTGCCCATACGTGATGGGCCTTTAAAAAAACCACTGAAGGAATTAAAAGGCATAATAAAAAAGCAAGAAAAGATCCCAATGGGGCATCACGTGTCTATACGTGACCAAAGGTCACGTGCTGACATGCGATGATTCCTTAGTTCTTTAAAATGGCATAATTAAATTCTGGTTAAAATGTTTAATCAGGGGGGTCACGTGTCAACACATGATGGGTTCCTAAGCTCTTTAATTAATAGAATTAAATTCTATTTAAAATGATCAAACAATGGGATCACGTGCCAACACGTGATATGCTCTTAAGCCTTCTGAACTAATAGAATTAAATTCTAATTAAGAGGGAATCGAGAACCCTAACTGGAAAAATATTTCTCTAAATCTTTCCAAACAAAAAAGATTGTGCTCTGTAAAGTGAAGCACCGTTGAATTAAAAATCCAATGGTGATTAAAAATTACCAATTTATAGAAAGATTCTATACAAGGAAAGATTTCCCTGAAATTCACCAAGAATAACAAACAGAATATCTTTTGGATTAAAAATCCAATGGTGAATAAAATACTGAGTGGTCTAAAAGATCATGTTGGACTAACGTATCCTCAACGAACGTTTAAGTTGATCTTAGTTTTAAATGAGACTAACGTATCCTTAAACCCAATCCCAAAACCCAAATCTAAGAAAATACGGATTTGGACTGATCCACGCCCTACGGGCGACAACATAAATTAGTCTCCGTATACAATCCACGAACAACCAAAAACAAAACAAACACCCACGTCACGAAATGACCATCTGGAGAATAAGAAAGTGGTTACCGCGATGCGGTAGCGTAATTAACTGCAGGGGCTTGCGCCTGCAGGGAAGAGCGTCCCCACAATCAAAAACCCCTCGACAAGGGGGAATCTAACGAAGTCTGCTATATCGGCCGCATCCGTTTAAACCTTCGATACATGGTGTCATAAATCAACTTGGCATCTTCGGAGATGTGGACGGATAGCACCAATTAGCATCTGCTCCCGAATTCAGGCAAGACGGACCCACGCGGTCGCGTCTCCGTGTTTCGGAGGGGAACAGCGGGTACTTTATTTGATCTTACCAACCCGGATAGGGTCGCCCAGTCTTGACGATTTGGCCGGCCGCTTCGCTCGCCTGATGAGCTTGTATCTATTGAACTATATAGTCGTCATGGGCGGCTTTGGAGATAGTCTCTTTCTTGGCTGCTAATAGATCCGGAAGAGGGTTTAATATCTCCCCTCTATCGTCTTCAAGGATTATTGGAGGGTCTTCGGCTGGAGGATCCGGCTATATCATCATCCTGACCATATCTTGAAACAGAAGCGCCATTTGCTTTATGTTAGACACTTGTTCCGCGGCCTCTTTATCTTTCTTTTCGAGCATCCTTCGGAGGAACTCGGCGTCGGTTTCCTATTCCTGGCGTTGATCCAACGACGTCTCCGGGCTTTCTTTCGGCCCAATGAGCACAGCCATCTTTGTCATCATCTCCTGGAGCTTCTGCTGTTGTTGCTCCTGAGCCTTTGTCACAGATCGGTTGAGTGGTCGATGACCCGTAGAGATACGGCTATCCTCCTTCCCGAAAGCCATGTAAATGGTGTGCACTACCATGCCCCCAGACTTGGGGCGTTTGGATTCAGTGCCCTTAAGATTCGTCACAGATGCAGGGATCTTCTATGGCCTTCTCCTTTCATGAGCGGTCGACGTTGAGGGGGCTGTTGTGATAGGCACACGCGAAGACGATACTTTCCGTGGCACGACAACGGGATGGTCCTTCTCTTGCCAAACCTTCATTTTCTTCTGTCATCGGGAGTAGTCTTGGTTAATTATAGAGTCTTAGATTCTTCGCCAAACCCTGTGGATTTTGGAGGATAGCCGGTGAGGGGGTTGTTCCGGCTTTGCCTTTGTAACGTTCTTTACAGGTGGAGGAGATCGTTTTAGCACGGCAGTCGGAGAGTTCTTGCGCACCCTCTTGAGTGGTTCAAAGTTGTTCCCGGTTAGAACAGCAGCATCAACTTCCACCGTTGGAGCTGGTGGGGTAAGTCCGGAAGGGGAACTGCCCCCAGCTTTGCTCACTCAGCGACAGTAGTGACGCCGAACATGTCTTGCAGACGGTACTGGCTCAGTTATGGGGTGGCTTCATCATGCCTTCTGTTCTGGTGAAGGGTTGCTGTTGGTGCCAGCCTATCGAAGACAGACGTCCGCTGAGAAGAAAAGTCCAACTAGTCGAAGACTGACCCTTGGGCAGGGGAAGCAGCTTTGGTGACTTCACCTGAAGCGGGAGTTAGAACGGACAGTCTTGTGAGGACCGATCCTTTAGCAGGAGAAGCCCCTTTTACGATTTCGTCCGTCGGTGTTGGAATGGTTATCCGCTTCGGGATGACTCCTTCAGGTATTGCAGGCTTCTTTACGGGCCCACTGGTGCTCAGGCTTAGCCTGTCAAAGACTGATGCAGTAGACCTGGAATTGGACGGCCCGTTGAGAGGGACCGTGGTAGTTGTAAGCCGATCGAAGACCGACTTCTTCGGAGTTCCTGTGACGGCATTGGGATGCTGAAGCTTGCCGGTAGGATCATGGTCCAAAAGAACAGTCTAGTGATGTCCTGAGCCACCTGTTCCACTGGCATGGCAAGGATGGAGGCCGCTTGGGGCCCATAGTTCACTCCTCCAGCGGGGACAGAGTTGGAGTTGTTGTTGTAGTTAGTGCAGTTGGAAGCCATTTTCTCTGCACGGGAGCAAGACACCAAATCTTAGTACCTCGAATTTACGGGAAAACATATCAAACCGCGATTCGCTCGCGAACATGACACACGAAGTGTGGAGTGGAAAGAGGAAAAGGTCCCACTGGGCGTGCCAGAATCTGTTCACCGCCGAAAACCGGGAAGACAAACGTCTTGCCTGAATTTGGGGGCAGATGGTATTTGGTTTTATCTGTCCACCTCTCCGAAGATGCCAAGTTGATTTATGGCACCGTATATCGGAGGTTTAGACAGATGCGGCCGTTGTAGCAGACTTCGTCAGATTCCCCCTCATGTACGAGGGGTTTTTGATTATGGGGACGCTCTTCCCTGCAGGCGTAAGCCCCTGCAGTTAATTATGCTACCGCATAGCGGTAACCAATTTCTCCTTTTCTAGATGGTCACTTCATGTCGTGTGTGTTTGTTTTATTTTTTGGTTGCCCGTGGATTGTATACGGAGACTAATTTATGTTGTCGCCCGTAGGGCGTGGATTAGTCCAAATCCGTATTTTCTTAGATTTGGGTTTGGGTTTGTTTTAAGGATCGTTAGCCTCATTTGAGATTAAGATCAATTTAAATGCTTGTTAAGGATACGTTAGTCTAATTTTAGATTAAGATCTACTTAACAAGATTTTGGGATCATTTAGATCCAACGAAAGAGTATTTGGACTCTATCGTTTTAGTTTAAGGACGTTGCGGTCCATTGGGTTTAAGGACATCGTAGTCCATGAGATTTAAAGACATCGTAGTTTGTATGGTTTAAAGACATCATAGTCTGTAAGGTTTTGGTTTGCCCGTTTGGGGATGCACCAAAAGTTATTGGTTATCGGGACCCTCCATCTCTATGAAGATGTTGAAGAATCACAACGACATGTGTCAGAGGTATGAAGAGATGTACTTTTGAACCAATGTTAGTTGGGAGATCTATAGTCAGGTTTGGGACTAAGACTAATTAAAGAGATTGTGAGCACATAGGCTCGGTTAATCTGAATTAGGGACTTGTGGCCAACTTGGGCTCAGTCCACCCAGTTTTGAATAAAGTGTTGAACACTTGTTTAGGCTCAGTCCTTTTTTTATTCAACAATACTGAGTATTGATTTAAGTTCTGACACCCTTTTTCTTTTTTGTCTTTTATTGAGTGTTGAACACTTTTTATAGGGCTGGGGCTTTATTTACAGAGCGTTTTGTAATTCCTTAGCGCCTATGTGAGGAGCACGTGGAGCGTTTGGCGCTGAGCGCCAGACTTTGGAGCACTAAGGTGCTTCTTATAAAATAGCGACCACGTAAGGAGCGCGTGGAGCGCTTGGCGCTGAGCGCCAGACTTGGAGCGCTAAAGTGCTTCTTTTAAAATAACGCCCCCGTGAGGAGTGCGTGGAGCGCTGGGCGCTGAGCGCCAGCCTGGGAGCGCTAAAGCGCTTCTTTTAAAATAGCGCCTACATGAGGAGCGCGTGGAGCGCTGAGCGCTGGGCGTCAGACTTAGAGCGCTAAGGCACTTCTTATAAATTGGAGCGCTAAGGCGCTTCTTTGGCAGCTCCGATCAGTTCGGTGCTCTGAGAATTAAATTCTCGTTTATAAGAGACTTTATCTCATGGATCTAAGAACTAAGTTATTCTTTTATGAGGAGATACTATGATTTCTTTTGTTTTTCTTTATGATAGACTTTGTCTCATGGATCTGTGATCTAGAAAAAGAACTAAGTTCTTATGATGTGAGAGTTAAACTTTTAAATGTGGAGGAGATGTTATGATCTCTCTTCTTTTTATTTACCTTGAAGAAGGTTTTTCTTCTTAGAGCTTGCTCTCCTCTTTTTCTTTTCTGAGAACTTGAAACTTATAGGGAGGTTTTTCTTTGCAAGACTTAAAGTCTTGAGTCTTTTATATAGGGGAAGCTGATTTGTTGAATCAATTAAGGAAATCTCTCATTGAGAGATCTCTGATTGATTTGGGGATATTTCCCACCATTGGATCTTTTATTCAAGGGCCTCTGTTTTACAGAAGACATTTTTCTTGTTTTTAAAAAGATTGGGAAAATATTTTCCCATACAGAACTTATTCTGTATCTTGGTGATTTTTAATCACCATGGGATCTTTGATCCAACGGTGCTCTAATTCACAGAGCACAATCTTTATTATTTGGAAAGATTTGAGATGTATTTCCTCAACAGAATTTTATTCTGGTAATTTGATGATTTATCATCTTCGTTGGATCTTTGATCCAAGGGTTGAGAACATTTAGTTCTAGCACTGGTGCTCTCGTGCTTCACACATGAGGCGCTACCTCAGAGTCTTTTGACTCTCAACACTGGCGCTCTTGGCGCTAGCGCTCTAATGCTTTGCACGTGAGGCGCTGCCTTAGAGTCTTTGGCGCTGGCACTCTTGGCGCTGGCGTTCTCATGTTTTGCATGTGAAGTGCTGCCTCAGAGTCTTTGACTCTTAGCGCCGGCGCTCTCATGAGGCGTTGCCTCAGTTCAAATTTCAAATTTTGAATAGAGCTTTGCTCTCTGATTGGAAGAACAAGAGGGTTTCTATGCTTCGGGCAATAGATGTAGAGGCTGTATAGTTTTATAGCAGGGTTTCGATCACATACGCGTACTTGTACACGAATGATGTTCGGGCGGATAATACTAGTGGGCTTTGGTTTAAACCGGATCCTAATATTGTATTATTGGATTATTATCGTCTCGGTGTATTCGTATTTTTCGAAATACGAATACGGGTATGTATATACGGTGAGGGGTATTCTTGTAATTTTCTCAAGAATGCTTCTAGAAGGAGACACCTCATTATTTTATATTATCCATTTTTGGTAAATGGATTAATGAGGAGGAAATTGGAAAAGAGAGAGATATTTGTAGCATGGTGTGAGGAATGGCTCAAGTATTATTTTATTTATCTTGACTCACTATTGAACCATGGGTGATATATTATATTGGTTTTTAATCCATGGTTCAATGAGTGAGGTATGAGATATTAGCCATTCTCCACACTTAGCCATGATACTCTGGCTCATTTGCTTCTCTCCTTTCTCTCTCTTCATTTCATCTCCTTCTTCCTCAAGTAAACTCTTACCCTTACATGTATTGTGAAACAAAGGGTTTAGTGAAATAATACAATCCATTATCATTCTCTACATCACCTAGGCTACTTGGATTAGCGAACCAAGTACCCTAGTTACCTCGGTTTGGAGGTTGGATCTCAAAGCACATACTCTCGGGTGGATCATCTTTGACGTGAGGAGGCCGACGATGAAACCTTCATCCGTTCTTCGAGGAGCCAAGGAGAGGATGAAAAGAAGACCCGAAGGACCGGTTCTAGGAGGTATAACACTCTTACTGAGTAGCTAAACCTCCTAGTTAGTTTAGTTAGTTAAGGTTTTAGTATAGATCCTGAAGTTAGCCGGTGTTGCGTAGTTTGTTAAAATCGTTTTTTGAAAATTCCGCCTTCCCGTGAACCCGCGGGGTGCGCAACATCGGCTTACAGCCATGACACTATAGGACTGCTATACTAAGTTATGTCCATGTAGATGTCGATACGGTTTATTATGACTTCTCTATATACAGAAGGTTGATTGTTGTGTGTGTATGTATACGGTGGATAGAGATTGAGAGATATTCTTCTACAAACACATTAATAGAACACTTGCATAACTACTAATAATTGCCATACTGCACGAGCACAGACGCGTATGCCACACTACACATCATTAGTATTGCCATGATACAATAGGAACCGCCATATCTGTTCATGTGTTGACTATATAGATGCACGACACATTATGATACTTGCTGATTAAGATACGAATACGATTACCATAGGTATTCGTATATGATCGACATGGGTTTTATGACGTTTTACGATGATATATCTCAGTGGTATGGAATACTGCTATATATATATACATATATATATACACACACATATGTATATATATATATATATATATATATAATATTATCAAAATGAATTATGCAAATGTTGTTCTTCGAAACTTGATATTTTCCATGGATTTGAAAACCGCGATATGATTTATAAAAACTTGAGTATGTTTTAAAATGCGGCTTTCTCTTGATATGATGAGTTGGCATTCACTATGAGCTTGATATTTTTCTGATTTGATTTTATTTCGAACCGAGTGGGGGAGCTATACTATTGCGGACATGCTACGTTATCTAGACTGAGTGGGGGAGTATACAGTCAGATACATGGTGGACCTGGTCGAAGCTGAGGGATAGGAAGACCGCATGTGAGGCAGGGAGCCTAGCGAGGATACTCGATACTGGAAATAGATTAGAGCACAACGGATATCCGGGAGATACCGACCGGGGCTATTGATATTGAGAGAAGACTGGTCTGACGAGACGGTGCCTGCGATATCTGGATTTACATGTCGATGATAGACACGAGATTTATGATACTTTTGAATGTCGGTGATGGACACTCGGTGGATGATGAGTTTGAATGCCGTTGATGGACACTCGTGAGATTTAGAGTATCGATACTGGAGACTCATATGTTGATATTTGCGCGATCCGTCGAGATATGCCGTTATAGATTATGCTATATAATAGCCGAACATGACTGATCCATCGGACAGTATCTGAATACTATTTTCATATATCGATGCATATAAAGAGATTTCCAAATGAGCTATAGTCTCACTATTTTGACGTGTTTAGGACGACACAAGAATTTTTTAAACGGAAACCGTCTTAAAACTTATTTCTAAAAAGCGAGACGTATATTTTAAACAAAACGCATATAATACTTCATAAATCCACGTCTGCTACTTATGCCATGGTATACGTATCATATAGCTATTTTGAAAGGATTTTACACATATTTTTCGGCTACTTTATAGTCTTATATACGGATGCATGATATATATGTGTGTGTATGTGTGTGTTATGATGATAGATATTTTCCTGTTTACGCGATCGATTATGATGCATTTATAGTACTTGTGCATCATACATATATTAGTACATGATATGTGTTCACACCAGAATATTGCATTTACTACCACCCATTCTTATGCTCGTTTGTTTATAGGTAGGTACTTTTAATCTGTGTTTGCTACATATTTACAGGCTACAGGTTCCTAGTCCAAAATAACGCAAATGATACAAAATCTCCATAGTTACGCCAAAATACAGAACATCTGTTGCCAACAGATAAAAGCCGGGTTCCGATCATCCGTATCCGTCCAGTGCCGCGTACCAGTTCCAAAGACAAGACAAATGACAGTGGTCGTTCGTGTCTGGGACAAGCACGAAGCACGAGAGGGGCAGCACAAGAATCAATAAGTGCGCGGAGCTCGAGGGAGAAAAGGTCAAAAGTATTATTCTAGATGCCATTTTGGACTGTTGCAGATCTGAAGAAATTGTTGAAGCAATTTGCAATTTGGAACATGTAGAACAACAGAGGATAGCAACACAAGGAAACCCAGAAAAAACGAGACCCCAATTCCACAAAACCGCGGCGGAACCGCCGCCAAATATAGGTTTTCGCGGTGGATCCGCCGCGGTTTAGTGACATCATCAGACCAAATTTTGGGGGTAGTTTTGTCATTTCATTTGGGGCCAGAATGTTGCCCTAGGGTTTCAGCACGCAGCCTATAAATAGCCCAGTTTTGTGCCAAGCCAAGGGGGTCTTCTTTTCATGTCCTCTTTTCCATCTCTTTTAGTAGTTTAGTTTAGCTTCTTCTTCTTCTTCATTCTATCCTCCATGAAAATTGTAGTGAGAGCTTTTTGAGTGGATGATGAAATGAAGATGAGGGTTACATTGTATCATTCTTTAGCTTAGTCCTCTTGAGATCCTTACTTTCTCTTGATCTTTCAACCTCTTCATTGAGCTTGAAGGTTTAAGGGTTGGTACTTGATCTCAAGGGTTGTATCATTTTGGAAGGAATAAAGTCTCTTTTGTGCTTCATTTTACCTTGGGTTTTTAGCTCTCTTATGATCTTGCAACCTCTTAATTGAGCTTGCAAGTTTAAGTTTGGGTTATTAAACCCATGATGTGTAACTTGTTCCATGGTCCTTAGTATTTTCTTTCTTGCACTTTTCTTTCTTGCTCTTTTACATTCATGTAATTTATTACCTTGCTTTACTTTCTTGCACTTTAAATTCCATGCACTTACTTAATTGTAATCTTTTCTTTTCTTTGTTCTTTTGTTCTCTCTTTTTGGTTCGTTTTGTGAATGGTTGTTAATATGGTGTTGTTAAGAATAAATACGATATTGTAAGTTAATGTTTCTTTGCTCATTTCTTTTTCCCGTTATTTTCCTTTGAACTCCGTCCAAACATTACGCAAGCGCTCCGTTAGGCACCCTACCCTACCAAGGTAACGGTGATTTCTAACCGCGACCGGTTGCGTTCGGTTTGGCCGGAGGCGAAAGCAAGAGACAAGAACGGAAGGACAAGGGTCAATAAGCCGGATTCCACGAATACCGTGTTTAAATCCCCTAATCCACGTTGTTGCCGATTGCTCTAGCTTCAATTGGTCAAGACTCGGCTCAAAGGTTTTGAGTGCGGATTTTCTTAGCTTACACTTTCGTATCTTTTTCTTAACAATTTTATACTTGCATATAACTCTTAGGATAGAACTGAACAAACATATACAAATTCTTCATTGACTCGTCTAAAACTCGAACGGACATACAACCATCTCCTTGTGGATCGACCCGTGCTCAACCGGCTAGCTGCATAGCGACACCGTCCTGATCGCGGTTATAACTTTAGAACTTTGAACATCCGACACGTCAAAAGCGTGCGATCAATATGATAGTATTATACTTTATGATCTAGGTAGATCATTATGCATTTCGATTTCTACCTTACAATATATTTTTATTCGCTGAGTTGGTAACTCACCCCCGTTGTGCCCTAGTTTTTTGCGGGATTTGATCGCTCGGATCAGTAGCGACTTGACGGCACACTTTTTACTTCGGTGATTGCTTTAGCAGGTGGATTGCATGTTGGATCGTAACCGCCTTTTTGTATATGTATTTTCATTTAGATCTAATTAAAAACTCCATTGATCAAAACTTGTATATTTGTGGACATAGAAGCGAGATTTAGTTGTTTACGTGTTTTTGAGTGTCGCGCTCGTTTGGAGTCAACTTTATATTGTTTTTATTTTTGTTTCTCTTTCTATTCTTCGTTTTGGACGTTGTATATTATCTGCGTGGTTGCTCCGCCGTTTGGAAGTGAAAACTAGCTCCCGTTGGGGATACTTTTGATATATTATACTTTGTATGTGGTTTTATTCAAATTTTACAAAGGAGGTGCTGCCCGATTTTCAAACGACGTAGGTGTTTTCAAATACACACACACGCTTCAAAAAGGAAATTGATTCCATTTAATAAACCCTTTTAAAACTTCACCTCCACTATTTCCATCAAAAGGTTTAGATTCCGGATTTTTGGATTACTTGAATTACGGTGGAATCCTATAAATTTCACGTGATTCAAGTGTCGGTCACGTGTCTTTTTTGGGTCGTAACAGTATGCATGTGCGTGGGTCAGGCTTACGGGTCAACACCAAAACAAAATCCTTCTATCACGTGTTTTACGCGTCAACAGATTCAATACCGACCGTTTATTCGTAATACATGAAAAAGGATTTCATTTTTTTCCCATTTGAATAAACTGCCACCCAAAGATTGTTGATATTCAAGACCTTCGGTAAAACAATACAGCACGAGCACTGCCGTCTTTGCCGTCGGAGAGCATCCTTAGCAACTATTCCCTCCGTCCTTTTTACCTGACGTTTTGGAGAGAAAAATTTGTGAATAACGAGACAATCATTAATGATATAGTACCAAAAATAGCTTACAAAATTAATTTTTAGTGGTGATATGGCAGTAGATTAATTACTGATATAGATGGTATGATTTTTTTTAGTAGTGACGTAGCAGTAAATTAATTGCTGGTATTAAAAAAATGCTAAAGATTTCCTTAATCGGTCTGCATTTTTTTAAAACGTCAAGTAAAATGAGACGAAGGGAGTATCTTATATGGAGTCCCACAATAGTGAAATTGTTTTCATATAATTAAAATCTTAAATTACATCTTATCCCTTTGGCAAACCTACATCTAAGGGGCTGTTTGGTTGCAGGATTATGGAATTTGGATTCCAAAAATAGTACGGTTGAAATTTCTGGATTTGGTAATTTGTTGTTTGGTTGGTTTTGGATTTGTAGATCTGGATTTGTAGATCCTTGTAATCTTTGTTTGGTTGTTGGAAAAAAAATAGGATTTGGATTTGAGGATTTTAGAGAGAGATAGAGAGAGAGAGGATTGTTAAATAAATAAAGTGCATGGGCCCCATCTAAAAGTACAATGAATAGTGCCAAATCCTTGAGAATCCTTGAAAATTTTTAGGATTTATGAATCCTTCTTTTGTGGTGGGCCCCCCATATAAAACAAAGGAATCCTAGAAATCCTAATCCTGCAACCAAACACAAAATTGTGGAATCCTAGGATTCCACAATCCAAAATCCAAATCCAAACCCATAATCCTGCAACCAAACAGGCCCTAACACAAGAACCGTTCACACAATCAAACGTCACATAAAAAGAAAATAAATAATATATCAAAGAACAAAACGCCAAATGCTAAATTTAATAACAAACAAACAACAATTTCTCAATTATTAAACTCCAGCTATCAAATCCAAAGAAAATCAATTCCATTGAAAAATCAACCGGGAAAAAATCATCCAAAAGGAAACTTCCCCGAACCTTCCCTCTCCTCTCCCTTTTAAACCCCCACTCACAACCCCACTCTCCCTCTCCACAACAAACTCCCAAGCTTCCAACTTTTTCTCTCTCTAAGAAAATTCAATGAAGTCCATCAATGTAGCTTCTCTTTTCACCAAGAAGAAAAATAAGAACAAACCAAGGCTCGACCGGCCGTCCTTCGGGTCGTCGGCAAGCGCAGGCTCGACGCCTTCTTTCTCGTCCTCGTCACCGAGGACGGTTTTTGGCCACAGCAAGATTTCAAAGCGCGAGTTAGAGCTCGCGCTGTGGCGCCTTGATCTCAACCCTGAGGAGATCTCGAGCCTGGATGAGCTCGGTGCGGTCGTAGATGCTGACGGGTTCGTCGAGCTCGGCGACGGCGACGTCGAGGAGCTGAGGGAGGCGTTCAGGGTGTTTGATAGGGACGGGGATGGGAAGATATCGGCGGAGGAGCTGAGGGGCGTTTTGGTAATTTTGGGGGAGGGGTGTGGGATTGAAGAGTGTAGAAAGATGATTGAGGGGGTGGATTCTGATGGGGATGGCTTTGTTGGGTTTGATGATTTTGTGAGGATGATGAGTGGGGGGATTTTCTGACATTCCCCCCCGCCCCCCCCCCCCCCCCCCCACGCGCCCCCCCTTTTTTGTTGGTTTTGTGTAATTTGGATAAGATAGATTGGATGCGGTACGATGTAATTGTAGAGTTTTGGTGGATAAAGTTGAGTTTGCTAAATTCAAACCAACATTCAACTTGTTTAAGGGAAAGCTGAATAATTTATTTGCACAAAGCCTTGGATGTGAACCATTTAAGCAGATTGATAATATATTGTTCCATCAGATTTCTTCTTTATCTAACAAAACTATAAAAAAAATTGACGAATAAGTATACAACAACAATAGATTTGCGGCTCGTAATATGCAATAAAAGCTATGTTTTTTTAATCTATGCAAACCAAAGATCGAAATAACGGATTTGGTTTGTGCTTGTTTTGAATGAAAATCGGTCTGAAATATTTGCTCCAAAAATAATGATGATGTTATGACAAAAATATATTGTTTTTGTTGTATTCAGACTAATTAGATGACCAGCTTGAGAAATTTCTTTTTTCTCCCCAAAATGACTCAGTGATAATAGATCGCAGGCAACTAATACTTAAGGACCATTTGGAACACAAGAATCCACGTAAAATGTAGGCTAGTAATAAAACATTTCTATGTTTCTCATAATGAAAATATGATTGCAGAGAATATGTGATTTTCTCGGACATCACATGTTGAAGGAACCCCAAGTGGATAGCCAATGTCGATGGTGCCTTTGTCTCCATTCAATCATCATTGTTGCCACCACCGATTATGCCATCACTATATCCAGAATATATTTTGATTGTGTATTTATGTTTTAGATCATGACAATCCGATAAATGGCATCGATCGTCCAAAATTATACTCTCATGTTAACTTGTTAAGCAACTCTCACCAGGTTTCTGACACCAATAATCTATTAATTGGTATCAAGATGCAAGTTTAGTGTGAGATAGGGGTGAAAGTCGGGCTTATTTAAACCCGACCCACCCGAAAATTTTGGGTTTTCTCATATAAAGTACTCGCCCGAAAAAGGTTTGCAAAATTTCTTGGTTCGGGTTTGCACTAAGGTCTAAGCCCGCCAGCCCGCCTGAACCCCAAGTTGACTCGATCCGCACCCAACCGAACTTGACCTCTTCCGTGCCGGTTCTAAACCCAATCAAAATTTTATAAACCCGATTTGTTTTGGGTTGACCAACATATTTTCTCTAAAGTTATATTTACTTCTACATTTTTAATCAATCTATTTAATAAGCTAATTTTTTTTTTAAACTTTTAGATGTTTAGGTGTTGGATATTTTCCATTGTCTTATGAATAATTTGCAATTGGATATGTTAGAAGTATATTCACAAATAGGTAAAGCCGAAAACCCAATAGAACTCGTCCGAACCCTAAATTGAGTGTTTTGGTATGTCGGTTTGTAAACCTGTCGTGTTCGGATAAGTTTCCGGCTTAGGGTTTAATTCTCAGGCTAGGGATATTTGTAATGAAAAAGCCGTCCACCCATACCCGGTTTCACCCCGGTGAGAGACATATTAAGCCTCGATGTTGGTTAGAATGTTTCAAATGATAAACTATGTGTCGAATAATTCCATACAAATAAAACATGATGCATTTTGACTCTTGTGGGTTTTGGGATAAACAACAATCCATTGAAGAATTCAATGGCCAAGCAACGGATGGCCCACAGTTGCATATTATTGTGGGCAGGCAATGAAATTTCGCTGATTAAAACCACTTTGATGTTGATCCCGAGCGAAAAAGCAAGAAAATAGGATTCTAGGGTGTTCTGATCACTTGGCACCTAAGAAATAGACTGGCCTCCCTAAAAACGGATAAGCATCAGCTCTTAGCAATCTAATCAATTGATGAGAAATTATGCTGGGTGTAATACATCCGGACAGAGAAAAAGAGAGGACGAAGTTCTGGATGATCTTGGACAGTGTGTGAAACCCACATTTCTATTTCTTCTCTCTCTTGTCCGGATGTATACGGCCGGCGCATGGAATAATTTTTCCAGGACAGCCGCACAAACATGGTAACAAGAATAGAATTTCGCAAACCTCCTAAGTTTTCCAGTTTCAATTATATGTTTCTTTTCAAGCTAATCTAAGTTTAACCCATTGTATAAAGACAAACCACCCTCCACAAAATAAACTTTTATTATATTTTTTAGTTTTGCTACAATATTAAAACTGTGGTTTTGTGCTGACCAACAAAACAAAATACTAGGTTTTTTTTTCTTTTTACAAATTTTTTCTTCTCAAATTATTTGTGCTTTCAGAATAACGAGCAACATGTTTCGCTTTAAGCTTTAGATTTTACAGACAAATTAGATTTTGAAAAATGTTGTGCTTTTCTGAACAGGAAAAAAATGACTAGAATTGTTTTTGCACAATATAAAAGTAATTCAACTATATAAAAATTTCTTTCATTTTTTCACTTAACCCCCCTCTTATGAACCCAAGCTCGCTCGCGCGCGCGCGCTCTCTCTCTCTCTCTCACTCACTCATCGCATCATCCTCACAAAATCATCAAAGCAAACAAAGCCATCGCCATCAGAGTCCACCCCCTCAATCATCCTCCTGCACTCCTCCATCCCACATCCCTCCCCCTCCCCTAAAATTACCAAAACGCCCCTCAGCTCCTCCGCCGATATCTTCCCGTCGCCGTCCCTATCGAACACCCCGAACGCCTCCCGCAGCTCCTCGACGTCGCCGTCGCTCAGCTCGACGAACCCGTCCGCGTCGACGATCGCGCCGAGCTCCTCCAGGCTCAAGATCTCCTCGCGATCGGAATCGAGGCGCCGCAGCGCGAGCTCGAGCTCGCGCCTTGAAAACTTGCTGTGGCCGGGAACCGTCCTCGGCGACGACGACGAGAGGGAAGACATCGCCGAGTTCGACGACCCGAAAGAAGGCGGGTCGATCTTGGAGATCGTCGGCTTCTTCTTATTCTTATTGTTCTTAATTTTGTTGTTCTTGGTGAAAAGAGATCCTACATTGATGAGCCTCATTGTATTTTCTAGAGAGAGAAAGTTGAAGGTTTGGGAGTTTTTTAGAGAGAGAAAGTGGGGATGGTTGGGAAAGGGAGAGGATGGGTGAGAGTTAAAAAGGGGGAGAGTGGGGGAGGGGAGGGGAGGTTCGAGGAAGTTTCCTTTGAGGTTGAATTTGTTGATTTTTTTTTTCCCTTTTTTTATTTGGATGTTGTCAATTGATAAATTGTCTGCTTTGAGTTCATAGGTCGTTGGAGTTTAATAATGTCGGTATTGAAAAATAGTAGGGTTTTGTATTGATTTGATGACTATTTTTTGGTGTGTGGGTTTAAGATGTCTTTTACAATTTATTTATAAGGTGTTTTATTTTTATTTTGGGAAAAAATAATTTTGGAATATGGATGGGTTTGGAAAGTTTTTCCATAAAAAAATTGTGGGTGTTCATAGTCAACGGGATTGTTTTTTCACTAATTTTGTTGTTGAAAGATTGGTATTTGAATTGACCTGGTTTGAGTTTGGTTTAGTTTGAGTTGTTGTTAGTTACTGTATTCAATGAGAGTAGTGTGCAAACCGTAATAAAATGAGCAATACTTCTAAGCCTGGGCCGTAAACTAAAAAATTCACAAACCTTTCCAAAATCGTTTTTTAAAAAATATTTATACTTAGATCAACATTCAAACGATTTTGAAACCGCACAAATTTCAGCTTATCCGTGTATTTCACCGTTTGGATCAAGATGAACGGTTTAGATCATCAAAAAAATTCGATTAGGGAGAGGTTCTTGAATTTCTTAGTTTAGCCCCGTGTCTGGAGAATCCTAACTCATGCTGCATAAGTAAAGTAAATAGTATCATTTTAATCATATTTCTTTTAAGAATCTTAATTAGAGGCATATTATCTCTAGTTTCAATTTGAATTTGTAGCTGTAGAGGGATCCGAAGTCCCTGCTGTTCCCTACTGTTAAGATCAATGACCCAGAATTTTTTTTATCTTTGATGGAGGGTACGATCTCGTTCAGATGTTGCCCTCCGTCGATATGTAGTGGGCGTTGTTGAACGATTGAGATTTGAGTTGAAGGTTGTTTCCTAGAGTGTGGATCTCAATGGGCTGAGTTTGAGGTAGAAGCCGAGCTACCTGCAAATAAGTCCCAGGGTGGGTGACCACCGTAGGACGCTCCGACGATCAAGTTAGAGCCGAGGAATATTGGCAGAGTAGTGGCTTATTCGAGTTAAATTGCGTTATCTGAGTCGTCTGAGATATGGGTTTGTATAGTGGTCGCATGGAGCGAACATGTGCGAGATCTCCGCCGTCAGTTATGCCCCTGACGTTACGCCTGCACTAATGATGGGATCCCTCCATTAATGGCAGGATCTGCTCATTAATGGGAGATGCGCCAGCATGGGACGCGGGATGTGGGGCGGCGGATATCTCGCCTTGGCGAGATACGCGGAGTCGTTGCGGAGACGCTTGGGCTCCGCGTTCTTGGTTGATCGGGAAAGCTGGGGAGGCTTAGCTCGGCGGATGGCTCGGAGACAAACCGGAAGGCCGAGGAAGCTCAGCTCTGCAATAGCTTGGAGGCAAGCAAAAGAGGAGGGGTGCAAGTTCGGCTGCCAGATTGCTCGTGGGCAAGAAGTGGAGTGCCCACTCTGATTTTACCTCGGTAGCCCCCAGGAGTCTAGTGGGCTATCGCGGGTGACACGTCATTTGCCACGTGTCGTGATATGAGGAATTCCCACTTATGAGCATCATCATTAGCCCCCCCACTCTCGTTCCGACCTATTCATGGGTCGAGTCGAGAATGGCCTGCTCGGTTTTTCTCAGCCCAGTCTGTTGCCGAGAATCATCAGTGCGGATTTTCCAGGGCGACATGACGTGAGGCAGTTGCGTCGTTTCGATCTTTAAAGCCACGTGGCACTTCCTCCGGGAGTTTTGAACCTTACGCGTATCTCCGATGATATCAGTGGATCGGTGAAAAAATTGCGCATTAAGGACAGTGCGCCGTTTCGCTCGTTCGTCTGTTGGGCTGCAGGCCACATATCTGACGTGGGTTGGCGGACGCAACAGGCTATCGCTGTCACCTGCAACCGAAGGAACGTCCTCAATGGCCGATCGCCATGTAGAGCTCTGACGGTAGGCGCGACGTTTCGTTTTGGCGGGAATCGATTTGGTTCGTTGGATACTTTTTTTGGAGTGTATAAATAGAAGGGGACCATCCTAGGGCCAACACTTTTACCCTAATTCACCCTCGTTATCAAAGATTGCCCGGTGCTCCTTCCTTTTAGATCGAATCACCTGTTATTTTTCCTCGGCGAGCCCATTCCCTTGAATCAGGTTAGATGTCTTCATCTGAGGAGTTTGTAAAGATAGTTAGGGTAGAGTCGGATGATGAGGCTCCAGTTGTTCCGAATCCAGTGGGTCTTCCTCCCCTCTGTCTTCAGATAGCCGATAGGGTTCTTTTGCTGTGTCATCTGTGTCGGGCTCGCCCCTAGAGCCAGGGTTGCCCGTGTCGTTCGCTGTCGGGCGGCGACAATGGCCCCTAAGATGCATATCGGGAACGCCCGCAACGCGCCCTCCGTCTTGAGGAGTGTGGATGAGCTTACCGAGATTCGGGCTTGGTTCCAAATTCCTTCCAACTATTCGCTTCGTTTAGCTAGAGAGGGTGAGCGGGCGGACCAGGTGCAGGGTAAGGAGATTGCCCTGTATTTGGAAGCATTCCGGGCCGGAATGCATCTGCCCTTCTCCATCGAGGTATGTAGGGTGTTTCGTTGCTTCCATGTTGCCCCGGGCCAGCTAGCGCTGAAATCATGGAGAGTCCTTCTCGGGTTTCTGGTCCGGTTGAAACTCGAAAGCACCCCCTTCAGTTTGACCCTCCTCATTTCCTTCCTCTATTATAAGAATCACCCTGGCACCAGCAAGGATGAGCCGAGCTGGGTATATTTTTCCTTCAAAAAACGTAACGGCGGGATGGCCGGGTCGAGTGTGGTAGCCGTCCCTTCTTCCATCCATGAATGGAAGGAGAAGTTCATATTCGTCGGGCCACCAAAGGGCGAGGATTAACCTGTGCTTACACAGTGGCACATGGCTGACTGCCCGTGGGCGAAATCGTCATCCTCACCCGAGGCAAGGGCGGTGTCATTGTGAGAGCCGATCCAGCGGGCCAACATCTTGCTTTTTGAGCAGCCACTGAGCTGGGCTGGGCTTAGCCTCGCGCGCTTTCTGGGTATGTTAGGGCCGTGAAAGATCTATTTAGACTTTGATGAATTTTCTTTGCCCTTTTCAGCGTCACTAACTCTCTTTTGTTTATTCTCCTTTTTGTAGAGCAAATAGACCGATCCAAATTCTTAGTTGCCATGACCGCGAAGGCCCAAAAGAAGACCGGGGGTGGAAGTTCGTCTCGACCCGGTTCGAGTTCGGCCCCGAAGCTAACTCCACCGAGCAAGCCTTCTGCCGCGCCCCGCGCCCCAGAAGAAAGCCGCGGGGGGGGGGGGGGGCAAAAGCACACGCGGGACCCAGCACCCCGGGAGAGGGAGGTAGAGGAGGAGGAACCCACCGACGTTCCCCTCAAATGGCAAAAAAGAACGGTCTCTCGGACGCCCTCCACCGGAATTCCAATGCAGTAGGGGGACTTCTGCTTCGGGTTCCCTCGGGGCTCTCCGTCGCCGATAGCATGCTCTCCAACATGGAGCAAGCAGCCAGGGGAAAGATTCCCCGCGGGACCCTGAAGGCCCAGGTGACAGCCATTGTTCATGAGGAGGTTCAGGTCGGTATTCGTTTTTCTTTAAGAATTTTCTGAAGTATTTTTTTTTCAGTTTGAACATTTCTAACTCCTTTTGCTGCTTTCCTCAGGTCCTCCACCACCATGCCCTCATTGTCAATATGGAATCCGAGGAGATAGCTTCGGCCATGAAGAAGGCGGGCGAATCGTCTTCGCAGGACGAGGATCCGTGCCTTCATTTGCAGCAGGCGGAGGAGAAGATAGCCGCCCTCGAAGCTCGAGTGGTCGCCGAGGAACTGACGAATTCCAAGTACAAGAAGTCTCACCGACTTCTGAGTGAATCCAACTGGGCCATCCAGGCTAAGTTGGAGGAGGTTGGTAACCTCTATAACACAATGAAGAAGTCGAGGGATGCCAGCAGGAAGGAT
Source organism: Agapanthus africanus (assembly GCA_030015575.1). NCBI lineage: Eukaryota > Viridiplantae > Streptophyta > Magnoliopsida > Asparagales > Amaryllidaceae > Agapanthus > Agapanthus africanus. The sequence continues at coordinate 50,593,250 of CM057340.1, forward strand.
GCTCGGGTGGCGTTCGATGCGGTGAAGCTTGCCGAGGTCCGAGCGGTGAAGTCCGTGGAGAGGTATAAGGCGTCTGACCAGTTCTACGCCGACCTCGCCGAAGCCTCGTCCATCGTTTGGCATGAGGCCCTCGACGCCATCAAGGCGTCAATGCCGGAGTTTGCCGACGGTGAGCTCCGCGCTAAGTACCCGCTTTTCGAGGACGTGCCGCAGGGGGGCGGGTGCCGAGGTGGTCGCAGGAGGTGAAGCAGTCCAAGAGACCGAAGCCCCGGACCCGAGGGCGGTGTCGAGCAGGGCGGAATCCTGGCGGAGCCCACGGCCTGAGCTATCTTCCCTTGAGAGTTTTTGTTTTTCTTTTTAAAATTTTGTGAGCCTCCGGGCATTTTTTTAAGGCTGAGAAGCCCAAAATACCTTGCACAAATTTGAAATAAAAATAAAGTTGAGCTTATTTTCCTCTGCATAAATGTCTGTCTTTTTAGGCGACGATCGTGCGTCGAGTGTAATTCAAATAATAGCCAAGTGCAGGAAGGTCGTTACGGTACCCTTCCGCTCCCCAGAGTCGAGGTGGCGATTGTTCATTTAGGATGAATCAAAAGATATCCCAAGGCTAGGAAGGTCGGTATCAGTCCATACCTCGGAGTTGAGGTGACGACCACCTGTTTTAGCATGAGTAGAAGATCAGCCAAGTTAGAATAGGTCCGCCATAACTGATTCTTCCTTAATGTGGGTCCTAGATCCATATCCTTGTATGGAAGGAATTTACCCCTCGGAGATTAGCCGAGCAGGAATCTGCATGGGGGCCTCTGTAAAAGGATTTTAGATTCTTAGCGTTGATGGGTAGGAAGCAACCCGCTAAGGATAGACCGGGCAGGGAAACTGCTCGGTGGTCTCGAGAGGAGGGTTTTAGATTCTTAGCGTGGATGGGCAGGAAGCTACCCGGTAGGGATGGATCAGGCAGGGAAGCTGCTCGGTGACCTCGAGAGGAGGGCTTTAAATCCTTAGCGTGGATGGGCAGGAAGCTACCCGCTAGGGATGGACCAGGAAGGGAAGCTGCTCGGTGGCCTCGAGAGGAGGGTTTTAGATCCTTAGCGTGGATTGACAGGAAGCTACCCGCTAGGGATGGACCGGACAGGGAAGCTGCTCGGTGGCCTCGAGAGTAGGGCTTTAGATCTTTAGCGTAGAGGGGTAGGAAGCTACCCGCTAGGGATGGACCGTGCAGGGAAGCTGCTCGGTGGCCTCGAGAGGAGGACTTTTAGATCCTTAGCACAGATGGGTAGGAAGCTACCCGTTAGGGATGGAACGGACAGAGAAGCAGCTCGTTGGCCTCGAGAGGAGGGCTTTAGATCTTTAGCGTGGATGGATAGGTAGCTACCTGCTAGGGATGGACCAGGCAGGAAAGCTGCTCGGTAGGCTCGAGAGGAGGGCTTTAGACCCTTAGCGTAGATGGGTAGGAAGCTACCCACCGCGGATAGCCAGCAGGAAATTGCTCGGCGGCCTCATGATGAGGGCTTCAATCCATAATGTTGTTGGGCAGGAAGCTAACCACTGCGGATGAACCAAGCAGGCAACTGCTCGGTCGTCTTGTGAGGAGGGCTTTAGATCCCTAGCGTAGATGGGTAGAAGCTACCCACTATGGATAGACCGGGCAGGGAAGCTGATCGGTGGCCTCAAGAGGAGGGTTTTAGATCCTTAGCGTAGATGGATAGGAAGGTACCCGGTAGGGATGGACCGGGCAGGGAAGCTGCTCGGTGGCCTCGAGAGGAGGGCTTTTAGATCCTTAGCGTAGATGGGTAGGAAGCTACTCGCTAGGGATAGTCCGGATAGGGAAGCTGCTCGGTCGCCTTGTAAGGAAGGCATTAGTCCACAGCGTTGTTGGGCAAGAGTCTACTCGCTTGTGGATAAGCCGAGTAGGAAGCTGCTCGGCGGCCTCGTGAGGAGGGCTTTAGATCCACAACGTTGTTGGGCAGGAATCTACCCGCTTGTGGATAAGCCGAGTAGGAAGCTGCTTGGCGGCCTCGTGATGAGGGCTTCAATCCACAGCGTCGTTGGGCAGGGAGCTATCCACTGCGGATAGGCTAGCAGGAAATTTCTTGACGGCCTCATGATGAGGGCTTCGATTCACAGCGTTATTGGGCAGGAAGCTACCCAGTGCGGATGAACCGAGCAGGAAGCTGCTCGGTCGCCTCATGAGGAAAGCTTTAGATCCTTAGCGTAGATGGGTAGGAAGCTACCCGCTAGGGATGGACCGGACAGGGAAGCTGTTCGGTGGCCTCGAGAGGAGAGATTTTAATCCACATCATTGTTGGGTAGGAAGCTACCCACTGCAGATGGGCCAGCAGGAAATTGCTCTGCGGCCTCGTGATGAGGGATTCTATCCACAGGGTTGTTGGGCAAGAAGCTACCCACTGCGGATGAACCGAGCAGGAAGTTGCTCGGTCGCCTCGTGAGAAGGGCTTTTGATCCTTAGCATAGATGGGTAGGAAGTTACCCGCTATGGATGGTCCGAGCAGGAAACTACTCGGCCGCCTCACAAGGAGGGCTTTCGATCCTTAGAATAGATAGGTAGGAAGCTACCCGCTAGGGATGGACCGGGCAGGGAGCTGCTCGGTGGCCTTGAGAGAAGGGTTTTAGATCCTTAGCGTAGATGGGTACGAAGCTACCCGCTAGGGATGGACCGGGCAGAGAAGCTGCTCGGTGGTCTCGAGAGAAGGGCCTTTGATCCACAGTGTTGTTGGGTAGGAAGCTACCCACTGTGGATGGGCCAGTAGGAAATTGCTCGGCGGCCTCGTGATGAGGGCTTTTGATCCTTAGCGTTGTTGGGCAGGAGGCTGCTCGCTAGGGATGGTTCGAGTAAGAAAGCTCTTTTTATCCTCTCAGTATATTTTACACAATTTTTAAAATAAACCCAGGGGTCTCGAAACCGAGAAAAGAAACAAGAGTTGTGCAAAATGTCTCCTTTATGAGAGGACCTAGTTCAGGAGATTTAATTCAATGTCAATAAGAATTACATTGTTTCAAAAGAAGAAGACAAACTTTTTTTTTCATATTTATACAACTTGAGCTTTTTAGCGTTGTAAGGTCGGGGGCGACGGTCTCCCCCTGTCTTCCCAAACTTGATCCGAGGCAACGGCCATGATGTGGCTGATCGTTAATTCCCCGGGGGTGATCGGGTTTCTTTGTTCTCGTTCCGCCCGCCGTTTGTCCCTTAGGTACTTCACCAAGTGGCCAGAGTGGATCAACTCCTCAATGTAGTCGCGGAGTTGTTTGCAGTTCTCGGTCGGGTGCTCTTGCGTCCTATGGAAGGCACAGTAAGGGCCACGGAGACATTTTCCTGCCCTCTGGGTAACTGGCGGGAGCTTAAAGAACCTTTCGCCCTTCGCTTCCTCCAACAGCTCGGTCTGAGAGATATTAGGAGGAGTGTACTTCTGGAACTTCGGGGAGTAAGGTTTTGGCGGGAGCTTAAAGAACCTTTCGCCTCTAGGCAGATTTGAATTCACCTCCGATTCGAGTTGGATCTTCCGCTCGGTCCAAGCTTTTACTTCGGCCATGGTCTTAGGTTGCGCTAATGCAAAAGTGCGGAGCCACTCTTTGTGTCTAAGACCCGACCTTAGTGCGGTGATAACCGTCTCGTTGCGGTGCTCGGGGACCTCGAGGGGAGCATTGTAGAAGCGTGTGACATATCCCTTAAAGGATTCTTTGTCCCCGCTCTTAAAGGTGAAGAGACAATCGACCGTCCTTTTCTGTCATCTGTTCCCGACGAAGTGACTGAGGAACTGGGTGTCTAGCTCATCAAAGTTCGAGATGGAGCGTGGCGTGAGTCCTCGGAACCAATTCCGGCCAGCTTGGATGAGGGTGGTGGGGAAAGCTCGGTATTGAGCTGCGTCCGAGTTATCTTGGAAGCTCATGCCCGCTGTAAATGCATCCAAGCAATCTTTTGGGTCGGACTTCCCGTCAAAGAGCGCCACCTTGGGCGGCTTGTTCTTGGATGAGGCACGCTCAGCCAGCAATTCCTCGGTGAAGGGCTTCATGAGAGAATCCGTAGAATACCTAACCCCTTCACCGGACGGATGGCCGTCTCGCCGTATGCCCTTGATCTTCTTTTCGAGGGCCTCGAGTCGGTGGAGGTAACCCAAGGATTCAGCACAGTCGAAGTGGTGACTGTCCCCGCTTCTGGTCTGCGCAGCGGTGCTGGTTCGATTTCGCTCTATCAGGTGTCTCAAATCCTCGGGCGAGGCCTTTTCTCGGGTAGTTTCGGTGCTCGTCGTTCGCGCGGTCCCAGCGAGAGTGGGAGCATCGGTCGTTCCTTGAAGCAGGCGAGCCAACCGACACCTCCTCAGAGGGAGAGAACGCGTGACGGGCATCGGAGCGATGACCCAGCCTTCCCTGGGACCGCGGCGTGGAGCTGTCCGACGTCCAGCGAGTCATGGAATCAATCGCCGTGTGTGGGTTAAGGTGGCCGGAGTCGGCCTGCCGACATTTGGTGGCGCCGTGATGGGGGTGAGGGTTATCGAGGGCATGAGTGTGCCCATCCGTCCTTCGGCAGGCGTCGTTATCCCGGGGAGGGAGAGTCGCAGTCTGGTGGGTAGGGCCCACCGCTCTAACACAGGCAAGGATATCGACCAGTGATGTGAGCCTGTTTATCCGGGCGGACAAGGCATGGATGGCATTAGGAGGGGGAGGCGAGCCGCTTCCGCTTCCGTTGTGGCAGCTCGTATTCGGATCGTTGCGGTCGTCGCTCGCCATTGGATTGAGGGCGGAAGATCAACTTTTATGGTGGAACAAAAAATAGAATCTTTCATTCCCACAGACGGCGCCAACTGATGGAAGGTACGATCTCCTTCAGACGCCGTCCTCCGTCGATCTGTAGCGAGCGTTGTTGAACGGTTGAGATTTGAGTTAAAGGTTGTCTCCTAGAATGTGTGGATCTCAATAGGCCGAGTTTGAGGTGGAAGCCGAGCTACCTACAAATAAGTCCCAGGGTGGGTGACCACCGTAGGACCCTTCGACGATCAAGTTAGAGCCGAGAAATATTGGCAGAGTAGTGGCTTATTGGAGTTAAATTGTGTTACTTGGGTTGTCTGAGAGAGGGTTTTTATAGTGGTCGCATTGAGCGAGCATGTGCGAGATCTTCGCCATCAGTTATGCCCCTGACGTTACGCCTGCGTGAATGATGGGATCCTTCCATTAATGACGGAATCCGCTCATTAATGTGGGATGTGCCAGCGTGGGACGCGGGACGTGTGGCGGCGGATATCTCGCCTTGGCGAGATACGCGGAGTCGTTGCAGAGGCGCTTGGGCTTTGCGTTCTCGGTTGATCGGGAGAGCTGGGGAGGCTTAGCTCGCCGGATGGCTCGGAGACGAGCCGGGAGGCCGAGAAAGCTCACCTCTGCAATAGTTCGGAGGTGAGCAAAAGAGGAGGGGTGCAAGTTTGACTGCAAGATTGCTCGTGGGTAAGAAGTGGAGTGTCCACACTGATTTTAGCTCGGTATCCCCCAGGAGTCTAGTGGGCTGTCGCGGGTGACACGTCATTTGCCATGTGTCGTGATCTGAGGAATTCTCACTTATGAGCATCATCAAATCAATGGTCACAATCGGCTACCAGACAGTATAAAAAAGGGTTTTGGTGTTGGTGTTTGTGCGGTCAAGATGCTCTAAGAGCACCATAATAGTAGGGAGGAAAATAACAAGGGTTCAGAATCTGCTGTAAAGTGCTTTTTATATAGGAAAATGTTATTTGTGAATGCCGTAAGAAAACGAGAACCCGATAATTTTATTTATATTATAACCCTTTATTTATATCGAAAGAGAGCATAAAAAAATAAGGTAATAGATTAACCTATAAAATGAAAAATAAGTAATTCAAATTTGACCTCATAGATAAGGTAATAGATCTTGATTAATGAAACAGTCTCATAATCAATAATATAAAAACAGAATCAATCACAATCATTTCTATCTTTAATAGCCCAACAACAACAATAACTGAGCCTTTTATTCCAAGCATATGGGGTAGGCTACATGAACCAATATAAGAATCACGCCGGGTCCAGCACATGAATCCTCCGCCTCCACTCACTCCTATCGAACAATATATTTTCATTGACGCCTTTGGAAATCATATCGTTTCGTATCACCTCCATCCATATTTTCTTCGGTCTCCCTTTAGCCCTTTTGCCATTTCCCATATCGAAAGTATCTATTCGTCGAACTGGTACTTCCATAGGTCTGCGTCGCACATGACCAAACCATCTTAACCGGTTTTCCCGCATCTTCTCCTCCACAGGTGCTACACCAACTTTTGCACGAATATCCTCATTTCGCACCTTATCTTTTCTAGTGTTACCGCATATCCAACGAAGCATGCGCATCTCCGCTACGTGCATCTTCTGTGTATGATGCTTCTTAGGAGCCCAGCATTCTGTACCATATAATAAGGCAGGCCGAATAGCGCCCCGATAAAATTTCCTTTTCAATTTTAACGGAAAGTTACGATCACACAAAATCCTGTTGCACTCTTCCATTTCAACCAACCAGCTTGGATCCTTTGATTAACATCACTATCGATCTCCCCATTCTTTTGGATGATGGAACCTGGATATCTAAACTGGTCGCTCGGTGATATCTCTTGCCCTTCCAATGTTATTCCAATATGATTTTGACTTCTCTGTGTACTAAATTTGCAATGCATATATGTTGTCTTGGAACTGCTCAATCTGAACCCCCAAGATTCCAATGTTTGCCTCCATAATTCCAATTTGGCATTAACCCCTGCTTTCGTCTCATTTACTAGAACAATATCATCGGCGAATAGCATACACTAAGGTATCTCATCTTGGATAGTTCTAGTAAGCTCATCCATCACGATGGTAATCATGAATAGACTTAATGCAGATCCTTGAAGTAAACCAATTATAATCGGAAAATCACTCGTTAGGCCGCCGCAAGTTCTAACATTTACCACTACTCCATCGTACATATCCTTGATTATGTTAATATACTTGACGGGGACCCCCTTCTTCATCATTGTCCCCCATAATACCTCTCTAGGTATCTTGTCGTACGCTTTTTCTAAATCAATAAATATCATATGCAAATCTCTTCTCCTCTCTCGAAAACGCTCGGCAAGTTGACGAAGCAAATGAATAGCCTCTGTCGTCGATCGTCCAGGCATGAACCCAAACTGGTTATCTGTTATCTTAATATTTTTTCTTAGCCTGTGTTCAATCACTCTTTCCCAAAGTTTCATGGTGTAACACATAAGTTTTATTCTACGGTAGTTTGAGCAATTTTGAATGTCACCCTTATTCTTGTAGATAGGTACAAGGATACTTTTCCTCCATTCATTTGGCATCTTTTTTGTCTGCCAAATCTTATTAAACAAATCTGTCAGCCATTTAACGTCTATTTCTTCTAAGCATCTCCAAATCTCGATAGGAATCCCGTCAGGACCAACCGCTTTTCTTAAACTCATTCTGTTCAAAACTTTTTTAACCTCAGGTAGTCTTATTTTACGCATGAAATCACGGTTTATATCTTGAAATTGAATGACAAGTCTATCCAAATTCTTAGTAAAGCTCTCATTGAATAATTTGTCAAAATAATCTCTCCATATTTTCTTGATATTCTCATCTCGAACTAAAACCTTCTAATTTTCATTTTTGACACACTTCACCGCACATAAGTCTCTAGTCTTCCTTTTCCGCATCCGAGCAATCCGGTATATATCATTTTCAGCCTTTTTAGTGTCTAATTTCTCGTACACCTCCTTATAGACTTTAGATTTAGCTTTCCGAACAGCTTTCTTAACTTCCTTTTTAGCTATTTTATATTTCTCAAATCTCTCCATAGCTCTACTTTTCTTCAAATCTTTATAAGAATCCCTTTTAATTTTAATAGCAGGCTTTACTTCTTCATTCCACCATGATATGTTCTTAGATGGTGGAGCACCACCTCTCGACTCACCAAGTAGATCTCTATCTACCATTTTGATACAACTAGCCATTTTGTTCCATATTCTGTCTGAATCATCTTCCGACTGCCAATCCGCTTCTTAGACTACATGATCTATAAAAGCCTTTTGGTTATCTTCTTTCAATCGCCACCATTTAATTCTAGAATCTACTTTACGTCTAATCTTTCTAGGTCCTCTTCTAAATCAAAAATTTAGAACTAAACGTCTATGTTGAGTGGTCACACTCTCACCTGGCACCACCTTACAGTCGATACACCAATCTCTATCTATTCTTCTCGTTAGAAAAAAGTCTATTTGACTAGCACTTGATCTGCTCCTAAAAGTGATTAGGTGGGACTCTCTTTTCCTAAACCAGGTGTTTGCTAAGACCAAGTCATAAGATAAGGCAAAATCTAGAATCGAGTCACCTATTTCATTCCTTTGTTCATAACCAAAACCTCTATGGATAGTATCAAACCCACTACGACTAGTACCTACATGTCTATTGAGATCACCACCAATAAATAACTTCTCTCCACTAGGTATACTTTGCACCATCTCGTATAAATTCTCGCAGAATAGACGCTTACTAGCGTCATCAAGATCTATCTGTGGTACATAAGCACTAATAATATTAAGGATCTCTCCACCTAGAATAAGCTTAACTAGTAAAATTCTATCATCTTTTCTCCTAATCTCAACTACATCCTCAAGCAACCGTCTATCTATGATTATACCTACCTCATTACGATTTTTATCTCTACCCATATACCAAAACCTATAACCCCAAGTGTTTATGACTCTACTCTTTTCACCTATCCACTTAGTTTCTTGCAAACACATAATACCAACTCTCCTTCTAATCATCATCTCCACTAATTCTATTAGTCTACCCGTAAGGGAACCTATGTTACAGGAAGTTAGACGGATCCTATGAAACCCTTGCTTATTTGTCACTACACCCGGGGTCCGATATAGCGCGCCGTTTCTGGACGACGACCTAAAAGCCCTTGCATACTTAACACTACACCCGGGATCCGATGTAGCACGTCGCTGAATAGAGGACGCCCCAACGATATTCTTTAACAGCCCAAGCATTTTTTTTCTCCTCTTGAAATTATTTGTCATTAACTCCCTAGCTAAGATAGGCGGTTTAAGAGTCTTAGAGAGACGCTTAGATCTTGCTTGGTGGGAATTTTTAGGATTCTTTAGTCAATGGTCAAGAAATAAAGTTCGCACTTAGCATATTAAATAATTAATTAAAAAGGAAAGCCCGAACTTGGTTCCTTTAAGGAGGTTTTTCACTGTTCTATATCCGCAATCCACTAGAAATTGAGGTCTTAGCTGAGTTAGAACTTAAAGATACCGACAATATCGATTGATATGATTGTAGATAGAGGCCTAAGAGTCTTTAGGAGAGGCAAAAAGAAACTCTGATCAAGCTTATTGGGAATCTTTTAGGATTTGTTAGATAATATCAACAATTACAGTCCATACCAAAATTTTAATTAAGGGCATTAACTAATTCTTAAAATAAAAAAAAAAAACTATGCTTGTTCATCATCGTTTTCCACCATAGATATTTATAATCCATTAGAAATTGAGATCTTAGTCAAGTTAAATTTTATTTTACTTAGGAAAGACTTGATAAACAAAAATTAAGAGCAACACTATGAGTGAAAACATCAATCCACCAAAATTATATTCACATATAAAGCTGGGACTAGGATCATCTGCTATGGGGAAATAATAATATTGGTGCTCTTATCCAATCCTGACCATATATTATAAATGCAAGGCACGTGTAAGACACTCGTATCCTAACCCTGCCCGTTTTACGCTAATCTTGACCGTTGATTTTGATAGGGAGAAATTCTCGACCGTTGATTTTGATAGAGGTAATAGCAGGGAATGAACAATAGCAGGGACTCCGAATCCATGAAACCTGAAATGTAGTAGCAGGGCTCACTGTATTAATGCCATTGACTTCCCCTTTTCCAATTCAAGGGTGAAAAAAGAAGACTTGCAGCATCACAAGACCTTGTTGTGAAAGTAAATAGGAAATTGCCAAGCTCCTTCCTTATTCCTACAAGAGATGTTCATAATTGAATGAGACCAAAACAAAACTTAGATTTGTCTATAGCTCTATACTAGCATGCATTGATGTGTATCAAAAAGCGCAAAATATCATCACATCCACAACTTTTTTCGGTCACAAACAAGACAACAGACAACCAAAGAGGGAAACAACATGTAAGACAATGATGCATCCTTGCAACAGCTTCCTACGAGGTTCCATGATTTGCTGAACCTGGACAAAATGAGGTGCCAGGCACATGCATATTTATGTCTGTCTGAATCAAGATGTGCAGCTGTACAGCTGTAGAAACCATGGCCCGGTGTTTGCAAATCCAGACCTTTGGATTCCTTTTCGGACCTCACACCACCATATCCCCGTGTTTCACGGTGATATGGAGCGTCGAATTTACATAGCAAGGTGTTTGAGTTTACCTCGTATTCTCTGATCCCTGGGAGTTGGGCCGGTTCATGACAATCTTGAGCTGGCTCACAGGTTGTTTGGAATTATCAAATGTTCTCTTTTTACAAGAGACGGGTCAGGACAATCTTGAGCCGGCTCGACCCTATGATGAGACGGCTCAAGTGAAGTATGAGACGGCTCATAACATGTCTGGAATTACAAATTTGTCTCTAATCGTATGAGACGGCTCAAGGTAAATTTGAGCCGGCTCGAAATCTCTTGGGCTGAATTCTGGGCAGTTTCGGGAATTCTATTTCTAATCCGATTTGCCTCATGCTTTATATATTGTAGTTTGTAGCTCTAATTAGGTTAACCCTTTTGTAATCAGAATTAAGAGAGACGAAGCTAGGAATTTTTTGTTAGGGATTTTGTAAGAGCCCATCCACCGTTGTAATCCTCCATATTTGTTCAATCAGTAAACCTTCTCCATAGACTGTGATTTTTCCCGTAAGGGTTTTCCACGTAAATCTTGTGTCTTTTGGTTTGTGTTCTATTACTATTACTTTTGTTTATTTGGCCGCTTCTCTATATCGTTTGTTATTACTTCGAGATCGTATTTGCCGCAACACAAGGAAAATAACGGACGCAGGGATCCTGACCCAATTCATTTTGCATTTATAATGTTAGTGCAGAAGCTACTCGTTCCTCATGGTACTCGGAAAGCAGCATCAACTGTCTGATTGTTAACTCTTCAATTTTAATGGAAGTACGAAAAAATCAGAAAATAGCTGGTGTCTCTAGATTTATAATAAGATTTACATGGCTACCATGTATTCAGCGCTAAAATAGCAATGTACGTAAGTACCATAGAGAAATTTACTCTTATTCATTTTCATATTTACTTGGATTATCTAAAATGCAGAGACATTAAGGATTATGTGGTCTTTATGCTGTAAGCCGTCAATTTCAACATTTTTCACATAAATACATTGAGATGAAAAATAGTATTTTGCCTTTTTCTACTCCTTTCTTTATTTTTATTTGAGTTTAGGCCAAAAAGGAAACCGATAATATATTGTAAGGATTATCCAACTAAATGGTGGAAATATTGTTGAAATATGGCTTTATCATTTAGTGTCTTGGTACCCTCCTATAACAATTGACATATATATTTCTCTATAAATAATGCTAGGTTACTATGCATGTTCTATGCATGTGATAAATTAAACAATTTGGCTTCCAGCGAAGGAGAAATGTGACCATCAAAGTCATAGTAGAGAGTTTTTCTCTCTCTTTATAAGCATGTATGCATCAATTTTTCATGTGATGTACACTTTTGATCGCTGTAACGACCCTGAAGTCCCTGTACATTTGTAACAGTTCTATATTATATAAAGGGTATTTCTATTTCTAGTTCTGAGTTATAGGTTATTCAAGTTAAGTTTAAGCAAGAAACAGCTTATCACTCGTTGGTTAATACTCTCCATTGTTGTACCATATTCTGCATGTTCGAATCCCATCAGTCTCAATATTTGGAGATACCAAACGTTGTAACAGAAACAGATAATATAAATGATATCTTTAAACCAATTTAAAACCCTGGCATGAACCCTGAGACGATCGGCTGAAGTGGGGCCGCCCAAACCATAAAACTGGCGGCCAGATTGGGGCCAATTGGGTCCGTGCTCCGTCCGTGCATCCTTTCAGTTCCCTACTATCCATTTTAATACTTTAAAACATCCGCAATTAAATAGAGAACAGAAAAACCCTTCTCCTATCCAATTTACACCCTTTTTAATTCAATTTTTAATTATCTTCTTAACAACCTCTAATCGTATCTCCCTTATAAGTATCTGGTCCATTTTCGTGGTTCCCCGAAGTTATTCCGAAAATAGCATCCCAAAATACTATCTCTCAAGTCACACTCTAACCAAGGAAATTAAGCACTCAAGTCCAAACTCGTTCCTTTACATCGTAGGTCTCAGTTCTTCAAACCGAAGCTACTTATCTCCTATTCCTCACTCGTACGAGTATGAACGGTTCGAGTAAGTCCCTCTTGATTTCTCCTCTCTTTCTTCTTCTTTCCTTAAATACGATCTTAATATATCATCGAATCATTTTAAACTCATCTATGTCTAATATATATCATGCCAGCATTATTCTTCACCACATGAAATTTTGATAAATAAATTATCCCTAGTTTTAGTTATCACATATCAAGAATTATCATAACTTATAATCTATTTGTTTTTTATGTGTACTCATGAAAAGGCCTGTGTGTGTACATTTACTATTCATGTACTACTAAATTTCTTTATATTTGACATGAGTTTTGTTAAACAAAATTTTAGATAATATGTAATCTAGATCATGCACGAGTAAGGACATACCCCACATGCACACATATAAAATCATAACACGTTTATGTCCACTTTTCTTAATAAACAAAATTTCATTAAAATACCCTCAAGTTAAAATACGGTTTTATCAACCTTCATTTTATCTTTTGCAAATACGTCTCTACAACTCTCGTTAGGAGACCCGTTTATGGATAATGCGAATTATCGCACGTCCTGAAGATAGTAGAGTGAGTTGCAGAATTTCTCACGGAGAATTCGGTCTCGAAAGGAATAAAATACGGTTTTAAAGAAAATACGGATTTTTACTGCAAAGTGAATAAATTAAAAATAACTTAATTCATATATATTCGATTTTTTTAAAGGAAAAAAATTTGTGAAAATTAGATTTTTTTTCTAAAACGAAAAGATTAAAGTTTTTAAGAAAATACTCTCAAGTTTTCAAATGATGGATTTTTCATTAAAACGCCATAAACCTTTAAAAGTTAGGTTTTGACACTAAAATATCACAAAATATAAAATACTTTTTATAAAATTAAAAAACTCATGACTTTCTAATTAACATGTTTTTATAAAAAAATGCCCTCGAGGTTTATTTTTTAAAAAATTAAAACATTTTACATAAACCCCTCGAGAAATGCAAACATGTAAATACATATAAACAACTTGATAAATATTTAAGTATTTTAGATTAATAATAGGTTAAGCGGTACCAATTCTCTAGGCCTTAGGCAGCCGGAGAAAGTGGGTGCTTGCCTATTTAGTTTAGATAACACTGCAAATCAAAGTGATTATCGCTGGCTATCGTCTTTGAAAAAGTCAAAAATCTTGCTACCCATGTGCGGTGGTTGCCCGATTGTTCTCAAACTTAAGAATTTCAAAAGATAAATCTTTTTAATAAGATATGTTTAGAACTTGAAGCTCTAATTCGAACTTGACTTGAATTCCAATCTAACTTGAATTCAAACTCGACTTGAACTTGAACACTTGACTTGATTTGACCTGAACCATGAATATTACTTGAACTTGAAATGAATACTTGAATACAACTTGAATCTGAACTTGTTCTCTTTATATTCATGAATTCGGTTAATACCTGTAAGCTTGATCTAGACAATAAAATATGCGAGGATAAGGGGTAGATTGGTAAGGAACGGAAGTCGTGGCATGAGAAGTCACTTTAAAAGACATCTCTTGAATATGCTTTTGCTGTTGTTCCATGGGATTTGACGAAACTTTATATTCTCTTATCTCTTTGGTCCATGGGGTAAGCTGGACTACTCTTGTATATACGCATACTTTCTTTATTAAATTACAAACAATCACGTTAGAATAGTATAATCATATTCATATACCTGTCATACTTGAGATTCCTTTACATACACTCTTACTTGTTCGTTACTACTTGGATTCCTGTTCATTTTTACATACACATTATTACTTTTTTTTTTGGAGACTTACCGAGTGCTAGTTCACTGACGACATTGTAGACAAGCTTTGCAATCAAGATATGATTTTAAACCGGGCGGAAGTAATGAATTTCAAAAACCAAGAGAGCAAAAGCATGCACACATAGAATTATGAACAAAGAATAAAACTTGATACAAACTAGAAAGCTAAAAACAAGAATTTGGCGTGCTACAACCTTTGTAGCGCATTAGTCACCTCTCCTTGGACTCCGGCTGGTCTTTACGAAGTCCGAAATAAGCTTGCTCGATGATCTCCTCGACGAATATGATCCACCCTTAGTTAACTCCAACACAAGTTTTAGTTTCAAATTGATCTTATCAAAATGAAGTAACCCACTAATTAAACTTGCTAAGAATGATCAGTAGGAGATATAGAATAATTAGCTCAATTAATTTTTCTATTTTCTTTTTTCATTTCTCACTTGAAAAAAATTAAGACAAGAAGAAAACCATGGTGATGAGATGAGATGAAGAAGAAAATGATAAAGTTCAATAATATGAACTAGAAAACAAAAATGAGTCATCAATAAAACACCTCATGAATTTTACAACCATCTTAAAACATGACTTATTCTCATTCTCATTTCTATCATATAAGTCTTATACTCTCATCTTACATGTATCATCATGTATGTCACATTATTTATATCAAATATAAATATTATTAACGAAGAAAATAATAAGGTAAGCATGATATTAGTTAATATATCAATATATCAATATATATATATATATATATTCAATTATTAAATCAACACTTGATTTAATAATCCGGTTATATCATATATATACCGGCTAATATCATTAAACAACTGATTACAATACGTGTATCAAATACACGTATTTAATCGAACTACTGCACGTATCCATATACGTGCCCTACACGTTTCGCATATGCTGGGAAATCTCTGTGTCAGACTCTAAAAACTCGACAATACGCTAGCAGTAGATTAGGATCATATTCATAACCCATAAGCACGTCAACGGTACCAGCTGCACGTAACGGCTATCCAGGTATTGATCGAAAGAATGTCAACGAGTAAGCTCATCTAATGTAACATTTCAGAAAAATAAAATATTATTTTGGGAATTTATAAAATTAAATAATAAATATTATGAATATTTTATTAGTGCGGTATAATTAAATACCGATAAATTTGGAAATATTTGGAAAATTATAGGAATTTCTGAAATGAGGGTGTTTTATATGATTTAAGCAAATTATAAATTCTTATAATTAAATATATTCCATTTATATGCTAATCGCGATTAAATATCACTAATCGTGCATTAAGCTTATTTTGTGCATGTGGCATGCACCAAATCATTTTTCACATTTTTACATTTCCTACCATAGTCTTTTCTTTTTATCATGCATGGTTTGTTCTTTATTTAAATGAAAGGAAAAGATAAGAAAAGATAAGAAAAGAAAATAGTAAAGAAATGGGTATGGGTAAGAGAGAGAGAGAGAGGGGGTGAGGGGTCAACCTTGGACCATGGCTCATTATTCTCACTTCACCATCTTCATTTTTTCTCCTTCTCTTTTCCCATGGCAGCCCTCCACCTCCTCCCTCCTCTACCTCCTCATAACTCCATGAAAAACTCATCAAAACTTGATCTCCACTTCATTAAAAACATGCAAAAGCTCCCTACAAGCACTTTGGACCAAGAAAAATCGGATTTTAAGCACTTGGGGCAACTCAAGAAAATTCTTGAGTTGCCAAATGAGGTAATCGTTTAACCATTAGTGTAGTATTTAGTTTACTTTAGCTTCTATGCATGTTTAGAAGTGTTTTGATATGGTTTAGTGATCTTTGAAAATTCCAAGTTGAGAATTAGGGGTTTAAATTGAATCCAAAGGTGAAATTTAGGCTTAATAGTGACCTTAAACCCCTTTAGGGATTGTATAATGGACCAAACCAAAGGCTAAACCCTCTTAACCCAAACATAGAAACCCCGATATCGGGAAATTGTGGGATTTGTGATGAGAATTGGAGATCTGCTAACACCCGGAGCCTCTGAAAATTATTTAGCAAACACAGTGAGTAGTGCAGGCATCCTAGATGATAACCCCAAGACCCGAGACCCCAACACCACTTCCTGGCCGCAATTAAATTCATTCTGGCCGCAATTTGCGGCCAGGTTAGGTGATCATGGACTCGTGTTTGTTCTGTGGCTCCTATGTCAGTAAACCAGACCCTACACATATGCAAAATTGGCTAATATGGCCCAGGGTAAAATCTGAAAGAGTTTTACATTGTTTCTGATTTCGGTTTTGCGGATTCTGTTAACTTGAACTTGGGTATTTGTGTTTTAACTCGATAGTTTGACGTTTGTACATCGACATCGAGAATTTGTTTTGCCTTTCTTGCACGCATAGATCATAGGTTTTAACCTATGTGTGATACGCGTGCCGATTTGATTTTCGTGCGCGATTTCTATTTACGATGTCATGTGTTATATATGTAGGTACCCCCTTCACGTGGACTTCGGACGATGAAGAAGAGGATGGTGATATCGACTTCGATAAGCAAGGATCAAGGTGAGTAAATATATATCTACAGGGGAAGTCGGGTGGATGGCGTATAGCACCCCCGCAGTTCGTAGTGTAGTATACAAATATGTTATATATGATTACAATTATGTGTATTGTATGACTAGATGATTATCTAGATAGATCTTAGGAGATCATGGATTAAATTTTAGTATAATTGAATGATAGTGCCGTTAGTTAGTGTTAGTTGCGAACCCTAGAATAAGGTTTACACTCACACACACACACTCGCATGCATTTTATTTTCTTATGCGTATATGGGGATATGTATATATATACATATGGGTATGAGACTATGTGTGTGTGTGTGTATGTGTATACATGGATTATGAGGATAGTATATAGTATTTGGAGATGAGTCGACGTGATTGGGCACGATGCCATGAGATCGGTGATGTGTTTTGGTTCGTATTTTGAGATACGACATGATTTTATAGCGGATCTTTAGGCGATATGTTTTCAGACACACGCATATATATTATTGATGGTATCAGTATGTACTAGACGTAGATCAGTACCCAGCTCATGATATGTGATGATAAGGATACCAGTTGAATAATGAGATAAATGTGATATTTGACCAGTACCCAGATTTAGGACGCCGTACGATGGATTTACCGTACGAGCTATATTGATGATAGATCCGCACTCTTGACTCGAGAATATCATATGATATATATTGTATCGTACGCGATACTATTGAGGCGAGATCACCGACTACTATATATATATATAGATCGACTCAGATTTAGGTGGATTTCCTTACTCTTTCGATTTGTCTGTTAGTTTAGTCCTGTAGTTTATTTGTAGATGTTAGACTAGAGTCGAGTCATATTCATTTCAAAACTAACAAATCGTAAGTAATTTTAAAGACAGGTCAAGAGATTCTACGGATATTTCAAAGAACGTACATTTTCTTAAAAACACCATAGCCTTTATTTTTCTAAACACCACGATTCGTGTTATTTCAAATGTTAAAACCGTATGGCTCATAAATATTAATGTAGATTTCTTATATGTTGCGTTATTATTCATATTCCGCATATTCTTATTATTCGCATCGCATTGCATGCTTACTTGTGTTTTAGTAATTATTATGAAACCCATGTTGTCAGGACACCAGCACCATTACCGATGATGCGTATGCTCCATGTACACCTGCTTGCCGGCTCACACACATCATCATCGGTAATTGCCATGTCACATACACTCTAGATAATATTATTTCATTGACATAGCCACTATTCATTAGTATAAATTGTTAGCTGATAGTTTTGACATGGTACTAGTGCACTTGGTTTTATATGATAGCTTAGACATTGCATTTATTACTGTGATTTCCATGCATATTTATATATTTATTTGCCATGACATTATGGGCCAGTCCGGATTGCCGGAGCCCAATAATATAGAATTCATTGTTTATTTACCCTTGATTTGGATTTCAGATTTCCATGAGATTTCTGGATTTGGAGAAACCGCAAAGATTTTATAAACTGATTATCATTTTAAAATGAAAGTTGCGGTTTTCTCATGATATGATTTTAGATATGTCCATCATGAGTTTTCTCGTCTCTTGAGCGATATCATACACCCGATTCGAGGAGGAGGAGGAGGAACCGTCTGTGGGTGCATGGTGGACCCGGTGCGGTACCCCGGGACGAGAATGTCGCAGATGATGGCGTTGAGCCTGAGACAGGGGAGCACTACTGACCGGTAATTTTATTGTGAAGCGTCGGATATCCGGAGGATACCTACGTGGTCTTTTATTTGAGGATTTGGGCCAGTCCGGATAGCCGGAGCCAGAGATATCGAGATTTGAGATTTATATTTTGTGTCGATGATTGACACTGATTTTCTGCAAATTTCATTGATGATACTCGATTTTATACAGAAATCTCATTGAGATAAGAAAGCAGTTTCCACATTTAGATGCATTCTGTTTTCATGCATTCATACATCATATTTATGAGGCACTGATACGAGCACATGGGATTACACTTATGAATAGATGTTTACCCTTGCCACCTTATCATGCTTCAGACTATATCATTTTTGAGGATATTACTGATCGTAATGACCTAGGATTGATTCATACATACGATTTCTGCTCTGTGATGTTTTCTACTCACGAGTTGGCAACTCACCCCCGTCGTGCCCCAGTTTCTTGCAGGTTTTACCGTACAGGTTCGTTGCGGCTTTGCCAGCACATTACTTCATTCCGGGTGATTGCTTTGGTAGGTGGGTCCACTCGCATCGTGGCCACCATTGTACCTTTTATTTATATTCAGTTGTATCTAGTAACTCCATCAACCAGACTTGTATATTTATTTCAGACTTAGAAAACCAGTTGTGTATTATTTCAACCTTAGAGTCGCGCGTTGTAGTATTATAGTTTTTTTTGATGATTTTGAGTTTCCTTTTGAGTTTTGATTCTCGCCCTTCGGTGTTGTATATTATATCGGTTGCATGGTTGTGACCATCAATTGGCGAAGAGCTAGCTCCCGCTTGGGGATCCCTTTATATAATATGCATGTTATATCCCTTTTGGGGCCAGTATTTACAAAGAAAACTCTGCCGAAATTTTCAGAAAAGACTTGAGATTTTAAAATGCATACTTCGGCTTATGCTATTAAAACCACTTGCTTTAAAAACAAGTTTTCTTCACTTCTTCTTTAAAATGGTTTAGATTTCTGGGATTCTTGACTTACTTGAATTAGACGGGGTCCTATAAATTTCATATGATTCAAGTGTCAGTCACGTGCTATTTCGGGTCGTGACATCTAAACCCTGCAAAGTCTATCAGAGACATTACGATACAGTCCAGTCTCTTCGTCCAAGAGTATCGCATATCAAGTCTAGTGTTTGGAATCTGTCAGACGCCAATAACTTGATAAGTCGTGTGACAGAAGACTCATAACCAACCGGAGATACAACTGATAATACTTATCAGTTTATCTCTAATGAGATGGCCATCGACTTATGGTTATAGTTATATCATACACAGCGTGACATCAACTCCATATACCGGGAGAGACGAACCCCTTCGACCGCTCACTGCCTCCACGTGCTTGGGATTATATCCAACAAAAATTTGTTTGCACAACTCCTTTGAGCTATGATAGGGTAGAAGTCTAAGTATAGTGGGAACACACATGAGACACTATGGCGATCTCAGGTCTTAGGGATTACCCTGTACTCATGTCACAAGAGAACTGCTATCTGACATTATTATATTACCAACTAGGAGTTCTTGGTGAGTCCGTCCAGTGTAACTCATCCAATGAGCACTTGTATACAATCCTCGTTGTCAAATACCAATAGCTATAGGATCAACTATCGCCCTCCAACCGGGCCAGAATACACACTAATCTAAATTGGAGTATCGATATCCAGTCTCGATACTTCTACAACTAGGGACATTTAAGGATGTACTTATCAACTAACTAGGCCCCACTACTATGATCTCCATCATTGTTCTGGTAGTCAAGCAAAATCCTCGGGCTTTATCTCATGTCTAAACGATATGTGATAGTGAATAAAATACATCACATGAAAGATAAAGATAAACCAGATAGCATACTATCATTTCAAGTAAAATTGCTCTCTCATATAGGTTCTCTTTCAATTACAATAATTGACTTGAGGGCGCCTATATTCAACAGACATTCCTCTCTATTTCTTTTCCTTGGAATGGTCGTTAGGAGGATAGGATTCAGAGGAGATCGAGTCAAGTCAGGAGGACTTCGATCAGCTTACTGCTCAGCCAGACTACTAGTTTTCTTTTCTGCACTTATTTTCAGTATGTCATTATTTAGGCACTTTTCAGTTATTGTATTTTTTAGTTCAAACATCTGTACTATGAAATTTGAATGTAAATAAAGCTTCCGTTGAATTTTAATTACCCTTGTTAATTCTTGCATGATCTTATATTACTTAAAAACGCTTAACGAATTTTTTAAGGGAAAGGAACTGTAAGGTTCCTATGCACGACAGCAAGGTTTCGGGAGGCATCGTCCATACCATTTTCAAAATTTTGTCATGCTAAAGAACTCTAACCTAGGATGTTTAACTAGAGAATCATACGAAACATATTATAAACTACTTTACAAGTAAGTGAATTAGAAATACAACCTTTGTAGACCGGTCCTTCACTTCAATAGCTCCGTGTAGTAGTCCCTTCGCTCCAAGTAGTGATCTTCCAGACTCTAGCATGGCTTCAAAAGGTGAAAGGAATGAGCTTGCGCCAAGTCTTCGAGGCCGAAGATGATCTACGTCGAGGAGACACTAACCCAAGCTACTACTTCACTAATGAGAGATTAGTGAAGCTAACACCCTAAACTAAATGGTTAATCTAGTAGAGGATGATGAAGTAGGTGTTGGGGTAAAAATTTACATCCCGGTTGACCAAGTCCAAATCAAAGTCAACCCAAAGCCAAGTAGGCCCAAGCCCAGGTCAAGTGGGCCAATGCCCGGGTCGAGCCCGAGCATGAAGCAGTTGGGCCCTCTAAGCCAAAATAAAAATTTTGTAATAAATAATTTTGGTGTATTTTTTTATGAATAAATGTAAGAAAGTTGGCATAAAGCCAAATTTTTGTAAAACCCATGGCTCATGTGCAAAACAAATGAGCACATGAGGCATGTGTCACGCCCCGCTTCCCAGTATACGGCAGAGGACGCGACGAGGCCGCTACGTATTTATTGTGAAGTAAACACGTTAAGCGTATCTAAGCAATATAAATATAAATGCACAAGAGACAAGATATAATAAAACAACAACTTTTATTTATTCACATTCTTTTTACAATACATGGAAAAGTAAATACATAGAATAAAGCGATGCCTAAACAGTGGCATAACAGAAATATAAAGTACTGAAAGGAAATGTGTACAATGAACTAAAGCTCTGGGTCTTCAGTAAACTGGTCCAAGTCTTCAGCGCTGGGATCGATCTCTGGAAGATCCAAATCAGCTGACGACATTTAAAGAAGAAGAAAGAGAGCGTCGTCAGCGAACAATCACTCGGTATGTCCCAAAGATAAGGGAGAAATAAAGTAGACAGAAAGAGAAGGTAGCTTTTAAAGTTGTATTATATGATTAACGCTGTTGTTTGTAGCTTGGTACAGAACGACGCCAGTGTATACGCGAGGAGTCTCTATATGCTAGAGACTAGGGCAAAAGGAAGTACAAGGAACCGTTATGCCACGGTACAACAGCGATATGATTCAAGTTAGGTGTCTTAATTTTACAGTCTCGTGCCACTTATACCACCTTCCGTACCAATCTACTCCTTAAACCCCGCGAAGTATTGTTTGTATTGTTTGTGTTGTATTGTAACTTGTATTGTCTTGTATAGATGGATGACTTGCCGAAACCAAGATATCAGTAAATGGATGTAACTGGAGAATCATGTAAAATGGAAATATATCCATGGTTTGGTTCAGTCAATACAGATTAAATAGTTTGAATATATGTATTCAAGGATTCATGTTGGATTGTAAATTTTAGATTATACTTGAATCATATTCAAGTCAGATTATTAATGAGACTCAGTTTCAGTCAGAACAATTATAAAAGAAATTGAAGTCCTGATTGTTTTGATATTATTGGTGACCACTGCATATGGGTGGCAGGATTTGTGTCTTTTTAAAAAACGATTACCGTATTGATAACACCGTTGTTAAGTTGTCTGCCTTAAATAGGCAAGCACCCACTTCTCCGGCTTCCTGAGGCTTAAGAGATTGGTCCCGCTTAAACCTATGTTTACTAGGCTCCTTAGGGTAATTTATAGAACTTGAGCGGTTTTTATGTAAAAATACTTTTGTATAATTTTCAAAACCCCAAGTATTTAATTATCATTTTTAGAGTTGTCATAGATGTAGATTTTATATTTGTGAAATTTCTAGTGAAAATATCCTAATTTCCTAATATAGGGTATTTAATTGTAATATTGAACTTGTATGGAATTTATGGTATTTTAATGTAAAGTGATTCTTGTGATTTTTAGAAAAATTGGTTTTTTTTATATTATTACAAAATAGATATTTTAATGATACATATATATGTTTATATAAAAATAATTTTATTATATATTATATTTCTAGAAATACCATTTTCTTAAGATTTTCGTATTTTAAATCTCTCGAGACCGTATGCTCCTTGCGGAGGTCTGCATATCGCTCTACTAAGTCCAGAGATGTGCGATAATCTGCACCATCCCAGTCGGGTTACCCAAAATGGGTTGTAGCGGCACTTTGCAAAGATTTGTAAAAATACTTAATCTTTTAGAAAACGGTTTTATTAATTCATGGTATTTATTTGAAATGTTTCGTTTTTCCGTATTCTATGTTCCCAAAAGGTATTGTGCTATGTTACATATGAGTGTTGTGAGGAGGTAGGTCATTACCTCGTGATCTACTTAAAGGTATAGAAAGTTTGTGATGTTTAAATGTTGAAATGAAACTATATGGTATTTTAGTAAAAAAGTACGGTAAAAGTTACAAAATGAATTAGATTGTCGTGAAACTTGATCAACATGTTTATTAATATTTAATAGTCAATATGTAAGAGTTTTGTGTGAATGTATTTAAGAAAATGTTGGATTTTTAGAAATAACCGAATCAGAAATCGGTTTAACTCCGGTTCTGTCGGGTTTTGAAATTTCGTATTTTTTAGAACAAGATTAGAGAAGAGGGAGGGGGACTTACGAGCTTAGAAGTTAGGTATGAGGAAAAGGAAACGGGAGGAGGCACCGGTACATCGTTTCGTCGCCGGAAACTCCTAGGGTTATCGCCGGAAAACTCGTCGGAACTTCGCCCTTCGCTACTTCAAAAGTACACTAAGGCTCTTGGAAATTTCTTGAGAGTTTTGCTCAGAATTTTGGAGTGGTGGGTTGTGTGTATGGGTTGTATTTATAGGGTAAGGTTAGGGTTAGGGTAGGTGAAAGGTTGAAATGAAAAAATGTGATAAAATGTATTAAAATGTATTAAAAGTGGAGTAATTGGTGTTTTAAAGAGTCTCTATTACTGGTCTAGGGATTTAAACTATGCAGGTGTGCATGGGATCCCAAAAGTCATAACTTCCATGTTGATGACTCGGCGGTCCGGCAGCGGCGGCCCGAGTCGGCCTGTCCGCCGGCCGATTCGGCCGAGTCCGGCCGAGTCAGGCAGTCAGAAGGTCCCCCGTCGGTTGGTTATCTCACTGGTGCGGTTAGTTTACAGGGTGTAGTAGGGGTTTT
The DNA here is from genome assembly GCA_030015575.1 of Agapanthus africanus. Taxonomy (NCBI): domain Eukaryota; kingdom Viridiplantae; phylum Streptophyta; class Magnoliopsida; order Asparagales; family Amaryllidaceae; genus Agapanthus; species Agapanthus africanus. Next base: position 50,617,298 of record CM057340.1, read on the forward strand.
TTGTGAGATATGCACGTGTAAACCCTTGGTATTCTAAAAATTCAAAATAAAACAATATTAAAAATAATGTGGGGTATGAGATTTGAACTCTGGTTGGTTGGTTCAGCAGTGTAAGGTATTACCAATGAGCTACAAGCTCCTTCTTGCTATTAATAAGAAAAACAAATATTTATGGTACACTCAGAAATGCAATTACTCCAAGTATACATTAATTTTTTAACAAATTTCTGTACATTAAAATTGGAGTTGTTACAGTCTACCCTCCTTACAAACATTTCGTCCTCGAAATTTACAACTTTTATTTTAAGGACTAGTTTACAAAGAGGTGAGGATATCATGCACGCATCTCATCTTCCCCTTCCCATGTTGATTCTCCTGGAGTGTCTTTTCTCCACGTCACTCGAACCAAGTTGACTTACTTGTTCCGAAGTGACTTCACTTTCCTGTCCAGGATCTCCACAGGTTGTTGCTCACAAGATAAGTCGGGCTGCATAGCGAGCTCGGAATGATCAAGAACATGGCTAGGGTCACTCACATACCTTCTGAGTTGGGATATGTGGAACACATTATGCACTCTTTCCAATGAAGGTGGAAGTGTTAAGCGGTTTGCCACTTCACCGACTCGTTCGAGTATGTCGAATGGTCCAATATACCTTGGACTTAGCTTACCCCGTCTTCCAAATCGGATCACTTCGGGGTTCGGAGATATCTTTAAGAATACGTGATCTCCTGGCTGGAACTCCAAGTGTCGCCTCTTTGCATCAGCCCAGTGCTTTTGTCGATCTTGGGCCATGCGCATTTTTTCTCTGATAGTACGAACCACATCAACAGTCGCTATTATCATGTAACACTTTAGTTCATTTATACCAGTTCTATTTTGAGTATTTCTTTATTTATGGAATTTTCTTGATTTATGGTGTTTTGGGTGCGAATAGTGTATTTGATATCTGTATTTGCATCCGACCCGACCCGCTTGCTGGAAACCCGTCTTGATTCCTGTTCATAATTTATCCCGTCTTGTTATGTGGATCCGTGCACTTTCATTTTTTATATACTGCATACTGGTATTATATCTGGCATCTGCATTTTTTTAATAAAACAAATAAAGTATCTAGCATGGCCTGCATCATACCTCTAACCCTGTTCTAGCATCCGCACATCGTGTTCTCGTCCCGTTCAGTGAAACGAACCTGTTTGGATCGCTACGTGCACGCTTCATGTATCCGTTCTTGGGGGTATGCATTTTCATTTCCGGGATATCATATTTTAGTTTTGGTTGACACGTATATTAACCGTATTTTCAAACCATAATTTTAGACCCGACCCGGGCGTCTTTTGGACTATTTTGTATTTAGCCTAAAAACGCAAATTTTACCAATATTATATTCTTAATATATTTAACTATTATATATATATATTATATATATATACGTTTAAAATTTTTTATAACTAAAATATATTTTTTAAACCTAATCCTAACCACTCCCTGAGCGTCTCTCTCCCCTTCACAGCTCTCTCTCTCTCTCTCTCTCTCTCTCTTTCCTCACACAGTTCTCTCTCCCCCCTCTCGCTCTTTTCTCTCTCTCTCTCTCTCTTTATATTCTTTCTTTATTTTTTAAAAACCCTATTCCCCACGCCCCTCTCTCCCCCTCATCTTCTTCTTCGTTTTCTTTTCGTTTTCCCGCCTCGCGCCCTGTCACGACCCGAAATGGCACGCGACTAGCACTTAAATCATATGAAGTCTATAGGACCCTATCTAATTCAAGTAAGCCAAGAAATCTCAGAAATCTAAACCATTTAAAGAAAGAAGTGAAGAAAACATATTTTTTTAAAATAAGGGGTTTTTAAATAACATAAGCCGAATATACGTTTTAAAATCTCTAGTCTTTTCTGAAAATTTCGGCAGAGTTTCCTTTGTAAATACTGGCCCCAAAAGGGGTACAACATGCATAGTATGAATAAAGACATCCCCAAGCGGGAGCTAGCTCTTCGTCAATCGACGGTCACAACCACACAAACAATATAATATACAACACCGAAAGAAGATGATCAAAACTCTAAAGGAAACTCAAATATTAAGAAAACCATAATAATACAACGCGCGACTCTAAGGTCGAAAGAATAAACAACTGGTTTTCTAAGTCTGAAATAAATATACAAGTCTGGTTGATGGAGTTTCTAGATACAACAATGAAAATAATATACAAGGGTGGTCACAATGCGAGTGAACCCACCTACCAAAGCAATCACCCAGAATGGAAGCAGTGTGCCAGAAAACCGCAATGAAACCTGTACGGCAAAACCTGCAAGAAACTGTGGCACAACGGGGGTGAGTTGCCAATTCGTGAGTAGAAAACATCACAGAGCAGAAATCGTATGTATGACTCAAATCTAGGTCAATACGATCAGTAATATATATATCCTCAATATGATAAAGTCTGAAGCATGATAAGGTGGCAAGGGTAAACATCTATACCAAGTGTAATACCAAGTGCTCGTGTCAGTGTCTCAGGTAGCAACATATCATAAACATGAGGTGTGATCAATGAACATCATGAAATCAGTGTCAACTATATCATGAAGTATATAAGTATGTGGATATCATCCAACTATGTAATCAATACCTGTATGCATGTGGATCTCATCCACGTGTCAACCAATGACATAACAACATCATGTATGTAAAAGTCATAAAAGCATATGCATGAAAGTATGAGAATATAAATCAACGTGTCCCTCGCGACACATCAAAATCATGGATCCTGAGTGTCCAGTATCGACACTCGAAAACATCATGAAACATATGCCCAGCATCGGCACGTAAATCCTCATATATCTTAGGCGCCGCACACCTTGGTCGGCCCTCATATCCATATATCTCAGGCGCCGCACACCCTGGTCGGCCCTCATGTCTGTTCCCGCCAAAATTTTGGCTCACAACCTGCTCCCTTATATAAAAAATAATAATAATAATAAAATAAAAATGAAGGAAAAAAAACTCCACATGCAAAGAATGTAACAAATGCCTCAAAACCAAGAGTTAAAACATTGTGAAGCAACGCTTCAGATGCAGCGCCAAGTGCACTGCGCCCTAAACAACGCACCACGTGCAGAGTACGTGTGCGCTAGCGCTAGGTGCGCTGCACCCTAAGCAGTGCATCCTGTGTAAAGCATGGATGCGCTAGCGCTAGGCGCGCTGCGCTCCAAGCAGCGCACCACGTGTCAAACACGGGTGCGCTAGCGCAATGTGCGCTGCCTTTTAAGCAGCACATCACGTGCAAAGCACGGGTGCGCTAGCGCTGGAACCTAAAAGCTCCCCACCGTCAGATCAAAAATCTAATAATAATGATAAATTATTAATTAATCAGAAACTAAATTCTGTTAAGAAAAGATTTCTCAAAATCTTTCCAAATAACAAGATTGTGCTCTGTAAATCAGAGCACCGTTGGATCAATGATCCAATGGTAAATAAAAATTACCAAAAGACAGAATAAATTCTGTATGGAAAGATTTATCAATCTTATTAAAAATAAGAAGATTGCCTTCTGTAAATCAGAAGCCATTGGATCAAAGATCTAATGATGGGAAATTCCCCAAATCAATTGGAGAAAAGATCTCCTTAACTAATTGAACAAACCATCTTGCCCTATATAAAGGCCTCAAGACCTAAAGTCTAATATAGAGAAACCCCCTACAAATTTTGAGAAAAATCAAAAAAAGAAAAGCAAGCTTTTAGCAAAAGAATGTCATTTTCTTCAAGGTAAAGAACATGATTCTTGAACACAGAGATGAAATCATCTCATAAAAAGAAGAACTATCTTCTAAAAAAAAGATCATAGATCTACAAAAGACAAAGGTCTTTGATAAAAAAGAGATCAAAAGATCTCATCATAAAAACAAAAAAATGAAGTATTTACTTCATTCACAGATCTTTGATCTATAAAGACAGAGCCCTTTTATAAAACAAGAACTTTTGTTCTTGAATCTTGAGGCAAAGCCTCCTTTAAGAAGAAAATAAATTTATTCTTTGATCTTGAAAGTCCCTTGCACTCACGAATTGCGCTCTTGCGCTTTTTGGATCGGCGCCCAGCGCCAAAACATGCCACGTGTCAACCAAACACACAATCTGCGTTTTGCGCTTCTGAAACAGCGCACTGCGCTCATGGGCTGGCGCTCAGCGTCAAGTGTGCTACGTGTCGCTCACTGGCGCGCCAACAGACTAGCGCAATGTGCTCATAAATTGAAAGCTCAATGCGCTAATAAACTGGCGCTTAGCGCTAAGCGCGACACGTGTCATTTTGTGTGCGCTACTCGGCAGAAGCGCAGTGCGCTCTTTAATTGGCGCAAAGCGCCTGACGTGCCACGTGGCGCACTGTTAGAACACATATTGTTATGATGAATGCTATGCATTCAATACAAGACAAAAGATGTCAGAACCCAATACTTAGCATTATTAAAAGGGCTAAGCTCAAATAAAGGCTCAACAGCCCAGAACAATAAAATGTTAAACATTTTTATTGGACTTAGCCTAATATTGGCCGTAAGTCCTCAACTTATATTGAACTGAGCCCATCCGCTCACGAATATTTCAACAGATCTTAGTCCCAAACTGGACTACAGATCTTTCTACCAATTTACACCCGGTTCGAGGGTACATCTCTGAACTCCTCTGATATTTGTCGTTGTAATCCTTCAACGTCTTCAGAGAGGTGACGGGTCCCGACAGCCATACATTCCACAGACTATGATATCTTTAAACTGGACTGTGGGGTCTTTAAGCCCATGGACTACGATGTCCTTAACCTGGACTGTGGGGTACTTAAACCCACAGACTATGATGTCTTTAAACTGGACTGTGGGGTCTTTAAGCCCACGGACTACGATGTCCTTAACCTGGACTGTGGGGTCCTTATACCCATAGACTATGATGTCTTTAAACTGGACTATGGGGTCCCTCTAAACCCACGGACTATGATATCCTTAACCTCGGACTGTGGGGTCCCTCTAAACCCATGGACTATGATGTCCTTAACCTCGGACTGTGAGGTCCCTTTAAACCCACGGACTATGACGTCCTTAACCTTGGACCACATGTCCTTAAACTGGCGATCGACCGTAATGTCCCTAAACTAAACAATAGAGCCCAAATGCTCTTTTGTTGGATCCAAACAATCCCGTTAAGTTGATCTTAGTCTAAAATTAGACTAACGTATCCTTAACAAACGTTTAAGTTGATCTTAGTCTAAAATGAGACTAGCGTATCCTTAAACACAACCCCAAACCCAAATCTAAGAAGATACGGATTTGGACTAATCCACGTCCTATGGGAAACAACATAAATTAGTCTCCGTATACAATCCACGGGCAACCAAAAAAAAAACAAACACACACGACACGAACTGACCATCTGGAGAAGAAGAAAGTTGTTACCGCGATGCGGTAGCGTAATTAACTGCAGGGGCTTGCGCCTGCAGGGAAGAGCGTCCCCACAATAAAAAAACCCCTCAAACGAGAGGGAATCTAACGAAATCTGCTACATCGGCCGCATCCGTTTAAACCTTCGATGTACGGTGCCATGAATCAACTTGGCATCTTCGGAGAGGTGGACGGATAGCACCAATTAGCATCTGCCCCCAGATTCAGGCAAGGCGTTTGTCTTCCCGGTTTCCGGCGGTAAACAATGTCCATCTCACTACTCCGGTCGGTATCCTCCGGATAATCGCCGAGTCCAAATACTATCACCGGTAGGTAGTACTCCCTTGTCAGGCTCATCGTCATCGCCACAAAATCTCTCTCTCGCCCCGGATACCATACCGGGTCCACCATGTACCCGCAGACGGTTCCTCTACTCTTCGAATCGGGTCTCGAAAACCAAATCTCAGAACCGAGAAAACTCTTGGTGGACGCACTAAAATATCATATCAAGAGAAACTGGGTTTTTAAACAATACATACTTTTTTTTGAAATAGCCACGGTTCTCAAATCCAGAAATCTCATGAAAACAACATATCTCAATGCGTAAAATCATATAGCATGATGTATGCGACAAATAACAGAAATGTAAGCATATCCGTATACCATGCAATATGGAACAATAATATGCACCTATTGAGGGAAAACCGCTCTTTTAAAATGAATCCAATTTAAAATATATCTTGCGGTTCCCAAATCTCCAAAATCGAGCCAGAATCATCTACGTATGTGCAAATATGTATGTATGCAGGTATGAGTGTACAATATGTATGTACGCAAGTATGTCATGCAAGGAGTCATATCCTGATGCAACAGTCCTACTTTGTGGTGACATGGCAATTATCGATGATGAAGTGTGTAAGCCGGCAAGCAGGTGTACGTGGAACACACGCATCATCGATAATGGTGCTGGTGTCCTGACAGCATTGGTTTAATATAATAATAAACACATTTAAACATGCAATGCGATGCAAATAGCATGAATATGCGGGAAAAGAATAATAAACACAACATTGAAGAATCTACATCAATATATAAATGTCATACAGTTTTGCCATTTGAAATAACACGAATCGTGGTGTTTAGAAAAATAAGGGCTACAGTATTTTTAAGAAAAGATGCGTCTTTTGAAAATATCCGTAGAATCCCTTGGCCTGTCTTTAAAATACTCACGATTCGTTAGTTTTGAAATAGGTATGACTCGGGTCTTGTCACATCAATTAGTAAACTACAGGACTAGTCGAAAGGTAAGGAAACCACCCAAATCTGAGTCGATACATATAAATATAATAGTCGGTGATCCCGCCTCAATAGTATCACGTACGATACAATATACAATATGATATTCTCGAGTCAAGAGTGTGGATCTATCATCAATATATAGCTCGTACGGTAAATCCATCGTACGACATCCCAAATCTTGGTACGGGTCGAATATCACATTTATCTCATCATTTATCTGGTATCCTTATCATCATATCTTGTGAACTGGGGTACTGATCTAAGTCTAGTACAAACTGATACCATCTGCATATATATATGCGTGTATGAAAACACACGCCTAAAGGCCCGCTAAAATCTCATGTCGTATCTCATAATACGAATCAAAACATATCACCGATCTCGTGGTATCATGCCCAAACTCATCGACTCATCTCCAAATATCATATACAATCCTCATCATCCATGTATAGGTATACGTATATATATATATAGTTCCATACCTGTGTGTGTGTGTGTGTATCCCCATATACGCACAAGAAATAATAATGCAAGTATGTGTGTGTGTGGGTGTAAACCTTATTCTAGGGTTCGCGACTAAGAAGCTAACTAAGTTACTTCTAACTAACCTAAACTAAACCATGAACATAAAATCATATCTTGATAGTCATCCACGTAACATAAAACACATATATAACTATATATATATAAGCTATACTACGAATTGCGGGGGTGGTATACGCCATCCACCCGACTTCCCCTGTAGATATAATCTACTCACCTGATCCTTGCTTGCTGGAGTAGATGACGCCACGCTCATCCTCGTCGTCTCGAAATCCACGTGGGGGTACCTACAACCAATACACAATCGCAAATGCGTATTAAAACCAAGTCGGAAAACCAAAACGGCACACGTTTCGCTCATAGGTTAAAACCTATAGCCTACGCCTGCAAAACTACCAAACAACCCCCGTCGCTGACGTACAAACATCAGACGACGGAACACAATATCAAATACCAAATCCCAAATTAAAACGAAGTTGCAAAATAATGCAGCAACTCAAGAAAATGGTCTCAGATTTTATCCTAAGTGAAATTAGCCAATTTTGCACATATGGAGGATCTAATTTACTGGAGATAAAGCCCTGGACCAAACACGGATCCTTTCTACTCTACCCAGGCTGTAAATTGCGGCCAAAATGAGTAAATTTGCGGCCAGACCTTGGAGTGGGGGTCTCAGGTTTTGGGTATAGCTTCTAGGTTGCCTGCACATCTCTCAGTCTTTGCTAAATATTTTTCAGGTCATCCGGGTTATAGCAGATCACCAAAACATATCACAATTCTCACAAATTCCCGATATCGGGGTTTCTAAGTTTGGGGTTTGGGGGTTTAAGTCTCTGTTTTAGTTCAAATTACCATCACTACAGGGGGTGTAGTCCCTAATTACACCTCAATTGCACCTTTTGAATCAGTTCAAACCCAAATCCCTAACTTGGAATTTCAAAGTTCACTATACAACTCGATATCGATTCTAAACATGTAAGGATGCTAAAGAGAATGAAATACAACTCTAATGGTAAAGGAATTACCTAATTTGGCAACTCAAGAATTTTCTTGAGTTGCCCTAAGTACCCAAAATGCAAACTTTCTTGGTCCAAAGTGTAGCTTGTGAGCTTGTGCATGCTTTTTGTGAAATGGAGATGAACTTTTGAGTGGTTTTTGGTGATGAATTGAGGGTTTGAAGAGGAGAGGGAAGGAGGTTCTGCCATGAGAGAAGAGAGGGTAGAGAAATGAAGAAGAAACAATAAGGGACAAGGAGCCATGGTCTTAGGTTGACCCCTCACCCCTCTCTCTCTCTCATCCATACTTATTTGTTTATTCCATTATCTTTTCTTTTCTTTTCTTTTCTTTATCTTTTCTTCTCATTCAATTAAACCAAATCATGCTTGAAAATGGAGAAAAGCCATGCTAGGAAAAATGTAAAAATGCCAAAAATGATATATGCATGTCATGTGCACAAAACACGCTTAATGCGCGATTAGCGATATTTAATCGCGATTAGTATTAAATTAGTGTATACTAAATCATAAAATTTCATAATTTGCTTAAATCCAATAAAACACCCTCTTTTTTTTTTAGTAATTTCCATAATTTTCCAAATTTTTTCCAATTTATCGATATTTAATTATACCGTCTTATTAAAATATTCAATATAATATTATTTAATTATAAAAATTCCCAAAAATAATATTTTATTTTTTTGAAATGTTACAGTTTTCCCCTTAAAGAAATTCGGTCTCCGAATTTAAATTTAAACCCCTCAATACTAAAATATTTCAGTAAAAAGTCCAAGTCGTCGGGGGTCCGAAATCATCAATACATAAAACGTATCATAGCGCAATGCATGCACATGAACAATGAGTAGATAACTCCAAATCAAAACTCCATCAAGTATCTCGCAATCATCGGAGTTATGGCGAAGACATCAATGTCAAAGCCCAAAACGAAACCAACATGATGTACATCAAACCATACATGTAAACATCAAAACTATATATGTAAATATCAAAACTATATATATAAACATCTGAAGGAAATGCATGCCAAACCTTTTAAAATCGTTGTGCGTTGTACGTATCGCGGCACAGTGGCGGACGTCTATTATCAGAAAATAACTATTTATATATTTATCCTTTGTTTAATATGTACGTCCCGCCGTTTTTTGAAAATAATCTAGAAGGGTTTCCTTGTTTTTAAATATTTCGTGTCATATAACACGTAGGTAAATACTGAGGCTATTGCTCTTTTTTTGGAAATCCTTTCGATAACTATCAATGCATGCAAAATATATCCAGGTACTGTCCTCTGACTAGTCTTGCTTAGTACGGAAACAAATAGCAAATATCATAAAAACGTACTGCTCCATAAGAAATCAATCCCAAAATGTGCATATGAATGCTACGTGCGTCTGGTGCACACGGAAATCGAAACCCATGAATGTGCCATACATGTGCACGAAAACAACATCTAAGTGCAACGGGTGTGCACGAAACACCTGTCAAAGGCAACAGGTGTGCCTGACAACAATATCAGGTGCATCTGATATGCACGAAGAATCCCAATTTAGTGCATCTGGTGTGCACCAAAATCGCATCTCATATCATGCGCCCAACATGCGCGAAAATCCAAATCAGGTGCAGCCATCATGCACGAATAAAATCTAAATCACGTGCATCCAACATGCACGAAATCATGAAATCCAATATTAAGCGCTGAGCATGCGCAAAATCCAATCCAAGCACGTCAAATATGCTCAAGAATCCAATCAGGTGCATAAGGTGCACAAAACAAATATCGAGTATCACAATCGAAATCGACAGTATACAACACATTTCAATCCAAATACAAATCAGGTATACCGTGGTATATAATCTCACAACCATGTGCATCAGCATGCACAAAATACGTATCAAATGCTAAAAGTGTATGAAAACTATGTCGAAAGCATAAGTCAAATCATATGCATGTCCTAGGCATGAAATCAAAATCAATGTCTCGAATGACATCAAAATGAAGTCAGGTACAACTGTGGTGCATAAAATACGTATCAATGCACCGCAAGCATATATGAACTATACCGAGTGTGAAAACCAAATCGTGTGCGTACCATATGCACAAAATCAACCCAACTGTACGAAATCCATGAAATCATAAATATGTGCAGCCAAGGCACAAAACGATATCAAGTGCAATAACTGTGCACAAATCATATGTCAACACAACGGTGTATAAAACATATCTCAGGTGTAATAACTATGCACAAAATTATAATACCCAGTAGGTGCAACCATGGTGCACGAAAACAAATATCATGAAACTTAGTCATCAAAACTCAATCATGCGAATAGATCGCCCAAAATACCGAAATCAAGTATGGCTGAATAGTCCTGCTCAAGAACATCCTCTAAGAATCTTTGGCCAACTGTCGTGGTCACTCATAACATATCTCGTCGACGATGCTGAACTCTGGCCTGCTGGGTGTGCGTAATATGACCGCTCCTGGGTCCAAGTCTTCTCGTAAATTATTCCAGAAAGGTCCTGTCGAGGTTTCTCCTAAATCTCGTTTCTGTCGAATTTCTTGGAAGTCATCGTCCTTTATTAATTCTGTTTCTTGTTCCGGAATGGCTGCATACTCATCATGACTCCTTTTGGAAGATATATCTATATATAACGCCTCTGTATGCGTGTCACATCTCTGATGTCGGCGGAGTGGAACGCCATCTCATCAAGATCTCGTACGAACCTCTTACTCCACTTTTCTCTACTGTCGACTGTTTCGGACTCGTCTCTTCGTGGCTGCATGGACTACGCTCCAACGGCTATACTCGTATCTGGAGTCTCCCAAGTAATGTATCCCATCACATGATATCCGAATGAAGTCGAACCATTCGATCGATTCGTCAAAACCTCATAATCCCTCAAGAGCTCAACATCTTGAGTACGGTTTAATAATATCGAGTATTTGCCACATCACCTATGGACCAACCGTAGAAGGGCAAACCCAAGCCTCATTAATGGCACCGCTGAACTACTACAAACCTTAAGGTTTCGAAGCGTTCTCATGGTCATTATATCGAGTTAGGGTTTCATTCTTCTAGAGGGTCCGTAGAATCACTTGCATGTTTTCTCCAAATACCTTAAACTTGAAAAATGGGTTTCTGACATTCGATCGTCTCTATCGACTCCCAACGTATCTGCGTGAAGTCTTCTCAAACTGGAATCAATCAATCTGATGACCTCGCATCGGGGTAAGCGAACGAACCACATGTCCTAGTCATTCATCCTCGGATGACTAGCGACCTTCTATCAAATTTCTAAGTACAACTCGTACAGTAGTAGCTCCAACATTTGGGGCGATACCTCGTCGTTCGCAGCAACTACTGGCTCATTCGTCTGCACGCTGAAAAGTACCTCAATCATCATGAATAAGCGATACATCAATGGTCATCACATTCTGGCTGGCCTTTATCAGTGGCTCAATCCTCTGGTGCTGATCTGCACATCCGAGTAATCTCATAAAGCGATCCATCAAACGCTCATGGCGTGAAAACACAATAAAACGATGCCTCTCTACGCAATCGTATGTCCCTAGAATCATGCCCTGGTCAGTCCTCGTCCGTGATGAGCTCGTGCTGACCGCAACTCTAGCCGTAGCTCTCTCTGCCCGTGCAATCGTGGCAGCAAAACCATAAACCAATATCGATGAGGATAGATCATAGGAATGAATATAATACTGTGCAAGGAAATGTACATCCTAAGGTTCCTTAAGTGGAGTAGCATATCGTAAGTATGCCGCGGGACATACACACGGTACGTCACACTACTGAAGTCACCTACTCCATCAACCAAGGTCAACCTACACGACGAAAATTCGGGTTTAATACCCCCTCGACTAAGTCTAAGTTCTGTAACGTCAAGTCTAAGTTCCGAATATATACAAACGCTATAGGCTCCGCATAGTCAAACTTAGACTTGAACCAAGGTTAACCTAGCGCTCTGATACCAATCACGACCCGAAATGGCACGCGACTGGCACTTGAATCATATGAAGTCTATAGGATCCCATCTAATTCAAGTAAGCCAAGAAATCCCAGAAATCTAAACCATTTAAAGAAAGAAGTGAAGAAAACATATTTTTTTAAAACAAGGGGTTTTTAAATAACATAAGCCGAATATGCGTTTTAAAATCTCAAATCTTCTTGCCTCGCGCTCGCCTCATCGCCATCGCCGCCTTCTCACCCTCGTCTCCCCGACTCCCTCCGACCTCGCCTCCACCACCTCACAACCTCTCTCCTTTTCCCCGACGCCTCTCCCCTCTCGAACCCATAGCCCCAACCATGCCTGCCCTCATCGCCGCCCATCCTAGCCTCGTCATCGCCTTTCCCCGCTCACCTCGCTTCTCCTCCTCAACCTCATCTCCTCTTCGACCTCCTTCCTTTCACCTATCTCCTCTCCCTATGACTCCTCTCGCCGATGAACCCAACCTCATCGCCCTCGCCTCTGTTCTCACGTCACAGATCCCTCGACCTCGCTCCTCTCCTCCTCCCCTCTTCCTTCAACACAACCTCACCTCTCCCCCTCTCTTTTCTCAGCCCGTCACCACTGCAACCCAACATCAGAACCCGCACACCCAACCTCGCTGCAACCTCTGACCTCGCCTGCACCCTCACGTCGCCGGAGTTCAGACCTCGTCGTCGTTTCCACACCCTCGTCAGCATCTCTTCTCTCTTCCCTTCAACCCCTCTCTTCTCCCGAGCCCACTGCAACCACACCAGCACCCACTGCTTCACCGGAAAACCTCGTCTGAACCCTCACCGGAGCTCTGACCCCCATCGTCTTCATCACCACCTTCGACTCCTGACGCCATCACCACCACCCTCACCCTACAGCCACCAGAACCATGATCACCCGACTTCAAGAACCCACGACCCCTTGCCTCACCGTGAAACCTCCCCACCGACGAACCCACGACCTCGTCGTCGTCACCCCTATGTTCTTGTCGACCCCTGATCCTTGAGCACCAAACCCCAGCTTCTTCTTTCCCTTTCTTCTTCTACTTCTTCTTCTTCTTTTTCCTTGAATTCTTGATTCAGGTGATCGCTGGAGCCGGACCCATCGCCGACGATCCGGCCAACTCAGTGAACGTTCCCCGGCCAGCGTGGTTACCTTCTTGCCTTGCCTGGACCCGTCCCGTGTGCCGTATGTGCGTTGCGATGTTTACCCGACGTCAGACGCAGCGTACGCATCCCGTCGTGTGTTCCGTTCAGGCAAGTTTATCTTTTTACATGCTATACCACTATATCTTGCACTCATGCGAATAATAATATTACATATTGTTTAGTTATGCATCCAATGTTACAGTTTTACAGTTTTATAATATCCGTTCGCATGCATACCATTATTTACATATCTAGTCGCATGCAAGTTTATCTTGCTACATACTATAATACTTATCTTGCATCCATATGACTACAAATATTACATGTTGATTGCATTATACATCTATATTAAAGTTTTATTGTTTTCGAATACTCGTATGCATCCATATCATCTATTATATATGTAGCTGCATCTACAGATCATATTAATTCATGTTATTGTTATAGTAACACCCTATGCCTGATCATGTGCATCCTACATAGTCGTGGAACTGTAGTTATAACCCCTGATAGTTAATTGAGCATCCATGTTTTATTGTGTATCCATACCATTAATTCTGCATACCTAGTTGCATTCCATATTACATTAACTCATATTATTGTTACATTAGTACCCCATGCTTGATAATGTGCATCCAACATAGTCATAGAGTTGTAGATGTAATCCCTGATAGACATTTGTGCATCCATGCTTTTACCATACATCCGTACTTTTACCCTAATTCAATACTTACTACATTTTACTGTTGGGCACCCATTTGATACACTGTGCACTACTTGACATGACTTGATGCACCACTGCTTGAATTGATACCTGATCTTGTTACTAATGCCGACAATCTTGACCTGTTGTCCCGACGGATATATCCTGTTGTCTGTATAGACAAACCTGTACCTGCTTGATCCTGTGTTGGCATTAGCTCCAGATTTATCAATACCTGACTTGAACACATAACCTTGGGGGTAAGGGGAAATCAATGATGAAACCTGACTTGTAACTCAATAGTTCGACGCTTATACTGATCAGTTTTGGGGGCTAGGCTAGTCCCGGGATGATATTGCTGACATCATTCGTCTGTACACGTTTCCTGTTTGTGCTTAGCGACACGTCCCGGATTCAGCCCCAAGAGTCTGAACCATGGTCCCGGGTATGCATGGGATACTATTGAGTTACCTCGACGATTCATTAAATTGATTTCAAAGACTTGAGAGTAATTAACCCAGTAGTGAGTTCAGATTACGAACCGCACGTCACATGTGCTTATACATTCCACTGTTTCTTATTCGTGTTACTGTTATACTCTTATTACTGTTCATACTCATGCCTGCATATCTTATTACCTCCTGATTATATTTTATTGTTTGATATTATGACGTACTGACGTCTAGGTTTTGCATGGCCCAGATCCTCTATCTCTATCGCAGGCCGTGTTCAGTTGATAAAACTGCACATTTGTTATTACATTTTTCCTACTATTTCTATACTAGAAAAGGTGTTTATTATAATATATGATACATATGAGGGTTTATCTGTAAAAATACTATTTTTCATATGTTGATATATTATAAGTAACATTTGGTAGGAAAATGTATGCAAATAATATCATTGACCAAATCCTAAGAGAATAAAGTCTACTAAATATTATTTAAGTTGTTGTGCAGAATTTTTCCAAGTTGTTGTGTAGAATTTTTCCAAGAAATCAAGTTGTTAAAGAAAACTTGCCTAATTAAGAAAGCAAAACTTGGAGATCAAGTCTGGCAGCAACTACGAGAAGATTTCAAAGATCTAAAGATTCCAGAGAAGTCCACATGCCAAGTAGAGAGATTCTGCTGAAAGAAAATCAAAGGCTTTGATTAAATGGCCGCGGATCCGCGGCCATAACCCCCTTGGGCCGCCGATCCGCGGCAATCTAGAAGATTTAGATGTTGCAAATTTTTGGCGAAAATCTCTACTGTTATTTTCCTAATTTGGAAACAAGGGTTTCTGGCTTTGGACTATAATTATGGACCGAGAGCCTCTTGGAAAAATTATCAAGCCGACGAGATCACGAAGTCCAAGACGGCTCACGCATCCAGGCTGATCATCAACTGTTCATCTACCTCCTTAGAAGAGATCGAGAAGCAACTAGTACTTGTAATCATTTTCTAAGGAATCAAAGTGTAATGAATATTGTTGATTAATAAAGGTAGCTTTCTTTTTCTTATTCTATTTCTTCGTAGTTTAATTATGCATTTTCTCTCCATCTATTATTCTACCAACATGCGCGAGTAATTCTCCGTTTGTTAGGGTTCGTAGAATTAGGGTAAGCTAATGGATGATGAAAATCCCTAACTCTTTTTAAGTCCTATAAAGTTTATAAATTTTATTAAAAGAATCATTAACATTCTAATCGGGCGCGCTACCAATTCATTGTTAGCCGCGGCCGCGATTAGAGATTAGATTAATGATTGTTTTGGTAAAGACTAGATATGAACGGAGTTCCGTGTCGAGATAAGGGTTAAGAGTGGGATTCTTTTTCCCTCCAGAAACCCTAATCTACATGCATCACTGTCGTTCTAGTTTTAAATCTATTAAAGGATAGAAAGGGTAATTTTTAATTAATCATCCATAACTACTAAATCCTAACGAACCCTACAAGCCCCCTTCTTATATAAACTCACATTCATAAATAATCTAGATCTATATTTTGCATTAGTGCTTAACGTAGATCTAGAAACCATTCTACAATACTCTTTATCCCTCATCTCTTTTTCAACATATCTAAAGTAAGGGTAAAAGGTTCCACGTTTCCCAGAGGACGACCCGTACTCATCTCGATCTAGCTACAAGCGACACCGTTATTGATTGCGGTTAACTACAAACACACTTTTTCACATTAATCAAATGGCGCCGTTGCCGGGGATACGTGCGTAATTTTTTATTCTTACTATTTGTGTTGAATTCTTATACGATATATATCATAAATAAAACAAAACTGTAAATTGAATATTTAGCGATTATTGTATGAATTTTGCGAGGGAACTAGAGTCACAGACTTGAGGAAACAGGAGACAGATACATTCATTGAGATCCAGAGAAGTAGAGAAGGCCACAGAAAAAAAAATTCATCAATTGATCTTTCCTTCTTGCGGCGGAACCATGGCCGGAAGTGCACATCGGCGGCGGAAGCACGGCCAGTTAGGAGATCTAGGGCTTCAGTCTTCTCTGGTAAGATTCTAACCTCCTTCTCTTTCCTCTTAAATCCAATAAAATATCTTTTCTGCAGGATTCTTTACAAAATATCGCCGCTCAAAAATCTTTTTCCAAAGTTTTGTTTTGCGGTTTGTTTTTGCATATTTTAATACGGATTTTTAAGGGGAAAGACCAAAATCCAGATTAGGTGGGGATTTCATCACCCTTCCTAAGCCCCACAAATCACAAACCGAGCAGCTGCATCAACCCTACATTAATTTAAAAAATATCTAGATCAGACTCTAAGAACTGTCGGGCTCAATAAGGACAGAGGAAGGTCGTGGGTAATCTATCGCTTATCCGCATTACTTTTGTGGTGTCTAGGCAAGTGTGTCTGAGGCGAGTGGTTACTTAATTAGGACCACTACTTTCGTAGTGGGGAGCCTCCCACTCACCTGGCACTTACCTGGCTACAAGGGTAGTAAAGAGGCGGTAGAGGATTGATCCTACGGCTTATCCTTTGGAAGTCTATGAGCGGTCTAGAGACTGGACCTAGGTAACCATAGTTCTAGGGTTGTTTGTGCATTTTTGTGTGATTTGTCTAAATCCGTTATTTTTCAAAACAAACCAATTATTTTCTCCCCTTTTTACCCCTTCCCCCTTCTTCTCTTCTTATAATGGGTGACCTAAACAGAAGAACACTTGCCGAGCTTTGCTGTCCACAACCAGATATCTCTTGTTTTCGTAGTCCCTTCGGTATACCGTCCGGATCTTCCATATCCTTAAGAGATCATATAGAGCAAGAGGGAAGAAACAGTTGGCCACCTCAGTCTAGGTCTTATCAACCGTATCCTAATCCTACACCTGTTTCAGCTGATACCCAGAGTGAGGAAGCCCCTAGACGAATGTCCATTGTTGAGCACATAGCTAGGGTTAGAGGCCAAAGTTTCAACCCGGACCAATATCAACTATCACCTCCACTTTCCAACGAAGAGTTTGATAGCCAACCGACCAACCCATATCAATATTCTTCTTATCACAATGTTGACCCTACTCTCACCCAATTTTCGCAACCATTCTATTCCTATCAATCCAATCCGACTTTTCCACGTTCTCTAGCCAGTTCTTCTAATCAGTCATTTGGGAGTTTTAATTATCCACAGGAATTTCAATTTTATACTGAAACCCCTTATCAACCCAAGACTAGTCTGGAGCAGACATTAGAAAAATTTCTGGAATTGTCGAACCAAATTAGGAAGGAAACAACAGAGTGGATGCAAGCAAGGAATTTCAAACTTGCCTAAAATTTTTCAGTATATGATTCGGGCATAGGACAAAATGAGAATTTGGATAGTGAGACAGAACTGTACATCCTTCCTAATCAAACCTCCCCATTCCAAACTGAAATCCATAACTCCAGTTTCATAGATTAATCAAGTACACCAAATAGAATGTCTGATAAGTTGTGTGACTTTGTAGTGTTTGATTTAGCCGACTGTGAAGGGGCCATTTCAAGTGAAACCATACCCAACCCTTGTGATCTCTACACCTCCACTCTTGAACCAAAACTGATTGAAAACCATACTTTTGATGAGGTGTTTGAGAATTTTAACCTTCACTTGAATGAGGTGATTGACGTTGGGGATATATTGATTGATGAACCCGAAATTTTGGATGATTTTGTCCCACCAATTCATCAAATCCTTTTACTTCCTTGTGGTCATCATCTTGAGCCTTTAATCCTTCCTGAATCCCAAATATGTCTTGAAGTTGATGATAATGGTATACCCGAAGATCAGAACGAAATACAGCCTCCATCTTCCACATCTGGTTCAGCAATACTCGACACACCAATTTTTTTTACCCATTTCACTTTCTACTTTCTTCGGTTCTTCTTCTGTTCCTATAGTTTCAGTGAGTTTTGATGAATCACAATCCGTTAATTCAAGTTCAATAATACTAGAAATTCAACTTGATTTGGATATTTTTGAAAATAAGGTAGATGAGTTTTTCAAGTCCTCTACCTCAATGATTTTTGATGAATCAAGTAGGATAAATTCTGACACAAAACTCTTTGACAGCAAAATATTCAATCACACCATTGATAAAAGTTTTGAAGAACTTTTTGCTGACGAACTTGAATTTTTAAACAATACGGATTTTGTGATTGATCAATCTCCACCTATAGAGGTTGAACCGTCACCATTCCTTCTTCCTAATCATTCACAATCTTCCTCATTCTTTCTTTTCTTTAATTTCAAACACTTTCCAGACCACCTCTTATCCCTTCCCCATTTTTTCTTGACTCGATACAACACATTCTTCCACCAACCTATACGCTATACTGATAAAATCTTTGAATGGTTGGTGTTAACTTTTGGTCTTTGTAAAGTATTATTTTGACCAAATGACTCACCCCCTCTTAAAATGCTTCGTATTGTCTAACTCATGTTTGGGGGGGGGGGGGATATTTTTGGCTCTTGAACATAACTTTTGTCCTTAAATTTGTGAGCCAAAAATAAGTTTGGGGGAGGATTTCACTCGCATTATTTCTTGTCCCCTTTCTCCTCCCAAGTCTATAGGTTTTTGAGCTTAACGGATGACATCAGTGATGACACTGCTGTAAATAGGTTTGGGGGAAGTTTGTGCTTATTTACGCATCAATTTGCATCATACTTTGCATAAGCACAACATTTTCAAAAAAATTTTAAATTTTTTCTCTCTTTTATAACAAAAGAGTAGAAAGTGTCCAAAAGATAGGAATAGTTTAAGAAAACCAACAAAATTAGAAGTTTTCTTAAACGAACTAGTAATAAGTAGTTTTGAGCTGTTGTCCCAAGGGTTTGGAAGATGAAAGAAGTCACTAATCTGAGGATAAAAATAAGTTTGAAAAATAGTTTCTATTCTGGAAACCAAACATTTGAATGTTGATACCCTACTATATGCACTTACACACGTCTTAAAACTCGGGATAGTAGAGGATACCTTAAAATGCTCTTGTCTAAAAGCCAAAGTATGAAGGAAATAAAAAAAAATGAATAAAATATAAAATGGTGAAGAAAAAAATGAACACTAGTTTTGTTATCGCCAAGGCAGCAATAAAAAAATATAGCGAGGGTGCTTCATCACCTAGTGCCTTAGACCAACTGGTCTGGGAGTCATTGCTAAGCCTTAGGTGGTGCAAGACGAGGAAAATACTATCACCTAATCAGCAAGCACATAAGTAATCGGTCGGTTAGTACCTCAAGAAGTATTAACGGTCGCATGAAAATGTGTGAGCGAATCCATATAAATATTCATCAAATTAAAAGTACCGAGGTAGATGGACAAGAGTATGATAGCTTGAATTGAATTCTCCGAGTGTAGGGATGTTCTATACACACACGTAGGGGTATATGATCGATGTTTGGATGAAAGGTAGGAATAAAGAATAAAGACGATGTTTTATTGAGGGATGATGTGATTTCTAATATCTTTTCATGACTATTAAGATAGGGCTCATGACAACTGAAAAGCTAGTGTAGTTGGAAACTCTAAATTTTCAAAGTATTTCTTTTATGGTTCTTATCTTTATATGTAAATTTCACCATCTCTCTTTTATTATAAGATTTTGTGGGTGTAATCCGCTGAAAACCCTCAGGAGACAACACTCCTCCTACTAGGGACACCTAGAGGTTTAACGGCTTGTTGAACGTGCTCAGTGCAATCGTGTCTGCCTACGAAAGTGTGCTTAGTTTTCTTCTTTCTTTTTCTCATTCTCTTGAATAAACTAGTTTGCTCAGGACGATCAAAGATAAGTTTGGGGGTATTTCTTCGGTTGATAAAACTGCACATTTGTTATTACATTTTTCCTACTATTTCTATACTAGAAAAGATGTTTATTATAATATATGATACATATGAGGGTTTATCTGTAAAAATACTATTTTTCATATGTTGATATATTATAAGTAACATTTTGTAAGAAAATGTATGCAAATAATATCATTGACCAAATCCTAAGAGAACAAAGTCTACTAAATATTATTTAAGTTATTGTGCAGAATTTTTCCAAGTTGTTGTGCAGAATTTTTCCAAGAAATCAAGTTGTTAAAGAAAACTTGCCTAATTAAGAAAGCAAAACTTGGAGATCAAGTCTGGCAGCAACTACGAGAAGATTTCAAAGATCCAAAGATTCCAGAGAAGTCCACGTGCCAAGTAGAGGGATTCTGCTGAAAGAAAATCAAAGGCTCTGATTAAATGGCCACGGATTCGCGGCCATAACCCCCCTTGGGTCGCGGATCCGCGGCAATCTAGAAGATTTAGATGTTGCAAATTTTTGGCGAAAATCTCTACTGTTATTTTCCTAATTTGGAAGCAAGGGTTTCTGGCTTTGGACTATAAATATGGACCGAGAGCCTCTTGGAAAAATTATCAAGCCGACGAGATCACGAAGTCCAAGACGGCTCACGCATCCAGGCTGATCATCAACTGTTCATCTACCTCCTTAGAAGAGATCGAGAAGCAACTAGTACTTGTAATCATTTTCTAAGGAATCAAAGTGTAATGAATATTGTTGATTAATAAAGGTAGCTTTCTTTTTCTTATTCTATTTCTTCGTAGTTTAATTATGCATTTTCTCTCCATCTCTTTTTCTCCCAACATGCGCGAGTAATTCTCCGCTTGTTAGGGTTCGTAGAATTAGGGTAAGCTAATGGATGATGAAAATCCCTAACTCTTTTTAAGTCCTATAAAGTTTATAAACTTTATCAAAAGAATTATTAACATCCTAATCGGGCGCGCTACCAATTCATTGTTAGCCGCGGCCGCGATTAGAGATTAGATTAATGATTGTTTTGGTAAAGACTAGATATGAACGGAGTTCCGTGTCGAGATAGGGGTTAAGAGTGGGATTCTTTTTCCCTCCAGAAATCCTAATCTACATGCATCACTGTCGTTCTAGTTTTAAATCTATTAAAGGATAGAAAGGTAATTTTTAATTAATCATCCATAACTACTAAATCCTAACGAACCCTACAAGCCCTCTTCTTATTTAAACTCACATTCATAAATAATCTAGATCTATATGTTGCATTAGTGCTTAACGTAGATCTAGAAACCATTCTACCATACTCTTTATCCCTCCTCTCTTTTTCAACACATCTAAAGTAAGGGTAAAAGGTTCCACGTTTCCCAGAGGACGACCCGTACTCATCTCGGTCTAGCTACAAGCGACATCGTTATTGATTGCGGTTAACTACAAACACACTTTTTCACATCAATCAGGCCGTTCAGGAGTATTTCAGCCGAGAGGCCGAGCAGTGAGGATCCTGTTAGTATCCAGTTTAGTTTAGTTTATTTCCGTACTTTCATTTCCTGATGTGAGCCTGTATTTGGGACGTACTTTCCAGATTGTTATTGTTTATTGGATTTATTGCTTCTGCATATTATTTCTTGACTCGTTTATTCTGGCATATGGACATGTACTAGATAGTTATTTTATTTTCCTGTTCTTGATATCTTCTAGACAGCCGTAATGTGACTGTGGAGAGATGTTTCCTAACCACAGGTAGCATGGCTGTCTCTGTCACGTGCTGATCTTAGCGCACTCTGGAAGTGCTAAGCGGTATGCCACTTCACCGACTCGTTCGAGTATGTCGAACGGTCTAATATACCTTGGACTTAGCTTACTCCGTCTTCCAAATCGGATCACTCCGCGGTTCAGAGATATCTTTAAGAATACGTGATCTCCTGGATGGAACTCCAAGTGTTGCCTCTTTGCATCAGCCCAGTGCTTCTGTTGATCTTGGGCTATGCGCATTCTTTCTCTGATAGTACGAACCACATCAACAGTCACTACTATCATCTCAGGTCCAAGAAGTTCCCTATCTTCGATGTCGTTCCAACTTAATAGTGATCGACACTTCCTTCCATATAGTGCTGCAAAAGGTGCCCTTCCTATGCTTGCTTGGTAGCTGTTGTTGTACGAAAACTCCACAAGATTTAGGTGATCTTCCCATGATCCTTTGAAGTCTAACATACATGCTCTGAGCATATCCTCAAAGATCTGAATAGTTCGCTCAGACTGACCATCTATTTGTGGATGATAAGTCGTGCTGAAGTTCAGACTTGTTCCCAAGCTTGCTTGCAGACTCTGCTAAAATTACGATCTGAACCTGGTGTCACGATCGGAGATAATGCAGACTGGTACTCCATGAAGTCTCACAATTTCCTGTATGAGTTCATGGGTATCAGAGGTAGTATATATTTAAAGATTTTAAATATTAAGTAGATTATTACCTCCTTGTACTTCTTTGCTAATGTCTCAGTTGATTGGCCAACTCGAAATGAGATGAAGTGAGCCGACTTTGTGAGTCGATCCACAATGACCCATACCGTGTCGTTACCCTTTGTGCTGCGAGGAAGAGCAGTCACAAAATCCATTATGATGTGTTGCCACATCTATTCTGGGATTGGTAACGGTTGAAGTAGTCTAGCCGTCCTGTGATGTTTAGCCTTTACTTGGTGACACACCAAGCATTTAGCGACGCTTCTGGATACTTCACGCTTCATTCCATGCCACCAGTAATTCTGACGTAGATATTTATACATGTTTGTACCTCCAGGGTGTACTGAATAGGGAGAGCTGTGAGCTTCTTTCATTAACTCTTTCCGAACATGACCTTTTGGTACACATAATCTGCTGCCGTATCTCAAAGATCCGTTTCCATGGATGATGAAATCTGTTCTGAGTTCATTCTCCACCTGTTCTCTGATCTTTTGCAACTTAGCATCACTTGCTTGAGCTGCTTTGATCTGATTGACAATGGTTGATTGAACTTGTAAATTCATCAAACTTGAAGTGTTACCTGGCATGACTATTTCAATCTCCATCTGATGCAAGTCTTGTTGTAGATTCTACTGAGCGGTGAGATGCATTGCTAATGGTTGACGACTAAGAGCATCTGGAACCACATTCACCTTTCCCGAGATGCATTGCTAATGAGTTCTAATCACCGTCTCTGCCGCATATTCAACTCTTTCTGAGTAAACACATATTTCAGACTCTTGTGATCTATGTATATGTTCACTCGTTCACCAAGAAAATAATGGCGCCAAATCTTGAGAGCAAAGATGACGGCTGCCAATTCCAAATCATGCGTCGGATAATTACGCTCATGAGACTTCAGCTGTCTTGAAGCATAAGCCACAACCTTACCGTGCTGATGTAGAACACATCCTAATCCCTTACCGGATGCATCGCAATGCACTTCGAAACCTCCAGATTGGTCCGGTATAACGAGAATAGGCGCTGATGTCAACCTTGACTTGAGTTCTACGAAAGCTTGTTCGCTTGCTTCTGACCACACAAATTCTTCATATTTACGTGTGAGCTTGGTCATGGGTGTTGCTATCTTTGAAAAGCCTTCAATGAACCCTCTGTAATATCCAGCTAAACCCAAGAAACTCCGAATGTCCTTCACTGACTTTGGTGTCGTCCATTCGCTTACTACTGAAACTTTTGCTGGATCAACAGAAATTCCTTCGCCTGATACGATATGTCCAAGAAAACCAACTTGATTTAGCCAAAACTCGCATTTGCTATACTTGGCATATAATTGATGTTGTCGTAGAGTTTCTAGGACAATTCGTAGGTGCTCGTCATGTTCTTTCCGACTCTTGGAATACACCAGGATGTCGTCGATGAAAATGACAACGAACCTATCTAAGTACTCCCAGAAAACTTGATTCATCAGGTTCATGAATATTGCTGGTGCGTTGGTAACTCCAAATGGCATCACTAGAAATTAGTAATGACCATAGCGAGTTATGAAAGCCGTTTTATGAATATCAGCTTCTTTGACCTTCACCTGATGATAACCTGAACGAAATCTAATTTAGAGAAAACACAAGATCCACTTAGCCGATCGAATAAATCGTCGATTCGCGGGAGTGGATACTTGTTCTTTATCGTGACTTTGTTCAAGGCTCTGTAATCAATGCACATTCTGTATGAACCTTCTTTCTTCTTCATAAGTAGTACTGGTGATCCCCAACTTGAAGTGCTAGGACGAATCCATCCTTTCGCCAATAATTCGTCCAACTGTGTTCGTACTTCCTTCAAACCTTCCGGAATTAAACGATAAGGTGCTTTGATCACCGGTTGTGCTCCTGGTACTAAACCAATGCTAAATTGATGTAAACCTGATATATCGTCAGGAAACACGTCGTCGAACTCTTGAACCACTTCTGGCCTTTATTCTTCCTCTGCTTGAGTTGCTGCAATTACTGCCTTCTTTGGCTTCGCTTTGTATGTTCTTGGGTCCAGGGTACGGTCTTCACTTTTGGAAAAGAAGACCGGATGTTCTGGGATCTCGAATACTACCCTTCTTTGACGACGGTCGATGGTAGCATAAAAAGTTCCGAGCCAATCCATACCTAGAACCACATCGAAGTTCGGTATGTCCAGCACTTTGAAGTCAGCGTAGAATTCTTTGCTGCAGACAACTACTGGACACAAGCTGTATCCCATTGTTGCTTTTAGAACGCCATATCCTGAACTGACATTCCAGCTGGATACAAGCGGTGTGACTGGAATCGCATGAGTTCGGACGAACCGTTGCGACATAAAGCAGTAAGATACTCCAGTATCAAAGAGTGCTAGTGCAGGGAGTGAGGCTACTAAGATTGTACCTAAGGTATGTGAGATGTGTTTTAGGTAATGGAAAATATATGAATAGGTATTAAAACTGAAAGAAAAGATTGAGATGAAAGGGGTTACCGGTGATAACTTGGCCAGTGGCCTCAGCTTCTTCTACGGTCATCGTGAAAGCCTGGCGCCGTGGTACATTCCTCCTGGCCTGAGGAGCATTCTTCAGAACGTTCCTTTGAGTTTGATGGAACTGACGGGGAGGATGTGCAGCTTGTGGTCCTCTAGGTGGTGGAGCAGGTAGTGCAAGTCTTGGGGCAGGTGCTTGGATGGTTGGACGCTGTGGGTAAGTGATTGCTGGCCTGGGTGAAACATATGAATTTTGTCTTTTGGGACAAGTTTCAATACCATAAGTAGCTGAGCCGCAGACTAAGCAAAGATGGTTGGCTCGCCGGCAGTCTTGCATCATATGTCCAGTTCTCTTGCAGTAGGTACAAAAGGCTGGGCTGGGATGGTTGTTGGGTACTCCGGGTCGCCTTGGCATAAAAGGTGGCCTTGACGAGGCTCCTCATGTCATTTGGTTGACATGGCGCTTAATTCCTGCAGACTGAAGTCTGCCCTTCGCCTTTACCACTGCATCATAACGGCGGGCAGCTTTCAGAGCCGATTCATGAGTCGGAAAATCTCCTGTGGCTAGTGCAGCCTGGATTCCCGAATCCAAACCTTGTTGAAATCGACGGGATCTGATCTCATCCGTCGGTATCAGGTGTGTCGCAAATCTGTTTAAAATTTTGTGTTATCTGTGTATTATGTGTTATATCGACAATTAAAATTATTGAGACATATCTTACCGACTAATCATGGTGAACTCAGCATCATATTCATCTACCGACTTGGTCCACATCGAACCTTATTGCAGATGAATGAACTGCTGTTCCATGTCGAACCTGGCAGTCTTAGGGAAGTACTTAGCGTCGAACATATCACGGAAAGTCTTCCATTCGATGGGTTGTTCAAGACGGCTTTCTTCCTCCTTCTACCAGTTCCGTGCATTGTCCGTGAGCTGTAACTTTGCTACACGAACCCAAGGTATTTCTGGCACTCGTGCTGCCGCCAGATCATCTTCGATGCTCTGAGCCCATTCCTCAGCTTCCAGTGGGCTCTCCTTTCCTACAAACTGTTTGGGGTGCAAAGCCCTGAATTACTTCACCCCAGGTGCTTCTATCTCGGGACGGTTCATTAAAAGAGCAGTCTGCTACTGCTGTCCCTCGAGGAGGCTGCGGATTGCCTCAAGTAGAACGTTTGCTCATTGAGCGGAGCAGGGACGGCAGGTGTGAGTGGTATTGGTGGAGGTGTGTTGTTGATATTGGTGCTGGTGTTGTTTGGGGAATCCATAACCTTGAATGAAATTTTTTGGTTAGGACAGATTCAAAGTACATGAAATGATAAGATTTAAGAAGTATGAATTGTAAAGAATGTTTTAGTTGCTGGTTCTTGTGTTATATTGCTTAGGTTATTCACGCAGAACAGAACTGCATGGTAGTGTTCCATACAGGTTCGACCTGCATGGGCCACCAACAAAACCTGTCACGCCCCGCTTCCCAGTATACGGCAGAGGACGCGGCGAGGCCGCTACGTATTTACTGTGAAGTAAATACGCTAAGTGTATCTAAGCAATATAAATATAAATGCACAAGAGATAAGATATAATAAAACATCAACTTTTATTTATTCACATTCTTTTTACAATACATGGAAAAGTAAATACATGGAATAAAGCGATGCCTAAACAGTGGCATAACAGAAATATAAAGTACTGAAAGGAAATGTGTACAATGGACTAAAGCTCTGGGTCTTCAGTAAACTGGTCCAGTCTTCAGCGTTGGGCTCTATCTCTGGAAGATCCAAATCACCCGACGACATTCAAAGATGAAGAAAGACAATGTCGTCAGCGAACAATTGCTCGGTAAGTCCCAAAGATAAGGGAGAAATAGAGTAGACAGAAAGAGAAGGTAGCTTTTAAAGTTGTATTATATGATTAACACTGTTGTTTGTAACTTGGTACAGAAGGATGCCAGTGTATACGAGAGGAGTCTCTATATGCTAGAGACTAGGGTAAAAGGAAGTACAAGGAACCGTTATACCACGGTACAACAGCGATAGGATTCAGGTTAGGTGTCTTAATCTTACAGTCTCGTGCCGCTTCTAACACCTTCCGTACCAATCTACCCCTTAAGCCCCGCGAAGTATGTTTGTATTGTTTGTGTTGTATTGTAACTTGTATTGTCTTGTATAGATGGATGACTTGCCGAAACTATGATATCGGTAAATGGATGTAACTGGAGAATTATGTAAAATAGAAATATATCCATGGTTCGGTTCAGTCAATAAAGATTAAATAGTTTGAATATATGTATTCAAGAATTCATGTTGGATTGTAGATTGTAGATTGTAGTTGAATCATATTCAAGTTAGATTATTAATGAACTCAGTCTGAGTCAGAACAATTATAAAAGAAATTGAAGTTCTGATTGTTTTGATGTTATCAGTAACTGCTGCACATGGGCGGCAGGATTTGTGTCTTTTTCAAAGACGATTACCGTGTTAATAACACCGTTATTAAGTTGTTTACCTTAAATAGGCAAGCACCTACTTCTCCGGCACCCTGAGGCTCAAGAGATTGGTCCTGCTTAAACCTATGTTTATTAGGGTTCTTAGGGTAATTTATAGAACTTGAGGGGGTTTTATGTAAAAATACTTTTGTATAATTTTCAAAATACACCATAAGTATTTAATTATAGTCTTTAGAGTTGTCATAGATGTAGATTTTATATTTGTGATATTTCTAGTGAAAATATCCTAATTTCATAATATAGGGTATTTAATTGCAACATTGAACTTGTATAGAATTTATGATATTTTAATGTAAAGTGATTCTTAGAAAAATTGGAATTTTTATATTATTACAAAATAGATATTTTAATGATACATATATATGTTTATATAAAAATAATTTTATTATATATTATATTTCTAGAAATATCATTTTCTTAAGATTTTCGTATTTTAAATCTCTCGAGACCGTATGCTCCTTGCGGAGGTCTGCATCACGCACCACTAAGCCCAGAGATATGCGATAATCTGCACCATCCCAGTTGGGTTTCCCAAAATGGGTTGTAGCGGCACTTTGCAATGATTTGTAAAAATACTTAATCTTTTAGAAAACGGTTTTATTAATTCATGGTATTTATTTGAAATGTTTCGTTTTCCCGTATTTTATATTCCCAAAAGATATTGTGCTATGTTACATATGAGTTTTGTGAGGAGGTAGGTCATTACCTCTTGATCTACTTAAGATATAGCAAGTTTGTGATATTTAAATGTCGAAATGAAACTATATGATATTTTAGTGAAAAAGTACGGCAAAAGTTACAAAATAAATTAGATTATCATGAAACTTGATCAACATGTTTATTAATGTTTAATAGTCAACATGTAAAAGTTTTGTGTGAATGTATTTAAGAAAATATTGGATTTTTAGAAAGAACTGAATCGGAAATCGGTTTAAATCCGGTCCCGTCAGGTTTTGAAATTTCGTATTTTTTTAGAACAAGATTAGAGAAGAGGGAGGGGGACTTATGGGCTTAGAAGTTAGGGATGAGGAAGAGGAAACGAGAGGAGGCGCCAGTGCGTCGTTTCGTCGCTGGGAACTCCTAGGGTTGTCGCCGGAAAAATCTTCGGAGCTTCGCCCTTCGCTACTTCAAAAGTACACTAAGGTTCTAAGAAATTTCTTGAGAGTTTTGCTCAGAATTTTAGAGTGAGGTGTGTGTGTGTGTAAGGGTTGTATTTATAGGGTAAGGCTAGGGTTAGGATCGGTGAAAGGTTGAAATGAAAAAATATGATAAAATGTATTAAAATGTATTAAAAGTGGAGTAATTGGTATTTTAAAGAGGCTCTGTTACCGGTCTAGGGATTTAAACTATGCAGGTGTGCAGGGGATCCCAAAAGTCATAACTTCCATGTTAATGACTCGGCGGTCCGGCCGAGTTCGGCCGGCGGCGGCGGCCCGAGTCGGCCGGTCCGCCGGCCGATCCAGCCGAGTCCGGCTGAGTCCGGCCGAGTCAGGAAGTCGGAAGGTCCCCCGTCGGTTGGTTATCTCACCGGTGCAGTTAGTTTACAGGGTGTGGTGGGGTTTTTGTGAGATATGCACGTGTAAACCCTTGGTATTCTAAAAATTCAAAATAAAACAATATTAAAAATAATGTGGAGTATGGGATTTGAACTCTGGTAGGTTGGTTCAGCAGTGCAAGGTATTACAAATGAGCTACAAGCCCCTTCTTGCTATTAATAAGCAAAACAAATATTTATAGTACTCTCAGAAATGCAATTACTCCAAGTATACATTAATTTTTTAACAAATTTCTGTACACTAAAATTGGAGTTGTTACAGCATGTGATGGGGAAAATGCCATTTTGTAAAGCCCAAGGGGCTATATGTAAATTTGTAAGCATATATAAGACAACATGATAATGAAATAAAAAGAACAATTCACTCTCCCCAAAATTCTAGGGTTTGTGCCTCCTTCCCCTTTTTCAAGGGTCAAAAACCTTCTTCCTCTTTTTGAATTAAATCAAGAGTTTAACTTTTTTTTTCTAAAAAAGAAGTAGTTTTTCACCATAAAACCCACAAAGGGGAGCTTAGATCTCCCATCAAATCTTTGAAAGGGAGATTTTGAATCTCACTCCCCTTTCCCCCAAGAGCCGGCCAACCGAGAGGAAGAAGAAGGAGACCCATCTCCAAAAATCCCACGTTGGGAGGATCCAAGGTTCAAAAGAAGAGCCAAAAATTCCTAAGAGTTTAACTTATTTCTAGATCTGTTGGAGTTTAACTCCATAAATTAAATTTCTGTTAGGAGTTCAATTCCAAAACCCCTTGGGAGTTCAACTCCCTAACCTAGGGGCTAAGCCCCTTCCTGTTGGTGTTCCTCATGGTCGCGTGCTGCGCACGTGACCCGCGGGCGATCAGTGGTCGCGTGCCGCGCACGTGACCCGTGGGCGCCCAACGGTCGTGTGCCGCGCACGTGACCCATGGGCGCCCAGTGATCAAGTGCCGAGCACGTGACCCGCGGGCGCCCCGCGGTTGCGTGCATGGCACGTGACCCGCGGGCGCTAAAGTGCCCAATGGTCGCGTGGAGCGCACGTGACCCCGGGCACTAAAGCGCCCACGTGCGCACATGTGACCCGCGGACACTAAAGCACCCATGTGCGCGCACGCCCCGCGATCGCGTGTAGCGCACGTGACCCGCGGGCACCTTACGGTCACGTGCTGTGCACGTGACCCGCTGGCGCCCATCGCCCACGTGCTGCGCACGTGACCAGCGGGCTTCAAGCGCTTACGCGCCAGGCACGTGACCCATGGGCACCATGCGCCTACGTGCCACGCACGTGTCTTCAAGACGCTCCTCCCTCCATTTTTTATGCACTCTACATCAAAACACATCGTCCGTAATGAAAATTTTCTAACGGGGCGTTGCCCCGCACTATGCAAGGGGGCTGCTAGCCCCCTTGAACCCCAGCCCACTATCCAGGTAGTGGGACCCCCGTAAAACTCTGCGGGGCCTCGATATATCCAAAACCCTTTAAAAACATACGCACACTGCACGTTGAGTTCGCATGACCTGTTTGACCCGTTAATCGGAGGTTCTCTCGCTCCAAAGGCGAGGGGTAATTAACGACAGCTTAGTCCACGGCTGCCGGAGATTCGGATCTGCACAATCAATAAAGCCCCGCTTACCCTAGGCAGGGGAATCTGTAGTACGCCTGACAAGCGCGCACATATTCCTATCTCAATGGGATGACGAAAAACACCCTACAGATTATGGCACGCCCGGTGGGACCCAATTTCTCCTCCCATATTTCGGTTTAAACATACATGTGAACTCAATCAACATACATATCGACATTTATACTAAAATGATGCTCTTTCATGCAGGCTTTCAAGCAAATAATTTTCAACAGTGTCTCCAAAGATGAACTCAGCTCTCAGCATGGCTCCCATCTCCTACACGATGAAGATGCACGCCAGGACGGTCCTTCTGGCCAGTCTCGGGCAACAGTGGGAGGAGTCGCTGCTACCATTCGGCTCTATTCTGTTCATGCCAGCTTACACCATCTCTGCACCTCAAGCCCCAGTGATGGATAAACCGGCCTCGAAAGCCAAGATGCCAAATATGGTTGTCTCGAAGGCGCCCCAACCCAAACGCAAGTTGGTGTTTGAACGGTTTTCCTTGGCCCTAGCTGGGGGCAAGGCCATCAATACGAACAAAGAAACAAGGTGTCTCGAGCAAGCTCCAGCGGTGCCCTCGACAACTGCTCGATCGGGTATCTTCTCTAAGCTCCCCATCAATCGACTCACGGTGGCTTCCCAGGAAGCAGATGCCTACCAAGCCCTTAAAATTAAGAAGCTAAGGCAGAAAAGGCTCAGATATAGAGCCAACAAAAGGGCTAGGGCTCCTGCTAGGCTGAACATCAGGAGGTTCGAAGAACAGGGTTACCCCGCCAAAGACAAAGAGACGGCTGGATATGTTTTCCACACTGTCTACATGGTGGGCATGCGCAGCAAGAGCATGGATGCGGCCATTACATCTTAAATCCAATCTGGTGTGAATGTGGTTGTCACTTCCCAAGACCAGCATCCTTCGGAGGGTAATGAAAATCCTCCCAGTGAGGCTGATAGGCAGAGTGATCCCTTAGTTCACGAGGAGTCAGGCTCGGAAGGCGAAGAGGAGCCAATCTTCCGTCCCAAGAACGCAGAGCAGCAACTTCTCCAATAGCTCCGAAAACAGCTCAGAAGTAAAGACAAGGAGATGGCCAAGCTCTACTAAAAAATTGACGACTTGACAAACGCCGTCTTAGAGCTCACGGCCCAAATTGCCTCTCAGCCATCCAATCAAGCGCAGGATTCTGCTCATGAACCGGGAAACGGTGTTCCGAGACAGCCGACGCCTATTCTCTCAAATCCAAAGGTGGGCGGACCGCATGAAAGTCAGTCGCATCCTATCTTGGGAAATGTCTTGGCTACCGATGACAGTAGCCCGCTAACTCAAGATCAAATCATGGATTTGGTTGCCAACAAAGTCAAAACATTGGTAGCCGAAGCCGAAGCGTAAAAAGATTTTAGCAGTAGGGGGAGACCATATCCTGCTCAGTATGATCTGGAAAAATTTCCTAGCGGCTATGTCATCCCTAAATTTGGAATATTTGATGGGACAGGAAATGCGAATCAGCACATGGCCCATTTTAAAGCCCCATGCGGGAATACTGGGGCCAATGATGTGCTTCTCCTTCGCCAGTTCATTAGTAGCTTGACCGATATTGCTTTCGACTGGTACGCGAGCATACCGGATGGCCTCGTCCCAATTTTTGTCCAAATGGAGTCTCTGTTTCGGCAGAGGTTCATGAGCGTTAGCGATAAGATCACCATTGTCGATCTCGTAAGAGCCAAGCCAAAGAACAATGAAAGCAACACGGATTTTATAACCCGATGGCGCAATCTTTCCGTTAAATGTGAACCACCGATAGAGCAGGACCAATCTGTCAGCCTCCTTGTCTGAAATCTCAACAATTGGATGGCTCCATTTCTATGCACCGCGGGTCTCAAAATATTTCAAGAGCTGACCAGGAAAGTTCAGATGTTGGAGCGCTCAAAACAGGAGCCCTCCTCTGATTCCCAAAATAACAATAGGTCCTGGAGAAACCGAAAGGACGATAATCGCAATGGCCGGAGTTCCGACGATTCTGAATATTTCAACACTTCGGCTAACCGAAATATGTGAGGGATGAGCGGGCCTAGTGCCAATCAGCCTCGAAAGCCAGTGTTCAGAGAGGGGAGAGAATCTCTACTGAAAGAGAAACTGGATAAGGTCTATTCCTTCAGAAGGGACAAAGTCCGCAAGATATTCAAGGACGCCCTGAGAAACGGTTTACAGTTGCCAGAATCAAAGAGACCGCAAGAAGCGAATATGACCGACGATCCAAAATATTGCCCCTATCACAGAGTGATAGGTCATGCCATTGAGGACTGCTTCATTTTCAAAGATTGGGTCGAAAAGCAATACAAGGCAGGAGAGATAGAACTGTCTAAAGCGTGTTAACAAACAGTCAATCTTTGACCGCCAATTTCATACAAATGGAGACCGAAGTCATTCGTGGAACTGATTCTCTCGGACATCTTCCTTTCTCTGAAAACAGTTGACGACCATGTCGTTAAACTGGGGGACAACCGACCACCATGTCGTTAAACTGGGAACCGATGACCACCATGTCGTTAAACTGGGAATAATTGACCTCTAAGTCGTAAAACTGGGATGTAAAAATGTGTAAATTAAAAAAATTAAAAAAAAGCCGAAATGATGGGCAACTCGCAATAAAAATCAGCGAGTAAAATAAAAATGAAAACAAACAGCCGAAATGATGGGGCAACCGCGAATGAATAGCCGAAATGATAGGACAATCGCGACCTTCGCGAAAAGGAAAGCTGAAATGATAGAGCAATCGCGGTAAAAAAACCGGCGAATGATGAGTTGCTCCTGGTACCATATTCCAGTGCAGCGATGCAGACACAACCCAAACTCTGAATGTCCCAACGGCGAATGATGAGTCGCTCCTGATACCATATTCCAGTGCAGCGATGCAGACGCCAACCAAAATCCAAATTCTCAAACGGCGAATGATGATTCGCTTCTGGTACGATATTCCAGTGCAGCGATGAAGACGCCAACCAAAATTTAAATTCCCAAAATTCTTCCAGCCCTACGGTTAGTCCCCAAATTGACTACCGTATACAATCCACGGGCTCAAATAATTCTCATCATACCCATGCCCCACCGCAATCACCAGTCCAGCGGCCGGTCTCCGCCCTTGGAATTATGCTCCATTTGGGAAGACCCACTCATGTATCCTCACAATACATAAGGAGAACGGAACTTACGAGATCCTCTTGACTCGTAAGAAAACACCTTCGTAGGATCCTTACGACTCACGAAGGAAATACACACTCGGGAGTCCCCATGACTCCTAAGGAGAAAATACACCTACGGGATCCTTTCGACTCGTAGGGAGAAATGCTTTTATGGGACCCTTACGGCTCATAAAATTGAAAAAGTCTTAGCTGATAAGGACCTAAACCTGTCTCCTAAGTCATCGCTCCCCAACAGGCAAAGGCAAATGATGAATTGCTTCTGGCACTTGTGCTTCAATGTTAGCAACGCTGATGCCGACCCCTACCCTAAAATTTCAAGCTTTTAATCCAATAGACCTCTAAGTCTTTAAACTGGGAACAGATGACCCCTAAGTTGTTAAACTGGGAACAGATGACCCTTAAGTCGTTAAATTAGGAACGGGGGAAATCCCCTCACGGCAAATGATGAGTTGCTCCTGGCATTATTCTAGTGCAACAATGCTGATGCCGACCCAAAAACCAAAATCCTCATATCCTTTCATGGCAAATGATGATTCGCTCATGGTACCATATTCTAGTGTAGTGATGCTGATGTCAACCCAAATCATATCAAGTCATCAAGACAACCAACAACCTCCATGACGGAATCAAGCTCCACCTCAGAAACAAACCAAATCCCGACACCGCGGAAAGCTGAGCAAGTCAAATCGAATTCTGACACCACGGAAAGCGGAGCAAGTCAAAACGAACTCTGACACTGCAAGAAGCAGAGCAAGTCAAATCAAGCACCGACCGTCCACGTCACTAAAAGGGCAGCACCGACCGTCCACGTCGCTAAAAGGGCAGCACCGACCATTCATGTCGCTAAAAGGGCAGCACCAAGCGTCCACGTCGCAAAAAGGGCAGCACCGAGCGTCCAAGTCGCAAAAAGGGAAGAACCGACCGTCCAAGTCGCAAAAAGGCAGCACCGATCGTCCACGTCGCTAAAAGGGCAGCACCGACCGTCCACGTCGCTAAAAGGGCAACACCGACCGTCCACGTCGCAAAAAGGGCAGTATCGACCGTCACGTCGCAAAAAGGGCAGAACCGACCGTCCACGTCGCTAAAACGGCAGCACCGACCGTCCACATCGCTAAAAGGGCAGAATCGACCGTCCACGTCGCTAAAAGGGCAGTATCGACCGTCCACGTCGCTAAAAGAGCAGAACCGACCGTCTGAATCGCTAAAAGGGCAGCACCGACCGTCCACATCGCAAAAAGGGCAGCATCGACCGTCCACGTCGCTAAAAGGGAAGAACCGACCGTCCACGTCTCTAAAAGGGTAGCACCGACTGTCCACGTCGCTAAAAGGGCAGCACCGACCGTCCATGTCTCTAAAAGGGCATAATCGATCGTCCACGTCGCTAAAAGGGCAGCACCGACCGTCCACGTCGCTAAAAGGGCAGCACCGACCGTCCACGTCGCTAAAAGGGCAGCATCTACCGTCCAAGTCGCAAAAAGGGCAGAACCGACCGTCCACGTCGCTAAAAGGGCATCACCGACCGTCCAAGTCGCTAAAGGGACAGAACCGACCGTCACAGTCGCAAAAAGGGCAGCATCGACCGTCCACGTCACCAAAAGGGCAGTATCGACCGTCCAAGTCGCTAAAAGGGCAGAACGGACCGTCCAAGTCGTAAAAAGGGCAGCATCGACCGTCCACGTCGCTAAAAGGGCAGCATCGACCATCCACGTCGCTAAAAGGGCAGTGCCGGCTTCCCAAAAAGCGGGAACCAAATCAAGTCGCCTCCACATGAAAAAAGATCCATCAATTTCATGCACACGACCCACATATGCGGTATGCATTTATTGATGGGTGGCACTTTATTGGGGTAAAAATTTACACCCCGGTTGACCAAGTCAAAATCAAAGTCAACCTTAAGCCAAGTGGGCCCAAGCCCAGGTCAAGTTGGCCAATGCCCGGGTCGAGCCCGAACATGTAGCTGCCGGGCCCCCATGCCAAAATAAAAATTTTGTAATAAATAATTTTGGTGTATTTTTGTATGAATAAACGTAAGAAAGTGGGTATAAAGCCAAATTTTTGTAAAACCCATGGCTCATGTGCAAAAGAAATGAGCACATGAGGCATGGGATGGGCGAAATGTCATTTTGTAAAGCCCAAGGGGCTATATGTAAATTTGTAAGCCTATATAAGGTAACATGATAATGAAATAAAAAGAACAATTCACTCTCCCCAAAATTCTAGGGTTTGTGCCTCCTTCCCCTTTCTCAAGGGTCTAAAACTTTCTTCCACTTTTTGAATTAAATCAAGAGTTTAACTCTTCCTTTCTCAAAAAGAAGTAGTTTTTCACCACAAAACCCACAAAGGGGAGCTCAGATCTCTTATCAAATCTTTGAAAGGGGAGATTTTGAATCTCACTTCCCTTTCCCCCAAGAGCCGGCCAACCGAGAGGAAGAAGAAGGAGACCCATCTCCAAAAATCCTACTGTTCCCCTCCGGAGGACGGCGCACAGGACCGCGATGGCCTGACGCTGAGATTCGGGGCAGATGCTATTTGGTTTTATCCGTCCACCTCTCCGAAGATGCCAAGTTGATTTATGGCACCGTGTATCGAAGGTTTAGACGGATGCGGCCGATGTAGCAGACTTTGTCAGATTCCCCCTCGCTAGAGGGGTTTTTGATTGTGGGGACGCTCTTCCCTGCAGGCGCAAGCCCCTGCAGTTAATTACGCTACCGCTTCGCGGTAACAACTTTCTCCTTCTCCAGAATTTCACTTCGTGTCGTGGGTGTTTGTTTTGTTTGTGGTTGCCCGTGGATTGTATACGGAGGCTGAGTAGTACCGTCGCCCGTAGGACGTGGATTAGTCCAAATCCGTATTTACTTAGATTTGGGTTTGGTGTTTTTAGTTTAAGGATGCCTTAGTCGCGTTGCGGCTAAGATCGACTTAAACGTCCGTCAAGGATACGTTAGTCCTGTTTGAGACTAAGATCAACTTAACGGGATCGTTTAGATCCGACAAAAGAGCATTTGGGCTCTATTGTTCCAGTTTAGGGATATAGTGGTCCATTGCATGTATGGTCGTCGGGACCCGTCACCTCTCTGACGACGTTGAAGAATTACAACGACAAATGTCAGAGGAGTTCAGAGATGTACCCTTGAGCCAAAGTTGATTGGGGGAATTTATAGTCCAATTTGGGGGTAAAGTTTGTTTGAAGATTTAAGGATGCGTTAGCCATATTTGAGGCTAAGATCAACTTAAACGGTTGTTAAGGATACGTTAGTCCAGTTTGGGACTAAGATCGACTTAACGGGATCGTTTAGATCCTACAAAAGAGCATTTGGGCTCTATTATGCCAGTTTAGGGACATGGTGGTCCAATACCAGTTTAAAGGACATAGTGGTCCACCGTTAGTTTAAGGACGTTTCGGTCCGATATTAGTTTAGGGACGTTTCGGTCCGATATTAGTTTAGGGACGTTTCGGTCCACGAGTTTAAAGACCCCGCAGTCCATATTCATACGTGGTCGTCGGGACCCGTCACCTCTCTGACGTCGTTGAAGGATTACAACGACATGTGTCAGAGGAGTTCGGAGATGTACCCTTGAACCGGTAGTAAATTGATTTAAGAGAGCAATTTTGTCAATTTAATTTAAGGACTTATGGCCAAAATTGGGCTAAGTCCAGTTTCAATATATTTTTTTTTGTCTTTGGCCTGTGCTAGGGCTTTACCCCTTTTTAGTAATGCACTGCATTATTCTTGTTTTGGTCGGGCTTTGCCCTTTTCTAAATGATGCAGAGCATCTATTTTTTTGTTTGGGCTTTGCCCCCCCTTTTAAAATGCATAGCATTTTTTATTAGGCCTGTTAGGCCTTTTAATTGGGCTCTGTCCCTTTTCTTTAGTAATGCAGAGCATTAAATACTCTGACAGTGCCCCACGTGGCTTGTTAGGCGCTTTGCGCTAAGTAATGAGCGCAAACTCATATGGTGGTGACACGTGTCACGCTCTGGTGAGCGCAAGCGCAATAGCGCAGTGCGCTGCGCTAATGCGCTGCGCTGTTGCGCTGCTGACACGTGGCGCGCTCTGGTGAGTTGCGCCAATTCCAGAGAGCAAAGCTCTATTTCAAGAGCGCAAGTTGTTTTGTAGCTGACACGTGGCACTCTCTCAAGAGCGCAACATCGCAGTTTGGAAGTGCAAAGCACTAAGAATCTTTTAGATTCAAGAACAGGAGTGCAGAGCACTATTTGATTTCTTGATCTAATTTAGATCGAAGAAAATAAATTTTTCTTTTTTGTTTCAAGAACCAGAGGTTCATAAAAAAGTGCAAAGCACTATTATTACTTATTTTTCTTTTTATTTAAAATTATTGATCTTGTTCTTAGATCAATAATCTGTCCATAAGAGAATTTTCTCTTTTTCCTAAAGGTTTTTTACCTTCTGTTGTTCTTGAGGAATTCTCAAGAGTTCTTTTCTTCTCTTTTTTTTTTAGAAAGATGTTCCTCTTTTTTAATTGAGGCCTAGGGTCCTTTTTATAGTGCCCATAAATTAGTTAAATTTGTTAAAGAGATCTTTCTCTGAGTGATTTGGGGAATTTTCCCCACCGTTGGATCTTTGATCCAAGGGCTTCTGCTTTGCAGAAGAAAATCTTCTTGTTTTAACAAGAACAGAAAAGATTTCTTGGAAATCTAATTCTGTTTGGCGCAGATGCCCCAGCGCGTGACACGTGTCGCGCACTGCGCAGCGCAACTGCGCTAGCGCATCTGCGCTGACACGTGTCGCGCAGCGCAGTGCTTGCGCAGCTGAAGCGTTACTTCATAAAAATAGAGCTTTGCTCTGATTGGGCGCGCCTTCTTGGGCGCTGCGCTGACGTATCAGCGCCTGACATGTGGCGCGTTGCGCCCGAGATTTGAAGCGTTGCTTCAAAATTTTGAATTTTGAATTTCAACAGAGCTTTGCTCTGATTGGGCGAAACAAATGCCCCCCACCGTTGCGCTCACGTGGCGCACACATGAGTGCAGCGGTGGCAAACTCTTGATCGTTGGATCAAGGGGTGAGCTCAAGGGGCGCAAGCGCCTTATAAATAGGACCTCTGGCCTTTAGAAAAATCTTACCGTTTTAAGATTTTTATTTTCCAGAGTTTTGCTCTCACTCAAGAACTTCAGAGCTTTGCTCATTTCTAAAGTTAGAAACTTTAGGTAAAAATTAATTTAAATCAAATTAATTTAACTTAATCTCAACCAAAGAGCTTTGCTCTCACAGATCTTTCGATCTAAAGGGATCCCCATTGGGGTTTCATAAACAGAGCTTTGCTCTCAAAACTTATAGATCTACAGGGATCTTGTTCATGGGTTTTAACCCATGAACAGAGCTTTGCTCATAGATCAAGTGTGGATCTTTTAGATCTGCAAAGTGAAGAACTTATCATAAGTTTTCATGGGTTTTTCAAGGTCCCAAAATTTTTTTTAAAATTTTTAAGTATTAAGATTTTCTGATGGATCTTTTCCATTATTATCACAGAGCTATGCTCTTTTTAAGGAAT
The DNA here is from genome assembly GCA_030015575.1 of Agapanthus africanus. Lineage (NCBI taxonomy): Eukaryota > Viridiplantae > Streptophyta > Magnoliopsida > Asparagales > Amaryllidaceae > Agapanthus > Agapanthus africanus. The sequence continues at coordinate 50,657,002 of CM057340.1, forward strand.
TTTATTCCTTTGAGACCAGAATTTGACAAGTGTCATTCTGTGACAGAGCTTTGCTCTGAAAGAGGAGATTTTCTCCTTGTCTCTGGGGATTCTTCCCCCCTTTTTTTAAAATGGGAATGTTTTCCTGGGGGCAACTGACAATCTCATCCAATGATGAGATTGTCTTATTAACTGACGTATTGTCATTTAGATTTTGTGGGTCCCTCTTTGGTCTCCTACTCACTGCACTGTGGTGCGGTGTAATTAATTAATTTTAATTTAATTAATGCATTTTCTTTTTTAGACGTCAAACGTTGGAATTACAATACTAACGGCTAAATTGTTCTTTTTGCAGCGATCATGTCTCTGGACACTTCATTCCCGTTCGTCCGCTCGGAGGAGGGATTTCCTGAGGCGCCCCTGGACCGTGAAGTCCTGGCTATGATCAAGGAGTACGACCCGGAATACAAGAGTCTCCATCTTTGGGGGTCGTGGTACAATCAGATCATCATGGGCCGACGGAGCTTCACCTGCGCGGTACCGTCAGAACCCATCACGGCAATTCACTGCGCTACCCCACCTTCAGTGCAGTATGCCGTGGAGATGATAGACTGGACCGCGAGCAGCTTTCTTCATCCGGCTATGGATGCGGTTCCGGTTCAGCGTCCCATGGTCTTGGATATCCTAGGACGTCGTATTTGTCAGGGAGAAGCACGGCCCTGGGGGCAATCATATAACCTGGGTTTGATTCCCCGTCACCCGATTGGCTATCTGCCGTTGGCCCGGTACATCCTGTCGACGAAGAAGTCGCAGTTGATAAGACTAGGACTGTACACCGCGGTCTACGTCTCTCTCTTCCAATATCCTACGCTCCCCACCTGGTGGTTCAAGGCTTTCTTGGAGCAATGGAATATTCCCACCCACACTTTCCTTGCCATGGATCGGGAAGTGTCCATCTCTTTGGGGGAATTTGCGGAGGTATCTGGCCTACCAGTCATGGGGGAACACTATGAAGAGTTGCTCCCGACAGATGAGTACGTCTTCGGTGCTAAGCCGATGGTAAGGGGAATCACACCGGAAAATGCCGTTCAACACCAATTCCCAAGCCTGATCAAGGTGTTGAACATCTACGAGTCCCTTTTTATCGAACATGGGAGTCGGGGGGTTAACTTTGAGGACTTCGTTGCTCGTTTCCTTCGTCCAAGCGTCATTTCATCGGGGTTTGCCAAGTTTGCCACCCTGGATGACCCTTTCGGTTTAGGTTTGGGTAACCTGCCAACGAAAGACATAGACCAAAATGACTTTTTTCTTCCTAACTCCCCAACCATGTCCTTTGCAGAAATTGCGGCCCCTGGAATGGATGAGGAGGCCTTCTTTTTAGGATTTCTCGGACTGTGGCTGAGTTGGTTCGCGATTCCAATGCACTCTCATCGCATGCGGCCTTCCGTCTTCTATCCAGCCCACCGAATGGTCATTGGGGTAAAGGTGGCTGTGGGGATCGCTGGCTTGGCGCACCTATATCACGGCCTCAGCCGAGCAGCGGATGCCAATGAGCCCGGATTATTCCACGTAGTCTTCCCGATGCACTACTTTGCATCGTGGCTCGAGCTGCACACGGCGGGTGTCTTTGGCATGCATAAAAGGCCTTCATTCTTTGACAAGTGCGGTTTTCCTCGCATTATACAGTTGATTGGCTCATCAATCGTGACCCCTTCGCCACGGAACGCTAGGGGTTTGCTGCTTCGCCCTCACACCGTTGGAGTCGGGATGTCCTTCATCGATAAGGTACTAACCATTGGAAAAGCGTCCACCACTGCGGTGCGACCATTACAGGATTCCTTCAAGGATGGAGCTTCAGTGTTAACGGCCCGGGAGATCCTCCATTTGTATTCTATTAGACCGGGTTTCCTAGTCTTCAGGCAGGGTGGTGCAGCAGTCTTTATGAGATATAATCCGCATCGTTTTGCCCAACAACTGGGTTACGATCAAGGGGTACCCTTGGAAGCTTCTTATTGGAACCTGTTGTCAATGAAGAAGGGATGGAGAATGCGTTACATCACTTCATGCGCTTGAACACGGGTTCTCGTTTTTTCATCAGCACGCCTGCCTGTGCTCCACGACTCCTTAATGTATATAAAGAGTGGTACAATCATGCGACGGGGGCTGTTATAAACGAAGAGAGGTGAGTGTTGATCGACCGTAAAGAAGTACCCCCCGGTGCCAACCGTAACGCTCCCTTAGCGCCAAGGATCCTGGTGGCTCCTCCTCTAAAAGATGCCGGGGGCAGACCATCACGTGCGCCAAGTCCTCCACGTGAGCTGCCGCTCCCTGATATCGCAGATGCACCTCCCGCATCCTGTGCTCCAGTGGAGACAGTAGTTGTACCCTCGCTGGAGTCTGGCGTGGGTGCGGACATCGGGACCCGTCGTCCCAAAGTGGCTGCTAAACGGAAGTCGATCCCCCATGAGCCTAGGGTTGGAGGGCAAAAGAAAAAGAAGTCGCTCTTTGCTGCGGACGTCGTGTTCGGTTAGGAACCCCATGCTCCTTATGCCGAGGGCCTGATCGAATACGGGACGAACGAAGGATTAGTGATGCCGCCGCCGGACGATACAGACTTGGAAGCCGCTCTCGAAACTTCGGCGTGGTTGGCAAAGCGTGACGCGTGGCTGGCCAAGCTTGCGCAATCAGGTAACTATTAGTCGCCTTTTCTTTATTGCAACATATCCTCTTCATTGCCTTTGACTAACGCTTTTCTTTCTTTCCTTTCGACAGGTATCACTGATGAAGAGGCCATCGCCGCTTCTTTGAAGACTTTCCAGGAGGAGGAACGTCTTAGAGCGTCTATGGGCCTTAGTAAGTTTTAATCCATCAAGTTTCCATATCCCTTGTGTTATGGTCGATCTAACCTTTCTCTTTTTATTGCAGAAACCTCAATGCCGTTCCCACCAACCGACGCAGATGTTTTACCAGCTGCCGATGTTCCCGCTTCCTCTGGGCCACCGTAGGAGGTTCGTCTTGAAGAGCCGATGAAGGATGCCTTAAAGGCTCTTGAGGCATCCCTAAATGAGGATGACGACGCCTTGAAGGAGGCGTCACTAAGGTCCATCGCGACAGCCCGGGAAGAAAGGAAGCGACAAAGGCGTGAGGCGAAGGCGCGCCGGGCTGCCTTGGCTGCGGGAGCGGGCCCCAGCACTGTCCCTCGCGCTGATACTCCATCCGAAGAGGCCCCTGTCGCCCTATCCACTGCCCGCAGAGAGGTGGCGCGCGCAGTTCAGAGCGCAAACGGTAAATCCACTTCAGGTAATGTTTCTCTCAGAGTTTTTGTTATAAGGATTTTAATGTCGTTGGTCCTTATATCTCTTATCTTGCAGGGCCAAGTCCGATCGAGGGGGAGGCGGAAACCATTGATCCCAAAGAAATAGAGGAGGCGGTACCTGCCGAACTCGAGCCGACGGTGGGCAATGTCGTTGTGGCTTTGGAGCCTGAAGTGGAGGTCGAGGGGCCTACCGCCGATAAGGTCATTGATGCCGAACCTGAAGTGGTGGCAGATGATATGATCATTATAACTGAACCGAGGCTGGTGGTGGACGAGGCGCTTGAGGCCGGCGACCTCGTGGTGACAGTGGATGAGCCGATGGAGACGGCGGAGCTCGAAGAAGTTGCGGGTGAGATGGGTATGACTCTTGGGGAAGAGTCAGCCGCTTCCTTCCAAGAATCCGGCAATGCTCCAATCATTGCCCTCCCTGCTTACGATCTCCTACCGTCTCCTGGTCGCGCTAGCACGACGACGGTCCCCATTGAGTCGGGTGATGAGGCTACGGGCGGTGGCCTCATGTCGATAGAGGAGGGAGTCGTTTCTGTTTCGGCCGGGAGCTCCTCAGGTAAACCTTAGGTTACTGTCTTTCTTATTTTACAATCCTTTCTGACAAGTTCACCTTTCTTGTAACGCAGGTGCAGCCAGCGCCGATGCCCCACTGCTTGAAGGAGCGCCTTCAACGACTGCCTTGGCGGTGGTTACCTCCCAACCCTCTCACATACCGTCTAAGATGTTGGAAGGTATGGGTTTGCAACTTATTAGTCTTATCTTTCAGATGTTTAGTGCATGTACTAAAGTCGTGCTGTTGTGTCTTTTTAGGAGTACTTTTTGACCATCTTTACCAGATGTTGCTCCCACACTTCTTCTTCCCGTCCGAGCTTGCCACTTCCTCTGGTGGCGTTGGTGAGCATGATTTCCAATGACATCCTTCTTTCTTTATTGATGGGATTATTTCTAAACCCCCCCTTTTTTCTCGACTGCAGTGTTACAAATCGAAGGAGGGGATGAAAGACGGGGTGCGTTGCCGACTCTTCCGGCTCTGCCACCTGCCTCAGCTGGTACAGCGACTATCACATTGATAAAGTCTTCCTTCTTTATTTTCAGAACTGTTATCTGATCACATCCTGTTTCTCTTCAGCTGTCGTTCCGGTCTCGGCGCCCTTTGAATCTCGCATCATAATGCCAGCAGGTCCTTACCTGAGACGTCCATCTTCGAAAGGCACCGCGAACAGCTTACGTATGTTGAGCGATTACATTGAGGAGCTCGATGTCGAGACCCCTACCCCTGCTGCGGATTTTTCTATAGCGGTTAACCCAATGCTGGTGATACTCGTGAACTTTCACGACGAGGGTATCATCACATCTTGGGTTAACCATTGCAGGGAGATCGAGGCCCGCCTGCATCGGTTGGAGTCGCTGCGTCCCGCTCCCGAGGCCTTGGCTGCCAGTAATCAAAGAACAGCGTGGATCGAGCAGAGCGCTCCTTACTTCCATCACCTCGAACAAGAAGTCATTTCAAGACGTAAGGAGCGAGGTGAGACTTCGAGCAAGTCTGCCCAACTGCATGCTCGGGTGGAGGCCAACGCCGCACGGCTGAAGGTTGTCTTTGAGGGCCTTCTGCAATGTCTTTCTGAAGGGTTATCATTGAGGCAACACCTTGATGTTGTCGAGCGAGCTGCACCCAGCCAGGAAGCAGCCCAGAAGGCGGTGGAGGAGCAACTTTCATCTTTCTTGCAGCAGCGAGCCCGGGTGGAAGCGGAGGTGGCCGCGGCAGCCGCTCAGGAGGAGGCGCTGAAGGAAGTGCAAGAGCAACTTGTGGATTTACTAAAGACACTTCCTCCTCAGTAGCTATCCTTCTTTGTATCGTTTGTAATTGTAGATAAAAGAATGTATATATATATTTTTTCATTCTTTGACATAATGTATCCTGTACCCAATCAAGTTTATGAATAAAAGATACACCCTTTTTTTTTGTAATGTGTCATTTTCTCCGTATTTTCTTTCTTTCATTATCAGCATGCCACCTTAGTAATCATGGTTGACGGATGATCAGAACGAGTATCCTGACTTTCTTAAGAAATAGCGATGGCTTAGGCCGCAAGTTCAGATCTGCTGCCTAAGACTTTTTAACTCTATAAGCCGTGAGGGTCTCATAGAGACTTTTCTCGCTACGGATCGAGAGGATCTCGTAGGTGGGTTTTCTCCCTAGGAATCGTGGGGATTCCTAAGTATGGTTTTCTCTTATAAGTCGTAAGGATCCTATAAGAGAATTTTCCCTCTTACGAGTCGAGAGGATTCGTAAGCGGTTGTTTCCCTCTTTGTCGGAAAATCGACTTCGGAGAGTGAGACCCATGAATAGTATGCAAGAGACCATTTTGGATTGACTTGCAGGGCCCCATTGTTCAGGGAGCAAGCTTTCTTAGTCCATGCTGCCTGAGGCTTCATTTTGCAAGTTGAGACGAACCGGGAATTCTTCCGCAAAGACAGTGGTGGCTCTGCGTGGGTCAAGAGGCTCTCGTCACGGAGTGTTTGTATCCGTGAGTCGAGGAGTTTGCTAGGGATTATTTGTTTCCCAAGCGCCAAGGATTATTTGTTTCCTTGGGGTTTGAAACGAGTCGAGGATTCCCACGGAGACGCTGGTGGCTCTGCGAGTCAACGCGGATCAGGAGGCTCTCGTCAAGGAGTGTTTGTATCCGTGAGTCGAGGAGTTTGCTAGGGATTATTTGTTTCCCGAGCGCCAAGGATTATTTGTTTCCTTGGGGTTTGAAACGAGTCGAGAATTCCCACGGAGACACTGGTGGCTCTGCGAGTCGACGCGGATCAGGAGGCTCTCGTCAAGGAGTGTTTGTATCCGTGAGTCGAGGAGTTTGCTAGGGATTATTTGTTTCCTGAGCGCCAAGGATTATTTATTTCCTTGGGGTTTGAAATGAGTCGAGGATTCCCACGGAGACGCTGGTGGCTCTGCGAGTCGACGCGGATCAGGAGGCTCTCGTCAAGGAGTGTTTGTATCCGTGAGTCGAGGAGTTTGCTAAGGATTATTTGTTTCCCGAGCGCCAAGGATTATTTGTTTCCTTAGGGTTTGAAACGAGTCGAGGATTCCCACGGAGACGCTGGTGGCTCTGTGAGTCGACGCGGATTAGGAGGCTCTCGTCACGGAGTGTTTGTATCCGTGAGTCGAGGAGTTTGCTAGGGATTATTTGTTTCCCAAGCGCCAAGGATTATTTGTTTCCTTGGGGTTTGAAACGAGTCGAGAATTCCCACGGAGACGCTGGTGGCTCTGCGAGTCGACGCGGATCAGGAGGCTCTCGTCAAGGAGTGTTTGTATCCGTGAGTCGAGGAGTTTGCTAGGGATTATTTGTTTCCCAAGCGCCAAGGATTATTTGTTTCCTTGGGGTTTGAAATGAGTCGAGGATTCCCATGGAGGCACTGGTGGCTCTGCGAGTCGACGCGAATCAGAAGGCTCTCGTCAAGGAGTGTTTGTACCCGTGAGTCGAGGAGTTTTGCTGAAGACACTGGTTTCTTCGGAGGTGGACTGAACCGTCGAGATTTGGCTTCGTCTTCTGGCAGAGCCTGTTGGGAAAGTATGGTTCCCTCTTTGTTTACGCCTTTAGATTGCATATAGGGATCGATGTGATCTTAACTGTAGGGCCAAAGTTTTATTATCATTTTTTTTTGTTTTATCTCCGCGATGCTCTATCATTTCAGCTTTTATACCGCGAAGGTCGCGATTGCCCAATCATTTCGGCTATTTTTCGCGGTGCCCAATCATTTCGTCTATTTATTTTATTTTTACTTGCTATTTTTTATTGCGAGTTGCCCAATCATTTCGGCTATTTTTTTATTTTTTACTCTCTGCTTTTTATTGCGAGTTGCCCAATCATTTCGGCTATTTTTTATGCATACATTTTCACTTGCTGTTTTTTATTGCAAGTTGCCCCATCATTTCGGCTATTTCATATGCATGTGCGGCCTACTGGCTTTTCGCCGTAAACCTGAAATTAGACGCCGATTTAGGCATCAGCACCGCTACAACTGGGATATTACCAGGAGCGAATCATCATTTGCCTCTGTCGATGTCGAACAAGGGTGGCTTAGCGAGAAGGATTAAGGTCCTGTCGACTAAGGCTTTTGACTTCATGAGCCGTAAGGGTCTCACAAAGGTATTTCTTCCTACAAGTCGTGAGGATCTTGTAGGTGTGTTTTCTCCTTAGGACTCGTGAGGATTCCTAAGTGTTCGTTTCCTCTGTAAGTCGTAAGGATCCTATAGGAGGGATTTCTCCTCATAAATCGAGAGGATTTACAAGGGTTGTTCACCATGCAAACATATCCCCAGTCACGGATGAGACTTGGTTAGGGAAATGTTTATTCGTGCCCGTGGATTGTATACAAGGGTCAGTATTGGGCCACTTGTAGGGCAATATCGGAAATTGTGGGGATTGCTTAAGCACAGGTTTAGGTCTCTGTAACTTAAGACTTTCAAATCTTATGAGCCGTGAGGGTCCCATAAGAGAGTTCTCCTTACGAGTCGTGAGGATCTCGCAAGTGTATTTTCTCCTTAGGGATCGTGGGGATCCCTAAGTGTGTTGCTCCCTTGTGAGTCGTAAGGATCTCACGCGGGTGGTTCCTCCTTACAAGGTCGAGAGGACCCTATAAGTGTCTTTTAACGAGGTTGCGCCCTTTTGGGTTTTCACAAACACTCGCCGGTAGCCCTGCTGTTTTTACTCACGGAGTCCTTTCGGGTTTTCATCCGTGCCCTTTTTGCTCATGGACGTACCGCTTTTTTATTCTTTTTATTTTTATATATATATATATTTTTTTACGAGGTCGCGCCTTTTCGGGTTTTCACGAACACTCGCCGACAGCCCTGCTGTTTTTACTCACGGAGCCCTTTCGGGTTTTCATCCGTACCCTTTTTGCTTATGGGCATACCGTCTTTATTTATTATATATATATATATATATATATTTATATATTTTTTTATTCATCTCGTCAGCCTGAGGATGCTGCAGTATTAGTTTAAAGACGTTTCGGTCTGCTATTAGTTTAAGGACATTTCGGTCCGCTATTAGTTTAAGGACATTTCGGTCCAACATTGAGAGGCTGGCTACTGCTTATAAAACTTGAGCTCAGGAAGATAGCGAGCGGACATGGTCGTCGTCATCTATCATTGACCTAGGCTGTGGCTCATTAAGCGTAGCATTTCTTCAGGAAGCGACCGTTTATCGGCCTGAAAGGCCTTTCACCGTGCATGTCCATGAGTAGATAGGCCCCACCCTGGTAAACTTTATCTATGATGTACGGGCCTTCATAGTTTGGCTCGAATTTTCCCTGCTTGGCGCGATTGGGGATCATAGGCCTTTTGACCACTAGCACGAGTTCGCCTTGGTGGAATGTCCTCGGTCGGGTCAATCTTTCGTATGAGCGCATCATCTTTGCTTTATAAGCTTCCAGATTTTGCTGCGCTATGAGCCTAGTTTCATCAAGGGCGTCAAGCTCCTCAAGCCGAAGGTGGGCATTTTCTTCATCCGTCAGCTCGTAGTGGACTGCTACTTGTAGAGAGGGTAACTCTATCTCAAGGGGGAGTACCGCTTCCGTACCGAACACCAACGCGTACGGCGTTGTGTTCGTGGCCGTCTTGAATGTAGTTCGATATGCTCAAAGAGCTTCTTGCAGTCTTTCGTGCCAATCTTTCTTATTACGGGACATTGTTTTCTTTATGATTTTTGTTGATGTCTTGTTGAAGGCTTCAGCTAGTCCATTGGCTCGCGGATTATAAACCGAGAAATATCTCCAGTCTATATTATACTGTTGCGCGAAGCGACTGATCTTGTGGCTTTTGTAAGCTGGCCCGTTATCGGAGATGATCCGTCGCGGAGTTCCAAATCGATATATGACATGCGTCTTGAAGAAGTGGAGGATATTTTCCGTCTTCACCTCTCTTAACGGTACTGCTTCCGCCCATTTAGAGAAGTAGTCAGTCGTCGCCAGGATGAAACGGTGTCCTCTAGACGATGCTGGTTCGATGGGGCCGACTATATCAGTCCCCCACATCTCGAATGGCCAGCTAGCCACCGTTGGATGTAGTGGATTTGGGTGCTGGTGGATGAAGTCCCCATGAATTTGGCATGAGTGGCAGTGCTTCGCATATTCGATGCAGTCCTGAATCATCGTAGGCCAGTAGTAGCCCATCCGTTTTATTTTCAACTTCATCTTAGGGCCTGCTTGATGAGAACCGCAGAGTCCATCGTGAACTTCCTGGACGATCCTTTTCGCTTCGTCAGGTCCTAAGCATCTCAGCCACAGAGAATCGACTGACCTCTTGTATAGAGTATCATTGACGAAGGCGAAAGACAGAGCTCGTTTCATGAGCTGGTGTCGTGCGGACACATCTTCGGGCATTTGGTGGGATTTGAAGTAGTCTATAATGACCTCCCTCCAATCCTCAACCTTCTCATGGTCTTTTATTTGTAAGGTCGCTTGTTCAGTCACTCCCTTTTCTTCGGGTGATCCCGGAGGTATTTCCGCGGGGGCGAGCACCCGACGACTTTGTACCATGATTCTAACCTCATCGAGGTTCTCGTCAGCCAGCTCTTTAGCAAGCTTAGCTAACGCGTCCGCTTTGCTATTTTCTGCGCGTGGTATACTTTCCAAAGTATAGGAGGGAATTTGGGTCAGCAATTGTTGCACCTTTTCCCCGTATTTTACCAATTCCGGTTTGCATGTTTGGTAATCGCCGTTCACTTGACTAACGACTAGTTGAGAGTCCCCATATATGAGGAGGCTTTCGATTCCCATGTCAATGGCGATCTCGAGTCCTGCTATCAAAGCTTCATATTCAGCTTCATTATTCGTTCTCGGCTCTGTCAAGGAGAAAGCAAAGCGCATTATTCCTCCTTGTGGGGCCACGAAGATAAGGCCTACTCCCGATTTGATCATTGGCGTACTTTGTTTGTGCTTTTTCATGGAAGATGCTCCATCGAAATAAAGCTCCCAACGGGTATCACCACTGTCGATTGCGTCAAACGCATGTTTGTCTGGCAAATCGTACTTCAGGGGAGAATCGGCAGGTATCGGGTGCTCAGCAAGGAAGTCGGCGATGGCCTGGCCTTTCATCGCCTTGAGAGGTCGGTACGTTATCGAGAACTCCATTAAGAGCAGGGCCCATTTAGCGAGTCGTCCCGTCAATATGGCCTTTGACATTAGGTATTTGAGAGGGTCCACCTTTGAAATGAGATGGACTTCATGTGCTAATGCGTAATGTCTAAGCTTTGTTATTGCGAAGATCAACGCTAAGCAGTGTTTTTCAATGGGGGAGTAGTTGCTTTCTGCCCCCAGCAGAACTCGACTTAAGTAGTAGAGTGCTCTTTCTTTTCCCTGGTCATTCTCCTGCGCCCATAACGCGCCTAAAGAACCTTCGAGAGCAGTTGTATAAAGAATGAGAGGCTTTCCCTTAACCGGAGCAGCCAACACCGGCGGGTTCTGCAGGTATTGCTTGATCTCGTCTAGCGCGCTTTGGCATCTTTGATCCCAGACGAATGGGGTTCCCTTCTTCATCAGGTGGCTATAGGGACGGCACTTGCCTGAAAGATTGGCTATAAATCGCCGTATGTATGCGAGCTTCCCTTGGAGAGACCGCAACTGTTTGAGAGTCCTCGGCGGAGGCATTTCCATGATTGCCTTGATCTTGGACGGATCTATTTCGATACCTCGGTGTCGAACGATGAATCCCAGGAATTTGCCCGAGGAAACCCCGAATGCACACTTCAGAGGGTTCATCTTCAAATTGTATTGTCGAAGGCATTGAAATACGGTCTTCAGATGCTCGAGATGTTCCTCATATGATTTGCTTTTAACAACGAGGTCGTCGATATAGCATTCGACGATTTCGTGTATAAGGTCATCGAAGATCTTCGTCATGGCCCTTTGGTAGGTGGCACCGGCGTTCTTTAAACCGAAGGGCATCACCTTGTAACAGAATATTCCCAAAGGAGTCCGGAAAGCCGTATGTTTCTGGTCTTCAGGATGCATTTTTATTTGATTATATCCTGATGAGCCGTCCATGAATGAGAAAATCTCATGCGTGGACGTATTGTCTATCATCAGTTCGGTGACTGGTACTAGGAAATCATCCTTCGGGCAGGCTTTGTTGAGATCCCGAAAGTCCACGCATATGCGCACCGTTCCATTTTTCTTCATCACTGGGACGATATTAGCAATCCATTCAGGGTATTGAACCTCCTGGATAAAGCCAGAGTCTATCAGCTTTTTGACTTCAGCGTTGATGCTCATCTCGAGCTCAAGTCGCATTCTTCTCGGCGCTTGTTTAACTGGCTTTACACTCGGGGATATCGCCAGTCTATGTACAGCAACTTCTGGATCAAGTCCTGGCATCTCGGAATAGTTCCATGCGAAGCAATCTTTATGCTGTACAAGGACGTCCTTTAACGCAGCCACCTTTTCTTCAGACAACAGCTCGCTGACAAATGTCGGTCGCGGATCGTTTACCGTCCCCAACTCAATCTTCTTCAGATTATCTGCAGTGATATGGATTCCATCCTCCAGCTCTTTTGGCATAGGTGGGAATTCTGAGATTATTTCGTCGCTGCTGTTTTCGAAGCACCAAGGGAGCTCATCTATGTCCTCGGGCTCTTCTTTTAATATTGTAATCATGTGACAGGTGCGAATTCGCTTCCAATCCCAATATGGAACTGGTTCCTCTTTCGTGGCCTTGGGCTTATGCTTTTGTGGTGGCGTTACCTTCCAGTTGTCGGACAGAGCGAACTTGCCAAGTTGATACTGATCTTCGACCCAATTCTTGAAGGTAAAGCAATCCTCGAGAGGGTGCCCTATTACTTGATGGTAAGAGCAATAGTCCAGATGTGAGACTTTGCCTGCTCGTTCGGGGTGCTTAGTCTCCGGCAGTGTAAGCATCTGATGTTTTAGAGCAAGGTCAAGTATCTTCTTCGTCTTGTCCCGAGAAAATGAGTATGCTCGCCACATTTTCTTTATAAGGGATAGACCAATAACGCTCGACTCCCGTTTGCATGGCTTCTTAGCCCTGCTTTGTTGTTGTTGAGCGCCTTTTTGGCCTTTCGACTTATTTCTGCTTTTGAGCTGAGCCTTCTTTATAACGGGTGGACAAGGAGCGGCATTTTCATCCTTTACGGCCTGTTGGAGAAGGCGTTGCGTCTTGGCTTTCTCGTAGATGGCCGTCTCACGGTTGTGATCATCTCGGACCTTTTGACCAGCTTTCTTTATAAGTCTGTCCATTTGTTCCTCGAACGACGGACTGGGCTCTTTTGCATCTGGAACTTTCACTGGCTTAGGATTAGCGTCCTCCCATTGAGCATCCGCTTCTTCATCAAGGTCATACACGACGTAGCAGCCGGGTAGTAACTCTCGTTTCTTTGACCGGATGTATCCAAGCCCTCTTGTTTCCATTCTCCCGTTAGGCAGTTTGCGTTGAGTCCCGGGAACGTTCCAGACCCTGTCATAGAATTTGGCCTCTCTAACGGTCTGTTTGAAGGATATCCCCTGGCGTTTCAGCAGCTTCTTCAAACCCTCTGTATAATATCTGGGAAGACGGATAGGCTGAAGCCTGTCGAGCGCAGGATCTGCGCCATGCCAGATTTCTTTTTTCACCTTGGTTTTTTCAGAGCGGTAAAACAGAATTGCTTTCTCGTTTTCTCGCCTGGGAGGGATATAGAATGTCCGCAGCTCTTCTACACTGTAGATATTAAGTGCGTCCAGTTCTTTATGATGTTTAGGCGGCACCATGGCGACTTGCAGACTTTGCTCTTCATCAGCGGAAGCTTGTATTGAAGGTCGAGCAGAGAATACGACATGGACCTCGTCCTCCAAATCGCTACCAAAGACCAATGTAGGAGTGGACGGTCCTGGCTTGTTATGTTGGGGCGGACCCGAATACACTATCTCCTCTTCTTCCTCGGTGTCACTGCCGAAGACAGGGATGGTGGCATTAGTTTTATTCTTCGGCTTGTGACACTTCTCCGTGTCTTCGAAATCCAGCAAGAAGTATTTGGAATCTTCGTATTTGTGGATCTCGTTCACAGAGAACGGGTTCAGTTCTCCGGTCACGGTATACTCGAAACCATCCTTAAAATACTTCATACACTGATGTTGTGTAGAAGGGATGATGTTGTACTCGTGTAACCATGGTCGGCCGAGCAAAGCGTTGTAGCATGTTTTGGCGTCTATGACGTGGAACTTAATGTCCGTGACGAGTAGCCCGAAGCGTAGTGTCAGTATCACAGATCCAAGAGTCTTTGACGATTGGGAGTCAAACCCGGAGATAGTGATCTTGTCCCGAGCAAGGTGCTGGACGCTCATGCAGATTTTCTTCAACACCCGCACGTTGAGTAGGTTAACCGACGACCCGTTATCGATCAGGATTTTGCCTATCTTTATATCATGGCAGTATCCCGAGACATAGAGAGGGCGATTGTGTTCGCACGTCCCAAGTAGAAGGTCTTCATCGCCAAAAGTAACATCAGCCGTGTGCACTTCCTCTAATTCATCCTTCATCTTTTCCTCGGTCAGGCATGCTTGGAATTGTTTCGGGTCTTGGAGCGCCTTAATCAACGAATCTCTCGCCTCTTTTGATAGCAAAAGGGCATCAAGAATGCTGAGCTGTGAGGGCAGCTTCCTCAGATGTGCTAAGACGTTGTAATCTACCTTATTCTTCTTTGGTGGGTCTTTGGCAGCTAGCTCTTCCGCCACTTGGTCATCTAAGATGATATCTTCAGAGACCTTTCTTTCCCTTTATCTTTTCTGTTCGAGGGTCCGAGGTTCTTTTCGGGCAGCGTGCGATTACGTAGCCGGATATTTTCGCAAACCTTTGGTTCTTCTTCTGTTCCTGAAGCGGACTCTTTAAAGAGAGGGGCAAGTTCTAGCTCTTCATCAGAATCACTCCCGAATGTAGGCACTTGTGATCCACCGGTGTTAACCATGCAACAATCGCCAGCAGTTCTTTTAAGCCCTTCGGTCGTATTTCTTTGCTCCCGACGAGTTTTACATTTTTCCCGCTTAAAGCGTTGTCGATGAGCAACATATCCTTGCCACCATCTATCGAAAGCTTTGCACTCTTCAGTGGGGTGCGAAATCCTCCGATGATATAAGCAATACGAGGGGTGCATTTCCACTTCACCGGCGATGTTTCCTTCAGAGGATGGTAGCTTCATGCCCATTGATATGGCCTTAGCAAACTTTTTCCTCATCTTGAATTGGCTTTTGTCGGTAGCGGAGGTGTTTTGCTCCAGCGGGATCGTCTCAGCTCCTTCATCAAGTCGCTGGCGCTTGGCCCTTTCAAATATAGCCGCCTCGCGCTCCCGATCAGCTTTACTTTTCAACCGAGCTTCATTAAGGAATGCGTCGATTATTTCCTCTGGTGGCCCTAAAACTTTTGGTTCGGGATCTGCCCCCAGCTTTTCGGTGCAAGGAGTCTCCTCATCGTTCGTGGTCGAATGGGAAATCATATGACAGCTCGCCACATATTCCTCGGATTCATCCGATGAACTTTCTCCTTCATCTTCTTCTTTAAAGACATGATTGAGGAACTCTTGGAATGTAATAGGAGTCCGCGCCTTTTGGTTGTATTCTTCCAACGCGTCAATTTTCTTTTGTAAGTCCGTACGTTTGCCGCCAGGCTTCACGGGCTTCGTAGATTTCTTCTTTTTCTTTTTCGAAGATTTTGACGACTGGTTGCGAGTGCTTGAGCCACCACCATCGGTCTTTAGAGTTGGACGCGGTTTCAACATCCCTTCAATGACCTGCGGTTCCAACGGGTTCTTCCACTCGATCGCTGGATATGTCTGAAGATCGTTTAGCATCCTCTTTGTCTTGGCTGATAATACAACCTCCCAAGGAGCTTCTTCAATGACGGAGCATGTTGCCCCCGGCGTATTCGTCCCCTTAGAGGTGTGAGGCTGCGGGGGATTCACCTTCCATTTGTCAGATAACGCGAACTTACCCTGTCGGTACTGGTTTTCAAGCCAATTCTTGAAAACGTAGCAATCTTCGATCGGATGGCCTAGTACTCGATGATAAGGACAGTAGTTAGGCTCGTTGACGTCACTTGGTTGCAACGGACGTTTAGGATCCGGCAAATTTATGAGTCTGTTGGGCAACGCCAGCTCGAATAACCTCCTCGTTTTATCATGGGGAAAGGAATAAGGACGTCCCATCCTATCCTCAAGGGGCACGTACGGTCGCGTATTATTTTGACGAGCAACCGGCTTCGAGTCGCTCAGTTGTTGTTGAGCATTAGCGACGATGATCGCTTTTCCCTTCCCTTTGTCATTTCGGGTGTCTGGCCTTGGAAGAGGGGGTTTATGGCCCATTTGATCCATTTGCGCTAGTTTGTCAATCAAATCCTGGAAGGTAGTCGGCTTGAAAAACATCATAAACTGCGAGATGGTTGCTTGTGGATCGAGCGTTCCCACAAACATACCCACCGCGGGAGCTTCTTCAATGCGCTGCTCACACTATGACCATAAGTTCCGCCATCGTATAGCGTACTGAACCCACGTCTCGCCGGGTTTTACCCTGGCGTTAATCAGTGCTGTCATCGGGGTACGTTCACTGGTGCTTGCAAAACGCTGAGTAAACAACAGCTCCATCTCCGCGAAGGTTTTAATAGAGTCGTTCGGGAGCTCAGAGTACCACTCGAACGCCGTATCTGATAAACTTCCAACAAACTGGCGAAGTAAAAGCTTGTCATCTCCACCGGTATTGCCGCAGAGTGCCCTGAACTGGGCAACATGCTGGTGAGGATTGCCCGTCCCCTTGTAGACATAGAACTTGGGAATCGTATAACCTGGCGGGTATTTGATTTGATCGTACCAACTCGGATATGGTCTCCCCGTTTTCACGACCTGGCCGGCTGTTTCGGTTGCATGATGAACCCGTATTTGCTGAGCGATGTATTCATCCAAATCAGCTTTAGAGATTGTATCCTCTTTAGCTGCGGACAGAACTGGTGGAGGATTCGACGTCTCTCCCCTATCGTCTTCAAGAATGATTGGGGGATCTTCAGCAGGTGGATCTTGTTGAATCATCATACCCACCATATCCTGGAACAGGAGGGCCATTTTCTTTATGTTGGCTGCCTGCTCCGCAGCTTCTTTATCTTTCTTCTCCAGTACGCGACGAAGGAATTCAGCGTCCGTTTCTTGTTCTTGACGCTCGTCCGAGGATGTTTCAAGGGTTTCTTTTGGCCCTGTAAGTGCGGCCATAGCGTTCATCATTTCTTGGAGCTTCTGCTGCTGCTCCTGAGCCTTGGTCACTGACCTCGTGTGCGGTCTATGACCTGTTGATATGCGGCTATCTTCTTTTCCCGATGCCATGTAAACCGTATGAACTGTTATGCCCCCTGGCTTAGGGCGTTTAGGTTCACTATTTTTAACTTTTGCCGCTGACGCGGGAGTTTTCTCTGGCCTCCTTCTTTTGTGGGTCGTTGAGGTTGAAGGAACCGTTGAAGTGGGCATCCTAGCAGCTGCTGTCCCCCACTGTTTAATGGGACGGTCCTTGTCTTTTTCCACCTTCGCCTTTTTCTGGTGACGAGAGTGACCTGGGTCAATCACGGAGTCTTGAACCCTCCTCCAAACTTTATAAATTCTTGAGGACAGCCGTTAAGGGGGCTGTTCTTGCTTTGTTTCTGGGACTCTCTCCGCATGCGCAGGAGATCTTTTCAGTGTAGCGGTTGGAGAATTCTTCCGTACCCTCCTCAGCAGTTCAAAGCTGTTCCCAGTTGGAACAGCAGCGTTGACTTCCACCACTGGAACCGGTGGAGTTAGCCCTGAGGGGGAATTGCCCCCTGCCTTCCTCACTCGTCGCCAATGGCGACGTCGAGCACGATGAGCCGTTGGGACTGGCTCAGAGATAGAGATAGCTTCTTTTTGCCCCCTGTCTGAATGGGGCGCCGCTGGTGTTAACCTCTTAAAGACTGAGGTTGTCTTTTGAGGGGTGATATTCAACCTGTCGAAGACGGATCCTTGAGCAGGGGTAGGAGAAGGAATCGTCAATCTTGAAAAGACTGACTCTTTGACAGGGGAAGCCGCCTTAACGACTTCCGGAGTAGCAGTTATTGCCTTCCTTGGGACAGCCAATTTAGAGTTCTGATTTAACCTGGTGAAAACAGAGGCTGTCGGTTTGATAGTGGGAGACGCGTTGACAGGGGCCGTCGTAGCAGTGAGCCGGTCGAAGACCGACTTTTTGTTCACTTCCGGTGCAGGTATTGGCGTAGGGAAGTTTGTAGGTGGGATCATGGTCCCGAAGAACAGGCCAGTGGTGGCTTGGGTCACCTGGTCTATCGGCAGAGCGAGGAAGGAAGCCGCTTGGGGCCCATATGCTACACCTCCAGGTGAGGCGGAGCGTCTGTTGCATTGGTACTTCAAGCAGTTGGTGCAATTAGAGGCCATTGAATCTTGAGTTCTGCGCCAGGAAAAAGACCAAATCTTAGTAACTTGAAATCCGAATGCAACCATTTAACAAACCGCGATTGATTCGCGAGAACGACACACGAAGTGTGGAGTGGAAAGAGGAAGAGGTCCCACCGGGCGTGCCAGAATCTGTTCCCCTCCGAAGGACGGCGCACAGGACCGCGATGGCCTGACGCTGAGATTCGGGGCAGATGCTATTTGGTTTAATCCGTCCACCTCTCCGAAGATGCCAAGTTGATTTATGGCACCGTGTATCGAAGGTTTAGACGGATGCGGCCGATGTAGCAGACTTTGTCAGATTCCCCCTCGCTAGAGGGGTTTTTGATTGTGGGGACGCTCTTCCCTGTAGGCGCAAGCCCCTGCAGTTAATTACGCTACCGCTTCGCGGTAACAACTTTCTCCTTCTCCAGAATTTCACTTCGTGTCGTGGGTGTTTGTTTTGTTTGTGGTTGCCCGTGGATTATATACGGAGACTGAGTAGTACCGTCGCCCGTAGGACGTGGATTAGTCCAAATCCGTATTTACTTAGATTTGGGTTTGGTGTTTTTAGTTTAAGGATGCCTTAGTCGCGTTGCGGCTAAGATCGACTTAAACGTTCGTCACGGATACGTTGGTCCTGTTTGAGACTAAGATCAACTTAACGGGATCGTTTAGATCCGACAAAAGAGCATTTGGGCTCTATTGTTCCAGTTTAGGGACATAGTGGTCCACTGCATGTATGGTCGTCGGGACCCGTCACCTCTCTGACGACGTTGAAGAATTACAACGACAAATGCCAGAGGAGTTCAGAGATGTACCCTTGCGCCAAAGTTGATTGGGGGAATTTATAGTCCAATTTGGGACTAAAGTTTGTTTGAAGATTTAAGGATGCGTTAGCCATATTTGAGGCTAAGATCAACTTAAACGGTTGTTAAGGATACGTTAGTCCAGTTTGAGACTAAGATCGACTTAACGGGATCGTTTAGATCCTACAAAAGAGCATTTGGGCTCTATTATGCCAGTTTAGGGACATGGTGGTCCAATACCAGTTTAAAGGACATAGTGGTCCACCGTTAGTTTAAGGACGTTTCGGTCCGATATTAGTTTAGGGACGTTTCGGTCCGATATTAGTTTAGGGACGTTTCGGTCCACGAGTTTAAAGACCCCGCAGTCCATATTCATACGTGGTCGTCGGGACCCGTCACCTCTCTGACGTCGTTGAAGGATTACAACGACACGTGTCAGAGGAGTTCGGAGATGTACCCTTGAACCGGTAGTAAATTGATTTAAGAGAGCAATTTTGTCAATTTAATTTAAGGACTTATGGCCAAAATTGGGCTAAGTCCAGTTTCAATATATATATATATATTTTTTGTCTTTGGCCTGTGCTAGGGCTTTACCCCTTTTTAGTAATGCACTGCATTATTCTTGTTTTGGTTGGGCTTTGCCCTTTTCTAAATGATGCAGAGCATCTATTTTTTTGTTTGGGCTTTGCCCCCCTTTTAAAATGCATAGCATTTTTTATTAGGCCTGTTAGGCCTTTTAATTGGGCTCTGTCCCTTTTCTTTAGTAATGCAGAGCATTAAATACTCTGACAGTGCCCCACGTGGCTTGTCAGGCGCTTTGCGCTAAGTAATGAGCGCAAACTCATATGGTGGTGACACGTGTCACGCTCTGGTGAGCGCAAGCGCAATAGCGCAGTGCGCTGCGCTAATGCGCTGCGCTGTTGCGCTGCTGACACGTGGCGCGCTCTGGTGAGTTGCGCCAATTCCAGAGAGCAAAGCTCTATTTCAAGAGCGCAAGTTGTTTTGTAGCTGACATGTGGCGCTCTCTCAAGAGCACAACAACGCAGTTTGGAAGTGCAAAGCACTAAGAATCTTTTAGATTCAAGAACAGGAGTGCAGAGCACTATTTGATTTCTTGATCTAATTTAGATCGAAGAAAATAAATTTTTCTTTTTTGTTTCAAGAACCAGAGGTTCATAAAAAAGTGCAAAGCACTATTATTACATATTTTTCTTTTTATTTAAAATTATTGATCTTGTTCTTAGATCAATAATCTGTCCATAAGAGAATTTTCTCTTTTTCCTAAAGGTTTTTTACCTTCTGTTGTTCTTGAGGAATTCTCAAGAGTTCTCTTCTTCCCTTTTTTTTAGAAAGATGTTCCTCTTTTTTAATTGAGGCCTAGGGTCCTTTTTATAGTGCCCATAAATTAGTTAAATTTGTTAAAGAGATCTTTCTCTGAGTGATTTGGGGAATTTTCCCCACCGTTGGATCTTTGATCCAAGGGCTTCTGCTTTGCAGAAGAAAATCTTCTTATTTTAATAAGAACAGAAAAGATTTCTTGGAAATTTAATTCTGTTTGGCGCAGATGCCCCAGCGCGTGACAGGTGTCGCGCAGCGCAACTGCGCTAGCGCATCTGCGCTAGCGCATCTGCGCTGACACGTGTCGCGCAGCGCAACTGCGCTAGCGCATCTGCGCTGACACGTGTCGCGCAGCGCAGTGCTTGCGCAGCTGAAGCGTTTCTTTATAAAAATAGAGCTTTGCTCTGATTGGGCGCGTCTTCTTGGGCGCTGCGCTGACGTATCAGCGCCTGACATGTGGCGCGTTGCGCCCGTGATTTGAAGCGTTGCTTCAAAATTTTGAATTTTGAATTTCAACAGAGCTTTGCTCTGATTGGGCGAAACACCTACGTTGGGAGGATCCAAGGCTCAAAAGAAGAGCCAAAGATTCCTAAGAGTTTAACTCCTTTCTTGATCTGTTGGAGTTTAATTCCATAAATTAAATTTCTATTAGGAGTTCAACTCCAAAACCCCTTGGGAGTTCAACTCCCTAACCTAGGGGCTAAGCCCCTTCTCGCTGGTGTTCCTCATGGTCGCGTATCGTGCAGGGGACCCTTGGGTGCGGCGATCAAGTGCCGAGCACGTGACCCGCGGGCGCCCCGCGGTCGCGTGCATGGCATGTGACCCGCAGGCGCTAAAGTGCCCAATGGTCGCGTGCAGTGCACGTGACCCCGGGCACTAAAGTGCCTACGTGACCCGCAGGCACTAAAGCGGCCACGTGCGTGCACGCCCCGCGATCACGTCCAGCGCACGTGACCCGCAGATGCCTCACGGCCGCGTGCTGCGCATGTGACCCGCTGGCGCCCAGCGCCCACGTGCTGTGCACGTGACCAGCGGGCGCTAAGCGCTCACGCGCCAGGAACGTGACCCGTGTGCACCATGCGCCTACATGCCACGCATGCGTCTTTAAGACACGCCTCCCTCCAATTTTTATGCACTCCACATCAAAACACGTCCCCCGTAAGGAAATTTTTTCTAACATGGCACTGCCCCGCACCCCGCAAGGGGGCTGCTAGTCCCTTTGAACCCTAGCCTGCTATCCGGGTAACGGAACCTCCGTAAAACTCTGTGGGGCCCGATATAGTCAAAACCCTTTCAAAACATATGCACACTGTACGTTGAGTTCGCATGACCTGTTTGACCCGTCAATCAGAGGTTCCATTGTTCCAAAGGCGAGGGGTAATTAATGACAGCTTAGTCTGCGGCTGCCGGAGATTCGGATACCCACAATCAATAAACCCCCGCCTACCCTAGGCAGGGGGAATCTGTAGTACGCCTGACAAGCACGTGCGCATTCCCATCTCAATAGGGTGACGAAAAACACCCTCCAGTAGGATTTTTGCTCACTTTAGAATTCTTTTTCTCACTATTATTTCTCACTTGCACAAAAGCTAGAGAGCTCTCTTGAGCTTGAAGAAGAAGATGAAGAGAGATAATGCTGTGAGAGTGAATGGTATCCATGGGTGAGAAAATATCTAATATTACTCATGTAGAGATTTAACCATGAGTTTAGATAATGGTTGGGTTAACAAATATCTAGTGTAAGACAAAACTAGTGGACTAAGTCAATGGATCTCCAAGCTTCTCAAAGTTTCATGCCATGTGACAAATTTCCAACTAATAATTGAATTACTATAAATAAATACACCCTACATTATCTTTATCATGGTGTAAATCTCATACATCCATATTGCATGTATCATCAACCATGACACAAAAATGTACAATAATATATATCACATATAAATTATATGCATACAAGTGAGAAAAGAAATGTTTAAGTGAGCTAATATTAGTTAATGTATTCAGGTATATCACATATACAATTATACATTAAATTATCAAATCAACACTTGATTTAATAATCCGGCTATATCACATACAACCGACTAATATAATCTGTATCAACTTATCGAATCGACACTTGATTCGATAACCCGGCTATATCACATATAACCGACCGATATGAATAAATCACGAAAATAAAATATGTTATCACATACTCGTATTAATCTCGGTCCCGCACATATCACATATGTGCTCCTAGTTCGTTTTGCCTGAGGCAGTGAAACCTCTGTGTAGAACTCTAAAGACTCGTCAATACACCGGCAGTAGGTGATGATCATATCAAGTACCCACAAGCCGTCAGCGGTACTAGCTGGACGTAACGGCTACCCGGGTATTGAGCGATCAGAAGATCAATAAGTAAGCGTGCTCTAGCTCCTGTAAAGCATGTCAGTAACACTACCGTACAGTTCTGTCTCTTCGTCTAAGATGTCACACATCTAGTCTAGGGGCGGTAAACGTCAGACCCCAATAACTCGATAAGTCATGCCGATACGAGGCTCATAACGGGTCGAGAAACTACTGATAACACTTACCAGTAAATCTCCAAATCAGCCCTGGCCAGGACTTCCAGTTATAGCCAATCGAGCACAGTACGACATCTACCCTCAATACCGGGAGAGATGAAATTCCCTCCTATTGCTTATTGCCTCCATGTGACTCGGGACTGTACCCAAAAATAACCGTTTTGCACGTCCTCTTGAACTTGGTAAGGTGGAAATCAAAGTACAGCAGGAATCCCACAAGACTCTATGACGATCTCGGGTCTACAGACTAACATGTACCAGTGTTACCAGAGAACTGCTATCTGACATCAGGTATAATACCATCTAAGAGTTCTCGGCAGGTCCTTCCAATGTACCCAGTCTCTACTGAGCACCCGTATACCATCTCTGATGTCAAACACCAATGGATATGGGATCATCCATCGCCCATCTCATGGGTCGAGAAGTGTATATGCTAGTCTACTCTGGTATATCGATGCCCTGTCTCGATACACCCACGACTAGGAACATTAAAGGATGAACTTATGGACTACCATGGCCCCACTAGTATGATCTGCATCATAATCCTGGTAGTCAAGTTCACATCCTAAGGGCTTTACAAACATGTAACCATAGACAGTATCAAGAGACAAGTATACATGTTAAGATAAAGAGCAACCAGATAGCATACTATCATGTCGAGCAAGAAAGTCCTCTCTGTATATGTCCAAGCATCCACTATAATATACATCACATGTACAATAATGGCCTCTAAAACATACATATAACTAATAGGAACTTCTCGTAGTAAATATGTTGCGGACCTCGTCATGTGCCGTCCCTATCTTTTGGGATGCGGGGCATGCCAGGTTTTATTGGTGGCCCATGCAGGACAGTTCTGGATGAAGTCTTAGGCAATATATCACAAGAATTATAAAATTCAACAATTTTACATTCCTTACATTTCAATCCCTTGAATCTATCTTAATCTTTCTTTTCTATTAAGATGATGGATTCTCCTAACAGCACCAGCACAAACGTCAATGGTAACACACCACTGCCTACCCTTACTATTCTACCACTTCCACCTACCGTTGCAGTTCCAATCAATGAACAAACGATGCTACTGGAAGAGATTAAGAGTCTACTGGAGGGCCAGTAGCAGCATGCTGCTATTCTTCTTGCCCGTCCTGATGCAGAAGTACCAGGTGTGAAACAATTTTGGATGTTGCACCCATAGAAATTTTCTGGGAAAGAGAGCCCCCTAGAGTCTGAGAAGTGGGCTCAAAGCATCGAGGACGATCTTGCAGCAACTCAAGTGCCAGAAATAGCTTGGGTTCATGTAACCAAACTTCAGCTCATGGATAAAGCAGGAGTCTGGTAGTAGGCTAAAGAGAGTCGTCTTATACAGTCGATAGAGTAGAAGACGTTCCACGAACTTATTGATGCAAAGGATTTCCTGGAAATCGCTCGATTTTGATATGGAACAACAATCTATCCACCTGCAACAAAGCTCTATGTGGGTAAAATCTGTAGATGAGTACGATGCATAATTTACTATGCTCAGCAGGTAAAGAATTCATCTCATGTTTTGTTCCTTATACACGTAACAATTCTGACATCAACATCATGTCAGGTTTGCGGCGCATTTGATTTCTACCGATGAAATTCGGGTTAGACGTTTCCAACAGTGCTTTGACCCAGAAATTCAGGCGGCACTAGCAACCGGAGACTATCCGACTTATGAACTCGCATTGAAGGCAACACATCGCTATGAAGTTGTGGTCAAGAAGATGGGTAGGTCGCAGTCAGCCGGAATCAAATGATCTGTGAACTAGATGACTGGAGGAGCCTATTCAAGGCCAACTTTCACACCCAAGAATACAAGAGGATCATTCCACAATGCCAGTCTAGACATCTTCTTCTATTGCAAGAGAACCGTACATCAAGCGAAGGACTACAGACGTGCCAACAAACTTTATTTGGCTTGTGGAGCATCTAATCATGATCTGGGAGCATGCCTATGTTACCGAGGTGGCACAGTTCCTACATAGAGACCCGCTATACAGGCACCATAATGGCCAGCTATTCAGGTACCTAAACCCTACCCAGCTCTTCCTGCACCAGCTCAACATGGACCACTAGCACAACCTCAGCGACAATATCAACAGGCATAGTGAAGCGTGCTACAAGCCCAGAAGAATGTGCAGCAGGAAAGAAGGATTGTACCAAGGCGTCAGGCATTCACGATGTCAGTCGAAGAGGCCGAAACCATTGGGCAAGTTATTACTAGTACTATACTAGCAGCCACAGTACCTGCACTCGAACTCTTCGATACTGGGGTTTCACATTGTTTCATGTTATAACGGTTTGTGAGAACACATGCGATCCACGTTTAGCCACTTGTTTCAAGATGGAACGTTAATTCAGGGAATGGAGTTTTGAAGGAAACTATGGGATATGATCATTGCCCAGTTGTAGTTTGCGGCCGAGAATTCTACGCAAATTTCAAAATGCTAGACATACCTAATTTCAACGTTGTGTTGGGAATGGATTGGCTGGATGTATTCTATGCTACCATTGACTGCCGTCAAAGGAGGGTGGTTTTTGAGATCACTCAGTCTTCTATTTCAAAAGTGGAGCCAAAACTTTAGAGGAAAGCAGCTACCGAGGCAGATCGAAGACAGTAGAAGTTTCCTCTCTACAAACTGAAGAAAAAGCCCGAAGCAGTTCAAGAGTTCGAGGATGTTTTCCATGAAGATATATCAGGTTTGCCTCCTGATCGAACTCTTGATTTAGTATTTATTTGCAACCTGGTGCGCGACCCGTAATTAAAGCTCCATCTCGATTAAGTCTGGAAGGGTTAAAAGAACTCCTTATCTAATTAGATGAACTTCTATAGAAGGGTTGAATCAGACCAAGTACTTCGAATTGGGGATCTCCGGTGTTGCTAGTAGAGAAGAAGGAAGGTACTTACCAGATACGCATTGATTATCGGGCGCTAAACGAGATTACTATTAAGAACAAGTATCTACTATCTCACATCGATAACTTTTTCGATCAGCTGAGTGGATCTTGCATTTTCTCCAAATTAGATCTTCATTTGGGATATCAACAAGTGAAAGTTAAAGAGTCCGATATTCCAAAGACGGCGTTTAGCACCCGATATGGTCATTATGAATATCTTGTGATGCCATTCGTAGTAACCAATACACCAGCAATTTTTATGAACCTGATGAATCTAGTCTTCCACGAGTACTTAGACAAGTTTGTTGTCATCTTTATAGACGGCATTTTGGTCTATTCGAAGATTCAGGAAGAACACGCCAATCACCTACACATAGTTCTGGAGACGCTGCGAAAACATCAACTTTATGCTAAGTACAACAAGTGTGAGTTTAGGCGAGACAAAGTCGGTTTCTTTAGGCACATCATATCAGGAGAAGGTATTTCAGTAGACCCTGCTAATATGTCAGCTGTCAGGGAATTGCCGACACTAAAGTCAGTCAAGGACATCAGAAGTTTCTTGGGCCTAGCTGGGTACTACTGACATTTCATTGAAGGATTCTCGGAGATTGCAGCATGTTTGACCAAGCATACTCGTAAGGATGAAGCCTTCGTGTTGTCGGAAGTATGTGAAAAGGCTTTTGTGGAGCTGAAGACAAGACTAACCTCTGCACCCATTCTCACTATACCGGACAGATCCGGCAGTTTTGAAATTCACTGAGATTGTAATACCCGGTTCTTTTATACACCAATATCCATATTTTTATCAAGAGGGTTAATTACAAATTTATTTATTTATAACTATAAACTATTTTTAAATATTTTAAATCTTCCAATCCATTTTATTTTCCCCCTCTCTTTTCTCAAACCCTAATCCCAATTCCTCATTTTCTTTTCCCATTTATATAAACCTCTATCCCGGCCCAGAACTCCATTTCATTTTTGATTATTTCCTAACCCAGCCCATTCCTTTTATTTAAATTAATTTCCTTTTTAACTTTAGCCTGGCCCTTCCCATTTCCTCGGCCCCTTTCGTTTTCTTTTTCTTTTATTTTCCTGCGGCCCGTCTCTCCTCAGTCCAACATAAATTAAAAAAAAAGGAATTTATTTCTTTTCTCCTAAAACCCAGCCCAGCTCCTTTCCTCAGCCCACGCAATTAAATGATTTCATTTAAAATCCCGTCCCAGCCCATCTCATCCCAGCCCACTCCCCCAGCAGCCGTTCACCCAAACCCGACCCGCAGCACCCAACTCGACCCGCTTATTCCCTCTTCTTCCCCAACGGCTCCCTCCTCTTTTCCCGCTCCCTATTTCCCCTCGATCCATTTTCTCCGCCGCTTCCGTCGCCAACGCTCGCGACCATGATGCCCATGCCCACGCTCGCCTTGCCGTTACCCCCTCGCGATCCCCCCAATCTCCTCCCCTATCTCGCTCACTCCTCTCTCACTCACAAACACATGTTCTCCCTCTTTCGAGCCCACGCCCATGCCTGCGCTCGCCGTCGCCACCACCGCCGACGTCCTCCCCGAGCGCACTTCCACCTTCACCTCCCCTCCTTGACCATCACCTCACTCCCCTCTCCCTCCTCCACGCTGCCGACCTCGCAACGAACCCGAGGACCTGCACCCCTCATCACCATCGCCCCGCCTCCTCTGTCGTCATCACCCCATGCCGCCGGCCACCTCGTCGGGCCCCCTCGTCACTGCCCTCATCTCCTCACCATTCTCCCTCGCTCTTCCCTGCAACCACCACCCAATACCCCAAAACCCACCGAGCTCCCCCTACACCCGGGCGCTCTCACCAACCCATTAACCCCGCCTGCACCCCGACGGCGCCGACGCGCTCCCCACTGCCCGAGCCGCCTCGTCGACCCGAGCACCACCTCCTCACCACCACCAAGCCCTCCTTCTCTCTCTCTGTGTCTCCCTTTCTCTCAACCTCTGCTTCTCTCTCTCTCTCTCTCTACATCTTTCTCTCTCTGCAACTTCTCTCTCTCTCTCTCGCCTCGTCTCACCCAATGCCCTAGCCGCAACAGCCCGTCATCAAGCTCGAGCCCAAGCCTAGCCGAGACTCGTCGTGTGCTTGCTACTCCGTGCCCGTGCCGTGTCACTACTGCCTTCACTGCCGTGCCATCAATTCATCGTCAGGCAAGTTCAATTACTTGCTTACATGCTAATTTATTCGTGTTACGAACTAAAATCGTATAAATTCCATATTCACAATACCCGATAGATTATATAACATACCTGTTCGATGTAAAATTCTAATGAAAATCCTCTTTCAATTTGACGGAACGTGAGGGCATTTGCTGGCCCATCTGCTATTGAATACTATGTATAAATTTCACTGGATAATATGACTGTTAATGACTAAAACGATTACCCCCAAATATACCGGTAAAACTAGAAATTTCTCGTATCTGAAAATCGTTAAAATTACCATAAATTTTGTACAAACTGGAATGATGTGTTTGAGGGCTTAAATCGAAGCCGACTCAACGAGCTTTAACCCTATGCAAGTTTCTAAATATTTCTGTACTTAAATTGTGACAATATTTGGATCGGAGTGCGACTCTGGACTGCAGTCCAGAGCGACTCTGGTTACTGTTTACTGTTCCATAATGTGTGCCACCTATTTTCCTGAACTCAAATGTTGCGGAACTCCTCAGTTTATTAAAGGTGAAACTGTTAGCTAGATAACACAAGTGATATCATTCTGTTTCATCGTCGTTTGCTATTTAATCTGTAATTTAAAGTTTGGTGACGTATAACAGTCCCAACAGAATTAGAATTGACATACTAGTATTGAATAGTGTATAACTCCTGATGTACAGACGCGATTGATAATCCGTCTATTGCGTTGAAAACCTTACTGAAAAACCTAGATTTCATTCAACTGTAGTGTTGCTAAAATCTGATTCTAACTATGATTAAAATGCGTTGCGAAACGGACTTCCGATTCTGAAACCGGATTTCCATCCGTGAACGCTTAAAATGAAATGGCCATAACTAGTGATCCTGAAACCCGATTGAAGTGAAACTAAATTCGCTGGATAGATAATCAAACATACTATTTATTCTCCGTTCATCATTTTGCTAAACTATACACGTATGATTTATGATAAAGTATGCAAGTGGTAGAATACTGATTTATGACATCTTAATCATGCTTTACATATTGTTTCCTCATTATATCATACATATGTCACTGCATTGATAACCTAGGGATCATGTGCATTACCCAGTGTTAGGTATTTGTGATAACTGTGGCAAGTACGTTAGTGTTCGTGCATGAGTGAATAAGTGAAAGTGACACGTACTTATACACAATCAGTGAACCCTATTATTCTATTGCATTATCGACGTCTGTGGGACGCGTGTAAGTGTGACTATAAGTGGTATGAGACACTTATGGAAGCTCTTGCATGGGTGTTACAGATATGGCACCAGACACTGCCATTTATCTTGGGTATTAGTCGGGACGTGCTTGATAGAGATCCTGTCTCCAGTTCTCGCGCAGACTTGTCATGGACCGACCGGTATTTGAGGTTATGGTTGGCGTTTGATGTAGACCACGGGGTGTGGGGTAGTTTGAGTGTAAGTTCAACAGAATCTCGGGAGTCCCTTGCCGGCTTATATATATGAAAATATATGGAGATTTACATGGTACATGATTATTACCGTGAGTTATATGTTGGGCCCGTGGTCCCTTGCCCTTGGGTCCTACCCTTGGGTGGAGGACACTCGCGAGTGGTTGACTCTCATACTTGGACTGGCGATAGGCTTAGTGACCTGTACAGTGAGACTTAGAGACTGATAGGGATAATGGTATTGATATACATTTCTTACTGTGTTGACATACCTGGCATACTATATTACTTCTTTACTGTTCACCTGATCTACTAGACACTGCATTGGTTACTCCATGTTCATATATTTACTGTATTGGTTTACTGTTACACATCTATTATCACTGTTCGAGTTGTCACTTGTATCTATATATTATATTGCTATTGTGTCGCTCTGACGACCTGAGTATGCATGCTCAGTGTGAGGAGTGGATCTAGCCGGGACCAGGACCAGACGTACATCACGGACATCTTGATTAGCTATCAAGAGTTATACCCTTTTGTTTTCCATCAGGTCAGTTCGTTGTATTGTTTTGTTTCAGTTACTGCATTTCTCATTACCTGCGCATTATTTACTGATTACCACGTAAAGCTAGAAGCCGAAGTGTGATTACGGCAGGATATTTCCTTGACCGTAGGAGCATGGCTGGCCTTGTTAACCCCTCGTATTCCGTATTTTGGGAAGCGGGGCGTGACATGGTTTTGTTGGTATCAGAGCCCAGGTTTTGCCTCGATTGGGATTGCAGTTTTCCATGTAGAGCTTGACAATCTAAAACATTCCTCGGTCTAGGTTGTAAACTTGTCATTCTTGATCCATATTCACATTGTGTGTTCTGCTATTCATTCGCTAGGGTTTTAGGTGACTTGGCAAAGTTATGTGGTTGTAATTGTGAACTACATCATGGTTACACTACCGCACTCTGTTTAAGTGACTTAGAGTCCTACAGTTGATTTCCACTTGTAATGAGTTTCATCACATCCGATGTTCTTGATTCCTTGCCCAATCCATATTATATTTTAAATCTTATAGCTTGTGCCTTATATCGTTTTCAAAATTGTCGTTTCAGGACCATGTCTTCCAACGACTCATCCTCTATCTCCACTCCCCAGGATCAGACCGTTGAGATTCTGACTGCACTGCAAGGTCTGAAGGAAGCCCAGGAGCGAACAAACGACTTGTTATCTGAAAGACTGAGAAGGCAGGTGAATCAGGCACCAGCGGAAGTCTCCAATCGTAAAGGGATCCCTGTTAGACGAGGAAAAGAGAAAAAGATGAAGTGCCCATTTTTCCCCCCGAGACATAAGCAGCAGAAGACCCAATGTTATGGGTACTGTAAAAGGCCAGGACATCTTTAGAGGGATTGTCGCCGCGCCCAAGGGAAATGTCTGATTTGCGGATCCAGCGAACATCTTATCAACGGTTGCCTAAAAAGGAAGGAGCTACAAGGAGGAGACTCGTCCACACTCTCCACTTCTACCAAGTGATGATTATTGCGTAGTTGAACTTCGAGGATAAGGCGGACCCAGCGCAGGATTCAACTCGCGTGACGAGAATGCAGTGGCCTAGTAATCGAAGAAGAGTTATCACGTTTTCTGCTTTTAATAAAATGTTGTCATCCTCTTGTAAATATTTCTTTTCATTTGAAATCTTGTATCCGTCGAACTTTTAGTTGAATGCAATAATAACTTTGAATCGTGATATATGTACATTTGGACAATCCCAAAATCCGTTTGGATCTATCTCTATAGATCCTAATTCCCAATATGCAGGAGGCATCACCAAGATCTTTCATTGAGAATCTTTGTGATAAGAAGAGCTTAACCGATTGCAGCATAGGAATATCATTTTCTATCAAGAGTATGTCGTCCACGTACAATACGAGGAAAACAACCTTACTCTCTGCCACCTTCTTGTAGATACAAGGTTCATCTGGGTTTTTGACGAAATCAAACTCTTTGATAACGACGTCAAAGCAGATGTTCCAACTCCGCGATGCTTGCTTTAATCCATAAATGGATTTAAGCAGCTTGCACACCTTCCCGCTGCTCCCACTGTCTATGAAGCCCTCTGGCTGAGTCATGTACATGCACTCTTCTAAATCACCATTTAGAAAGGCGGTCTTAACATCCATTTGCCAGATTTCGTAATCATGATATGCAGCGATGGCAAGCATGATCCGGATGGAATTAATCATAGCCACTGGAGAAAAGGTTTCGTCATAGTCCACACCTAGTCTTTGATGAAAACCCTTTGCAACAAGTCTAGCTTTGAGAGTCTCCACTTTCCCATCTACACCAAGTTTTTTCTTGAAGATCCACTTGCTCCCGATGGGTTTTACCCCTTCAGGAGCAACTTCCAAAGTCCATACTTTGTTGGTGTACATGGATTCCATCTCGGACCGCATAGCATCCATCCATTTCACTGAGTCCCTACTCGTGATGGCCTGCTCGAAGCTAGTTGGGTCATCATCCTCCATGATGCAATCCTCGCTCCCACCATCCATGAGAAAACCGTAGTATCTCTCAGGTGGGTGAGGAACCCTACTAGATCGGCGAAGAGGCTGAGGTTCATCGGGAGCTATTGAATCCTCTGGTTCAACCAAATCTTCTGTTGTAGTCTTTATTGCTGGAACCTCTTCCAGTTCTACCTCCTTGCCACTAATCTCCTTTTCAAGAAATTCCTTTTCTAAAAAGGTGGCATGTCGAGAAACAAACACCTTTTGTTCCTCGGTGTGGTAGAAGATATACCCGCGCGAATGTTTGGGATATCCAATAAACTTACACAGAATGGACCTTGCCGCGAGTTTGTCCGGATTTTGTGTTTTTACATATGCCGGACAACCCCATATCTTAACATAATTAAGACATGGTCTCTTTCCTTTCCATATCTCATATGGAGTGGTTGGCACGGTTTTGGTGGGAACCATATTCAATAGGTCTGCAGCTGTTTCCAGTGCATATCCCCAGAAGGAAATTGGTAACTCAGCTGTGCTCATCATAGAGCGCACCATATCTAATAGGGTGCGGTTCCTCCGTTCTGATACACCGTTGTGCTGCGGTGTATAGGGAGGAGTCAACTGAGAGAGAATCCCATTCTCTTTTAGGAAGTCCAGGAATTCATTGCTCAAGTATTCACCTCCTCGATCAGATCGAAGGATTTTAATACTTTTTCCGGTTTGGTTCTCGACTTCTTGTTTATATTCTCTAAATTTCTCAAAAACTTCTGATTTGTGTTTCATCAGGAACACATATCCGAATCTAGAGAGATCGTCAGTGAATGCAATGAAGTACGAAGAACCATCCCTGGCATGTGTAGACATGGGACCGTATACATCACTATGTATCAGTCCCAAGAGTTCGGTAACTCTTTCTCCGTGTCCTGTAAACGGAGTTTTGGTCATCTTGCCTTTGAGACATGACTGGCAAGTGTCATAAGATGAAAATTCAAACGGATTAAATATCCAACTTTGTGCAACTTAGCTAGTCGTGTTGCATTGATGTGACCCAGTCTACAATGCCACAAGAAGGATTCGTTCAGTTCAGAACTCTTCCTCTTGTGTGTGTTAGTTATGCTCAGAACTGTTGTTTGATTTAGAACATAAATGCCATTGCACAACGTGCCTGATCCAACCAACTTTTGGTTACGGAAAATGTTCATAACATTGTCCTGTAATACAAAATTATATCCCTCTTTACTCAATAAAGAAACCGATATAATGTTGCATATCAGGTTCGGCATGTAATAGCATTCGTTCAGAACCAATGTATTACCAGTTGGTAACACAAGGTGATATTCCCCGACAGTTTTAGCTGCAACAATTGCACCATTTCCAACTCTAATGTGTTTATCACCTTCTCCAAGTTCTCTACCTTTTCTAAGCCCATGTAACTGATTACATATATGGGATCCTGACCCGGTATCTAATACCCAGGACGTAGGGCAAATGGAGAAACAGTTCTCTGTAACGAACACACCCGAAGAAAATGCATCAACATGTACTTTCTTCAATCGGGTGGCATAGGAATCCTGGTATTCCCCTATGTCCTGTTCATTCCTATAACTCTTATAAGAAAGAACGGAACCAACGTTCCCCAGCACAGTATAACATGCGGGTTCGGTCAATACATCCATATTATTATCTTGATTAAGGCATGAAATGGTCGCTACCTGGAGAGAGAGAGAGAAGAAAACACTTTAGCGTATGCTCGTGCAAGATCAGATTGGTTATTATCTTATCTAATCAGGATGGCTCCCACTGGTTTTTATCAAATCTTCCTTCAAACCCTAAAAGGAAAGACTAGCCGGGATTAATTACACCCTACAACTTCGTCGATCTTTCAGCCAGGCCTGTGTCAGTACTTTGAGGGAGGTTCCCCGTGCTTTCGCACGGACCTAATTAAAGTAAACCTCGTTTTCCCAGAGGCGTAACCCCGTTGACACCTTTCTAGACACCTACTTGATCGGCTAATTGTAGTGTGCAAAGCTCTCCCAGGAGTAACTCTTACTCGCAGTGGGTATCGGGATCCAACTATCTCATAGAAGGTATGCAATCTCATTGCAAATTTCAACACTTGAAATTCCCGATAATATTTTACCCCTAGCGTCCTATGACCTTGACGCAGGCCAACAAACCATAGTGCGCTAGTCAAGTTCAACCCTTCATTTCCTGATTGAATTAAACCCACCCGCACGACCCTTGACGCAGGCCAACAAAGTCGCACGACTACCCTAATCCAATCTGCATCATATGCATAAGCAGATAAATAATAGTTAGCTACCGCACACTATGCCTTGACGCAGGCCAACAAACGTAGCACGAATACTAACTACTACTTATCTGAAATGACGGAGGGCTACGACAGGTTTTTCTGAAAACCTATTGCGTAATGAACTTGATATCGTTGTAGAATCAAATGAAGTTTTGAAATGGAGTGATTTTGAGGCTTATCTAGTTTTGCTAAAGGGGTCACTCCCGGTGAAGGGATCGTCGGCCCTTTCCTCGTCGAATGAGGTGCGGGATATATCATATATATCACTGTGCAAAGCAGAAACTATAAAAGCAATCAAAAGTCAAACCGAGTGTGTAGCATCTGCCAGTTATTGCTAAAGGAGTCACTCCCGATGAAGGGATCTCGGTCCTTTCCTCATCGAATAAGGTGCAGGGTATATCATATATACCACTATGCAAAGCAAGAACTATAGCTACCTGTTTTGTTTAAAATTTGATTCTACAACATCTTAGGTTTCTTTTCTTTCATTAATCACATTAATGAAGTCCCATCATTTAAGTCACCTAAACATCACAGATAAATACGACGTACACTTATGCCATCCGCATTCGTCTGGATGTCCCCTCGTGCACCGTTAGGTTAGGTAACTAACGACAGAGCAGGGCAGGGCTAGTGCGGGTGCAAAACATAAGTAACGTCTATATAATATATCATATATACTATATACTGTATCTATCACAGAACATCACATGATCACATCACAGATATCGCAGCAGAAGAAACATATGAAACATTGGATATACTAGGACGTCCGTGTTTTCAATACGAGCCAGTATAAAACACGGATTCCACGGTCGTGATGAATAGCCAATCCCACACCCCAAGACCCCTACGAGAGCGGCAAGCAACCCTGCCAATTCTAGGGTTAGGAGACCCGGACTCGACTCCTCGAGTTGGTCTCCCACTGGACCCCAGAGCCCGGTTACTTGTGCTCCCCTCCTTGGGTCTATCCTAATGCGGAAAAGTAAATAATATACAAAAGGTGACATCTTCCGCAACCTGAAAGTGCCCCAAATAAAAGAATATTACATACAAGTTTTTACATGAATGAAAATGAAAAACACTCATCTCACATAAAAACCCCCGGCTATTCAAACACGACGATCCAATATAACATATCCAGCAACACAAAACATCACATGTCATCAACGTAAGTAAATAGGGCACCCGCTCGAAGACTGCTTCACCTTTAAGAATTGGATCGAAGATCAGTACCAGCTCGGCAAGTTCGCTCTGTCTGACAACTGGAAGGTAACGCCGCCACAGAAGCACGAGCCCAAGGCCACGAAAGAAGAACCGGTTCCACATTGGGATGGGAAGCGAATTCGCACCTGTCACATGATTACAATATTAAAAGAAGAGCCCGAGGACATGGATGAGCTCCCTTGGTGCTTCGAAAACAGCAGCGACGAGATAATCTCAGAATTCCCACCAGCGCCAAAAGAGCTGGAAGATGGAATCCATACCACTGCAGATAACCTCAAGAAGATTGAGTTGGGATCGGCAGACGATCCGCGACCGACATTCATCAGCGAGTTACTATCTGAAGAAAGGGTAGCTGCGTTAAAGGATGTGCTTCTGCAGCATAGAGATTGACTTCGTGTGGAACTATTGCGAAATGCCGGGACTAGATCCAGAAATTGCTGTACACAAATTGGCGATATCCCCGGACATCAAGCCAGTCAAACAGGTGCCGAGGAGAATGCGGCTCGAGCTCGAGATGAGTATCAACGCCGAGGTCAAGAAGCTGATCGACTCTGGCTTTATCCAGGAGGTTCAATACCCCGAATGGATCGCTAACATCGTCCCGGTGATGAAGGAAAATGGGACGGTGCGCATATGCGTAGACTTCCGTGATCTTAATAAAGCTTGCCCGAAGGATGATTTTCCAGTGCCAGTCACCGAACTGATGATAGACAATACGTCCACCCATGAGGTTTTCTCCTTCATGGACGGCTCGTCAGGATATAATCAGATAAAAATGCATCCCAAAGATCAGAAGCACACAGCCTTTCGGACTCCTTTGGGTATATTCTGCTACAAGGTGATGCCCTTTTGTCTAAAGAACGCCGGTGCCACTTACCAAAGGGCCATGACGAAGATCTTCGATGACCTCATACATGAAATCGTCGAATGCTATATCGACGATCTCGTGGTTAAAAGCAAATCATACGAGGAACATCTCGAGCATTTGAAGACCGTATTTCAACGCCTTCGACAATACAACTTGAAGATGAACCCGCTCAAGTGTGCATTCGGAGTTTCCTCGGGCAAATTCCTGGGATTCATTGTCTGACACCGGGGTATCAAAATAGATCCGTCCAAGATCAAGGCAATCATGGAAATACCTCCGCCAAGGACTCTCAAACAGTTGCGGTCTCTCCAAGGAAAGCTCGCATATATTCGGCGATTTATAGCCAACCTCTCTGGCAAATGCCGCCCTTACAGTCACCTGATGAAGAAGGGAACTCCATTCGTCTGTGATCAAAAATGCCAGAGCGCGCTGGACGAAATTAAACAGTACCTGCAGAACTCGCCAATGTTGGCTGCTCCGGTCAAGGGAAAACCCCTTATTCTTTATACAACCGCCCTCGAAGGTTCCTTGGGCGCATTATGGGCACAAGAGAACGATCAAGGGAAAGAAAGAGCACTCTACTACTTAAGTCGAGTTCTACTGGGGGCAGAAAGCAACTACTCCCCCATTGAAAAACACTGCCTAGCGTTGATCTTCGCGATAACAAAGCTCAGGCACTATGCGTTGGCGCATGAGGTCCGTCTCATTTCGAAGGTGGACCCTCTTAAGTATTTAAAGTCAAAGGCCATACTGACAGGTCGACTCGCTAAATGGGCTCTGCTCTTGATGGAGTTTTCGATAACGTATCAACCTCTCAAGGCAGTGAAAGGCCAGGCCATCGCCGACTTCCTTGTTGAGCATCTGATACCCGCCGATTCTCCTCTGAGCTGCGATTTACCAGATGAACATGCGTTTGACACGATCGACGGTGGTGATACCCAATGGGAACTTTATTTCGATGAAGCATCTTCTGTGAAAAAGCGCAAACAAAGTACCCCTATAATTAAATCGGGGGTAGGCCTCATCTTCGTGACTCCACAAGGAGGGATAATGCGTTTCGCTTTCTCCTTAACAGAACCGAGGACGAATAACGAAGCCGAATATGAAGCCTTGATAGCAGGTCTTGAGATCTCCATTGACATGGGAATTGAAGACCTCCTTATATACGGGGATTCTCAACTGGTCGTTAGTCAAGTAAATGGCGACTACCAAACGTGCAAGCCAGAACTGGTGAAGTACGGCGAAAAAGTGCAACAACTGTTGACCCAAATTCTCTCCTATACTTTGGAGAACATACCGCGCGCGGAAAACAGCAAAGCAGACGCATTGGCCAAACTTGCTAAAGAACTGGCTGACGAGAATCTCGATTACGTTAGAATCATGGTACAAAGCCGTCAAGTGCTTGCCTCAACAGAAATATCTCCGGAATCATCCGAAGAGAAGGGAGTGACTGAGCAAACGAACCTGCAAGTAAAAGACCGGGAAAAGGCTGAGCATTGGAGAGAAGTCTTCATAGACTACTTTAGGTCCCACCGAATGCCTGAAGAAGCGTCCACAAGACATCAGCTTATGAAACGAGCTCTGTCTTTCGCCTTTGTCAATGATACTCTGTACAAGAGGTCGTTTGATTCACTGTGGCTGAGATGTTTAGGACCTGACGAAGCGAAAAGAGTCGTCCAGGAGGTTCACGACGGACTCTGCGGTTCTCACCAAGCGGGCCCAAAGATGAAGTTGAAGATCAAACGGATGGGCTACTATTGGCCCACAATGATCCAGGACTGCCTCGAATATGCGAAGCAATGCCATTCATGCCAAATTCATGGGGACTTCATCCATCAACATCCGAATCAACTACATCCAACGGTGGCTAGCTGGCCATTCGAAATGTGGGGGACTGATATAGTCGGCCCCATCGAACCAGCATCGTCTAGAGGACATCGTTTCATCCTAGCGACGACTGACTACTTCTCTAAGTGGGCAGAAGCGGTACCGCTGAGGGAAGTAAAGACGGAGAATATCCTCCATTTCTTCAAGACGAATGTCATATATCGGTTTGGAACGCCAAGACGAATCATCTCCGATAACGGGCCAGCCTACAGAAGCCACAAAATCAGTCGCTTCGCGCAACAGCATAATATAGACCGGAGATATTCCTCAGTTTATAATCTGCGAGCTAACGGTCTAGCTGAAGCCTTCAACAAGTCCTTGACGAAGATCATGAAGAAAACGGTGTCACGAAATAAGAAAGACTGGCACGAAAGACTGCAAGAAGTTCTCTGGGCGTATCGAACTACGTTTAAAACGGCCACGAACGCAACGTCATATGCGTTGGTATTTGGTACAGAAGCAGTACTCCCTCTCGAGATAGAATTACCTTCTCTATGAGTGGCAATCCACTACGAGCTAACGGACGAAGAAAATGCTCACCTTCGGCTTGAGGAGCTTGACGCCCTTGATGAAACCCGGCTCATAGCACAGCAAAATCTGGAAGCTTATAAAGCAAAGATGACGTGCTCATATGAAAGATTGACCCGACCGAGGACATTCCGCCAAGGCGAACTTATGCTAGTGGTCAAAAGGCCTATGATTCCCAATCGCGCCAAGCGAGGAAAATTCGAGCCAAATTATGAAGGCCCATACATCATAGATAAGGTCTACCAGGGTGGGGCCTATCTACTCATGGACATGCACGGTGAAAGGCCTTTCAGGCCAATAAACGGTCGCTTCCTAAAGAGATACTACGATTAATGAGCCACAGCCTAGGTCAATGATAGATGACGACGACTATATCCGCTCGCTATCTTCCTAAGCTCAAGCTTTATAAGCAGTAGCCGGCCTTCTTCATGTCGGACCGAAATGTCCTTAAACTAATAGCAGACCGAAACGTCTTTAAACTACTACCGCAGCATCTTTAGGCTGACGAGATATAAAAAAAAACATATAAAAATAAAATAAAAAAAACGGTATGTCCATAAGCAAAATGGGCACGGATGAAAACCCGAAAGGGCTCCGTGAGTAAAAACAACAGGGCTACCGGCGAGTGTTCATGAAAACCCGAAAGGGCGCGACCTCGTAAAAAATATATAAAAATAAAAAGAATAAAAAAAAGCGGTACGTCCATGAGTAAAATGGGCACGGATGAAAACCCGAAAGGGCACCATGAGTAAAAACAGCAGGGCTACCGGCGAGTGTTTGTGAAAACCCGAAAGGGCACAATCTCGTTAAAAGACACTTATAGGGTCTTCTCGACCTTGTAAGGAGAAACCACCCGCGTGAGATCCTGACGACTCACAAAGGAGCAACACACTTAGGGATCCCCAAGATCCCTAAGGAGAAAATACACTTGCGAGATCCTCACGACTCGTAAGGAGAACTCTCTTATGGGACCCTCACGGCTCATAAGATTTGAAAGTCTTAAGTTACAGAGACCTAAACCTGTGCTTAAGCAATCCCCACAATTTTCGATATTGCCCTACAAGTGGCTCAATACTGACCCTTGTATACAATCCACGGGCGCGAATAAACATTTCCCTAACCAAGTCTCATCCGTGACTGGGGATATGTTCGCATGGTAAATAACCCTTGTAAATCCTCTCGATTTATGAGGAGAAAACCCTCCTGTAGGATCCTTATGACCTACAGAGGAAACGAACACTTAGGAATCCTCACGAGTCCTAAGGAGAAAATACACCTACAAGATCCTCACGACTTGTAGGGAGAAATAACTTCATGAAACCCTTACGGCTCATGAAGTCAAAAGCCTTAGCCGACAGGACCCTAACCCTGGTCGCTAAGCCACCTTTGTTCGGCATCGACAGAGGCAGATGATGATTCGCTCCTGGTAATATCCCAGTTGTAGCGGTGCTGATGCCGAAATCGGCTTACGGCGAAAAGCCAGTAGGCCGCACATGCATACAAGATAGCCGAAATGATGGGGCAACTTGCAATAAAAAAGAGCAAGTAAAAATATATGCATACAAGATAGCCGAAATGATGGGGCAACTTGCAATAAAAAGCAGTAAGTAAAAATATATGCATGCAAAATAGCCGAAATGATTGGGCAACTCGCAATGAAAAGCAGCGAGTAAAAATAAAAAAAATAAAATAGCCGAAATGATTGGGCAACTCGCAATAAAAAGCAGCGGGTAAAAATAAAATAAATAGCCGAAATGATTGGGCACCGCGAAAAATAGCCGAAATGATTGGGCAATCGCGATCTTCGCGATATAAAAGCTGAAATGATAGAGCATCGCGGAGATAAAACAAAAAAAATGATGATAAAACTTTGGCCCTACAGTTAAGATCACATCGATCCCTGTATACAATTCAAGGGCGTAAACAAAGAGGGAACCATACTTTCCTAACAGGATTCGCCAGAAGACGAAGCCAAACCTCGACGGTTCATTCCAACTCCGAAGAAACCAGTGTCTTAAGCAAACTCCTCGACTCACGGATACAAACACTCCTTGACGAGAGCCTCCTGATCCACGTTGACTCGCAGAGCCACCAGTGCCTCCGTGGGAAATTCTCGACTCGTTTCAAACCCCAAGGAAACAAATAATTCTTGGCGCTTGGGAAACAAATAATCCCTAGCAAACTCCTCGACTCACGGATACAAACACTCCTTGATGAGAGCCTCCTGATCCGCGTCGACTCGCAGAGCCACCAGTGCCTCCGTGGGAAATTCTCGACTCGTTTCAAACCCCAAGGTAACAAATAATCCTTGGCGCTTGGGAAACAAATAATCCCTAGCAAATTCCTCGACTCACGGATACAAACACTCCTTGACGAGAGCCTCCTGATCCGCGTCGACTCGCAGAGCCACCAGTGCCTCCGTGGGAAATCCTCGACTCGTTTCAAACCCCAAGGAAACAAATAATCCTTGGCGCTTTGGAAACAAATAATCCCTAGCAAATTTCTCGACTCACGGATACAAACACTCCTTGACGAGAGCCTCCTGATCCGCGTCGACTCGCAGAGCCACCAGTGCCTCCGTGGGAAATCCTCGACTCGTTTCAAACCCCAAGGAAACAAATAATCCTTGGCGCTTGGGAAACAAATAATCCCTAGCAAATTTCTCGACTCACGGATACAAACACTCCTTGACGAGAGCCTCCTGATCCGCGTCGACTCGCAGAGCCACCAGTGCCTCCGTGGGAAATCCTCGACTCGTTTCAAACCCCAAGGAAACAAATAATCCTTGGCGCTTGGGAAACAAATAATCCCTAGCAAATTTCTCGACTCACGGATACAAACACTCCTTGACGAGAGCCTCCTG
Organism: Agapanthus africanus; assembly: GCA_030015575.1. Taxonomy (NCBI): domain Eukaryota; kingdom Viridiplantae; phylum Streptophyta; class Magnoliopsida; order Asparagales; family Amaryllidaceae; genus Agapanthus; species Agapanthus africanus. The sequence goes on from CM057340.1 coordinate 50,698,183, forward strand.
ATCCGCGTCGACTCGCAGAGCCACCAGTGCTTCCGTGGGAAATTCTCGACTCGTTTCAAACCCCAAGGAAACAAATTATCCTTGGCGCTCGGGAAACAAATAATCCCTAGCAAACTCCTCGACTCACGGATACAAACACTCCTTGACGAGAGCCTCCTGATTCGCCTCGGCTCGCAGAGAAACTAGTGTCTCCGCGGGAAATTCCCGATTCGTCTCAACTTGCAAATGAAGCCTTAGACAGCAGGGACTAAAAAACTTGCTTCCTGAACAATGGGACCCTGCAAGTCAATCCAAAATGGTCTCTTGCATACTATTCACGGGTCTCACTCTCCAAAGTCGAGTTTCAACAAGGAGGGAAACAACCGCTTACGAATCCTCTCGACTCGTAAGAGGGAAAATTCTCTTATAGGATCCTTACGACTTGTAAGAGAAAATCACACTTAGGAATCCTCACGACTCCTAAGGAGGAAAACCCACCTACGAGATCCTCTCGATCCGTAGGGAGAAAAATCTTTACGAGACCCTCACGGCTCATAGAGTTGAAACGTCTTAGGCAGCAGATCTGAACCTGCGGCCTAAGCCATCGCTATTTCTTAAGAAAGTCAAAATGCGTGCTCTATTATCTGTTGACCATGTTTATTAAGGCGGCATGCTGATGCTAAAAGAAAGAAAAAGCAAGGAAATAGCACAAGACATTACAAAAAATGTGTATCTTTTATTCATAAACTTGATTGAGTACAGGATACATTATGCTAAAGAATAAAAAATATATATATATACATTTTTTTTATTTACAATTACAAACGATACAAAGAGGGATAGCTACTGAGGAGGAAGTGTCTTTAACAAATCCGCAAGCCGCTCTCGCACTTCCATCAGCGCCTCCTCCTGAGTGGCTGCCGCGGCCACCTCTGCTTCCACCTGGGCTCGCTGATGAAAGTTGCTCCTCCGCCGCCTTCTGGGCTGCTTCCTGGCTGGGCGCATTTCGCTCGACAACGTCAAGCTGTTGTCTCAATGATAACCCTTCGGAAAGACATTGCAGAAGGCCCTCAAAGACAACCTTCAGTCGTGCAGCATTGGCCTCCACCCGAGCATGCAGTTGGGCAGACTTGCTCGAAGTCTCACCGTGCTCCTTACGCCTTGAAATGAATTCTTGTTCGAGATGGCGGAAGTAAGAAGCGCTCTGCTCAATCCACGCTGCTCTTTGATTGCTGACGGCCAAGGTCTCGGGAGCGGGACACAGCGACTCCAACTGATGCAGGCGGGCCTCGATCTCCCTGCAATGGTTAACCCAAGATGCGATGATACCCTCGTCATGAAAGTTCACGAGTATCACCAGCATCGGGTTAACCGCTGTAGCAAAATCCGCAGCAGAAGTAGGGGTCTCGACGTCGAGCTCTTCAATGTAGTCGTTCAACATACGCAACCTGTTCGCGGCGCCTTTCGAAGATGGACGTCTCAGGTAAGGACCTGCTGGCATTATGATGCGAGATTCGAAAGGCGCCGAGACCGGAACGACAGCTGAAAAGAAACAGGATGTGATCAGATAACAGTTCGGAAAATAAAAAAGGGGGGATTTATCAATGTGATAGTCGCTGTACCAGCTGAGGCAGGTGGCAGGGCCGGAAGGGTCGGCGGCGCAGCCGATCTTTCATCCCCTCCTTCGATTTGTAACACTGCAGTCGAGATGAGAAAAAAGGGTTTAGAAGTAATTCCATCAATAAAGAAAGAAGGATATCAATGGAAATCATACTCACCAATGCCACCAGAGGAAGAAGCGAGTTCGGATGGGAAGGAGAAGTGTGGGAGCAACATCTGATAAAGATGGTCAAAAAGCACTCCTGAAAGACATAACAGTATGACTTTAGTACACAAGTTATACGTTTGAAAAGTGAGATCAATAAGTTGCAAACCCATACCTTGCAACATCTTAGATGGTATGAGAGAGGGTTGAGAGGCGACCACCACCAAGGCAGTCATTGAAGGCGCTCCCTCAAGCAGTGGGGTATCGTCGCTCGCTGCACCTGCGTTACAAGAAAGGTGAATTTGTCAGAAATGATTGTAAAGTAACGAAAAACAACAATTTGGGGTTTACCTGAGGAGCTCCCGGCTGAAACAGAGGCGATTCCCTCCTCTATCGACATGAGACCACCGCCCGTGGCCTCATCGCCCGACTCAATGTGGGCCGTCGTCGTGCTAGCGCGACCAGGAGACGGCAGGAGATCGTAGGCAGGGAGGGCAATGATTGGAGCGTTGCCGGATTCTTGGAAGGAAGCGGCTGACTCTTCCCCAAGAGTCGTGCCCATCCCATCCGCTACTCCTTCGGGCTCCGCCGTCTCCATCGGCTCATCCACCATCACCACGAGGTCGCCAGCCTCAAGCGCCTCGTCCGCCACTACCCTGGGCTCAGTTACGACGATCATTTCATCTGCCGCCGTTTCAGGCTCGGCATCAATGACCTTCTCGGCTATAGACCCCTCCACTTCCATCTCAGGCTCCGAAGCCTCGGCGACGTTGCCCACCGTAGGCTCAGGTCCGGCAGGTGCCGCCCCCTCTGTTTATTTGGGTTCAACGGTCTCCGCCTCCCCTTCGGTTGGACTTGGCCCTGCAAGATAAAATGTATAAGAACCAACAACTTTATGAGTTTTATGACGAAATTCTGAAAGAAGTATTACCTGAGGTAGACTTGTCGTTAGCCTCTCTATTGGCACGGATCGCTTGTCTATGAGCCGTAGACAGGGCGACCGGGGACTCTTCTGACGGAGTATCGGCTCGAGGAACGGTGCTGGGGCCCGCTCCAATGGCCAAAGCAGCCCCGCGCGCCTTCGCCTAACGCCTCAGCCACTTCCTTTCCTCCCGGGCTGTCGCGATGGACCTTCGTGACGCTTCTTTCAAAGCGTCGTCATCCTCGTTCAGGGATGCCTCCAGAGCCTTTAAGGCATCTTTCATCGGCTCTTCAAGACGAACCTCCTGCGGTGGCACAGAGGAAGCGGGAACATCGGCAGCTAACGGAACATCTGCATCACTTGGCGGGAGCGGCATCGAGGTTCTTGTGATAAAAAGGGAAAGTTAGATCGACCATAACACAAGGGAAATGAAAACTTGATGAATAGAGACTTACTGAGGCATAAAAACGCCCTAAGGCGTTCTTCCTCCTGGAAGGTCTTGAGTGAAGCGGCAATGGCTTCCTCATCAGTGATGCCTGTTGGAAGAAAAGAAAGGAAAACGTTAGTCAAAGGCAATGAAAAAATATGATGCAATAAAGAAAATGCGACTAGTAGTTACCTGATTGCGCAAGCTTAGCCAGCCACGCGTCACGCTTTGCCAACCACGCTGAAGTTTCGAGAGCGGCTTCCAAGTCTGTGTCGTCCGGCGGTGGCATGATTAATCCCTCGTTAGTCCTATATTCGATTAGGCCCTCGGCATAAGGAGCATGGGGTTCCTGATCGAACACGACATCTGCAGCGAAGAGCGATTTCTTTTTCTTCTGCCCTCCGCCCCTAGGCTCACGTGGGATCGACTTCCGCTTAGCAGCCACCTTGGGACGACGAGTCCCGATGTCCGCATCCATGCCAGACTCTGGCGAGGATACAACCACTGTCTCCACTGGAGCACAGGGTGCGGGAGGTGCATCCGTGACATCAGGGAGCGACAATCCACGTGGAGAACTTTGTGGACGCGATGGCCCGGTTCTAACCTCTTTTAGAGCAGCAACTACTGGAGTCCTAGGAACCAAAGGAGTGTTGCGATCGGTACCTGGAGGCGCACCCTTACGATCGACCAACAGTCGCCTTTCCTCCTTTATAACTGATCCTGTTGCATGATTGTACCAGTCTTTGTACACATTGAGGAGTCTCGGAGCGTAAGCCGGCGCATTGATAAAAAAATGAGAGCTCGTATTCAGGCGCATGAAATGGTTCAGTGCGTTCTCCATCCTTTCTTCAGTGGCAGTGGGTTCCAGCAAGAAGGCCTCCAAGGGGACCCCTTGATCATAGCCCAGTTGTTGAGCAAAACGATGCGGGTTATACCTTATAAAAATTGCCACACCATTCTGCCTAAAAACTAGAAAACCCGGTCTAATGGAATATAAGTGAAGGGTCTCCCGAGCCATCAAAACTGAGGCTCCATCCTTAAAGACATCTTGTAATGGCCGCGTCGCAGTGGTAGACACCTTTCCAATGGTCAATACCATATCGACAAAGGACATCCCGGCTCCAACGGTATGAGGGCGAAGGAGTAAGCCCCTGGCGTTCCGCGGTGATGAGGTTACAATTGATGCGCCGATCAGCTGTATAATGCGAGGAAAACCGCACTTGTCAAAGAACGAGGGCCTTTTATGCATGCCAAAGACACCCGCCGTGTGTAGCTTAAGCCACGATGCAAAGTAATGCATCGGGAAGACCACGTGCAGTACCCCGGGCTCATTAGCATCCGCTGCTCGACTGAGGCCATGGTATAAGTGCGCCAAGCCAGTGATCCCAACAGCCACCTTTACCCCGATGGCCATCCGGTGGGCTGGGTAAAAGACAGAGGGCCGCATCCGATGAGAGTGCATTGGGATCGCAAACCAGCTCAGCCACAATCCAAGAAATCCTAAGAAAAAGGCCTCCTCATCCATTCTAGGGGCCGCAATTTCTGCAAATGACATGGTAGGGAAGTCCGGAAGGAAAAAACCCTTTTGATCTATATCCTTCTCCGGTAGGTTGTCCACACCTAGACCGAAAGGGTCATCCAGGACGGTAAACTTGGCAGCTTCTGATGAGATGACGCTTGGACGAAGGAAACGAGCAATGAAGTCCTCAAAGTTAACTCCCCGACTCCCATGTTCGACGAAGAGGGACTCATATATGTTCAACACTTTAATCAAGCTTGGGAACTGGTGCTGAACAGCATTCTCCGGCGTGACCCCCCTTACCATCGGCCTAGCACCAAAGACGTACACATCTGTCGGGAGCAGCTCCTCATAATGTTCTCCCATGACTGGTAGACCGGATACCTCCGTGAACTCCTGCAAAGAGATGGACACTTCCTGATCCATGGCAAGGAAAGTGTGGGTAGGAATGTTCCATTGCTCCAGGAAAGCCTTAAACCACCAGGTCGGGAGCGTGGGATATTGAAACAGAGAGACGTACACTGCGGTGTACAGTCCTAACCTTATCAACTGCGATTTTTTCGTCGACAGGATGTACCGGGCCCATGGTAGATAGCCAATCGGGTGGCGGGGGATCAGACCAATGTTATATGATTGCCCCCAGGGTCTCGCCTCGCCCTGACAGATACGGCGTCCTAGGATATCCAAGACCATAGGACGCTGGACCGGGATAGCATCTATAGCCGGATGAAGAAAACCTTTCGATGTCCAATCTGCCATCTCCACGGCATACTGCACCGAGGGTGGGGTAGCATAGTGAATCGCCGTGATGGGTTCCGACGGCACCGCGCATGTGAAGCTCCAGCGGCCCATGATGATCTGATTATACCACGACCCCCAAAGGTGGAGACTCTTGTATTCCGGGTCGTATTCCTTAATCATGGCCAGGACCTCACGGTCCAAACGAGCCTCGGGAAATCCCTCCTCTGAACGAACAAACGGGAACGAGGTGTCGAGAGACATGATCGCTGCAAGTGAACAAAAATTAGCCGTTAGTGTTACAATTCCAACGCTTAGCGTTTAAGAAAAAATGCATTAATCAATCAATTAAAAATTAATTTAATTAAAATTAATTAATTACACCACACAGCAGTGCAGTGGGTAGGAGACCGAAGGGGGACCTGCAAAATTTGGATGACAATACGTCAGTTAATAAGACAACCTCATCATTGGATGAGATTGTCAGTTGGTCCCCAGGAAAACATTCCCATTAAAAAAAGGGGGGAAGAATCCTTAGAGACAAGGAGAAAATCTCCTCTTTCAGAGCAAAGCTCTGTCACAGAGTGACACTTGTCAAACTCTGATCCCAGGGAAATAAGATTCCTTAAAAGAGCACAGCTCTATGGTAATAATGGAAAGGTCCATCAGAAAATGTCTACACCTAAAAGAATTAAAAATTTTGGAATCTTGAAAAATCCATGAAAAACTTATGAAAATTTCTTCATTTTTCAGATCTAAAAGATCTATGGATGATTCAAAGAGCAAAGCTCTATCCATGGGTTAGAACCCATGAACAAGATCTCTGTAGATCTATAAGTTTTTTAGAGCAAAACTCTGTTTATGAAATCCCAATGGGGATCTCTTTAGATCAAAAGATCTGTAAAAGCAAAGTTCTATTAGTTAATTAAAATATTTAACTTAAGATTAATTTTACCTAAAATTTTCTAACTTGGAAAATGAGAGCAAAGCTCTAAAGTTCTGGAAACGAGAGCAAAGCTCTGGAGTTCTAAGCAAGAGCAAAGCTCTGGAAATCAAAATCTAGAAAATGGTGAGATTTTTCTAAGGGCCAGAGGTTCTATTTATAAGGCGCTTGCGCCCCTTGAGCTCACCCCTTGATCCAACGATCAAGAGTTTGCCACCGGTGCACTCACGTAAGCGCCACGTGAGCGCAATGGTGGGAGGACATTTGTTTCGCCCAATCAGAGAAAAGCTCTGTTGAAATTCAAAATTCAAAAATTTTGAAGCGACGCTTCAAATTTCGGGCGCAACGCGTCACATGTCAGGCGCTGATACGTCAGCGCAATGCCCAAGAAGGCGCGTCCAATCAGAGCAAAGCTCTATTTTAAGCAAAATTAAAGGAAGCAACGCTTCAGTTGTGCAAGCACTGCGCCGACACGTGTCACGCGCTGGAGCATTTGCGCCAAAACAGAATAAAGATTTTAAAGAAATCTTTCTGTTCTTGTTAAAACAAGAAGATTTTCTTCTGTAAAACAGAATCCCTTGGATTAAAGATCCAACGGTGGGGAAAATTTCCCAAATCACTCAGAGAAAGATCTTTTTAACAAATTTAACTAATTTATGGGCACTATAAAAAGGACCCCAAGCCTCAATTCAAAGGCATCAACATTTTTCTTGAAAAAAGTCAAGAGTTTCAAACAGAGAGAGAACTCTGAGAAAATTCCAAAGAAAAAGGTAAAAACCTTCACGAGAGAGAAGAAATCTCTTTTAATAAATCATTGATCTAAAAACCAGATCAATGATCTTCACATAATAAACAGTGCTTTGCACTTCTTATGAACCACTGGTTCTTTAAAACAAGAAAACAACAAAAATAAAAAAAAATAGTGCTTTGCACTTTTATGAACCTCTGGTTCTTGAAATAAAAAGAAAATCTTATTTTTCTTTGATCTAAATTAGATCAAGAAATCAAATAGTGCTTTGTACTTCTGTTCTTGAATCTAAAAGATTCTTAGTGCTCTGCACTTCCAAACTGCGCTGTTGCGCTCTTGGGAAAGCGCCACGTGTCAGCATCTGAATCACTTGCGCTATGAGCTTTGAGATAGAGCTTTGCTCTCTGTAATTGGCGCAACTTACTAAGGTGCGCCACGTGTCAGCAGCGCAAGCGCAGCGCACTGCGCTTGCATGACATGTGTCGTTATCACAAGCGCTTACGCTCTCTGATTGGCGCAAAGCGCCTGAAAATACAATGCATTTCCTAAAGGGCCAGGCCCAAATCAAAAAGACCAAGCAGGCCTAATTAAATTGATGCTCTGCATCATTTATAAATGGGCAGAGCCCAAACAAAATAATAAAAATTCTATGCATTATTTAAAAGGGCAGAGCCCAGTCAAAATGGGCATAAATGGCCTAAAGTAATGCTATGCATTATTCTAAAAAGGGAAAAGCCCAGACAAAGGCCAAAAGCAAATAAAATGTTGAATATTTTCAACTGGACTTAGCCCAATTTTGGCCGTAAGTCCTTAAATTAAACTGACTGAGCAAAATTGCTCTCTTAAATCAATTTACCTCCGGTTCGAGGGTACATCTCCGAACTCCTCTGACACCCATCGTTGTAATCCTTCAACGACGTCAGAGAGGTGACGGGTCCCAATGACCACACATCAATATGGATTGCGGGGTCCTTAAACTCGTGGACCGGAACATCCTTAAACTAATATTGGACCGGAACGTCCTTAAACTAATATTGGACCGGAACGTCATATTGGACCGCAACGTCCTTAAACTAATGTCGGACCGGAACGTCCTTAAACTAATATTGGACCGAAATGTCCTTAAACTAATGTCGGACCACCACGTCCCTAAACTGGAACACGGACCACCACGTCCCTAAACTGGAATATGGACCACCACGTCCCTAAACTGGAGTATGGACCGCAACGTCCCTAAACTACCTATGGACCACTACGTCCCTAAACTGGAACAATAGAGCCTCCAAATGCTCTTTTGCCGGATCTAAACGATCCCGTTTAAGTTGATCTTAGCCCCCAAACACAGCTAACGTATCCTTAAACATTCAAACGGACTATAAAACTCCAAATCAACCTTGGTTCAAGGGTACATCTTTGAACTCCTCTGACATCTGCCGTTGTAATCCTTCAACGATGTTAGAGAGGTGACGAGTCCCGAAGGCCAGATATTAAATGGATTATCACCTTAAGTTGATCTTAGTCTCAAACAGGACTATCGTATCCTTAACGAACGTTTAAGTTGATCTTAGCCGCAACGCGACTAATGCATCCTTAAACTAAAAACACCAAACCCAAATTTAAGTAAATATGGATTTGGACTAATCCACGTCCTACGGGCGACGGCATTACTCAGTCTCCGTATACAATCCACGGGCAACCACAAACAAAACAAACACACACGACACGAAGTGAAATTCTAGAGAAGGAGAAAGTTGTTACCGCGATGCGGTAGCGTAATTAACTGCAGGGGCTTGCGCCTGCAGGGAAGAGCGTCCCCACAATCAAAACCCCCTCAAGCGAGGGGGAATCTGACGAAGTCTGCTACATCGGCCGCATCCGTCTAAACCTCCGATACACGGTGCCATAAATCAACTTGGCATTTTCGGAGAGGTGGACGGATAAAACTAAATAGCATCTGCCCCGAATCTCAGCGTCAGGACATCGCAGTCCTGTGCGTCGCTATTCGGAGGGGAACAGTCTCATTTGATCGGTTGCCACGGGATTTTATGTGATCAAAAGTCTGTCTTAATCACGTAGCGTATGCGGATACTCGCTGGGTAACCGTATTAGATAGCCACGCACCATAACCCCGACCAAGTGACTGTAGGAGAACCCCGTTGCCAAAAGCATCCGTCCTGGTGCTCGCGGCTGCGGTGTTCTGCCTTAGTGCACTTCGTCGACGGCATCGGGGGTGCGGCCGTCTACTAAAGTTTCCGACGAGTATTCGATTAGGTTATCGGGAATCTTGTTGAATTACCCGACAGGTTATTGGAAAGTGTTTTCAATATCGAGACTAAAATGCGGAGTTTATAATTGTTAGGCATGTGATGTCTAAGGAATTCATTTGGTTGGGCATGAAATCCAAAGTATGTGATACATTGGGTTTATGATGTCTAAGTTGGTTGCGGATTCTAATTGTTGTAGTTTTTCACTTTCTTTTCTGCGACCGTAAGTGTAATATGTGGTGTATAGCCGGTTTCGTTGCTATATGTCAACGAAAATTGGGATACGCATATTTACTTACGTTGATGACATGTGATGTTATGTGTTGCTGTGATATGTTATATTGGATCGTCGTGTTTTGAATAGCCGGTTTTTTTTATGTGATATGAGATTTTTTTCATTTTCATTCATGTAAAAGCTTGTATGTAATATTCTTTTATTGGGGCACTTTCGGGTTGAGGAAGATGTCACCGTTGATGTATATTATTTACTTTTCTGCATTAGGATAGACTCAAGGTGGAGAGCACAAGTAACCGGGTTCTAGAGTCCAGTGGGTGACCATCTCGAGGAGTCGAGTCCGGGTCTCCTAACTCTAAAATTGGTAGGGTTGCTTGCTGCTCTCGTAGGGATCTAGGGATGTGGGTTTGGCTATTCATCACGACCATGAAATTCGTGTTTTATACAGGCTTAATATAAAACCCGAAAATCCTAGTATATCCAATATTTCATATGTTGATTTCTGCTGCGATATTCTGTGATGTGATCACTTGATATGATGAAATAGATACTGTGTATAGTATATGTGATATATTATATAGACGTTGCTTATGTTTTACACTCGTGCTAGCCCTACCCCGCTCTGCCTTTAGTTACCTAACCTAACCGTGCATAACGGGACATCGAGGCGAATGCAGATGACATAAGCGTACATTGTATTTATCTGTGATGCTTAGGTAACTTAAATGATGGGACTTCATTAATGAGATTAATGAAAGAAAATAAAGCTGAAGATGTTACGGAATCAAATTTTCAAAAACAGGTAGCTCTAGTTGTTGCTTTGCATAGCGGCATTCCTTGTAGAATATCCAGCACCTTATTTGATAAGGAAAGAGCCGAGATCCCTTTACCGAGAGTGACCTCTTTAGCAATAACTGGCAGATGCTACAACCCTCGGTTTCGTCTTTTGATTGCTTTTCCAGTTCTTTCTTTGCATAGTGGTATTGTGAATATCCTGCACCTCATTCGATGAGAAAAGAGCCGAGATCCCTTCACCGGGAGTGACCTCTTTAGCAAAGCTAGCAAAAGCCTAAAAAACATTTCATTTAAATCATTTGATTCTACAACGATATCAAGTTCATTACGCAAAAGGTTTTCTTAAAAACCTGTCGTAGCCCTCCGTCATTTCAGATAAGTACTTAATAGTATTCGTGCTACGTTTGTCTGCTTTCGTCAAGGCGTAGTGTGCGGTAGCTATTTATGCTTATCAGCAAAAGCATATGATGCGATTGAGTTAGGGTAGTCGTGCGACTTTGTTGGCTTTCGTCAAGGGTCGTGCGGGTGAGTTTAATTCAATCATGAAATGTACGGGTTGAACTTGACTAGCAACCTATGGTTTGTTGGCTTTCGTCAAGGTCATAGGATGCTAGGGGAAAAATTATCGGGAATTTTAAGTGTTGAAATTTGCAATGAGATTGCATACCTTCTATGAGATAGTTGGATCCCGATACCCACTGCGAGTAATTGTTACTCCAAGGAGAGGTTTGCACTTTATAATTAGCCGATCAAATAGGTGTCTAGAAAGGTGTCAACGGGGTTATGCCCTTGGGAAAACGAGGTTTATTTTAATTAGGTCCATGCGAAAGCACGGGGAACCTCTCTCAAAGTACCGACACTGGCCTGGCTGAAATATTGGCGAAATAATAGGGTGTAATTAATCCCGGCTGGTCTTTTCTTTTAAGGTTTGAAGGAAGATTTGATAAAAACAGTGGGAGCCATCCTGATTAGATAAAATAATAACCAATCTGATCTTGCAAGAGCATACGCTAAAGTGTTTTCTTCTCTCTCTCTCCAGGTACCGACCATGTCAGGCCTTAATCAAAATAATAATATGGATGTATTGACCGAACCCGCTTGTTATACTGAGCAGGGGAACGTTGGTTCCGTTCTTTCTTATAATTGTTATAAGACTGAGCAGGAAATAGGGGAATATCCGGATTCTTACACCACCCAAATGAAGAGTAAGCATGTTGATGCATCTTCTTCGGGTGTGTTAGTTATCGAGAACTGTTTCTCAGTTCGCTCTACATCCTGGGTATTAGATACCGTATCGGGATCGCACATATGTAATATGTTGCATGGGCTAAAGAAATGTAGAGAACTGGGAGAGGGTGATCATTCCGTAAGGGTAGGGAATAGGGCAAATGTTGCAGCCAAAGCAATTGGCGAATATCACCTTGTATTACCAGATGGTAATATATTGATTCTGAACGAATGCTATTACATTCCGACCCTGATATGCAATCTTTTATCAGTTTCTTTATTATGTAAAGAATGATATAATTTTGTAGTACAGGATAATGTTATGAACATCATCCTGAATCAAAAGTTGATTGGATCAGGCTCGTTTAATAATGACATATACGTTTTAAATCAAACCACGGTTCTTAATATACAAAACACACAAAAGAGGAAGAGTTCAGAAATGAACGAATCCTTCTTGTGGCATTGTAGACTAGGTCATATCAATGCGACACGACTAGCTACGTTAAATAAAGATGGATATTTGAATCCATTCGAATTATCATCTTATGAAACTTTCCATCCATGTCTCAAAGGAAAGATGACCAAAACTCCGTTTAGTGGATACAGAGAAGGAGTTACGGAACTCTTGGGACTGATATATAGTTATGTAAGTGGTCCCTGTTTACACATGCCAGGAATGGTTCCTCATACTTCATTACATTCACTGACGATCTCTCAAGATTCAGACATGTGTTCCTGTTGAAACACAAGTCTGAAGCTTTTGAGAAATTCAAAGAATATAAACACGAAGTCGAGAACCAAACGGGTAAAAGTATTAAAATTCTTCGATTTGATCGAGGAGGAGAATACTTGAGCAATGAGTTCCTGAATTATCTAAAAGAGATTGGGATTTTCTCTCAGCTTACTCCTCCGTATACACCATAACACAACGTTGTGTCGGAACGAAGGAATCATACCCTATTAGATATGGTGCACTCTATGATGAGCATCGCTGAGTTACCTATTTTCTTTTGGGGTCATGCGCTTGAGATATCAACATACCTATTGAATCAAGTTCCATCTAAATCCGTACCTACCACACCATATAAGATATGTAGTGGGAAGAGACCATGTCTTAAACGAGTTAAGATATGGGATTGTCCGGCCTATGTCAAAAGGCAAAATCTGGACAAACTCGAGGCACAGTCAGTTCTATGCAAGTTTGTGGGATATCCCAAACATTCACATGGATATATTTTCTACCCTGGCAAGGAACAAAAGGTGTTTGTTTCTCGACATGCCACCTTTTCAAAAAAGGAATTTCTTGCAAAGGTAATTAGTGGCAACAAGGTAGAATTGGAAGAAATTCCGGCTACAAAAACTGAAACTGAAGATTTAGTGGAACCCGAGGATTCGATAGTTCCCAACGAAGCTCGACCTCTCCGCCGATCTAGTAGGGTTCCTCATCCACCTGAGAGATACTATGGTTTTCTCATTGATGGTGGAAGCGAGGATTGCATCATGGAGGATGATGACGCAACTAGTTTCGAGTCGGCCATCACGAGTGGAGACTCTGTGAAGTGGCTGCATGCAATGCGATCTGAGATGGAATCCATGTACACCAATAAAGTATGGACGTTGGAAGTTGCTCCTGAAGGGGTAAAATCCATTGGGAGCAAATGGATCTTTAAGAATAAACTTGGTGTAGATGGAAAAGTTGAGACTTTCAAAACTAGACTTGTTGCAAAGGGTTTTCATCAACGACCAGGTGTAGATTACGATGAAACCTTTTCTCCAGTGGCTATACTTAAGTCTATCCGGATCCTACTTGCCATTGCTGTATACCATGACTATGAAATCTGGCAAATGGATATTAAGACCACCTTTCTAAATGGTGATTTGGAAGAGTCCATGTACATGACTCAGCCAGAGGGCTTCGTAGACAGTGGGAGCAGCGGAAAGGTGTGCAAGCTGCTTAAATCCATCTACGGATTAAAGCAGGCATCGCGGAGTTGGAACATCTGTTGTGATGTCGTTGTCAAAGAGTTTGACTTCGTCAAAAACATAGATGAACCTTGTATGTACAAGAAGGTGGCAGAGAGTAAGGTTGTCTTCCTCGTATTGTACGTGGATGACATACTCTTGATAGAAAATGATATTCCTATGCTGCAATCGATCAAGCTCTTCTTATCATAAAAATTCTCAATAAAAGATCTAGGTGATGCCTCCTACATCTTGGGGATTAAGATCTATAGAGATAGATCTAAACGGATAATGGGATTGTCCCAATTCAGGTATATTGACACCATACTAAAGAGGTTTAGTATGGAAGAATCCAAGCGTGGGTTTTTACCCATGATCTCAGGACTCACTCTCTCTAAAAAGATGTCTTCCAAGACTGATTTGGAGAGAGCTCGCATGCAAGGGATACCCTATGCTTCGGCAGTAGGCTCTATCATGTACGCGATACTATGTACCGGACTCGATGTAGCATACTTACTATGTGTAGTGAATAGGTATCAAGAAGATCCAGGAGAGAGTCACTGGACAGCTGTGAAGAGTATTCTCAAGTACTTGAGAAGGACTAAAGAGATGCCCTTGGTGTATGGTAACGGAGAATTCCAAGTGGAGTTCTTTACTGATTCGAGCTTCCAGAATGATAAGGACGACTCTAAGTCGGACTCAGGATTTGTCTTTACCCTCAATGGAGGGGAAGTATGCTGGAAGAGTTCCAAGCAGGAAAACGTGGCAGACTCGACGATGGAGGCTAAATACATCGCTGCCAACGATGCTGCTAAAGAGGCTGTCTAGATGAAGAAGTTCATAACTGAACTTGGAGTGGTTCTATCCATTGACTATCCAATACCTTTGTATTGTGATAACAATAGAGCGGTGGCTTTGGCTAAGGAACCCAGATCCCATCAGCGATCCAGGCATATTCTAAGGCGGTATCACCTGATCCGCTAGATAGTTGATCGCCGGGAGATCGAGGTCAGGAGAGTTGACTCGAAGAACAACACAGCAGATCCACTCACGAAGGCCATTCCCCAGATACAGTTCGAGATACTCTTCGGGATGTTGGGTATGAGACACTACAACAGCTGGCCCTAGTGCAAGCGGGAGATTGTTAGTTATATGTATGCCCTATAGGCCATTATTGTACATGTGATGTATATTATAGTGGATGCTTGGACATATATAGAGAGGTCTTTCTTACTCGACATGATAGTATGCTATCTGGTTGCTCTTTATCTTAACATGTATAATTGTCTCTTGATACTGTCTCATGGTTACATGTTGGTAAAGCCCTTAGGATATGTACTTGACTATCATGATTATGATGCAGATCATACTAGTGGGGCCATGGTAGTCCATAAGTTCATCCTTTAATGTTCCGAGTCATGGGTGTATCGAGACAGGGCATCGATATACCAGAGTAGACTAGCGTATACGCTTCTCGACCCATGAGATGGGCGATGGATGATCCCGTATCCATTGGTGTTTGACATCAAAGATGGTATACGGGTGCTAAGTGGAGACTGGGTACACTGGACAGACTCGCTGAGAACTCCAAGATGGTATTATACCTGACGTCAGATAGCAGTTCTCTGGTGACACTGGTACAAGTTAGTCTGTAGACCTTAGATCGTCATAGAGTCTTGTGTGATTCCCACCGTGCTTTGATTTCCACCTTACTACGTTCAAGAGGATGTGCAAATCAGCGGTTTTTGGGTACTGTCCTGAGTTACATGGAGGCAATGAGCGATAGGAGGGGATTTCGTCTCTCCCGGTATTGGGGGTAGATGTCGTGCTGTGCTCGATTGGCTATAACTGGAAGTTCCTGGCCAGGCTAATTTGGAGATTTACTGGTAAGTGTTATCAGTAGTTTCTCGACCCGTTATGAGCCTCGTATCGGCATGACTTATCGAGTTATTGGGGTCTGACGTTTACCACTCCTAGACTTGATATGCGATATCTCATATGAAGAGACCGGACTGTATGGTAGTGTTACTAACAAGCTCTACAGGAGCTAGAGCGGAATTGCTTGTTGATCTTCTGATCGCTCAATACCCGGCTAGCCGTTACGTCCAGCTAGTACCGCTGACGGCTTGTGGGTGCTTGCTATGATCATCACCTACTGCCGGCGTATTGACGAGTCTTTAGAGTTCTACAAAGTGGTTTTACTAGATCAGGCAAAACGAAGTAGGAGCACATATATGATATGTGTGGGACCGAGATTAATACAAGTATATGATACCGTATTTTATTCTCGCGATTTATTCGTATCGGTCGGTTATATATGATATAGCCGGGTTATCGAATCAAGTGTTGATTCGATAAGTTGATACAGATTATATTAGTCGGTTGTATGTGATATAGCCGGATTATTAAATCAAGTGTTGATTTGATAATTTAATGTAATGTTTACCGCCGGAAACCGGGAAGACGGACGTCTTGCCTGAATCTGGGGATAGATGCTAATTGGTGCTATCCGTCCATCTCTCCAAAGATATCAAGTTGATTTATGGCACCATGTATCGAAGGTTCAAACAGATATGGCCGATGTAGCAGACTTCGTCAGATTCCTCCTCATTTGAGGGGTTTTTGATTGTGGGGACGCTCTTCCCTGCAGACGCAAGCCCCTGCAGTTAATTACTCTACCGTATCGTGGTAACACCTTTCTCCTTCTCTAGATGGTCACTTCGTATCGTGGGTGTTTGTTTTGTTTTTGGTTGCCCGTAGATTGTATACGGAGACTAATTTATGTTGTCGCCCGTAGGACGTCGATTAGTCTAAATCCGTATCTTCTTAGATTTGGGTTTAGGGTTTTGGGTTTAAGGATACGTTAGTCTAATTTGAGACTAAGATCAACCTTAACGTTTTTTAAGGATACGTCGGTCTAATTTTAGACTGAGATCAACTTAACGGGATCGTTTAGATCCAACAAAAGAGCATTTGGACTCTATTGTTTAGTTTAGGGATATTGCGGTCGATTACTAGTTTAAGGACATGGTGGTCTATTACCAGTTTAAGGACATGGTGGTCCCAGGTTAAGGTCATCATAGTCCGTGGGCTTAAATGGACCCCACAGTCCGAGGTTAAGGACATCGTAGTCCGTAGGTTTAAAGGGTCCCCACAGTCCGAGGTTAAGGCCATCATAGTCCATGGGCTTAAGGACCCCACAGTCCAGGTTAAGGACATCGTAGTCCATGGGCTTAAGGACCCCACAGTCCAGTTTAAGGACATCGTAGTCCATGGGTTTAAGGACCCCACAGTCCAGTTTAAAGACATCATAGTCTTGTGGAATGTATGGTTCTCGGGACCCGTCACCTCTCTGAAGACGTTGAGGGATTACAACGACATATATCAGAAGGGTTCAGAGATGTACCCTTGAACCAAAGTTGATTGGGAGATCTATAGTCTAATTTGGGACTAAAGTCTGTTTAAATGTTTATGAGCATATGGGCTCAGTTGATATGAGTTGAACATTTTATTGTTCTGGCTATTGAGACTTTATTTGGGCTTGGCCCTTTTAATAATGCCGAGCATTAGATCCTGACATTTCTTTTTTGTCTTGTATTGAATGCATAGCATTCATCAGAATAATGTGTGTTCTGACAGTGCGCCACGTGGCGCGCCAGGCGCTTTGCGCCACATCAAAGAGCGCATTGCGCTTCTGTAGGGTAACGCACATGAAAAGGACATGTGTCGCGCTTAGCGCTAAGCGCCAGTTTATTAGCGCATTGCGCTGGTTTAGGGACGCACCAGTGGGTGACACGTGGCGCGCTTAGCGCTGAGCGCCAGCCCATGAGCGCAGTGCGCTGTTTCAGAAGCGTAAAGTGCAAGCTGTGTCTGTGGTTGACACGTGGCATGTTTTGGCGCTGAGCACCGGTCCAAGGAGCGCAAAAGCGCAATTCATGAGTGCAAGGCACTTTCCAATCGCGCAAAGTGCATTTGATCAAATTTATGATCAGAGAACAAGTTTATATTCTTTAAAGGAGGCTTTGCCTCAAGGTTCAAGAACAAAAGTTCTTGTTTATAAAAAGCCGCTGCCTTTGTAGATCGATGATCTGTGAATGAAGTAAATACTTCTTTTTGGTTTTTATGATTAGATCTTTTGATCTCTTTCTTATCAAAGACCTTGGTCTTTATAGATCTATGATCTTTTTTTTAGAAGATAGTTCTTCTTTTCATGAGATGATTTCATCTCTGTGTTCAAGAAACATTTTTTACCTTGAAGAAATAATCTTCTTTTCTAAGAGCTTGCTCTTCTTTATTTGAGTTTTCTCAAAGTTTGTAAGGGGATTTTTCTCTATTAGACTTAAAGTCTTGGGGCCTTTATATAGGGCAAATTGATTTGATAAATCAGTTAAAGAGATCTTTCTCCAATTGATTTGGGAATTCCCCCACCGTCGGATCTTTGATCCACGAGCTTCTGGTTTACTTCTCATTTGAGAAATCTTTTTCCTTTTACAGAATTTGTTCTGTATTTTAGTGATTTTCAATCACCATCGGATCATTGATCCAACGGTGTTCTAAATCCAGGGCACAATCTTTTCTGTTTGGAAAGATTCAACGAAATTTTATTCTTGTTAATTGATGATTTAATCATATCCGTTGGATATTTGATCCAACGGTGAGAAACATTTAGTTCCAGCGCTAGTGCTTATGCTCTCTGCTCATGGTGCGCTACTTGGAGCGTAGCGCTCTTAGCGTTAGCGCACACGTGCTTTACACGTCGTGCGCTACTTGGAGCGCAGCGCATCTAGCGCTAGTGCCTATGTGCTTTGCACGGGATGCGCTAATTATAGCGCGGCGCTTTTATAAAAGCGCAGCTTTAATTCAAAGTTTGAATTCTGAACAGAGTTTTGCTCTAATTGAGGAAACAAATACCCCCCCCACCGTTGCGCTCATGGGGCCCACACGTGGGTGCAGCGGTGGCAACATTTCGACTCTAGGATCAACCGAGGAGTTGAAACGGCGCTTATTGCCTATAAATAGGACCCTTGGCCCTTGAGATGACTTCTGTTCATCTTCATTCTTTCTTGAGAAATTATTTCTTCTTCAGAGCGCAGCTCTTCTTCTTAAGAATTTTTAACGACAGAACTCTGTCAGATTAGGTAAAAGATTAAATCTTTTTGAAACATCTTTTAGGGTTTCACCCATTAACAGAGCTTTGCTCTACATAGATCTTTGATCTGAAGAAAATCCTTTTTAAGGTTTTATTAACATAGCTTTGCTCTCTAAAAGGATTTTGCTTATGATTTCTTAATCCATTAATGGAGCTTTGCTCCTTTCAGATCATGTAGAAGAACTCTTAAGAGTTTGTTCATGGATCTTGAAGATCAAAAATGAAATTTTATTTTTGATGGATTATTCTATCATCTTCTCAGAGTAAGGCTCTTCTTGAGGAATTTTATTCCTTCATTATTAGACTTTGACAGATGTCTGTCTAGCGAAGAGCGCTGCTCTCAATGGGAGTTATACTCCTCTGACCGAGGGATTTCTTTTATTTAATGAGAATCTTTTGAGGATTTCCTCATTTAATGACAGCCTCATCCAATGATGAGGCTGTTTTATTAATGATGACCCGTCATCTAGATTTTGTGGGTCCCTTTTGGTCCCCTTTAACTGCATTGCAGTGCGGTACGGATTTATAGTACTTTGTAATAGAATTCAATTTATAGCATGGACAGCTGAAAATTCATTCTTTTTCGCGCAGGCGTTATGTCTTCCGACACCTCCCTCCCGTTCATTCGCTCAGAAGGCGGATTCCCTGAAGCACCCATTGACCGTAAGGTTTTTGCGTTGATAAAAGTCCATGACCCAGATCACAAGAGTCTTCATTTATGAGGTAAATGGTATGACCAAATTATCATGGGCCGACAGAGCTTTTCCTGTGCGACACCCTCGGAGCCTATTTCAGCGATTGCTTATGCAAATGCGCCTCCGATAAATTACACTGTGGAGGAGGTCAACTGGACTTCGGAAGGTCTCCTTCGGCCTTCTATTGCCGCAATACACGTGCAGCCGCCGGTAGCTTTGGACATCCTAGGGCGACGCATATGTCAAGGCGAGTTGTGTCCTTAGGGACAACCGTACAATGTAGGACTAACTCCTCGTCACCCAGCCGGATATTTGCAGTGGGCCCGGTATATTTTATTGGCGAGGAAATCACAGTTGATGAAGCTCGGATTGTATTCTGCCATTTATGCTTCTTTGTTTCAATATTCCACGCCCCCTACATGGTGGGTCAGGGCATTTCTGGAACAATGGAACATTCCAATCCACACCTTCCTCCTATCAGATCGAGAAGTCTCAATTTCTTTGGAGGAGTTTGCAGAGGTCTCAGGTTTACCCGTTAGGGGGGAACATTATGAGGAATTGCTTCGCCCGGATGAGTATGTTTTCGCTACCAAATCCATGGTAATGGGTCTTACTCTCGAGAATGCTATTCAACACCAATTTCCGAGCTTGATAAAGGTGTTGAATATGTATGAAAACCTCTCTCTTGCATCCGAAGGTCATGGAGTTAATTTTACGGCTTTTATTGTTGGTTTTCTTCGCCCGGAAATGTTGAAGGAAGAAGTCGATAAATTTGCCAGTCTTGACGACCCCTTCGGCTTAGGTTTAGGCAATCTGTCGGCGACGGAGGTTGATCAGAAAAACTTCTTTCTACCTGATACCCCGGTTATCCCTTTCACAGAGCTGGTGGCTCCTGGTATTGATGAAGAAACGTTCTTCTTGGGGTTCCTTGGGTTGTGGGTGAGTTGGTTTGCACTTCCCATGCACCCCCGTCGCATGAGGCCGTCCGTCTTCTATCCTGCGCATCGAATGGTTGCCGGGATACAAGTGGCTGTGGGGATTGCTGGGTTAGCCCATATGTACCATGGCCTCAGCTTGGCAGCTGATACCACTGAGCCAGGGGTGCAGTCGGTAAATTTCCCGATGCATTATTTCACGTCATGGCTCGAGTTACACGTGCTAGGCGTCTTTGGCATCCACAAGAGGCCGAGTTTTTATGACAGGTGCAGGTTCCCTCGGATCATGCGACTGGTCAGCGCCTCTATTGTGACTCCGACGCAACGGGAAGCTAGAGGCTTGCTTCTTCGCCCGCGTACGGTTGGGGCTGGCATGTCTTTTACTGATAAAGTTTTGACTGTCGGCCAGGAGTCGGGGAAGACGGTGTTGTCCTTGCAGGACATATTTAAAGATGGGGTCTCCGTCTTGAAGGCTCAGGATATTCTTCACCTGTACTCCATTCGGCCGGGCTTTCTTGTATTCAAGATGAATGACTCGGTTTTATTCATGAGGTATAACCCGCATCGTTTCGCCCAGCAATTAGGTTACAATCAGGGCGTCCCACTTGAGGCTTTTTTGGTCGAACCTGCTGCTACTGAGGACGGAATGCGTAGTGCACCGCATCATTTAATGTGCTTGAACTGTAACACCCGAGCCCAATACTACTATTTTCTGTTACTGGTTGAGTGTTAGATATTACTCTTTTCATTTATCTTGCTTGTTTGGGTCTTACTGTAAAATTTTATCTGGCAAAGTTATTTCTGCATATAACAAATTTTAGCACCTAAAATAAAATTAAAAATATCCATCTTGGCATACTCGTCACCCCTAGCCGCGTGGTAGCGTCCGCGCGTCGAGTTCTCGTCCCGTTCAGTGAAACGGACGAGTTTGGACGACTACGCGCGCGTACAGGTGGCCGACTTGGGGGTATGCTTTTTCATCATAAAACATTTCATTTTAAAATTTAGAACCCGCTTAAAATCCTATTATTTAAATTTCAAATTTTTGGACCCAACCCGTGCGCGATTTGAAAATGTTTCATTTAGCGCCAAAATCCCAAATTAATAAAATATTCGAAACTGTATATATATATATATATATTCATAATCTTTTCCACTGTTACGTTAATAATCTTTGAAATCTTTTAAGATTTCTTTTAAATCTTTCTGGCCAATCACGGGGCTCTTAACCCCCGTGGGCCCCCTCCAATCTCTCTCTCTCTAACCCTCTCTCTCTTCCTTATATATGAATTTTTCCCATGCATCTCTTTCTTTCAGGAACTGTAGCCCCACGAGAAAACAAACCTATCGCGAACCCTAGCCCTAGCCGCCTCCGCCGTCACCACCGCAGCTCCGACGCCGGCGCCGGCGGCACCGTTGCCCTCGCCTCCGCCTCCTCGTACCAACCTCGACATCCCCTCCTTTTCCCCGTGTGCTCGGCGCCGCAGCAGAGACCCCGGCCAACCCCGTGCCTTCTCTGTACGGCCGGAGACATCGCCGGCGACCTTCGTCGTCGTCACCCGCGCCACCTTCAGCGCCTCCTCACCACTTGCGCACTCCAGACCCGACCAGCCCCTCTCCATCTCCACTTTCTTCCCCTTTTCCATACCCGTAGCCCTAGCCGTCGCATGCAACCTCCTCGCCGGTGCCCCACCGCCGTCGACCCCATCGCTGGCACGCCCTCTGCAACACCAGTAAGCCTTCTCTCCCCTTCCTCCTTCCATTTCCCCTTCGATTTATCCCTTGGCCGTGCTTTAACTTTTCCGGTTGTTTTGTCGCTGTTCGCCGGAATCCGGCCGTGCCGGTGGCGTGTCCTGACGATCCTGCAGAATGCTCTGACCCGCGAGGTCCCTTGGTTCGTCATTTGGTTTCAATCCGTGAACCGTGCGTCCGTCGCGTGTTTTCCCGCCGACGTTACGTTCCGTTTTCGTGTTCGTCGTTTCGTCGAGGCAAGTATTCGATACTTGCTACATGCTATTACCACTTATAACTTGCTCTAATATTCATGTGTGATTTAAGGACATATCATTTAGCAAATCACCTTACATACCTTACTTCATGTCAATTAAATTATTTCCCGATAAACCCGTACATAATAGATTGCATTCGATTCACTGCTATGATGATTTATTGCCAGTTTAGGTTATCAAATATGCATAACCGGCTAAGTTACAGTTTGCCACTTTAAACCATATAACTAAGTTTACCTGTTTACTGTTTAATAGATGATAGCTTTTACACATGTAGTTCCATTATATTCGACATTCGTAATCAAAGGCTTGATATAACTGTATTGCATCATCATTTAACTGTTGCACCGCTAAAGGTGCCCAAAACCTGTTAATATAATAAAACGGCTGCACTATATTAATGCACTATTGTGATTGAATGAACTGCTTATTTTTGTTTAATTTATTGCTTATTTCCTGTTGTTAATCCCTTGTTCGATTATATATCTGTTGTGAGCACACCCACGATATTGTTACATCTTGACTTGACTTTGTTACACATGATATATATTGATACACCTGACATGGTATTGTACCGTTTACTATTGACTTGACCTGATGTACCATGACCTGACCTGTTACCTGATCTCGTGCCTAATGCCAACAAACCTGACATGTAGTCCTCATGGACCATTCCTGTTGTCTATCCAGACAAACCTGCTGTTACCTGATCCTGTGTTGGCATTAGTTCTTGATTACTGAACACCTGACTCGACATACATAGCTTGGGGGTATGGGAAAATCAAAAGTGTAAACTAAAGTGTAACTTAAAAGGGTATTATTTGATCCGTGGTCCCGGGGGGTAACGGGACAGAGCCATTCGTGACTCTTACATTTTCCTGATCCGTGGTCCCGGGGGGTAACGGGACAGAACCACTATTGGTTCACATATTCCTGATCCGTGGTCCCGGGGGGTAACGGGACAGAACCACTATTGGTTCACATATTCCTGATCCGTGGTCCCGGGGGGTAACGGGACATATCCTTTGAGTTACATGGAGGATTACTCAAATTGATTTCAAAGACTTTAGAATAGAAAACCTGATAGAACAGTTTAGCTACCCACTGCACACTACCCTGCACTGCTTGATTCACATTATTTGCTACTCTCGTTTTATTCATGTTTATTTTGCATTGCCTGTTACACTGTTCCTATTATACTACTTGATGACATGACGCGCTGACGTCTGGGTTTTGCATGGCCCAGATTCCGTACCGCTGTCGCAGTCCGAGCAGGAGTACTTCAGCCAGCAGGCTGAGCTGTGAGGTGTTAGTATTAGTTAGTTTTATTTCCTGCATTTATTTCCTGATGTGAGCCCGCATTATGGGACATACTTTTCAGTTATTTGTATTGGATCATTTGCTTCCGCATTTATTTATTATTGACTCCTGTTATTCTGGTTTATAGACATGTTTTAGAAAATTTTATGTTGTTCTTGATATCTCTACAGCCGTAATGTGACTGTGGATGGATGCTTCCAACCCACAGGTAGCATGGTTGGCTATGTCACGTGCCCAATCTAGCGCACTCTGGGAAGCGGGGCGTGACATGGTTCTTTTGGTATCAGAGACATAGGTTAGTTGGGTTGATTCTTTTGTAGTTGGGTATTGTACCCAATACACGAATCAGAATACCCGTGTTTAGGAAACATGTCCTACCACCTTGACCGTTTTACCATTCTTGAATCACATTCTTCCTGATTATATCTTTTACGATGTGCAAACTTCCTTTGCATATCGATTCGAAAACCCGATTCCTTGTTATCTCTAGGACTTAGGCGGCTTGGGTGGAGTTAAGTAATTATGGCTATGATACCGCGGAATAGTTACAATGTGGTACTCTATTTAAGTATCTTAGAGTTCTAGCCTTGATCTATACATCAAATCTATCATCATGCTAATGTTGGGTGTTTTCTTGATTTCAGGAATATGGCGGGTAAGAATTTGAAGACGTACCAGAGGCGTGTGGACGAAGCCGCCATGCTTGGAGTGATAAGGGGAATGCTAGAGAATTAAAAGAGGCAGACCGAGCTGATCCAGTAGCAAGCAGACTCGTTTCAGGAAGGTTTGCAGATCGTTCAGCAGTCTGTGAACAACGTTGGGGCTAAACCAGTTGACCGAGTAGGGACCGTGGCAGATTTCAGACGTTTGGGTCCGTCTACATTTACTGGTTTGGAAGAGCCATTTCTAGCCGAGTAGTGGCTAGTTGACATGGAGAATTTGTTGATTGCGGCACAGATTCCAGATGACAAAAGAGTTGATGTGGTACACATTCAGTTAGTGGACTACGCCCGAGAATAGTGGCTTGTGGAGGAGCCCCGCTTGCCCAAGCCGATCAAATGGGCGGATTTTTCTAAGAGTTTCCTGGAGAAGTTCTTCCCGCGAACTGCACGGAAGGAAATGGAAGAGAAGTTTATTGGGCTGAGGCAGAATGGAGCACCCGTGGATGTGCATGCAGCAGAATGGACGAGACTCAGCAGATTCGCTGGACCTTTAGTTGCCAACGATGCAGACAGGACACGGAGGTTCATGCGCAGCTTGGATGTGGACATCCAGAGGCAGATTGTCTCCCTGGGTTTGACCACTTTCTCACAGGTTCTTACTGCAGCTCGGGAACAGCAGAGTTTATCTGGGATGAAAGGGAGCTTGCAGCAGACAGAAGTTGCGGCAAGGAAGCCCGCATTTGTACCTAACAGAGCTCATGGTCGCAGAGGTATTCCAGTGGACCGTCGAGGTGTAGCACCCATGAAGAAGCCTGTGATCGTTGATCGAAGAAAGAGCATGATTTGTGACTACTGCCGTTTACCTGGGCACGTGCAGAAGGATTGTCGAAGGAAGCTGGGACTTTGTTTGGTTTGTGGAGCGGCTGATCACGCAGTTGGTACCTGTCCGTCGAAGCTTCGTACGAGGGATGATATTCAGAAGCCTCCGAAGAAACCGTTCCAAGGGCAGAAACAGCTGACTCAAGGACCTAATCAGGCTCGAGCTTTTACCTTGATAGCTGAGGAAGCTAAGGCATCAGGAGAAGTGGTTTCAGGTATTCTACTCGTTCATGGTTTTCCCGCAGTGGCATTATTTGATTCTGGTGCATCCCATTGTTTTATGTCATCCAAGTTTATAACTACACACTCGATTGCCTGCACGACCCTGTCTAGTTTCTGGGACATACACACTGGGAATGGGAAAATTGTATCTAGTAGGGAATGTAAAGACTGTACAGTTGTGGTATGCGGACGGGAGCTTTTTGCAGATTTCTTGGTGATTGATACGGGCAGCTACGAGGTCGTCTTGGGAATGGACTTTCTTGGCACTTTCCACGCTCACATTGACTGTAGGGCAAGGAAGGTAATTTTCCAGATTCCCGGACATCCTGAGTTTACCTTCACTGGAGGAAGCAGTTCTGCCGGGCCAGTCGAGTTTAGGGCTAGGCCGACAAATATTATTCTTGCAGCAATGGATGTTGATAGTAATGAAGAGCCGGCGGTTGTTCGCGATTTTATGGATTTGTTTGAAGATATATCGGGTTTACCGCCGAAGCGAGACGTGGAGTTCGCGATTGACCTTATTCCTGGTGCAGCGCCGGTATCTAAAGCGTATTATCCAATGGCACCAGTAGAGTTAGAAGAAGTCAAGAAACAAGTTGCTGAATTGCTTGAGAAGGGTTGGATTCGAAGCAGCAACTCGCCTTGGGGAGCTCCAGTCCTTCTAGTAAAGAAGAAGGATGGCACGAGAAGGATGTGCATCGACTATCGAGAATTAAACCGGATGACTATTAAGAACAAGTACCCGATCCCTCGCATTGGAGAACTTTTTGAGCAGCTTAATGGCGCTAGGGTATTCTCGAAACTGGATTTGCGATCCGGATATCATCAGGTCCGAGTGAAAGCAGAAGATATTTGCAAGACGGCGTTTCGAACTCGGTATGGACATTACGAGTACCTAGTGATGCCCTTCGGAGTAACAAATGCGCCGGCAATATTCATGGATTTGATGAACCGAATCTTTTCACCGTTCTTGGACCAGTTTATTGTGGTATTCATTGACGATATTCTGGTTTACTCGAAGAGTTTTGAGGAGCATGCTGAGTATTTGAAGATCGCACTGCAGATATTGAGACAGGAGAAATTGTATGCGAAGATGAGTAAGTGCGAATTTTGGCTGGAAGAAGTGAAGTTTCTGGGGCATGTTGTGTCGGGTGATGGAATCGCCGTCGATCCCAAAAAGATTGCAGCAGTTCGAGATTGGCCGATTCCAAAGAATGTAGCTGAGATAAGAAGTTTCCTTGGATTAGCCGGGTACTACAGGAGATTTATGGAGAACTTCGCTCGTCTGGCAGAACCGTTGACCAAGCTTACGCGCAAGGAGGTACCTTTTGTATGGACGGATAAGTGTGCGTTAGCTTTCGAGACGTTGAAGCAGAAGTTGATAACCGCCCCTATTCTGACTGTACCAGACAATTCCGAAGGATTGGTGATTCACAGCGACGCATCTGGCAAAGGATTGGGATGTGTTTTGATGCAGCATGGGAAAGTCGTAGCATATGCATCAAAACAACTGAAGACCCATGATAAGAATTATCCAACTCATGACTTGGAGCTTGCGGCTGTGATCTTCGCTTTGAAGATTTGGAGACACTACCTTTTGGGCGAGAGAGTCGAAGTTTTACAGATCACAAGAGTTTGAAGTATGTGTTCACTCAGAAGGAGTTGAATATGAGGCAGCGTAGATGGTTGGAGCTGATGGCCGACTACGACCTTGATCTTAAATACCATCCGGGAAAGGTTAACGTCGTGCCGGATGCGCTTAGTCGGTTACTAGCAATTCAGGTGTTAACTACACAGAGGGAGATCATTGCAGATTTTCGAAGATTTGACTTGGAAGTTGTGCTACCGCGTTCTACGGGACAGTTGATGCAGTTGCAGGTACAGTCGTCCTTGGTTGAGAAGATTAAAGCGGCACAATCGCAGGATCCTAGACTGCAAAAGTTTCGAGAGCAGGTTGAAACTGGACTACGAACAGATTTACTGGTCCACGAAGATGGTTCGTTGAGGTATGGTAGCCGTTTGTGTGTGCCAAAGGGAGATGTTCGTGAAGAGCTTATGAAGGAGGCCCACAGTTCAGCTTACTCTGTACATCCAGGAGGCACAAAGATGTACCGAGATATTCGATAGCATTTCTGGTGGGAAGGCATGAAACGGGAGATTGCTCGCTTCGTGGCTAAGTGCTTGGTGTGTCAGCAAGTCAAGGCTGAATACCAAAGGGTTGCTGGTTTATTGCAACCACTTCCGATTCCTCAGTGGAAGTGGGAACATATAACCATGGATTTCGTGACGGCTTTACCGCGGAGTCCAAAGGGCAACAATGCAGTATGGGTGATTGTTGATCGGTTGACCAAGGCAGCTCACTTTATCCCTTTCCGGGTTGGTCAATCAACGGAGACCTTGGCAGAACGGTACATGCAGGAGATTGTAAGATTACATGGCGTACCGGTGAGCATCGTGTCCGATCGGGACACTCGGTTCTTATCACATTTCTGGAGGAGTTTACAGGAAAGTTTGGGGACTCGATTGAAGTTTAGCACAGCTTATCATCTTCAAACTGTTGGTCATTCGGAGAGAACGATCCAAACTCTTGAAGACATGTTGAGAGCATGCATGTTGGACTTCAAGGGTTCATGGGAGGATCATCTACATTTGGTGGAGTTTTCTTACAACAATAGTTTTCAAGCAACTATTCAGATGGCTTCGTTTGAAGCTTTGTATGGTCGTAAGTGCCGTTCACCTGTTTGTTGGGATGATGTTGGTGAACGAAGATTATTGGGACCAGATTTGGTGGTGCAGACAGTCGAGAAGGTTAACACTATCAGAAAGCACATGAAGGCAGCTCAAGACCGACAGAAAAGTTGGGCTGACACGTCAAGAAGACCTCTAAAGTTCGCCGTGGGTGATTTGGTATTCTTGAAGATATCGCCGACTAGAGGGGTGATTCGTTTTGGGAGTCGAGGAAAGCTTAGTCCTCGATTCGTTGGACCTTTCGAGATATTGGAGCGCGTTGGAGAGGTAGCGTACCGTTTGGCGTTACCGCAGTCCTTGGCGGGTGTGCACGATGTATTTCACGTATCTCAACTACGAAGGTATGTTCGAGATGAAACACACGTCTTGGATCATTCGGAGTTAGCAGTACGGGAAGACCTGACTTTTGAGGAGCGACCGGTTGAAATCATGGATCGAAGGGAAAAAGTTCTTAAGAACAAGGTTATCCCCCTTGTGCTCGTTTCTTAGGGTAATCGATCGCATGTAGAGTCCACTTGGGAGCGAGAAGATGAGATCCGGCAGAAGTTTCCTCACCTTTTCCTGTAGTTTTCTATCTTGTATTCTTGGAATTTCGAGGACGAAATTCTCTTTGTAGTTGGGTATAATGTAACACCCGAGCCCAATATTACTATTTTCTGTTACTAGTTGAGTGTTAGATATTACTCATTTCATTTATCTTGCTTGTTTGGGTCTTACTGTAAAATTTTATCTGGCAAAGTCATTTCTGCATATAACAAATTTTAGCACCTAAAATAAAATTAAAAATATCCATCTTGGCATACTCGTCACCCCTAGCCGCGTGGTAGCGTCCGCGCGTCGAGTTCTCGTCCCGTTCAGTGAAACGGGCGAGTTTGGACGACTACGCGCGCGTACAAGTGGCCGACTTGGGGGTATGCTTTTTCATCATAAAACATTTCATTTTAAAATTTGGAATCCGCTTAAAATCCTATTATTTAAATTTCAAATTTTTGGACCCAACTCGGGCGCGATTTGGAAATGTTTCATTTAGCGCCAAAATCCCAAATTAATAAAATATTCGAAACTGTATATATATATATATATATATATATATATATATATATATATTCATAATCTTTTCTACTGTTACGTTAATAATCTTTGAAATCTTTTAAGATTTCTTTTAAATCTTTCTGGCCAATCCGGGGCTCTTAACCCCCGTGGGCCCCCTCCAATCTCTCTCTCTCTCTAACCCTCTCTCTCTCTTCCTTATATATGAATTTTTCCCGTGCATCTCTTTCCTTCAGGAACTGTAGCCCCACGAGAAAACAAACCCATCGCGAACCCTAGCCCTAGCCGCCTCCGCCGTCGCCGCCGCAGCTCCGACGTCGGCGCCAGCGCCACCGTTGCCCTCGCCTCCGCCTCCTCGTACCAACCTCGACATCCCCTCCTTCTCCCCGTATGCTCGGCGCCGCAGCAGAGACCCCGGCCAACCCCGTGCCTTCTCTGTATGGCCGGAGACATCGCCGGCGACCTTCGTCGTCGTCACCTGCGCCACCTTCAGCGCCTCCTCACCACTTGCGCACTCCAGACCCGACAAGCACCTCTCCATCTCCACTTTCTTCCCCTTTTCCATACCCGCAGCCCTAGCCGTTGCCTGCAACCTCCTCGCCGGCGCCCCACCGCCGTCGACCCCATCGCTGGCACGCCCTCTGCAACACCAGTAAGCCTTCTCTCCCCTTCCTCCTTCCATTTTCCCTTCGGTTTATCCCTTGGCCGTGCTTTAACTTTTCCGGTTGTTTTGTCGCTGTTCGCCGGAATCCGGCCGTGCCGGTGGCGTGTCCTGACGATCCTGCAGAGTGCTCTGACCCGTGAGGTCCCTTGGTTTGTCGTTTGGTTTCAATCCGTGAACTGTGCGTCCGTCGCGTATTTTCCCGCCGACGTTACGTTCCGTTTTCGTGTTCGTCGTTTCGTCGAGGCAAGTATTCAATACTTGCTACATGCTATTACCACTTTATAACTTGCTCTAACATTCATGTGTGATTTAAGGACATATCATTTAGCAAATCACCTTACATACCTTGCTTCATGTCAATTAAATTATTTCCCGATAAACCCGTACATAATAGATTGCATTCGATTCACTGCTATGATGCTTTATTGCCAGTTTAGGTTATCAAATATGCATAACCGGCTAAGTTACAGTTTGCCACTTTAACCCATATAACTAAGTTTACCTGTTTACTGTTTAATAGATGATAGCTTTTACACATGTAGTTCCATTATATTCGACATTCGTAATCAAAGGCTTGATATAACTGTATTGCATCATCATTTAACAGTTGCACCGCTAAGGGTGCCCAAAACCTGTTAATATAATAAAACGGCTGCACTATATTAATGCACTATTGTGATTGAATGAACTGCTTATTGTTGTTTAATTTATTGCTTATTTCCTGCTGTTAAAACCCGCTTCGATTATATATCTGTTGTGAGCACACCCACGATATTGTTACATCTTGACTTGACTTTGTTACACATGATATATATTGATACACCTGACATGGTATTGTACCGTTTACTATTGACTTGACCTGATGTACCATGACCTGACCTGTTACCTGATCTCGTGCCTAATGCCAACAAACCTGACATGTAGTCCTCATGGACCATTCTTGTTGTCTATCCAGACAAACCTGCTGTTACCTGATCCTGTGTTGGCATTAGTTCTTGATTACTGAACACCTGACTCGACATACATAGCTTGGGGTATGGGAAAATCAAAAGTGTAAACTAAAGTGTAACTTAAAAGGGTATTACTTGATCCGTGGTCCCGGGGGGTAACGGGACAGAGCCATTCGTGACTCTTACATTTTCCTGATCCGTGGTCCCGGGGGGTAACGGGACAGAACCACTATTGGTTCACATATTCCTGATCCGTGGTCCAGGGGGGTAACGGGACATATCCTTTGAGTTACATGGAGGATTACTCAAATTGATTTCAAAGACTTTAGAATAGAAAACCTGATAGAACAGTTTAGCTATCCACTGCACACTACCCTGCACTGCTTGATTCACATTATTTGCTATTCTCGTTTTATTCATGTTTATTTTGCATTGCCTGTTACACTGTTCCTATTATACTACTTGATGACATGACGCGCTGACGTCTGGGTTTTGCATGGCCCAGATTCCGTACCGCTGTCGCAGTCCGAGCAGGAGTACTTCAGCCAGCAGGCTGAGCTGTGAGGTGTTAGTATTAGTTAGTTTTATTTCCTGCATTTATTTCCTGATGTGAGCCCGCATTATGGGACATACTTTTCAGTTATTTGTATTGGATCATTTGCTTCCGCATTTATTTATTATTGACTCCTGTTATTCTGGTTTATGGACATGTTTTAGAAAATTTTATGTTCTTCTTGATATCTCTACAGCCGTAATGTGACTGTGGATGGATGCTTCCAACCTACAGGTAGCATGGTTGGCTATGTCACGTGCCCAATCTAGCGCACTCTGAAAAGCGGGGCGTGACATGGTTCTTTTGGTATCAGAGACATAGGTTAGTTGGGTTGATTCTTTTGTAGTTGGGTATTGTACCCAATACACGAATCAGAATACCCGTGTTTAGGAAACATGTCCTACCACCTTGACCGTTTTACCATTCTTGAATCACATTCTTCTTGATTATATCTTTTACGATGTGCAAACTTCCTTTACATATCGATTCGAAAACCCGATTCCTTGTTATCTCTAGGACTTAGGCGGCTTGGGTGGAGTTAAGTAATTGTGGCTATGATACCGCGGCATAGTTACAATGCGGTACTCTATTTAAGTATCTTAGAGTTCTAGCCTTGATTTATACATCAAATCTATCATCATGCTAATGTTGGGTGTTTTCTTGATTTCAGGAATATGGCGGGTAAGAATTTGAAGACGTACCAGAGGCGTGTAGACGAAGCCGCCATGCTTGGAGTGATAAGGGGAATGCTAGAGAATCAAAAGAGGCAGACCGAGCTGATCCAGCAGCAAGCAGACTCATTTCAGGAAGGTTTGCAGATCGTTTAGCAGTCTGTGAACAACGTTGGGGCTAAACCAGTTGACCGAGTAGGGACCGTGGCAGATTTCAGACGTTTGGGTCCGTCGATGGATACCGTAACGGTTCCGGAGGTAAAACCTAGCCCTTGTGATAATATCTCCTTGGTGAAGGTCTTGAAGAAGCCTCCTCTCCCTGTCAAAACCGAGAAGAAGCCCAAAAAACATACGGCCAGGGGAAAGAAGCGATCTTCTACAATCAATAGCTCTAGATCAAAGCGGGGGAAGAAGACCGTTACTAATCCACCGGAAGATGGTCTTCTTTTTCCTGGTTCATCTGCCGAGGAAGCCGCATAATTGGCTGAGGCTATAAGATGCTCACAAGACGAATATGAGAATGTGAGGATCCCGAAAAGGCCTTACCCCGCCGTCATCTTTTATGAAGGCCCCCCGTGGATACGGCGACTATTCATAGGCCCTCTGGAAGAATGAGGCGAAAGGGCTCTTAAGCAGGTCGTCTCAGCCGATGCCGAGGATGTACTTTCATTGTGGACTGGTGGCCACGAGTCTACTCTCGAACCTCGGCGAGCGTACCTCCTCAGCAAGGAGCGTTGGCTTGAACAAGCTATACTAGAAGCTCCCTTGAGCATCGGTATGTTCATGTATCTCTTTGTAGTATTTTGTATTGCTTGTATACATATATATATATATATATATACCCTTATCCTCGTACAAACTTTGCGGGGACCTCGGCGATGGCAGAGAAGCTGAGTCCAAGTCGCGCCCTGACTATGGACTTCGCAGATAACCCCGATGAGGCACTAATCAGTGTGGAGGGAGCTGACGACACTGTCGTTCCAGCGACAGAGCTTCCTTTGGTGATTCCTGCTCTCCAGGTGATTGCTCCCCCGGAAGAGGCATCGTCATTGGCTGCCGATCCAATGGATCTTTCCGGGGACGGCCCGGCAACTGTGGGACAGGTGGTCGAAGCCACTGTCATTTCATTGGGGCGTGTAGCGATGGTCACCGCTTCTCCACCGGACGTTATTATACCAGCCGACATCCCTGATGGTGTGCTCGGGAACACGGAGGAGGGTGAGGCAGTCGCTGCATCCAGTGATGCTCTTGTCGTGGTCTCGACCGGTGACTTACCAGGTAAATTTCAGGTTATTGCTTTTCTTTTCATTCTGCAATCCTTTTCAATCTTTCCTGACAGTTTTTATCTTGTTTCTAATGCAGGTATGGCGAGCGTTGAGGTTGTGCCTCCCGAGGAAGCGCCACCAGTTACCGCTTTGACGGTGACCGCCCCTCCATCTTCTCTTATATCTTCTCAAATGCTGGAAGGTATAGGTTTGTGATAAATTTAAATCAGGGACAGCATCTTTCGTGTACTGACCATGTATTATCATGATCTCGCAGGAGTTCTTCTTGATCATTTGTATCAGGTGCTGAACCCGCACTTCTCTTTCCCGTCGGAGATTGCTTCATCTAGTGGCGCTGGTGAGTACAGCCTTCAGCTAATGTTCCTTCTTTTACCGGTAGTCACATTATTGCTAATCCCTCTTTGTATTCCTTGTAGCCTTACAAATCGAAGGTGGGGACACGGCTATCGTTGCCCCACCAGTACTCCCAGCTCTGCCCCCTGTTGCATTCGGTACAGTAGACTCTATTTTTCGTGTGTATTCTTTATTTCTCGAGCCTTCATCTGATTATGATTTGTTTTGCAGCGGTCACATTGACTCCTGTTCCGTTCGAGTCTCGCGTTATAATGCCGGCCGGACCCTTTTCCAGACGTCCATTCTCGAAAGGCACCGCGAATAGTCTGCGCATGTTAAGCGACTATATTGAGGAGCTTGACATGGAGGCTCCCACATTTGCTGCGGACTTTGCTGCGGAGGTTAATCTAATGCTGCCGACGCTTATGAATTTCCATAATGAAGGCGTTGTCGAGTCTAGGGTTAACCACTGCCGGAAGATTGAGGCCTACCTGCACGAGCTCGCGCTTATGCATCCTGCCCCTGAGACTCAGGCTTTGAACTCCCAGCGGGCCGCATGGGTTGAGCAGAGCATTCCGTTCTTTCGCCATTTCGAACGAGAGGCAACCCTTAAGCGAAAGGAACGTGAGGCGACTTTCGCTGAATCTGTTCAACTGCGCGCTGAGGTTGCAGCAAATGCTGCTCAGCTGAACACCATCTTTGAAAACCTTCAACGATGTATCTCTGATGGGCTGGTGTTGAGGAAGAAGCTTGATCTTAGTAAGCAGGTTGCGCAGATTCAGGAAGCTGCTCAACAGGAAATTGATGACAAGATCTCATCATGCTTGCAGCAAAGGGCTCGAATTGAAGCGGAGCTGGCCATGGCGGCTGATCGTGAGCAGTCGCTAAAAGAAGTGCGAGAGCAGCTGGTGGTCTTGCTAAAAACGCTTCCTTCTCGGTAGCAATTTTTTTATATCATTTGTAATTTTGAGTAAAATGTATTCATTCTTTTATTCCTTCATATGATGTATTTTGTACCCGATTGAATTCATGAATAAAAGATACATTTCTTTCGCAATGTCTTGTGTCATCTCTATACTTTCTTCTTTCTTTTGTTATCAGCATGTCACCTTAGCAAACATAGCTGGCAGATGATAGGGTGAGCATCTTGTTTTGGCTTCTTCGAAGGGTAGTGATGGCTTAGGAAGTAGGTTCAGATCTGCTGCCTAAGACTTTTCAACTTTATGAGCCGTGAGGGTCTCATGAAGACTTTTCTCCCTTCGAGTCGAGAGGATCCCATAGGTGTATTTTCTCCTTAGAAATCGTGAGGATTCCTAAGCGCGTTTTCTCTTGAGAGTCGTAAGGATCTCACAAGAGAATTTTCCCTCTTACAAGTTGAGAGGACCCGTAAGTGGTTGTTTCCCTCCTTGTCGAGGTTCGACTTTGGAGAGTGTGGTCCATGAATAGTATGCAAGAGTCCATTTTGGACCGACTTGCAGGGCCCCAGTGCTTAGGAAACAGGTCCTTATCCCCTTTGCCTAAGGCTTTTCCCCACGAGTCGAGACGAATCAAGAAGTTCTCGCAAAGACACTAATTTCCTCGCGAGTCGAGATGAATCGAGTATTTCTCGCAAGAATATCCTAATGTCGCAGTTAACCTCTGCTCTTTACGACAGAGGTCCATTAAGGTCTGTGGTACTAGGGTTTTGTCCGTCGAACCGTCGCGTTGGCTGATGTATTCCTCGATAGGCAATCTTGCTGTTCGAGTAGCCTTGTGACTGTCGTGTTTCTGATCCCTTCGGGGGCTGGACAAGACATCTTCAAGCAATCCTCCTAGGCAGTTTGACCGTCGGAAGAGTAAGCATTAGGAATATTGCCATGCCACTTTTTACTTGAGGTTAGGCTCATTTTGGGGAGCCCTGATGAGTCATAACCACTCCGCGCTACTGTGTGATGATCTCCGATAGTCTTTCAGGTTTTATATAAGTTGCCGTTAAGATCCTGAAGCTAGGAATTTGTCCTTTGCTTCATTTGTTGGCATTGCGTCTGCTATATCGAGACGAATGTCGCGGTTGTCTCTAGGTTGCTAGTGAACCGTCGAGGTTTGGAACTAGGGATTTTTCCATGGCTCCGTTTGTTTGATTGTCGCGTCTGAATCCTACTGGAGGAAGAACGCTGTGGTAACATCTCGTCTGCTGTATCGAGACGATCGTCGAGGTGGTGACCACTCCGCGCAGATATGGGATGATCTCCGATAGTCTTTCAGGTTTTATATGAGTTGCCGTCAAGACCCTGAAGCTTGGAATTTGGCCTTCGCTTCGTTTGCTTTGGCGTGTCCGAATCCTGTTGGAGGAAGGACGTTGTAGTGACATATCGTCTGCTGTATCGAGATGAACGTCGAGGTGGTGACCACTCCGCGCTGGTGTGGGATGATCTTCGATAGTCTTTCAGGTTTTATATGAGTTGCCGTCAAGACCCTGAAGCTAAGGATTTGGCCTTTGCTTCATTTGCTGGCATTGCGTCTGCTGTATCGAGACGAATGTCGCGGTTGTCTCTAGGTTGCTGGTGAACCGTCGAGCTTTGGAACTAGGGATTTTGCCGTGGCTCCATTGTTTAATTGTCGCGTCTAAATCCTGCTGGAGGAGGAACACTGCGGTGATATTTCGTCTGCTGTATCGAGACGAACATCGAGGTGGTGACCACTCTGTGCTGGTGTGAGATGATCTCTGGTGGTCTTTCAGGTTTTATATGAGTTACCATCAAGACCCTGAAGCTAGGAATTTGGCCTTCGCTTCGTTGTTTTGGCGCGTCCGAATACTGTTGGAGGAAGAACGCTGGGGTGACATCGCATCTGGTATGATGAGACGAATGCTAAGATGGAGCTGGGATTTTGCCATCACTCTGCTTTGTCTCGACCATGGGGTCTTTTGTTGACGTTGCATCTACATCATGCTGGATTGCGAAGGAACGCCGTTGTTGACATTGTGTCTGTTGTAACAAGACGAATGCTGAGGTAGAGTTGGGATTTTGCCATCACTTCGCTTGGTGATGTTGCGTCCGAGTCCTGTTGGAATGAAGAGGATCACCGTTGCTGATTTTTTTAGGCTGTAGATATTGCCATTAAGATTTGGAACTAGGGACTATGCCGTGGCTCCGTTTCGCTGTGTCGCTTCCGTGCCTTGCTGGCATAAGGAGGAACACTGTTGTTGGTCTTCTGGGATGCAGATATGACCGTCAAGACTTAGCTCTCTTTCTGATGGAGCCTGAGGAGGGAAGGCGTGATTCCTTCTTTGTTTGGGCCCCTGGATCGTATACAGGGATTGATGTGATATCACCTGTAGGGCATAACTTTCATTTTTTCTTTTATTCATTCATTTTTATTATTATTATTATTTTTATTTCTTTCTGCGATGCTCTATCATTTCAGCTTTTATATCGCGAAGGTCGCGATTGCCTAATCATTTCCGCTATTTTTCGCGGTACCCAATCATTTCGGCTATTTGTTTTATTTTTTTACTCACTGCTTTTTTATTGCGAATTGCCCAATCATTTCGGCTATTTTGCATGCATACGTTTTTACTTGCTGATTTTGTTGCAAGTTGCCCTATCATTTCGGCTATTTCGTATGCATGTGTGGCTTGCTGGCTTTTTGCTGTAAGCCTGGAATTGGAAACCGATTTTGGCATCAGCACTGCTACAACTGGGATATTGCCAGGAGCGAATCATCATTTGCCTCTGTCGATGTCGAACAAAGGTGGCTTAGCGATCAGGGTTAGGATCCTGTCGACTAAGGCTTTTGACTTCATGAGCCGTAACGGTCTCGTAAAGGTATTTCTCCCCGCGAGTCGTGAGGATCTCATATGTGCATTTTCTCCTTAGGAATCGTGAGGACTCCTAAGTGTATATCTTCTCTTATAAGTCGTAAGGATCTTACAAGAGTATTTTCTCCTTATAAGTCGAAAGGATTTACAAGGGTTGTTCACCGTTCAAACATATCCTTAGTCACGGATGGGAATTTGTTAGGGAAATGTTTATTCGCGCCCGTGGATTGTATACAAGGGTCGATACTGAACTGCTTGTAGGGCAGTACTGGAGGTTGTTGGGGCTGCTTAAGAACAGGTTTAGATCCCTGTAGCTTAAGACTTTCAAATCTTATGAGCCGTGAGGGTCTCATAAGAGGGTTCTCCTTACGAGTCGTGAGGATCTCGTAGGTGTGTTTTCTCCCTAGGGATCGTGGGGATCCCTAAGTGTGTTGCTCCTTTGTGAGTCGTAAGGATCTCACGCAGGTGGTTTCTCCTTAGGGATCGGGGGGATCCCTAAGTGTGTTGCTCCTTTGTGAGTCGTAAGGATCTCACGCAGGTGGTTTCTCATTACAAAGTCGAGAGGACCTTGCAAGTGTCTTTTAACGAGATTGCGCCCTTTCGGGTTTTCACAAAACTCGCCGGTAGCCCTGCTGTTTTTACTCACGGAGCCCTTTCGGGTTTTCATCCGTGCCCTTTTGCTTATGGACATACCATTTTTTTAACCATGTTAGCCTGAGGATGCCGCGGGTTGGTAGTAGTTTAACGACGTTTCGGTCATCAGTCGACGCACGATTACGCAGATAGATTTTTCCGCGAATCTTCGCATGTTTTGCATCGAAGGTGGATTCCTTGAAGAGAGGGCTGAGGGCGATTTCTTCGTCAGAATCGCTTCCAAAGGTGATAACTTGCGGTCCCCTGGTGTCGGCTATGTGACAGTTGCCAGCAGCTCTTTCGCGCTCATCTGTCATGCTTTTCTGTTCCCGACGAGCCTTGCGCTTCACTCGTTGAACGTGTCGTCGATGGGCAACATATCCCTGTAGGGTGTTTTTCGTCACCCCATTGAGATGGGAATACGCGCACGCTTGTCAGGCGTACTACAGATTCCCCCTGCCTAGGGTAGGTGGGGGTTTAATGATTGTGGGGATCCGAATCTCCGGCAGCCGCGGACTAAGCTGCCGTTAATTATCCCTCGCCTTTGGGACGAGGGAACCTCCGATTAACGGGTTAAACAGGGCATGCGAACTCAATGTGCAGTGTACGTGTGTTCTGTTTTGAAAAGAGGGGTTTTGGATATATCGGGAGCCACGCAGAGTTTTTACGGGGGTCCCGCTACCCGGATAGCGGGCTGGGGGTTAAGGGGTTCGGGGCAGCGCCCCGGCCCGAAAAATTTTTAGAGGGGGAGAATGTTGCGGAGTATGTATATGTGTGAATTTGTATACATATGTATATGTATATGTATGTACATAAAAGAGGGGGAAAGGGCATCCAAGGGAAGCGTGGGGCCAGCGCCTTGAGCGCTGTGCGCTTAGGTGCTGTGCGCTCAGGCGCAAGCGCACCACGTGTCGACACGTGGGCG
The DNA here is from genome assembly GCA_030015575.1 of Agapanthus africanus. Classification (NCBI taxonomy): domain Eukaryota; kingdom Viridiplantae; phylum Streptophyta; class Magnoliopsida; order Asparagales; family Amaryllidaceae; genus Agapanthus; species Agapanthus africanus. The sequence continues at coordinate 50,737,193 of CM057340.1, forward strand.
CTTTGCGCATGAGCGCTGCGCGCAGGAGCGCAAGTGCGCGCGCCACGTGTCGGCACGCGGGCGCTTTGCGCAAGAGCGCTGCGTGCTGGAGCGCAAGCGCGCGCGCGCCACGTGTCGGCACGCGGGCGCTTTGCGCAAGAGCGCTGCGCGCAGGAGCGCAAGCGCGCAGGAGTGCAAGCGCGCGCGCCACGTGTCGGCACGCGGGCGCTTTGCGCACGAGCGCTGCGCGCTGGAGCGCAAGCGCGCGTGCCACGTGTCGGCACGTTGGCGATTTGCGCTCGCGCGCAGTGCGCTGGAGCGCAAATGCGCCACGTGTCGGCACGTAGATGGTTTGCGCTCGAGCGCTAGCGCGCCGGCAAGGATAAGAGGCTTTTAGCCTAAAAAAAAAGGATTTCTCAAAAGAGAAATCAGAGAGGAGTTGGACTCCTGAATGTGTTTTGGGGTTAATGGAAGGGGTTCTTCTTCTTCCTCTTGTTGCTTTCTGGATCTTGAAGATCAAGAGATGTGAAATCTCAAAATCTCTCCTTTTTGAGATCTGATGACAGATCCAAGTTCCCCTTTATGGGTTTTGTGGTGAAAAACTAACTTGTTTTATAAAAAGAAGATTAAAACTCTTGATTTAATTCAAGAGAAAGAAGAAGGTTTTGGAACCTTGAAGAAGAAGAAAAGATATCAGATCTGGAAACTTTTTTTAGAGAGAGAAAAAGTTGTTTAGATATTTCATTATCTTTGCCTTTATAGGCCATACACTTTACACATAGCCCCTTGGGCTTCACAAAATGGCATTTTGCCTATTTCATGGCTCATGTGCCATTTCTTTTTGCACATAAGCCATGGGCTTTACAAAAATTTGGCTTTATGCCTATTTTTCTTACATTTATCCATAAGATAAAATAAAAGAAATGCGAAAAAATTATTTATTACAAAATTTTATCTTAGCATGGGAGGGAGGCCGGCCGCTTCATGTTCGGGCTCGACCCGGGCATGGGCCCACTGGATCTGGGCTTGGGCTCACATGGCTTGGGGTTGACTTTGATTTTGACTTGGTCAACCGGGGTGTAAATTTTTACCCCAACAAATTGCCCCCCATCAATAAATGCACATCATATATGTGGGTCGTGTGCATGAAATTGATGGATCTTCTTTCACGTAGAGGCGACTTGATTCGGTTCCCACCTTTTGGGAAGCTGGCACTGCCCTTTTTACGACATGGACGGTCGATGCGGCCCTTTTGGTGACGTGGACGGTCGATGCGGCCCTTTTTGCGACTTGGACGGTCGTTGCTGCCCTTTTAGCGACGTGGACGGTCGATTCTGCCCTTTTTGCCACTTGGACGGTCGCTGCTGCCCTTTTAGCGATGTGGACGGTCGATGCTGGCATTTTAGCGACTTGGACGGTCGAGGCTGCCCTTTTAGCGACTTGGACGGTCGGTGCTGCCCTTTTAGCGACGTGGACGGTTGGTGCTGCCCTTTTAGTGACGTGGACGGTCGATTCTGCCCTTTTTGCGAATTGGACGGTCGTTGCTGCCCTTTTAGCGACGTGGACGGTCGATGCTGCCATTTTAGCGACTTGGACGGTCGATTCTGCCCTTTTTGCGACTTGGACGGTCGTTGCTGCCCTTTTAGCGACGTGGACGGTCGATGCTGCCATTTTAGCGACTTGGACGGTCGTGGCTGCCCTTTTAGCGACTTGGACGGTCGGTGCTGCCCTTTTACCGACTTGGACGGTCGGTGCTGCCCTTTTAGCGACGTGGACGGTCGGTGCTGCCCCTTTAGTGACGCGGACGGTCGATTCTTGATTTGACTTGCTCTGCTTCTTGCAGTGTCAGGGGTAGACTTGACTTGCTCCGCTTCTTGCGGTGTCGAGATTGGATTCTGACTTGCTCCGCTTTCTGCGGTGTCGGAGTGGAAGTTGCCTTGTTGATTTTGATTTGGGTTGACATTAGCATCGCCATACTGGAATATGATACCAGGAGCGAATCATCATCTGTCATTGAGAGGATTTTGGGATTGTTTTACGCCCGTGGATTGTATACGGTTTTCCAGGATGTATGATCCAGACCGTAGGGCCGAAAAAATTTCGGGATTTTGTCGACGTCTGCATCGCTGCACTGGAATATGGTACCAGGAGCGACTCATCATTCGCCGTTGGGGTATGGGATTTGGAATTTGGTTGGCGTCTGCATCGCTGCACTGGAATATGGTACCAGGAGCGACTCATCATTCACCATTTGGGGACTTGGAATTTGGATCTTGTTTGGCATCAGCATTGCTGCACTGGAATAATGCCAGGAGCAACTCATCATTTGCCTTGGGAGGACTTAGGATTTGGGTTTTTGGTTGGCATCAGCACCGCTAACACTGAAGCGAAATGCCAGGAGCGACTCTTCATTTGCCATTGCCCGTTGGGGAACGATGGCTTAGGAGACAGGTTTGGGTCCCTATCATCTAAGGCTTTTCAATTTTATGGGCCGTGAGGGTCCCATAGAAGCATTTTCTCCCTACGAGTCGTAAGGATCCCGCAGGTGTATTTTCTCCTTAGGAATCGTGAGGATTCTTAAGTGTGTCGCTCCTTTGTGAGTCGTAAGGATCTCACGCAGGGGTTTTCTCCTCACAAGGTCGAGAGGACTTTGCGAGTGTATTTCATCTCTTTTCACGAGTTTGCGCCCTTTCGGGTTTTCACAGACTCGCCGGTAGTCCTGTTGTTTTTACTCACGGAGCCCTTTCGGGTTTTCATCCGTGCCCGTTTTGCTTGTGGACATACCGTTTATTTATTTTATTATTTTTTTTCTTTCTCTTTTTCTTTCTCTTTTTTTTTTTTGCCGCTGGTGGGACTTTAAAAGTAGTCTTACCGGCAGGATTTGGGAGAGATAGGGGTCATTTACGCCCGTGGATTGTATACGGTTTTGCAGGATGTATGATCCAGACAGTAGGGCTGATGTGCTCAATTCGCCTACGACTTGGAGCATTCACGTGTAGTATTTCTTGAGATATCGGCCGTTGATGGGTGGCATAGGCCTTTCTCCCTCGGCACTTATTAGTTGGTAGGATCCTCCGTCGAACACTTTCTCGATGACGTGTGGTCCTTCCCAGTTTGGCTCGAATTTTCCCTTGGCATGTCGATTGAGGATGATCGGTCTTTTGAGGACCAACACCAATTCACCTTTCTTGAAAGCGCGGAGACGGGTTATCTTGTCATAGGCCCGTGACATTTGGGCTCGGTATAGCTCCAGATTTTGCTGCACCGCGAGCCTCTTTTCTTCGAGGGCATCGAGCTCTTCAAGTCGAAGGAGCACGTTTTCCTCCTCCGTCAACTCGTGCTGAACGACCATTCTTAAGCTTGGAACTTCGACTTCGAGGGGGAGGACCGCCTCCACTCCGAAGAGCAATGAGTATGGAGTGGACTGAGTTGGAGTACGGTGTGTGGTACGATATGCCCACAACGCCTCGTGAAGTTTGAGATTCCAGTCTCTCTTGTTGGCTGAAGCATTTTTCCTCAGGAGCTTGCATAGAGTCTTATTGAAGGCTTCTGCTAGCCCATTGGCTCTTGGATTATAGATGGAGGAATATCTCCAGTCTATCTTGTGCTGGGCCGCGAACCTTGAGACATTGAAGCTCTTGAAAGAAGGCCCATTGTCGGAAATGATTCTTCTTGGTGTACCGAAGCGGTATAGAATATTATGCTGGAAGAATGTCAGAATATCTTTTGTTTTGACTTCTTTTAGCGGGACAGCTTCAACCCATCTGGAGAAGTAGTCTGTCGCGGCCAGTATGAACCGGTGGCCTTTAGATGACGGAGGATCAATTGGGCCAACAATGTCGGTGCCCCAAACTTCGAAGGGCTACGACGCCACCGTAGGATGCAATGGGTTGGGATGCTTGTGAATGAAATCACCATGGATTTGGCAGATCTGACATTTCTTTGCGTGCTCTCCGCAATCCCGTATCATGGTGGGCCAATAATACCCAATCCGTTTAATTTGAAGTCGCATCTTGGGGCCAGATTGGTGGGCACCACAAATGCCCGAGTGAACATCTTTCATGACCTTTTGGGCTTCGGCCAATGACAGACACCTGAGCCAGAGTTGGTCATATGACCTGCGGTATAACGTGTCATTTACAAACACGTATCGGAGAGCTCTTTTCTTCAGCTGGATCCTTGCAGATTTTTCTTCGGGCAGCTTGTCGTATCGGAGGTACTCTATGAAGGGTTCTCTCCAATCGGGCTCGTCTTGGACGATTGAAGCTTCTTCGGCAGGACTGCTCTTCTGTTCCGTGCTTTCCTCTTCTCGTAGAGAGACTGGGGGTAGAATTTGTCGGCTCCTGACTGTGATCAGAATTTCGTCCATGTCAGGATCAGCCAGCTCCTTGGCTAGGCGAGCGAGTATGTCGGCTTTTCCGTTCAATGCTCTAGGGACTCTTGTCAGTTCAATGTGAGTGAACCGTTTCATGAGTTCCACCACCCGGCTTCTGTACCGAGCTAACTCGGGTTTGTATATCTTATAATCACCGCTTACTTGGTTGACGACGAGCTGGGAGTCACCGTAAACTCGTAGCCGGCGGATTTCCATTTCTATGGCGATCTCCAAACCAGCTACCAGAGCTTCATACTCAGCTTCATTGTTTGTCCGAGGCTTGGTGAGAGCGAAAGAATGCCGTAGGGTTCCCATTGATGGCGTGATGAACACCAACCCTATCCCCGCTTTTACCTCCGGGATGCTTGATCGGCCGGAGCTTCTTATTGATGAGGCCCCATCGAAGTAGAGCTCCCAACATGGCTCGTCATTCTCTAGGTGCAGCACTTGTTCGTCGGGCAACTCGCAATTGAGTGGTGACCCCTCTGGTATAGGATGAGCAGCGAGGAAGTCTACAAGAGCTTGCCCTTTTACTGCTTTCTGAGGAGTATAAACTATGTCAAACTCAAGTAGCATGACAGCCCATCTTGCCATCCTGCCGGCTAGGCTTGCTTTGGTCATCAAGTGTTTGAGCGGGTCGACCTTGGAGATCAGCATAACCCGATGAGCGAGCAAATAGTGCCTCAGCTTCTTCACAGCAAATATTAGAGCCAGGCATTGCTTTTCGATTGGGGAGTAGTTGTGTTCCGCCCCGACTAGAGTTCGACTGAGGTAGTAGAGGGCATTTTCTTTTCCATCCTCGTTATTCTGGGCAAGGAGCGCACCGAGTGACTCGTCCAGCGCGGCAGTGTAGAGAATCAGCGGTTTATTTGGAATGGGAGCGGCCAGCACTGGAGGGTGCAACAAGTATTGTTTGATACTTTCGAATGCTGCTTGACATTCGGCATCCCAGATAAAAGGAGCTCCTTTCTTCATGAGCTTTGAGAAGGGCCTACATCTCCCCGATAAATTTGAGATAAACCTTCGTATATAAGCAAGCTTGCCTTGAAAAGATCTTAGCTGCGTCAGACTCTTCGGAGGGGGCATCTCCATGATGGCCTTTATCTTCGACGGGTCAACTTCGATCCCTCGATGTCGGACTATGAAGCCCAGGAATTTTCCCGATGACACGCCAAAAGCGCACTTTAGAGGATTCATCTTCAGATCGTATTCCCTCAGTCTGGTAAGAACGGTCCTAAGATCTTGGATATGATCGGCCCTGGTTTTAGTCTTGACGACCAGATCATCGACATAACATTCGACGACTTTATGGATCAGGTCATCAAAGATATTGGTCATTGCCCTTTGATATGTAGCACCTGCGTTCTTCAGTCCGAACGGCATTACCTTGTAGCAATATATTCCGATCGGGGTTCGAAATGCTGTGTGTTTCTCATCCTCAGGCGATATCTTGATCTGATTATATCCAGATGAGCCATCCATAAAGGTGAACAGTTCGTAATTTGAGGTGTCATCGACCATCATTTCCATGACCGGTAGCGGGAAGTCGTCTTTAGGACATGCTTTGTTGAGGTCCCTGAAATCGACACAAACTCGGATCTGCCCATTTTTCTTCTTCACTGGGACTATGCATGCGATCCAGTCCGCATATTTCTCTTCCCTGATGAAGCCGGCATCGATGAGCTTCTTAGTTTCCTCGATGACCTTTTCTTCTAGTTCCCTTCTCATTCTTCGAGGAGTTTGTTTGACTGGCTTAGCATAAGGAGATATAACCAACTTGTGTACGGCCACTTCAGGGGAAAGGCCAGACATTTCTTTGTATGTCCACGCGAAGCAGTCGACGAACTCATGCAGCAGGGCAATTATCTGCGCTTTCATTTCCTCTGACAAGTGCGAGCTGATGTAGGTCGGCCTTGGATTATCGGGCGTTCCTAAGTCAATCTCGGTTAGCTCATCAAAGGTTGCTTGTCCTCCATCTTCGAGCTCTTGAGGAGCTTCTTCTGGCTCGGCTATTTCGTCATCATCATTTGATCTTTCGCTGGCCTCACCAACATGGATCATGTAGCACGCTTTGGAATCAGGTTGAACGTAGCCTATGCCCCGCCTATCTGGAATTCGTCCATCGATGAGTGCTCGGACCTGGGGTGGGTGCCATAGCCCTTCGTAAAACTTTGCTTTGGACTCCGTTTGATATAACCGGCATCCGCACTTTTTAAAGTATTCCTGCATCTCGGGTGTATAGTATCTGGGATTGAGAACGGCTCTTATGCCTCTCTCATAGGGAAGGCACGCGACAGAAAGATCGTCCGGGTGCACAGCGGGGTTTGACCCATAAAACAGGATGCCCTTCTGTCCACTTTTCCTCCCGGGAACGTAGAAAGTTTTCAGCTGGTCCACGGTGGAGACTGATAACGCATCGAGCTCTTTGCACATCTGCTCTGGTACCCTTGTGACGGTTAGGGTCCCTTCTGCAACTTCAAAGGTCTCTCGTAGTTTCGCTTGTTGCATAGGGGGCCAATCTGCACAGCTGTTGCACAGCAGGTCCTCTTCTTCTGACTCTTCAGTGTCACTGCCAAGATGAGGGCGGACTTTGCTGCTAGATGGACCTTCAGTAACAGATTCGTCCGTATCGCTGCCGAAATGAGGGCGGGTTTTACGGAAGGACGGGCTTCCAGCGTCGGACTCATCAGTGTCGCTACCGAAATGTGGGCGCACTTGGGCGTTTTTACTTTTGAAAGTGACAACCGGCGCAGATTTGCTTTTGGGTCTTGGGGCCGGTCTATCCTCAGTCAGTCGTGGCTTAGCATTTTGGTGGTTCATAAAGTACCGAGAATCTTCATAGCGGATTTCATATACACCGAACGGCTGGATGTCTCCGTCAATGCGTCTTTCTTTGCCATTTTTAGTATACTTCATGCATTGATGGAGAGTTGACGGAATGATGCCGTAATCGTGAAGCCACGGCCGCCCCAAGAGAATCTTATAAGACGTGTCGGCATCGATCACGTATATCTTAGCTTCAGTTTGCAGATCCCCGAATTTGATTGGCAAAGTTATGGACCCCAGAACTTGCTGGCAATTTTGGTTGAAGCCTTGAATGACAATCCTTTCCCTTGACAGGTGTCGGACGTCCATTGACAAACTCTTCAGTGTCCGCAAGTTCATGATGTTCACTGAAGACCCCGGATCAATCAATATGCGATTAATCCGATCTCCGTCGCTGTACCCAGTCACGTAAAGCGGCCGATTATGCTCAGCCGTTCCCAGTAGTAAGTCTTCATCCTTAAATGTGACTGCGGTGGCATGCAAAGCGTGCTGGGCTTCTTTCATGTTAATTTCCGCAAAGTGAGCCTGATACCGTTCGGAGTTTTGTAGAGCGTGAATGAGAACATCTCTAAGCTCCTTAGATAGGACTAAGGCGTCGTAGATACTCAAGAGAGACGGAAGCTTTCGAAGATGTGCCAAGACATTATAGTCCACTGAGGAAGGACTTATGTTTTCATCAGCCGGTTCTCTGCCATCTTCTTCATTAGCGACTTGCTTTTCCTTCCCTTTTGGGGTGTTGCCTTGATTTTGCGGTAGAGCCCTGCCGCTTCTGAGCTGGATTTGATTGGCCTTTGTGGTGAGCTCCTCGTCTTCTTCGGGAAACCAGAGCTCATCCTCGGAGTCGCTGCCAAGATGGATAGCATAGCAGGTCACCACTGGGATCCCTTCATTGGAGTTTTCTTCCAACTCCTCCAGAATTTCACCCGCTTGTACAGGGAAGAACTCCTTCAATTGAATCAATGTTCTTTCCTTTTGTTCATATTCTTCAAGAGAATCGATATATTTTTGAATGGTAGATCTCCCTGCAGACTACTTTTCGCGCCGAGCCGCACTTTACTTCTTCTTGAGTTTCTTGGATTTTGAGCGTGATAGAGCCGCATTGGCAGCTGGACTGGTAGGCTTCTTCTGCCCTTCCCATTCTGTCCTGGGCTCTTTCCGAAGTAGCTTTATCATCTTCTTCGTTTTTTTAGATATGTGCGTACTCCACGAAGACCGCGATTAGTCCGTCTCATTTCTCGGGGCAGCGGGTTCGGCTGTCTGCTCCCAGAAGGCTTCAACTTCTGTCTGTATAAAGTTGGTGGTTGCAACTTGATTGTTCACCAACACACTTTTGGATAGCTCGATCTCTCCAGCCTTGTACTGCTTCTCGACCCAGTCTTTGAAGATATAGCAATCCTCGATCGCATGGCTCACTACTCGGTGGTACGGGCAATACAGGGGATTGTCGGTCATTTTTGCTTCTTGGGGTCTTTTCGACTCAGGAAATTGTAGGCCGTTGTTCAAGGCATCTTTGAATATCTTACGGACCTTGTCCCTTCTGAAAGAGTAAACCTTGTTCTTTTTCTCCTCTAGGGAAGGCCCATCTCCTCCCAACAATGGCTTTCGAGACCGGTTAGTTTTGGATTCGGCCGCCCTTCGCTTTTCTTCATTGTCGGACGCATTGAAGACATTGGTACTGCTGGAACTCCTGCTTCTACGGTTGTCGTCCCGCTTGCTTTTCCAAGTTTTGTCTCTCTGAGAGTCCTGCGGGGACTCTTGCTTTGAGCGTTCCAGCATTTGGACTTTCTTGGTTAGCTCCTGAAATGTCTTGAGGCCCGCTGCACACAAGAATGGGACCATCCAATTGCTGAGGTTCCCAACGAGAAGGCTGACGGACTGGTCCTGCTCCAGCGGCGGTTCACACTTGACTGTGAGATTACGCCATCGAGCGATAAAGTCGGTGTTGCTTTCATTCTTCCCCGACTTGGTCCTCACAAGGTCGGCAATGGAGATTTTATCACTGACACTCATGAACCTTTGCTGAAACAGGGACTCCATTTGGGCAAAGGTAATGACGGACCCGTCCGGTATACTCGCATACCAGTCGAAGGCGACGCCGGTCAGGCTGTTGACAAACTAACGAAGAAGGAGCGCGTCATTGCCCCCTGTATTTCCGCACGATGCTTTGAAGTGGGCGACGTGCTGATTTGCATTCCCCGTTCCATCAAATCTTCCGAACTTAGGAATGACGTAGCCGCTTGGGAACTCAATCAGATCGTACTGCGCAGGGTATGGCTGCCCACTACTGCCGATTTCTTTCTGAGCTTCAGCTTCGGCCACCAATGTTTTAACCTTGCTGGTGACCAAATCCATTATCCGATCCTGTGTTAGCGGGATAGTGCTATCTGGGGCCAAGGCGTCCCCAGAAGCGGAATGTGGCCGGCTTTCATGCGGCTCGACCAGTCTTGGTCCCAAAGGAACAGGCATTGGCTGCCTTGGATTGTCATCACCCGGCTGATTAGTAGCGGCTTGTGCTTGATTGGGTGGCGCTCGAGCAATTTGAGCCGTAAGCTGCATCACAACGTTTGTTAGGTCGTCAATTTTCGAATAGAGCTTGGCCATCTCTTTATCCTTGCTCTTAAGCTGTTTTCGAAGCTCTTGAAGCAGCTCTTGCTCTGCGGTCCTGGTGCGGAAAGTCGGCTCTTCCTCGCTGTCCGAGCTTGACTCTGCATGGACCGAGAGGTCTTTCTGCCCATCTTCCTCCTCGAGAGGGTTTTCTTCATCCAACGGGGGCGGCTGTTCTTGGGCAGCGGCAACCACATTCGGGCTAGATTGAGCTTGGGATGTGGTGGCCCCATCCTTGCTTTTGCTGCGAAGGTTGTCGCTGGGGCGACCGCCCGCCATATAGACCGTATGGATGATATATCCGGCCGTCTTTCTATCATTGGCAGCTGATTTCATGGATTGCTGTCTTGACCCCCTTGTCTCGGTAGCTGGTAGTCGATTAAAGGCGGCTGGCCTAACCAGGTTCTTGAATGGTGCTGGCGCTTCTTTTCTGGGTTTGCCCCGCTGTTTTCGTGCGGCACAGAGTGCTTGATAGACTCTTGAAGAGACAGTGTCATACTTCTTCTGTTGGGGCCGGGACACGTCTCTTTGTGGCACTATTCGGACCGCCGTCTTCTTGATTCTGGCGGTCATGGCATTTTTCTGAACCCACTTCAGAGGCTCGAAGGAATTGCTGATTCTTACGTCCGACTCAGCCGTCGTCGCTGGGCAACCCTGCACTTGGAACTTCACACGATTCCATTTGGTCGAAGCCTTGGCCCTCTTGTTGGCTCGATACCTGAGCCGCTTCTGCCTTAACTTTTCTGTTCTAAGCACCTGGAAGACTTCGGCTTTTTGGGAAGACGCCGCAGACCGGGCGATGGAGGGCCTTGGAGATACGCTCGATTGTGCGTTTGTTGGAGTCATCGCTTGAGCTCGTCCGCGACATTTGTTGTTGCCCTTCGCACCGGAAGTCTTGCCCCCAGCTAGAGCGTCAGGGAATCGTTCAGACACCATCTTAAGTTTCGGTTGTGGTGCCTTAGCAATCACAACATTCGGCCTCTTGCCCCTTGGGACCGGCTTGACCACCTGTTCCGTCGGGATTTCCGCCAGATGAGCGCTTCCAGCAGGGTAGATGATGACGGAGCCAAACTGGCGGGGCGGTTCCTCCCACTGTCGACTGAGGCTTGCAGGGAGAACCACACGAGCGTTGATCTTGACCACGTATGGAATCGGGGTCACGTTGGAAGCTGAATTCGTCTGGAGAGACATTGTCGTCGAAGGTTGATTGCTGCATAGAAAAGAAAATATCATTTCAGAATAGACAATAGATATGTATATTAATTGAGTTCGCATGAACGTTTAACCCGAAATATGGGAGGAGAGAAAGGTCCCACCGGGCGTGCCAGAATCTGTAGGGTATTTTTCGTCACCCCATTGAGATGGGAATACGCGCACGCTTGTCAGGCGTACTACAGATTCCCCCTGCCTAGGGTAGGTGGGGGTTTAATGATTGTGGGGATCCGAATCTCCGGCAGCCGCGGACTAAGCTGCCGTTAATTATCCCTCGCCTTTGGGACGAGGGAACCTCCGACTAACGGGTTAAACAGGGCATGCGAACTCAATGTGCAGTGTACGTGTGTTCTGTTTTGAAAAGGAGGTTTTTGGATAAATCGGAAGCCACGCAGAGTTTTTACGGGGGTCCCGCTACCCGGATAGCGGGCTGGGGGTCAAGGGGGCTAGCAGCCCCCCTGTGGGGTTCGGGGCAGCGCCCCGGCCCGAAAAATTTTTGGAGGGGGAGAATGTTGCGGAGTATGTATATGTGTGAATTTGTATACATATGTATATGTATATGTATGTACATAAAAAGAGGGGGAAAGGGCATCCAAGGGATGCGTGGGGCCAGCGCCTTGAGCGCTGTGCGCTTAGGTGCTGTGCGCTCAGGCGCAAGCGCGCCACGTGTCGACACGTGGGCGCTTTGCGCATGAGCGCTGCGCGCAGGAGCGCAAGCGCGCGCGCCACGTGTCGGCACGCGGGCGCTTTGCGCAAGAGCGCTGCGCGCTGGTGCGCGCGCGCGCGCGCCACGTGTCGGCACGCGGGCGCTTTGCGCAAGAGCGCTGCGCGCTGGTGCGCGCTGCGCGCGCGCGCGCCACGTGTCGGCACGCGGGCGCTTTGCGCAAGAGCGCTGCGCGATGGAGCGCAAGCGCGCGTGCCACGTGTCGGCACGCGGGCGCTTTGCGCGCGCGCAGTGCGCTGGAGCGCAAATGCGCCACGTGTCGGCACGTAGATGGTTTGCGCTCGAGCGCTAGCGCGCCGGCAAGGATAAGAGACTTTTAGCCTAAAAAAAAGGATTTCTCAAAAGAGAAATCAGAGAGGAGTTGGACTCCTGAATGTGTTTTGGGGTTAATGGAAGGGGTTCTTCTTCCTCCTGTTGCTTGCTGGATCTTGAAGATCAAGAGATGTGAAATCTCAAAATCTCTCCTTTTTGTGATCTGATGACAGATCCAAGTTCCCCTTTATGGGTTTTGTGGTGAAAAACTAACTTGTTTTATAAAAAGAAGATTAAAACTCTTGATTTAATTCAAGAGAAAGAAGAAGGTTTTGGAACCTTGAAGAAGAAGAAAAGATATCAGATCTGGAAACTTTTTTTAGAGAGAGAAAAAGTTGTTTAGATATTTCATTATCTTTGCCTTTATAGGCCATACACTTTACACATAGCCCCTTGGGCTTCACAAAATGGCATTTTGCCTATTTCATGGCTCATGTGCCATTTCTTTTTGCACATAAGCCATGGGCTTTACAAAAATTTGGCTTTATGCCTATTTTTCTTACATTTATCCATAAGATAAAATAAAAGAAATGCGACAAAATTATTTATTACAAAATTTTATCTTAGCATGGGAGGGAGGCCGGCCGCTTCATGTTCGGGCTCGACCCGGGCATGGGCCTACTGGATCTGGGCTTGGGCTCACATGGCTTAGGGTTGACTTTGATTTTGACTTGGTCAACCGGGGTGTAAATTTTTACCCCAACAATCCCTGCCACCAGTTTTTAAAGGCAATGCACTCCTCGGTAGGGTGTGCAATCTTCTGGTGGTATAGGCAGAAGTTAGGATGTATGTCCGCTTCATCAAGACGTATATCGCCAGGGGAATTTCCTTTGAAAGAGGGCAACTTCATTCCTATTGCTAGGGCCCTAGCGAATCGTTTCCTTGCTTTAAGCCTGCTTTTGCTGGTGATAGGGATGCTTTGCTCCAGTTGGGGTGTCTCGACCTTTTCCTCCAGTCGTCGGCGTTTGGCTTTTTCGAATATAGCCAGTTCGCGCTCTCGATTAGCTTTGCTTTTCTGACGGGCTTCGTTCAGTAGCAAGTCAATCATCTCGTTAGACAGTTCCAAGGGTTTTGGCTTCGATCCTGCCCCTAGCTCTTTTATGCTATCTTCTATCGCCGAATGCGTTTCTTCATTAGTTAATGCCGAATGAGAGATCATGTGGCAACTTGCCACATAGTCCTCAGATTCTTTTGATGAGTCATCCCTGTCGTTATTGTCGTCATCTCCGTTCTCAAGGATATTGTTGAGAAATTCTTGAAGTGTGACCGGGGTCCGCGTCTTCTGGTTATATTCTTCCAGAGCGTCAATCTGTTTTTGCAGGTCCGTGCGCTTGCTATCAAGCTCCACGGGCTTTTTGGTCTTCTTCTTCTTTTTCGAAGACTTTGATGGCCGGATGTGAGCACTTTGGCTATCACTACCAATTTTTGGAGTTGGGTGCGGCTTCATCATCCCCTTGATGATATCAGGTTCCTGTGGATTTTTCCACCTGATCGCCGGGCATGTTTTGGAGATCCTTCATTCTTTTTGTCTTGGCTGAAAGAGCGACCTCCTATGGGGCTTCCCTTATGAATGAGCACGATGCCCCCGGCACGTCCACTTTTTTAGGGGTGTGAGGTTGTGGTGGGCTCACCTTCCAGTTTTCCGATAACGCGAACTTGCCTTGTTGGTATTGGTTTTCAACCCAGTTTTTGAAGACGTAGCAGTCCTCGATCGGATGGCCCAATACTCGGTGGTAGGGGCAGTAATTAGGATCATTAATGTCGTTTGGCTGCAACGGACGTTTTGGGTCCGGCAAATTTATGAGCCTGTTGCGCAATGCCAGCTCGAACAGTCTAATCGTTTTATCTTGAGGAAATGAGTAAGGACGTCCTAGCCTCTCCTCGAGGGATGGGCGTGGACGCATATTGCTTTGGCGAATAGCCGGCTTTAAGTTGCTCGGCTGTTGTTGAGTACTGGCGACGAAAGTTGCTCTTCCTTTCCCTTTTTCATTTCGAGGATCCGTCTTTGGGGGAGATGGTCTATGACCCATCTGGTCCATTTGTGCCAACTTGTCAAACAAGGCCTGGAAAGTAGTCGGCTTGAAAAACATCATGAACTGGGAAATAGTTGCATGAGGGTCCATAGTGCCCACGAACATGCCCACTGCCGGCGCTTCCTCGATGTGTTGTTTGCACATCGAACATAAGTTTCGCCACCGTATTGCGTATTGAACCCACGTTTCGCCTGGCCTTACCCTGGCGTTGATCAATGCGGTGATCGGGGTGCGCTCGCTAGTGCTTGCAAATCTTTGTGTAAACAGTAGCTCCATCTCCGCAAATGTTTTGACAGAGTCGTTAGGCAGCTCCGAATACCATTCGAAGGCCGTTTCCGCTAAGCTACCGACGAATTGGCGAAGCAACAGTTTATCATCGTCCCCGGTGTTGCCGCAAAGAGCCCTGAACTGAGCGATATGTTGATGGGGATTCCCGGTCCTTTTATATACGTGGAACTTAGGGATCGTATATCCCGGCGGGTAACTTATTTGATCATACCAGCCCGGATAGGGTCGTTCGGTCTTGACAATTTGGCCAGCCGCTTCATTCGCCTAGTGAGCTCGTATTTGCTGAGTAATATAGTCATCCAGAGTGGCCTTGGAAACGGTTTCCTCCTTGGCTGCTGAAAGAGCCGGAGGAGGGTTAGATGTCTCCCCTCTGTCGTCTTCAATAATGATCGGAGGATCTTCAGCTGGAGGATCCGGCTGTAACATCATCCTGACCATGTCTTGGAAGAGAAGCGTCATTCGTTTTATGTTGGCAGCTTGTTCTGTTGCTTCTCTGTCCTTCTTTTCGAGGACTCTGCAGAGGAAGTCAGCATCGGTTTCTTGTTCATGACGCTGTTCTGATAACGCCTCCGGGCTTTATTTTGGCCCGGTGAATGTGGCCATTTGCGTCAGCATTTCTTGAAGCTTCTGTTGCTGCTCCTGGGCTTTTGTCACGGATCGGGTGAGCAATTGGTGACCCGTCGAAGCGCGGTTTTCCTCTTTTCCGGAAGCCATATAAACAGTATGCACCATTATGCCCCCAGACTTAGGGCGTTTGGATTCGGTGCTTTTACGGTTCGCCACGTTCACAGGGGCTTTCTCTGGCCCCCTTCTCTTTTGGGTGGTTGAAGTTGAGGGAGCCGTTGCAATGGGCACCCAGACGGATGACATTTTCTGTGGTACCTCAAGATGGCTCTTTTCTTGCCTAGCTTTGAGATTTTTGGGTCGGCGAGGGTAATCTTGATCAATTACTGAGTCCTGAACCCGTCGTCAGACTTTGTAAATTTTGGAGGACAGCCGCTGAGGGGACCGCTCCGGCTTCGTTTCTGTAATATTCTCCACGGGTGGAGGAGATCTTTTCAGTACGGCGGTAGGAGAGTTCCGGCGCACCTTGTTCAGCAATTCAAAGCTGTTCCCGGTTGGAACAGCAGCATCGATCTCCGCCGTTGGAGCTGGTGGAGTAAATCCAGATGGAGAGCTGTTCCCAGCCTTCCGTACTCGGTGCCAGTGACGATGGCAAGCATTTCTCGCAGATGGTGTTGGTTCGGCTATGAGGATGGCCTTGTCATGTCCCCTATTTCGAGGAGAGGCTGTTATTGGAGTTAACCGGCCGAAGACTGACGTCCGTTGAGAGGGAATAGTCAGTCTTGCGAAGGCCGACTTTCGAACAAGGGAAGCAGCCTTCGCGACTTCGCATGGAGTAGGAATGGCTATCCGCATCGGGATGGCTGCTTCAGGTATCGCGGGCTTCTTCATGGGCCCACTTGAGCTTTTGCCCAGTTTGCTGACAACTGAGGCATTGGACTTGGGCGACTCGTTGAGAGGGGCCGCGGTAGTTGTAAGCTGATCAAAGGCCGACTTTTTTAGAGCTTCTTGCGACGACATTGGGGCATTGAAGCTCATCGGTGGGAGCATAGTCCCGAAGAATAGCCCAATGGTGGCCTGAGTCACCTGTTCCACCGGCATAGCGAAGATTGAGGCCGCTTGGGGCCCGTAAGTCACTCCTCCGGACGGGACTGAGCGAAAGTTGCAGTTGCAGTTAGTGCAGTTTGAAGCCATTGATCTTCTGTTTTCTGCACAGAGCAAGACACCAAATCTAAGTACCTTGAATCCACAGGAAACCATAGCAAACCGCATTCGTTCGCGAACACGACACACGAAATGTGGAGTGGAAAGAGGAAAAGGTCCCACCGGGCGTACCAGAATCTATTTACCGCCGGAAACCGGGAAGACGGATGTCTTGCCTGAATCTGGGGGCAGATGCTAATTGGTGCTATCCGTCCACCTCTCCGAAGATGCCAAGTTGATTTATGGCACCATGTATCGAAGGTTTAAACAGACGCGGCCGATGTAGCATACTTCATCAGATTTCCCCTCATTTGAGGGGTTTTTGATTGTGGGGATGCTCTTCCCTGCAGGCGCAAGCCCCTGCAGTTAATTACGCTACCGCATCGCGGTAACAACTTTCTCCTTCTCCAGATAGTCACTTCGTATCGTGGGTGTTTATTTTGTTTTTGGTTGCCGTAGATTGTATACGGAGACTAATTTATGTTGTCGCCCGTAGGACGTGGATTAGTCCAAATCCGTATCTTCTTAGATTTGGGTTTGGGGTTTTGGGTTTAAGGATACGTTAGTTTAATTTGAGACTAAGATCAACTTAAACGTTTTTTAAGGATATGTCAGTCTAATTTTAGACTGAGATCAACTTAACTGGATCATTTATATCCAACAAAAGAGCATTTGGACTCTATTGTTTAGTTTAGGGACATTGCGGTCGATTACCAGTTTAAGGACATGGTGGTCCATTACCAGTTTAAGGACATGGTGGTCCAAGGTTAAGGACATCATAGTCCGTGGGCTTAAATGGACCCCACAGTCCGAGGTTAAGGACATCGTAGTTCGTGGGTTTAAAGGGACCCCACAATCCGAGGTTAAAAGCATTATAGTCCATGGGCTTAAGGACCCCACAGTCCAGGTTAAGGACATTGTAGTCCATGGGCTTAAGGACCCCACAGTCCATTTTAAGGACATCATAGTCCATGGGTTTAAGGACCCCACAGTCCAGTTTAAAAACATCATAGTCTTGTGGAATGTATGGTTTTCAGGACCCGTCACCTCTCTGAAGACGTTGAGGGATTACAACGACATATATCAGAGGGGTTCAGAGATGTACCCTTGAACCAAAGTTGATTGGGAGATCTATATTCCAATTTGGGACTAAAGTCTGTTTAAAGGTTTATGAGTATATGGGCTCAGTTGATATGAGTTGAACATTTTATTGTTTTGGCTATTGAGCCTTTATTTGGGCTTGGCCCTTTTAATAATGCTGATTAGATCCTGACATTTCTTTTTTGTCTTGTATTGAATGCATAGCATTCATCAGAACAATGTGTGTTCTGACAGTGCGCCACGTGGCGCGCCAGGCGTTTTGCGCCACATCAAAGAGCGCATTGCGCTTCTGTCGGGTAGCGCATGCGAAAAGGACACGTGTTGCGCTTAGCGCTAAGCGCTAGTTTAATAGCGCTAAGCGCCAGTTTATTAGCGCATTGCGCTTTCAATTTATGAGCGCTTTGCGCTGGTTTAGGGACGCACCAGTGAGTGACACGTGGCGCGTTTAGCGCTGAGCGCCAACCCATGAGCGCAGTGCGCTGTTTCAGAAGCGCAAAGTACAAGCTGTGTCTATGGTTGACACGTGGCATGTTTTGGCGCTGAGCGCCGGTCCAAGAAGTGCAAAAGCGCAATTCATGAGTGCAAGGCACTTTCCAATAGCGCAAAGCACATTTGATCAAATTTATGATCAGAGAACAAGTTTATGTTCTTTAAAGGAGGCTTTGCCTCATGGTTCAAGAACAAAAGTTCTTGTTTATAAAAAGGCGCTGCCTTTGTAGATCGATGATCTGTGAATGAAGTAAATACTTCTTTTTGGTTTTTATGATTAGATCTTTTGATCTCCTTTTTATCAAAGACCTTAGTCTTTATAGATCTATGATCTTTTTTTAGAAGATAGTTCTTCTTTTCATGAGATGATTTCATCACTGTGTTCAAGAAACATTTTTTACCTTGAAGAAATAATCTTCTTTTCTAAGAGCTTGCTCTTCTTTCTTTGAGTTTTCTCAAAATTTGTAGGGGGATTTTTCTCTATTAGACTTGAAGTCTTGGGGCCTTTATATAGGGCAAATTGATTTGATAAATCAGTTAAAGAGATCTTTCTCCAATTGGTTTGGGAATTTCCCCACCGTCGGATCTTTGATCCACGGGCTTCTGGTTTACAGAAGATAATCTTCTCATTTGAGAAATCTTTTTCCTTTTACGGAATTTGTTCTGTATTTTAGTGATTTTCAATCACCATCGGATCATTGATCCAACGGTGTTCCAAATCCAGGGCACAATCTTTTCTGTTTAGAAAGATTCAATGAAATTTTATTCTTGTTAATTGATGATTTAATCATATCCGTTGGATATTTGATCCAACGGTGAGGAACATTTAGTTCCAGCGCTAGCGCTTATGCGCTCTGCTCATGGTGCGCTACTTGGAGCGCAGCACTCTTAGCGTTAGCGCACACGTGCTTTGTACGTGGTGCGCTACTTGGAGCGCAGCGCATCTAGCGCTAGTGCCTATGTGTTTTGCACGAGATGCGCTAATTGTAGTGCAACACTTTTATAAAAGCGCAGCTTTAATTCAAAGTTTGAATTCTGAACAGAGCTTTTCTCTAATTGAGGAAACATATAATTGTATATGTGATATACTAGATTACATTAACTAATATTAGCTCACTTAAACATTTCTTTTCTCACTTGTGTGCATATAATATATATGTGATATATATTATTGTACATTTTTGTGTCATGGTTGATGATATATGAAACATGGGTGTATGAGACTTACACCATGATAAAGATAATGTAGGGTTTATTTATTTATAGTAATTCAATTATTAGTTGGAAATTTGTCACATGGCATGAAGCTTTGAGAAGCTTGGAGATCTATTGACTTAGTCCACTAGTTTAATCTTACACTAGATATTTGTTAACCCAACCATTATCTAAACTCATGGTTAAGTCTCTACATGAGTAATATTAGATATTTTCTTACCTATGGTTGCCATTCACTCTCTCATCCATTATTTGCTTCTTCTTTCTCAAGCTCAAGAGAGAGCTCACTAGGTTTTGTGAGAGAGCTTAAAATAAGTGAGAAAATCAATTCTAAAATGAGCAAAAATCCTACTTCATCATCCTCTACTAGATTAGTACTTTAGTATAGGGTGTTAGCTTCACTAATCTCACATTAGTGAAGAGGTAGCTTGGGATAGTGTCTCCTCGACGTAGATCATTTTCGACCTCGAAGACTTCAAGCAAGTATGCACCATTCACCTTGTGGAGCCTCTCAAGAGTCTGGGAGTTCATTGATCGCGGCGAAGGGACCACTACAAGGAGATAAGGAAGTGAAGGACCGGACTACAAAGGTTGTAATCCCTAATCACTTAGTTGTAAAGTAGTTTACAATATATTTCGTATGATTCTCGAGTTAAACTTCCTAGGTTAGAGTTCTTTAGCATGACAAAAATTTGAAAATGGCATGGACGATGCCTCCCGAAACCTTGCTGTCGTGCATAGGAACCCTACAAAGTATTCATAGACTACTTCAAATCCTGACGAACGCCCAAAAATGTGTCATCTAGACATCATCTCATCAAACGAGCTCTATCCTTCACCTTCATCAATGATACTCTATATAAGAGATCTTTCGACTATCTGTGGCAAAGATGCCTGGGACCATAAGAAGCGAAGAGAGTCGTTCAAGAAATTCATGGCGGACTCTGCGGTTCTCACCAAGCTGGGCCAAAGATGAAGCTGAAGATCAAAAGAATGGGTTACTATTTGCCCATAATGATTCAGGACTGCCTCGAATATGCGAAGCAGTGTCACTCGTGCCAAATCCATGGGGACTTCATCCACCAACATCCAAATCCGCTACACCCAACAGCGGCTAGCTGGCCGTTCAAAATGTGGAGAACCGATATAATTAGCCCTACTGAACCGGCGTCTTCTAAAGGACATCGGTTTATATTGGCAATGAGTGACTACTTTTCTAAGTGGGCAGAAACAGTACCACCAAGAGAGGTGAAGACGGATAATATCCTCCATTTCTTCAGGACACATTTCATCTATTGGTTCGTCACTCCGCGTCGAATTATCTTTGATAATGGGCCAGCTTATAAAAGTCATACAATCAGCCGCTTCGCACAGCAACATAAAATAGATTGGAGATAATTTTCAGTCTTTAATTCTCGGGCCAACGGTCTAGTAGAAGATTTCAACAAGACCTTGACGAATATTATAAAGAAAACAGTGTCCAGAAACAAAAAAGACTGGCATGAAAGGTTGCATGAAGCTCTTTGGGCATATCGAACATCTTTTAAAATGGCTATGAATACAAAACCATACATGTTGGTATTCGGCACGGAAGCAGTGCTTCCCGTAGAAATAGAACTCTCTGTTCACTGCCAGAAACAGAGGCGGACTGGGATGGAGCAACCTGCCTAAATTTGGGGGCAGATGGTATTTGGATTTATCCGTCCACCTCTCCGAAGATGCCAAGTTGATTTATGGCACCGTATATCGGTGGTTTGGACAAATGCGGCCGTTGTAGCGTGACTTCGTCAGATTCCCCCTCGTTTTGCAAGAGTTTTTTGATTGTGGGGTCACTCTTCCCTGCTGGCGCAAGCCCCTGCAGTTAATTACATTATCACATCGCGATAACCACTTTCTCCTACTCCGGAAGTTCACTTCGTGTCGTGTGTGTTTTTTTTGTTTTGGTTGCCTGTGGATTGTATACGGAGACTAATTTATGTTGTCGCCCGTAGATCGTGGATTATTCCATATCCGTATATCTTAGATTTTGGGTTTTTATTTAAGGATCGTTAATATATTTTGATATTAAGATCGATTTAAATGTATGTGAGCATTTGAGGCTTTATTTGTTTTTGTTAAAGATACATTAGTCCAATTTGAGACTAAAATCCACTTAACGAGGTTTCATGATCATTTTTATTTAGGATCCAACAAAAGAGAGTTTGGGCTCCATTATTTTAGTTTAAGGACGTTTCGGTCCATTATCACCATTTTGGAGGCGAATAATAGTTTAAGATTGTTTCGGCCCGCTATTGCCATTTTGGAGGCGAATATTAGTTTAGGGATTTCTTGGCCCTTTGTTCATCTTCTGTGCATGTGTATTTGTTACATGACAGAGTGAATAACGATGATATGGAATGCACCCAATTTAAGGTGCAGTTTGATTTGAGGTGTGCATGTTAATTTGGAAGTGCACTTAAGAGTTATTGGTTGTCAGAACCCGCCACCTCTCTGAAAACGTTGAAGAATTACAACGACATATATCAGAGGTGTGGAGAGATGTACCCTTAAACCAAATTCCGTATTTGAGGGGAAAAAGGGCTGTTGTAGACCTAAGAAATGTTTGTCATGTTTCAGACTAAAATTATCTTAGGAAATATAAGATGAATATCATTTAGGATATTATCAATGGGAGACCACTGGTCATTTTTGAGATTGAGGTCAGCTTGGGAAAACATGAGCAATATGGGCTCGGTTGTTTTAGTATCAAAGAGGTATAATCTCAGGAAACTTAGCCAATTTGGGGTAAGATTGAGTCTCCAACAGTGCTAAGCACTGAGGAATACAGTGCTCACGGGCGTTTCATGTGGGCACTGGATTAGTGTTAAACACTAGAGTTTTATGGCGCTCACGTGACACACGTGAGGCACCCCAAAGATAGGCGTTGGACTTTTGGTTTTATATCCCCTTTTTTTATAAGTGCTAAGCACTTGGCTAGAGTTCTCGTGCAAAGCACGTGGGTGTCCCCTTTTTCTTTATTGATACTGGAGTGCTGTAGTTTCCTCTTTCTTTTACTTGTTTTCCTCTTAAACAAATCACGTGGGAAACACGTAAGGAAGTTTTGGTTATTTTCCTTGTTCGTTTGAAGCACTCACATGGGAAACACATGAGGTTTCGAAATAGTGCTAAGCACCAACGATTTGGCCTTAGAGATCTTAGATCACTGTTTTTTTATTGAAGAACTAAGTTTTTTATATAGGGTTAAACCCTAATTTTTTTAGAGGAATTAAATTCCTATATGTCCTCATTCTTCTTCTCTCTTTGTATACAACTTAGTTCTTTTTCCCTAAGTTTTGAATCTTGCAGAGCAAAATCTTCCCGATGAGAATTAAATTCTCAACTTGTGGGTAGATTTGCTTTTACAGATCTCAACCAGAAGAAAGAACCGAGTTCTTATATGAAGGGTTAAACCCTCAGAGAGCCAAAGGATAGGTGTTTTCTTTTAACTTAGTGTTTCAAGGATGCAAGTCTTTTCTTTGAGAATTAAATTCTCCCGTTCCTCAAAAGCTCACTGTATATTATTTTTTAAACCTCTGGGGAGTTCTCTCTCTTCTTTCTCTTTCTTTTTTCTCTTTCTCTTCTTTTTTCTTCTTCTTCTTCCCTTTTTTCTTGAGACTTGAAGTCTTGGGTTCTTTATATACTGGAGAGAAGTTTGTTTAATTCTGAGAAAATCTTTCATTGAGAGATCCTAATTAATTTAATTGGTCTCAAAATTGATTTTGGGGAGTTTACCCACCGTTGGATCTTTGATCCAAGGACTTCTATTTCTTTAAAGAAGATATTGTTCTTGTTTTTAACAAGATTGGGGATATTCTCCTATATATAAAATAAAATTCTATCAAGCGGTGACGTTTTAATCACCATTGGATTTTTAATCCAAGGGTGCTCAGTTTAACAGAGTATAATCTTTCTTTGTTTAGAAAGATATAGAAAATATTTTGGATCTTTGATCCACTAACTCTCTGTTTAACAGAAAATATTCTTCCCAATAGAATTTAATTCTATATTTAATCACCATTGGATCCTTGATCCAGCGGTTCATTAAGTAGAATTTAATTTTACGCAAGGAGGTGTCCTAACGAGTTTAGCACGTGAGACTTAATTTGGCCATTTTAGCCGTTTGATTGTAGTACCTATATGCTTTGCACATAGGCACTCATGTGTTTACCATATAAGGCTTTTTTAGCCTATCAGTAGTTTAATTGCTGCGCCTATATGCCTTACATATAGGCGCACACGTGTATAACATGTGAGCCTTGTTTAGCCTATTGGTAGTTTAATTGCAGCGCCTATATACCTTGCATATAGGCGCTCTCATATATAACACGTGAAGCTTGTTTAGCTTATCAGTAGTTTAATTGCAGCGCCAATCTGCTTTGCATATAGGCGCTTACGTGTTTAACACGTGAGGCTTGTTTAGCCTATCAGTAGTTTAATTGCAGCGCCTATATGCTTTGCATAGGCGCTCATGTGTTTAACACGTGAGACTCGAATAGTGGGGAGTGTTAGTTGTATGTATGCCCTAGAGGCCAGTATTGTACAGATGATGTATATTATATTGGATGCTTGGACATATATAGAGATGACTTTCTTGCTCGATATGATAGTATGCTATCTGGTTGCTCTTTATCTTAACATGTACACTTGTCTCTTTAAACTGTCTTATGGTTACATGTTGGTAAAGCCCTTAGGATGTGTACTTGACTACCTGGACTATGATGCAGATCATACTAGTGGGGACATGGTAGTCCATAAGTACATCCTTCAAGGTCCCTAGTCGTGGGTGTATCGAGACGGGGCATCGATATACCAGAGTAGACTAGCGTATACGCTTCTCGACCCATGAGATGGGCGATGGATGATCCCATATCCATTGGTGTTTGACATCAGAGATGGTATACGGGTGCTCAGTGGAGACTGGGTATACTGGACGGACTCGCCGAGAACTCCCAGATGGTATTATACCTCACGTCAGATGGCAGTTCTCAGGTGACACTTGTACAGGTTAGTCTGTAGACCCGAGATCGTCATAGAGTCTTGTGTGATTCCCACTGTGCTTTGATCTCCACCTTACCACGTCCATGAGGGCGTGCAAAACGGTGGTCTTTGGGTACAGTCCCGAGTCACATGGAGGCAATGAGCGATAGGAGGGGTTTCGTCTCTCCCGGTATTGGGAGTTGATGTTGCGCTGTGCTCGATTGGCCGTAACAGGGAAGTCCCTGGCCAGGGCTGATCAGAGATTTGCTGGTAAGTGTTACCAGTAGTTTCTCGACCCGTTATGAGCCTCACATCGGCACGACTTATCGGTTATTGGGGTCTGACGTTTACCACCCCTAGACTTGATATGCGACGTATCAGACGAACAGACCGGACTGTACGGTAAGTTTTACTGGTTGGATTCACAGGAGTGTGAGCGGGCTAGCTCGTCGATCTTCTGATCGCTCAATACCCGGATGGCCGTTACGTTTAGCAGACCGCTTGCGGCTTGTGGGTGCTTGATATGATCATCATCTCCTATCGACGTATTGACGAGTCTTTAGAGTCCTACACAGAGGTTTCCTGGCTCAAGCGAAACGAAATAGGAGCGCATATGAGATATGTGCGGGACCGAGAATAATGCGTGTATGTGATACCGCATTTCATTCTCGCGATGAATGTTTCGATTGGTTGTATGCGATATGACCTAGTTATCGAATCATTGATTCGATAAAACGATACATTGGATACTGGTCGGTTATATGCGATATGACCGGATCGTTAAATCAAGTGTTGATTTAATGATTTAATGTATAATTATATATTTGATATATTACTTTGCATTAACTGGTATTGGTTCACTTTAAATGGATTTTCTCACTTGATGTACATGTTGTATATATGATATACTTTTGTGCACATCTTTGTATCATGTTTGATGATACTTGCTCATTTGGTTAAGTGTGAAGAATTAAACCATGGTTAAGAGATGATTAGGGTTTTGCCTTTTTATTTATTTATTTGTTTATTTATTTAGAAAAGGTTTAGATGAGAATGGTGGCTTTCTTTGTCTCTTATTGAAGCTTCATGAAGCTTTGACTTATGCAACCATTCTTGTCTTCATGCTTAACCCTAACTCATCTAAGTAACCATGGTATATTCTCTACACTTAACCTTAGTTAGGATATGATAAGTACTGTTTTCTTTTTCATTTTTAAATCACTTATCATATTCTTTCTTCTTCTTGATCATCTTCTTCTTCAAGAAAAGCTTAAGCCCATCAATGGCAACTTGAGCAAAAGTGAGTGAAATCCAATTCTAAAGTGAACCCACCTCCTATTTCTTCACCCTCTACCTCTCGCCAATTTGTTTTGGGTGTTTTCTTCACAAGTTTCACAAATTTGTGAAGTCGGAGCTTGAACTTGTGATGCCTCGACGTAGATCATCTTCGGCACGAAGCCGACGACCTAGTCCGCCCATTTCTCCGATCAAGCCGACGATCGAGTCCGGGATTCGAGATGGACAGCGAGAGGACACCTATGTGGAGCCAAGAAAGTGGATATCCGGATCTACAAAGGTTGTAGCTTCCTATCTTTAGTTAAGTTAACTAGTTTACTGTTTCGCCTAGATTTCTAGTCCACGATCCGTATTAGGGTTTCTTGGCACCCGTAAAATTTGAAATTGGCATGGTTGATGCCTTGTGAGACCTCTAGAGAGTGCCTAGGAACCCTACAGTGGTATCAGAGCCTAGCTAGAGCCTTAGGCGAAGTCCTGACGACGTTTGAAGTCCGATCGAACCAAAACCCTAACCCGAAAACGGCTCTCTGTACATTTTTTAAAAAATGGGTTTTTTCAAAATTAAAAATATGCAGAAAACTCAGCAGGGAATTCTAAGAATCACGGCGCAAAATTTATTTCATGATCCTTCAAATGAGCGGCGGAACCGCGGCATAAGCCTAGCTTATGCGGCGGTTCCACGGCTAAAGTATGACGTCAGCCCTAACAATTTGCACAGTAATTCCTAATCAACAGTGCTGAGTTCTCTGGGTATTTTTAAATTTTATTCAAGAGTTGAATTTTCTGGGGTTGTTCTGGGGATTCGGTGTTTCGATCGGAGTATCAGATTTTGTCTTTGTGGCTTTCCGGATAATTTTTAGAATATGTTAAAAAGTTCGACCGGATATAAATACCCAATTTTTCCCCTGTCGGGAAATTTCCAAGAGTTGGATTTTTCCATGGTTTAACGATGTTCTTAGTAGTGCAAGTAGCGCAATGGACCCTCTAGAAGACAACAAATCTTAACTCGATTATGTGACCGTCTTGAACTACCCTTTGAACCTTTGGGTTTGGGGCAGTACGGCGTGCCACATGTGAGGCGTTGGCTTGACCCTTCTTCGGCTGGACCGTTGGTACTGGGGCACGAACTGAATGTTGTTAGACTTATTTCATGTGTTGAGCTGTATCGGGAAAACATGGGTATTCGACTGTTCGATCGGAAAGTTTAACATTTTTTGTTTATCTGGAATGTGATACAATAATTGGAATTCACAAACAGTTATGAGATAACTGAATGAATGTTATAAATCTAGCGGTTTTGTTTCACTTGATATTGAAAAGAGTTTTCGATAATGAGACTAAAATGCGGGGTTTATAACTGTTAGGCATGTGATGTCTAAGTATTTCATTTGATTAGGCATGTGATGTCTAAAGAGGTTGCGGATTCCAACTGTTGTAGTTTTACACTTTCTTTTCTGTGACCGTAAGTGTAATATGTCATATCGCCAGTTTCGTTGCTATACGTCAACGACAATTGGGGTATGCATACTTACTTACGTTGATGACATGTGATGTTATGTGTTGCAGGATATGTTATATTGGATCGTCGTGTTTGAATAGCCTGGGGTTTTTATGTGAGATGAGTGTTTTTCATTTTCATTCATGTAAAAACTTGTATGTAATATTCTTTTTATTTGGGGCACTTCCAGGTTGCGGAAGTTGTCACCTTTTGTATATTGTTTACATTTCCGCATTAGGATAGACCCAAGGAGGGGAGCACAAGTAACCGGGTTCTAGGGTCCAGTGGGAGACCATCTCGAGGAGTCGAGTCCGGGTCTCCTAACCCTAGAATTGACAGGGTTGCTTGCCGCTCTCGTAGGGGTCTAGGGGTGTGGGATTGGCTATTCATCACGACCGTGGAATCCGTGTTTTATACTGGCTCGTATTGAAAACACGGACGTCCTAGTATATCCAATGTTTCATATGTTTCTTCTGCTGCGATATCTGTGATGTGATCATGTGATGTTCTCTGATAGATACAGTATATAGTATATATGATATATTATATAGACGTTACTTATGTTTTGCACCCGCACTAGCCCTGCCCTGCTCTGTCGTTAGTTACCTAACCTAACGGTGCACGAGGGGACATCGAGGCGAATGAGGATGGCATAAGTGTACGTCGTATTTATCTGTGATGTTTAGGTATTTAAATGATGGGACTTCATTAATGTGATTAATGAAAGAAAAGAAACCTAAGATGTTGTAGAATCAAATTTTTAACTAAACAGGTAGCTACAGTTCTTGCTTTGCATAGCGGTATATGTGATATATCCTGCACCTTATTCGATGAGGAAAGGACCGAGATCCCTTCACCAGGAGTGACTCCTTTAGCAATAACTGGCAGATGCTACACACTCGGTTTGTTTTTGATTGCTTCTATAGTTTCTGCTTTGAACAGCGATATATATGATATATCCCGCACCTCATTCGACGAGGAAAGGGTCGACGATCCCTTCACCGGGAGTGACCCCTTTAGCAAAACTGGAAAAGCCTCAAAATCACTCCATTTCAAAACTTCATTTGATTCTACAACGATATCAAGTTCATTACGCAATAGGTTTTCAGAAAAACCTGACGTAGCCCTCCGTCATTTCAAATAAATCCTACTTAGTATTCGTGCTACGTTTGTTGACCTCCGTCAAGGCGTAGTGTGCGGTAGCTAACTAGTATTTATCTGCTTTTGCATGTGATGCAGATTGGATTAGGATAGTCGTACGACCTTGTTGACCTCCGTCAAGGGTCGTGCGGGTGGGTTTGATTCAATCAAGAAATGACGGGTTGAACTTGACTTGCACCCTGTGGTTTGTTGACCTCCGTCAAGGTCATAGGATGCTTGGGGCAAAATATTATCGGGAATTTCAAGTGTTGAAATTTGCAATGAGATTGCATACCTTCTATGAGATAGTTGGATCCCGATACCCACTGCGAGTAAGAGTTACTCCTGGGAGAGTTTTGCACATTGCAATTAGCCGATCAAGTAGGTGTCTAGAAAGGTGTTAACGAGGTTACGCCTCTGGGAAAACGAGGTTTACATTAATTAGGTTCGTGCGAAAGCACGGGGGACCTCCCTCAAAGTACCGACACTGGCCTGGCTGAAAGATTGGCGAACTTGTAGTGTGTAATTAATCCCGGCTAGTCTTTCCTTTTAGGGTTTGAAGGAAGATTTGATAAAAAGCAGTGGGAGCCATCCTGATTAGATAAGATAATAACCAATCTGATCTTGCACGAGCATATGCTAAAGTGTTTTCTTCTCTCTCTCTCCAGGTAGCGACCATTTCATGCCCTAATGAAGATAATAATATGGATGTATTGACCGAACCCGCATGTTATACTGTGCTGGGGAACGTTGGTTCCGTTCTTTATTATAAGAGTTATAAGAATGAACAGGAAATAAAGGAATACCAGGATTCCCATGCCACCCGATTGAAGAAAGTACATGTTGATGCATTTTCTTCGGGTGTGTTCGTTACAGAGAACTGTTTCTCCATTTGCTCTACGTCCTGGGTATTAGATACCGGGTCAGGATCCCATATATGTAATCAGTTACATGGGCTTAGAAAAGGTAGAGAACTTGGAGAAGGTGATAAAGACATTAGAGTTGGAAATGGTGTAATTGTTGCAGCTAAAAATGTCGGGTAATATCACCTTGTATTACCAACTGGTAATACATTGGTTCTGAACGAATGCTATTACATGCCGAACCTGATATGCAACATTATATCGGTTTTTTTATTGAGTAAAGAGGGATATAATTTTGTATTACAGGGCAATGTTATGAGCATTTTCCGTAACCAAAAGTTGGTTGGATCAGGCACGTTGTGCAATGGCATTTATGTTCTAAACCAATCAACAGTTCTGAGTATAACAAACACACACAAGAGGAAGAGTTCAGAACTGAACGAATCCTTCTTGTGGCATTGTAGACTGGGTCACATCAATACGACACGACTGGCTAAGTTGCATAAGGATGGATATTTAAATCCGTTTGAATTTTCATCTTATGACACTTGTCAGTCATGTCTCAAAGGAAAGATGACCAAAACTCCGTTTACGGGACACGGAGAAAGAGTTACCGAACTCTTGGGACTGATACGTAGTGATGTATACGGTCCCATGTCTACACATGCCAGGGATGGTTCTTCGTACTTCATTACATTCACTGACGATCTCTCTAGATTCGGATATGTGTTCCTGATGAAACACAAATCAGAAGCTTTTGAGAAATTTAGAGAATATAAACAAGAAGTCGAGAACCAAACCGGAAAAAGTATTAAAATCCTACGATCTGATCGAGGAGGAGAATACTTGAGCATTGAATTCCTGGACTTCCTAAAAGAGAATGGGATTCTCTCTCAGCTAACTCCTCCATATACACCACAGCACAACGGTGTATCGGAGCGGAGAAACCGCACCCTATTAGATATGGTGCGCTCTATGATGAGTGTAGCTGAGTTACCTGTTTCCTTCTGGGGATATGCACTGGAAACAGCAGCATACCTACTGAACAGGGTTCCCACCAAATCTGTGCCTACCACACCATATGAGATATGGGAAGGGAAGAGACCATATCTTAATTTTATAAAGATATGGTGTTGCCCGGCCTATGTCAAAAGACAAAAACCGGACAAACTCGAGGCAAGATCTGTTTTGTGTAAATTTGTTGGATATCCCAAACATTCGCGAGGGTATATCTTCTACCGCAGTGAGGAACAAAGAGTATTTGTTGCTCAACATGCCACCTTTTTAGAAAAGGAATTTCGTGCAAAAGAAATTAGTGGCTCTGAGGTAGAACTGGAAGAGGTTCCAGCTGAACAAAACACAACAGAAGATTTAGTAGAACCAGATCATTCAGTAGCTTCCGACGAACCTCAGCCTCTCCGCCGATCTAGTAGGGTTCCTCGCCCACCTGAGAGATACTACGGTTTTCTCATGGATGGTGGGAGCGAGGATTGCATCATGGAGGATGATGACCCAACTAGCTTCGAGCAGGCCATCACGAGTGGGGACTCAGTGAAATGGCTGGATGCTATGCGGTCCGAGATGGAATCCATGTACACCAACAAAGTATGGACTTTGGAAGTTGCTCCTGAAGGGGTAAAACCCATTGGGAGCAAGTGGATCTTCAAGAAGAAAATTGGTGTAGATGGGAAAGTGGAGACTTGCAAAGCTAGACTTGTTGCAAAAGGTTTTCTTCGAAGACCAGGTGTGGACTATGAAGAAACCTTTTCTCCAGTGGCTATGCTTAAATCCATCCGGATCATGCTTGCCATCGCTGCATATCATGATTACGAAATCTGGCAAATGGATGTTAAGACCGCCTTTCTAAATGGTGATTTAGAAGAGTGCGTGTACATGACTCAGCCAGAGGGCTTCGTAGATAGTGGGAGCAGCGGGAAGGTGTGCAAGCTGCTTAAATCCATTTATGGATTAAAGCAAGCATCGCGGAGTTGGAACATCTGCTTTGACGTCGTTATCAAAGAGTTTGATTTCGTCAAAAATCCAGATGAACCTTGTATCTACAAGAAGGTGGCAGAGAGTAAGGTTGTCTTCCTCGTATTGTACGTGGACGACATACTCTTGATAGGAAATGATATTCCTATGCTGCAATCGGTCAAGCTCTTCTTATCACAAAGATTCTCAATGAAAGATCTTGGTGATGCCTCCTGCATATTGGGAATCAGGATCTATAGAGATAGATCCAAAAGGATATTGTGATTGTCCCAATCCAGGTACATTGACACCATACTAAAGAGGTTTAGTATGGAAGAATCCAAGCGTGGGAACTTGCCCACGATCTCTGGAGTCACTCTCTCCAAAGAGATGTCTCCCAAAACTGATTTGGAGAGAGCTCGCATGCAAGGGATACCCTATGCTTCGGCTGTAGGCTCTATCATGTACGCGATGCTGTGTACCAGACCCGATGTAGCATACTCACTAAGTATAGTGAGCAGGTATCAAGCTGATCCTGGAGAGAGTCACTGGACAGCTGTGAAGAGCATTCTCAAGTACTTACGAAGGACTAAAGAGATGCTCTTGGTGTATGGTAACGGAGAACTCCAAGTGGAGTCCTTTACCGATTCGAGCTTCCAGAGTGATAAGGACGACTCTAAGTCGCAGTCGGGATTTGTCTTTACCCTTTACGGAGGGGCGGTTAGCTGGAAGAGTTCCAAGCAGGAAACCGTGGCAGACTCGACGATGGAGGCTGAATACATCGCTGCCAACGATGCTGCCAAAGAGGCTGTCTGGATCAAGAAGTTCATTACTGAACTTGGAGTGGTTCCATCCATTAAGCATCCAATACCTTTGTATTGCGATAACAATGGAGCGGTGGCTTTGGACAAGGAACCCAGGTCCCATCAGCGATCCAGGCATATTCTGAGGCGGTATCACCTGATCCGGGGGAAAGTTGATCGCCGGGAGATCAAGGTCAGGAGGGTTGACACGAAGAACAACACGGCGGATCCACTCACGAAGGCCATTCCCCAGATACAGTTTGAGAGACTCTTCGGAATGCTCGGTATGCGATACTACAGCAGCTGGCCCTAGTGCAAGTTGGAGATTGTTAGTTGTATGTATGCCCTAGAGGCCAGTATTGTATAGATGATGTATATTATATTGGATGCTTGGACATATATAGAGATGACTTTCTTGCTCGATATGATAGTATGCTATCTGGTTGCTCTTTATCTTAACATGTACACTTGTCTCTTTAAACTGTCTTATGGTTACATGTTGGTAAAGCCCTTAGGATGTGTACTTGACTACCTGGACTATGATGCAGATCATACTAGTGGGGACATGGTAGTCCATAAGTACATCCTTCAAGGTCCCTAGTCGTGGGTGTATCGAGACGGGGCATCGATATACCAGAGTAGACTAGCGTATACGCTTCTCGACCCATGAGATGGGCGATGGATGATCCCATATCCATTGGTGTTTGACATCAGAGATGGTATACGGGTGCTCAGTGGAGACTGGGTACACTGGACGGACTCGCCGAGAACTCCCAGATGGTATTATACCTCACGTCAGATGGCAGTTCTCAGGTGACACTTGTACAGGTTAGTCTGTAGACCCGAGATCGTCATAGAGTCTTGTGTGATTCCCACTGTGCTTTGATCTCCACCTTACCACGTCCATGAGGGCATGCAAAACGGTGGTCTTTGGGTACAGTCCCGAGTCACATGGAGGCAATGAGCGATAGGAGGGGTTTCGTCTCTCCCGGTATTGGGAGTTGATGTTGCGCTGTGCTCGATTGGCCGTAACAGGGAAGTCCCTGGCCAGGGCTGATCAGAGATTTGCTGGTAAGTGTTACCAGTAGTTTCTCGACCCGTTATGAGCCTCACATCGGCACGACTTATCGGTTATTGGGGTCTGACGTTTACCACCCCTAGACTTGATATGCGACGTATCAGACGAACAGACCGGACTGTACGGTAAGTGTTACTGGTTGGATTCACAGGAGTGTGAGCGGGCTAGCTCGTCGATCTTCTGATCGCTCAATACCCGGATGGCCGTTACATTTAGCAGACCGCTTGCGGCTTGTGGGTGCTTGATATGATCATCATCTGCTACCGGCGTATTGACGAGTCTTTAGAGTCCTACACAGAGGTTTCCTGGCTCAAGCGAAACGAAATAGGAGCGCATATGAGATATGTGCGGGACCGAGAATAATGCGTGTATGTGATACCGCATTTCATTCTCGCGATGAATGTTTCGATTGGTTGTATGCGATATGACCTAGTTATCGAATCATTGATTCGATAAAACGATACATTGGATACTGGTCGGTTATATGCGATATGACCGGATCGTTAAATCAAGTGTTGATTTAATGATTTAATGTATAATTATATATTTGATATATTAATTTGCATTAACTGGTATTGGTTCACTTTAAATGGATTTTCTCACTTGATGTACATGTTGTATATGTGATATACTTTTGTGCACATCTTTGTATCATGTTTGATGATACTTGCTCATTTGGTTAAGTGTGAAGAATTAAACCATGGTTAAGAGATGATTAGGGTTTTGCCTTTTATTTATTTATTTGTTTATTTATTTAGAAAAGGTTTAGATGAGAATGGTGGCTTTCTTTGTCTCTTATTGAAGCTTCATGAAGCTTTGACTTATGCAACCATTCTTGTCTTCATGCTTAACCCTAACTCATCCAAGTAACCATGGTATATTCTCTA
The DNA here is from genome assembly GCA_030015575.1 of Agapanthus africanus. Classification (NCBI taxonomy): domain Eukaryota; kingdom Viridiplantae; phylum Streptophyta; class Magnoliopsida; order Asparagales; family Amaryllidaceae; genus Agapanthus; species Agapanthus africanus. Next base: position 50,770,670 of record CM057340.1, read on the forward strand.
CACTTAACCTTAGTTAGGATATGATAAGTATTGTTTTCTTTTTTATTTTTAAATCACTTATCATATTCTTTCTTCTTCTTGATTATCTTCTTCTTCAAGAAAAGCTTAAGCCCATCAATGGCAACTTGAGCAAAAGTGAGTGAAATCCAATTCTAAAGTGAACCCACCTCCTATTTCTTCACCCTCTACCTCTCGCCAAGTTGTTTTGGGTGTTTTCTTCACAAGTTTCACAAATTTGTGAAGTCGGAGCTTGAACTTGTGATGCCTCGACGTAGATCATCTTCGGCACGAAGCCGACGACCTAGTCCGCCCATTTCTCCGATCAAGCCGACGATCGAGTCCGGGATTCGAGATGGACAGCGAGAGGACACCTACGTGGAGCCAAGAAAGTGGATATCCGGATCTACAAAGGTTGTAGCTTCCTATCTTTAGTTAAGTTGTTAACTAGTTTACTGTTTCGCCTAGATTTCTAGTCCACGATCCGTATTAGGGTTTCTCGGCACCCGTAAAATTTGAAATTGGCATGGTTGATGCCTTGTGAGCTTCTAGAGAATGCCTAGGAACCCTACAGGGAGTTTCTCCCTTTCTTACTCTCCCCCCTTTTTTTTTATGAGGGAACCTTCTTTTCTCTACGAGTAGAGGTTCGATACGAGCTGACAGATGAAGAAAATGCTCATTTTCGGCTTGAGGAGCTCGATGCCTTCGACGAAACTCGCCTTATAGCACAATAAAATTTGTAGGCTTATAAGGCAAGGATGACACGGTCATACGAAAGACTGACCATGCCGAGAACATTCTGCCAAGGCAAACTCATACTAGTCGTCAAAAGATCAATGATCCCTAATCGTGCAAAATGGGGGAAATTCGAGCCGAACTATTAAAACCCGTACATTATAGACAAAGTCTACTAAGGTGGAGCTTACTTGCTCAAGAATATACATGGCGAAAGACCCTTCCGGCCAATAAATGGCCGAGCCTCAAAAAATACTATGCTTAACGAGTCACGAGTTAGGTCTATGATAGATGACAACGCGCGTGTCCGCTCGCTAGCTTCCTGAGTCAGAACTCTGAGAGTAGTATGCAAAGAAGCCTCGTCTCGAATATGGCGATGAAGGACCTAGATTTCCTTAAACTTAAAATTCGCCTTAAACACGGTACTAACGGACCGAGATGTCCCTAAACTAGAGCCTGCCTCAAATATGGCAACATCGGACCGAAAAGTCCTTAAACTAATTATCCGCCTCACATATGGCGATAAAGGACCGAGAAGTCCCTAAACTAATTATCTGCCTCAAATGCGGAAACATGGGACCGAGAAGTCCCTAAACGAACAATGGACCGAGAATTCCCTAAACCAACAATGGTCCGAGATGTCCCTAAACTAGAAGCTCGCCTCAAATATGGCGACATCGGACCGAGATGCCCCTAGACTAGAACCTCACCTCAAACATGGCGACGTCGGACCGAGAAGTCCTTAAACTAATTATCCGTCTCAAATATAGCAATAAAGAACCAAGAAGTCCCTAATCTAATTATCTGTCTCAAGTATGGCAACATTCGACCGAGAAGTCCCTAAATTAACAATGGACCGAGAAGTCCCTAAACTAAGAACGGACCGGGATGTCCCTAAACTAGAACCTCGTCTCAAATATGGCAACATTAGACCGGGATGTCTCTAAACTAAAATTTTGCCTCAAACATGGTGATAATGGACCGGAATGTTCCTAAACCAGCACATCGCCCCTAAATACGGTGACATGCTCCCTTGAGATCTATATTGCAATCGAAGTCCTAACGGTGAAAGTTGCAACTCAAGTCTCACTGGCTACATAGCTACTCCAGCGATGGAGCCATCCTCAAAACCCATCGGCAAACAGGTGAGTCACCTGCGACGAAGCTACTTTCGAGAGTTTCGCCATTAAAAAACAAATAAAAACGGTATGTCCATAAGCAAAATAGGCACGGATGAAAACCCGAAAGGACGCCGTGAGTAGAAACAGCAGGACTGCCGGCGAGTTTGTGAAGACCCAAATAGGGCGCAAACTCGTAAAATAAAAAAAATCCATGTGCACTTGCGAGGTGCTCTCGACCTTGTGAGGTGAAAGTACCTGCGTGAGATCCTTACGACTTACAAAGGAGAAATACACTTAGTAGTCCTCATGATTCCTGAGGAGAAATTACACTTACGGGATCCTCTTGACTCGTAAGAAGAATTCTCCTTTTGAGACCCTCACGGCTCATAAGATTCAAAAGCCTTAAGCTACAGAGATCTGAACCTTTTCTTGAGCTGCTACATCCCCCAAGTTACCCTACAGGCGGTCCAATATTGACCCCTGTATACAATCCACGGGCATGAATAAATATTCCCTCACCAAGTTCCACCAACGATGAGAAATGTCCCCGTATGGTGAATAACACTTGTAAGTCCTTTCGACTTATAAAGAGAAAACACTCTTACAAGATCCTTACGACTTATAAGAGAAAATATCACTTAGGAATTCTCATGAATCCTAAGTAGAAAATACACTTATGATATCTTCACGATTCGTAGGGAGAAACACCTTTATGAGACCCTTATGACTCATAAAGTCAAAAAGCTTTAGTCAACAGGATCCTAACCTATTTGCTAAGCAATCTTTGTTCGAACCAACAAAGGCAAATGATGATTCGCTCCTGGCAATATCCCAGTTGCAGCGATACTGATGCCTAAACGGGTTTCAAATTCCAAATCCTTTCACGGCAAATGATAATTCGCTCCTGACAATATCCCAGTCGTAGCGATGCTGATGCTAAGGTTGGTATCAGATTCCAACTCGCAATAAAAAAAGAAGCGAGTAGCAAAAAAATTCATATGGAATAACCGAAATGATGAGGCGCAATGAAAATCAACGAGCAAAAAAATATGCATATAAAATAACCGAAATGATTGGGCACCATGAAAAATAGCCGAAATGATTGGGCAATCGCGACTTTCGCGATATGAAGAGCTGAAAAGATAGAGTATCACGGAAATAAAAAATATATATAAAATAAAATTTTCTCTGCCCTGTAAGTATGTCCATATTGACTCTTGTATACAATACATGGGCACAAATGAAAGAAAATGAACCATACTTTCCTACCAGGATCCATCAAAGGGAGAGCCAGATCTCGACGGCAATACCTACAGCCTAGAGATCAGCTTGACGTTCTTCTCATTCCAACAGGATGCAGACGTGACGTCAACAAAGCTCGAAGGAGCCAAATAAAAACAGAGTAATGGCAAAGTCCTAGCTCCAACTCGGCGTTCCTTCTTATTCGAGCAGGATGCGGACGCAACGTCAATAAAAGACCCAAGGGTCGAAACAAAAATGGAGTAATGGCAAAATCCTAACTCCAAGTCTTGACGGTGCATATATAACCTAGAGACTATCCCGGTGTTCCTTCTCATTCCAACAGGATGCAGACGTAACGTCAATAAAAGACCCAAAGGTCGAAACCAAAAATGGAGTAACGACAAAATCCTAACTCCAAGTCTCGACGGCGCATATACAACCAAGAGACCATCCCGACATTCCTCCTCATTTCAGCAGGATGCAAATGCAGCTATCACATGAAAATGGAGCAATGGCATATTCTTACCTCTAGACTTCAACTGCGATACATACAGCATGGAGGTCCTACAGATGTCTGCCCTACTTCATTAAAGAATCGGCGTGACATCGTCAACACAAAAAATGAAGTAACAGTATATTCCCAGCTTCGGGTGTTGAAGGCAACTAATATAAAGCCTAAAAAACTATCGGTGATCATTCTACACCAGAGCGGAGTGGTTATGACTCATCCGGGCTCCAAATTGAGCCTAACCCTAAGTAAAAAGTGTCATGGAAAATTCCTAACATTTGCTCTTCTGACGGTGATATGACCTAAGGAGATTACTTGAGGATGACTTGTCCAGCCCATGAAGGGATCAAAGACATGACAGTCGCGGGGCTACTCAAATAACAGCTTAAAGACTGTATATCGAGGAATACATCAGCCAACGCGACGGTACCACAGACTAAAACTCTAGTATCACAAACCTAACGGACCTCTGTCGTAAAGAATGGGGGTTATCTGCATATAACGTTAGGACAAATTTGCCTGTAAACCCAAGGGAGGTAAACTAAATACTCCGAAATGAGTACATAAACCAGAATCTCCGAAACGAGTGAATAAACTACAAACTCTAAAATGAGTACATAATTAAATAAACTAATAGGCGCTAAATTAAGACATCAGACACAGAGGAGCACATGCAAATAAATGTGTATTACTTATTCATAAATCGAAATGTTTAAAGATACAGTTTAAATTTATGTAAAGAAAAGTGGGAAATACAATTCTAGCCGTTAAGAAGGCGGGGCTTTCAATAAACTGGCAACTCGCTCACTCTCTTCCCGCAGCGTCTCCTCGCGTGCCACTATTGCAGCCACCATCGCTTCAACTTGAGCCCGTTGTTGCAAGCATGATGAAAACTTCTCAGCAATTTCCTGCTTAGAAACCTTGCAATCTCGCATGCCCCGCTTGGTAAGATCGAAGTTCTGCCTCGGCGCCATTCTTTTAGACAAACATTGCTGAAAAATTTCAAAGATAACTTGCAGCTGCACGGCATTCTCTTCGACTAGGGTACGCAATTGGCTGGATTCGCCAGAAGCTATCTCATGCTCCTTTCGCTTCAAGGCCAACTTTTGCTCAAAGTATTTAATGGAAGTGGCGCTTTGCTCGATCCATGCGATCAGTTGGGCCTTCGAAGTTAACGCTTCAGGTGCAAGACGCTTGTTCTCAATCTCATGGAGACAAGCCTCAATCCGCTTACAATAGTCGACCCAAATGCCGACGAAGTCCTCATTATGGAAATTCACGAGCGTTGCGAACATAGGGTTAACCTCGTCAGCAAAGTCCGTAGCAGAGGTGAGGGCTTCAACGTTAAGATTTTTTATGAACTCACTCAGCATCCGCCTGTTATTCGCCGCACCCCTGAAAGATTGGCGCTTAGCAAAGGGCCCTGCGGGCATGGAAATGCGAGACTGAAGAGAAGCCAAAACCGGTGCTGCTGCTGCAGAATAAAGCACACACAAAGAAGGCTTAGATTTTAACCTGAAAAATAAAAAAGAATGATGATGAATTAGATATGCCATACAAGTGGTCAAAAGTGGCAAGTTAGGAAGCACAGGAGGCTCGGCTATTCCTTTGTTCTCTCCCTCGAGCCGTAATGCTGCGGTCAATACTAGGAAAGCTTAGCAATAGAATGTTTACTCAGGGAAAAATGAAATAAAAGGTGAAGAATATACTAACCAAAGACTTAAGAGGGAACGAATTCCGATTGGAAGGCGAAGTGCGAGCTTAATATCTGGTGTAAGCGGTCAAAAAGCACTCCTACAGTATTGCAGCGATATATGGTAAAGAAATTAATCCAAGAAAAAAATATCTACATCGAAGCAAAAAAAATGAGAAATCTTTACCTTCCATTATAAAACCTGAGAGAACTCGAGGGGACACAAAAGAGAGGGGTGGAACTGTGACGGTCATGGCAACGGTTGGCAGTAGTTGTTCAGTCAGCACAACGTTGGGGTTTACCATGCCTGTATTCGGAATAAAGGAGATATAAGTAAAGATGCCTAGTGGGATTAAGAACCTAAAATTAATAGCTCGAGGAATACCTGACAGGACAGAAACCATAACAGTGTCTGGAGCATCACAAGTTATGACGTCTTCCTCGGTTTCCACCATCACCGGGAAGGCGGATTCAGCATCTACACCTTCGTCCCCAGAATCGATTAGGGCCGTTTTAATGCTTGCATCACCAGCCGATATCGAGGATCTACAAGGAGAGGAAGCGATAGTCAGAACGGTCCTCGATTCAAAAGGAAGGTCTGCCACTTCAGGCTCTTCAAGAGCCGGCACTTCGCCCGCCACGTCACCACCTAAATTTGGCCCTGTTAAGAGAAAAATGTTATAATTCAAGAAAAAGGCAGTTACTAGGTTTCAATAAGGGACCGTGCGCTGTTTTACCTTGAAGTAACCGCTCAGCCTCTTCGTGAGCCGTACGTGCAACCTGCCTATGAGCGGTGGATAGGGCAGAAGGAACGTCCTCCATGGGAACTTCAGAAGGTCGAGCATCACTTGAACCCGCACCCATGGCCAAGATAGCTTGACGCTCCCTTGCTACATGCTTTTTGCGCTTCCTCAACAGATCTCCTCAAAACGTCCGGTAGGGGGAAATCTTATCCAAACTAGGCTCGGCTTCCGGATTTGCTGCAATCGGTTGCTTTAGAGACGCCTCTCGTGGCGGCCCTGTGGCGACCTCAACCAAAGCCGGTGGCCCTGAACGCTCCTCTACACCACCACCTAAGGGCGACATGGTACATGGAACGGTATGAGTGGCAGTGGTTCCTGTAACAAAAAGAGGAAGGGAGTCAGGGTATGAACGAAATGAATTAGATATGTAAATATGTCGCAAAACCTACCGAGACCCATGGAAGTGCGAAGCCTCTCTTCTTCCTCAAATATCTTGAGGGACGCTAAGAGAGCCTCTTCAGTGGAGATTCTTATTAAGTAAAAGGGCGTTGATAAGACATAATAAATTCAAAGAAAAAAATGCATGTATGGAAGAATGTAAATGAGATATACCGAACGCCGCAAAAGAAGCTAACGCTGCTTGCTCATAGGCCAGCCTTTCAGAAGCATCGATGGCAGCTTGAAGATTAGTAGCGACGGGAGCTTCGAACAGACTATCGTTGGTGCCGTATTCGGACAAGCCTTCACTATAAGGAGCATGAGGCTCCTGACCGAAGACAACGTCAGCTGAGAATAAGGATTTCTTGTTCTTCTGCGAGCTGGCACCAACAACCGATGATAAGAGTTTTCACTTAACAGGCTTCTTCGGATAGTGGGTCCCGATCTCCGTACCAATGCCCGACTCCAGAGACGCCACAGCTACCACAATTGCAAGAGCGTCCGGTTGAGGTTTATCTAGAAAAGCTCGCGAAACTACGACCGAACCGCCCTCTCTCCAGGAAGGACGGATGACTTCCCGTCACCTCAGTGGGACCGCAGGATTGTTAGCGGGGATAAAATCCTTATGGTCCAGAAGCATCCACATTTCCTCCTTAATGACGACACTCGTTGCATGCTGATACCAAGCAACGTAGGCATTCGAGGCCCTTAGAATATGACTCGGCTCACTGATCAGGAAATAGGACCCCGTATTTAAATGCATGAAATGGTGCGCCATGTTGCGAACACCCTCTTCAGTAGTAACTGGATCAATGATGAACACCTCGAAGGGAACGCCTTAGTTGTAACCCGATTGCCGGGCAAAACGGTGCGGGTTATATCTCATAAACAAAACCGAGGCGTTCTGTCTAAATACCATGAAACCTGGCTTGATAGAATCCAAATGGACGATCTCTCGGGCCCTCAATACAGAAGCTCCATCCTTGAAAATATCGTGCAGCGGTTGGATCACTTTGGAAGATTCCTTGCCGATGGTCAGGACTTTATCGATAAAGGTCATGCTATCCCCAACCATGTGCAGGTGAAGAAGCAATCGCCGAGCCTCCCGCTGTGTTGGTTCTGGAGAAGAAGCATTGACCAAGTGCATGACCCGAGGAAAATTGTATCCTTCATAAAATTTGGGTCGTTTATGCACACCAAAAGCATCCAGCACTTTCATCTCGATCCACGAGGTGAAGTAATGCAGTGGGAGATTAACGAGCTTCACACCTGGCTGAGTGGTGTCGGTTGCCAGACTTAGGCCATGATATAAGTGAGCTAGTCCTGCAACCCCAACGGCCATGCCTGTCCCCGCCACAATACGGTTAGCCAGATAAAAGACAGATGGTCTCATATAGCGGGGATGCATTGGAAGTGCAAACCAGGTCAGCCACAAGTCGATGAACCCAAGAAAGAACGTCTCCTAATCAATGTCTGGAGTGGCGTCCTCTGCGAAAGGGACGATTAGGGTATCCAGAATAAAAAATTGCTTCAAATCCGCCTCCGCGGTCGGTAGTTTGTCCAAAATGAATCCAAACGGGTCATCGAGCTTGGCGAATTTCGCAGCTTTCTTCGATAAAGCCTCCGAACGAAGGAAACGAGCAACGAAGTCCGTGAAGCTAACACCGTGCCCCCAGGCTCCAAGAATAAGCTTTCATATATGTTCAACACTTTGATCAAGGTCGGGAATTTGTGTCGAACGGCATTCTCTGTGTTAGTTATATGTATGCCCTAGAGACCATTACTGTACATGAGATGTATATTGTAGTGGATGCTGGGACATATATAGGTAGGACTTTCCTGCTCGACATGATAGTACGCTATCTGGTTGCTCTTTATCTTAACATGTATACTTTCTGTCTCTCTGTTACATGTTGATAAAGCCCTTAGGATGTGTACTCGACTTGCAGGACTATGATGCAGATCATACTAGTGGGGCCTGGGTAGTCCATGAGTACATCCTTCGATATTCCTAGTCGTGGGAATATCGAGATGGGGCATCGATATTCCAGAGTAGACTAGCGTATATCTTCTCGACCCATGTGATGGGCGATGGGTGATCCCATATCCATTGGTGTTTGACATCAGAGACGGTATGCGGGTGCTCAGTGAAGACTGGGTATACTGAACGGACTCGCCGAGAACTCCCAGATGGTATTATACCTCACGTCAGATGGCAGTTCTCTGGTCACACTGGTACAGCTTAGTCTGTTGACCCGAGATCGTCATAGAGTCTTGTGTGTCTCCCACTGTGCTTTGATTTCCACCCTACCACGGCTCTACTGAGTCATGCAAACAGGTGGTTTTTGGGTACAGTCCCGAGTCACATGGAGGCAATGAGCGATAGGAGGGGATTCGTCTCTCCCGGTATTGGGGGTTGATGTTGCGCTATGCTCGACTGGCCATAACTGGAAATCCCTGGCCAGGGCTGCACAGATTTACTGGTAAGTGTTATCAGTAGTTTCATGCTTGTTATGGACCTTACATCGGCATGACTTATCAAGTTGCTGGGGTCTGACGTTTACCATCCCTAGGCGAGATATGTGACATATCAAACGAACAGACCGGACTATGCGGTAAGTGTTACTGATTGGATTCGCAGGAGTGTAAGAAGGCTTGCTCATTGATCTTCTTATCGCTCAATACCCGGGTGGCCGTTACGTTTAGAAGACCGCTTGCGGCTTGTGGGTGATTGATATGATCACCACCTACTACCGGCGTATTGACGAGTCTTTAGAGTCCTACACAGAGGTTTCCTGGCTCAAGCGAAACGAAATACGAGTGCATATGAGATATGTGCGGGACCGAGAATAATACCAATATGTGATACTGTATTCTATTCTCGCGATTTGTATCATCGGAAGGTTATATGAGATATAACCGGGTTACCGAATCAAGTGTTGATTCGATACATTGATACACTAGATATTAGTCGGTTATATGTGATATGACCGGATTATTAAATCAAGTGTTGATTTAATGATTTAATGTATAATTATATATTTGATATATTACTTTACATTAACTAGTATTGGTTCACTTAAGATTGATTTTCTCACTTGATGTGCACAAGTTGTATATGTGATATATGTTTGTGCACTAGTTTGTATCATGATTGATGATACATGCAAACTTGGGTGTGTGTATGACTTACACCATGTTTATGTTTTTATTTGTTTTGGTAAAACAAAATGGTGGTGTTCTTTGTCTTTGCTTGAAGCTTCATGAAGCTTTCAAGCATCTTTGACAAAGTCTAACCATTTTGTTTTGCATGAGATTTTCATTAACCTAACCATTAACTTAAACTCTAGTTTAGTCTCTACAAAGGTTAACTCACCCATGGTTGCATGATGATAGAGTTCACTTGACAATTCATTATTCGTATTCTTATTCTTTTCTTCTTCTTCCTTTTCTTCAAGAAGAAGAAAAACCTTGCTTGAAATTTTTAAGTGAAGATTTAGAGTGAGAAATCCAAATCCAAAGTGAACTCACTTCCTATTTCATCATCCTCTACTACTTGCCATTTAATTTAGGGTGTTCTCTTCACAAAGTTTTTGACCAAGTGAAGATGGAGCTTGAGTTTGAGTCTCCTCGACGTAGATCATCTTCGGCCTCGAAGTCAACGACCTAGCCCGCTCATTTCTCCGAAGAAACCATCGCTAGAGTCTGGGATCCTGATGATCGCAGCGAAGGGACGTAAACACGGAGCTTTAGAAGTGAAGGACCGGATCTACAAAGGTTGTAATCCCTTTCACTTGTAGTTAAAATGTTTTACTTGCTAGTTTTCGCATAATCTCTAGTATACGATCTTGGTTAGGGTTGTTCGGCACGGCTAATTTTTTTTTGAATCGGGCATGGTTGATGCCTTGTAGAATGTTTCGCCCAATCAAAGCAAAGCTCTGTTGAAATTCAAAATTCAAAATTTTGAAGCAACGCTTCAAATCTCGGGCGCAACGCGCCACATGTCAGGCGCTGATACGTCAGCGCAGCGGCCAAGAAAGCGCGCCCAATCAGAGCAAAGCTCTATTAAAGGAAGCAACGCTTCAGTTGCGCAGGCGCTGCGCTGCGCGACACGTGTCAGCGCAGTTGCGCTAGCGCAGTTGCGCTGCGCTGTGCGCTGCGCGACACGTGTCAGCGCAGATGCGCTAGCGCAGTTGCGCTGCGCTGTGCGCTGCGCGACACGTGTCAGCGCTGTGCGCTAGCGCAGTTGCGCTGCGCTATGCGCTGCGCGACACGTGTTACGCGCTGGGGCATCTGCGCCAAACAAGAATTAAAATTTTAAGAAATCTTTTCTGTTCTTGTTAAAACAAGAAGTTTTTTTTCTGCAAAGCAGAAGCCCTTGGATCAAAGATCCAACGGTGGGGAAAATTCCCCAAATCACTCAGAGAAAGATCTTTTTAACAAATTTAACTAATTTATGGGCACTATAAAAAGGACCCTAGGCCTCAATTCAAAAGGAGAAAAGATTTTTTTTGAAAAAAAGTCAAGAGATTCAAACAGAGAGAACTCTGAGAAAAATTTCAAGAAAAAGGTAAAACCTTCACAAGGGAGAAGAAGTTTCTTCTAATAGATCATTGATCTAAAAACTAGATCAATGATCTTCACATAATAAACTGTGCTTTGCACTTCTTATGAACCACTGGTTCTTCAAAAATAAGGAAACAACAAAAATAAAAAATAGTGCTTTGCACTTCTGTTCTTGAATCTAAAAGATTCTTAGTGCTTTGCACTTCCAAACTGCGCTGTTGCGCTCTTGAGAGAGCGCCACGTGTCAGCTACAGAATAATTTGCGCTATGCGCTCTTAAAATAGAGCTTCGCTCTCTGGAATTGGCGCAACTCACCAGAGCGCGCCACGTGTCAACAGCGCAACAGCGCAGCGCACTAGCGCAGCGCACTGCGCTGTTGCGCTTGCGCTCACCAGAGCATGACACGTGTCCTCACCATAAGCGCTTGCGCTCTTTGACTGGCGCTTGCGCTCTTTGACTGGAGCAAAGCGTCTGAATAATGCAATGCATTTATTTTACTGAAGGGCCAGGCCCAAATCAGAGGGGCCTAGTAGGCCGAATTAAATTACAATACAATGAAAAGGGGCAGAACCCAAACAAAAATTGAAAATGCAATAAACAGGGCAGAGCCCAAGCAAGACTAATGCTCTGCATCATATATAAATGGGCACAGCCCTGATAAAATAAATAATGCTATGCATTATTAAACAGGAGCAGAGCCCCAGTACAGGCCTAACAGACCAAAAACAAATAAAAGGCGTTGAATACTTTGGACTTAGCCCAATCATGGCCGTAAGTCCTCAAATTAAATTGACTGAGCAAAATTGCTCTCTTAAATCAATTTACCTTTGGTTCGAGGGTACATCTCCGAACTCCTCTGACACCCATCGTTGTAATCCTTCAACGACGTCAGAGAGGTGACGGATCCCAATGACCACACATCAATACGGACTGCGGGGTCCTTAAACTCGTGGACCGGAACGTCCTTAAACTAATGTTGGACCGAAACGTCCTTAAATTAATGTTGGACCGAAACGTCCTTAAACTAATGTCGGACCACCACGTCCCTAAACTGGAATATGGACCACCACGTCCCTAAACTGGAATATGGACCGCAACGTCCCTAAACTACCTATGGACCACTACGTCCCTAAACTGGAACAATGGAGCCTCCAAATGCTCTTTTGCCGGATCTAAACGATCCCGTTTAAATTGATCTTAGCCCCCAAACACGGCTAACGTATCCTTAAATATTCAAACGGACTATAAAACTCCAAATCAACCTTGGTTCAAGGGTACATCTCTGAACTCCTCTGACATCTGCCGTTGTAATCCTTCAACGACGTCAGAGAGGTGACGAGTCCCGATGGCCAGATATTAAATGGATTATCACGTTAAGTTGATCTTAGTCTCAAACAGGACTATCGTATCCTTAATGAACGTTTAAGTTGATCTTAGCCGCAACGCGACTAATGCATCCTTAAACTAAAAACACCAAACCCAAATCTAAGTAAATACGGATTTGGACTAATCCACGTCCTACGGGCGACGGCATTACTCAGTCTCCATATACAATCCATGGGAAACCACAAACAAAACAAACACACACGACACGAAGTGAAATTCTGGAGAAGGAGAAAGTTGTTACCGTGATACGGTAGCGTAATTAACTGCAGGGGCTTGCGCCTGCAGGAAAGAGCGTCCCCACAATCAAAAACCCCTCAAGCGAGGGGGAATCTGACGAAGTCTGCTACATCGGCCGCATCCGTCTAAACCTCCGATACACGGTGCCATAAATCAACTTGGCATCTTCGGAGAGGTGGACGGATAAAACCAAATAGCATTTGCCCCGAATCTCAGCGTCAGGACATCGCAGTCTTGTGCGCCGTCTTTCGGAGGGGAACAGATTCTGGAACGCCCGGTGGGACCTCTTCCTCTTTCCACTCCACACTTCGTGTGTCATCTTCGCGAACCAATCGCGGTTTGTTAATGGTTGCCTTCGGATTTCAAATTACTAAGAGTTGGTCTTTTTCCTGGCGCAGAACTCAAGATTCAATGGCCTCTAACTGCACCAACTGCTCGAAGTGCCACTGCAACGGACGCTCCACCTCACCGGGAGGTGTAGCATATGGGCCCCAAGCGGCTTCCTTCCTCACTTTGCCGGTAGATCAGGTGACCCAAGCCACCACTGGTCTGTTCTTTGGGACCATGATCCCACCTACAAGCTTCTTTGCGCCAATACCTGCACCGGAAGTGAACAAGAAGTCAGTCTTCGACCGGCTCACTGCTACGACGATCCCTGTCAACGGGTCGTCCACTACCAAACCGACAGCCTCTGTTTTCACCAGGCTAAATCAGAACTCTAATTTGGCTGTCCCAAGGAAAGCAATAACGGCTGCTCCAGAAGTCGTCAAGGCGACTTCCCCTGTCAAAGAGTCAGTCTTTTCAAGACTGACGATTCCTGCTCCTGCCCCTGCCCGAGGATCTGTCTTCGACAAGTTAAATATCACCCCTCAAAGGACAACCTCAGTCTGTAAGAGGTTAACACCAGCCGCGCCTCATTCAGACAGGGGGCAAAAAGAAGCAACCTCTATCTCCGAGCCAGTCCCAACGGCTCGTCGTGCTCGACGTCGCCACTGGCAACGAGTAAGGAAGGCAGGGGGCAACTCCCCCTCAGGGCTAACTCCACCGGCTCCAGTGGTGGAAGTCAACGCTGCTGTTACAACTAGGAACAGCTTTGAACTGCTGAGGAGGGTACGTAAGAACTCTCCAACCGCTACACTGAAGAGATCTCCTCCACCTGCGGAGAGAGTTCTAGAAACGAGGCAAGAACAGCCCCCTCAATGGCTATCCTCAAGAATTTATAAAGTTTGGCGGAGGGTTCAAGACTCCGTAATTGACACACGTCACTCTCGTCACCAGAAAAAGGCAAAGGTGGAAAAAGACAAGGACCGTCCCATTAAACAGCAGGGGACAACAGCTGCTAGGATGCCCACTTCAATGGTTCCTTCAACCTCAACGGCCCACAAAAGAAGGAGGCCAGAGAAGACTCCCGCGTCAGCGGCAAAGGATAAAAATGGTGAACCTAAACGCCCCAAGTCAGGAGGCATAACAGTTCATACGGTTTACATGGCATCGGGAAAAGAAGACAGCCGTGCATCCACGGGTCATAGACCGCTTACACGGTCAGTGACCAAGGCTCAGGAGCAGCAACAGAAGCTCCAGGAGATGATGAACGCTATGGCCGCACTTACAGGGCCAAAAGAGAACCCTGAAACGTCCTCAGATGAACGCCAGGAGGAAGAAACCGACGCCGAATTCCTTCGCCGGATATTGGAGAAGAAGGACAAAGAGGCTGCTGAACAAGCAGCCAATATACAGCGTTTGGGCCTCCTCTTCCAAGACATGATAGGGATGATGATACAACAAGATCCTCCGGCTGAAGAGCCCCCGATCGTCCTTAGAGACGATAGGGGAGAGACATCAAATCCTCAGCCCGCTCTATCAACGGCTAAAGAGGATACAATCTCTAAAGCTGATTTGGATGAGTACATCGCCCAGCAAATACGGGTTCATCATGCGACCGAAGCAGCCGGCCAGTTCGTAAAAACGGGGCGGCCATATCCAAGCTGGTACGACCAAATCAAGTACCCGCCGGGTTACACAATTCCCAAGTTCCATGTCTACAAGGGGACTGGCAATCCTCACCAGCATGTTGCCCAGTTCAGGGTGCTTTGCGGCAACACCGGCGGTGATGACAAGCTTTTGCTTCGCCAGTTTGTTGGAAGTTTGTCAGATACGGCGTTCGAGTGGTACTCTGAGCTCCCGAACGACTCTATTAAAACCTTCGCGGAGATGGAGCTGCTGTTTACCCAATGTTTTGCAAGTGCCAGTGAGCGTACCCCGATGACGGCACTGATTAACGCCAGGGTAAAACCCGGCGAGACATGGGTTCAGTACGCTATACGATGGCGGAATTTATGGTCGAAGTGCGAGCAACGCATTGAAGAAGCTCCCGCAGTGGGTATGTTTGTGGGAACCCTCGATCCACAAGCAACCATCTCGCAGTTTATGATGTTCTTCAAGCCGACTACCTTCCAGGCTTTGATTGATAAACTAGCGCAGATGGACCAGATGGGCCACAAACCCCCTCTCCCAAAGCCGGACTCCCGAAATGACAAAGGGAAGGGAAAAGCGATCGTTGTCGCTAATGCCCAACAACAGCCGAACAATGCGAAGCCGGTAGTGCGTCAAAGCAATACGCGTCCGTACGTAGACCTTGAGGAGAGACTAGGGCGTCCTTACTCGTTTCCCCGTGATAATACGAGGAGGTTATTCGAACTGGCGTTACGCAACAAACTCATAAACCTGCCAGATCCAAAACGTCCGTTGCAACCAAGTGATGTCAACGAGCCCAACTACTGTCCTTATCATCGAGTACTGGGCCATCCGATCGAAGATTGCTACGTTTTCAAAAATTGGCTTGAAAACCAGTACCGACAGGGCAAATTTGCGTTATCTGACAAATGGAAGGTGAATCCCCCGTAGCCCCACACCTCTAAAGGGACGAATACGCCGGGGGAAACATGCTCCGTCATTGAAGAAGCTCCTTGGGAGGTTGTATTATCAGCTAAAACGAAGAGGATGATAAATGATCTTCAGACATGTCCAGCAATCAAGTGGAAGAACCCATTAGAGCCGCGAATTATTGAAGGAATGCTAAAGCCTCGTCCGACTCAAAAGATCGGTGGAAGTGGCCCAAACACTCATAACCAGCCGTCGAAGTCTTCAAAGAAGAAGAAGAAGTCGAAAAAGCCCGTGAAACCTAACGACAAGCGCACGGACTTGCAAAAACAAATTGACGCTCTGGAGGAATACAATCAGAAGGAACGAACCTCCATTACATTCTAAGAGTTCCTCAGCCATGTCTTTCGAGAGGAAGATGAGGGAGGTAGTTCGTCGGATGAATTCGAGGAATATGTGGCAAGCTGCCATATGATTTCCCATTCGTTCATAAACGATAAGCAGACTCCACGTGCTGAAAAGCTGGGGGCAAATCCTGAACTAAAAATTCCGGAGCCGTCGGATGAAATGATTGACGCGTTCCTCAATGAAGCGTTCTTAAAAAGCAAAGCTGATCGGGAGCGCGAAGCGGTTATATTCGAAAGGGCAAAACGCCAGCGCCTTGACGAAAGAATTGAGATACGCCCGCTGGGGCGAAGTGCACCCACCGCGGATAAAAGCAAATTCAAGATAAGGAAGAGGTTTGCTAAAGCCGTGTCGATGGGTATAAAGCTACCATCCTCTAAGGAAAGCGTTATTGGTGAAATGGAAAACCACCCCTCCTATTGCTTGTATCATCGGAAGGTGTCGCATCCCACTCAGGAGTGCAAAGCTTTCGATAGATGGTGGCAAGGATATGTTGCTCACCGGCAACAGTTTAAGCGGGAAAAGCGCAAAGCTCGCCGAGAGCAGAGCGGGACGATCAAAGTGCTTAACAAAACTACCGGTGGTTGTTGCATGATTGACGCCGGAGGATCACAAGTGCCCACATTCGGGAGCGATTCTGATGAGGAGCTAGAGCTTGGCCCCCTCTTTAAAGAATCCACTTCGGGAAAAGAAGAAGGACCGAAGGTTTGCAAGAATATCCAGCTACGCAATCGGACGCTGCCTGAAAAGAATCTTGGACCTTTAAACAAGAAAGACAAAGGGAAAAAGAAGGTCTCCGAAGACATCGCCTTAGATGACCGAGTTGCGGAAGAGTTAACCGCCAAGAACTCGCCGAAGAGAAATAAGGTAGATTACAACGTCTTGGCGCATCTGAGAAAGCTACCTTCACAACTTAGCGTTCTTGATTCCCTGTTACTATCAAAAGAGGCGAGGGATTCTTTGATTAAGGCGCTACAAGATCCGGACCAGTTCCAAGCCTTCCTGGCCGAAGAAAAGATGAAGGATGAATTGGAAGAGGTGCACACGGCCGACGTTGCTTTTGGCGATGAAGACCTTCTCCTCGGGACGTGCGAACACAACCGTCCCCTTTATGTCTCAGGATACTGCCATGACATAAAGATAGGTAAAATCTTGGTCGATAACGGATCATCTGTTAATCTACTCAATATGCGGGTGTTGAAGGAAATTTGCATGAGTGTCCAACACCTTGCCCGAGACAAGATCACCATCTCCGGGTTCGACTCCCAATCATCAAAAACTCTTGGATCTGTGATATTGACGTTACGCTTTGGGTTGCTCGTCACAGATATCAAATTCCATGTCATAGATGCCAAAACATGCTACAATGCTCTGCTCGGCCGACCATGGTTACACGAGTACAATATCATCCCTTCTACACAGCATCAGTGTATGAAATATTGTAGGGATGGCCTCGAGTACACTGTGGCAGGAGAATTGAATCCATTTTCCGTGAATGAAGTTCGCAAATATGAAGATGTCAAATACTTCTTACCGAATTTCGAGGATACGGAGAGGTGTCACAAGCCGGAGAACAAAACTAACGCCACCATCCTTGTCTTCGGCAGTGATACTGAAGAAGAGGGAGAGATAGTTTATTCGGATCCATCCCAACACAACAGGTCGGGACAGTCCGCTCCCATGTTGATCTTTGGTAGCGACTCAGAAGACGAGGTCCATGCTGTATTCTCTGCTCGACCTTCAATACAAACGTCCGCTGACGAAGAGCAAAGTCTGCAAGTTGCCATGGTGCCGCTTAAACACAATAAAGAACTGGATGCACTTGATACATACAGTGTAGAGGAGTTGCGGACGTTCTACGTCCCTCCCAGGCGAGAAGGAGAAAAAGCAATTCTATTCTACCGCTCTAAAGAAACCAAAGCGGAGAAAGAAATCTGGCACGGTATGGATCCTACGCTTGACAGGCTTCAGCCCATCCGTCTGCCCAGATATTATACAGAAGGCTTGAAGAGACTGCTGAAGCGCCAGGGGATATCCTTCAAACAGACCGCTCGGAAAGCCAAATTCTATTACAGGGTCTGGAACGTCCCCGGAACTCTGCGCAAGTTACCTAATGGGAGGATGGAGACAATCGGGCTCGGATACATTCGCTCCAGGAAACGAGAGCTGCTCCGCGACTGTCACGTCGTGCATAATTTCAATGAAGAAGCGGATGCTCAATGGGAGGACACTAATCCTGAACCAGTAAAAGTTCCTGATAAAAAAATGCCCAGTCCATCATTTGAAGAACAAATGTACAAGCTTATAAGGGAAGCTGGTCAAAAAGTCCGAGATGATCACAATCGTGAAATGACAATCTATGAGAAAGCCAAAATGCAACGCCTCCTTCAACAGGCCGTTAAAAACGAAAATGCTTCCCCCTGTCAACCTGTTATAAAAAGGGCTCGACGCGGAGGCAGAAACAAGTCGAAAGGCCAAAGAGGCGCTCAACAACAACAAAGCAGGGCTAAGAAGCCACGCAAACGGGAGTCAAGCATTATTGATCTATCCCTCATGAAGAAAATGGGCCGAGCGTACTCATTTCCTCAGGACAAGACGAAGAAGATACTTGATCTTGCTCTAAAACATCAAATGCTTACATTGCCGGAATCTAAACACCCCGAACAAGCGGGCGAAGTCAGACACCCGGACTACTGCTCTTACCATCAAGTAATAAGTCATTGTTCAGTTGATAAAACTGCACATTTGTATTACATTTTTCCTACCATTTTCATATTAAAAAAGGACTTTATTATAATATATTATACATATGAGGGTTTATGTGTAAAAACACCATTTTCCATGTGTTAATATATTTTAATTAGTATTTGGTAGAAAAATGTATGCAAATAAATTCATTGACCAAATCCTAGTAGAACTAAGTCTACTAAATATTATTTGAGATTTTTATGCAGAATTTTCCAAGTGGTTATGCAGAATTTATCAAACAAATCAAGTTGTTGAAGAAAACTTGCCAAATTAAGAAGCAAAACTTGGAGACCAAGTCTGGAAGCAACCGAGAGAAGATTTCTGAATTCTGAAGGTGCCTAGGATTGCCACATGTCACAAGATGCAAGTCCAAGAAAACTCATAAAGAGGTCTCACCCTTTGAGCACGGATCCGCAGCCAAACCCCCCTTGGGCCGCGGATCCGCCGCACTTCTATGGAATTGGGAGCAAATATTTTTTGGCATAAATCTCTGCTGAATTTTACCAAGTTTCCAACTAAAAGATTCTGGCTTTGAACTATAAAAGAGCACCGAGAGCCTCTTGGAAAAGTTATCAAGCCGAAGAGATCACGAAGCTCCCGACACTCACGCATCCAGGCTGATCATCAACTGTTCGACTACCTCCTTAGGAAAGATCGAGAACCAACTAGTTTGTAATCATTTTCTACGGATTAAAATGTAGTTTGTTCAAGTTGATTAATAAAGGTCGTTATTTTATTTAATTCTTTTTGCATTTTACATTATGTTTTCCCTCTCTTTCTTTTCATCTTCTTTTCCCAACATGCGCGAGTAATTCTCCGCTTGTTAGGGTTCGTAGGATTAGGGTAGGCTAATGGATGATGAAAATAACTAAACCCTTTTTAAGTCCTATAATGTTTATGAACTTTATCAAAAGAATCATTAATATCCTAATCGGGCGCGCTAGCAATTCTTTACTAGTTCCGACCGCGATTAGAGATTAGATTAATGATTATTTTGGTAAAGGCTAGATATGAACGGAGTTCCGTGTCGAGATAAGGGTTAAGAGTGGGATTCCTTTTCCTTCCAGAAACCCTAATCTACACGCATCACCGTCGTTCTAGTTCTAAATCTATTAATGGATAAAAAGGGTAACTTTTAATTAATCGTCCATAACTACTAAATCCTAACGAACCCTACAAGCCCTCTTATTATATTATCTACATCTTTAAAATAATCTAGATCTATATTTTACATTCTTGTTTAACATAGATCTAGAAACCATTCTATAAAATTCTTTATCCCTCCTCTCTTTCTCAACACATCTAAAGTAAAAGTAAAAGGTTCCACATTTCCCAGAGGACGACCCGTACTCATCTCGGCTAGCTACGCGCGACACCGTTATTGATTGCGGTTATTCTACAAACAAACACTTTTCGAACCAATCAAATGGCGCCGTTGCCGGGGATCCGTACGTAATTTTTTATTTTTACTATTTGTGTTGAATTCTTAGACGATTCATATCATTATTTAAACAAAACTGCAAATTGCATATTTAACGATTTGTGTGTGAATTTTGCGAGGGAATCTGGAGTCACGGACTTGAGGAAACGGGAGATCTAGGGTTTCACACTTCTCTGGTAAGATTCTCAACTCCTTCTCTTTCCTCTCAAATCCAATAAAATCTATTTTCTGCAGGATTCTTTCCAAAATAGCGCCGTTCAAAAATCTTTTTGCAAAAGTTTTATGATTTGTTTTGTTTTGCATATTTTAATACGGACTTTAAGGGGCAAAGACCAAATCAAGATTAGGTGGGGATTTCATCACCCTTCCTAAGCCCCACAAATCACAAACTGAGCATATAGATCAACCCTTCATTAATTTAAAAAATATCTAGACCAGACTCTAAGAACTGTCGCGCTCAATAAGGACAGAGGAAGGTCGTGGGTAATCTATCGTTTATCCGCATTATTTTTGTAGTGCCTAGGAATGTGTGTCAAAAGCTAGTGGTTTTTAATTAGGACCACGACGTGGTTCCTTCCCACTTACCTGGCACTTACCTGGCTACAAGGGTAGTACGGAGGCGGTAGAGGATTGATCCTACGGCTTGTCTTTTGGAAGTCTAGGAGCGGTCTAGAGACTGGACCTAGGTGACCTTAGTTCTAGGGTTGCTTGTGCATCTTAGGGTGATTTGTCTTGAGTCCACTTTTTCAAAAGCAAACCAATTATTTTCTCCCCCTTTTACCCCTTCCCCCTTCTTCTATTCTTATAATGGGTAACCTAAATAGAAGAACACTTGCCGAGCTTTGCTGTCCACAACCAGATATCTCTTGTTTTTGAAATCCCTTCGGTATACCGTCCGGCTCTTCCATGTCCTTAAGAGATCATATAGAACAAGCAGGAAGAAACAGTTGGCCACCTCAGTCTAGGTCTTATCAACCGTATCCTAATCCTACACCTGTTTCAGTTGATACCCAGAGTGAGGAAGCCCCTAGACAAATGTCCATTGCTGAGCACATAGCTAGGTCTAGAGGCCAAAGTTTCAACACGGGCCAATATCAACCATCACCACCACTGTCCGGAGAAGAGTTTGATATGCAGTTTGTATATAGCCAACCAACCAACCCATATCAATATTCTTCTTATCATAATATTGATCCTACTCCTACCTAAGTTCCGCAACCATTCTGTTCCTATCCATCCAATCCGACTTTTCCACCTACTCTAGACAGTTCTTCTAATCAGTCATTTGGGAGTTTTAATTATCCACAGGAATTTCAATCTTATACTGAAACCCCTTATCAACCCAAGACTAGTCTGGAGCAGACATTAGAAAAATTTATGGAACCGACGAATCAAATTATGAAGGATTTGGGTAGTAAGACAGAACTGTACACCCTTCCTAATCAAACCTCCCCATTCCAAACTGAAATCCACAACTCCAGTTTCATAGATTCATCAAGTACAATGTCTGATAAGTTGTTTGACTTTGTAGTGTTTGATTTACCCAACTATGAAGGGTCCATTTCAAGTGAAACCATACCCAACCCTTGTGATCTCTACACCTCCACTCTTGAACCAAAACTGATTGAAAGCCATACTTTTGATGAGGTGTTTGAGAATTTTAACCTTCACTTGAATGAGGTGATTGACATTGGGGATACATTAATTGATGAACCCGAAATTTTGGATGATTTTGTCCCACCAATTCATCAAATCCTTTCACTTCCTTGTGGTCATCATCTTAAGCCTTTAATTCTTCCCGAACCCCAAATATGTCTTGAAGTTGATGATAATAGTATACCCGAAGATCAGACCGAAATACAGCCTCCATCTTCCACATCTGGTTCAGCAACACTCGACACACCAATTTGTTTACCCATTTCACCTTCTACTTTCTCCGGTTCTTCTTCTGTTTCTATAATTTCTGTGAGTTTTGATGAATCACAATCCGTTAATTCAAGTTCAACAATACCAGAAATTCAACTTGATTTGGATATTTCTGAAAATGGGGTAGATGGGTTTTTCGAGTCCTCTACCTCAATGATTTTTGATGAATCAAGTAGGATAAATTCTGGCACAAAACTCTTTGACAGCAAAATATTCAATTACACCATTGATAAAAGTTTTGAAGAACTTTTTGCTGACGAACTTGAATTTTTAAAATATACGGATTTTGTGATTGATCAATCTTCACCTATAGAGGTTGAACCGTCACCATTCCTTCTTCCTAATCATTCACATTCATCCTCATTCTTTCTTTTCTCTAATTTCAAACCCTTTCCAGACCACCTCTTATCCCTTCCCCACTTTTTCTTCACTCGATACAACACATTCTTCCACCAACCTATACGCTATACTGATAAAATCTTTGAATGGTTGGTGTTAACTTTTGGTTTTTGTAATGTCTTACTTTGACCAAATGACTCACCCCCTCTTAAAATGCTCCGTATTGTCTAACTCATGTTTGAGAGGGGGTATATTTTTGGCTCTTGAACATAACTTTTGTCCTCAAATTTGTGAGCCAAAAATAAGTTTGGGGGAGGATTTGTGCTTACAGGTTTTTATGATCAAATGACTTCTTGCCCCCATTAATAATGACCTCCCAAGCTTACAGGTTTTTGTGATCCAGCAGATAGCAACAGTGAGGACACTGTTGAAAACAAGTTTGGGGGAGGTTTGTGCTTATTTACACATCAGTTTGCATCATATTTTACATAAGCACAACATTTTCAAAAAAAAAAATTAAAATTGTTTTTTTATAACAAAAGAGTAGAAAGTGAAAAATTACATCCAAAAGATAGGAATAGTTTAAGAAAACCAAGAAAATTAGAAGTTTTCTTAAACGAACTAGTAATAAGTAGTTATGAGCTGTTGTCCCAAGGGTTAGTAAAATGAAGGAAGTCACTAATCTGAGGATAAAAATAAGTCTGAAAAATAATTTCTATTCTGGAAGCCAAACATTTGAATATTGATACCCTACTATATGCACTTACACACGTCTTGAAACTCGGGATAGTAGAAGATACCTTGAAATGCTCTTGTCTAAAAGCCAAAGTATGAAGGAAATGAAAAAAAAATGAAGGAAATAAAAAATGGTGAAAAGAAAAAAATGAACACTGGTTTTGTTATCGCCAAGGCAGCAATAAAAAAATATAGCGAGGGTGCCTCTTCACCTAGTGCCCTAAGGCCAACTGGTCTGGGAGTCACTGCTAAGCCTTAGGTGGTGCAAGACGAGGAAAATATTATCACTTAATCAGCAAGCACATGAGTAATCGGTCTGTTAGTACCTCAAGAAGTATTAACGGTCGCATGAAAATGTGTGAGCAAATCTTAATATTCATCAAAATAAAAAGTACTAAGGTAGATGGACAAGAGTATGATAGCTTGAATTGAATTCTCCGAGTGTAGGGATGTCCATTTCACACACGTGGGGTTATATGATCAATGTATGGAAAAAATGTAGGAATGAAGAATAAAGACGATATTTTATTGAGGGATGATGTGATTTCTAACATTTTTTCATGACTATTAAGATAGGGCTCATGACAACTGAAAAGCTAGTATAGTTGGAAACTCTTCTTTTCAAGGCCTCTCTTTTATGGTTCTTATCTTTATATGTAAATTTCACCATCTTTCTTTTGTTATTGGATTTTGTGGGTGTAATCCGCTGAAAACCCTCAGGAGACAACACTCCTCCTACTAGGGACACCTAGAGGTTTAACGGCGTGTTGCACGTGCTCAGTGCAATCGTGTCTGCCTATGAAAGTGTGCTTAGTTTTCTCCTTTTTCTCCTCTTGAATAAACTAGTTTGCTCGGGACGATCAAAGATAAGTTTGGGGGTATTTGTTCAGTTGATAAAACTGCACATCTGTATTACATTTTTCCTACCATTTTCATATTAAAAAAGGACTTTATTATAATATATTATACATATGAGGGTTTATGTGTAAAAACACCATTTTCCATGTGTTAATATATTTTAATTAGTATTTGGTAGAAAAATGTATGCAAATAAATTCAGTGACCAAATCCTAGTAGAACTAAGTCTAGTAAATATTATTTGAGATTTTTGTGCAGAATTTTCCAAGTTGTTATGCGGAATTTATCAAACAAATCAAGTTGTTGAAGAAAACTTGCCAAATTAAGAAGCAAAACTCGGAGACCAAGTCTGGAAGCAACCGAGAGAAGATTTCTGAATTCTGAAGGTGCCTAGGATTGCCACATGTCACAAGATGCAAGTCCAAGAAAACTCATAAAGAGATCTCACCCTTTGAGCGCGGATCCGCGGCCAAACCCCCCTTGGACCGCGGATCCGCCGCATTTCTATGGAATTGGGAGCAAATATTTTTTGGCATAAATCTCTGCTGAATTTTACCAAGTTTCCAACTAAAAGATTCTGGCTTTGAACTATAAAAGAGCACCGAGAGCCTCTTGGAAAAGTTATCAAGCCGAAGAGATCACGAAGCTCCCGACGCTCACGCATCCAGGCTGATCATCAACTGTTCGACTACCTCCTTAGGAAAGATCGAGAAGCAACTAGTTTGTAATCATTTTCTACGGATTAAGATGTAGTTTGTTCAAGTTGATTAATAAAGGTCGTTATTTTATTTAATTCTTTTTGCATTTTACATTATGTTTTCCCTCTCTTTCTTTTCATCTTCTTTTCCCAACATGCGCGAGTAATTCTCCGCTTGTTAGGGTTCGTAGGATTAGGGTAGGCTAATGGATGATGAAAATAACTAAACCCTTTTTAAGTCCTATAAAGTTTATGAACTTTATCAAAAGAATCATTAATATCCTAATCGGGCGCGCTAGCAATTCTTTACTAGTTCCGACCGCGATTAGAGATTAGATTAATGATTATTTTGGTAAAGGCTAGATATGAACGGAGTTCCGTGTCGAGATAAGGGTTAAGAGTGGGATTCCTTTTCCTTCCAGAAACCCTAATCTACACGCATCACCGTCGTTCTAGTTCTAAATCTATTAATGGATAAAAAGGGTAACTTTTAATTAATCGTCCATAACTACTAAATCCTAACGAACCCTACAAGCCCTCTTATTATATTATCTACATCTTTAAAATAATCTAGATCTATATTTTACATTCTTGTTTAATATAGATCTAGAAACCATTCTATAAAATTCTTTATCCCTCCTCTCTTTCTCAACACATCTAAAGTAAAAGTAAAAGATTCCACATTTCCCAGAGGACGACCCGTACTCATCTCGGCTAGCTACGCGTGACACCGTTATTGATTGCGGTTATTCTACAAACAAACACTTTTCGAACCAATCTGTCATCCTCTTGAAGATTGCTTCACCTTCAAGAATTGGGTCGAAGATCAGTATCAGCTTGGCAAATTCACTCTGTCCGACAACTGGAGGGTAGCACCGCCACAGAAGCACGAGCCCAAGGCCACGAAAGAAGAACCGGTACCACATTGGGATTGGAAGCGAATTCGCACCTGTCACATGATTACAATATTAAAAGAAGAGGTCGAAGACATGGGTGACCTTCCCTGGTGCTTCGAAAACAGCAACGACGAGGTAATCTCAGAATTCCCACCAGCGCCGAAAGAGCTGGAAGATGGAATACATACCACCGCAGATAACCTCAAGAAAATCGAGTTGGGGACGGCAAACGATCCACGACCGACGTTCATCAGCGAGTTACTATCTGAAGAAAGGGTAGCTGCGTTAAAGGATGTGCTTCTGCAGCATAGAGATTGCTTCGTGTGGAACTATTCCGAAATGCTGGGACTAGATCCAGAAATTGCTGTACACAAATTGGCGATATCCCCGGACATCAAGCCAGTCAAACAGGCGCCGAGGAGAATGCGGCTCGAGCTCGAGATGAGCATCAACGCTGAGGTCAAAAAGTTAATCGACTCTGGCTTTATTCAGGAGGTTCAATATCCTGAATGGATCGCTAACATCGTCTCGGTGATGAAGAAAAATGGGACGGTGCGTATATATGTGGACTTCCGGGATCTCAACAAAGCCTGCCCGAAGGATGATTTCCCGGTGCCAGTCACCGAACTGATGATAGACAACACGTTCACTCATGAGGTTTTCTCCTTTATGGAAGGCTCGTCAGGGTATAATCAGATAAAGATGCATTCCGAAGACCAGAAGCACACCGCCTTCAGAACCCCTTTGGGTATATTCTGCTACAAGGTAATGCCCTTCGGTTTAAAGAACGCCGGCGCCACCTATCAGAGGGCCATGACGAAGATCTTCGATGACCTCATACACGAAATCGTCGAATGTTATATCGACGATCTCGTGGTTAAAAGCAAATCATACGAGGAGCATCTCGAGCATCTGAAGACCGTATTTCAGCGCCTTTGACAATACAACTTGAAGATGAACCCGCTCAAGTGTGCATTCGGAGTTTCCTCAGGCAAATTTTTAGGATTCATCGTCCGACACAGGGGTATCGAAATAGATCCATCCAAGATCAAAGCGATCATGGAAATGCCTCCGCCGAGAACTCTCAAACAGTTGCGATCTCTCCAAGGAAAGCTCGCATATATTCGGCGATTTATAGCCAACCTCTCTGGCAAGTGCCGTCTTTACAGCCACCTGATGAAGAAGGGAACCCCATTT
The DNA here is from genome assembly GCA_030015575.1 of Agapanthus africanus. Classification (NCBI taxonomy): domain Eukaryota; kingdom Viridiplantae; phylum Streptophyta; class Magnoliopsida; order Asparagales; family Amaryllidaceae; genus Agapanthus; species Agapanthus africanus. Next base: position 50,797,458 of record CM057340.1, read on the forward strand.
GTCTGGGATCACAAATGCCAAGGCGCGCTGGACGAAATTAAACAGTACCTGCAAAAGCCGCCAGTGTTGGCTGCTCCGGTTAAGGGAAAACCTCTCATTCTTTATACAACCGCCCTCAAAGGTTCCTTAGGCGCATTATGGGCACAAGAGAACGATCAAAGAAAAGAAATAGCACTCTACTACTTAAGTCGAGTTCTACTGGGGGCAGAAAGCTACTACTCCCCCATTGAGAAATACTGCCTGGCGTTGATCTTTGCGATAACAAAGCTCAGGCACTATGCGTTGGCGCATGAAGTTCGTCTTATTTCAAAGGTGGACCCCCTTAAATACTTAATGTCAAAGGCCATACTGACGGGATGACTCGCTAAATGGACCTTGTTCTTGATGGAGTTCTCGATAATATATCAGCCTCTCAAGGCAGTGAAAGGCCAGGCCATCGCCGATTTCCTCGCTGAGCATCCGATACCCGCCGATTCTCCTCTGAATTGCGATCTTCCAGATGAACATGCGTTTGATGCAATCGACGGTGATAATACCCGATGGGAGCTTTATTTCGACGGAGCATCTTCCATGAAAAAGCGCAAACAAAGTACCCCTATAATCAAATCGAGGGTAGGCCTCATCTTCGTGACTCCACAAGGAGGGATAATGCGTTTTGCTTTCTCCTTAACAGCGCCAAGGACAAACAATGAAGCCGAATACGAAGCTCTGATAGCGGGCCTTGAGATCGCCATTGACATGGGAATTGAAAACCTCCTCATATACGGATATTCTCAACTGGTCGTTAGTCAAGTAAACGGCGACTACCAAACGTGCAAACCAGAATTGGTGAAGTATGGTGAAAAGGTGCAACAGCTGTTGACCCAAATCCCCTCCTACACTTTGGAAAACATACCGCGCGCGGAAAACAGCAAAGCAGACGCATTGGCCAAACTTGCTAAAGAACTGGCTGACGAGAACCTCGATGACGTTAGAATCGTGGTGCAAAGCCGTCGGGTGCTTGCCCCAACAGAAATATCTCCGGAATCATCCGAAGAAAAAGGAGCGAACAAGGAGACAACCCTGCAAGTAAAAGATTGGGAAAATACCGAGGATTGGAGGGAAGTTTTCATAGATTACTTCAAGTCCAACCGATTGCCTGAAGAAGCGTCCATAAGACATCAGCTCATGAAGCGGGCTCTATCTTTCGCCTTCGTCAACGATACTCTGTACAAGAGATCGTTTGATTCTCTGTGGCTGAGATGCTTAGGACCTGACGAAGCGAAAAGAGTCGTCCAGGAAGTTCACAACAGACTCTGCGGTTCTCACCAAGTGGGCCCAAAGATGAAGTTGAAGATTAAACGGATGGGCTACTATTGGCCCACAATGATCCAGGACTGCCTCGAATATGCGAAGCAATGCCATTCATGCCAAATTCATGGGGATTTCATCCATCAGCATCCGAATCCACTACATCCAACAGTGGCTAGCTGGCCGTTCGAAATGTGGGGAACTGACATAGTCGGCCCTATCGAACCAGTATCGTCTAGGGGACATCGTTTCATCCTGGCGACGACTGACTACTTCTCTAAATGGGCAGAAGCGGTACCGCTGAGGGAAGTAAAAACGGAGAATATTCTCCATTTCTTCAAGACGCATGTCATATATCGGTTTGGAACGCCAAGACGGATCATCTCCGATAACGGGCCAGCCTACAGAAGCCACAAGATCAGTCGCTTCGCGCAGCAACACAATATTGATTGGAGATATTCCTCAGTTTATAATCCGCGAGCTAACGGTCCAGCTGAAGCCTTCAACAAGACCTTGACGAAGATCATAAAGAAAACGGTGTCACGAAATAAGAAAGACTGGCACGAAAGACTGCAAGAAGCTCTCTGGGCGTATCGAACCACGTTTAAAACGGCCACGAACGCAACGCCATATGCGTTGGTATTCGGTACAGAAGCAGTACTCCCCCTCGAGATAGAGTTACCCTCTCTACGAGTGGCAGTCCACTACGAGCTAACGGACGAAGAAAATGCTCACCTTCGGCTTGAGGAGCTTGACGCCCTTGATGAAACCCGGCTCATAGCGCAACAAAATCTGGAGGCCTATAAAGCAAAGATGACGCGCTCATATGAAAGACTGACCCGACCGAGGACATTTCGCCAAGGAGAACTCGTGCTAGTGGTCAAAAGGCCTATGATCCCCAATCGCGCCAAGCGGGGAAAATTCGAGCCAAACTATGAAGGCCCGTACATCATAGATAAGGTCTACCAGGGCGGGGCCTATCTACTCATAGATATGCACGGTGAAAGGACTTTCAGGCCGATAAACGGTCGCTTCCTAAAGAAATACTACGCTTAATGAACCATAGCCTAGGTCAATGATAGATGACGACGACTGCGTCCGCTCGCTATCTTCCTAAGCTCAAGCTTTATAAGCAGTAGCCAGCCGATTCCTGGAGGACCGAAACGTCCTTAAACTAATGACGGACCAAAATGTCCTTAAACTAATAGCAGACCGAAACGTCTTTAAACTACTACCGCATCATCTTTAGGCTGACGAGATAAAAAAAACATATAAAAATGAAAAGAATAAAAAAACGGTATGTCCATAAGCAAAAAGGGCACGGATGAAAACCCGAAAGGGCTCCGTGAGTAAAAACAGCAGGGCTACCGGCGAGTGTTCGTGAAAACCCGAAAGGGCGCGACCTCGTAAAAAAAAGAGAGAGAGAAAAAATATATAAAAATAAAAAGAATAAAAAAAGGTATGTCCATAAGCAAAATGGGCGCGGATGAAAACCCGAAAGGGCTTCGTGAGTAAAAACAGCAGGGCTACCGGCGAGTGTTTGTGAAAACCGGAAAGGGCGCAACCTCGTTAAAGGACACTTATAGGGTCCTCTCGACCTTATAAGGAGAAACCACCCACGTGAGATCCTTACGACTCACAAGGGAGCATCACACTTAGGGATCCCCACGATTCCTAAGGAGAAAATACACTTGCGAGATCCTCACGACTCGTAAGGAGAACTCTCTTATGGGACCCTCACGGCTCATAAGAGTTGAAAGTCTTAAGTTACAGAGACCTAAACCTGTGCTTAAGCAACCCCCACAACTTCCGATATTGCCCTACTAGTGGCTCAATACTGACCCTTGTATACAATCCACGGGCGCGAATAAACATTTCCCTAACCAAGTCTCATCCGTGACTGGGGATATGTTCGCATGGTAAACAACCCTTGTAAATCCTCTCGATTTATGAGGAGAAAACCCTCCTGTAGGATCCTTACGACTTACAGAGGAAACGAACACTTAGGAATTCTCACGAGTCCTAAGGAGAAAATACACCTACAAGATCCTCACGACTTGTAAGGAGAAATAACTTCGTGAAACCCTTACGGCTCATGAAGTCAAAAGCCTTAGCCGACAGGACCCTAACCCTGGTCGCTAAGCCACCTTTGTTCGACATCGACAGAGGCAGATGATGATTCGCTCCTGGTAATATCCCGGTTGTAGCGGTGCTGATGCCGAAATTGGTGTCCAATTTTAGGTTTACGGCGAAAAGCCGATAGGCCGCACATGCATACGAAATAGCCGAAATGATTGGGCAACTCGCAATAAAAAGCAGCGAATAAAAATAAAATAAATAGCCGAAATGATTGGGCACCGCAAAAAATAGCCGAAATGATTGGGCAATCGCGACCTTCGCGATATAAAAGCTGAAATGATAGAGCATCACGGAAATAAAACAAGAAAAAAGGAAGATGATAAAACTTTGGCCCTACAGTTAAGATCACATCGATCCCTGTATACAATCCAAGGGCGTAAACAAAGAGGGAACCATACTTTCTCAACAGGCTCCGCCAGAAGACGAAGCCAAATCTCGACGGTTCAGTCCAACTCCGAAAAAACCAGTGTCTTCAGCAAATTCCTTGACTCACGGATACAAACACTCCTTGACGAGAGCCTCCTGATTCGCGTCGACTCGCAGAGCCACCAGTGCCTCCGTAGTAAATTCTTGACTCGTTTCAAACCCCAAGGAAATAAATAATCCTTGGCGCTTGGGAAACAAATAATCCCTAGCAAATTCCTCGACTCACGGATACAAACACTCCTTGACGAGAGCCTCCTGATCCACGTCGACTCGCAGAACCACCAGTGCCTCCGTGGGAAATTCTCGACTCGTTTCAAACCCCAAGGAAACAAATAATTCTTGGCGCTTGGGAAACAAATAATCCCTAGCAAACTCCTCGACTCACGGATACAAACACTCCTTGACGAGAGCCTCCTGATCCGCGTCGACTCGCAGAGCCACCAGCGCCTCCGTGGGAAATTCTCGACTCGTTTCAATCCCCAAGGAAACAAATAATCCTTGGCGCTTGGGAAACAAATAATCCCTAGCAAATTCCTCGACTCACAGATACAAACACTCCTTGACGAGAGCCACCTGATCCGCGTCGACTCGCAGAGCCACCAGCGCCTCCGTGGGAAATCCTCGACTCATTTCAAACCCCAAGGAAACAAATAATCCTTGGCGCTTGGGAAACAAATAATCCCTAGCAAACTCCTCGACTCACGGATACAAACACTCCGTGACGAGAGCCTCCTGATCCACGTCAACTCGCAGAGCCATCAATGTCTCCGCGGGAGAATTCCCGATTCGTCTCAACTCGCAAGATGAAGCCTCAGGCAGCAGGGACTAAAAAACTTGCTTTCTGAACAATGGGACCCTGCAAGTCAATCCAAAATGGTCTCTTGCATACTATTCACGGGTCTCACTCTCCAAAGTCGAGTTTCGACAAGGAGGGAAACAACCGCTTACGGGTCCTTTCGACTCATAAGAGGGAAAAATACTCTTGTAGGATCTTTACGACTTATAAGAGAAAACCACACTTAGGGATCCTCACGATTCCTAAGGAGAAAAACCCACCTACGAGATCCTCTCGATCCGTAGGGAGAAAAGTCTCTATGAGACCCTCACGGCTCATAGAGTTGAAAAGTCTTAGACGGCAGATTTGAACCTGCGGCCTAAACCATGGCTATCTCTTGGAAAAATTAAGTTATCGGCCAATTAGGTTCATCGAAAACATCATGATACAAAGGGAGAAAGCAAAGAGATAGTACAAGACAATGCAAAAAGAAAACGTGTATCTTTATTCATTGATTTCAATCAAATACAAGATGAATCGTACAAAAGAATAAAGAATGGATACATATTATTTAAAAAGGAAAATTTTGCAAATACATTGATACAAAGACAGCTATTGGGAAGGAAGCGTCTTAAGTAGCTTTATCAATTGTTCGCACACTTCCTTCCATGCCTTTTCCTGATTGGCCACCACTGCCAACTCCGTCTCTATTTAAGCCATTTGCTGTGCGACAGATACAAGCTGATCCCTGACGGCCTGATGAGCAGCTTCACGGCCTGGAGTGTCATGCTCGGCGACATCAAGTGCCCGCTTCAGTCTCAGCCCATTTGATATGCGCTCCAGAAGGCCCTCGAAGACGGCCTTTACCTCAGCGGCGTTTGCCTCAACTTCAGCACGCAGGCGAGCAGTTTCACTTGAAGATTCTTGGCACTCCTTTAGCCTCAAAGCTACTTCTTGTTCCAAATGACGGAAATGAGAAGTGCTTTGCTCGAACCATGCTCCCCGTTGAGTGCTCACGGCCAAAGTCTCAGGGGATAGGCGCATCGACTCCAGCTGATGAAGACGAGCCTCAATCTCCCGACAATAGCTAACCCAAGAGGTGACAATGCCCTCGTCATGGAAGGTGGCGAATATCAACAACATCGTGTTAACCGTCATAGGGAAGTCCTCAGCAGATGTAGGAGCCTTGACGTCGAGTTCCTCGATGTAGTCGCTCAACATGCGCAGACTATTCGTCGCACCTTTCAAGGACGGACGTCTCTGGGAAGGGCCGCCCGGTATTGTAATGCGAGACTCGAAAGGCACCGAGACTGGAACGATAGCTGAAAAGGACAAAATGTGATTAGATGATGATTCAATAGATGCGGAGAAATTCATTGATAAGATAATTTACTATACCGGTTGAAGCAGGTGGCAAGGCCGGAAGGGCCGTGGCGCAACCGATCTTTCTTCTCCCCCTTCGATTTGTAACACTGCGATCAGGACAAGAGAGAGTTAGAAATAATTCTACCACTATAAAAAAAAAGAAAGATATCAATCGGGAACTATACTCACCAGCACCGCCAGAGGGAGAAGCGAGTTCAGATGGGAAGGAGAAGTGTGGGAGCAACACCTGATAAAGATGGTCAAAAAGTACTCCTGAAAAGACACAACAACACGACTTCAGTACGTAAACTATACATCTGAAAGATAAGACTAATAAGTTGCGAACCCATACCTTCCAACATCTTAGATGGTATAAGAGAGGGTTAAGAGGTGACTACCGCCAAGGCAGTCATTGAAGGTGCTCCCTCAAGCAGTGGGGCATCGGCGCTGGCTGCACCTGCGTTACAAGAAAGGTGAACTTGTCAGAAAGGATTGTAAAGTAAAGAAAAAACAGCAACTTGGGGTTTACCTGAGGAGCTCCCGACTGAAACGGAGACGACTCCCTCCTCTATCAACATGAGGCCACCGCCCGTGGCCTCATCACCCGACTCGATGGGAACCGTCGTCGTGCTCGCGCGGCCAGGAGACGGCGGAAGATCGTAGACGGGGAGGGCAATGATCGGAGCATTACCAGACTCTTGGGAGAGAGCGGCTGACTCCTTCTCGAGAGTCGTGTTCATCTCACCCGCTACTTCTTCGGGCTCCGCGATCTCCATTGGCTCATCCGCCGTCACCACGACGTCGCAGGCCTCGAGCGCCTCATCCGCCACCACCATGGGCTCAGTTATAATGATCATATCATCTGCCACCACTTCAGGTTCGGCATCAATGACCTTCTCGGCTGCAGGCCCCTCGACCTCCACCTCAGGCTCCAAAGCCACAACGACGTTGCCCACCGTCGGCTAGAGTTCGGCGGGTACCGCCTCCTCTGTTTCTTTGGGATCAACGGTTTCCGCCTCCCCCTCGATCGGACTTGGCCCTGCAAGATAAGAAATATAAGGACCAATGGCATTAAAATCCTTATAACAAAAACTCTGAGAGAAATATTACCTGAAGCAGATTTACCGTTTGCGCTCCGAACTGCGCGCGCCACCTCTCTGCGAGCAGTGGATAGGGTGACAGGGGGCTCTTCAGATGGAGTGTCAGCGCGAGGGACGGTGCTGAGGCCCGCTCCCGCAGCCAAGGCAGCCCGGCGCGCCTTCGCCTCATGCCTTTGCCACTTTCTTTCCTCCCGAGCTGTCATAATGGACCTCTGTGATGCCTCTTTCACCGCGGCATCGTCATCCATAAACAAAGAAACCTCCAGTGCCTTTAAGGCGTCTCTCATCGGCTCCTCAAGACGGACTTCTTGCGGTAACCCTGAAGAAGCAGGAACGTCGGCAGCCGGTAGGACATCTGCGTCACTTGGCGGGAGCGGCATTGAGGTCCCTGTGATTAGAATGGAAAGGTTAGATCGACCATAACACAAGGGAAATGAAAGCTTAATGAATCGAAACTTACTGAGGCCCATAGATGCTCTGAGACGTTCCTCCTCCTGGAAAGTCTTCAGTGAAGCGGCAATGGCTTCTTCATCAGTGATGCCTGTTGGTAGAAAAGAAAGAAAATCGTTAGTCAAAAGCAATGAAGAGGATATGTTGCAATAAAGAAAAGGCGACTAATAGTTACCTGATTGCGCTAGTTTAGCCAGCCACGCGTCACGCCTCGCCAACCATGCTGAAGCTTCGAGAGCAGCCTCCAAGTTTGTATCGTCCGGCGGCGGCATCACTAGTCCTTCGTTAGTCCCGTATTCGATCAGGCCCTCGACATAGGGGGCATGGGGTTCCTGACCGAACACGACGTCCGCAGCGAAGAGCGACTTCTTTTTCTTTTGCCCTCCGACCCTAGGCTCACATGGGATCGACTTCCGCTTAGCAGCACTTTGGGACGACGGGTCCCGATGTCTGCACCTACACCGGACTCCGGCGAAGCCACGACCACTGTCTCCACTGGAGCACGGGGCGCTGGGGCTGCTTCTGTAATATCGGGAAGCAGAAATCTGTGTGGAGGACTTTGCGCACGCGATGGTCTGCCCCCGGCATCTTTTAGAGGAGGAACCACCGGGGTCCTTGGCATTAAGGGAGCATTACGGTCGGTGCCGGGAGGTGCTTCTTTACGGTCGGTCAACACTCGCCTCTCCTCCTTTATAACGGCCCCCGTCGCATGATTGTACCACTCTTTATATACATTAAGGAGTCGTGGAGCGCAGGCCGGCGTGCTGATAAAAAAACGAGAACCCGTGTTCAGACGCATGAAGTGATGTAACGCGTTCTCCATCCCTTCTTCATTGTCAGCAGGTTCCAGTAAGAAAGCTTCCAAGGGTACCCCTTGATCGTAGCCCAGTTGTTGGGCAAAACGATGCGGGTTATATCTCATGAAGATTGCCGCACCGCCCTTCCTGAAGACTAAGAAGCCCGGTCTAATAGAATACAAGTGGAGGGTCTCCCGGGCCGTCAACACTGAAGCTCCATCCTTAAAGGAGTCCTGTAATGGTCGCACTGCAGTTGTGGATGCTTTTCCAATGGTTAATACCTTGTCAATGAAGGGCATCCCGACTCCAACGGTGTGAGGGCGAAGCAGTAAACCCCTGGCGTTCCGTGGCGAGGGGGTCATGATTGATGAGCCAATCTGCTGTATAATACGAGGAAAATCGCACTTGTCAAAGAATGAAGGCCTTTTATGCATGCCGAAGACAACCGCCGTGTATAGCTCGACCCACGATGCGAAGTAGTGCATCGGGAAGACCACGTGCAGTACCCTGGGCTCATTGGCATCCGCTGCTCGGCTGAGGCCATGATATAGGTGCGCCAAGCCAGCGATCCCCACAGCCACCTTTACCCCGATGACCATTCGGTGGGCTGGGTAAAAGACAGAAGGCCGGATGCGATGAGAGTGCATTGGGATCGCGAACCAACTCAGCCACAGTCCGAGAAATCCTTAGAAAAAGGCCTCCTCATCCATTCCAGGGGCCGCAATTTCTGCAAAAGACATGGTTGGGGAGTTAGGAAGAAAAAAGTCCTTTTGGTCTATGTCTTTCGCTGGCAGGTTATCCAAACCTAAACCGAAAGGGTCCTCAAGGGTGGCAAACTTGGCAGCTTCTGCCGAGAGGACGTTTGGATGAAGGAACTGAGCAATGAAATCCTCAAAATTAACTCCGCGGCTCCCGCGTTCGATAAAGAGAGATTCATAGATGTTCAACACTTTAATCAAGCTCGGGAATTGGTGTTGAACAGCATTTTCCGGCGTGATCCCCCTTACCATCGGCTTAGCGCCGAAGACGTACTCATCTGTCGGGAGCAGATCTTCATAGTGTTCCCCTATGACCGGTAGGCCGGATACCTCCGCGAATTCCTCCAAAGAGATGGACACTTCCCGATCCATGGCAAGGAAAGGGTGGGTGGGAATATTCCATTGCTCCAAGAAAGCCTTGAACCACCAGGTGGGGAGCGTGGGATACTGGAAGAGAGAGACGTAGACTACGGTGTACAATCCTAGTCTTATCAACTGCGACTTCTTCGTCGACAGGATGTACCGGGCCCACGGCAGATAGCCAATTGGGTGACGGGGAATCAGACCAAGGTTATATGATTGCCCCCAGGGTCGTGCTTCACCTTGACAAATACGGCGTCCTAGGATATCCAAAATCATGGGACGCTGAACCGGAACCGCATCCATAGCGGGATGAAGAAAGCTGTTCGCGGTCCAATCTACCATCTCCACGGCATACTGCACTGAGGGTGGGGTAGCATAGTGAATTGCCGTGATGGGCTCGGACGGCACTGCGCATGTGAAGCTGCGTCGACCCATGATGATCTGGTTATACCAAGACCCCCAAAGGTGGAGGTTCTTGTACTCCGGGTCGTATCCTCTAATCATGGTCGGGACTTCACGGTCCAAGGGCGCCTCGGGAAATCCCTCCTCCGAGCGGACGAACGGGAATGAAGTGTCTAGAGACATGATCGCTGCAAAAGAACAATTTAGTTGTTAGTGTTGTAATTCCAACGTTTGGCGTCTAAAAAAGAAAAAATGCATTAATTAAATTAAATTAAAATTAATTAATTACACCACACAGCAGTGCTGTGAGTAAGAGGCCAAAGAGGGACCCACAAAATCTGAATGACAATACGTCAGTTAATAAGACAACCTCATCATTGGATGAGATTGTCAGTCGGTCCCCAGGAAAACATTCCCATTTATAAAAAAAAGGGGGAAGAATCCCTAGAGACAAGGAGAAAATCTCCTCTTTCAGAGCAAAGCTCTGTCACAGAGTGACACTTGTCAAACTCTGGTCTCAGGGAAATAAGATTCTTAAAAGAGCATGGCTCTGTGGTAATAATGGAAAAGGTCCATCCGAAAACTTTTTTTTTTACACTTAAAAGAATTAAAAAATTTTGGAATCTTGAAAGATTCATGAAAAATTTATAAAAAGACTCTTCATTTTTCAAATCTAAAAGAGCTATTTTTAGATCTATGAGCAAAGCTCTGTTCATGGGTTAAAACCCATGAACAAGATCCCTGTAGATCTATAAGTTTTGAGAGCAAAGCTCTGTTTGTGAAACCCCAATAGGGATCTCTTTAGATCAAAAGATCTGTGAGAGCAAAGCTCTTTGGTTAAGATTAATTTAAATTAATTTGATTTAAATTAATTTTTACCTAAAGTTTCTAACTTTGGGAATGAGCAAAGCTCTGAAGTTCTTTAGCAAGAGCAAAGCTCTGTTGAAATCAAAAATCTTAAAACGGTAAGATTTTTCTGAGGGCCAGAGGTCCTATTTATAAGGCGCATGCGCCCCTTGAGCTCACCCCTTGATCCAACGATCAGGAGTTTGCCACCGCTGCACTCACGTGTGCGCCACGTGAGCGCAACGGTGGGGGGGCATTTGTTTCGTCCAATCAGAGCAAAACTTTGTTGAAATTCAAAATTCAAAATTTTGAAGCAACGCTTCAAATCTCGGGCGCAACACGCCACATGTCAGGCGCTGATACGTCAGCGCAGCGCCCAAGAAGGCGCGCCCAATCAGAGCAAAGCTCTATTAAAGGAAACAACGCTTCAGTTGCGCTGGCGCTGCGCTGCGCGACACGTGTCAGCGCAGTTGCGCTGCGCGACACGTGTCAGCGCAGATGCGCTAGCGCAGTGGCGCTGCGCGACACGTGTCAGCACAGATACGCTAGCGCAGTTGCGCAAGCGCTGTGCGACACATGTCAGCGCAGATGCGCTAGCGCAGTTGCGCTGCGCGACACGTGTCACGCGCTGGGGCATCTGCGCCAAACAAGAATTAAAATTTTAAGAAATCTTTTCTGTTCTTGTTAAAACAAGAAGATTTTCTTCTGCAAAGCAGAAGCCCTTGGATCAAAGATCCAACGGTGGGGAAAATTCCCCAAATCACTCAGAGAAAAATCTCTTTAACAAATTTAACTAATTTATGGGCACTATAAAAAGGACCCTAGGCCTCAATTCAAAAGGAGAAAAGATTTTTTTTGAAAAAAAGTCAAGAGCTTCAAATAGAGAGAACCCTGAGAAAAATTTCAAGAAAAAGGTAAAAACCTTCACAAGGGAGAAGAAGTTTCTTCTAATAGATCATTGATCTAAAAACTAGATCAATGACCTTCACATAATAAACAGTGCTTTGCACTTCTTATGAACCACTGGTTCTTCAAAAATAAGGAAACAACAAAAATAAAAAATAGTGCTTTGCACTTCTGTTCTTGAATCTAAAAGATTCTTAGTGCTTTGCACTTCCAAACTGCGCTGTTGCGCTCTTGAGAGAGCGCCACGTGTCAGCTACAGAATAATTTGCGCTATGCGCTCTTAAAATAGAGCTTCGCTCTCTGGAATTGACACAACTCACCAGAGCGCGCCCCGTGTCAACAGCGCAACAGCGCAGCGCACTAGCGCAGCGCACTGCGCTGTTGCGCTTGCGCTCACCAGAGCATGACACGTATCCTCACCATAAGCGCTTGCGCTCTTTGACTGGCGCTTGCGCTCTTTGACTGGCGCAAAGCGTCTGAATAATGCAATGCATTTATTTTACTGAAGGGCCAGGCCCAAATCAGAGGGGCCTACTAGGCCGAATTAAATTACAATACAATGAAAAGGGGCAGAGCCCAAACAAAAATTGAAAATGCAATAAACAGGGCAGAGCCCAAGCAAGACTGAAGCTCTACATCATATATAAATGGGCACAGCCCTGATAAAATAAATAATGCTATGCATTATTAAACAGGAGCAGAGACCCAGTACAGGCCTAACAGACCAAAAACAAATAAAAGGCGTTGAATACTTTGGACTCAGCCCAATCATGGCCGTAAGTCCTCAAATTAAATTGACCGAGCAAAATTACTCTCTTAAATCAATTTACTTTTGGTTCGAGGGTACATCTCCGAACTCCTCTGACACCCATCGTTATAATCCTTCAACGACGTCAGAGAGGTGACAGATCCCAACGACCACACATCAATACGGACTGCGGGGTCCTTAAACTCATGGACCGGAACGTCCTTAAACTAATGTTGGACCGAAACGTCCTTAAACTAATGTTGGACCGGAACGTCCTTAAACTAATGTTGGACCGAAACGTCCTTAAACTAATGTCGGACCACCACGTCCCTAAACTGGAACATGGACCACCACGTCCCTAAACTAGAGCATGGACCGCAACGTCCCTAAACTACCTATAGACCACTACGTCCCTAAACTGGAACAATAGAGCCTCCAAATGCTCTTTTGCCGGATCTAAACGATCCCGTTTAAATTGATCTTAGCCCCCAAACACGGCTAACGTATCCTTAAATATTCAAACGGACTATAAAACTCCAAATCAACCTTGGTTCAAGGGTACATCTCTGAACTCCTCTGACATCTGCCGTTGTAATCCTTCAACGACGTTAGAGAGGTGACGAGTCCCGATGGCCATATATTAAATGGATTATCATGTTAAGTTGATCTTAGTCTCAAACAGGACTATCGTATCCTTAATGAACGTTTAAGTTGATCTTAGCCGCAACGCGACTAATGCATCCTTAAACTAAAAACACCAAACCCAAATCTAAGTAAATACGGATTTGGACTAATCCACGTCCTACGGGCGACGGCATTACTCAGTCTCCGTATACAATCCACGGGCAACCACAAACAAAACAAACACACACGACACGAAGTGAAATTCTGGAGAAGGAGAAAGTTGTTACCGCGATGCGGTAGCGTAATTAACTGCAGGGGCTTGCGCCTGCAGGGAAGAGCGTCCCCACAATCAAAAACCCCTCAAGCGAGGGAGAATCTGACGAAGTCTACTACATCGGCCGCATCCGTCTAAACCTCCGATACACGGTGCCATAAATCAACTTGGCATCTTCGGAGAGGTGGACGGATAAAACCAAATAGCATTTTCCCTGAATCTCAGCGTCACGACATCGCAGTCTTGTGCACCGTCTTTCGGAGGGGAACATAGAACCTTGTTAGAGTGCCTAGGAACCCTACAATGGTATTAGAGCTAAGCTAGAGCTTTACGCGAAGTCTAGATGAAATTTGAAGTCCGATCGAACCCATAAACCCCGACGAATACCCTTCTCTGTACATTTTTTGAAATCGTGATTTTTTATGAATTAGAAATGCTCAGAAAATTAAGCAGGAAAAACTAAGAATTACTGTGAAGTACGGCCCACTAATTCGTCTATAGGACAGCGGAACCGCAGCCAAAACAAGGGTTTGGCGGCGGTTCCTCGGCCAGAATTATGACTTTGTCCCTCATACTTTATATATTTATTCTTAGGTCCTTTCTTGTCAATTTTTCTAGGAATTTTTTAATTCCACTCAAGTGTTGAGTTTTCTTAGGGTTGTATTGGGGACTCGTTGATTCGATCGGATAATTTAACTTTGTTTAGTTTGTCCGGGTAATTTTTAGATCGTGTTAAAAAGTTCGACCGGATATCAATAACTCACTTTTTCCCCTGCCGGAAAATTTCCAAGTGTTGGATTTTTCCGAAGTTTAAGAATGTTCTAAGTCGTGCAAGTAACGCGATGGACCCTCTAGAAGACAACAAACCTTAACTCGATTATGTGATCGTCTTGAACTGCCTTTTGAACCTTAGGGTTTGAGGGAGTACGGCGTACCACATGTGAGGCGTTGTCTTGACCCTTCTACGGCTGGACCGTTGGTACTATAGCATGAAATGGATGTTTTTAAAATTATTTCAAGTGTTGAGCTATTTGGGAAAACTTGGGTGTTTGATTATTCGATCGGAAAGTTTAACATTGTCTATTTATCTGGAATGTGATACAATATTTGGAATCCACAAGTAGTTATGAGATAACTAATTTGAATATTATAAACATAGCAGTTCAGTCTCAATTGATCGGTTGCCACGGATCAAAAGTCCGTCGCAATCACGTAGCGTACGCGGATACTCGCCGGGTAAATTTAATAGACAACCACGCCCCATAGTCCCGACCAAGTGACTGTAGGAGAACCCCGTAGCCAAAAGCATCCGTTCGGGTGCTCGCGGTAGCGGTGTTCCGCCTTAGTGCACTTCGCCGACGGCATCCGGGGGTGCTGCCATCTACTAAAGTTTACGACGAGCATTCGATCAGGATGTCAGGAATCTTGTTGAATTGCCCGACTTGGTATTGAAAAGCGTTTTCGATAATGAGACCAAAATGCGGGGTTTATAATAGTTAGGCATGCGATGTCTAAGGAATTCATTTGGTTAGGCATGCGATGTCTAAAGAGGTTGCGGATTCCAAATGTTGTAGTTTTACACTTTCTTTTCTGCGACCGTAAGTGTAATATCGCCGGTTTCGTTGCTATATGTCAACGACAATTGGGATGGGCATATTTACTTACGTTGATGACATGTGATGTTATGTGTTGATGGATATGTTATATTGGATCGTCGTATTTGAATAGCCGCGGGTTTTTATGTGAGATGAGAGTTTTTCTTTTTCATTCATGTAAAATTCATTGTATGTAATATTCTTTTATTGGGGCACTTCCGGGTTGAGGATGATGTCACCATTGTATATTATTTACTTTTCCGCATTAGGTAGACCCAAGGAGGGGAGCACAAGTAACCGGGTTCTAGGGTCCAGAGGGAGACCATCTCGAGGAGTCGAGTCCGGGTCTCCTAACTATAGAATTGGTAGGGTTGCTTGCCGCTCTCGTAGGGGTCTAGGGGTATGGGATTGGCTATTCATCACGACCGTGGAATCCGTGTTTTATACAGGCTCAAAATAAAATACGGACGTCCTAGTATATCCAATATTTCATATGTTATTTTCTGCTGCGTTATCTGTGATGTGATCATGTGATATGTTCAGATAGATATTGTATATAGTATATATGATATATTATATAGACGTTGCTTATGTTTTACACCCGCGCTAGCCCTGCCCGCTTTGTCGTTAGTTACCTAACCTAACGGTGCAGACGGGACATCGAGGCGAATGCGGATGGCATAAGTATACGTTGTATTTATCTGTGATGTTTAGGTGGATTTAAATGATGGGACATTCATTAATGAGATTAATGAAAGAAAATAAACCTAAATGATGTTGTGGAATCGAATTTCAAAAATCAGGTAGCTCTAGTTGTTGTTTTGCATAGCGGTGTTCCTTGTAGAACATCCAGCTCCTTATTCGATAAGGAAAGAGCCGAGATCCCTTCACCGGGAGTGACCTCTTTAGCAATGACTAGCAGATGCTACAACCTTCGGTTTGTCTTTTGACTGCTTTTCTAGTTCTTGCTTTGCATAGTGGTATTGTGAATATCCTGCACCTCATTCGACGAGGAAAGAGCCGAGATCCCTTCACCGGGAGTGACCTCTTTAGCGAAACTAGCAAAAGCCTAAAAAACACTCCATTTAAAAACCATTTGATTCTGCAACGAGATCATGTTCAAAGCGTTAAAGATTTTCTTAAAAACCATCCGCAACCCTCCGTCATTTTAGGAAGTAGAGTACTTAGTAGTCGTGCTGTGTTTGTTGACCATAGTCAAGGCACAGTGTACGGTAGCTAAGTGATGTCTTCCTACATAACATATGATGTGATTAGTTAGGACAATCGCGTGACTTTGTTGACCTTAGTTAAGGGTCATGTGGGTGGGTCTAATTAATCACGAAATGACAGGTAGAGCCTGACTAGTGCTTATGATTTGTTGACCATAGTTAAGATCATAAGTGGTAGGGGTAAAAACCTTTATCGGGAGTTTCAAGTGTTGAAATTTGCAATGAGATTGCATACCTTCTATATGATAGTTGGATCCTGATACCCACTGCGAGTAATTGTTACTCCTGGGAAAGTTTTGCACTTTACAATTAGCCGATCAAGTAGGTGTCTAGAAAGGTGTCAACGGGGTTACGCCCCTGGGAAAACGAGGTTTATTTTAATTAGGTCCGTACGAAAGCACGGGGAACCTCCCTCAAAGTACCGGCACTGGCCTGACTGAAAGATTGGCGAACTTGTAGAGTGTAATTAATCCCGGCTAGTCTTTCCTTTTAAGGTTTGAAGGAAGATTTGATAAAAATAGTGGGAGCCATCCTGATTAGATAAAATATATAACCAATCTAATCTTGCAAGAGCACACGCAGAGTGTTTTCTTTTCTCTCTCTCCAGGTAGCGACCATGTCACGCCTTAATCAAGATAATAATATGGATGAATTGACCGAACCCGCTTGTTATACTGAGCTGGGGAACGTTGGCCCCGCTCCAACTTATAATTGTTATAAGACCGAGCAGGAATTAGGCGAATACCAGGATTCCCATGCCGCCCAAACAAAGAAAGTGCATAATGATGCATCTTCTTCGGGTATGTTCATTACAAAGAACTGTTTCTCTGTATCCTCTACGTTCTGGGTATTAGATACCGGATTAGGATCCCGCAAATGTAATCTGTTACATGGGCTACAGATAGGTAGAGAACTGAGAACGGGTGATAAATTTCATGAGATAGAAACGGTGCAAGTGTTGCAACCAAGTCTGTTGATAGTTATCATCCTGTATTACTAGAATACATTGATTCTGAACGAATGTTATTAGATACCAAACCTGATACACAACATTATATCAATCTCTTTTTATTAAAGAAGGATATAATTTTGTATTGTTGGATAATGTTTTGAACATTTCCTATATCAAAAGTTGATCGGTTCAGGCACGCTATCTAAAAGCATATACATTCTAAATCAAACCACAGTTCCTTATGTATAGAACACACACAAGAGAAAGAGTTCAGAAATGAACGAATTCTTCTTAAGGCATTATAGACTAAGTCATATCAATGCGACCCGACTAGCTAAGTTACATTTAGATGCATATTTAAATCAGTTTAAATTTACATCTTATGAAACTTGCCAGTCATGTCATAAAGATAAGATGACCATAGCTCCGTTTACTGGAAACAGAGAAAGAGTTAGTGAACTCTTGGGACTGATACATAGTGATGTATGAAGGTCCCCAGTCAACATATGCCAGGACTGGTTCTTTGTACTTCATTACATTCACTGATGATCTCTCTAGATTTAGACATATGTTCCTGTTGAAACACAAGTCCGAAACTTTTGAGATAATCACCGAATATAAGTTAGAAGTAGAGAACCAAAAACGGGTATAAGTATTATGTCCTTTGATGTGATCAGGGAGGAGAATACTTGGGCACGGGATTCCTGGACTATTCTAAAGGAGAATGAGATTCTCTCTCAGCATTACTCCTCCGTATACACCACAGCACGTCGGTGTATCGGGGCGGAGCAATCACACCCTATGTGATATGGTGTGTTCTATGATTAGTACTACCAAGTTTCCTGTTTCTTTTTGGGGTTATGCACTTGAGAAGCTGCATACCTATTGAATTGGGTTCCAATCAAATCCATTGCCTACCACTTCATATGTGATATGGAATGGGAAGAGCACATATCTTAAGTTTGTTAAGATTTAGGGTTATCCGGCCTATGTCTAAAAGCAAAATCCGGACAAGCTCGAGGCAAAGTTAGTTCTATAGAACTGGAAGGAGTTCCAGCTATACAAACTATAGAAGATGATTTGGTAGAACCAAAGGATTCAATAGATTCCGACAAACCTCAGCCTCTCCGCCGATCTAGCAGGGTTCTTTATCCGCCTGAGAGATACTTCGGTTTCTCGATGACAGTGGGAGCAAGGATTGCATCATGAGATGATGACCCGACTAGTTTCAAGCAGGCCATCAAGAGTGGGGACTCTGTAAGAATGGCTGGATGCTTTGCGATCTGAGATGGAATCCATGTACACCAACAAAGTATGGACTTTGGATGCTATATCTGAAGGGTTAAATCCTCATCAGAAGCAAGTATATCTTGAGAAGATTACTTGGTGTAGATGGAAAAGTTGAGACTTTCAAAGCTAGACTTGTTAAAGGTTTTCGTCATCGACCAGACGTGGATAATGATGAAACCTTTTCCAGTGGCTGTGCTTAAGTCCATCCGGATCCTACTTGCCATTGCTACATACCATGATTACGATATCTGGTGGTTGGGTGTCATGACTGCTTTTCTAAATATTGATTTAGAAGAGAGCGTCTATAAGAACACAGCCAGAGGGCTTCGTAAACAGTGAGAGTAGCGAAAACGTATGCAAGATGCTTTGTGTGATAAAGCAGGCATCGCGGAGTTGGAACTTCTGTTTTGATGTGGTAGTCAAAGAGTTTGACTTCATCAAAATAGTAGATAAACCTTGTATATACAAAAAGGTAGTAGAGAGTAAGGTGGTCATCCTCATATTGTACGTGGACAACATACTCTTGATAGGAAAAGAATTTTCTATGCTACGCACGGTGAATCTCCTCTTATCACAAGGATTCTCCATATAGGATCAAAGTGATACCTCCTAAATCCTGGGTTTTGGATCTATGAGATAGATCTAATTGGATGTTAGGATTCTCACTAGTTGTAGTGAAATGGTATCAGTTGATCCTGGGGAGAATCACTGAAAAAGTTCCAGGGTGATAAAGACGACTGAATGTCAGTCGCAGGCATTGGCTTTACCCTCAGTGGAGAGACGGTATGTTGGAAGAGTTCCAAGAGAGATACCGTGGCAAACTAGACGATAAAGGCTGGTGACATCGCTATCAAAGATACTACCAAAGAGGTAGTCTGAGTGTATATTGGTTCATGAGATGAACTAGGTTCCTACCATTGTATGACAATGGAAGTGTGGCTTTAGCCCAAGAACCCCAGTCCCATCAGTGACCCAGACATATTCCAAGGCAGTATCACCAGATCATGGAGATAGTTGATCTCCAGGGTGATCGAGGTTAGGAGAGTAGATTCAGAGGACAACACGGCGGATCCACTCACAAAGGCCTTTTCCCAGAGAGAGACTTTTATGGGATGGTTGAGTGTGAGATACTACAACCACTGCTACAGATGGCCCTAGTGCAAGTGGGAGATTGTTAGTTATATGTATGCCCTAGAGGCCATTACTGTACATGAGATGTATATTGTAGTGGATGCTGGGACGTATATAGGTAGGACTTTCTTGCTCGACATGATAGTACGCTATCTGGTTGCTCTTTATCTTGACATGTATACTTTCTGTCTCTCTGTTACATGTTGATAAAGCCCTTAGGATGTGTTCTCGACTTGCAGGACTATGATGCAGATCATACTAATAGGGCCTGGATAGTCTATGAGTACATCCTTCAATGTTCCTAGTCATGGGAATATCGAGACGGGGCATCGATATTCCAGAGTAGACTAGCGTATATCTTCTCGACCCATGTGATGGGCGATGGATGATCCCATATCCATTGGTGTTTGATATCAGAGACGGTATGCGGGTGCTCAGTGAAGACTGGGTACACTGAATGGACTCGCCGAGAACTCCCAGATGGTATTATACCTCACGTCAGATGGCAGTTCTCTGGTGACACTGGTACAGCTTAGTCTGTTGACCCGAGATCGTTATAGAGTCTTATGTGTCTCCCACTGTGTTTTGATTTCCACCCTACCACGGCTCTACTGAGTCGTGCAAACAGGTGGTTTTTGGGTACAGTCCCGATTCACATGGAGGCAATGAGCGATAAGAGGGGATTCGTCTCTCCCGGTATTGGGGGTTGATGTTGCGCTATGCTCGACTAGCTATAACTGGAAATCCCTGGCCAGGGTTGCACTGATTTACTGGTAAGTGTTATCAGTAGTTTCATGCTTGTTATGGACCTTACATCGGCATGACTTATCAAGCTGCTGGGGTCTGACGTTTACCACCCCTAGGCGAGATATGCGACATATCAAACGAACAGACCGGACTGTGCGATAATTGTTACTGATTGGATTCGCAGGAGTGTGAGCAGGCTTGCTTGTTGATCTTCTGATCGCTCAATACCCGGGTGGCCGTTACGTTTAGAAGACCGCTTGCGGCTTGTGGGTGATTGATATGATCACCACCTACTGCCGGCGTATTGACGAGTCTTTAGAGTCCTACACGGAGGTTTCCTAGCTCAAGCGAAACGAAATAGGAGCGCATATGAGATATGTGCGGGACCGAGAATAATACCAGTATGTGATACTGTATTCTATTCTCGCGATTTTTATCATCGGAAGGTTATATGAGATATAGCCGGGTTACCGAATCAAGTGTTGATTTGATACATTGATACACTAGATATTAGTCGGTTATATGTGATATGACCGGATCATTAAATCAAGTGTTGATTTAATGATTTAATGTATAATTATATATTTGATATATTACTTTACATTAACTAGTATTGGTTCACTTAAGATTGATTTTCTCACTTGATGTGCACAAGTTGTATATGTGATATATGTTTGTGCACTAGTTTGTGTCATGATTGATAATTCATGTAAACTTGGGTGTGTGTATGACTTACACCATGTTTAGGTTTTTATTTGTTTTAGTAAAACAAAATGGTGGTGTTCTTTGTCTTTGCTTGAAGCTTCATGAAGCTTTCAAGCATCTTTGACAAAGTCTAACCATTTTGTTTTGCATGAGATTTTCATTAACCTAACCATTAACTTAAACTCTAGTTTAGTCTCTACAAAGGTTAACTCACCCATGGTTGCATGATGATAGACTTCACTTGATAATTCATTATTCATATTCTTATTCTTTTCTTCTTCTTCCTTTTCTTCAAGAAGAAGAAAAACCTTGCTTGAAATTTTTAAGTGAAGATTTAGAGTGAGAAATCCAAATCCAAAGTGAACCCACTTTCTATTTCATCATCCTCTACTACTTTCCATTTAGTTTAGGGTGTTCTCTTCACAAAGTTTTTGACCTAGTGAAAATGGAGCTTGAGTTTGAGTCTCCTCGACGTAGATCATATTCGGCCTCGAAGTCAACGACCTAGCCCGCTCATTTCTCTGAAGAAACCATCGCTAGAGTCCGGGATCCTGATGATCGCAGCGAAGGGATGTCAACACGGAGCTTTAGAAGTGAAGGACCGGATCTACAAAGGTTGTAATCCCTTTCACTTGTAGTTAAAATGTTTTACTTGCTAGTTTTCGTATAATCTCTAGTATACGATCTTGGTTAGGGTTGTTCGGCACGGCTAATTTTTTTTGAATCGGGCATGGTTGATGCCTTGTAGAACCTTGTTAGAGTGCCTAGGAACCCTACACTCTGGGGTAAGACCCATAACCACTGATTCGGTAGCGAAGACATACTCGTCAGGAGGAAGTTTCTCCTCTTAATGCTCTCCTCTGGTGGGTAATTCGGATATATCCATGAATTCCTCCAGCGATATTGAGACCTCCCGATCCGATAAGAGAAATGTGTGGGTCGGGCTATTCCATTGCTCCAGAAAAGATTTGTCCCATCACACATGAGGAATGTGGTAGTGAAAGCGGGATGTATAGATTGCTGGATATTTCCCGGTCTTCAATAGCAGCGACTTCTTAGCCGACAGAATGTAATGGGCCCACTGCAGATAGCCAGCTGGATGACGGGGAGTCATTCCTATCATGTAAACCTGCCCGCAAGGATGCGATTCTCCTTGGCATATGCGACACCATTGAATGTCTAAGGCCATCGTCGGCTGCACTGGTATCAATGCCATGGAAGGTTGGAGACGACCTTCCGAGGTCCAGTTGACCTCTTCTACTGCGTAAGCGACCTGCGGAGGGTCAGCGTAATGGATTGACGGGATCGGTTCTGACGGCGCTGCGCAAGTAAAACTGCGCCGACTCCGGATAATGTGACTGTACCACGGCCCCCAAAGATGAATAGACTTCTGCTCTGGGTCATAATCCCGAACGAGCGCAAAAACTTCTCGATCTATAGGTGCATCGGCGAAAGCACTCTCCGAGCGAACGTATGGGAAGGAGGAATCGGAAGCCATAGTACCTAAAAAAGTGTTAATTATTCTAACATTTCAGAAAAAAAAATATTATTTTAGGAATTTTTATAATTAAATAATAAATATATTGAATATTTTAATATTTCGGTATAATTAAATACCAATAAATTGGGAAAAAGTTGGAAAATTATAGAAATTACTTAAAAGAGGGTGTTTTATGTGATTTATGCAAATTATGAAATTTTATGATTTATTATACACTAATTTAATGTCAATCGTGATTAAATACCGCTAATCGTGAATTAGGTGCGTTTAGACTTCATGACATGCACCATGTTATTTTACACTTGTTACATTTTTAACATGGCTTTTCTCATTTATCATGCATGATTCTAATTTAAAGAGAAAAGAAAAGAAAAGAAAAGATAACAAAAGAAAAGAAAAGAAAAGAAAATGGAATAAACAATAAGGTATGGGGGTGAGAGAGAGAGAGAGCTGAGGGGTCAACCTTGGACCATATCTCTTTGTTCCCTTCATCATCTTCCTCATTCTCTCTTCTCTCTTCATCCCATGGCAGCACACATCATCCCCCTCCTCTACCTCTTCATTACAACACCAAAAACGACTCAAAACTTCATCTCTTTTTCACAAAAAAACATACACTAGCTCACTACAAGCATGGAGAATCAAGCAAAATTTGATTTTGAGCACTTGGGGCAACTCAAGAAATTTCTTGAGTTGCCAAATGAGGTAATTCCTTTACCATTAGAGTTGTATTTCATTTCCTTTAACATTCATATAAGTTTAGAATCGATATTGTTTAGTTTTGTGAGCTTTGAAAATTCCAAGTTAAGCTTAGGGTTTTGAATTGAATCCAAAGGTGAAATAGAGGCTTAATAGTGATCTTAAACCCCTGTAGGGATTGTAAATTGGACTGTAACCAGAGAATAGAACCTTACACCCAAACTTAGAAAACCCGACATCGGCAGATTTTATGGAAATTGTGATGTATTTTGGTATCTGCTATCACCCAGGACACCTGAAAAATATTTAGCAAATACAGAGACACAAGAAGGCAACCTAGAACCTATACCCAAAACCCTGGACCCTAACCCCACTGCCAGGCCGCAGATTTATTGTTCCTGGCCGCAATTTGTGGCCTCGGTAGGGTCATTTTGGTCCGTGTTTGTTCTGTGGCTCCTTTATCTGTAAAATAGACCCTCCATATATACAGAATTGGCTAATTTGACATAGGGTAAAATCTGGGACTATTTTCTTGAGTTGCTGCATTGTTTTGCGACTTTGTTTTAATTTAGGATTTGGTATTTGTTTTTGTGTTCCATCATCTAGTGTTTGTACGTCAGCGACGGGGGTTGTTAGATGGTTTTGCAGGCGTAGGCTATAGGTTCTAACATGTAAGCGATTTGCATGCCGTTTTGACTTTCATGTTCGATTCTTGATACTATATGACGCATTAGAAATTGTAGGTACCCTCACATGGGCTTCATCGATTCCAGCAAGCGAAGATCAAGGTGAGTAAACTATATCTACAGGGGAAGTTGGGTGGATGGCGTATAGCACCCCCGCAATTCGTAGTATAGTGTATGGTATATATTATATGGATATATTTATATGTTATTGTAGAATTATGATTATCTAGATAGACTTTGGGAGTCATGGATAGATTTAGTGTACTTGGATGATAGTGTCGTTAGTTAGTTTAGTCACGAACCCTAGAATGAGGTTTACACCCACACGCACACACATGCTTACTTTGTTTTATTTGTGCGTGTATGGGGATATGTATATACATACACACACATAGGTATGGGACTATGTATGTATGTATGTATGTATATATATATATATATATATACGTATACCTACACATGGATGATGAGGATTGTATATGGTATTTTGGAGATGAGTCGATGAGATTGGGCATGATTCGATGAGATCGGTGATACGTTTTGATTCGTATTATGAGATACGACTTGAGATTTTAGCGGGCCTTTAGGCGTGTGTTTTCATATACGCATATATATATATATATATATATATATATATATATATATATATATATATATATATATATATATGCAGATGGTATCAGTTTGTACTAGACTTAGATCAGTACCCCAGTTCATGGGATATGATGATAGGGATACCAGATAAATGATGAGATGAATGTGATATTTGACCCGTACTCAGATTGGGATGTCATACGATGGATTTACCGTATGAGCTTTATATTGATGATAGATCCGCACTCTTGACTTGAGAATGTCATGTTATATGTATTGTATCGTATGTGATACTATTGAGGCGGGATCACCGACTATTATATTTATATGTATCGACTCAGATTTAGGTGGTTCCTTACCTTTCGATTAGTCCTGTAGTTTACTTATAGATGTTAGACAAGATTCGAGTCATACCTATTTCAAAACTAACGAATCGTGAGTATTTTAAAGATAGGCCAAGGGATTCTACGGATATTTTCAAAAGACGCATTTTTTTCTTAAAAACACTATAGCCCTTATTTTTCTAAACACTACGATTCGTGTTATTTCAAATGGCAAAACTGTATGACATATATATATATATATATATATATATATTGATGTAGATTCTTCACTGTTGCGTTTATTATTCATTTTCCGCATATTCTTGCTATTCACATCGCATTGCATGTTTAAATATGTTTATTGTTATATTAAACCCATGATGTCAGGACACCAGCACCATTATCGATGATGCGTATGTTCCACGTACACCTGCTTTCCGGCTCACACACTTCATCATCGATAATTGCCATGTCAGTACACAGTAGGATTGTTGCGTCAGGATATGACTCCTTGCATGACATATGTTCATATCAGATTTTTGCATTTTTATACCACCCATTCTTAATCATATTGCATATAAATAGGTACTTTTGATCCATGTCTGCTAAATAGTTGCAGGTTACAGGCTCTCAGCTCTTTACAGTGAAATTCATGAAAAGTCACAACAAATGTGGGACTACGACCAACAAACAGAGAAATACGGGTTTCCGCACACTATCTGTATAATGCCGCCTACTAGTTCAAGGAACAAATGGAAAATCATTGAGCATTTCAATGCACAAAGCACAAGGGCAGCACAAGATCCAAGACTTCAAACGCGGAGCTCAAGGCAAAAGTCCACTGTTGAATATATCGAAGAGAACTGAAGAGTTTTTGAGAAACCAAGTGTTCCAAACAGAAGATAAAAACAACAGAAAGAATCCCTAAAAAAATGATCACACAAGACCATCAAATGGCCGCGGAATCGCGGCCAAACAGGCCTTTCTGCCGTGGTTCCGCGGCCATATGGTGCATGTGTCAGTGCACGTATCGGTGGGTGTCGGTGCTTTGACTCGGTTTTTGGGGTTGTTTTGTAATTTGATGTATGGATCTGAATATAAACCTAGGGTTTTTTCTATTTATAAATAGGAGAGCTCAAGGCCTTTCTTAGTGTGCCTCTTTTAGGGTGCCTTTCTTAGAATGCCTCTCTTTAGTTTTTGTGCCTCTTTGAGGGTGCCTCTTTTGGAGGCATGCCTCTCTTTAGTTTTTAGGTCTCTTTTTAATTTCTAAATTTAAATTCCATTGTAATGCGTCGTTGAGAGGACATCAATAAAGTAAGTTTTCATTTTATCTCGCATTCTTTTTATCTGAATTTTAATTCCTGCATTTTTTATCTGTTCTTTTATTATCTGCAATTTAGTTCATCTTTTAAAATAAAAAAAATGAATTTTATTGTTATCTTCCTAATGAGTGAGTAACTCCTCACTTGTTAGAGATAGGAGAAGGAAGGTTTGAGAGAAGGAAATCTCTCTCACTCCTTTCTTTGCCCAAATAATTTTAATTAAAGGACTCTCTTTAAATCAACCATAATCTGCTCACTACAGCACCATATCCTATATGATAGTGGTGGTTCCCTAGTTAGATCGGTTGTGGTTGAATTAACTGGAGGTTACGACTAAGAGACAAGAACGGACAGACAAGGACCAAAAGGAAGAAACTAAGTTTCTTCCTAGTCGGGCTAATCCCCGTTGTTGACTATTACCCTAACACCTATATTTTTAACTAGGGCATTGAAAGAAGCGAGAAGAATCCCTATTTTGAACTAAGCCAATCCTAACCCTAGCAAGCCTTTTATAAACTTATTCTCATTCATAGATCTTAAAACAAAACCTACCAAAGTTTGGACCTAACTCGTTAGAACATAAAGAAAAGGATTCCTTCTCCCTGTGGATCGACCCGTACTCAACCGGCTAGCTACCAAGAGACACCGTCTTGATTGTGGTAATTTTGAACTTTAAACGCATACAAAAACCCTAAACCAATCAAATGGCACCATTGCCGGGGAAACGGTAGTTTATTTCTTTTTGTAATTTCGGGTTAATTAAATAAAAAATATATTAAAAAATTAAAAAATCAAAAAAAATTATCTTGTTATTTTTGATTGGTTTTTGTGCGAATTGTGCAGGAAAGGAAGACGGACTGATTCAGATTTGGAGCAAACTCAGTGAACAAATCCAGAAAAAGAGGATCTGAACAGACATAGGAGAACCAAATCAGCACAGAGAAATTTTTTTGAAGATCTGAACTTACTGATCCACCGCGGAACCGCGACAGAAGTAGGCATTTGACCGCGGAACCACGGCAGAAAGTGACGTCAGCAACAGAAAATCTCTGTAAGTATCTTTTTTCTTCTCTTCCACCCCCTAAGCTCCACTGAAATAATTTTCCTGCAGGTTTCTTTGCACAGAATCTTTCTCCTATCCAATAAATCATTTTGTGCAGGATTCTTTGCGGCGTAAATAAAAAGAAAAATTTTTGGCAAGTGTTTTAGATTTTTTGGTTGTTCCTGCTTTGCATAATTAATACGGAATTTAAGGGCCTATAACACCAACCCAGATTGGGTGGGGATTTCATTACTTTTCTTAAGACCCCAGAAATCACTAGAAAGCATATGCATCACCCTTGAGTTAATTAAAAAATATCTAGACTCAGCCAACTAAGGACTGTCGCGCTCATTAAGACAGAGGAAGGTTGTGGGCATTCAGTCGTTTATCTAAACCTGATTTTGTGGTGCCTAGGCTAGACAAGTGAGAAAGGTAACTTTAAAAGGCCCGTCTCATGGTGATTCGTGAGAGGAACCCTTCTTTCTTCATTTGTGCTTGCCTGGCCACAATTGGCGGTGAAGAGTCGATTTGAGAGATATCTCACAACTTATCACTTTGGACAGTTAGAAGCAGTCTAGTTGACTTAGGAGACCCTAGCTCTAGGTTTGACTGTGCATATTTAAACTGTGATTGTTTAAAATTAAGCTGTAGTTCCGTACAAATTTTTGCAAAAATCTTTATAAAAAAAACAACAAAACAAAGTTTTATAAAAACTTGCCCTTTGTCGCTAGAATCCTATTTCACGCACCTTTCATCCACATTTCCCCATTGACGTTTTCTTACACTCACATTCTACGTTTCGACTGCACTAAAACTCGTTTAGTGTATGCCCGGTTGGACTCGGGACACTAGTGCCCGTTTAGTCCATGTTTCGTTAGTCGCTACCAACTACGCGATCGACTCCGAAGTCGAAACTCCCTCCACACCTCTTTCATCTTTACCTTTGCCAGCCAACTTCGACGTTGACTGGAATTCTGTTCATACATCTTCACCTTCATCTTCATCTTCTTCTGAGATGTTAGGGTTCAATCCTAACAACCCTTTACCTATCTCGGGACTGATTCCACCTCAACGGGGTGCGAATAACCCGCAACAATCTCCTGTTGAAGCGCCACAACAAATCGCGCTCCAGGCTCATTTCTATCATACCCGCTCCGTACTTCCTACCTGTCTTTCGCTACCGCCGGCAAATGGGGACAATTTCGAAATTAATCCCCACTTCATCAACATGTTGCCTAAATTTCACGGACTGGAATCCGAAGATGCCTATATCTTCATCAAAAAATTCCAGAACGTCTGTGCAATGATGAAGACAACCCAATTGTCCGACGATGCTATAAGGCTACGAGTCATTCCCTTCACTCCATGTGACCTAGCTGAAAAGTGGCTATATAGTACTGTATCACATTCCATAAACAGTTGGGAAGAGTTTGTTAAAGCATTTCTTAAAAAGTTTTACCCACATCACAAGACCGCGAGAATACGTATTGAAATTAACCAATTTTCCCAGCTTCCTTCCAAACCTTTTTGGAAGTGTTTTGAACGATTCAAAGACCTTCTTATTCAGTGCCCTCATCATGGTATTGAGAGATGGCAACTTTGCCAGACCTTATACGAAGGACTGAACCCAGCAACTAAGCAGTTGCTGGAGACCATTTGTCAAGGCCACTTCCTAACCAAATCTGACGAAGAAGCTTGGCAATTTCTCGACGATCTTTCTGAACAAACGCTTCAGTGGGAAAGAACTAGACCGACCACTTCGTCCACTGCATCTACTTCCTCTGTCCTTCTAGGGCAGGCGTTCATCAACTTGATATGTCAATTGCAATGAAAGCTGAAATGGCAGCGATTACACGAAAACTGGAACCAATTGAGAGCAAATTCTCATCGCCTTATCCTGCCCCTGCTTTACTCCCTCGCACTATATGCGCTTGTTGTTCGGATCCATCCCATTTGACCGAAGAGTGTCCTTACAACCCACCTGCTCAAGGACAGGATCAAGTCAATGCTCCTTTCAGCAGAGACAAAGAAATGAACCATACTCTTCAACTTACAATCCTGGTTGGAGGAACCATCTTAATTTCGCCTGGAATCAAAATCAACAACAATTCTAAGGCAACAACAATTTCCAGAGGCCTCCTCCTCAACAACAAGCACCTCAACAAACTCAATATCAGCAACCTTTCCAACCCTAACCTTACCAAAATCAAATGAACAATTTTGCACCCAACAATTCTTTTCCTCAAAACAATTTTGTTCCGCCAAATAACGATAAGGTTTCCTCGCTAGAACGAAATCTGGATGCGTTTTTAAAACAATCAACTCAATCCTCAGCCAACATCTAGTCTTCCATTCAGTTTTTGGTGCAACACACTGCTTCACATTTGGCAAAGCATCAAAACTATTGAAGCCCCGATTGCATAACTGAATGCAGCTTTAAGCGAGTGAGAGAAAGCGAAGCTTCCATCTCAGCCACTCCCAAATCCTGGTCACCCACAAAATGCACATGTTGCTCTTGAACAACAAAACCATAATGTGAGTGTCGTGACTACATTGAGATCTGGAAGGATGTTGCACAATAATGTTGGCACTGATGATGACATCCCGGCCGCCGCTTCTTCTTCTTCTTCGTCTTCAGAGCATGTTCTCCATTCTTCATAAGGCTCCACTTCTTCTACTGCTCCAAACGGACCCACATCTCACTCTACGAAAACACCAGCACCGGGATCCGTTCCAACTCCGCAATCTCCTCCACAAGCAATGGACTCAACCAATTTTCAAAATGTTCCATTTCCATACCGGTTGAGATCCAATAAACAAAATCCACAAATGGAGAAGATTGTGGAGTTATTTAAACAGGTTAGCATTAACATTCCTCTCTTGGATGCAATCCAACAAGTCCCTTCTTACGTAAAAATCTTGAAGGACTTGTGCACCAAGAAGAGGAAATCACAGGTACCTAAGAAAGTTTTCTTAGCTAGTGCCGTGAGTGATGCTCTTACCTAACCTTTATCTCAAAAATGAAAGAACCCTGGCTGTACTACGATTTCAATAACTATTGAGGATAAGAACATCAACCGCGCACATTTAGATCTTGGTGTCAGTGTTAACCTACTTCCTTATTCGGTATATGAGCAATTAGGTGTAGGAGAGCTGAAACCCATGCATTGTACTCTCTAAATGGCTAACCAATCCATCACCCATCCTAGGGGTGAGTTAGAGGATGTGTTGATCAATGTAGGGGACTTCATATTCCCTGTCGATTTCATTGTTTTAGACACACAGCCTGTAGCTAACCCCTGGAATCAAATTCCGGTGATACTCGGTCGACCATTCCTTGCAACTTCTAATGCGGTGATCAATTGTCGAAATGGTTCGATGAACCTGTCTTTTGGAAACATAACAATTATACTCAACATTTTTAAGTTAGGGAATCAGCCTTCCAAACCTAATGCTAATATACTTGATGTTTGCTCAATCCAAGAGATCACCCAGGAGGACCGTGAGCTCGAGAAATTTCTATTCGATCACAGCAATTTTGGCTCCACTAGTGCGTTCCTCCTTGAATCTGATACTGCCTTCACACCTGATAATGACTACGAGTGTTTCACTTTCTCGAACGATTTTGAACAATCACCACCCGAGTTTGAATCCTTTGAATTTTCGGATGAGTTGGCCGAACCATCCAACTCAGTTGCTTACACTCGTTTTGAACCTCTGTTGGAATCCTTTGAGTTTGAGACAATTTCACCGATTTTACCTTCAATTGTTTCATCTCCAACACTTGAACTCAAGCTATTGCCGTCTCACCTTAAATACGCTTACTTAGGTGAATAAGACCCTTCCTGTTATCATCTCGGCTTCTCTAGCCCCAGAGCAAGAGAAAGCCCTTTTAACGGTCTTGCAAAGCAATTAGAAAGCTTTTGGCTAGACTATGGTGGACATCAAGGGGATTAGTCCCCTAATAGTTGAACATCATATTCATATGATGGATGATGCCAAGCCAGCAAGGGATCTACAAAGACGACTCAACCCAGTCATGAAGGAGGCTGTTAAAAAGGAGATCCTAAAATGTCTTGATAGTGGTATCATTTACCCTATCTCTGATAGCCAGTGGGTCAGCCCCATTCACGTTGTCCCAAAAAAATCGGGCATAACGGTCATGACTAATGAGGCGAATGAGTTAATACCTACTCGCACCCAAACTGGGTGGCGAGTATGCATCGATTATTGAAAACTCAACGCCGCGACAAGGAAAGACCACTTTCCATTACGTTTCATTGACCAAATACTAGAATGATTGGCTGGGTATGAATACTATTGCTTTTTGGATGGGTACTCCGGCTATAATCAAATTCCCATCGCCGAAAAAGACCAAGACAAGACCACATTCACTTGTCCTTTCGGCACGTTTGCATATCGTCGCATGCCCTTTGGGTTATGCAATGTGTTGGAGATAGTGCCCTCAGAGTCAATTATTGGATCACAGGCACGTGATTGCAATGATTGAGGGGAGGACCTATCCCGGTAGGACAGTCTTACTCGAGATGATAGTATGCTATCTGGTTTATCTTTGTCATCGTGTACTGCTTTAGGTGACCTTTCGAGTCGCTATTACACGTTGATAAAGCCCCTTGGATTCTTGCTTGACCACCAGCAGTATGAGAGCGATCATATAAGTGGGAGCTGGGGGTCTACAAGCACATCCTTAAAAGGTCCCTAGTCGTGGGAGATTCGAGACAGGGCATCGTTTCTCCAGAGTAGACTAGTGTATACAGTCGAGACCCCGACGAGGGGCGGTGGCCGGTCTCACAAGCCACTGGTGTCAGTTGGTTCACCTAAGATGTATACAGGTGCTCATTGGGTTATGAGTACACCGGACAGGACTCGCCGGGAACCTGCTAGTTGGGATTATACCAGACGTCAGATAGCAGTTCCCTGGTGACATGTGTACAGGTTAGTTCATCGACCTGAGATCGTCATTTGTCTCGTGTGAGTTCCCACTGTACTTTTATTACTACCCTACCATGGCTCAAAGGAGTCGTGCAAACAGGTTTTAGTTGGGTACAGTCCCGAGCCACATGGAGGCAGTGAGCGGATCTTCAGGGGTTCGTCTCTCCCGGTTTTGGGGGTGAGGTCGTGCTGTGTCTAGGAGAGCCAGAACATGAAAAGTCCTTGGCCAAGGCAGGAGATTTGCTGGTAGGTATTCCAGTAGTATCTCAGGGTGTTCTGGGCTACACTCCGACACGACTTGTACCGCTTTTGGGGGTCTGACTTTTACCAACCCCCTAGGCCCGCCATACGATGCTCATAGACGAACGGACCGGACTATACGGATATTGTCACTGACAGGCTCAGTAGGGTGTCAGGATGAGTTCGCTCATCGACATCCCTTTTTGTCAATACCTGGTAGCCCGTTACGTATTGGCTTATACCTCTGACTTGCTAGTGGTTAAATCCACAACCAAGGTGTTGACGAGTCTTTAGAGTCCACCACACTCAGTTACTCAGGTTTCGGGCGAAACGCTGTAGAGGCCGTATGGAGATATGGCAGGCTTCGATCAGATACGTGCGGTATTGCACGGATCGTGATCGGACGGATTTTACTAGCCGGCTTTGGCTTAAGCCGGATCCTAGTATTAGATAGTGTAGTTTTGTCTCTTTGCATTTGTGTTCAGCGGGAATACAAATACGGGCATGTATTTGCAGTAGCGGGGTTTTCCTGTAATTTATTATGGGATCGGTTTTCTGGGGTTGCCAGTTTGCATTCCGTTCCGGCCGGTTTTCTATTATTCCTTCTCGGCCGGACTTTTCGTTGGAGAGGGTTAATTGCAAGTTTGCAATTAACTTAGTTGTGGAGGGCTTCCTTGCATATTGTAGCTTTCTCATGATGAGATTCTTTTCTAGTCTTTATCCTTGCATTTATAGTGATGGTTTGTGAATGGATTGAATTGGTAATTGGTGTGACTAATTTCTCATTCATTCTTTCATATTCTTCTCTTTGTTTTGTTTAAATTCTTTTTCCCACCCATGAATTGAGTAGGCCGGCCACTGTTTGGGCATGGAGTGTGGTTTATTTGTGTGTAAATAAATTCCTTCATGTCATTTTGGTGGACCCCTCCTTTTTTGTGTTTGCTGGGAATTGATTATTGCTTTATGCAAGGTTTTAATTATACATATATAATTCACCCATATACACATTTCCAGCAAGCACATAAATGGGGCTGGCCGAGCTCATTTCTTGGCATTGTATACTTCATTCTTCATCAAGCTTTGATCCATGGAAAATTCTTGTGCAAAATTCCTCCAACATGGCAACCTCTTAAACCCCAAAGAGACAACTATTCTACACTATTCTATAGCAAGTCTTGGACGCGTCGGCTAGCCAACTTCGCGCCCGAGTTGCCTCGGTCAAGAGGCGGGAGCCCGTAAAAGATTCCGGCTACGTGGTGCCCTTTCCGACGAGACAATGATGGACGGAGATTCCGCGAGAGATCGGAGTGGAGATGAAGACCGAAGGACACGGATCGCTTGGTATACTTCTCTACTCTTTTCTTGTTTGCTAGTTGCTAGGTTAATGGCCCGATCCGGGTGAAAAGTCCGCGGTGGTGCCGGTTGCAAGTTTTTGCAAAGTTTTTGTTTCCGCGTTTCCGGCGTCGGATCGACGGCCGGGGCGCCCCCGCGGGCTTACATTGGTATCAGAGCCACGCCATTAACCTTGCCTAGCTTGCTCTAGTATGTTTAGTACTCGATCGAACAAAATCCCCAAAAACCGTATTTTCACATGCATGTGTTTTCTGTCGAAATTTTTTCTGCTCCAAAAATTTTGCAGGTTGTCTCAGAATACTGTGCATGGATATAGAAGCAATCTGTGAAAATTTGGTGGCGCGATCTCTCCAAACCGCCGCGGAACCGCGGCCAAACCCATGCTTGGGCCGCGGTTCCGCCGCGCTTTTGATTGATCACTTGACCAAAATTTTGCAGATTCCTTCTGAGTTAAAAATAGGGGTTTTGGGATATTCTTTTTGGGCCCAGATTTTCTGTAAGTGCTACAGTACTGCTTGGGGCCCACTTTGATAAACTTGTTCGATCGGATATTTTAAACATGCCAGTTCACAGTATTTACATTATATCTGCGACCGTGAATGTCACTCGATCGGTAAATCCAGTCTATCTGCTATAGCCCTTTTAGGCGGATTTGCGAACGTGACATTCACGTTGATGTTATGTGATTGTGCTATGTTGTTGCGGATCGGTCGTGGGGATAGCCTGGTTGCAGTGGTAGTACAGTTTTGTTTTATATGTACATTTGTTATTGCGGGGCGAGCGTCCGACATGTGGACTGCCGTCACTGCCTGTTTGTATTATTCTTTTGGGGCACGACCAGGTCGAGGTCGATGTACCCGTTGTATGTATATTTTACTTTCTGTACTAGGATTACCCCGCGGAGGGGTGCACGGATAGCCGGGTTCTAGAGGGCAACAAGCCCGCATCTCATGGCTTTGAGACGGAGGGGGCTTTACTCTAGAATTGGCAGGCTATTCGCCGCACTCGTAGGGGGTACAGGTTGACCCAGGAGGGGTGCCCAAGTTACCGGATTCCGTGAAATGCTGGGTGGTCCATTCACGTTGCTGAAGGGGGCTGCCTCGCTTCAGGTTTTGGCGGGTAACTTGCCGCGCCCGTAGGGGTCTAGGATTTCATTGCACAGGCTATCCACACGACCAAGGGGAACGTCGGGTTTCAGTAGCGGCTCTGTGAAACCCGGGGATCCCAGATATCTGTATTGATCTGTGTTGCTATACATTTCTGTGTTGCATTTTATCACGCCTTGAGCGAAATACTATATATTGGTATATATATATATTAGTAGATGTTGTATATGTTTTTCATCCGCGCTAGTCCAGTCCCCGCTCTGTCGTTAGTTAGCTAACCTAACGGGTGATGACGGGACCCAGTGGCGAATGCGGATGGCATATACGTACGTCAGTATATTTTCGTTCTTTGTGGTGTGATCAATTGATGGGACTGCATTGATTCGGATCAATGCAAGTTAAACAAACCTAATCTGATGTTGTTGGAACACTTTTTCAAAAAGCTGTTATTGCAAGGACGTTCACTTTTGTTTTGCACCGTGGTATTCAGTTGGAATATCCTGCTCCTCAGTCGACGAGGCAAGGGCCGAGATCCCTTCACCGGGAGTGACCCCTTGGACAAAATTTTGCGTCAGGGCAGTAACTTCACTATAGCCGATTACTTTTTCTTTGCATCGTGATATTCATTTGGAATATCTTGCACCTCATTCTACGGGGAAAGAGCCGAGAGCCCTTCACCGGGAGTGACCTCTTTAGCAAAGGTTGTCGTCACTATATTTTTATAAAGCTATCAGTTCCTTCAACGATATCAAGTTCATTACGTTAAAGGTTTTCGCCAGAAACCATTCGTAGCCCTCCGTCGTTTCATATGGATGGTCAATAGTATTCAAGCTGTGTATGTTGGCCAAAGTCAAGGCACAGTGTTTGGTAGCTGTTGGGTATTCATATGCAGCATAGATAGATGCGTTGATTTGGGACAGTCGTACTGCCATTTTGGCCAAAGTCAAGGGTAGGTACGGGTGGGTTCAAATTAACCAGGAAAATGACGGGTAGAACTTGACATGTGACTTATGATATGTTGGCCAAAGTCAAGGTCATAAGAGCATGGGGCAAAAATCCACATCGGGAGTTTCAAAAGAACTGAAACTTGCCAGATATGCGCATACCTTCTGGAGTATGATAGCGTGAGCGGATTCCGTCACGTTATCATGCGATGATAGTTGGATTCCGATTCCCACTGATGAGTTGGTTTACTCCTCGGGTGATCCCGGCTAATTCTTCTTTTAGGTTTGGGGAAGAATTTGACGTTACAGTGGGAGGTTTCCAGATTAGATAAAGTGACAACCATTCTGATCTAGGTTAGAGTGCACGCTGAGTGTTTCTTTTCTCTCTCTCTTTGGCAGCGACCATTGACCCGACCCTAGACTATGACTCAGTGACAAAGTTGACCGAACCTTCTTAACACTGGCTTTTGGATTGTCAGAGTTGCGGACCTCTTTGCCACTCCTACTTTTACCCTTTTCTCCGAGACACCCCGTATTACTACGAACGTCCACTTCCATTGGACAAAACCATCGTATGGTTATATACGAACTCGAAGGACTTCGAGGATGGTTTCAGGTTCTGGAGAAAACGAATGGGACTATTCAGTTGTCTTTTCCTTTTACCTTCTCTCAGGTTGCGAGTACTCCTTGGTTTAGGAGTAGTACACCTATTACGCAAATTGGATAGTCTTCTTCCAGACCCTAAGCTGGTGCCGACCGGTAGGGAATGAAGAAAGCCAATTAGCCTAAACGGTGTACAGAAGGTATTAAGTTCAGACAAAGCAAGGGATTAGTAAGAGGGCAAAGTAAATTGCGACTGCTATTCACGACCAAACCATGTACTTCTTTGTCAATCCTAAATCACCTATGAATTAAGTTCATTCGGTTGTCTTTTATCCTCACCTTCTCTCGCATTGCGAGTGCTCCTAGGACTAGGATAGTACACCCATTATGCTTATTGGATAGTCTTCTTCCAAACCATAGGCTGGTGCCGAACGGTAGGGAAGGAAGAAAACCAATTGGCCTAAAGGGGTATACAGAAGGTAATGACTAAAGACATATAAAGGGATTTGGAGAAGTGGCAAAGAATTATACGGTTATAGTTGTGAATCTGGATAATGGAAGAGGCATTACTAGGAATACCAGAAAACCCCAACGAAACATTTCGATGTTTCAGTTTCACTGTGTACTGTTAAAAGAAAACTGATTTCCCAATTAGGCACTTGCTCCAGGGTATGTATTTACCAGGTATGAGTCTCACATCTGTATGGTTTTACAGATGATGAAGGGAAGTAAGTTATTGGGAATTAGGTGACCATCCTCATTATATCGGGATTCGTTGGAATTGGTGATATTTGAGGAAGCCATCTGGGTTGTTTGCCTGTCGGCAAATATTTGGTTTTGAATATCCGTTGTTGTGTACCAATTTTAAATTAATATATCTGTACGTCTATTTTTATAGAGTGAGACATATCTTTTTGAAATTATGTCTATGACATTTACCTATACCAGTGGATGGTTAGGTAAGGAGCATTGAACAGCGGTGTAATTCTTCTTAACCAAAAGTACAGTTTTCAACCTACGACACACAGTGAATGAGTCACCAGACTCAGGGGACTTATACAGAGTATTGTATATTGTCCAGTGTCCATTAGGACAGAGGGGTTGGTCCTCGTACTATATTCTGTTTACTTTTAACTTCTCTAGTTCTTAGACACGTGTTTCGTAGAAACACAGGGTCTAAGTTTTGAGGAGTTATAGGTATAAGAGTAAAGTAGAGAACCAGGTGTTGCAAGTATCAGGATTCTTCAAGGTGATCAAAGAGTAGATACTTGTGAATGGTATTCAGTTGATAGTAATGATTAAGAGAACTAACTTCTCTTTCAGGTTACTCATAATTGGAAGTACTCCTAAGTTGAGTAACGCTGATCGGCCTCTCTTCCATTTAGTTGACATGCACTGGAGACAGCTGCATGATTTGAATCTGGTTCAATTAAATCAGTGCCTCTGTTTCTTGGATATAGAACAGTTCATATCTTGATATTGTTAAGATACGGGGAGTTGTCAGGCTTATGCTTAAAACCAGACTCTGGACAACTCAAGGCACGTTTCAGTAATGGCTGTTTGTGGGTTGACCCGGGCTATGACGAGGGTTGACTTTCTACCATTTGGAAGATCAATAGTGATATTGTTCTTGACTCGCCACAGTTTTATCAAAAATAGATTTTTTCACAAAAATGGATTTTTTCAGAAAAACAGTAGTGGGAGTATGGTAGAACTGGAAGTGATTCCAGAACCACAAACGATTACTGAAGATTTCATAAGATCCTAAAGATTCAATCTGGTTTGACATTCCATTGGCCACTCCGCAGATATGGTGGGTAACCTCAGGCACTCGAGAGGTACTTCGGTATGCTCAAGGACGGTGGCAGGGAGGTTCTTGTTTACCCATACTTGCCATTGCTGTTGTTCCAGGCTGCGAGACCCGGCGGGAGGATGAGTATAGCGTCGTTCTAAACTTGCTTTAGAAGTGTATGTGTATATGACTCTGCCAGAGGGTTGTCATAGTCAGTGGGAGCAGCAGAAGCATTGGTGGACATGTGGCTTATGTCTGTTTATAGACTAAAGCAGATATAGCGGAGATAGATCATCTATTTCTGATGTGACAGTCATAGGTTTGACTTCATCAAAATAGAGGATGGATCTGTTAAGAAGGTAGTAGGGTGTGATGTCCTGGTATTTGATGACATACACAGAGTAGGAAGTGATATTCCTATACTACGATAGGTTATACTTTGGTCGTCACACAGTGGTTTCTCCACATAGGACTTGGATATTATATCAGACATTCTGGTTACTAGATCTATGGTTTTAGATCTAGATTTGGGTGATTTCCCAATCTGGGTACTTTGACCGCATTCTATGAGTATTTAGAATGGACGACTCCTGGCACGGTAGTATACCTGCAGGTGATGGAGTCACCCTCTCTAAAGGTGTCTTACAGACTAAAGGGGAGAGGGATACGCATGATTGACAGATCACTTGCTTAGGCAATTGAGTCAATCATGAGATGTCAAGTATCACACCAGATATTGTTCTTGCAGTAGGTGCAATAAGTTGATATTGATCCAATCCTGGAGAAACAGTTGGAAGCAGTTTTAGAACATAAGTTGATGTTCTAGGGATTTGATAACAGCATTCTCCTTTGGGAGACCGTTATCATTCCAGGCTTCCAAGGTGACCTGGATGGCAGAGTGACTGTCAGAGTTATAGTTTTCCCTCTGACGAGGGGCAGTATTTTGGACAGATGGTCCAGGTGGATACTAAGGGAAGGCATGGCGCAGGATACTGATTAAGTTCAGTTGACGATACAGTCTAAGAAGTTTGGATTTGGAGTTCACTTATGAGCTAGGTCCCATCAGACATCCAGACATTCTAGGACAGGTATTGCTCATTTCGGGAGATAGTTTTCTCTGCGAACATGAGATATAGAGAAACATAGAAAGAAACATCAAAGCGGTTCCACTCACTGAGGCTATTCCTCGAACGCAATAGTTTCGCAAACGAGCTTTGTGAGACTGACTAGTAGAGGAGTTGGGTGTTCGGTATCACACGGGCTGTGAGTATGCGACATCGCAATAATTAGCCTTGAGTGCAAGTGGGAGATTGTTGGAGATAGTGCCCTCAGAGTCAATTATTGGATCACAGGCACGTGATTGCAATGATTGAGGGGAGGACCTATCCCGGTAGGACAGTCTTACTCGAGATGATAGTATGCTATCTGGTTTATCTTTGTCATCGTGTACTGCTTTAGGTGACCTTTCGAGTCGCTATTACACGTTGATAAAGCCCCTTGGATTCTTGCTTGACCACCAGCAGTATGAGGGCGATCATATAAGTGGGAGCTGGGGGTCTACAAGCACATCCTTAAAAGGTTCCTAGTCGTGGGAGATTCGAGACAGGGCATCGTTTCTCCAGAGTAGACTAGTGTATACAGTCGAGACCCCGACGAGGGGCGGTGGCCGGTCTCACAAGCCACTGGTGTCAGTTGGTTCACCTAAGATGTATACAGGTGCTCATTGGGTTATGAGTACACCGGACAGGACTCGCCGGGAACCTGCTAGTTGGGATTATACCAGACGTCAGATAGCAGTTCCCTGGTGACATGTGTACAGGTTAGTTCATCGACCTGAGATCGTCATTTGTCTCGTGTGAGTTCCCACTGTACTTTTATTACTACCCTACCACGGCTCAAAGGAGTCGTGCAAACAGGTTTTAGTTGGGTACAGTCCCGAGCCACATGGAGGCAGTGAGCGGATCTTCAGGAGTTCATCTCTCCCGGTTTTGGGGGTGAGGTCGTGCTGTGTCTAGGAGAGCCAGAACATGAAAAGTCCTTGGCCAAGGCAGGAGATTTGCTGGTAGGTATTCCAGTAGTATCTCAGGGTGTTCTGGGCTACACTCCGACACGACTTGTACCGGTTTTGGGGGTCTGACTTTTACCAACCCCCTAGGCCCTCCATGCGATGCTCATAGACGAACGGACCGGACTGTACGGATATTGTCACTGACAGGCTCAGTAGGGTGTCAGGATGAGTTCGCTCATCGACATCCCTTTTTGTCAATACCTGGTAGCCCGTTACGTATTGGCTTATACCTCTGACTTGCTAGTGGTTAAATCCACAACCAAGATGTTGACGAGTCTTTAGAGTCCACCACACTCAGTTACTCAGGTTTCGGGCGAAACGCTGTAGAGGCCGTATGGAGATATGGCAGGGTTCGATCAGATACGTGCGGTATTGCACGGATCGTGATCGGACGGATTTTACTAGCCGGCTTTGGCTTAAGCCGGATCCTAGTATTAGATAGTGTAGTTTTGTCTCTTTGCATTTGTGTTCAGCGGGAATACAAATACGGGCATGTATTTGCAGTAGCGGGGTTTTCCTGTAATTTATTATGGGATCGGTTTTCTGGGGTTGCCAGTTTGCATTCCGTTCCGGCCGGTTTTCTATTATTCCTTCTCGGCCGGACTTTTCGTTGGAGAAGGTTAATTGCAAGTTTGCAATTAACTTAGTTGTGGAGGGCTTCCTTGCATATTGTAGCTTCCTCTTGATGAGATTCTTTTCTAGTCTTTATCCTTGCATTTATGGTGATGGTTTGTGAATGGATTGAATTGGTAATTGGTGTGACTAATTTCTCATTCATTCATTCATATTCTTCTCTTTGTTTTGTTTAAATTCTTTTTCCCACCCATCAATTGAGTGGGCCGGCCACTGTTTGGGCATGGAGTGTGGTTTATTTGTGTGTAAATAAATTCCTTCATGTCATTTTGGTGGACCCCCCCTTTTTTGTGTTTGCTGGGAATTGATTATTGCTTTATGCAAGGTTTTAATTATACATATATAATTCACCCATATACACATTTCCAGCAAGCACATAAATGGGGTTGGCCGAGCTCATTTCTTGGCATTGTATACTTCATTCTTCATCAAGCTTTGATCCATGGAAAATTCTTGTGCAAAATTCCTCCAACATGGCAACCTCTTAAACCCCAAAGAGACAACTATTCTACACTATTCTATAGCAAGTCTTGGACGCGTCGGCTAGCCAACTTCGCGCCCGAGTTGCCTCGGTCAAGAGGCGGGAGCCCGTAAAAGATTCCGGCTACGTGGTGCCCTTTCCGACGAGACAATGATGGACGGAGATTCCGCGAGAGATCGGAGTGGAGATGAAGACCGAAGGACATGGATCGCTTGGTATACTTCTCTACTCTTTTCTTGTTTGCTAGTTGCTAGGTTAATGGCCCGATCCGGGTGAAAAGTCCGCGGTGGTGCCGGTTGCAAGTTTTTGCAAAGTTTTTGTTTCCGCGTTTCCGGCGTCGGATCGACGGCCGGGGCGCCCCCGCGGGCTTACACAATGCACCCGCTACTTTCCAGCGGTGTATGATGGGAATTTTTTCAGACATGGTGGAAAAATTCTTGGAGATTTTCATGGATGATTTCTCCATTTTCGGTGACTCCTTTGATGAGTGTTTGCTACATCTAGATGCAGTCCTTACCCGGTATAAGGATAAGAACCTTACTTTAAATTGGGAGAAGTGCCACTTCATGGTACGAGAAAGTATTGTCTTAGGCCATATCATATCGCAAAATGGCATTGAGATAGATAAAGCAAAGATTGAAGTCATTTCCAATCTCCCTCCTTCCAAATGCGTCCGAGATATTCGAGCCTTCTTTGGCTATGCCGGTTTTTATAGACGGTTCATCAAGGATTTTAGCAAGATTGCTAGACCCTTGACTCTTTTGTTGGCCAAGAACACCACATTTGATTTCGACTCGAGCTGTATGAAGGCGTTCGAGTCATTGAAAAACTCACTTACTTCTGCTCCCATTCTTTCATCTCCTGACTGGATGCATCCATTTGAGATTATGTGCGATGCATCTGATTTTGCCATTGGTGCTGTCCTTTGACAGCACATCAATAAGATGTCGTATGTAATTTATTACGCTAGCCGAATCTTGAACGAGGCCCAATTAAATTACACAACAACCATGAAGGAATTCTTAGCTGTTGTGTTTGTATTAGAAATGTTCAGGCCCTATTTAATCGGCTCTCCAGTCATCGTATACACTGACCATTCAGCTCTTCGCCGTCTTTTTGCGAAGAAGGATGCTAAATCTCGGCTAATACGTTGGATCCTCTTACTACAAGAGTTTGACATTGTCATCAAAGACAAAAGAGAATGCGAAAACATAGTCGCCGACCATCTTTCACGTCTCCCTTCTTCGCAGACACTTCAATTTTCTATAAAAGATGTTTTTCTATATGAGCAGCTCCTGACTGTATCATGCGAACCTTGGTTCGCAGATATTGTGAAATATTTGGCCACCGGACGTATACCAAATGAATGGTCGAATCAGGACAGACTCCGATTTCTATCCCAGGTAAAACATTTTTACTGGGATGAACCTTATCTATTCAAATACTGTCCCGACTAAATTATTCATCGGTGTGTCCCCGACAATGAATTTAAGATGTTAAAGTCACCACATTTCAAAGAGAAAGGGACAATGGGCCCCACAAAATCAAGGTAACGCCCCCATCAATGACGAGGAAGGCACTCATTGTAAGAATACAAAAAGATTCTCATTTAATAAAAAAATCTCATTGAACTTTGGAGTTAAACTCCTAATATTCTCGAAAAACGAGTTCTACAGCAGATTCAAATCTGCAGGAAGAACCCTAAAATGAAAATAAGAAAAGGGAATAAAATTTCCAAAAGCATTTCTTAAAAAGAAATTTTCTCAGAGCTTAGCTCTGTAGAACAACCCGGAATTAAATTCCTCTAATAATGGGATTAAATCTCAGAAATCCCCAAGGGAAATATACTGGAATTAAATTCCAGAGAATTCTTAAAGATTAGAGTAATAGGTTAAAACCCTAAGATCTCTGAGACCAACGGTCTACCTAAATAAAGTTTTTTAAGATCTCTAAGAGATCATTTCAAGAAAAAGAGTCAAACTCTGTTAATGGGTTAAAATTCCAAGACAAACAAGAGTCTCTTTTAAGTGAAAAATGATCATAATCCTTACCAATTTTCTTAAACAGAGTTAAACTCTAAGAGTTTCTTTGGGCAGAGATCTAAGCTCTGAGAAGAGAATTAAATTCTCAAGGAAGAAGAAAGAGGATGATGAAACAGTAGTCATCTTAAGGGCCAAAGCCCTTTTTATAAGACATGAAGGGACGGTTCAACTCCCCAGGAGATCGAACGGTGGAAAATGTGACACCATTGCACCCACGTGTAAGCCACGTGAGAGCAACGGTGTGGGGAATTTGTTTCCCCAAAATATTTAACTGAATAAAAGAGCAAAGCTCTGTTAAATTTAATGAGGCAGCGCCTCACGTGCTTTCCACGAGAGCGCCAGCGCCAAGAGCCAATCTTATAGGATTAAATTCTATGGTGGTACCTCACGTGCTCCTCATGCGGGCGTCAATGTGCAAAGCACAGAAGTGGTCTTTACATAAGAGTTAAACTCTTAGATGGCGCCACGCGTGCTCCTCATGCGGGCGCTAGTGTGCAAAGCACAGAAATACCCATCTTAGGAATTAAATTCTTAAGTGGCGTCCACGTGTACAACAAGTGGGCGCCAGCATCCAAATAGAATTAAATTCTACAATAATCTCTGTTAAATAGAGCCGTTGGGTCAAAAATCTAATTTAGATGATAAATCATCAAAATAAAGAACTAAATTATGTTGGAAGAAAACATTTTCCAAATCTTTCTAAAATAAGAAAAATACTGTCGGTTGGATCAAAGATCTAATTATAGAATAAAATTCTATTTTGGAATATATTCTCTCAATTTTTCTAAATAAGAAAGATTTCTCTCTGTAAAATAGAGAACTCTTGGATTAAAAATCCAATGGTAATTAAAAAATCACCATTTTACAGAATAAATTCTGTATATGGGAAAATATTTCCCCAATCTTGTTAAAGACAAGAGACCATATTCTGTAAAAACAGAAGTCCTTGGATCAAAGATCCAATAATGGGTAAAATTCCCCAACTCAATTTTGAGTCCAATTAAATCAAATGAATCTCTCAATGAGAGATTTTCTCAGAATTAAGTAACAAACTTGCCTCCACTATATAAAGGACCTGAGACTTCAAGTCTCAAAGATAGGAACCCCCCCCAAAAGCTTCTGAAAAATACAGAAAGCTTCCAAAAGTAATAGAGAATTCAATCTTTACAGAGGAAGACTTCCTTTTCAAAAGAAACCTAGGTAAAAGAAATTCAGAGATCAAAATATCTCTTTTTACCTACTTTAAGCGTTTAACCCTTCTCAAAGAACTTAGTTCTTCCTCTGGATCAGAGATCCACAAGACAAGTCTCCCGGCCACAAGTTAAGAATTTAATTCTCATTGGGAGGATCTTGTTCTTGAGAATCAAAGATTCAGAAAAGAATTAGGTCCAAAAGAATAAACAAAAGGAAAAAGAACCTATAAAAGAACTTAGTTCTTAAAGAAAAAAACCGATTCCGGATCTTCAAAATCGAAGATCTTGGTGATTATTAATGGTTAAAATACCATTAACAGAGATTTAAAAAAGGGAAAAAAACTAGCGCCTCACATGATCCTTACATGA
Organism: Agapanthus africanus; assembly: GCA_030015575.1. Lineage (NCBI taxonomy): Eukaryota > Viridiplantae > Streptophyta > Magnoliopsida > Asparagales > Amaryllidaceae > Agapanthus > Agapanthus africanus. Next base: position 50,842,314 of record CM057340.1, read on the forward strand.
GCGCCCCCTTTTAACAGCGCCTAGCGCTTCTCGTGAAAGATACGCGGGTGCCCAAAACAAAAGGCCAGTGCCTCACGTGAAACACATGTGGGCGCTGAATAAAATATCTCAGCACTCACTATGCAGCCGAAGAAAACTAAGTGCTTAGCACTGATTGCGAAGCGCCCAGCGCCGCACGTGCACCTCATGTGGACGCCATATAAAAAGTGTTTAGCTCTTCACATTTAGTCAAAATAACTAAAAGTGTTTAGCATTTATTGGGCAGCGCCTATGACTGAATGGTTCACATGACACCCATGTGGGCGTCAGAGCTTCAAACAAGTGCTTAGCACTTTTATATTAAAAGAAAAGAGCTGAACAAACAGAGCTCAAATAAGTGCTTAGCATTTTTGAAAAAAAAGACTAAGTAGACTAAATCCAAATTGTCTAAGTTTCTGAAATTTTCTTGCAGCTGAGCCCAAATGCTATTTTGCTGGATCTTAAGCAAAAATGATCCTAGAATGTTATTACATTGATCTTAGTCTCAAATAAGACTAACACATCCTTAGCAAGAACAAACTGAGCCTAAATGCCCACCCATATGTTTTAAGTCGATCTTAATCTCAAACCAGATTAACGATCCTTAAATAAACCTAAGCCCAATCTAAAATATATGGATTTGGACCGATCTGCGTCCTACGGGCGACGACATAAACTAGTCTCTGTATACAATCCACAGGCAACTTAAACAAACAAAAACACACACGACACGAAATGAACTTCCGGAGTAGGAGAAAGTGGTTATCGCAATGCGGTAACATAATTAACCACAGGCGCTTTCTCCTGTAGGGAAGAGCGTCCCTACAATCAAAAACCCCTCATAAAATGAGGGGCAATCTGATAAAATCTGCTACAACGGTCGCGTTTATCGAAACCTCCGATATACGATATAAATCAACTTGGTATTTTCGGAGAGGTGGACGGATAAATCCAAATAGCATCTGCCCCCAGATTCAGGTAAGACGATCCATCCCGGTTTGTCTCTGTTTCCGGCGGTGAACAGATCCAATAATAGAATAAAATTATATTTTTAGGAATATATTCTCTCAATCTTTCTAAAAAAAGATTGCTCTCTGTAAAACAGAGAATCCTTGGATTAAAAATCCAATGGTGATTAAAAATCACCACTTGACCGAATAAATTCTGTATATGGGAGAATATTTTCTCGGTCTTGTTAAAAATAAGAAAACACATTCTATAAAACAGAAGTCCTTGGATCAAAGATCCAATGGTGGATAAAATTCCCTGAATCAATTTTGATACCACTTAAATCCATTAGAATCTCTCAATGAGAGATTTTCTCAAAACTAATTAACAATCTTCCTCCACTATATAAAGAATCCGAGACTTCAAGTCTCAAAAGGGGGAGAGGATTACCAGAGAGAGACCACAGATAGAAAGAACAGAAGATTCAGTTCCAAAGAATGAAGAAGACTTTCCTTCTCAAAACCCTAGGTAAAGAAAAAGGAGCAAAATATCTCTATCACATCTACGGGTTTAACCGTTTTAAAGAACTTAGTTCTTTCTCTAGATCTGAGATCCACAAGGCAAATCTCACATAAGTTGAGAATTTAATTCTCATCGGGAAGATCTTGTTCTTGAGAATCAAACATTCAGGGAAGAATAAATTTAAAAAAGAAGAAGAAAGAAAACGGAGTCCTTGATACTCCTGGAACTCAGTTATCTCAAATCGAGAACTTAGTTCTTTAAAAACTCAACCTAAAATCCTCAAATATAATGATTTTAGCGAGCGTTAATGGTCAAAGCACCATTGATAGAGGTTTAACCTTTCTGAAAACATCAACAGAGATTAAATCTCCACATAAAAGAAACTAGCGCCTCACGTGCTTCCCACGTGGGCGCCTCTCTTTAACAGCGCCTAGCGCCTCATGTGAAACACATGTGGGCACTGTTGGGTTACGTCAGCGCCCCGGCCATCAATTCGTGACCAAATGCGGAACAAAAACTTTAAAAACTGGTGCTAACAGAGCCCTAATCTACCGATCGTACCATTAACCCTATACTAGCTATATGAAAAGGAGTTTAGAGAGGTTATACCGAACGATCCGTGTCCTTCGGTGTTCAACCTCTATCCCAAGCTCCTCGCGGCTTTCTTGATCAAGTTTGATCTCCGGTCTCCCCACATCGAGGGTTAGTAATACGGGCTCCGATCTCAAAACTGAAACAACTCGGGTATCTAGTTTGCTAGCCTAGATAGCCAAGATGAAGTAGAGAGAGTTTGCGATTACTTTGTCTCAATACACCCAAGGATTCTCAATTCATGAGAGGGATTGGGTGGAGGTTGAAAAAGATGCCATGGGTGAAGAGTGTGAGCTCAAGAAAAAGCAAGTGAAGAAAAAGGCTTGGTCTTGTGAGTTCTTTTGTTGTGAGAAAATAATAGCAACTAAAAGAAAAGCCACACTAAAGAAAAATCTCTGCCTCTCTCACATGCTCACAACAAAATATCTCATAAGACAACAAAATCCCTAGTCATGTCATCATGACTCACAACCATGAGTTACTAAGTGCACATGCTAGACCAAAGCCAAAACTTACACTCACACTTTCCACCAAATAAACATTTAAACCAAAATGTTTAATCTAAAAAGAAATGGCAATCTTCCAAAGTAAACTTGTAACGAATTACAAGAATACCCCTCATCCGTATATACATACCTGCATCCGTATTCCGACTGAATATGAATACAATGAGACGAAAATAATCTAACAATATAATACTAAGATCCGGCTTAAACCAAAGCCCACTAGTATTATCCGTCCGATCATGATCCGTGCATAAATGCGCGTATATGATCGAACCCTGCCATAAAACCATACAGCCTCTACAACGTTTCGCCCGAAGTAGGGAAACCCTTTGTGTGGGACTCTAAAGACTCGTTAATACGCTGGCAGTGGGTTTAACCACAAGCACGTCAGTGGCACTAGCTGTACGTAATGGCTACCCAGATATTGAGTGAAAGGGAGGCCGACGAGCAAACTCATCCTGAAACCCTACTGAGCCTGATAGTGACAATATCCGTACAGTCCGGTCCGTCCGTCTATGAGTATCGCATATCGAGTCTAGGAGGGTGGATAAAGTCAGACCCCTAATAACACGACATTTAGTGTCGGTATGAAGCCTATCACCACCTGAGAAACTACCGATCCTAGATCAGTAATTCTCGACTATCTTGGTCAAGGATTTCTGGTGATGGCCACCCGTGCACTTCGCGACATCAACCCCCAATACCGGGAGAGACGAATCCCCTGACGATCCGCTCACTGCCTCTATGTGGCTCGGACTGTATCCAACTAAAACCTGTTTGCACGACTCCTTTGAGCTGTGGTAGGGTAGTAATCAAAGCACAGTGGAAACTCACACGAGACAAATGACGATCTCAGGTCGATAAACTAACCTGTACATATGTCACCAAGGAACTGCTATCTGACAATAGGTATAATACCAACTAGCATGTTTCCGGCGAGTCCGTATAGTGTACTCATAACCCAATGAGCACCTGTATACATCTTAGGTGAACAAACTGACACCAATGGCTTGTGAGACCGGCCATCGCACCTCGTCGGGGTCTCGATCAGTATACACTAGTCTACTCTTGGAGTATCGATGCACAGTCTCGAAAGTCCCACGACTAGGAACATTTTAAGGATGTGCTTATAGACCACCCAGCTCTCACGTATATGATCGCCATCATACTGCCGGTAGTCAAGCAAGAATCCTAAGAGATCTATCAACATGTAATAGTGATCTGTAATGTCACCTAAAGTATGTACACGATGATAAAGACAACCAGATAGCATACTATCATCTTGAGTAAGACTGTTCTACCGGTACAGGTCCTCCCTGAATCATTGCAATCACGTGCCTGTGATCCAATAATTGACTTGAGGGCACTATAGCTAACATGCGCCATATAAAAAGTGCTTAACACTTCACATACAGCGAAAACGGCTGAGTGCTTAGCACTGATTGGGCAGCGCCCAGCGCCGTACGTGCTCCTCACGTGGGCGCCACAAAAATAATAAGAGTGCTTAGCTCTCTATAAATAGTCGAAACAGCTAAGTGCTTAGCACTGATTGGGCAGCGCCCAACGTCTCATGTAGGCGCCACAAAAATAATAAGAGTGCTTAGCACTCCATAAATAGCCAAAAAGATTAAGTGCTTAACACTGATTGGGCAATGCCCAGCGCCTCACGTGCTCCTCACGTGGGCGCCACAAAAATAATAAGAGTGCTTAGCACTCCATAAAAAGCCAAAATGGCTGAATGCTTAGCACTGATCGGGCAGCGCCCAGCGCCTCATGTGTTCCCCACATAGGCGCCACTAAAAAAAGAAGAGAGAAAAATGCTTAGCACTCTATAAAGAGCCAAAATGGCTGAGTGCTCAACGCTCATTGGGCGGGGCCCATAATTAAATGCTTCACATGATACCCATGTGAATGTCAGAGCGTCAAACAAGTGCTTAGCACTTTTGCATAAAAGGAAAAGGGCTGAACAAACAGAGCCCAAATAAATGCTTAGCACTTTTGAATGAAAAAGAAAAAGAGCAGGCAGATTAAGCCCAAATTGGTTAAGTCTCTGAAGTTTCTTGCGGCTGAGCCCAAATGCTCTTTTGATGGATCTTAAGTAAAAATGATCCTTAAGAACATTGTTAAATTGATCTTAGTCTCAAACATGATTAATGATCTCTCATTGATGATATCCAAAATGATATACATCACATATCTCCTAAGGTAATTTTAGTCTCAAATATGACTAAAGATTCTTAGGTCTACCACAACCCCTTTTCCCTCAAATACGGGAATTGGTTCAAGGGTACATCTTTCCACACATCTGATATATGTCGTTGTAATTCTTCAACGTCTTTAGAGAGGTGGCGAGTCCTGACAACCAACAACTCCTTTCGTCATACATTGATAAATTTCCAAATTGATGTGCATACCGCAAATACTCGCCTCAAACATGGAGGTAATGGACCAGAATGTCCTTAAACTAATATTCGTCCCCAAAATACGAATGTTGGACTGGAATGTCCCTAAACTAAAATTTTGCCTCAAACATAGCGATAATGGACCGTGATTACCTTAAACTAAAATAATTATGCCCAAATGCTCATATATTTTAAGTCGATCCAAATCTCAAACTAGATTAACGGTCCTTAAATAAACGTAATCCCAAATCTAAAATATACGGATTTGGGCTGATCCGCGACTTACGGGCGACGACATAAACTAGCCTCCGTTTACAATCCACGGGCAACCTAAACAAACAAAAAGACACACGACACGAAGTGAACTGCCGGAGTAGGAGAAAGTGGTTATCACAATGCGGTAACGTAATTAACTGCAGGGGCTTGCGCTTGCAGGGAAGAGCGTCCCCACAATAAAAAAAACCCTCATAAAATGAGGGGGAATCTGATACAGTCTGCTACAATGGTCATGTCTGTCCAAACCTCCGATATATGGTGCCATAAATCAACTTGGTATCTTCGGAGAGGTGGATGGATAAATCAAAATAACATATGCCCCCAGAATTTAGTCCAGACGTCCCAATGTCTCGGTCTGGTGTTTCGGTGGTGAACAGATTCTGGCACGCCCGGTGGGACCTTTTCCTCTTTCCACTCCACACTTCGTGTGTCATGTTTTGCAAAAAGACTCATGGTTCGATGTGGTTGCCATAGGATTTGAGATACTAAAATTTGGTGTCTTCCTCCTTTGCAGGAAAAAATCGATGGCTCCAACTGCACTTCTTGCAACAACAACTCTCGCTCCACTCCAGCTGAAGGAGTGACCTACGGGCCCAACGCGGCCTCAATCTTTTCAATGCCGATGGGACAAGTTACACAAGCCACTACTGGGTTGTTCATTAGGACCATGTTCCCACCAGTGAGTTTCGGTGCCTCAGCGCCGCAAGAAGAAGCTCCCAAGAGGTCGGTCTTCGATTGATAAGTGACCAAAACGACCCCTCTTACGTCCAAAGATGACGTCCCAGTCTTCAACAGGCTGGGCAAGAACCCAAACGGGCCTGCAAAAAGGCTTGTGATATCTAAAATGGCTGCCCCAAAATGGATAGCCCTCCCAACTCCTGCTACGGGCAAAGCCGTCAAAAGAGCTTCTCCCATCGGAAGATCGGTCTTTGAAAGATTAGTCGTTCCTCCTCAAACTCTGGCAAGGATGTCAGTCTTCAATAGATTGACGCCATCAGCAGCCCCTCAGCAAAGCCAGGGGCATGAAGAAGCCGCTTCCAAATCTGAGAAGGCCCCATTTGCAAGACACACTCGACGTCGCCACTGGCGCAGAGTGAGAAAAGCTGGGGGCAACTCCCCCTCTGGACTTATCCCACCAGCTCAAATGGTAGAAGTTGACGCTGCTGTTCCAACCGGGAACAACTTTGATCTGTTCAGGAGGGTATGCAAGAACTCTCGAACGGTGGTGCTAAAAAATCACCCCCGCCTGTAGAGGTCATTGTTCAGGCAGAACCAGAGCGCCCCCATCAACGGCTCTCCTCCTAAATTCATAGAGTCTGGCGGAAAGTGTAGGACTCTGTGATAAAAAAAGATTACTCTTGTCGATTGAAGAAATTGAAGGCTCGGCAAGGGAAAGACCATCCCTCCGTCATACAGCGAGGGACTTCTTCTACACAGGCGTCTATTACAATGACTCCTTCAACTTCGACCTCCCACTAAAGGAAGAGGACGGAGAAAATCCCACCGCATGCGGCAAATTCCAAAGGCGATGGACCCAAACACCCCAAGTCTGGGGGCATGATCATGCATACAGTCTACATGGCTTCCGGGATAGAAGAAAACTGTGCTTCTATAGGACATCGACCGCAAACTCGATCGCTGACAAAAGCTCAGGAGCAATAACAAAAGCTCCAGGAGATGCTGATCAAAATGACAGCACATACCGGCTAGAAAGAAATCTCGGACACAACAACTAAATAGCACCAGGAGCATGAGACCGACAAAGAGTTCCTATGAAGGTTGCTTAAAAGAAAGGACAAGGAAGCTGCTGAGCATGCTTCTAACATAAAGCAGATGGCTCTCTTGTTCCAGAATATGGTTGGAATGATGATCCAGCCAAAACCCCCACCCGAGAATCCGCTGATAATCATCGAGGATGATAGAGGGGAAACATCAAACCCTCTTACGGATTTATCAACAGCCAAGGAGGAAATGATCTCTAAGGCTACTCTTGATGATTATATAGCTCAACAAATAAGAGCCCATCAAGCAAATGAAGTGGCATGCCAAATTGTTAGAACTGGGCGACCGTATCCAGGCTGGTATGACCAAATTAAATACCCACCGGGATATACGATCCCCAAGTTCCATATGTACAAGTGGACAGGCAACCCACACTAGCACGTCGCCCAGTTCAGAGCTCTGTATGGTAATTCTGGAGGTGATGACAAACTGTTGCTTCGCCAGTTCGTTGGTAGCCTGTCAGAGACGGCCTTTGAATAGTACTCGGAGCTCCCAAATGACTCCGTGAGAACATTCACAGAGATGGAACTTCTGTTCACACAGCAGTTCGTCAGCGCAAGCGAGCGCATCCCGATCACGGCATTAATCAATGCCAGGGTAAAGCCTGGAGAAACCTGGGTCAAATATGCGATCTGGTGGCTGAACCTATGGTCAAAGTGCGAAAAGTGCATCGAAGAATCCCCCACCGTGGGCATGTTCAACGGGACCCCTGAACCTCAAACGACTGGATCCTAATTCATGATGTTTTTCAAACCAACAACTTTCCAGGCTCTGATCGATAAACTGACCCAAATGGACCAGATTGTCTACGGGCCTTCCTCCTCAAGTAAGGACCCTCGAAACGCCAAGGGTAAAGGAAAAGCGGTCTTCGTTGCCAACACAAAAAAACAACCGAGTGGCCCAAAACTGGCTGCTTGCCAATGTTAGTCATATGTATGCTATAGAGGCCATTATTGTATATTATAGTGGATGCTTGGTTATATATATATAGAGGACTTTCTTGCTCGACATGATAGTATGCTATTTGGTTGCTCTTTATCTTAACATGTACACTTGTATTATTATTTTGTCTCTTTGATACATGTTGATAAAGCGCTTAGGATGTTGACTTGATTACCAGGAATATGATCCAGATCATACAAGTAGGGCTTATTTAGTCCACAAGCGCATCCTTTAACAGTTCCTAGTCGAGGGGATATCGAGACAAGGCATCGATATTCCAGAGTAGACTAGTGTTTATGTTTTTTTTATCCTGTATGGGGCGATGGTTGATCCCATCACCATTGGTGTTCGACATCAAAAATTGTACGCAGGTGCTCATTAGAGAATGGGTACATCGAACAGAACTCGCCGAGAACTCCCAGATGGTACACCTATCGTCAGATAGCAGTTCTCTGGTGACACTTGTACATGTTAGTCTATAGACCCAAGATCGTCATAGAGTCTTGTGTGGTTCCCACTGTGTTCTGATTTCCTCCCTACCATGGCTCAAAAGAGTCGTGCAAACAGGTGGATTTTGGGTACAGTCCCGAGTCACATGGAGGCAATGAGCGATAGGAGGGGTTTCGTCTCTCCCGGTATAGGGAGTTGATGTTGTGCTAAGCTCGATTAGCTATAACAGCAAGACTCTGGTCAGGGCTGATGAGATTTATTGATAAGTGTTATCAGTAGTTTCTTGAATAGTTATAGTCCACACATCGGCATGACTTATCAAGTTACTGGGGTCTGACGATTCCACCCCTAGACTTGATATGAGACATATCAGAAGAAGAGACCGAATTGTACGGTAACTGTTGCTTATAGGCTTTGCAGGAGTTTGGACAAGCTTGCTTGTTGATCTTCTATTCGCTCAATACCGGGGTAGCCGTTACATCCAGCTTGTACCGCCAATGGCTTGTGGGTGACTGATGTGATCATTACCTACTGCTGGTGTATTGACGAGTCTTTAGAGTCCTATATAAAGGTTTCCTAGCTTAAGCGAAACGAAGTAGGGCACATATGGTGATATGTGCGGAAGATCGATTAAATACGAGCATGTGATACCGTATTCCAATCTCGCGATATGTGATATTGGTTAGGTTATATGTGATATAACCGGATTGTTGAATCAAGTGTTGATTCAATGATATGTTATATGTATATATATTTGATACTGGCTGGTTATATATGATATGACCGGAGTATTGAATCAAGTGTTGATTTGATAATATGATATACATATAAATGATATTAGTCGGTTATATATGATATAACCGGATTATTGAATCAAGTGTTGATTTAATAATTTGATATATATTAATATATTTGATATATAAATATATATAATATTAGCTCGCTAAAGATTTTCTTCTCTTTGAAATGCATTTAATATATATGTGATATATGTTAATATATGTATTTATGTATTGTGTCATGGTGGATGATACATTGGACATGAGTGTATAAGACTCACACCAAGGTTAAAGATAATTAGGGTAATTATTTATTTAGAGTAAAATTAAAATGAGGTGGAAATGAGCATGGCTTAGATGCTTGTGGAAGCATGTAGAAACCATGACTCATCTCACCAATTTTGTTTTACTCTAGATATTTTATGACCCAACCATTATCTTTAGCCCATGGTTATCTCATTTTATTCCAACCTTGAGATATTTCTTCACCCCAGATCATCTTCTTCCCTCTCTAGATTTTCTTGTGTGGAAAAAATAAAAGAGAAAAAGAATTCTAAAGTGAGCAAAATTCCTATTGCATCAACCTAATCTCATCTAGCCCATTAGATTAGGTTGTTTGCTTCACTAGTTCTTTAATTAGTGAAGAGATAGCTTAAGTTATAGAAGCTTCAAGATGGATCATCTTCGGCTTCGAAGATCACGTAGAAAGCTCGATCCTTTCATCAAAGTGGAGCCAAGAAGAGTTCTAGGGACTACTACTTGGAGATAAGGGACTACTACTTGGAGCTATTGAAGTGAAGGACTTGGTTTACAAAGCTTGTAACTCTCTTCACTTACTTTAGATTGTCTTTACTTACTTACAAAATCCTAATTCTTTAGTTCGATTCTAGGTTAGTATAGCTTAGCCCACTGAATTTTTTAAAATTGCATACTTAATACCTCTAGAAACCTAGGTGGTGCTAAGACATATTTTCATGGTATCAGAGCCAAGCTAGAGTATTAGACAATGTTAGTAGAATTGCGAAACCGAAATAACTCCAAAAACTTGAATCCGAAAACCACGTTTATGTAAATTTTAAAATGTTCTCTGAATTTTTTTTAAACAAGTGCAGAATGTTACATGTGATGTAATTAGAATACCAGAGAGACTCGAGGCCTAAAGTCCAAAATCTCACTGGCTACATTGCCATTTTGGCCGGCCTGGCCAGTCCCCCTACACATGTTTTGGCTCGAGCTTGTTTGGTGTTCTAGTGAGGTGGTTTTAGGATTTTAGGTTATGTTTGTTTTGCCCAGATTGCATGTGATGTTATCTTTTCAGTTAGGGCAATTCGATGTGTTTCGTAGTCGTAATTTTAATATCGTTTCGGGTTTGATATTGATATGTGTTACAATATTTGGAATCCACAATAATTAGTTTTGTGAAAATTAGTTTGTGTTTTGTAAATCTCGCGTTTTAGTCTTTTTTGATCGATTGCCATGGAGTTTCGATTCGGGTCAAAACCCCATCGCATCTCGTATTGTACACGAATAGTCGCCGGAAAACACTACTAGATAGCCACGCCCTATTGCGTCGACCTAGTGACTACACGAGAACATCGTTGCCAAAAGCATCCACTCAGGTGCTCGTGGCCGTGGTGTTCCGCCTAAATGCACTCCGTTGACGGCATCGGGGGTGCGGCAATCTACTAAAGTTCTCGACGAGCATTCGATTATTTAATCAGGAATCCTGTTGAATTACCCGACTTGCTATTGAAAAGTGTTTTCAATTCGAGATGTAAATGTAAGATTTAATGTGTTAGGCATGAAATCTGAAATATGAGATATTCCTGATTTATGATGTCTAAATATATGCGGATTCTAATTATTGCAGTTTTCATTTCTTTTCTGCGAGCGTAAGTGTAATATGTGGTGTATCTCTAATCTTGTTGCTATATGTCAACGACATTCAGAATACGCATATTTACTTACGTTTATGTCAAGTGTTGTTATGTGTTGCTTGTGATATGTTATATTGGATCATCGTGATTGAATAGCCAGGGGTTTTACGTGAGATAAGAGTTTTTCTATTTTCAGTCATGTAAATTTGTATGTAATATTCTTTTATTAGGACACTTCCGGGTTGAGGATGATATCACCATTGATGTATATTATTTACTTTTCCGTATCAGGATAGACCCAAGACGGGGAGCACAAGTAACCGGGTTCCAGAGTCCAGTAGGAGGCCATCTTGAGGAGTCGAGACCGGGTCTTCTAACTCTAGAATCGGCAGGGTTACTTGTCACTCTCGTAGGGGTCTCGGGATATGGGTTTTGCTATTCATCATGACCGTGGAATCCGTATTTTTCATTACTGGCTAAATTTAAAACACCGACCACCTAGTATATCCAATATTTCATATGTTTGTTTCTGCTGCCTGTGATCTGTGATGTGATCATATAACTGCGTGAGATGAATGCTATATATATATTATATATATAATAAACGTTGCTTATGTTTTACACCTGCTCTAGTCCTGCCCCCGCTCTGCCGTTAGTTAAGTAACCTAACGGTGCATGACGGGACTCCGCAGCGAATGCGGATGGAATAACCGTACGTTCTAGTTTCATTTTTTCTGTGATGTTTAAGAAACTTAAATGATGGAAAGTCATTAATGAGATTAATGAAAAGAAAGAAACCTAAAAATGTTGTAGAATCAAATTTTTCAAAATGGTACCTCTAGTTTTTGTATTGCATAGTGGTATTCCTTAATGAATATCCAGCACTTCATTCGATGAGGAGAAAGCCTAGATCCTTTCACCGAGAGTGAGCTCTTTAGCAAAAGCTAGCAAATGCTACAACCCACTCGGTTTATTTTCAAAACTACTTGATTTTAAAAGCGGAGCTTAAACCACTCCTTTTCAAATCACTCAATTCTACTATGATATCAAGTTCATTATGCTAAAGATTTTCTTAAAAACCTGTCGTAACCCTCCGTCATTTCAGATAAGGACTATTTAGTATTCATGCTACATTTGTTGGCCTCCGTCAAGGCATAGTATGCGGTAGCTAATTAGTGCTTATCTGTAGCATATGATGTGATTCGATTAGGGTAGTCGTACGACTTTGTTGGCTTCCGTCTAGGGTCGTGCGGGTGGGTTTAATTCAATCACGAAATGAACGGGTTGAACTTGATTAGCGATCTATGGTTTGTTGGCCTCCGTCAAGGTCATAGGACATTAGGGGTAAAAACAGATATTGGGAATTTCAAGTGTTGAAATTTGCAATGAAGTTGCATACCTTCTATGAGATAGTTGGATCCCGATACCCACTACGAGTAAGAGTTACTCCTGAGAGAGTTTTGCACTTTACAATTAGCTAATCCAGCAGGTGTCTAAGAAATGTGTTAACGGGGTTATGGCCCTGCGGAAATGAGATTATTTAATTAGTTCCACGCGAAAGCACGGGGAGACTTCTTCTGTCACGACCCAAAGTTGGATGTGACCGGCACTTAGATTGTATAATATCTAAAGATATCTACACAATCTGAGTAAGCCAAAAACCAAGATCAAAACCTTTTTTGCGGAAATTTAGGAAAATTTAGTTTTGTTTAAGTAAAACTCACAAATTTTAAGTTTTTAAGATCTTAACAGTAATTTCCTATTTCATTTATAATAAAAGCAGTTATAAAGTGTTTAATTTGGTTGCATTCCTAGTTGGGAGCAACAATACTAACAGTGGAATTCAACACAAAATCATAATACGACATCAAGGAAGAATCTCAGACATAAATAAAAGAAATATCGTTTAATACAACTAAACGATCTTATCTGTCGAAATAATATACATATAACCACATATCGTTCTAAGTCATTATACAGGGTCTGATGGAGAAACTCTAGATTCAATATACAATACCAAAAGAAGAGGTTACTACATAGGTAACCCACCAAACAAAAAGAGAGATAAACTGATAAGTGGATCTGTCTGCAGCTATACGTCCACTCGACTCCTACAAAGAACTGTGGCACAACGGGGGTGAGTTGCCAACTCAGTGAATATAACTAACATATAACGGCTGATAATGTAAGTATGCCGATCTAGAACTAATATAACAATGATGAATATAATGCATACTAACAGGTGGAAGCATGAATTTGTACTACTCAATATATAAATCAAAACTAAAATCTCATCAATTATTTTCCAAATAAGGTTCATTTTCTTCCCGTGTCCAATATCGACCCAAATCTTCGGTGTTTCATCAGGTATCGTTCCCCGAGCGATCCTGTCAATCAACAACACCGGTCGGTATCACATAGATATCCGCCGTGTTTACCACTAACTCCGGTATCGAGTATCCTCGTTAGGCTCCGCGCCTAAAATGCGGCTCCTGCCCCTTGGCCCCGATCGGGTCCACCATGAATCCGGCTGTATAGCTACCCCACCCAGCCCGGATATACGTAAGAAATTCCGCAACCGTATATCTACCCCACCCGGTTCGGAACAAAACCAAATAAAAAAAAACGACATTTCATGGTGGACATGTCACATTAATCATGAAAATCATTGAATTCTGTCGATAGTGTATAAAAACTCAAAACCATAAATTCATAGTAATCCAATGCATCTTATATCATAACTACACATACTTGGAGATAAAACATGATAATGTTTATGAAAAATAACTAACATTCTTGATGTTCAAGGTATGATGGGAATCATATTTAGTATAATAAGTACTAAGTGTTTATGTGACATGTTAATATCGATGAGGTGTAGTGTAACATGTAGATATGTGCAGGTGCGGCATAACTCGTCGATAACTGTGCAGTGTTCTAACAATTATTAACATGGCGGTGTATATATATCTATATGAATGCATATGATCAATTTAACATTCAAAAACCTTTTTTTTTAAAACTTAACTACGGGCGTATTACGCCATCCATACAAAATCCCCCGGTAGATGTTTAGTCTACTCACTGGAATACGTCGAATCAACTCAGATCACCAATCCATTTCCTTTCCTTGCGGCCTCCGAAGTTTCCGTATTCGAATCTATTATCGCAATTAACTTGTATAAGAATCGGCTAAACTCCGATACGGCGAAAACATGAAAATACCAGTTTTACGTATTAGCTATACTAATTATGATTATCGCAACCTATCACACTTATACTAATTGGCTTTAATCAAATGTTGTTTCGTAACAGAAAAGAGAATCGTATTACGAAACGTCCGTGTTGTGTTTTAAACGTTTTAACCCCATTTCAGATATTAACTCCCAGATTTCATATATTGTTAAATTAACTTAATTAAACAATACCAAGTATTATAACACCTACACAGAGACCTACCCTGAAACCCACAAGATCCAAAACGCCTAGAAATCCAGCGACGCCGGAATTATCCTATAGGTCATCGGCCTAAATCCGAGCCCTCTGGTTCGTGATTCTAGGGTTTGTTCTAGGTCTAACATACAATATTTTAGCTTTGTTTGGTAGAGTTGATTTTATTCTGACTAATAGAAGATTACTACAAAGCTAAGTTTTTCCTAAAATACGATATTTGATTTCTAAGTTTTACAATTACAAAACTATAATCTAAAGAGTTAAGGATTTTACCTATAAATAATTTGTTGGAATAACACCCTCCAAGATGCATAAGCTCCTTGTCCTAGCTTGATGGTGAGGAAATCCTAGATTTAGCTCTTATCTTCTTCTTTCTCTTGCTCTCCTTTGTTTTGCTTTGTTTTTCTTTTTCTTTCTTTAAATTTTTAGGTTTTTAAAATACTTCAGATCTGAACACAAGCTATATATGTGAGAAAAGGGAAGGATAAGGTAAAGGAGGATGTGTCACCAAGCAAGATGTGGGGGTTTCATGCAAAGAGGAGGTGTGGTGTGTAGGTTATGCATGAGAGTAGGAGGTGTCCAAGCTTTATCATCTCTAAATTGAATTATCTTAATAAAATTCTGAACTAAATTTTATCTAACCTCTTTCTACTTACACCCTTAGTAAATTCCCATTTTGCACAATAACCTAAACTTTATATATAACAACCCTTCACAACTTATGTTATTATATATCATCATTTTAATTAAAATTAAGCTAAAATTCACATTAAAACCCTTATATTTTATTTATGTTGCATACTAAAATTATACTTTAATTTAATTTACTTACTATTTATGAAAATGTCTTATTTGGTTCTAATAACTTTTTGATTTATCATTTTATTATTTAATTTATTTAATTTTATTTATTTCTAATTTTTCAAAATGTTACAATATTCCCCCCTTAAGAAAATTCGGTCCCTGAATTTAAAACTTAACTAGACGTACCCTCAAAAAGATGTGGAAATTTCTTCCGCATCACATCCTCGGTCTCCCAAGTACACTCCTCGCGATTCGTTCCTCGCCAGAGAATCTTTATAGATGAAAGTATACTTGATCACAGTTTCTTTGTCTGCCAGTCAAGAACAGCCGCTGGCTGCACTGTGTAAGATGAATCCGGTTCAAGCTGTAAGGTCAGATACTGTATCGCATGAGAAGGATCGTGAAGATACCTGCGAAGCATCGAAACGTGAAACACCGGATGCACATCGGGAAAACTTAGTGGAAGTGCTAAACAATAAGCTACAGCACCAACTCTCTCCAGAATCTCGTAAGGTCCGACATATCTGGGGCTGGGCTTCCTCTTCTTCCCGAAACGCATCACACCTTTCATCGGAGATACACGAAAGAACACATGATCTCCCACATCAACTCGAGTCTACGGCATCGTCGATCTGCATAAGATTTTTGTCTGCACTTGGTCGCTCTCATTCTGTCTCGTATCAGCTGAATCTTTTCCGTAGTCTTCTGTACTACCTGTGGTCCCAAAATGCTACTCTCGTTCAGTTCCGTCCAGCAAACGGGTGATTGACATTTCCTCCTATACAAAACTTCAAAGGGTGCCATCTGGATCGTCTCCTAAAAATTGTTGTCGTACGAAAATTCTATCAAAAGTAGGTAACGATCCTAACTACCACCAAAATCAAGCCTGCAAGCTTACAGCATATCCTCTAAAGTCTGAATGGTCTGCTCTGACTGACCATCTGTCTGTGGGTGGAAAGCTGTACTATAACTCAATCGTGTACCAAGAGCCCCTTGAAGTTTCTGCCAAAGACTACTCGTAAACTGGGTACCTCTATCTGACACTATGCTCGTCAGAACTCCATGCAATCGAACAATCTCGTCATTATAAATCTGTGCATACTGTGCAAACCCATATGTCGTCTTCACCGAAAGAAAATGAGCTGCCTTTTTAAATCTATCTACAATCACCCAGATGGAGTCAAGCCCTCTGGTAGTCCTGGGTAGACCCACAATGAAATCCATGGAAATCTGTTCCCATTTCCACTTCGGAATGGGCAAGGGCTGCAACTCTCCTGTCGGCCTCTGGTACTCGGCCTTGACTTGCTGACAAGTCAAGCATCTCGAAACAAACTCCGCGACATCCCTCTTCATTCCTTCCCATCAATAAACATCCTTCAAGTCATGATATATGTTGGTGGAACCAGGATGAATACTGTATGCTGATCGATGGGCCTCCTCTAAGACCTCACGTCTCAGTCCATCCGAATCTGGCACACACAGACGAGCCCCAAAACTTAATACTCCTTAGTTATCTATCACAAACTCTGACCCTCTGCCCTGCCTAAGCTGATCCATTATCTCCAACCTACGAACATCTGCGGCCGTGTCTCTCGAATACGATCTAATAGCTGAGGACAGTGCAAACCTGTGCTAACTGTACTCCTGTCGATATGAACTCGAACTGTATACGGCTATCACACAAAATTTGTCAGTCTGTAGAAGACTGTCTCTGCATAGTGCACAATTGAGATAAGCTACCTTCAGGCCTCCGACTCAAAGCATGTGCTATAACATTCGTTTTGCCTGGATGATACAGAATCTCACAATCGTAGTCCTTCATGAGTTCCATCCATCTATGCTGCCTTAGGTTCAGATCCCGCTGCTGAAAATTATACTTCAAGCTCTTATGATCTGTGAAACTTTGGCACGATTTTTCACACAAGTATTATTCCCAAATCTTTAGTGCGAAAGCTACAGCAGCCATCTCCAAATCATGAGTGGGGTAGTTCTGCTCGTGCCTCTTCAACTTGCGAAAAGCATAAGCTACAACCCTGCCGTGTTGCATCAACACACGGCCTAAACCCACTCTAGAGGCATCAGAATACACAACAAAGCAACCTGACCCAGAAGGTAATGATAAGACTGGTGCATTCGTCAAGTGAGTCTTCAACTATTAGAAACTTTGCTCACACGCCTCCGTCCAAAGAAATGGATCCTCCTTCCTAGTCAGCCCATATCGGGTACAAAAAGAAGTCTTCGGAATGTCATCCTTCCGAACTTTCAACTGGTGGTACCCTGACCATGAATCCCTCTTTGAGAAGTAGCCAGCCCCCCTGCAACTAATTGAACAAGTCATCGATACGAGATAGTGGATACCTATTTCGCACAGTGACGCGATTCAGCTGTCGGTAGTCAATACACAGTCTTATACTACCGTCCTTCTTCGTTACAAATAAGATAGGAGCTCCCCACGGCGATACACTGGAACGCACAAGTCCTTTAGCTAACAACTCTTGCAACTGACTTTTGAGTTCCTTCAACTCCGTTGGGGTCATCTGATAGGGTGGTATAGAAATAGGCCCCGCACATGGAATCAAGTCACAACAAAATTCGATATCACGATCGGGTGGTAATCCTGGTAATTCAGCAGGAATCACAACCGGAAATTCTCGTGCGGTCGGAACCTAGTCCAACGGAATCTCAGCGATTACTAAGTCCTGAACAATTTGCTAAGAATCCAATACAACCCTTCTTTAAGAGTCGTTCCGCACAACGAGCAGAAACCATGTTGGCAGGAGTTATATTACAGTCTCCCTGCCCAACAAAGATCGGTTTATCGGGAGAACAAAATCTACCCGCTTTTCCCCAACAATCTACACAAGCATGACAAACGGCCAACCAATCCAGGAGAATCAAATCAACTAAAGAATCCCTATCACCAATATGTACTGAACGTGACCTAAATACATGTCAGGCTAAAAAAGAATCTCCTATAGGAGTAATCATAACTTGCGGTAACTAACTCTAACACTACGACTTTCTCCCTAGAGAAAGTGCAGAGTGTGAAGATACGTATAAATGCATAGAATCGGGATCAAATAAAATATGCGCATCTAAGGAACATACTACAAGAGTACCTGTCACAACTGCATTGGATGCCTGGACATCCCGTGGAGTCAATGCAAAAACTCATGCCTGGCCCCTGCCGCATCCTGTCGTCCTCTACCTCTATTTCCTCGACCTCTCTGGAAGCGTCCTGCATAACCTCGGCCTCATGGTGCAACCGTCTGGCGCATATGTTAACTGGGGGAGGAAGTAAATCCATCGACGATGAAAGTGGAGGGGGTAAAGCAGCCTGCGGAACAACAGTTCCTCCTTGGTGTGTACACTGTCTAGCTAAGTGCCCTAGAATTCCACAATTATAACATGTAAATGGAGGTCCCTGTCCCACTGGGTATGAACTAAACATTTTTCCCTGAGTCAATTCTCGATCAAAACTGCGGCCTGGAATGAATCTGTCTCGACCTCCCCGTCCTCTCGAATTATGACAGTCACGACCCCGGCCTCCATGGGCGTTGATCTGGCATAGAATGACAACAGGGGTAGGAGGTAATGTGTTCGGAGGAAGTGGTGAAGGTGGTTAAGTCACATGTGAGACCGATGCCTCACCCAGCCGCCTCATGGGACAATCCCTAATACCGTGATACGGATACCCACACTTGAAACATCTTTGCACGGGCTGCTGAATATATAGGTATAAGTGATAGAACTGATCTATGCAGAATCTGCCACGGCTTCTACGAACACGTCTTGGTGCTGAAGTATTATTACGAATTTGCCTTGGTCTCTGAACACCCGTATGTGGAGTAGTGGTCGATCTCTGTGCTCGACTAATCTCTAGCAAGGATCCGATCATTCGGCGCATCTCTTGAACATTTGTCTCTATCCTAGCTATACGATTAATATAGGGTGGATCAATCGGTTCCTGAAAGATAGACATACTGCCCAAATTTGTCCCCGTGTCAGACGAGCCCGCTCCAATATCATCTCTAACAGCGGTCGTCTGAGTCCCTGTAGACGTTGATGACATAGTGGCTGGAGCAAGAAACGAGAGTTGATAAGGCTTACGAATAGGGATAATCAATATCAGAGCGTCAAAGGAAGAATAGAACAAAGTATACATCCTAAGGTTAGTTAGGCTGAGTATTGTAACGTAAATATGCCGCGAAACATACGTACGGTACTGCACTCATCCTAATTCACCTACTCCATCACACCCAAGGTCATCCTACGTAACGAACTCAAATCGACTTACCTTAACTCATTACTCGATTTCCGTAAAGTTAATCCTAAGCTCTGATACCAACTTTGTCACGACCCAAAGTTGGATGTGACCGGCACTTAGATTGTATAATATCTAAAGATATCTACAAAACCTGAGTAAGCCAAAAACCAAGATCAGAACCCTTTTTGCGGAACTTTAGGAAAATTTAGTTTTGTTTAAGTAAAAATCACAAATTTTTAGTTTTTAAGATCTTAACAGTAATTTCCTATTTCATTTATAATAAAAGCAGTTATAAAGTGTTTAATTTGGTTGCATTCCTAGTTGGGAGCAACAATACTAACAGTGGAATTCAACACAAAATCATAATACGACATCAAGGAAGAATCTCAGACATAAATAAAAGAAATATCATTTAATACAACTAAACGATCTTATCTGTCGAAATAATATACATATAACCACACATCGTTCTAAGTCATTATACAGGGTCTGATGGAGAAACACTAGATTCAATATACAATACTAAAAGAGGAGATTACTATATAGGTAACTCACCTAGCAAAAAGAGCGATAAACTGATAAGTGGATCTGTCTGCTGCTATACGTCCACTCGACTTCTGCAAAGAACTGTGGCACAATGGGGGTGAGTTGCCAACTCAGTGAATATAACTAACATATAATGGCTGATAATGTAAGTATTCCGATCTAGAACTAATATCAAGAATGATGAATATGATGCATACTAACAGGTGGAAGCATGAATTTGTACTACTCAATATATAAATCAAAACTGAAATCTCATCAATTATTTTCCAAATAAGATTCATTTTCTTCCCATGTCCAATATCGACACAAATCTTCGGTGTTTCATCAGGCATCGTTCCCCGAACGATCCTGTCAATCAATAACACCGGTCGGTATCACATACATATCCGCCGTGTTTACCACTGACTCCGGTATCGAGTATTCTCGTTAGGCTCCCCACCTAAAGTGCGGCTCCTGCCCCTCGGCCCCGACCGGGTCTACCATGAATCCAGCTATATAGCTACCCCACCCATCCCGGATATACGTAAGAAATTCCGCAACCGTATATCTACCCCATCCGGTTCGGAACAAAACCAAATCAAGAAAATGACATTTCATGGTGGACATGTCACATTAATTATGAAAATCATTGAATTCTGTCGATAGTGTATAAAAACTCAAAACTATAAATCCATAGTAATCCAATGCATCTTATATCAGAACTACACATACTTGAAGATAAAACATGATAATGTTTATGAAAAATAACTAACATTCTTGATGTTCAAGGTATGATGGAAATCATATTTAGTATAATAAGTACTAAGTGTATATGTGGCATGTTAATATCGACGAGGTGTAATGTAACATGTAGATATGTGCAGGTGCGGCATAACTCATCGATAACTGTGCAGTGTTCTAACAATTATTAATATGGCGATGTATATATATCTATATGAATGTATATGATCAATTTAACATACAAAAACCTATTTTTTTTAAAACTTAACTACGGGCGTATCACGCCATCCATAAAAAATCCCCCGGTAGATATTTAGTCTACTCACCGGAATACGTCGAATCAACTCAGATCACCAATCAATTTCCTTTCCTAGCGGCCTCCGAAGTTTCTGTATTCGAATCTATTATCGCAATTAACTTGTATAAGAATCGGCTAAACTCCGATACGGCGAAAACATGAAAATACCAGTTTTGCATATTAGCTATACTAATTATGATTATCGCAACCTATCATACTTATACTAATTAGATTTAATCAAACGCTGTTTCGTAAGAGAAAACAGAATCGTATTACGAAACGTCCGTGTTGTGTTTTAAACGTTTTAACCCTATTTCAGATATTAACTCCCAGATTTCATATATTGTTAAATTAACTTAATTAAACAATACCAAGTATCATAACACCTACACAGAGACCTACCCTGAAACCCACAAGATCCAAAACCCCTAGAAATCCGGCGACGCCGGAATTATTCTATAGCTCGCCGGCCCAAATCCGAGCCCTCTGGTTCGTGATTCTAGGGTTTGTTCTAGGTCTAACATACAACATTTTAGCCTTGTTTGGTAGAGTTGATTTTATTCTGACTAATGGCAGATTACTACAGAGCTAAGTTTTTCCTAAAATACGATATTTGATTTCTAAGTTTTACAATTACAAAACTATAATTTACAGAGTTAAGGATTTTACCTACAAATAATTTGTTGGAATAACACCCTCCAAGATGCATAAGCTCCTTGTCCTAGCTTAATGGTGAGGAAATCCTAGATTTAGCTCTTATCTTCTTCTTTCTCTTGCTCTCCTTTGTTTTGCTTTGTTTTTCTTTTTCTTTCTTTAAATTTTTAGGTTTTTAAAATGCTTCAGATATGAACACAAGCTATATATGTGAGAAAAGGGAAGGATAAGGTAAAGGAGGAGGTGTCACCAAGCAAGATGTGGGGGTTTCATGCAAAGAGGAGGTGTGGTGTGTAGGTTATGCATGAGAGTAGGAGGTGTCCAAGCTTTATCATCTCTAAACTGAATTATCTTAATAAAATTCTGAACTAAATTTTATCTAACCTCTTTCTACTTACACCCTTAGTAAATTCCCATTTTGCACAATAACCTAAACTTTATATATAACAACCCTTCACAACTTATGTTATTATATATCATCATTTTAATTAAAATTAAGCTAAAATTCACATTAAAACCCTTATAATTTATTTATGTTGCATACTAAAATTATACTTTAATTTAATTTACTTACTATTTATGAAAATGTCTTATTTGGTTCTAATAACTTTTTGATTTATCATTTTATTATTTAATTTATTTAATTCTATTTATTTCTAATTTTTCAAAATGTTACACCTTCGGAGTACCATACCTGCTTGGCTGACCGATTAGTGAACTTGTAGTGTGTAATTAATCCCGGCTAGTCTTACCTTTTAGGATTTGAAGGAAGATTTGATAAAAACAGTGGGAGCCATCCTGATTTGATAAGATAAATAACCAATCTAATTTTGAAAGAGCGTACGCTAAAGTGTTTTCTTTTTTCTCTCTCCAGATAGCGACCATGAAACACCTTAATCAAGATAATGATATGGATGCATTGCCCGAACCTGCTTATTATACTGAGCTGGGGAACGTTTGTTCCGCTTTTTATTATGATTGTCATAAGTCTGAGCAGGAAATAGGGGAATAGCATGATTCCCACGTAACCCAAACGAAGAAAGAACATGATGATGCATCTTTTTCGGGTGTGTTCGTTACCGAGAACTGTTTCTCAGTATGCTCTATGTCCTGGGTATTGGATACCGGATCATGATCCCATGTTTGTAATTTGTTACATGGGTTAAGAAGAAGTAGAGAACTGGGAAAGGGTCATAAGTCTCTCGTAGTAGGGAATGGTGCAATTGTTGCAACCAAAGCAGTTGGCGAATATCACCTTGTATTACCAAATAGTAATATATTGATTCTGAATGACTGTTATTTCGTACCAAAAATGATGTGCAATATAATATCAATTTCTTTATTAGTTAAAGAAGGAAATAACTTGGTATTAAAGAAAAATGTTATGAAAATTTTCTTAAATCAAGTGTTGATTGGGTTTGGTATGTTGTATAATGGTATATACATTCTAAATCAAACTACAGTTCTAAATATACAGAATACACACAAGAGGAAAAGTTCAGAAATGAACGAATCCTTCTTATGGAATTGTAGACTTGGTCATATCAATACAACAAGACTAGCTAAGTTACATAAAGATAGATATTTGAATCCGTTCGAACTTACATCTTTTGAAACTTTCTAGTCATGTCTCAAAGGCAAAATGACCAAAACTCCGTTTACTGGACACGGAGAAAGAGCTACTGAACTCTTGGATTGATACATAATGTTGTATGCGGTCTTATGTCTACACATGCCAGGAATGGTTTCTCGTACTTCATTACATTCACCGTTGATTTCTCATGATTCGGACATGTGTTCCTGTTGAAACACAAATCTGATGTTTTGGAGAAATTCAAGGAATATAAGTGCGAAGTTGAGAACCAGAAGGGTAAAAGTATTAAAATCCTTCGATCTGATCGGAGAGGAGAATACTCGAGCATGGAATTTCGAGACTATTTAAAAGGGAATGGGATTCTCTCTCAGCTTACTCCTCCGTATACACCACAGCACAATAGAGTATCGGAGCGGAGGAATCGCACACTATTAGATATGGTGTGCTCTATGATGAGTGTTGTTGAGTTACCTATATCCTTTTGGGGTTATGCATTTGAGACATCTGCATACCTTTTGAATAGGGTTCCAACCAAATCCGTGCCTACCACTCCATATGAAATATGGGAGGGGAAGAGACCATGTCTTAATTTCATTAAGATATGGGGTTGTCCAGCTTATGTTAAAAAGCAAAATTGGGACAATCTCGAGGCAAGGTATGTTCTGTGTAAGTTTGTTGGATATCCCAAACATTTGCTAGAGCATATCTTCTACCATACTGAGGAACAAAAGGTATTTGTTGCTCAATATGCCATCTTTTTAGAAAAGAAATTAGTAGTTATGAAGTAGAGATGGAAGAAGTTCTAGATATGCAAAGTACAACTCATGATTTAGTGGAACTGGAGGATTCAATAATCCCCGATGAACCTCAGCCACTCCGCAGATCTAGTAGGGTTCCTAATCCACCTAAGAGATACTACGGTTTTCTCATAGACGGTGGGAATAGGGATTACATCATGAAAGATGATGACCCAACTAGTTTCAAGCAGGCCATTATAAGTGGTGACTCTGTGAAATGGCTAGATGCTATGAGATCTGAGATGGAAGCCATGTACACCAATAAAGTATAGACTTTGGAAGTTGCTCCTGAAGAGGTAAAACTCATCGGGAGCAAGTGGATTTTTAAGAAGAAACTTAGTGTAGATGGAAAGGTTGAGACCTTCAAAGCCAGACTTGTAGCAAAAGGTTTTCGTTAACGACCAGGTGTCGACTATGATGAAACCTTTTCTCCAGTAGCTATGCTTAAGTCCATAAGGATCCTACTTGCCATTGCTGCATACCATGACTACGAAATCTGGCAAATGGACTTCAAGACCACTTTTATAAATGGTAATTTAGAAGAGAGCGTGTACATGGCACAGCCAGAGGGCTTCGTTGACAGTGGGAGCAGCGGAAAGGTATGCAAGCTGCTTAAATCAATATACGGATTAAAGCAGGCATTGCGGAGCTAGAACATCTGTTTTGATGCGGGAGTCAAAGAGTTTGACTTTGTCAAAAACGTAGATGAACCTTGTATATACAAGAAGGTAGTAAAGAGTAAGGTTATCTTCCTCGTATTATACGTGGATGACATACTCTTGATAGGAAATGATGTTCCTATGCTACACTCGGTCAAGCTCTTCTTATCACAAAAGTTCTCCATGAAAGATCTAGGTGATGCCTCCTATATCTTAGGGATTAAGATCTATAGAGATAGATCTAAGCGGATGTTGGGATTGTCCTAATCCAGATACATTGACACCATACTAAAGAGGTTTAGTATGGAAGATTCTAAGCATAGTAATTTACCCGCTTGCTTAGGAATCAGTCTCTCCAAAGAGATGTCTCCCAAGACTGATTTGGAGAGGGCTCGCATGCAAGGGATATCCTGTGCTTTTGCAGTTAGGTCATGTACGCGATGTTGTATACCAGACTGGATGTAGCTTACACACTTAGTGTGGTAAGTAGGTATCAATCAGATCCTGGGAAGAAGCACTAGATATCTGTGAAGAACATTCTTAAGTACTTGAGATGGACTAAAGAGATGTTCTTGGTGTATGGTAATGGAAAACTCCAGGTGGTGTCCTTTACCGATTTGAGCTTCCAGAGTAATAAGGATGATAATATGTTGGTCTCGGGATATGTATTCATCCACAATGGAGGGGCGGTATGTTGGAAGAGTTCTAAGCAAGATACCATAGTAGACTCGACGATGATGGCTGAATACATCGCTGCCAACGATGCTGCCAAAGAAGCTGTTTGGATGAAGAAGTTCATTGCTGAAATTGGTGTGGTTCCATCCATTGCGGATCCAATACCCTTGTATTATGATAACAATGGAGCTGTGGCTTTGGCCAAGGAACCCCGGTCCCATCAACGATCCAGACATATTCTTAGGCGGTATCACCTGATCTGGGAGATAGTAGATCGACAGGAGATCGAGGTCAGAAGAGTTGACACGAAGGACAACACGGTGGATCCACTCACGAAGGCCTCCCCCCAGACGCAATTTGAGAGTCTTTTTGGGATGTTGGGTATGCGATACTATAACAACTGGCCTTAGTGCAAGTGGGAGATTTTTAGTCATATATATGCCCTAGAGGCCATTATTGTATATTATAGTGGATGCTTGATCATATATATATATATATATATATAGAGAGAGAGAGAGAGAGGGGGGGGGGACTTTCTTGCTCGACATGATAGTATGCTATCTGGTTGCTCTTTATCTTAACATGTACACTTGTATTTTTATTCTGTTTCTCTGATACATGTTGATAAAGCCTTTAGGATGTTGACTTGACTACCAGGACTATGATGCAGATCATACTAGTGGGGCCTGTGTAATCCACAAGCGCATCCTTTAATAGTTCCTAGTCGAGGGGATATCGAGACAAGGTATCGATATTCCAGAGT
This sequence comes from Agapanthus africanus, assembly GCA_030015575.1. Classification (NCBI taxonomy): domain Eukaryota; kingdom Viridiplantae; phylum Streptophyta; class Magnoliopsida; order Asparagales; family Amaryllidaceae; genus Agapanthus; species Agapanthus africanus. The sequence continues at coordinate 50,868,637 of CM057340.1, forward strand.
AGACTAGTGTGTACGTTTTTATTACCCTATATGGGGCGATGGTTGATCCCAAACCTATTGTCAGATAGCATACCTATCGTCAGATAGCAGTTCTCTGGTAACACTTATACAGGTTAGTCTGTAGACCCAAAATCATCATAGAGTCTTGTGTGGTTCCCACTGTGCTTTGATTTCCTCCCTACCACGGCTCAAAAGAGTCGTGCAAACAGGTGGATTTTTGGTACAGTCCCGAGTCACATCGAGGCAATGAGCGATAGGAGGTGTTTCGTCTCCCCCGGTATAGGGAGTTGATGTTGCGCTATACTCGATTGGCTATCACAGCAAGTCCCTGACCAAGGCTGATGAAATTTACTGATAAGTGCTATCAGTGGTTTCTCGAACGGTTATAGTCCACACATCGGCATGACTTATCAAGTTACTGGGGTCTGACGATACCACCCCTAGACTTGATATGCGACATATCAGATGAAGAGACCGGACTCTACGGTAAGTGTTGTTTATAGGCTTTGCGGGAGTTTGGACAAGCTTACTTGTTGATCTTCTATTCGCTCAATACCTGGGTAGCCATTACGTCCATCTAGTACCGCTGACGGCTTGTGGGTGACTGATGTGATCATTACCTACTGCTGGCGTATTGACGAGTCTTTAGAGTCCCACACAGAGGTTTCCTAGCTCAAGCGAAATGAAGTAGGGCACATATGGTGATATATGCGGGAGCTTGATTAAATACGAGTATGTGATACCGTATTCTAATCTCGTGATATGTGATATCGGTTAGGTTATATGTGATATAACCGGATTGTTGAATCAAGTGTTCATTTAATGATATGTTATATGTATATATATTTGGTACTGGCCAGTTATATATGATATGACCGGAGTATTGAATCAAGTGTTGATTTAATCTAGTATTGAATTGTGTCGGTTATATGTGATATGACCGCGTTATTAAATCAAGTGTTGATTTGATAATATGATATACATATAAATGATATTAGTTGGTTATATATGATATAACCGGATTATTGAATCAAGTGTTGATTTAATAATTTGATATATATTAATATATTTGATATATAAATATATATATTAACTAATATTAGCTCACTAAAGATTTTCTTCTCTTTGAAATACATTTAATATATATGTGATATATATTAATATATGTATTTATATATTGTGTCATGGTGGATGATACATTGGACAAGGATGTATGAGACTCACACCAAGGGTAAAATAATTAGGGTAATTATTTATTTAGAGTAAAATTAAAATGAGGTGGAAATGAGCATGGCTTAGATGCTTATGGAAGCATGTAGAAGCCATGACTCATCTCTCCAATTTTGTTTTACTCTAGATATTTTATAACCCAACCATTATCTTTAGCCCATGGTTATCTCATTTTATTCCAACCTTAAGATATTTCTTCACCCTAGTTCATCTTCTTCTCTCTCTAGATTTTCTTGAGTGGAAAAAGAAAAAAGAGAAAAAGAATTCTAAAGTGAGCAAAATTCCTACTTCATCAACCCAATCTCGTCTAGCCCATTAGATTAGGTTGTTTTCTTCACTAGTTCTTTAATTAGTGAAGATGTAGCTTGAGTTATAGAAGCTTCAGGATGGATCATCTTCGGCTTCAATGATCACGTAGAAAGCTCGATCCTTTCATCAAAGTGGAGCCAAGAAGAGTTCTAGGGACCACTACTTGGAGCTAAGGGACTACTACTTGGAGCTATTGAAGTGAAGGACTTGGTCTACAAAGGTTGTAATTCTCTTCACATAGTTTAGATTGTCTTTACATGCTTACAAAACCGTAATTCTCTAGTTCGATTCTAGGTTAGTATAGTTTAGCCCACTAGATTTTTTAAAATTGCATACTTGATGCCTCTAGAAACCTAGTAGTGGTGCTAAGACATACTTTCAGCCAAAACAATGCACGTCCATGCCTATCCCTGGAAGAAAGGCCAGAATGCGCTTTCTCGTTTCCCGCGATAAGACGAGGAGACTATTTGAGTTGGCAATGCGTAACAAACCCATCATATTTCCAGAACCACGGCGTCCACCCCGACCCGGCGACATAAACAACCCCAACTATTGCGCCTATCACATAATGGTGAGCCACCCAATTGAGGATTGCTATGTCTTCAAGAACTGGGTCGAGGACCAGTATCAACAGGGGAAGTTTACGCTATCTGAGAACTGGAAGGTGAACACACCACAGAACCACACTCCTAAAAAAGTGGATCCGCCGGGGGAATCATGCTCGCTCATGGAAGAAACTCCATGGGAAGTCGTTCTTTCAGCAAAAACCAAAAGAATGCCAATGGATCTACAGGCATGTTCGGCAGTCAGGTAAAAAAGCCCACTTGAACCTGAAATCATCAAAGGGATGCTAAAACCGTGTCCCGTACCGAAGAATGTTGACAAAATCCCCAAGTCAAGCCTTCAAAGTCGTCAAAGAAAAAGAAGAAGACCAAGAAGCCTGTGCAGCCTGCCGAGTATGACGACAAGCGTACAGATCTACAAAAGTATATTGACGCGCTGGAGGAGTGCAATTAGAAGGCGCGGAAACCGGTCACGCTCGAAGAGTTCCTCAAGCATATTCTTGAGAACGAAGATAGTAACAACGATGAGGCAAATGACTCATCAGTAGAAACCGAAGACCGTGTAGCAAGTTACCACATGATTTCCATACGTTGTTTAATGATGAAGAAACTCCCTCAGCGTCATAAAACAACGCAGAGGAACTGGGGCAGAATCGGCGCTAAAATCCTCGGAACTGACAGAAGACCCGATCAATAGACTGTTAAACGAAGCCTTTCGAAAAAGCAAAGTTGACCGAGAACGTGAAACAGCCATATACAAAAAGGCTAAGCGTCAGTGTCAGGATGAAGAAGCTACAGTAAGGTGGATTCATAAAGTACTCCAACCAAACCAAGGCTTACCTGCGATAAATAAGAGCAGGATCAAGGCAGAGAAGCGGTTCGTCAAAACCCTGTCAATGGGAATGAAGCCGCCGCCTCTGGTAGGAAACACTCCCGGGGTAATATGCCTCAATGGAGAGGATTCACATCCAAACTACTGCCTATATTATCGGAGGGTTACACACCCCACCAAAGAATGCATTACCTTCAAGAAGTGGTGGCAAGAATATGTTGCTCAAACACTTCAAGAGGATGAAGCGCGAAGCTCGTCGACGGCAAAAGAGTGCGACAGATGCGCGTAAAAAAATGAATGGCAACTATCACATGGTTGGTACCGGTTCAGAAGGGAAAAAAACCCCAAGTTCTTAGTTTCGGGAACGATTATGAGAATGAAATATCTCTCAACCCACTTTTCAAAGACTCCATCACCGAAAAAGAATAAAAGGAGAAGAAATGCGAGAATATTCAGCTGCGTTACCGCACATGTAATGACCCTAAGGTACGGAACGCGACTGACATTTAAATTACGAAATATCTATAAGCGTAACGTAATTTAAGTAAGCTAAAACTCAGAAATCTAAACCATTTTTTAATGAAAAGTGTGAAAAAAAAATTGTTTTAAAGTAACATCATATTTTCCCAAAAATTTCGGCTGAGTCTTCTTTGTAAATATAAGCCCCCAAACGGGTACAACATATGAAATACATAAATAATGAATAAAGGCATCCTCAAGCGGGAGCTAGCTCTTCGCCAAATGGGCGGAAACAACCACACAAACAATATAATATACAACGCTGAAGGGAGAGTATCAAAACTTAGAAAGAAAACCAACAACCTCAAGAAAACCAGAGAAGAACCCCAATAATCTAAGGTCGAAATAATACACAACTGGTTTTCTAAGTCTATCAAAATATACAAGTCTGCTTGATGGAGTTCACTAAATACAACTGAAATAAATAGGTGTACAATGGTGGTCATGATGCAAGTGAACCCACCTACCAAAGCAATCATCCGGAAGGAAGCAGTGTGCCAGCAAACCGCAATGAAACCTGTACGGCTAAACCTGCAAGAAACTATGGCACAACGGGGGTGACTTGCCAACTCGTGAGTAGAAAACATCACCGAGAAGAAATCGCATGTATGATTCTCTCTTTGGTCATACAATAAAAATACACAATACTACGACAAGGTGACAGCATATCATAAGTGTGATATCAGGTACTCGTGTCCGTGTCATGAATAATAACATATCATATGTATCATGTATGAAGGCATCATCCAACGTGTGTCCAGCAACGACACACAAAAATCACGATAAAATCTAAATGTCCATCACCGACACTCGAAACATCATGAAACTCGTGTCTTCCATCGATACGTAAATCCTCATATCTCATGCGCCGCATCCTCAGATCGGCCCTTATATCCATCTCTCTCATAACTCCGAACGGTATCCTCTGGATATCCGTCGAGTTTTCATACAATCACCGGTAGGTAGTCTGCCTCCTGCCACGTTCATCGTCATCCCCACGAAATCTCTCTCTCGCCCCGGGGTACCATACCGGGTCCACCATGTACCCGCAGACGATTCCTCCACTCCTCGAATCGGGTCTAGAAAACCAACTCAGAACCGAGAAAACATCATGGTGGACGCAACTCATCATATCAAGGAAAAACCGCATCTTTCTCTTTTAAAATAATCATAGGTTTATAAAAATTCACATGCGGTTTCCCGAATATAGAAATCTCAAAATCACGAGTCAATGAACAGTGAATATCGGCATAAAGCCCCACGATATTGCATAACATAATGAATGCATAAACTAAGCAAGTGTTGGTACTTCGAGGGAGACCCCTCATGCTTTCGCACGGACCTAATTAAATAAATCTGTTTCCGCAAAGACATAACCTCGTTAACACCTTTCTGGACACCTAATGGATTAGCTAGTTGTGAAGTGAAAAATCTCTCTGGAATAATCCTACTCATCAGTGGGATCGGGACCCAACTATCATCACATGATAATCTTGATGGAAGTCACTCAAGTCACCACACTCCAGAAGATATGCACAAACCTTGCAAGTTTCCTTTATATTTAAAACTCCCGATATAATTTTTACCCCTAGGACCCTACTGTCCTTAACGAATAATCAACAAATCAAAAGGTCCTAGCCAAGTTCAACCCGTCATTATCCAAGATTACATTAGACCCACCTGCACCCTTGACGAATAATCAACAAAGTCATACGACTGTCCTAACTAATCGTATTATGTATGCTACAGACAATCAATACTTAGCTACCATACACTACGTCTTGACGAATAATCAACAAACGCAGAATGAATACTAAATACTAATTATCTGAAATGACGGAGGGCTACGACTGGTTTTTAGCGAAAAACCTTTAACGTAATGAACTTGATATCGTTGAAAGGATCTAGCGATTTCGAAATGAGTAGTTCAAACTCAATTTTGAAAACATTTGGTTTTGTTAAAAACCAAGTGGTTTTGAAATTTGATTCCAACAACATCATTTTAGGTTTATTTTATTGCATTAATAAGAATTAATGTGGTCCCATCAATTAAGTTCCTATGCATCACAAAAACTACTAAAATAGAATGTGCGTATATGCCACCCACATTGGTCACATGGTTCGGAAATTTCACGGTAAAGTTACTTAACTTACAGCAGTGCATGGTGTAACATTTCAGAAAATATAAAATATTATTTTTGGAATTTAATATTAAAATAATATATTTCACGAAAACTACCCGATTTGCGAATATGGGGTTTTCGTAAAATGGTATAAATATATACCAATAATTAGGATATAATTGGGAATTAAAATGATTTATTCATTTAAAAATATATTTATCGGATTTGGCATTTTTATAATTAATTATATGTAAGTTTAAAAGTAAACCCGATTAGCGCACTACTAATCGCGATTAAGCCAAATCCGTGTTTCTATATTTTTCCATGGTTAGTGCACCATATCATGTTGCATTTTGTTGCGTGTTGTTACATTGTATTGTTTTATGGGTATTATGTGTATTATTGTGAGGAAAAGATAAAAGGGTTAAAAAGAAAATAATTGGAGAGAGAGAGAGAAATGAGTTGAGAGAGGATGAGAATAAGAGAGAGGGGGGCAGCCATTCATTCATCCCCCAATTGTTTTTCTCATCATCTTCCTCCTCATCTCCCTCCACCTTCACCCCCATGAATCATCTCCAAATCTTCATCAAAACCCTACACCCTCTTCATTAAAGTTGATCCCCACCTCATCCTCAACACTTTAGATCAATCAAAGTTGAATTTTGGAGACCTTGGATAGCTAGGGTTTTCATGAGTTGCCCAAATGAGGTATAATTCCTTTCACTTAGTTTAGTTTTAAGTTTTCCTAGCATTCTAGTTTAGTTTAGAATTTGATTACGTATGGGTTTGTGAAGTTCTAAAATTCAAGAAAGGGTTTGGGTGTTTGTGTGGAATCATGATGTATAGTGGCTGTTACAAGACCGTAGTGTGGGTTGTATGGCCTAGAACAGAGAATACGGATTTAGGAATTCACCCATCTTAGTTTGACATTTTAGTGGCCTACAGGGAATCTAGAGCAACCCGGAGAGTTTCTGAGAAAAACTAGCAACTCTAGAGATCTGGTTAGATCAATAGGAGACCATCCTGAGAAGACAAACCCCAACGGAGCAACCTGGGCCGAGCTGGCCGGTTTTCATGGTGATGTGGCCAGCCTCATTGGGGTATTTGGTGCCTAGGTTTGGTCTGTAGCTCAATTACTTCATATACAACCCCACTCCATTGCTAGTTTAATCCCATTTTACCTGAGAGAGAATCTGGGACCATTTTCCTAGGTTGCTGAATATGGAATTTGTGATTTATGTGTAGGGTTCCTAGGCACTCTAACAAGGAGAGTCCGTTCAGTGTACCCAGTCTTCACTGAGCACCCGCATACCGTCTCTGATGTCAAACACCAATGAATATGGGATCATCCATCGCCCATCACATGGGTCGAGAAGATATACGCTAGTCTACTCTGGAATATCGATGCCCCGTCTCGATATTCCCATGACTAGGATCAACTGATACCATTTCACTACAACTAGTGAGAATCCTAACATCCAATTAGATCTATCTCATAGATCCAAAACCTAGGATTTAGGAGGTATCACTTTGATTCTATATGGAGAATCCATATGATAAGAGGAGATTGACCGAGCGTAGCATAGGAAATTCTTTTCCTATCAAGAGTATGTTGTCTACGTACAATACGAGGATGACCACCTTACTCTCTACTACCTTTTTGTTTATACGAGGTTCATCTTCTATTTTGATGAAGTCAAACTCTTTGACTACCACATCAAAACAGATGTTCCAACTCCGCGATGCCTGCTTTATCCCATAAAACATCTTGCACACGTTTCTGCTGCTCCCACTGTTTACGAAGCCCTCCGGCTGTGTACTTATAGACGCTCTCTTCTAAATCAGTATTTAGAAAAATAGTCATGACACCCAACCACCAGATATCGTAGTCATGGTATGTAGCAATGGCAAGTAGGATCCGGATGGACTTAAGCATAGCCACTGGAAAATGTTTCATCATTATCCACGCCTGGTCGATGACGAAAACCTTTAACAAGTCTAGCTTTGAAAGTATCAACTTTTCCATCTACACCAAGTAATCTTCTCAAGATATACTTGCTCCTGATGGGGATTTAACCCTTCAGATATAGCAACCAAAGTCCATACTTTGTTGGTGTACATGGATTCCATCTCAGATCGCTAAGCATCCAGCCATTCTTACAGAGTCCCTACTCTCAATGGCCTGCTCGAAACTAGTTGGGTCATCATCTCATGATGCATTCCTCGCTCCCACTGTCATCAAGAAACCGAAGTATCTCTCAGGCGGATGAGGAACCCTGCTAGATCGGCGGAGAGGCTGAGGTTCGTCGGGGACTACAGAATCCTTTGGTTCTGTCAAATCATCAGCTGTAGTTTGTATAGCTGGAAATCCTTCCAGTTCTACAGAACTGACCTTGCCTCGATCTTGTCCGGATTTTGCTTTTGACATAGGCCGGACAACCCCAAATCTTAACTTACTTAAGAGATGGGCTCTTCCCATACCATATCTCATATGGAGTGGTAGGCACTGATTTGATTCGAACCCTATTCAATAGGTATGCAGCTTCTCAAGTGCATAACTCCCAAAAGGAAATAGGAAACTCAGTAGTACTCATCATAGAGCACACCATATCACATAGGGTGCTATTGCTCTGCCCCGATATACCATCGTGCTATGGTGTATTCGGAGGAGTAATGCCGAGAGAGAATCTCATTTTCCTTTAGAATAGTCCAGGAATTCCTTGCTCAAGTATTCTCCTCCTTGATCTCATCAAAGGACATAATACTTATACCCGTATTTTGGTTCTCCACTTCTAACTTACATTCTGTGAATATCTCAAAAGGTTCGGACTTGTGTTTCAACAGGAACATATGTCTGAATCTTGAGAGATCGTCAGAGAATGTAAAGAAGTAAAAAAGAACCGGTCTTGGCATATGTAGACAGGAGACTTTCATACATCAGCATGTATCAATCCCAAGAGTTCACAAAATCTTTCTCTATTTCTAATAAACGGAGCTGTGGTCATCTTATCTCTGTGACATGACTAGCAAGTTTCACAAGATGTAAATTCAAACTGATTTAAGTATGCATCTAAATGTAACTTAGCCAGTCGGGTCACATTGATATGACCTAGTCTACAATGCCTCAAGAAGGATTCGTTCATTTCTGAACTCTTCTTCTTGTGTGTGTTCTGTACATTAAGAACTGTGATTTGATTTAGAATGTATATGCTTCTAGATAACGTGCCTGAACCGATCAACTTTTGATATAGGAAATGTTCAAAACATTATCCAACAATACAAAATTATATCCTTCCTTTACTAATAAAGAGACTGATATGATGTTGTATATCAGGTTCGGTATCTAATTGTTAGTTATATATATGCCTTAGAGGCCATTACTATACATAGGATGTATATTGTAGTGGATGCTGGGACATATATAGGGAGGACTTTCTTGCTCGACATGATAGTATAATATCTGGTTGATCTTTACCTTAACGTGTACACTGATTGTCTCTCTATTACATGTTGGTAAAGCCCTTAGGATGTGTACTTGACTACCTGGACTATGATGTGGATCATACTAGTGGGGACATGGTAGTCCATAAGTACATCCTTCAAAGTCCCTAGTCGTGGGTGTATCGAGATGGGGCATCGATATACCAGAGTAGACTAGCGTGTACCTTCTCGACCCATACAGATGGGCGATGGATGATCCCATATCCATTGGTGTTTGACATCAGAGATGATATACGGGTGCTCAGTGGAGACTGGGTACACTGGACGGACTCGCCGAGAACTCCCAGATGGTATTATACCTTACGTCAGATGGCAGTTCTCTGGTGACACTGGTACAGAGTAGTCTGTTGACCCGAGATCGTCATAGAGTCTTGTATGGTTCCCACTGTGCTTTGATTTCCATCTTACCACGTCCAAGCGGGCGTGCAAAACGGTGGTTTTTGGGTACAGTCCCGAATCACATGGAGGCAATGAGCGATAGGAGGGGATTCGTCTCTCCCGGTATAGGGAGTTGATGTTGCGCTGTGATCGATTGGCTATAACCGGAAATCCCTGGCCAGGGTTGCTGAGATTTACTGGTAAGTGTTACCAGTAGTTTCTCGAACTTTTATAGACCTCATATCGACATGACTTATCGAGCTATTGGGGTCTGACGTTTACCACCCCTAGGCGAGATATGCGACATATCAGACGATCAGACCGGACTGTACGGTAAGTGTTACTGGTTGGATTCACTGGAGAGTGAGCGGGCTTGCTCGTCGATCTTCTGATCTCTCAATACCCGGGTGGCCGTTACGTTTAGCAGACCGCTTGAGGCTTGTGGGTGTTTGATATGATCATCACCTGCTGCCGGCGTATTGACGAGTCTTTAGAGTCCTACACAGAGGTTTCCTGGCTCAAGCGAAACGAAATAGGAGCGCATATGAGATATGTGCAGGACCGAGAATAATGCGTGTATGTGATACCGTATTCTATTCTCGCGATGAATGTATCGAATGGTTATATGCGATATAACCTAGTTATCGAATCAAGGGTTAATTCGGTAAGCCGATACATAGGATACTAGTCGGTTATATGCGATATGACCGGATCGTTAAATCAAGTGTTGATTTAATGATTTAATGTATGATTATATATTTGATATATTACTTTGCATTAACTAGTATTGGTTCACTTTAAATGGATTTTCTCGCTTGGATGTGCACATTGTCTATTCGATATAGTTTTGTGCACTTGATTGTATCATGTTTGATGATACATGCTTTTTGGTTAAGTGTAAAGAATTAAACCATGGTTAAGTTGGAAATTAGGGTTTTGTTTTTCCATTATTTATTTAATTCATTTATTTATTTGTTTATTTATTTTGGAAAATAAATGGCATAAAGAAATGAAATGGTGGCTTATTTTGGACTTGCATGTTGAAGCTTCATGAAGCTTTGACTAAGTCACCATTTTGTCTCATGCTTAACCCTAACCACTCCACTTAACCCTAGTTGATTCTCTATACTTCACCATGGTTAGATTATGATAAGGATTCCTTTTATTTTCTATTTGGACAATTATCATAATATAAGATGCTTCTTCTTCTTCATCTTCTTTCATGAAGAAAGCTTCACTTCATCAATGGTGATTGATGAAAAAGAGTGAGAAATCCAATTCTAAAGTGAACCCACTTCCTATTTCTTCATCCTCTATCTCTTGCCAAGTAGTAGAGTATGTTTCCTTCACAAGTTTTCAAGGCTTGATGAAGGTGGAGCTTGATCTAGCGATGCTTCGACGTAGATCATCTTCGGCACGTCGTCGATGACCTAGCCCGCTTCTTCTCCGATGAAGCCTACGCTAGAGCCCGGATTTTGATTTGGACAGCGGAGAGGACTTCATCACGGAGCCGTGGAGGTGGAGGACCGGATCTACAAAGGTTGTATTTCCGTATTCTCTTAGTAAAGTAGTTTACTAGTTACTTTTTCGCCTAAATATCTAGCCAACGATCCGTATTAGGGTTTCTCGGCACCGTTAAAATTTGAAATTGGCATGGTTGATACCTTGTGAGACCTCTTAAGAATTCCTAGGAACCCTACAGTGGTATCAGAGCCCAGCTAGAGCCTTAGGCGAAATCTAGACGGAGTTTGAAGTCCGATCGACCCGAAACCCCAACTTAAAAAATGCTCTCTGTCCTTTTTTCAAAAACGTGGATTTTTCCAAATTAAAAATTGCTAAAAAATTCAGCAGGGAAAACTAAGAATTACGATGCAAATTTTTTTTATTGAAGCTGCTACAGTGCGGCGGAACCGCGGCAGAAGCTTGGCTTCTGCGGCGGTTCCGCGGCCAATAAATGAGATCACTGTTAGGTTTCTGCACAGTAATTCCTATTGTCAGATGCTGGATTTTCTGAGAATTTTTAATATTTATTCAAGAGTTGAATTTTTCTGGGTTGTTTTGGGGATTCGAATGTTCGATCGGATTATCAAATTTTGTCTGTGTGGCTTTCCGGATAAATTTTAGAATATGTTAAAAAGTTCGACCGGATATAAATACCCAACTTTTCCCCTGTCGGGAAATTTCCAAGTGTTGGATTTTTCCGTGGTTTAACGACGTTCTAAGTAGTGCAAGTAACGCGATGGACCCTCTAGAAGACAACAAATCTTAACTCGATTATGTGACCGTCTTGAACTGCCCTTTGAACCTTAGGGTTTGGGGCAGTACGGCATGCCACATGTGAGGCGTTGGCTTGACCCTTCTACGGCTGGACCGTTGGTACTGAGGCACGAACTGAATGTTTTTAGACTTATTTCAAGAGTTGATCTGTTTCGGGAAAACTTGGGTATTTGACTGTTCGATCGGAAAGTTTAACATTTTCTATTTATCCGGAATGTGATACAATAATTGGAATTCACAAGTTATGAGATAACTGAATGAATGTTATAAACATAGCACTTTAGTCTCACTTGATCGGTTGCCACGGAATTTTGATGTGATCAAAAGTCCGTCGCAATCACGTAGCGTGCGCGGATACTCGCCGGGTAAACTTAATAGACAGCCTCACCCCATAGCCCCGACCAAGTGACTGTAGGAGAACCCCGTCGCCGAAAGCATCCGTTCGGGTGCTCGCGGCAGCGGTGTTCCGCCTTGGTGCACTTCGTCGACGGCGTCGGGGGTGCGGCCGCCTACTGAAGTTTGTGACGAGCATTCGATCAGGATGTCGGGAATCTTGTTGAATTGCCCGACTTGGTATTGAAAAGTGTTTTCGATTTTGAGACTAAAATGCGGGGTTTATAATTGTCAGGCATGCGATATCTAAGGAATTCATTTGGTCAGGCATGCGATGTCTGAGGTGGTTGCGGATTCCAACTTTTGTAATTTTACACTTTCTTTTCTGTGACCGTAAGTGTAATATGTGATATCGCCGGTTTCGTTGCTATATGTCAACGACAATTGGGATGCGCATATTTACTTACGTTGATGACATGTGATGTTATGTGTTGCTGGATATGTTATATTGGATCGTCGTGTTTGAATAGCCGGGGGTTTTTTATGTGAGATGGGTGTTTTTTTTATTTTCATTCATGTAAAAACTTGTATGTAATATTCTTTATTGGGGCACTTCCAGGTTGCGGAAGATGTCACCTTTTGTATATTATTTACTTTTCCACACTAGGATAGACCCAAGGAGGGGAGCACAAGTAACCGGGTTCTAGAGTCCAGTGGGAGACCAACTCGAGGAGTCGAGTCCGGGTCTCCTAACTCTAGAATTGGTAGGGTTGCTTGCCGCTCTCGTAGGGGTCTAGGGGTGTGGGTTTGGCTATTCATCGCGACCGTGGAATCCGTGTTTTATACTGGCTCGTATTGAAAACACGGACGTCCTAGTATATCCAATATTTCATATGATTCTTCTGCTGCGATATCTGTGATGTGATCATGTGATGTTCTTTGATAGATACAGTATATAGTATATATGATATATTATATAGACGTTACTTATGTTTTACACCCGTGCTAGCCCTGCCCCGCTCTGCCGTTAGTTACCTAACCTAACAGTGCACGAGGGGACATCGAGGCGAATGCGGATGGCATAAGTGTATGTCGTATTTATCTGTGATGTTTAGGTACTTAAATGATGGGACTTCATTAATGTGATTAATGAAAGAAAAGAAACCTAAGATGTTGTAGAATCGAATTTCAAAATAAAACAGGTAGCTACAGTTCTTGCTTTGCACAGTGGTATATGTGATATATCCTGCACCTTATTCGATGAGGAAAGGACCGAGATCCCTTCACCGGGAGTGACTCCTTTAGCAATAACTGGCTGATGCTACACACTCGGTTTGTCTTTTGATTTCTTTTAAAAAATTTTGCTTTGCACAGTGATATATGTGATATATCCCGCACCTCATTCGACGAGGAAAGGACCGACGATCCCTTCACCGGGAGTGACTCCTTTAGCAAAACTAGAAAAGCCTCAAAAACACTCCATTTTCAAAAATGATTTGATTCTACAACGATATCAAGTTCATTACGCAATAGGTTTTCAGAAAAACCTGTCGTAGCCCTCCGTCATTTCAGATATGTACTAGTTAGTATTCGTGCTGCGGTAGTTTGGCATTCGTCAAGGCGTAGTGTACGGTAGCTAACTAGTATTTATTTGCTTGAGCATATGATGCGATTGGATTAGGGTATTCGTACGGCGTTGTTTGGCATTCGTCAAGGGTCGTGCGGGTGGGTTTAATTCGATCAAGAAATGTACGAGTTGAACTTGACTAGTGGACTATGGGTTGTTTGGCATTCGTCAAGGTCATAGAACACTAGGGGCAAAATATTATCGAGAATTTCAAGTGTTGAAATTTGCAATGAGATTGCATACCTTCTATGAGATAGTTGGATCCCGATACCCGCTGCGAGTAATTGTTACTCCTGGAAGAGTTTTACACATTACAATTAGCCGATCAAGTAGGTGTCTAGAAAGGTGTTAACGAGATTACGCCTCTGGGAAAATGAGGTTTACATTAATTAGGTTCGTGCGAAAGCACAGGGGACCTCCCTCAAAGTACCGACACTGGCCTGGCTGAAAGATTGGCGAACTTGTAGTGTGTAATTAATCCCGGCTAGTCTTTCCTTTTAGGGTTTGAAGGAAGATTTGATAAAAACAGTGGGAGCCATCCTGATTAGATAAAATAATAACCAATCTATTCTTGCAAGAGCGCACGCTGAGTGTTTTCTTCTCTCTCTCTCCTGATATCACGCCTTAATCAAGATAATAATACGGATATTTGACCGAACCCGCTTGTTATACTGAGCTGGGGAACGTTAGTCCCGCTCCAACTTATAATTGTTATAAGACAGAGTAGGATATAGGGGATTACCAGAATTCCCGTGCCACCCAAACGAAGAGAGTGCATGCTGATGCATCATCTTCGGGTGTGTTCATTACAGAGAACTGTTTCTCAATATCCTTTACGTCCTGGGTATGTGATACCAGATCAGGATCCCAAATATGTAATCTGTTACATAGGGCTACAGAAAGGTAGAGAACTGAGAACGGGTGATAAGTTTCATGAGACAGAAAACGGGGCAAGTGTTGCAGCCAAGTCTGTTGGTCACTGTCACCCTGTATTCCAAATACATTGATTCTGAACGAATGTAATTAGATACCGAACCTGATATACAAAATCATATCCGTCTCTTTATAAGTAAAGAAACGATAAAATTTTGTATTGTTGGATAATGTTTTGAACATTTCCTATATCAAAAGTTGATCGGTTCAGGCACGTTATCTAAAAGCATTAATGTTCTAAATCAAACTACAGTTCTTAGTATACGGAACACACACAAGAGGAAGAGTTCAGAAATGAACGAATCCTACTTGAGGCATTGTAGACTAGGTCATATCAATGTGACCCGACTAGCTGAAGTTACATGTAGATGCATATTTAAATCAGTTTGAATTTACATCTTGTGAAACTTGCCAGTCATGTCACAGAGATAAGATGACCATAGCTCCGTTTACTGGAAACAGAGAAAGAGTTAGTGAACTCTTGGGATTGATACATGTTGATGTATGTAAAGTCCCCTGTCTACATATGCCAAGACCGGTTCTTTATACTTCATTACATTCTCTGATGATCTTTCAAGATTCAGACCTATGTTCCTGTTGAAACACAAGTCCGAACCTTTTGAGATATTCACAGAATATAAGTTAGAAGTAGAGAACCAATATGGGTATAAGTATTATGTCCTTTGATGTGATCAAGGAGGAGAATACTTGAGCATGGAAATCCTGGACTATTCTAAAGGAGAATGAGATTCTCTCTCAGGATTACTCCTCCGGATACACCATACCGATGGTATATCGGGGCGGAGCAATCACACCCTATATGATAAGGTGTGCTCTATGATGAGTACTACTGAGTTACCTATTTCCTTTTTGGGAGTTATGCACTTGAGAAGCTGCATACCTATTGAATAGGGTTCAAATCAAATCAGTTGCCTACCACTTCATATTTGATATGATAAGGGAAGAGCCCATCTCTTAAGTTAGTTAAGATTTGGGGTTGTCCGGCCTATGTCTAAAAGCAAAATCCGGACAAGCTCGAGGCAAGGTCTGTAATGTAGAACTGGAAAGGTTCCAACTATACAAACTACAGCAGATGATTTGATAAAACCAAAGGATTCAATAGTTACCAACGAACCTCAGCCTCTCCGCCGATCTAGTAGGGTTCCTCACCCACCTGAGAGATACTTCGGTTACTCTATGATAGTGGGAGCGAGGATTGCATCATGAGATGATGACCCAACTAGTTTCGAGCTGGCCATCAGGAGTGGGACTCTGTAAGAATGGCTGGATGCTTAGCGATCTGAGATGGAATCCATGTACACCAACAAAGTATGGACTTTGGTTGCTATATCTGAAGGGTTAAATTCCCATCAGGAGCAAGTATATCTTGAGAAGATTACTTGGTGTACTTGGAAAGGTTGAGACTTTCAAAGCTGGACTTGTTAAAGGTTTTCGTCATCGACCAGGCGTGGATAATGATGAAACCTTTTCCAGTACCTATGCTTAAGTCCATCCAGATACTACTTGCCACGGCTACATACCATGACTACGAAATCTGGCGGTTGGGTGTCATGACTGTTTTTCTAAATGATGTTTTAGAAGAGAACGTCTGTAAGTACACAGCCAGAGGGCCTCGTAGACAGTGGGAGCAGCGGAAACGTGTACAAGATGCTTTATAGGATAAAGCAGGCATCGCGGAGTTGGAACATCTGTTTTGATGTGGTAGTCAAAGAGTTTGAAATCATCAAAATGGTAGATGAAACTTGTATAAACAAAAAGGTAGTAGGGAGTATGGTGACGATCCTCGTAGAGTACGTGGATGACATACTCTTGATAGGGAAGGAGTTTCCTATGCTACGCTCAATCAATCTCCGCTTATCACAATGATTCTCCATATAGGATCAAGATGATACCTCTTAAATCCTGAGTTTTCATCTATGAGATAGATGTTATTTGGGTGTTAGAATACTCACTAGCTGTAGTGAGATGGTATCAGTTGATCCTGGGGAGAATCACTGGAAAAGTTCCAGGGTAATAAGGACGACTGAAAGTCAGTCGCAGGCATTGTCTTTACCCTCAGTAAAGGGACGGTATGTTGGAAGAGTTCCAAGCTAGATACCGTGGCATACTAGACGTTAAAGGATGGATACATCGCTACTTAAGATGCTACCAAAGAGGCTGTTTGGGTGTATATTGGTTCATGAGATGAACTACGTTCCTACCATTGTGAGACAATGGAATTGTGGCTTATGCCAAGGAACGCCCGTCCCATCAGTGATCCAGACATATTCTAAGGAAGTGTCACCTGATCATGGAGATAGTTGATCTCCAGGGAGATCGAGGTTAGGAGAGTAGAATCAGAGGACAACACAGCGGATCCACTCACAAAGGCCTGTTCCCAGAGAGAGACTTTTATGGGATGGTTGAGTATGAGATACTGCAACCACTGCTATCAGATGGCCCTAGTGCAAGTGGGAGATTGTTAGTTATATGTATGCCCTAGAGGCCATTACTATACATAGGATGTATATTGTAGTGGATGCTGGGACATATATAGGGAGGACTTTCTTGCTCGACATGATAGTATGCTATCTGGTTGATCTTTACCTTAACGTGTACACTGATTGTCTCTCTATTACATGTTGGTAAAGCCCTTAGGATGTGTACTTGACTACCTGGACTATGATGCGGATCATACTAGTGGGGACATGGTAGTCCATAAGTACATCCTTCAAAGTCCCTAGTCGTGGGTGTATCGAGATGGGGCATCGATATACCAGAGTAGACTAGCGTGTACCTTCTCGACCCATACAGATGGGCGATGGATGATCCCATATCCATTGGTGTTTGACATCAGAGATGATATACGGGTGCTCAGTGGAGACTGGGTACACTGGACGGACTCGCCGAGAACTCCCAGATGGTATTATACTTTACGTCAGATGGCAGTTCTCTGGTGACACTGGTACAGAGTAGTCTGTTGACCCGAGATCGTCATAGAGTCTTGTGTGGTTCCCACTGTGCTTTGATTTCCATCTTACCACGTCCAAGAGGGTGTGCAAAATGGTGGTTTTTGGGTACAGTCCCGAATCACATGGAGGCAATGAGCGATAGGAGGGGATTCGTCTCTCCCGGTATAGGGAGTTGATGTTGCGCTGTGATCGATTGGCTATAACCGGAAATCCCTGGCCAGGGTTGCTGAGATTTACTGGTAAGTGTTACCAGTAGTTTCTCGAACTGTTATAGACCTCATATCGACACGACTTATCGAGCTATTGGGGTCTGACGTTTACCACCCCTAGGCGAGATATGCGACATATCAGACGATCAGACCGGACTGTACGGTAAGTGTTACTGGTTGGATTCACTGGAGAGTGAGCGGGCTTGCTCGTCGATCTTCTGATCGCTCAATACCCGGGTGGCCGTTACGTTTAGCAGACCGCTTGCGGCTTGTGGGTGTTTGATATGATCATCACCTGCTGCCGGCGTATTGACGAGTCTTTAGAGTCCTACACAGAGGTTTCCTGGCTCAAGAGAAACGAAATAGGAGCGCATATGAGATATGTGCAGGACCGAGAATAATGCATGTATGTGATACCGTATTCTATTCTCGCGATGAATGTATCGAATGGTTATATGCGATATAACCTAGTTATCGAATCAAGGGTTGATTCGGTAAGCCGATACATAGGATACCAGTCGGTTATATGCGATATGACCGGATCGTTAAATCAAGTGTTGATTTAATGATTTAATGTATGATTATATATTTGATATATTACTTTGCATTAACTAGTATTGGTTCACTTTAAATGGATTTTCTCGCTCGGATGTGCACATTGTATATTCGATATAGTTTTGTGTACTTGATTGTATCATGTTTGATGATACATGCTTTTTGGTTAAGTGTAAAGAATTAAACCATGGTTAAGTTGGAAATTAGGGTTTTGTTTTTCCATTATTTATTTAATTCATTTATTTATTTGTTTATTTATTTTGGAAAATAAATGGCATAAAGAAATGAAATGGTGGCTTATTTTGGACTTGCATGTTGAAGCTTCATGAAGTTTTGACTAAGTCACCATTTTGTCTCATGCTTAACCCTAACCACTCCACTTAACCCTAGTTGATTCTCTACACTTCACCATGGTTAGATTATGATAAGGATTCCTTTTATTTTCTATTTGGATAATTATCATAATATAAGATGCTTCTTCTTCTTCATCTTCTTTCATGAAGAAAGCTTCACTTCATCAATGGTGATTGATGAAAAAGAGTGAGAAATCCAATTCTAAAGTGAACCCACTTCCTATTTCTTCATCCTCTACCTCTTGCCAAGTAGTAGAGTGTGTTTCCTTCACAAGTTTTCAAGGCTTGATGAAGGTGGAGCTTGATCTAGCGATGCTTCGACGTAGATCATCTTCGGCACGTTGTCGATGACCTAGCCCGCTTCTTCTCCGATGAAGCCGACGCTAGAGCCCGGATTTTGATTTGGACAGCGGAGATGACTTCATCACGGAGCCGTGGAGGTGGGGGACCGGATCTACAAAGGTTGTATTTCCGTATTCTCTTAGTAAAGTAGTTTACTAGTTGCTTTTTCGCCTAAATATCTAGCCAACGATCCGTATTAGGGTTTCTCGGCACCGTTAAAATTTGAAATTGGCATGGTTGATGCCTTGTGAGACCTCTTGAGAGTGCCTAGGAACCCTACACTAATAACATTCGTTTAGAATCAATGTATTCTGGTAATACAGGGTGATAGTGACCAACAGACTTGGCTGCAACACTTGCACCGTTTTCTGTCTCATGAAACTTATCACCCGTTCTCAGTTCTCTACCTATCTGTAGCCCATGTAACATATTACATTTACGGGATCCTGATCCGGTATCTAATACCCAGGACGTAGAGGATACAGAGAAACAGTTCTTTGTAATGAACATACCCGAAGAAGATGCATCATCATGCACTTTCTTCGTTTAGACGGCACGGGAATTCTGGTAATCCCCAATTTCCTGCTCTGTCTTATAACAATTATAAGTTGGAGCGGGACCAACGCTCCCCAGCTCAGTATAACAAGCGGGTTCGGTCAATACATCTATATTATTATCTTGATTAAGGCGTGACATGGTTGCTACCTGGAGAGAGAGAGAGAAGAAAACACTCTGCGTGCGCTCTTGCAAGATTAGATTGGTAATATATTTTATCTAATCATGATGGCTCCCACTGTTTTTATCAAATCCTCCTTCAAACCCTAAAAGGAAAGACTAGCCGGGATTAATTACACATTACAAGTTCACCAATCTTTCGGTCAGGCCAGTGCCGGTACTTTGAGGGAGGTTCCCCGTGCTTTCGCACGGACCTAATTAAAATAAACCCCGTTTTCACAGGGGCGTAACCCCGTTGACACCTTTCTAGACACCTACTTGATCGGCTAATTGTAAAGTGCAAAACTCTCCCAGGAATAACAATTACTCGCAGTGGGTATCAGGATCCAACTATCATATAGAAGGTATGCAATCTCATTGCAAATTTCAACACTTGAAACTCCCGATAAAGGTTTTTACCCCTAGCACTTATGACCTTAACTATGGTCAACAAATCATAAGCACTAGTCAAGTTCTACCCGTCATTTCATGATTAATTAGACCCACCCACATGACCCTTAACTAAGGTCAACAAAGTCACGCGACTGTCCTAACTAATCGCATCATTTACGGTGTAGGAAGACATCACTTAGCTACCGTACACTGTGCCTTAACTAAGGTCAACAAACACAGCACGAATACTAAGTACTCTACTTCCTAAAATGACGGAGGGTTGTGGATGATTTTTAAGAAAACCTTTAACGCTTTGAACTTGATCTCGTTGCGAAATCAAATGGTTTAAAATGGAGTGTTTTTGAGGCTTTTGCTAGTTTCGCTAAAGAGGTCACTCCCGGTGAAGGGATCTCGGCTCTTTCCTCGTCGAATGAGGTGCAGGATATTCACAATACCGCTATGCAAAGCAAGAACTAGAAAAGCAATCAAAAGACAAACCGAAGGTTGCAGCATCTGCTAGTTATTGCTAAAGAGGTCACTCCCGGTGAAGGGATCTCGGCTCTTTACTTATCGAATAAGGTGCTGGATGTTCTACGAGGAACACCGCTATGCAAAGCAACAACTAGAGCTACCTGATTTTTGAAATTCGATTCCACAACATCATTTAGGTTTATTTTCTTTCATTAATCTCATTAATGAATGTCCCATCATTTAAGTCCACCTAAACATCACATATAAATACAACGTACACTTATGTCATCCGCATTCGCCTCGATGTCCCGTCTGCACCATTAGGTTAGGTAACTAACGGCAGAGCGGGGCAGGGCTAACGCGGGTGTAAAACATAAGCAACGTCTATATAATATATCATATACACTATATGCAGTATCTATCAGAACATATCACATAATCACATCACAGATAACGCAGCAGAAAATATCATATGAAATATTGGATATACTAGGACGTCCGTGTTTTATTTTGAGCCTATATAAAACACGGATTCCACGGTCGTGATGAATAGCCAATCCCATACCCGTAGACCCCTACGAGAGAGGCAAGCAACCCTACCAATTCTAGAGTTAGGAGACCCAGACTCGACTCCTCGAGGTGGTCTTCCACTGGACCCTAGAACCCGATTACTTGTGCTCCCCTCCTTGGGTCTATCCTAATGCGGAAAAGTAAATAATATACAATGGTGACATCATCCTCATCCCGGAAGTGCCCCAACAAAAGAATATTACATACAAGTTTTTACATGAATGAAAAAGAAAAACACTCATCTCACATAAAAAACCCCGGCTATTCAAACACGACGATCCAATATAACATATCCAGCAACACATAACATCACATGTCATCAACGTAAGTAAATATGCCCATCCCAATTGTCATTGACATATAGCAACGAAACCGGCGATATCACATATTACACTTACAGTCGCAGAAAAGAAAGTGTAAAACTATAACGGTTAGAATCCGCAACCTCTTTAGACATCGCATGCCTAACTATATGAATTCCTAAGACATCGCATGCCTAACTATTATAAACCCCGCATTTTAGTCTCATCATCGAAAACTCTTTTCAATATCAAGTCAGGCAATTCAACAAGATTCCCGACATCCTGATCGAATGCTCGTCGCAAACTTTAGTAGACGGACGTACCCCCGGATGCCGTCGACGAAGTGCACTAAGGCGGAACACCGCTGCCGCGAGCACCCGAACGGATGCTTTTGGCTACGGGGTTCTCCTACAGTCACTTGGTCGGGGCTATGGGGCGTGGCTATCTATTAAGTTTACCCGGCAAGTATCCGCGTACTTTACGTGATTGCGACGGACTTTTGATCGCATCAAAATCCCATAGCAACCGATCAAATAAGACTAAACTGCTATGTTTATAACATTCAAATTAGTTATCTCATAACTACTTGTGGATTCCAAATATTGTATCACATTCCAGATAAATAGACAATGTTAAACTTTCCGATCGAATAATCAAACACCCAAGTTTTCCCAAATAGCTCAACACTTGAAATAAGTTTAAAAACATCCATTTCATGCTACAGTACCAACGGTCCAGCCGTAGAAGTCAAGCCAACGCCTCACATGTAGCACGCCGTACTCCCCCAAACCCTAAGGTTTAAAAGGCAGTTCAAGACGGTCACATAATCGAGTTAAGGTTTGTTGTCTTCTAGAGGGTCCATCGCGTTACTTGCACGACTTAGAACGTTCTTAAACTTCGGAAAAATCCAACACTCGGAAATTTTCCGGCAGGGGAAAAGTGAGTTATTGATATCCGGTCGAACTTTTTAACACGATCTAAAAATTACCCGGACAAACTAAACAAAGTTAAATTATCCGATCGAATCAACGAGTCCCCAATACAACCCTAAGAAAACTCAACACTTGAGTGGAATTAAAAAATTCCCAGAAAAAATTGATAATAAAGGACCTAGGAATAAATATATGAAGTATGAGGGACTATGTCATAATTTGGGCCGCAGAACTGCAGCCAAACCCTTGGTTTGGCCGCGGTTTCGTGGTCCTATAGACGAATCAGTGGTTCGTACTTTACAGTAATTCTTAGTTTTTCCTGCTTAATTTTCTGAGCATTTTTAATTCATAAAAAATCACGATTTCAAAAAATGTACAGAGAAGGGTATTCGTCGGGGTTTACGGGTTCGATCGGACTTCAAACTTCGTCTAGACTTCGCGTAAAGCTCTAGCTTGTCTCTGATACCACAGTAGGGTTCCTAGGCACTCTAACAAGGCTCTACAAGGCATCAACCATGCACGATTCAAAAAATAGCCGTGCCGAACAACCCTAACCAAGATCGTATCATAGAGATTATGCGAAAACTAACAAGTTAAACATTTTTAACTACAAGTGAAAGGGATTACAACCTTTGTAGATCCGGTCCTTCACTTCTAAAGCTCCGTGTTGACGTCCCTTCGCTGCGATCATCGGGATCCCGGACTCTAGCGATAGTTTCTTCGGAGAAATGAGCGGGCTAGGTCGTTGACTTCGAGGCCGAAGATGATCTACGTCGAGGAGACTCAAACTCAAGCTCCATCTTCACTAGGTCAAAAACTTTGTAAAGAAAACACCCTAAACTAAATGGCAAGTAGTAGAGGATGATGAAATAGGAAGTGGGTTCACTTTGGATTTGGATTTCTCACTCTAAATCTTCACTTAAAAATTTCAAGCAAGGTTTTTCTTCTTCTTGAAGAAAAGGAAGAAGAAGAAAAGAATAAGAATATGAATAATGAATTATCACGTGAAGTCTATCATCATGCAACCATGGGTGAGTTAACCTTTGTAGAGACTAAACTAGAGTTTAAGTTAATGGTTAGGTTAATGAAAATCTCATGCAAAACAAAATGGTTAGACTTTGTCAAAGATGCTTGAAAACTTCATGAAGCTTCAAGCAAAGACAAAGAACACCACCATTTTGTTTTACCAAAACAAATAAAAACCTAAACCATTAACCTAAACATGGTGTAATTCATACACACACCCAAGTTTGCATGTATCATCAATCATGATACAAACTAGTGCACAAACATATATCACATATACAACTTATGCACATCAAGTGAGAAAATCAATCTTAAGTGAACCAATACTAGTTAATGTAAAGTAATATATCAAATATATAATTATACATTAAATCATTAAATCAATACTTGATTTAATGATCCGGTCATATCGCATATAACCGATTAATATCAAGTGTATCAATATATCGAATCAACATTTGATTCGGTAACCCGGCTATATCTCATATAACCTTTCGATGATACAAATCGCGAGAATAGAATACAGTATCACATACTGGTATTATTCTCGGTCCCACACATATCTCATATGCGCTCCTATTTCGTTTCGCTTGAGCCAGGAAACCTCTGTGTAGGACTCTAAAGACTCTTCAATACGCCGGCAGTAGGTGGTGATCATATCAATCACCCACAAGCCGCAAGCGGTCTGCTAAACGTAACGGCCACCCGGGTATTGAGCGATCAGAAGATCAACGAGGAAGCCTGCTCACACTCCTGCGAATCCATTCAGTAACACTTACCGCACAGTCCGGTCTGTTCGTCTGATATGTCGCATATCTCGCCTAGGGGTGGTAAACGTCAGACCCCAGCAGCTTGATAAGTCATGCCGATGTAAGGTCCATAACAAGCATGAAACTACTGATAACACTTACCAGTAAATCAGTGCAACCCTGGCCAGGGATTTCCAGTTATGGCCAGTCGAGCATAGCGCAACATCAACCCCCAATACTGGGAGAGACGAATCCCCTCCTATCGCTCATTGCCTCCATGTGAATCGGGACTGTACCCAAAAACCACCTGTTTGCACGACTCAGTAGAGCCGTGGTAGGGTGGAAATCAAAGCACAGTGGGAGACACACAAGACTCTATGACGATCTCGGGTCAACAGACTAAGCTGTACCAGTGTCACCAGAGAACTGCCATCTGGCGTGAGATATAATACCATCTGGGAGTTCTCGGCGAGACCGTTCAGTGTACCCAGTTTCACTGAGCACCCGCATACCGTCTCTGATGTCAAACACCAATGAATATGGGATCATCCATCGCCCATCACATGGGTCGAGAAGATATACGCTAGTCTACTCTGGAATATCGATGCCCCGTCTCGATATTCCCACGACTAGGAACATTGAAGGATGTACTCATGGACTACCCAGGCCCCACTAGTATGATCTGCATCATAGTCCTACAAGTCGAGTACACATCCTAAGGGCTTTATCAACATGTAACAGAGAGACAGAAAGTATACATGTTAAGATAAAGAGCAACCAGATAGCGTGCATGTCGAGCAAGAAAGCCCTAACTAACATTATGAATTTAGGATTTGGTATTTGATAATGTATTGGGTCGTTAGATGTTTGTACGTCAACGAAAAGGGTTCTTTGGTTGTTTTTGCATGCGTAGGCTATAGGTTCTAATCTATGAGCGCACCGCGTGCTATATTGGTTTTCCGGATTTGATTTTAATAGCATTTGCGATTATGTATTTATTATAGGTATCTTCGCGTGGATTCCGTGACGATGAAGTGTATCGACTACGGCTGAACAAGGAGTTCCGCAGGTGAGTAGATTTATATCTACGGGGGAAGTAAGGTGGATGGAATATAGCACCCCCGCAAACTTTTGTTGGAAACCGATATATAGAATGTGGTTAAGCAAACCAAGTTAGGAACTTATGGATATGGTTAAAGAATTGGTAGGAGATAAGATTTACCACGACCTAAGGTTATATTTTATGGTTTAGTGTAACATGATATGATAGAAATGATATCTCGAATTGATATATAAGGATGTGAATCACGATATATAGATATAAGTAGTTGCAAGAGGATAAGTATGAGATTTATAGTAGCATGACATGAGATTTATAAGATAGGATATATATATATATATGTAAATGACTTGATATGGGATATAAATGTGATGAAAAGAATATACGATGTGATATGATGACTTGATGGATATGTCAGTATATGGATGCGAGTCGATATGAGAGAACTGATACCTTTGTCGGTCCCCTGATATGAGATTGTTATGGATGCAACCTGGGATATAGGTATATAGATACATATAATGTTGTGAATCATGAGTGATATGTCGTACGTGACGTTAGGTCCGTACCTCATTGTCATATAGGTTGATAGGATCCCTGATGGTTTAATGTCGCCGTACGATGATTTACCGTACGTGATGAGTGTTAATGATGATTGATCCATACCGTTGACTAGAGGATGTCGTACGATGGATTATACTGTACGTGATGTTGTGAGGCCGGATGCCGATTGATAGATTCACCAACTCAGGTATATATTGTAGATACGTATACCTGTTAGCATTTCGCGTACGATGTACCTTATGCCACGTTCATGTCATTCTCATTGCATTACATATACCTATGCTAGTACACATACACCATTATCGATGATGCGTATGTTACACTTACACAGATGGGCCGGCTCACACACTTCATCATCGATAATTGCTATGTCATTCACACAGTAGAATTGCTACATCATGCTATTATATTGCTATGCTCACATTATGATGATATGCCCATGCTCGCATCACTGTTCCATGTTGCATGATATACGGATATGCTTACATTCTGTTATATGTCACATACATCATGCTTTATGATTATACGCATTGAGATATGCTGTTTTCATGAGATTTCTAGATTTGAGAACCGTGGTTATTTCAAAAGAAAGTATGTATTGTTTTAAAAAAACCGATTTCTTTTGATATGATATTTCGAGATGTCCACCATGTGTTTTCTCGGTTCTGAGATGTGTGATATGTGAAACCCGATTCGAGAAGTTGGATGATCCGTTTGCGGGTTCATGGTGGACCCGGTATGGTACCCCGGGGCAAGAAAGGGATGCCGCGCAGTAGACGATGAGCCTGGCAGAGGGACTACTACCTACCGGTGATTGGTTGGACCTGGCGGTTATCCGGAGGATACCGACCGGAGTTGAGAGATGGATATAGGCCGATTCGTTCTGCCGGAGCCCGAGGGTCGATCCCGCAGACGGAGCCCGTGGGCTGATCCGGACTGACGGAGCCCGAGATATGAGGATTTACGTGTCGATACTAGACACGGGTTTCATGATGTTTCGAGTGTCGATGTTGGACACTCAGGTTCCATGATTTTGTTGTGTCATTGATGGACACGTGTTGATTTATATCCTCACATTTACATGCATATGCTTTCATGATATTTACATGCATGATGTTGTTGTGTCATTGGTGGACACGTGGATAAGATCCACATGCATACATGTATTGATTATATGGTTGGATGATATCCGCATGCATATAGGCATTGAATATATTGTTGGCACATATGCAGATACGGTCACCCTAGATATCATAGTATTACCTTTATGATATAGTTGACTTAGGAATCGTTGTTTTATTCGATTTCTATCTAATGATATTTTCTACTCACGAGTTGGCAACTCACCCCCGTTGTGCCACAGTTCTTGCAGGTTGACCGTATAGATCAGTAGCGGCATCGTTGGCACAACGTTTGCTTTCGGGTGATTACTTGGGTAGGTGGGACATTTGGATCGTGCCCGCTATTGTATTTTTATTCCTGTTGTATCTAGTTAACTCCATCAATCAGAAACTAGTTTTTATATATGTAGTAAAACTTAGCAAGACTTGTAGTTACGAGACTTAGAACGATGGGTTATATGTTCGCTTGGTGGGTTGATGTCTTGCTTTATTCATTATT
Source organism: Agapanthus africanus (assembly GCA_030015575.1). Classification (NCBI taxonomy): domain Eukaryota; kingdom Viridiplantae; phylum Streptophyta; class Magnoliopsida; order Asparagales; family Amaryllidaceae; genus Agapanthus; species Agapanthus africanus. Next base: position 50,896,094 of record CM057340.1, read on the forward strand.
CTTTGTGCTGATCTTCGCCGTTGGGCGTCGTATACATATATTCTGTCTTGCGTGGTTGTGATTCCGCCGATTGCGAAGAGCTAGCTCCCGCTTGGAGATGCCTTTATTATTATTATGTATATGTGGTTTTGGATCAAAATATACAAAGGAGGTGCTGCCTAAATTTTTAAAAGACGAAACATGTTTTTTTTTCAACTAGCATAATCCACTTGCATTTTTCATGTTCCATTATCTATGCATTTAAGAAAATCTTGTTTTCATCATACCTTTATTTCAATACTTCACCTCTTTATTTTCTTAAAAAGGTTTAGATTTTCGGCTTACTTGAATTACATTACGCCTTTAGACATGGCGTGGTTTAAGTGCCGGTCACGAACAATATTTTCGGGTCGTGACACATGGGCAGGGCTAGTGCAGATACAAAACATATACAACATATATATATATATATCACATAGGCAGATAATAAATATCACATGCATGCGATAATCAAAATAGAATAGAGGATAAATAAGAAGCCCCGTGTTTCGTTTGAGCCGCAAACGAAAACCAACGTTCCTTGGTCATGTGGATAGCTCGAACATCACCTAAAACAAAGACCTCTACAAGCGCGGCGAGCTACCTGTCAATTCTAGAAGTGAGGCAATTATCACTCATTGACATGAGTGGGCCACCCGGCACTTCATGAAATTCGGTAACTTGAGCGCTCCACCATAGGTCTATCCTAAACCTCTACAAGTGCGGCGAATAGCTCGCCAATTCTAGAGCGGGACAACTTGAACTCATCACCATGAGACGACCACCTAGTACACTTTAGAACCCGTCTACTCGAACACTTCTCCGTGGGTTATCCTAATACAAGAATGAATGAATATACAATGATGACATCGGCCTCAATCCGGTCGTGTTGCAATAAAACAATATACAACAAGCGGTAACGACAGCCACAATCCGGCCGCTCGTACCGAATAAACAAATATACAAACAATACAACGATGAGGGGATATCCACTAAAACTATCCGTCTAGACCATAACAAGATATATATCTCAACATCACAAGCAAGTATTTGCAACCCCGTCTAATCGACCTATAGCAATTAGATAACATTTACAAACACACATACAAACACAAAAATATAAACAAGGCAAAAGTTTCAATTTTAAAACATTCTGTATTTCCCATATGCAAAGATAACATTAAATGAAATCTAAGCCAAAATAAACATGACCAAAAAACAAGTTTACTTGAGAATAAACTCCTGGAAAAATTCAGGGACCGGAAGAAAATTTCAAACCGACCAGGTCGGGAAAAATTGAGTTTTGGGCGGTTTTGCTATGTAGTTTGGTCCCCGTGTTTCTTTCTAAGTTTTTATATCTCATAATAAGATCTCTGCACTTGTTTAAAAATTTTCAGAAATCAAAAAAATTTCGAACAAAAACTTAGTTTTTGTGGTTTTGAAAAACGGAAATTTTTAGTTTCGTAACGTAAATATCGTCTACTACTAGTTCTAGTGTTTGGATGGCTCTGATACCATGTAAGTAGACACTCGTGCTCGTGCCACTCTCTTACGGCCAAGGTAGAATACAAAACAAAACTATTACAAACAAGAGCACGAACTACTATTTCTTAGAATCGATTCCAAACACTAAACTAGCAAACAATGAAGGATTTTAACTACTTGGCTAGTAATTATAACTTTTGTAGTCGTGTCCTTCATCTTTCAATCCATTTCGTATGCTTCTAGGTTGTCAGGAACGAGCTTGGAAGTCGGTCTTGCTTTTCGAAGATGATCTACCTGAAGTAATCCTAACTAAGGTTTTAGCATCACACTAAAAACTAAGTGAAGCAACTAGTGAACAAAACTTGCTAAGAATTGATCACTAGAGATGTAGTGGTGGTTATCTCTAAGTTTTCACTCTTTTTATTTTTCCTTTCTCAACTTAAAAAAATCACAAGAGAAGAGGAAGAAGATGAAGCAAGCATGGCTAAAATAAAATCCTTCATCTTTTCTTTTCTTCCCTTTTTTCTTTTCAAATATGAAGTGGGTGGAATTGTGACTCACATGTGTGAGTCACAAGTTTACACACTTCTACTTGAATCAAGAAAAATTAAGAAAAGAAGAATAGCCATGTCATTTGTACACACACATAAATACATATATACATGCACTAATACAAGTATATACTACAAATACATACACCCGTATTCGTATCAAAATATGAATGTCGTATTCGTATAAAATACAAATACCCATATTGGTATTAAGACACGAATACCCGTATTTATATCAAGACACGAATACCCGTATTTATACAAATACCCATAAATACCGTATTCTGTCAAAATACAAATACCAAAAAGAGAGATACCAAAAAGAGATATATAATACTAGCTCACATTTTATCCAAATGTGATAATCTGGCTATCTTTCAAACTGGCTAGTATTAACAAAATGTCCGATTAAAAGTACGTCTACAAAAAATATGTATTTAATCGAAACTACATACGTATCAAAATACGTACACTATATCGTTTCGCCTGAGCTGGGAAACCCTTTATATGGGACTCTAAAGATTCGATAATATGCTGGCAGTGGTTTTAACCACAAGCACGTCAGCGGCACTAGCTGTACGTAACAGCTACCCAGGTATTGAACGAAAGGAAGGTCGACAAGCAAACTCGTCTGTATCCTTACTGAGCCTGAAAGCGACAATCTCCGTACAGTCTGGTCTCTTCGTCTGAGAGTATCGTATATCGGGTTTAGGGGGTGGAAAATGTCAGACCCCTAATAACCTGATAATTCATGCCGATGTGGCCCAACACCATCCCGAGAAACTACTGATCTCGCTATCAATAAATCTCATTTTCCTTGACCAAAATCTTATGGTGATGGCAAATCAAACTTAGCGCGACATTGACTCCCTATACCTGGAGAGACGAATCCCTTCTATCGCTCACTTCCCCCAGGTGCTTCAGAACTGTACCCAACTAAAACATGTTTGCACGACTCTTTAAAGACATGGTAAGGTAGTAATCTAAGTACAGTGGGAACACACCCAAGAATAATGACAATGTCAGGTCTAAAGACTAACCTGTACCTATGTCACTAGAGAACTGCTATATATTACCATTTAGAAGTTCGCGGCGAGTCCATCCAGTGTAACTCATAACCTAATAAGCACTTGTATACAATCTTTAGTGTCGGACACCAATGGCTATAGGACAGGCCACCTTCCCTCACGGGAATAAGAAACGTATAAACTAATCTACTCCGAAGTATCGATGGTTTGTCTCGAAACTCTAACGACTGGGGACAATTTAAGGATGTGCTAATAGACTACCTAGACCCCACAAGTATGATCTCCATCACAACTCTATTAGTCAAGCAAGTATCCTACGGGCTTTACCAACATGTATTAGAGATACGCAATATAAATAGAACACATATATATATATATGTTAGGGCAAAGACAAACCAGATAGCATACTATCATATCAAGCAATACTGTCATGTACATATATATCCCAAGTATCCACATGTAATATACAATCCTGTACTATACAATAATGGCCTCTAGGGCATACATATCCAACAATATAAAGGGTATTTCTGGTTCTGAGTTATAAATTATTCAAGTTAAGTTCGATCAAGAAACAACTTGCCACTCACTAGTTAATACTCTTCACTGTTGTCTCATAGCTTGGTGTTCGAATCCCATCAGTCCCAATATTTTATATTATTTTTCTTTTTGATATTTTGGAAGCCCAAGAGTTTGCACGGGCATTACACGGAGATACCAAACGTTACAACAGAAACAAATAATATAAATGATATCTTTAAACCAATTTAAAACCCTGGCACGAACCCTGAGACGATTGGCTGAAGTGGGGGCCGCCCAAACCATAAAACGGCAGCCAAGTTAAGACCAATTGGGTCTACATTCCACCCGTGCACCCTTTTAGCTCCCAACTACCCATTTTAATACTTTAAAACTTCTGCAATTAAACAGAGAACAGAAAATACTTCACCTATCTCATTTACACCCATTTTAATTCAATTTTTAATTATCTTCTTAACACCCCCGATCCCTATCTCTCCTGTAAATACCTAGTCCATTTCCTTAGTTCTCCCCTTAAGTTATTCTGAAAATACCACCCCAAAATCCTATCTCTTAAGTCACACTGTCACGCCCCGCTTCCCAGTGTACGTGTAAGAAGACGCGACGAGACCCGCTACAAACACGCTGTTCACCGTCGAAAACTGCGACGAACCGCATAGGTTGTCTTGCCTGAATTTGGGGGCAGAAGCTATTTGGATTTATCCGTCCACCTCTCCGAAGATACTAAGTTGATTTATGGCACCGTATATTGGAGGTTTGGACGGATGCGGCCGTTGTAGCAGATTTCGTTAGATTCCCCCTCGTTTGCGAGGGATTTTTTATTGTGGGGACGCTCTTCCCTGCAGGCGCAAGCCCCTGCAGTTAATTACGTTATCACATCGCGATAACCACTTTCTCCTACTGCAGTGGTTCACTTCGTGTCGTGTGAGTTTGTTTTATTTTTGGTTGCCCGTGGATTGTATAGGAGACTAATTTATGTTGTCGCCCGTAGGGCATGGATTAGTCCAAATCTGTATATTTTTAGATTTGGGTTTGGGTTGATTTAAGCATCGTTGATCCATTTTGAGATCAAGATCGACTTAAATGTATACGAGAAGTTGGGGGCTCGGTTGGTTTTTTGTTAACGATACGTTAGTCCAATTTGAGACTAAGATCTACTTAACAGGGTGTTAGGATAATTTTTGTTTCAGATCCAACAAGAGAGCACTTGGGCTCTGTTGTTTTAGTTTAAGGACGTTTCGGTCTCTTATCGCCATTTTGGAGGCGAAGTTGTAGTTTGAGGACATTTCGGTCTGTAGATCACCATTTTTGAGGTGAGGTTATAGTTTAAGGATGTTATAGTCCATTGTCGCCATTTTGGAGGCAACGTTTAGTTTGAGGATGTTTCAGTCTGTAGATCACCACTTTTGAGGTGAGGTTTTAGTTTAAGGACGATACGGTCCGTTATCGCCATTTTGGAGGCAACGTTTAGTTTAAGAACATTTCGGTCCGTTGAAGATCACCATTTTTGAGGTAAGGTTTTAGTTAAAGGACGTTTCGGTCCGTTGATCATCTTGCATGCACGTGTATTTGTTACGTGACGGGATGAGCAACGATGATATGGGATGCATCCAATTCGGGATGTGGTTTGATCTAGGATGTGCACGTCAGTTTAGGAAGTGCACCAAAAAGCAGTTGGTTGTCGGGACCCGCCACTTCTCTGAAGACGTTGAGGAATTACAACGACATGTATCAGAGGTGTAGAAAGATGTACCCTTGAACTAATTCCCGTGTTTGAGGGAAAAGGGATTAATGGTAATCCCGAGAATCATTAGTCGTATTTTGAGACTAAGATTTCCTCAGGGGAATTTTTAGTTATATATATGCATGCCCTAGAGGCCATTGTTGTACATATGATGTTTATTATAATGGATGCTTGGATATATATAGAGAGGACTTTCTTGCTCGACATGATAGTATGCTATTAGGTTTCACTTTATCTTAACATGTTGATTTATATTAGTTTACTGTCTTGCTCTCACATGTTGATAAAGCCCTTAGGATATATACTCGACTACTGGGACTATGATGAGATCATACTAGTGGGGCCAAGATAGTCAACGAGTACATCCTATAACTGTTCCTAGTCCAGGGTGTGTCGAGACAGGGCATCGATACACCAGAGTAGACTAGCGTATACGCATCTTGACCCATTTGATGGGCGATGGATGATCCCATATCCATCGGTGTTTGACATCAAAGATGGTGTACGGGTGCTCAGTGGAGACTGGGTACACTGGACGGACTCACCGAGAACTCCCAGATGGTATTATACCTCACGTCAGATGGCAGTTCTCCGGTGACACTGGTACAGGTTAGTCTGTAGACCCGAGATCGTCATAGAGTCTTGTGTGATTCCCACTGTGCTTTGATTTCCACCTTACCACGTTCAAGAGGGCGTGCAAAATGGTGGCTTTTGGGTACAGTCCCGAATCACATGGAGGCAATGAGCGATAGGAGGGGATTTGTCTCTCCCGATATAGGGAGTTGATGTTGTGTAGTGTTCGATTGGCTATAACTGGAAGTCCCTGGCCAGGGCTGATATAGAGTACTACTGGTAAGTGTTATCAGTAGGTTCTCGGCCTGTTATGAGCCTCACATCGACACGACATATTGGTTACTGGGGTCTGATGTATACCACCCCTAAACTAGATATGCAACATATCAGACGAAGAGACCGGACTGTACGGTAGTGTTACTGATTGATTCACAGGAGAATGTATAGGCTTGCTTGTTGATCTTCTGATCGATCAATACATGGGTGGCTGTTACGTTTAGCTGACCGCTTGCAGCTTGTGGGTGTTTGTTATGATCATCACCTACTGTCGGCGTATTGACGATTCTTTAGAGTCCTAAACAGAGGTTTCTTGACTCAGGCAAAACGGAGTTGGAGTACATATGTGATATGTGCGGGATCGAGAATATTACGATATGAGATACCGTATTCTATTCTCGCGATATATGATATCGGCCGGGTATATGTGATATAGCCGGGTCATCGGATCAAGTGTTGATTCGATGAATCGGTACAGATTATATTAGTCGGTTATTTAAGAAATAGCCGGATTGTCGGATCAAGTGTTGATTCGATAATTTAATGTATAATTATATATGTGATATATTACATTACATTATCTAATATTAGCTCGCTTTATTAATTCATTTTCTCACCGGATAATACATTGATATATATGCGATATATGTTAATTGTATTATTTTCTTTTGTTATAAAAATATATTATATGTGATATATAATATTGTAACAAGTTATGATTACAAATGCAACATGATTAGTGGAGATTAAATATAGTTAGGGTTTGATGTGGGTTAGCTTTTTCATGAAGCTTCTAGAAGCTTTTGTTTTTTTTAAGCAAAGATATTATGTGTTGATATTTTATGGAGATATTTCCTAACCTAACCCAAAACCCTTTACCCTAGTTAAATCTCTACAATGGTTAAGCCTCTCTTTACTTAACCATGGGTTGCAATTGTAATAATAAGGATAATTCATTATTCATCACAAAAGACTTCATCTTCTTCTTCCTCCTTGAAAAGCTTTCTAGCTTTTGGTTTTGTGATGAATTAGTGTAAGAATTTGAAAACAAAAGATAGCTAAATTCTTACTTTGGTATTCCATCTGTGGTCTTATGGGTCTACTTTGGTATTCCTAGTATTGTTTATTTAGCCTAATTCTCATGTGATGATTGATTTGACCTGGGGCTAATTCGTAGTGCTTCGTAGTCGTATATTTTAATACTGTAATGGTAAACTTGACTATTTTTAGCAGTTCGATCGAGCATCGCACACCACATTTTGTACATCGCTGAAATTTCCAAGTGTTGTAATTTTCCGAAGTTGATTATATTCGTTAAATCGTGCAAATACCCCTATGGACCCCCTAGAAGACATAATAACCTTAACTCGATTATGTGCCCACGGAACCGCGTGCGAACCTTCGGGTTTGCCGTAGTCCCGTGGTGTCATAGGTGAGGCGTTGGTTAACTCCTTCTACGGCTGGTCCATGGACACTGTGGCACGGTTTTTGAGTGTTTTAACTTTGCTCAAGTGTTGAGCTCACGGGGGTAATTTATGAGTGTATGTTTATTCGATCGAAACGTTAAACATCGTCATGATATTCTGTAATGTGATACAATATGTGGAATTCATATAGTTAGACATGAAATCCGTAATATGTGATATTTCGGGTTTATGATGTCTAAGTCGATGATGGATTCCAAATGTTGTAGTTTTACACTTTCTTTTATGTGACCGTAAGCGTAGTATGTGGTGTATCGCCGGCTTCGTTGCTATACATCAACGACAATCGGGATACGCATACTTGCTTACGTTGATGATATGAGATATTATGTGTTGCTGTGATATGTTGTATTAGATCGTCGTGTTCTGAATAGCCGGGGTTTTATATGAGATGAGGGTTTTTATTTTCATTCATGTAAAATTCATTTGTATGTAATATTCTTTTATTGGGGCACTTCCGGGTTGAGATTGATGTCACCTTTGTATATTATTTACTTTTCCGCATTAGGTAGACCCGAGGAGGGGAGCACAAGTAACCGGGTTCTAGGGTACAGTGGGAGGCCATCTCGAGGAGTCGAGACCGGGTCTCCTAACCCTAGAATTGGCAGAGTTGATTGCCGCTCTCGTAGAGGTCTAGGGATATGGGTTTGGCTATGCATCGCGACCGTGGAATCCGTATTTTATACAGGCTCGATGTAAAACACGGACGTCCTAGTATATCCAATATTTCATATGTTATCTTCTGCTATGATGTTCTGTGATGAGATCATATTACTTCCTGAGACGAATGCTTATACTATATATATGTTGATATATAAATATTATTGCTTTCGTTTTTTCTGTGATGCTTAGGAAGCATAACTGATGGGATTTACTAATGAGATAAATAAAAGAAAAGAAACCTAAAAGATGTTGTAGAATCAAAACTTTATAAAAAGGGTAGCTACAGTTTTACTTTGCATAGCGGTATATATGATATACCCTACACCTTATTCGATGAGGAAAGAGCCGAGATCCCTTCACCGGGAGTGACCTCTTTAGCTAAACTGGCAGATGCTACAAACTCGCGGTTTAGTTTTTGACTGTTTCTATAGTTCTTGCTTTGCACAGCGGTATATATGATATACCCTGCAACTTATTCAATGAGGAAAGAGCCGAGATCCCTTCACCGGGAGTGACCTCTTTAGCGAAACTAGAAAAGTCTCAAAAACACTCCTTTTCAAAATCACTTGTTTCTACAACGATATCAAGTTCATTACGCTCATGGTTTTCTGAAAAACCTGTGTAGCCCTCCGTCATTTCAGATAAAGACTATTTAGTATTCGTGCTGCGTTTGTTGAACTTTATCAAGGCGTAGTGTGCGGTAGCTGACTAGTACTTATCTGTTTAAGCATGTGATGCGATTGAATTAGGGTAGTCGTATGACCTTGTTGGCCTTTGTCAAGGGTCGTGCGGGTGGGTTTATTTCAATAAAGAAATGACGGGTTGAACTTGACTAGCTTCCTATGGTTTGTTGGCCTTTATCAAGGTCATAGGGGGTTAGGGGTAAAAGTATTATCGAGAATTTCAAGTGTTGAAATTTGCAATGAGATTGCATACCTACTATGAGATAGTTGGATCCCGATACCCACTGCGAGTAAGAGTTACTCCTGGGAGAATTTTACACAGGACAATTAGCCGATCAAGTAGGTGACTAGAAAGGTGTTAACGGGGTTATGCCTCTGGAAAAATGAGGTTTACTTTAATTAAGTTCGTGCGAAAGCACGGGGAACCTCCCTCAAAGTACCAACACTGGCCTGGCTGAAAGATTGGCGAACTTGTAAGATGTAATTAATCCCGGCTAGTCTTTCCTTTTAGGGTTTGAAGGAAGATTTGATGAAAACAGTGGGAGCCATCCTGATTAGATAAGATAATAACCAATCTAATCTTGAAAGAGCATATGCTAAAGTGTTTTCTTCTCTCTCTCTCTCCAGGTAGCGACCATGTCAGGCCTTAATCAAGATAATAATATGGATGTATTGACTGAACCCGCATATTATACTGAGCAGGGGAATGTTGGTCCTGTTCTTTCTTATAAGTGTTATAAGACTGAGCAGGAAATAGGAGAATATCTGGATTCTCATGTCGCCCAAACGAAGAACAAGCATGTTGATACATCTTCTTCGGGTGTGTTAGTTATCGAGAATTGTTTCTCAGTTCACTCTACATCCTGGGCATTAGATACCGGATCGGGATCCCACATATGTAATTTATTACGTGGGCTACGTAAAGGTAGAGAACTGGGAATGGGTGATCATTCCGTAACAGTAGAGAATGGTGCAAATGTTGCAGCCAAAGCTGTTGGCGAATATCATCTTGTATTACCAAGTAGTAATACATTGATTCTGAACGAGTGCTATTATATACCGAACATGATGTGCAACATTATATCAGTTTCTTTATTAAGTAAAGAAGGATATAATTTTGTAATACAGAATAATATTATGAATATCTTTCTAAATCAAAAGTTGATTGGATCAGGCTCGTTACATAATGGCATATACGTTCTCAATCAAACTACAGTTCTTAATATACAAAACACACACAAGAGGAAAAGTTCAGAAATGAACGAATCCTTCTTGTGGCATTGTAGACTAGGTCATATCAATGTGACACGGCTAGCTAAGTTGCATAAGGATGGATATTTAAATTCGTTCGAATTATCATCTTATGACACTTGCCAGTCATGTCTCAAAGGAAAATGACCAAAACTCCGTTTAGTGGACACGGAGTAAGAGTTACAGAACTCTTAGGGCTGATACATAGTGATGTATGTGGTCCCATGTCTACACATGCCAGGAACGGTTCTTCCTACTTCATTACATTCACTGACGATCTCTCAAGATACGGATATGTGTTCCTGATGAAACACAAGTCTGAAGCTTTTGAGAAATTCAGAAAATATAAGAACGAAGTAGAGAACCAAATGGGCAAAAGTATTAAGATCCTTCGATCTGATCGAGGAGGAGAATACTTGAGCAATGAATTCCTGGACTATCTAAAAGAGAATGAGATTCTCTCTCAGCTTACTCCTCCTTATACACCACAGCACAACGGTGTATCGGAACGGAGGAATCGCACCCTATTAGATATGGTGCGCTCTATGATGAGCACTGATAAGTTACCTGTTTTCTTCTGGGGACATGCACTGGAGACAGCTGCATACCTATTGAATCAAGTTCCATTTAAATCTGTACCTACCACACCATATGAGATATGGAGTGGGAAGAGACCATGTCTTAAACGAGTTAAGATATGGGGTTGTCCGGCCTATGTCAAAAAGCAAAATCCGGACAAACTCGAGGCACGGTCAGTTCTTTGTAAGTTTGTAGGATATCCTAAACATTCACATGGATATCTTTTCTACCACAGCGAGGAACAAAAAGTGTTTGTCTCTCGGCATGCCACCTTTTTAGAAAAGGAATTTCTTGCAAAAGAAATTAGTGGCAATGCGGTAGAGCTGGAAGAAGTTCTGGCAGAACAAATTACAACTGAAGATTTAGTAGAACCAGAGGATTCAGTAGTAACCAACGAACCTCAGCCTCTCCGCCGATCTAGTAGGGTTTCTCATCCACCTGAGAGATACTACAGTTTTCTCGTTGATGGTGGGAGCGAGGATTGCATCATGGAAGATGATGACCCAACTAGTTTCGAGCAGGCCATCACGAGTGGGGACTCTGTGAAATGGCTGGATGCAATGCGATCTGAGATGGAATCTATGTACACCAACAAAGTATGGACTTTGGAAATTGCTCCTGAAGGGGTAAAACCCATTGGGAGCAAATGGATCTTTAATAAGAAACTTGGTGTAGATGGAAAAGTCGAGACTTTCAAAGCTAGACTTGTTGCAAAGGGTTTTCGTCAACGACCAGGTGTGGATTATGATGAAACCTTTTCTCCAGTGGCTATGCTTAAGTCCATCCGGATCTTACTTGCCATTGCTACATACCATGACTACGAAATCTGGCAGATAGATGTTAAGACCGCCTTTCTAAATGGTGATTTAGAAGAGTGCATGAACATGACTCAGCCAGAGGGCTTCATAGATAGTGGGAGCAGCGGAAAGGTGTGCAAGCTGCTTAAATCCATTTATGGGTTAAAACAACCATCGCGGAGTTGGAATATCTGCTTTGATGTTGTAGTCAAAGAGTTTAACTTCATCAAAAACGTAGATGAACCTTGTATTTAGAAGAAAGTTGCAGAGAGTAAGGTTGTCTTCCTTGTATTGTACGTGGATGACATACTCTTGATAGGAAATGATGTTCTTATGCTGCAATCGGTCAAGCTCTTCTTATCACAAAGATTCTCAATGAAAGATCTAGGTGATGCCTCCTGCATACTGGGAATTATGATCTATAGAGATAGATCTAAACGGATACTGGGATTGTCCCAATCCAGGTACATCGACACCATACTAAAGAGGTTTAGTATGGAAGAATCCAAGCGTGGTAACTAACCCACGATCTCTGGACTCACTCTCTCTAAAGAGATGTCTCCCAAGACTGATTTGGAGAGAGCTCGCATGCAAGGGATACCCTATGCTTTGGCAGTAGGCTCTATCATGTATGCGATGCTATGTACCAGACCTGATGTAGCATACTCACTAAGTGTAGTGAGTAGGTATCAAGCAGATCCTGGAGAGAGTCACTGGACAGCTGTGAAGAACATTCTCAAGTACTTGAGAAGAACTAAGGAGATGTTCTTGGTGTATGGTAACGGAGAACTCCAGGTAGAGTCCTTTACCGATTCGAGCTTCCAAAGTGATAAGGATGACTCTAAGTCGCACTCGGGTTTTGTCTTTACCCTCAATAGAGGGGCGGTGTGTTGGAAGAGTTCCAAACAGGAAACCGTTGCAGACTCGGCGATGGAGGCTGAATACATCGCTGCCAACGATGCTGCCAAAGAGGCTGTCTGGATGAAGAAGTTCATCACTGAGCTTGGTGAGGTTCCGTCTATTGAGCATCCAATACCTTTGTATTGTGATAACAATGGAGCTGTGGCTTTGGCCAAGGAACGCAGGTCCCATCAGAAGTCCAGACATATTCTGAGGCGGTATCACCCGATCCGGGAGATAGTTGATCGCCGGGAGATCGAGCTCAGGAGAGTTGATACGAAGGACAACACTGCGGATCCACTCACGAAGGCCATTCCCCAGACACAGTTTGAGAGACTCTTCGGGATGTTGGGTATGAGATACTACAACAGCTGGCCTTAGTGCAAGTGGGAGATTGTTAGTTATATATATGCCCTAGAGGCCATTGTTGTACATATGATGTATATTATAATGGATGCTTGGATATATATATAGAGGACTTTCTCGCTCGACGTGATAGTATACTATTTGGTTTCACTTTATCTTAACATGTTGACTTATATTAGTTCACTGTCTTGCTCTCACATGTTGATAAAGCCCTTAGGATATGTACTCGACTACTGGGACTATGATGAGATCATACTAGTAGGGCCAGGGTAGTCAACGAGTACATCCTATAACTATTCCTAGTCGAGGGTGTGTCGAGACAGGGCATCGATACACCAGAGTTGACTAGCGTATACGCATCTTGACCCATTTGATGGGCGATGGATGATCCCATATCCATCAGTGTTTGATATCAAAGATAGTGTACGGGTGCTCAGTGGAGACTGGGTACACTGGACGGACTCGCCGAGAACTCCCAGATGGTATTATACCTCATGTCAGATGGCAGTTCTCCGGTGACACTGGTACAGGTTAGTCTGTAGACCCGAGATCATCATAGAGTCTTGTGTGATTCCCACTGTGCTTTGATTTCCACCTTACCACGTCTAAGAGGGCGTGCAAAACGGTGGCTTTTGGGTACAGTCCCGAATCACATGGAGGTAATGAGCAATAGGAGAGGATTCGTCTCTCCCGGTATAGGGAGTTGATGTTGTGTTGTGTTCGATTGGCTATAACTGGAAGTCCCTGGCCAGGATGATATAGAGTACTACCGGTAAGTGTTATCAGTAGGTTCTCGGCCTGTTATGAGCCTCACATCGACACGACTTATCGGTTACTGGGGTCTGACGTATACCACCCCTAGACTAGATATGCAACATATCAGACGAAGAGACCGGACTGTACGGTAGTGTTACTGATTGGATTCACAGGAGAATGTACAGACTTGCTTGTTGATCTTCTAATCGATCAATACCTGGGTGGTTGTTACGTTTAGCTGACCGCTTGCAGCTTATGGGTGTTTGATATGATCATCACTTACTACTGGCGTATTGACGATTCTTTAGAGTCCTACACAGAGGTTTCTTGACTCAGGCAAAACGGAGTAGGAGTACATATGTGATATGTGCGGGATTGAGAATATTACGATATAAGATATCGTATTCTATTCTCGCGATATATGATATCGGCCGGGTATATATGATATAGCCAGGTCATCGGATCAAGTATTGATTCGATAAATCCGTACAGATTATATTAGTCGGTTATTTGAGAAATAGCCGGATTGTCGGATCAAGTGTTGATTCGATAATTTAATGTATAATTATATATGTGATATATTACATTACATTTTCTAATATTAGCTTGCTTTATTGATTCACTTTCTCACCGGATAATACATTGATATATATGCGATATATGTTAATTGTATTATTTTCTTTTGTTACAAAAATATATTATATGTGTGATATATAATATTGTAACAAGTTATGATTACAAATGCAACATGATTAGTGGAGATTAAACATAGTTAGGGTTTGATTTGGATTAGATTTTTCATGAAGCTTCTAGAAGCTTTTGTTTTGTTTTAAGCAAAGATATTATGTGTTGATATTTTGTGGAGATATTTCCTAACCCAACCCAAAACCCTTTACCCTAGTTAAATCTCTACAATGGTTAAGCCTTTCTTTACTTAACCATGGGTTGCAATTGTAATAATAAGGATAATTCATTATTCATCACAAAAGACTTCATCTTCTTCTTCCTCCATGAAAAGCTTTCTAGCTTTTGGTTTTATGATGAATTAGTGTGAGAATTTGAAAACAAAAGAGAGCTAAATTCCTACTTCATCATCCTCATCTATTCTAGCCACTTTAATTAGGGTGTTCACTTCTCTAATAAGTTGTTTAGTGAAGTGTAAGCTTGGGTTAGAGATTCTTCAAGGTAGATCATCTTGGATCATGAAGACTACAAGCAAGGTGTCTCATTTATCTCATGAAGCCACTTGAGAGTCGGAGTTCATGTTGATCACAGCGAAGGGACCTCAACACGGAACTTATGAAGCGAAGGAATGGACTACAAAGGTTGTAATCCCTATCTCTTTACTTCTTTGTATGTGATAAAAATTTTGTTCCCCTAGAAATTCTAGCAAGATTCATGGTTAGTTAGCTTTGCACCTCTCTAAATTTTAAAATGGCATGAGTGTTGCTACCAAACCCTTGACTAGGTGCAAGGGTAACCCAACAGGAATGTGGGACAGATATTTTTTTAGGATATCATCAGTTGGAAGATCGATAGTCGTATTTAGAACTGAGATCAGTTTAGAAAATATTGAACCCATGGGCTTGGTTGATCTGGGTTAAGGACCTAGCCAACTTAGGCTTGGTCCACTCAGTTTTCTTTTTATTTGAAGAGGGGCGCTAGGCACTTGTTTGGGCTCAGTCCCCTTTTTGTGCAAAAAGTGCTGAGCACTTATGTAAGTTCTGACGCTCGTATATAATCATGTAGGGTTTTCAGTCATGGAGATTTGCCCAATAAGTGGTAAACACTTTACCCATTTTGTCTCTTTATGGAGTGCTGGGCTCTTTTTATGGCGTCCACGTCCGAAGCACATGAGGCGCTAGGTGCTAGTCGTTGCCTAGTAAATGTCAAGCACTTTTTATTCTGTGGCGCCCATGTGAGAGACACGTGAGGCGCAGGGTGCTGGGCGCCGCTCACTAAGTGCTAAGCACTCCTTTATTTTGTAGCGCCCACGTGAGAGGCACGAGGGGCGCTGGGCGCTGAGCGCCAAACACTGAGTGCTAAGCACTCCTTATTTAGTGAGGCACCCACGTAAGGGGCACGTGAGGCGCTGGGCGCTGAGCGCCGCTTATTAGGTGCTAAGCACTCCTTATTTAGTGAGGCGCCCACGTGAGGTGCTAGGCGATGATTTTTCCTTGTATATTTTGTTTTGAGGAATTCAATTTCCTGGTTCTTTTCTGAATCTTTGATCTCCAAGAGCAAGTTCTTCCCGATGAGAATTAAATTCTCAATTTGTGAAAGACTTGTCTTGTGGATCTCAGATCCAGAAAAAGAACTAAGTTCTTCTTTTAAAAGGGTTAAACCCTTCAATAGGTAAACAAGTTGCTCTGATCTCTCTTCTCTTTTATTTACCTAGAGCTTTTTTCTGGGAAGGGAGATCTTCTTCTTTCTATTTTTTGAAGCTTTCTGCTTTGTTTTTTTCGAAGCTTATGGGGGGGTTCCTCCTTTTTAGACTTGAAATCTTGGGTCCTTTATATAGTAGAAGTAGTTTGTTAATTAGTTGACGAAATTTCTCATTAAGAGATCCTAATTGATTTTGGGGATTTACCCACCGTTGGATCTTTGATCCAAGGACTTCTGTTTTACAGAAAATATTCTTCTTGTTTTTAACAAGATTGGGCACATATTTACCCATACAGAATTTATTCTGTAGATCGGTGATTCTTTAATCACCATTGGATTTTTAATCCAACGGTACTCTGTTTTACAGAGGGCAATCTTTCTTGTTTAGAAAGATTTGAGGAATATTTCCTCTAAACAGAATTTAATTCTACATCCTGATGGTTTATCATCTCCGTTGGATTTTTGGTCCAACGGCTCTGTTTAACAGAGAGTAGAATTTAATCCTACAAGGCGTCGGCGCTCACGTGCTGTGCACATAGGAGCTACTTAAGATTTTTGTGTGCTTTGCACATCAACGCCTACGTGAGGAGCATGTGCGGCGCCAATATAAAAGTTTTTAACTCTGGCGCTGGCGCTGCCTAAGATTTTTGTGTGCTTTGCACATTAGCACCCACGTGAGGATCACGTGCGGCGCCAATATAAGAGTTTTTAACTCTGGTGCTGACACTGCTTAAGATTTTTGTGTGCTTTGCACATTGGCGCCCACGTGAGGAGCACGTGCGGCGCCAATATAAGAGTTTTAACTCTGGCGCTGGCGCCCTCGTGGAAGGCACATGAGGCAATGCCTCTTGAATTTAAAACAGAGCTTTGCTTTTTTATTGGGGGAAACAAATGCCCTCCCACCGTTGCGCTCACGTGGCTCACACATGAGTGCAGCGGTGGCCCCTATTCCACCGTTGGATCTTCTTGGAAGTTGAACCGTTTTCCTGTGCCTATAAGTAGGGCCTTTGGCCCTTGAGATGACTGTTGTTCATCTTCCCTAACCTTCTTCTTTCTCTGAGAATTTAATTCTCTTTCCATAACTTAGATCTCTGTCCAAGGAAACTCTTTTAGAGTCAAAACTCTGTCAAAAAATTTGGTAAGGATTATGGCCAAACTCTTGAAGGAATCTCCTCATGTTCTAGGGTTTTAACCCATTAACAGAGTTTTGCTCTTCTTTTGTAGTGATTAGATCATAGATCTTAAAAAAATGTTTTAGGGTTTCTTAACCCGTTAATCAAAGCTTTGCTCTTCTTTCATAAAGATCTCTTAGAGTTCTAAGATTTTTCTTACAGATCTTAAAGATCTTAGGATTTAGCTTTACTTTTGAAAGTTCTGGGATGTTATCTCATTTTTCTACAGAGCTTGGCTCTGAAAATCTTTGGGGAATTTTATTGCCTTCTTAATTCTTAACAGATGTGAATTTGTTTGCATAGCACAGTTCTCGAGGGAGTTTAACTCCTCAGTCCAATGATGTTTTCTCATTAAATGAGAATCCTTTTGGATTCTATGAGTGATTGCCCCATCATTGATGGGGCGTTACCTTAATTTTGTGGGCCCCTTTGTCCCTTTCTTTTGAACTGTGGTGTAGTACAATTTTTTAGTACCAAAGAGTGTAAGAGTTATGAACGTAGTGTCAATAGCTAACCCTTCTCCTTTTGTGCAGGTACTATAGATTTTGATTCCTTCTTTCCTTTCGTACGTTCAGAGAGCGCTTTTGCTGACGCGTCCGTGGATCGGGAAGTCTTCACGCTTATTAAGGATCATGACCCAAAGCAAAATCTCTGTGGGGGTATGGTACAGTCAGATTATCCGGGGTCGGCACAGCTTTTCTTGCGCAGCGCCTTCGGAGCCAATCTCAGCGATTCATTACGCTGACCCACCTCAAGTGGCTTACACCGCAAAAGAGGTCAAATGGACCTTGGAAGGTCGTCTTCAGCCTTCCATGACATCGATACCCGTACAGCCACCAATGGCCTTAGACATTTTGGGGCGACGCATATGCCAAGGCAAGTCGCGCCCTTGGGGGCAAGTTTATATGATAGGATTGAATCCTTATCATTCAGTCGGCTACCTACAGTGGGCTCGGTATATCCTTTCAGCTAAGAAGTCGCTGTTGTTGAAGCTTGGGCTGTATCCCGCCATCTACGCGTCCCTTTTTCACTATCTCGCGCCTCATATATGGTGGGTCAAGGCTTTTCTGGAACAATGGAACATCCCGACCCACACATTTCTTTTATCGGACCAGGAGGTCTCGATTTCCTTGGAGGAGTTTGTGGATATTTCCGACTTACCCGTTAGAGGGGAACATTACGAGGAGATACTTCCCCCTGATGAGTATATCTTTGCCACCAAATTAGTGGTGATAGGCCTCACTCCATAGAATGTTGTTCAACACCGGTTCCCGAGCCTAATCAAGGTGTTGGACTGTAACATTTTGGAAAATTAAGAATATTTAATTATATTTTTCTTATTTTAAAAATAATATAATTGATAAGTTTACGAAAATGATGTCGCTTACGAAATTGGGTATCGGAATCATATCCGAAAAATGTAATTATTTTGATAAATATGAATAAGTGGGTGATATCAAGAAAATGATATTTTAATTATTTTATCATGACATTGTATTTGTCATTAAGCTAATGATAATTAAGTAATAGATTTATCATTTCATATCTTTTATATTATATGTATTTGGATTTATGATATGAAGGTACTTACTTATTGTTATATTTTATCATGGATGGCATATATCATTCTATGTTAACCTTTACACAAAACACCTCATTTAAACTCTTACTTATAACCTTACACCTCCTCCTTCATACCTTTACACCTCCTTCTTCAAATCCAACACCTCCTCCTTGCATGAATCAATCATGCTTCATCAAGTGACACAACCTCCTTCCTCTCATGACACCTCCATCTTTCTAATTACATCTAATACTTATGAAATTCATTAGCTATTCCAACTGAAACACTACACTCTTCAGCCCCAAACCAAGAAAATTTTCTAAATGTTCATACCAAGGAGTGAGAGCGATGAATCCCTTCATCAACTTGTGCACATCATCCAAGCTTGATCCATTATCAATCCTAGATGCTCCTACATACAAATTAGGAGCTGGTGTTCTTCTATACATAATCTCCATAGGTATATCTTCCTCTCTTTTTAATTTAATCAATTCTGTCCAATATCAGTTTTGTTAAGAAAACCAGAAAACATGAAATTTTGTGATGTTAAACCTACTGCAAATAAATCTTGAACTAATACGTATAATCACTAGAAAAACTAGCAAGACCAAAAATATAATGAACCAACTAGAAGACTACAATTAAAACCTGAGCCCCAAACTCCCCACAAAATCCGGCGAGGAAACCTTGAAATCCGGCGACGCCGGCCATCTTATGGCTTTTGGTGTTTATTCTTCTTCTGTAGCTTTGAGTTGGTATTTTACAAGTCTCTGTATTTTTTGTGTTGTTTAAATATTTACACAGTAAAATCTGGGAATATTTTAGTAATGGTTTTATCAAATTTCAGATATTTACGATACGGAGTTTTCGTATTTTGATGTTGCAGCTGAACCGTTAACGTTTATACGTTAACGACAGAAATATATTGTCGTTTTGGGTTAAATGAGCTGTAGGTTCTAAACTACGGGCGTTTAGCTTGTTGTTTTGGTTTTCAATAGGATATTTATATCAATGCGATTTAAATACGAATATAGATACGATTCGAGAATTCCGAGATGGATTTGGCGATATAGCAGCGTGGATTCAGCAAGATTATTAAGTAGGTGAGTAGATTTATATCTACAGGGAAAGTCGGGTGGATGGCGTATAGCACCCCCGTAACCTTATAAAGATTATTATGATATCTAGTTAGTGTGTTATTTATGCAAGATATTGATATAGTATTGCATCTAGTATATTCTTCATTTGCATAAAGTTCCATACCTAGTTTTAAATGAGATCCATACGTGATGTTAGATCCATACGATATGGATATGGTTTGATGGATTTGTACGAGTGATCATGCCGTACTTGAGATGATGCAGATACAGCGATATGATGAGATATTATACAGGAAATTATATGTATTGGAAATGATGAAATTCGTATGCCGAATAACGGCCAAATTATCCTTTGACTCGTAGAGTTAAATTATATTCCATTTTAGGATGTAATACTTGTCTGAGCTATATTCTTTTAAAAACTACGATTCGTTTGTCTTTTAATAAAATACTAGGATGCGGTGCCAATTTCCAAAACGAATATCTATTTTAATCTAGGGCAGCTTCTTTATTTCAAACTTAACGTTTTGTTTCAATTCTAAAGATAATGGTATAGCTCATAGCAAGTAATTACAATAGTTACGTTTAGATTACTTTACATGTTTGCATTATATTATCGATATTATCCATTTCTGCGATACGAACACTCTGACAGAACACTGCACAATTACCAATGGGTACTATGCTGCATATGCACGTAAATATATATTACACTACACCTCATTGGGACTGCCATACCACTGTAGATCCGTTCTGTTATAGATGTGTTAAATATAAATAGGTTGTTACACCGTAGAACACTTGCAAAAATACTAATGATTGCAATGTTGCACGAGCACAGACGCGTATGCTACACTACACATCATTAGTAGTGCCGTGACACAGTAGAATTGAGATCATTATGCTTATGTGATATAATTACGTAGTCTTTTCTTATTCCTGTTGTAGATTACGAATATTAGTACTATAGATGCTGTATTTGATTCTTATGGATTTTCTGGATATTTTACTCATGATGATATATATCGGTGGTATGGGACACTGTTATATATGTATATATATAATATATCATCAATATAATCTATGCAAGTATTCTTATTCCTTACTTGATATTTTTGATATGATGAGTTAAACGTCCACCATGAGTTTTGTATTTTCTGATTTTGATTCCTGACCGAGTGGGGTAGCTATACGGTTCCGGATTTGTGAAATATCCGTACTGAGTGGGGTAGCTATACAGCGGGATACATGGTGGACCCGATTCGGGGCTGAAGGGCAGGATAGCCGCATTATAGGCGAGGAGCCTAACGAAGATACTCGATACCGGAGATAGAGATGAGCACGGCAGATATCCAGGGGATACTGACCGGGGTTCGATTGGGTACGGCGGATATCCAGGGGATACCGACCGGGTCAGGGATATCGGGTGGCGATCATCTGTTGAGGTGGTGTCGACGATATCTGTATTTATGTGTCGGTGATGGACACGAGAGATTTCAGATTTTTTAGTGTCGATGCTAGACATCCATAGATATATATTAATATGTTGTTATCATGAGATATACCTTAGATTATGGTTACGGTAGTCGACCAGGACTGATCCGGGGAACAGTACATGTATATATTTGCACGGACATTCATATATATAAAAAGGATTTCAAACTCAAGCTATAGTCTCATTATTTTGACGTGTCTGAGGTGACACTGAACTCTTTTAAATTGTAAACCTCTTAACACGATTTATTAAAATAGCAGGACGTATATCTTAAATAAGATACCTATTATATTTCATACTATCGTGTTTGCCTTATGCCATGATATATTTATTCCACGGCTATTTTAAAAAAGAGGTTTATATATATATACTTTCGGCTACATTGGGCTTATACCTAGATATAGGTCATCTGCATTGATATGTGTTACTTAGGATTGCATGATAGATAGTGTTGCATTATGATACATATGCATATCATATAGTATAATTGTATGGATTATGATAGTACTATATATATGACCTAGGTATAGTCATGCATTTCAATTTCTACCTTTAGACGTACTTTTATTCACTGAGTTGGCAACTCATCCCCGTTGTGCCCACAGTTTCTTGCAGGTTTTACCGCTTGGCTTATCAGTGGTTTTGGGCACATTTTCTTCTCGGTGATTGATAGGTATGTGAGTTACTATTCTATCGTACTCGCACTTGGTTATTCTTATATTCTTGTATCTAGTGAAAACTCCATCAACTTAGAAATGGTATATTGTGGACTTAGAAGCGAGACTTAGAGTTTGTGTGTTGTGATATTGCACTCATGGGAGTCGACCTCTTTAGATTGTTGATTTTGTTTCGCTTTCCTTTTCTTCACCATTGTGCGTCGTGTATTGTTTGCTTGGTTGCTCCACTGTTTGGGCATGGAAGCTAGCTCCCGTTGGGATACTATTTATATTATTATGTTGTATCGGGTTATACAAAAATGCAAAGGAGGTGCTGTCAAATTTCAAAACGCCATAAATGCTTTCAACATACTTAGTTAAATTTAAATGTTATTTTAAACTGATTCCATCTGATGATTATTTTAAACTTCACCTCCCATATTTTCAAAAGGGTTTAGATTCCGGGTTTCGGCTTACTTGAACCGCGTCGACGTCTTTAGATGTCACATGATTTGAGTGTCGGTCACGTGCCACATTTGGGTCGTGACATGAACATGTATAAGAGTTTGTTCTTGGAGTCTGGAGGGTACGGAGTCGGCTTCGCAGATTTCATCGCCCGCTTTCTTCACCCAGAAGTCTTGTCAAAACAAGCTGTGAAATTCGCTAAAGTTGACGACCCGTTCGGGTTTGGTTCGGATAACCTGACGACCTCGAAGGTGGATTTAAATAATTTATTCGTTCCAGACACTCCGGTCGTCCCTTTTGCAGAGATCGCTGCCTCAGACGTTGACGAAGAGATGTTCTTTCTGGGGTTCATTGGCATGTGGTTGAGTTGGTTTGCACTTCCGACGTACCCCCGCTATATAAGGTCTTCTGTATTTTATCCGGCCCATCGCATTGTCGCGGGTACACGTGTAGCCGTTGGGATCGCGGGGCTGACTCATCTCTATCATGGCCTGAGCTTAGCGGCCGACACTACTCAGTCGGGGGTAAAACATGTGTATCTCCCATTGCACTACTTCACATCATGGATCGAGATGCACATGCTGGGTGCCTTCGGTGTTCACAAACGATCCCGCTTCTATAACAGATACAACTTCCCCCGGGTCATGTATCTGGTTGACACTTCTGTGTCAGACCCGTCGCAGTGAGAAGCTAAGCGACTACTCCTTCGCCCGCGCATGATTGGGGAAAGTATGACCTTTATCAATAGAGTCTTGACTATAGGCAAAGAATCTACTAAGATGGTGCAACCGTTGCATGACACTTTCAAAGACGGGGCTTCCGCGTTGAGGGCTCGTGAAACTACACACCTGTATTCTATCAGGCCAGGCTTCCTAGTGTTTAGACAGAACGCCTCGGTGCTGTTCATGACATAAAACCCGCACCGCTTCACTCAACAGCTAGGTTATAATCAAGGTGTTTCTCTCGAGGCATTCTTAATCGAGCCGGCTGCTACGAAAAAGGGTATTTGCAGCGCGCTGCACGATTTTATGCGATTAAATACGGGGTCCTATTTTCTCGTCAGCGAGCCGAGCTATGTGTAAGTGAACGGTAGCGCCCCGGCCGTCTTTCCGAGGCCAAAATGCGGAAACGAAACTTTTTCTTAACTTGTAAACTGGCGCTACTGCATACTACAAGCCCGGATTAGACCATTAACCTACTACTAGCTATCAAGAGAAGGGATAGAATGCTATACCGAACGATCCGTGTCCTTCGGTCTTTGGCCACCATCCCAAGCTCCACGCGGAATCTCCGGTCTTCATCTCCTCGTCGGAAAGGGCACCACATCGAGAAGTCTTTTTACGGGCTCCCGCTTCGTCCGAAGCAACTCGGGCACGAAGTGTGCTAGCTGACGTGCCCAAGGTTGAAGTAGAGTATGTTGTGATTACTTTTTCTCTTGCATCCATGAGTTTGGATGGAAGTTAGAGATGATGCCATTGGAGGAAGATAATGAGCTAGAGGAAGAAGAAGAAGAAGAGGTTTCTTTCTTTTCTTTTTCTATTTTCTTCATATCATGAAAATGAGAGAGAGTGTAGAATAATATGAGAGCTCTCCTATACATGGCAGCCCCCCCTCTCTCTCTCCTCTCATCATATCAATAAAAAACAATCACTAATGTGACATATTTTCACAAAAAAGAGACCATGAGTCATGATACAAGTCCATGTCACATTAATGCATGCTCATGATGAATTCTAGCTCATTATTTCCACCATCCAAACATTAATCCAAATATTTGGTCCAACAAAAAGATCCAGCAACATCTGAAGTAAACTCGTGACGGATCACAAGGATACCCCTCACCTGTATATACATACCTGCATCCGCATTCCGACTGAATGCGAATGCGATGAGACTAAAGTAATCCAACAAATCTAATACTAAGATCCGGCTTAAACTAAAGCCCACTAGTATGATCCGTCCGATCATGATCCGTGCACTACTGCACGTATATTATCGGACCCTGCCATATATCATACGGCCTCTACAACGTTTCGCCCGAAACTTGAGAAACTGTCTGTGGGGAACTCTAAAGACTCGTCAATACTTTGGCTGTAGATTTAACCACTAGCACGTCAGAGGTATTAGCCGTACGTAACGGGCTATTAGGTATTGACCAAAAGGGAGGTCGATGAGCGAACTCATCCTGACACCCTACTGAGCCTGTCAGTGACAATATCCATACAGTCCGGTCCGTTCGTCTATGAGCATCGCATGGCGGGCCTAGGGGGTTGGTAAAAGTCAGACCCCCAAAAGCGGTACAAGTCGTGTCGAAGTGTAGCCCAGAACACCCTGAGATGCTACTGGAATACCTACCAGTAAATCTCCTGCCTTGGCCAAGGATTTCGTGTAATGGCTCTCCTAGACACAGCGCGACCTCACCCCCAATACCGGGAGAGACGAACCCCTATAGATCCGCTCACTGCCTCCATGTGGCTCGGGACTGTACCCAACTAAAACCTGTTTGCACGACTCCTTTGAGCCATGGTAGGGTAGTAATCAAAGTACAGTGGGAACTCACACGAGACAAATGACGATCTCAGGTCGATGAACTAACCTGTACACATGTCACCAGGGAACTGCTATCTGACGTCAGGTATAATACCAACTAGCATGTTCCCGGCGAGTCCTGTCCGGTGTACTCATAACCCAATGAGCACCTGTATACATCTTAGGTGAACCAACTGACACCAGTGGCTTGTGAGACCGGCCACCGCCCCTCGTCGGGGTCTCGACTGTATACACTAGTCTACTCTGGAGTATCGATGCCCTGTCTCGAAACTCCCTCGACTAGGGACCTTTTAAGGATGTGCTTATAGACCCCAGCTCCCACATATATGATCGCCATCATACTGCTGGCCATCAGGCAAGAATCCTAAGGGCTCTATCAATGCGCAATAGTGACCTGTAAGATCACCTAAAGCAGTACACGATGATAAAGAAAAAACAGATAGCATACTATCATCTTGAGTAAGACTGTCCTACCGGCATAGGTCCTCCCTCAATCATTGCAATCACGTGCCTATGATCCAATAATTGACTCTGATGGCACTATATCCAACAATCTCCCACTTGCACTCAAGGCTAATTATTGCAATGTCGCATACTCACAGCCCGTGTGATACCGAACACCCAACTCCTCTACTAATCAGTCTCACAAAGCCCATTTGCGAAACTATTGCATTCGAGGAATGGCCTCAGCTAGTGGATCCGTCCTGATGTTTCTTTCTATT
Source organism: Agapanthus africanus (assembly GCA_030015575.1). Lineage (NCBI taxonomy): Eukaryota > Viridiplantae > Streptophyta > Magnoliopsida > Asparagales > Amaryllidaceae > Agapanthus > Agapanthus africanus. The sequence goes on from CM057340.1 coordinate 50,921,897, forward strand.
TCTCTCTTTATCTCAAGTTCTCGGAGAAATCCATCTCCCGAAATGAGCAATACCTGTCTTAGAATATGTCTGAATATCTGATGGGACCTAGTTCATAAATGAACTCCAAATCCAAACTTCTTAGACTGTATCGTCGACCGAACATAATAAATATCCTGCGCCATGCCTCCCTCGGTATCCGCCTGGACCATCTGTCCAAACTACTTCCCCTCGTCAGAGGGAAAACTATAACTCTAACAGTCACTCTGTCATCCAGGTCACCTTGGAAGCCTGGAATGATAACTGTCTCCTAAAAGAGGTTGTCGTTATCATATCCCTAGAACATCCACTTATGTTCTAAAATTGCTTCCGAACGTTTCTCCAGGATACGATTAATATCAACTTATTGCATCTAGTGCAAAAACAACATCTGGTGCGGTACTTGACATCTCATGATTGACTCAATTGCCTAAGCAAGTGATCTGCCAATCATGTACATCCCTCTCCCCTTTAGTCTGTAAGACATGTTTAGAGAGGGTGACTCCATTAGCTGCAGGTACACCACCATGCCAGGAGTCGTCCATTCTAAAACACCTTTAGAATGCTGTCTAAGTACCCTGATTGGGAAACTACCCAAATCTAGATCTAAAACCATAGATCCAGTAACCAGAATGTTTGATATGAAATCCATATCCTATGTGGAGAAACTACTGTGTGACAACCAAAGTATAACCGATCGTAGTATAGCAATATCACTTCCTACTCTGTGTATGTCATCCAAATACCAGGACATCACACCCAACTACCTTCTTAACAGATCCATCCCCTATTCTGATGAAGTCAAACCTATGGCTGTCACATCAGAAATAGATGATCTATCTCCGCTATATCTGCTTTAGTCCATAAATAGACATAAACTACTTGTCCACTATGCTTCCGCTGCTTCCACTGACTACGACAACCCTCTAGCAGAGTCATATACGCGTACACTTCTAAAGCTAGTTTAGAACGACGCTATACTCATCCTCCTGCCGGGTCTCATAGCCTGGAACAACAGTAGTGTCAAGTCCCCACTTAGCTTCCGCTACTCCTGTTAGTGTATATGCCCTAGAGGCCATTACTGTATCATGCTAATTTGTATATTACTTGGTGGAAGCTTGGGATATTCACAGTTGTATAGACAATCTTGCTCGAAATGGTAGTATGCTACTTGGTTTGTCTCTGCTTTAATGTGTACATGTGTTTCTTTTAGTATATCACCTATACACATTAGTGGAGCCCTTAGGATCTTTACTTGATTACCAGCGTTGTGATGGCAGTCACACTCGTGAAGGCTAGGTAATCTACAAGCACATCCTTATATACACGTCCCTGGTCGTGGGATTATCGAGACAGGGCATCGATACTCCGGAGTAGACTAGCGTATGCGCTTCTCATCCCAGCACAGGAGACGGTCTGTCCCACAGTCGTCAATACGTCGTACTTGAGATAGTATGCGGGTGCTCGTTAGGTTACAAGTACACTGGACAGGACTCGTCGGGAACTGTTGGTTGGTATTATACCTATCGTCAGTTATCAGTTCCCAGGTGACATGAGTACAGCTTAGTCCACTGACTTGACACTGTCACTTCGCCTCGAGTGTGTTCCCACTGTACTTTGATTACTACCCTACCACGGCTCAAAGGAGTGGTGCAAACAGGTAGTAGTTGGGTGCAGTCCCGAAGCACTTGGAAGCAGCGATGGTTAGACAGGATTCGTCTCTCCCGGTATTGGGGGTTGACATCACGCTGTGTCAAGGAGATCCATTACACAAGTAGCCCCTGGCCAGGGTAAGCGAGATATACTGGTAGGTTTCCAGTGTTATCTCAAGGTGTTCTAGGCTACACTCCGACACGACTTGTACCGCTATTAAGGGACTGACGTTTACCACCCCCCTAGGCCTTCCATGCGATGTTCTCAGACGAACAGACTGGACTGTACGGAGATTGTCACATACAGGCTCGGTAGAAGTTCAGATGGGATTCACCTCGTCAGTCTTCTTATTGGCATCTACCTGGGGGCCGTTACGCACAGCTAGTGCCGCTTGCGGTCTGTGGTTAAACCCACTGCCAGCGTAGTGTCGAGTCTTTAGAGTCCCACACAGAGGGTTATTCGCCTTTGGGAAAAACAGAGTAGAGGTCGCATGGTTTTGCGACAAGGTTCGTTCACATCCGCGCACTTGTGCACGTTTGGTGTCCGGACAGTCATTACTAGCGGGCTCTGGTTTGAGCCGGATCCTAGTATATGTTTTTGGGGTTAGTTTTATCTCATTGTATTCGTGTTCCTCGGAACACGAATGCGGGTGTGTATGCACAGTTGATTGAGGCGGAGGAAGAGGATTTTCATTAGGGTTTCGGAACGGGTGTGTATGCACAGTTGACAGTTGTCTTTTTCTAAACCCTAATGAATATATGAAATATCAATTAATAATATAAATTAAATGAAATTGAGTTATGGTTAGGGTTGTTGACTTGTTGATGTTCAGACCATAATATTGCATTATTATATTTCCCATTCTTATATATTTTACAAATAAACGGGTGATTTTGACGCATGTCTGCTACATGTTACAGGTTATAGGTTCTTGGACAGAAAACAGTGAAAACAATGAATAGACAATGCAAAAGTGGACTTTGACCAACAAACAGAAGACTCTTGATAAAGCCTACAAAAATATCAGTTTACAAAGAACAAAGGGCAGCGCAAGGTCCAAGATTACAAAGCGAACGGGTAGGAGTCCACTACAATGTTCACTGGAAATCTGGAAGAGAACCAGAACCTAAACTGAGAAAAGATATATAGAAATAAGAAGCCCAAGCCACTAGAAATAAATATGCAAATGCAAAAATATGTACACATTTTCAAGTCCTGCTGTAACTCCTAGACCGATGTCCATTGCTGAGCATATTGCTCAATCTCGCAGTCGATCTTTCACCCCTTTCCACTCATCTAGTTCTAGAGATCCGCACGATTATTCACCTTTTTATCCATATGTTGACCCTACCCCTGCCCAACCACCCACTTCCTACCAGTCATACCCGACCTTCCCACCTTCACTAGACACTGTTTCGACACAGCCATTAGGGAGTTTCACATATCCAACCAATTTTGAATCTTTTACTGAAACCCCCTCACCACCTAAGTCTAGTTTGGAAGAGTCGTTGGAGGCATATATTGCTGCAACAAATAAAATGATGAGGAATGTGGAAGCATCCATGGCCGCCCTTATGCAACCTAGTGAACCGATAGCTAGTGTCCCGCTAGCTCAAAAATTTTCAATGTATGAGGAGGCGGTGGGACAGAGTGAGAATGAGAGAGGATTTACAAATCAAACCTACCCTTACCCAATTGAAGCCCACAACTCCTGTTTGCCATCGATTACCCTAAATAGTTCACCTGTTGAAAATAAAAATGAGTTGTATGATTTTGTAGTGTTTGATTTGCCAGATTGTGAGGAACCCCTTTCGAGTGAAACCGCACCTAATCCTTTCGATCTTTACACCTCCACTCTAGAACCTAAATCGATAGATATCCATGCTTTTGAGGAGGTGTCTAAAGAAATTGATTTTCACTTGATTGAGGATATAGACGCCGGGAATATTTCGGATGATGAACCTGTCGATTTAATTGAAATTTTATGTTCAAATCATCATCCTGGGTTATTAAATGTTTCTCCCGAATCTCATATGCGTCTAGATTTCGATGATAATGGCATGGATGAGTTGAATATTGAGGATAGTATTGAGGAGAGTATTGAGGATAATATTGAGGTTGAATCATTTTTATTTGATGTGTCTGATTTTCCTATTCATCCTCCTGAACCTTTGACTGTTATATCACCCTCCCTCCTTTCCATCGTTCCGACCCCGCTTGAAGACTGTGAGCTTGAAAGATTTTCCTTTGAATCCGATACTATTCTCACAGATGATAACACTTACGAGTGTTTCACTTTTTCGAACGATGTTGATGACTCACCGCCCGAGTTTGAGTCCTTTACATTTTCAGATGAGCCATCAGACTCGGTTGATTATAGTAGTTTCGAACCATTAATGGAATCTTTCAAGTTCGAAACAGTTTACTACGGTGAGAAAGATACTATCCCTAATTCACTCCCTTTCGTCTTTCCCATTGTTCCGACCAAACAAATGACCGTTACGCTTTCATCTCCTATACCAAGTTCGGCATACCCATGTTTTCTTGCGAATCTTGAGGGATTTGACCCCATTTCCCGACGGGTTGATAGGTTAGCACAATCGCTTATAACATATCGAACATCACATATTGCGCTAATTTATTCACTCGATTTACACCCTCAAGTTCGCGCGATCCTTCTTTCTCCTTTCCGCCATTCTTCTCCTCCGCCGAGACCATCTTCCATTCTTCTTTCCACACGGTCTCGTGTGCTTTTCATCTCTTTTCTTGTCACCCCATTCTTGCACCAACTATACCATTACCACGATAAGATCTTTGAATGGTTGGTGCTAACCTTTGGTTTGTGTAAGGCCAAGCTTAAGTTTGGGGGGACCTTTGTATATATGTATATATTTTTTTTGTTTTCTTTTTCTATTAAAAAATAAATAAAAAATTTCAAAACATCAAAAAAAAATTGTAAATAAATAAACAGGGGAATACCGGCATTTTGACCCTCTTGGTGTAGCATGACAGTGAGGACACTGTCAAGTTCAAGTTTGGGGGGGTATGCTCGGTACGTCTTCTTCCTTCGCTGCGCATTCATGTGTACATATTTTTGCATTTGCATATTTATTTGAAATCCCATAAAAATTGAAAAATTTCAAAAATTATAAAAATTATTGTATTCAATTTTGGCTAATTGACTTGAGTTTGACGAATAGGTTAACTGGCTAGGAACAACTAGATCTTAGATTTAGTAAATTAAAAACCCTAAAAATAACCTTCCTTAAAGTTTAGCGGTAGAAAGTATATGTTTTGTAGTTTATTTAGAAATAGGCAAATTTTGAGTTCACTTCTTGGGCTAAGTCGAAACTAAGGAAAAGTATTGATGTTCTTATTAGAGTATAAGTTTGAAAAATAGTTCCTAACTTAAGTCTAGATTCTGAAAATATATACCCTACAAGTTGCACAATCACGCACCTTGAAACTTGGAATAGTAGAAGAGACCTTGAAATGCTCTTGTCTAAAGTCCTTAGTACGAAGAAAATAAAAGAAAAAAAAAGTGAATAAAGGAAAAAAAATGGACACTGGTTTTTGTGATTACTTAAGGCTGTAAAAAATAGAAAAATATTTAGCGAGGGTGCTTCATCACCTAGTGCCTTAGACCAACTGGTTTGGGAGTCACTGCTAAAGCCTTGGGTGTTGCAAAACTAGGAAGTACGCTTTAAAGTGCTAACGTATCTTGTAATCGGTTGTTGGTACCTCAAGAAGTATTAACGGTCGCATGAAGGATATGAAAGCAAATTTCATTTAAAAATTCACCAATTAAGAAGTGCTTTGGACAACGTACGAGAGTATGATTGCTTGATTTGAATTTCCAAGTGTAGGGGTGGCTTATACACACACGTGGGGATATGTGATTGGAATTTAGATAAGAGAGTGGAATGAAGATTAGAACTTGTATCTTTAGTAGAGTTGATAGAAATTCCTAAGTGGAGATGGAACCCTAGAAGGAAAACTTAAGAAATGCCGAAAACTAAGTAGGTTTACATAACATATATAATCTTAAGTTAAATAATGAGGAAGTGTGAAGAATATGGGTGGATAATTTGCGAGTCAAAAGGTAATAGAATTCCTTGTTAGAAAACCTAATTGAAGAACAAAAGTCAATGGGCCGAGTTGATAGGATTTTGTGGGTGTAATCCGCTGAAAACCCTCAGAAGACAACACTCCTCCTACTAGGGACACCTAGAAGTTTAACGGCTTGTTGCACGTGCTCAGTGCAATCGCGTTTCCCTGCGAAAGTGCGGTTAGGATTTTAGTGAATAAAAATAAATTTGCTCAAGGACGAGCAAAAGATAAGTTTGGGGGTATTTGTTCAGACCATAATATTGCATTATTATATTTCCCATTCTTATATATTTTACAAATAAACGGGTGCTTTTGACGCATGTCTGCTACATGTTACAGGTTACAGGTTCTTGGACAGAAAACAGTGAAAACAATGAATAGACAATGCAAAAGTGGACTTTGACCAACAAACAGAAGACTCTTGATAAAGCTTACAAAAATATCAGTTTACAAAGAACAAAGGGCAGCGTAAGGTCCAAGATTACAAAGCGAACGGGTAGGAGTCCACTACAATGTTCACTGGAAATCTGGAAGAGAACCAGAACCTAAACTGAGAAAAGATATATAGAAATAAGAAGCCCAAGCCACTAGAAAGAAGCCCAAGAAAATGCAAAGCCCAATTCTACTTTTTGGCCGCGGAACCGCGGCCAAACCAGGCCTTGGGCCGCGGTTCCGCGGCGGGCTTAAGGAACAGTGAATTAATTTTTACCAAATTGTGAGGCGGCTTTGACTAGGTCTTTTCTTAGGGGTATTTTTGTAATTTCAGACATGCGAAACAAATGTAACCCTAGGGTTTCCTATTCTCTATAAATAGGAACTCTAAAGAATGTATTTTTTTCATGCCTCCTTTTAAATAATAAATTCAGAATTCTTTATGGAGAGCATCGGTGTTTCTTTTCAATTCATGGATTCAGATCTGACAAAGATGCGTTGATGATTGGAGAGATGCATCTGTAAGTAGATTTAATTCCTTGCTCTAGTTTAGATTTCAATTCTTTGCCCTAGGTAGATTTAATTCCTTGCCTTAGATAAATTGTTTAGAGTTAGCTTTGGGGAAGGATTTTGAGAGATGAGATCTCTCATCCCTTTCTTACCCATTATATATTTGCAATAGGACTCCATGCATACACGCACACACCGCACCCTACGGCACCCTATCTCTCGAGGTAGCGGTGATACCGTAGTGTAAAGGCCCAGTTGCGCGCGTTTTCCATGGAGGTTAGGGTAAGGATCTCTAAAGGAAGGACAAGAACCTAGAGGAAGGAACACCTTCCCGAATGGATCTAATCCCCTTTATTGATAATTACCATAACTCCTCATAGACCTTTATTCGGGTAGAGAAAGCTTTGAGATTTACTTGCATTTCCAAACCATCCCTAAACCTAACCCTAGCAAGACTAGATCTAGATAATCGTAGTATAGAATAATTAGGTTTTTAGATTTAATAAATTAATCCGAACACCCTTCGAAATTAACTCGTTAGCGCGATTAGGAAATTCACAACATCCCTGTGGACCGACCTGTACTCACCGGCTAGCTTCATGCGACGCCGTTCTTAATTGCGGTTATAAATAGTTTTTGAGATCAAAATCAGTTGACCAAGGTTGACTTGTTGACCTTGGTTGAAACATTGACCATCATCATTACACGTCAAAGATGCTCTTTGATCTTTGCAAAAAAACATTTAATGTGAAATGATAATGGTCTTATCAAACCAACCATCACCTTTTTCATTTGATTAAAATTATTAATTAGATAATTCACATATATGTGATATGGTTGTAAAATTCTATCATAATCTCATTCTCACTCTCTCTCCTCCTTTGCTCTCCCTCTTCCTCAAGCTCAAGGAAAATTCATCTCATGTGTTGAGAAACATTTCCTTTGAGATAAAACACCTAAAGCCACTCTCTACTCATTCTAAGGTTGAAGGTCTAGCAAGTCGGAGACTTTAGTTTTCTCAAGTTCGAAGAAGAAGCTCAAGGTAGAGACCCTCAGGTGGATCCATTTTCGGCAAGAGAAGGCGACGAGGAGAGAACCATCCCACCACTACAAGGAGTCCAAGAGAAGGAGTTCAAGTTGAGGTATAACCCCTAACCGAGTAGATATATCTCTAGTTAGGTTGCTAGTGTGTAGTTTAGCCAAGATCCGTATTTTATAGTCCATGTTACCATAATCCTAAAAATCTTTTTTCATCGTTTCCGCAAGCCCGTAAAAACCGGGAGAGGTAACGTGGACTTACAGTGGTATCAGAGCCTAGCTAAACACACCCTAGCATGTTAGCAAAGTATTTAGAATTTTGATCGGACGAAAAACCGCAAAACACCCCGTAAAATTCAAGTTTCTGCCGATTTTTATTTCTGCTCTAAAAAATAATAAATCATGTACTAAAAATCGGCTCAGGCTTTTTAAAGAACAGGGAAGAAAAACGATCCAGTGAACCGACCAACTCACCGTGGTTCCGCGGCACGAGCTTGCTCCTGCCGCGGATCCGCGGCCGAGTTGACTTGGCCGTGGATCGTTTCTCCTGCAGTTTTCTTCTGGTGGTGTTTTGTGATTTTTGAGATGGTTTGTTTCTGCCCAGAATTTCCAGAGAACAAATTTGTTTTTGGGGTGGTTACAAATCCGTATTTTGGTCAATTTTCTGTAGACTTTGGCTAATGGGTTGTATCTGTAATGTTATATATGTATTGAACGTCTGCTAATCGCTATACGTCGATTAGTGGGGGTTATACATATCTGTGATCTGTATTGTTGATGGTATGTGTATATGAATTCGTTGGATTGTCGCGGATGAATAGCCGGGGGGATTATGAGATGAGAGTTTTGTTTATCTTTCAATTCATGTAATATGTAAATTTGATGTAATATTATTTGTATGGCCGCACATCCGGGATGAGGTTGTAGCCACCATTGTATAATTTCTTTTTACTGTTTTTGCTCCTAGGATAGACCCAAGGTGGGGTGTACAAACTACCGGGTATCTCGAAGTGCCGAGTGGCCTACTCACGTCGTTGAGGGAGGTTGCTTCGCTTCGGGTACTTGGCGGGTAGTTTGCCGCACCCGTAGGGGTCTAGGGTAGGGTATTGGCTATTCATCGCGACCGTGTAATCCGCTTTTCGTTACAGGCTCGAACGGAATGCGGATTCCTAGTATATCCAATATATTCATCTGTGATCTGGAATGGCTATCATTGCTATATATCTATTTAGACGTTGCTTATGTTTTGCATCTGCGCTAGTCCAGCCCCCGCTCTGTCGTTAGTTAAATAACCTAACGGGTGATGACGGGACCCCGTGGCGAATGCGGATGGCATAAGCGTACGTCATATTTTCGTTGTTTTCTGCAATGGTAAGACTAAATGATGGGACGCATTAAAATTTAATGCAAGAAAATAAACCAAGTAAAAGTCGTTGGAATACTTTCAAAACCACTCGGTTCTTTTCAAAAACCAACTTTTAAATGCGGAGCTTGAACCACTCCTTTTAAAAGCTATCTCGTTCCATCGATTATATCAAGTTCATTACGTTCACGGTTTCGCCAAAACCATTCGTAGCCCTCCATCATTTCAGTTAAATATTCGGTAGTATTCAAGCTATGTATTTTGACCTCACGCCAAGGCATAGTGATTGGTAACTGCCGGATATTTATCTGTTGCATAGATAGAATGCGTTGGTTTGAGACAGTCATACTGCCATTTTGGCCTACGTCAAGAGTAGGTACAGGTGGGTTCAAATTAACCTGGATAATGATGGGTAGAACTTGACATGTGACTTATGACATTTTGACCTCACGCCAAGGTCATAAGAGCATGGGGTAAAAATCCACATCGGGAGTTTCAAAAGAAACTGAAACTTGCTAGCGCTGCATACCATTTGGAGTGTGATGATTCTGGTAGGATTCCTTCAGTTTTGTCACGTGATGATATTTGGATCCCGATCCTACTGTGAGTATATGCTACTCCTCGGGAAATTTCTCACTTAACGATCAATACTATAAACCTAGTAGGTGTCTAGAAAGGTGTTAGCGGGGCTACGCCCCCAGGGAAAAGAGGTTATTTAATTAAGGAACTTCACGAAAGCGTTGGAAAACCTCCCTCAAAGTACCAACACTGGCCTGGCTGAACGGTTAAGCAAGTATTGTATAGTGAGATTGATCCCGACTAATTCTTCCTTTTTGGTTTGAGGAGGGATTCGAGAGACAGTGGGAGACATCCTGTTTAGACAAATTAAAAACCACTCTAAACTTGCAAGAGTATCATGCTAAAGTGTTTCTTCTCTCTCTCCTAATTGCAGCGACCAATCAACATGACCGGACTTAAGTTATTACTAGATAAAAACATACTGACAGAGCCAAACTACAAAGATTGGCTCAGGAATGTCAAAATGGCAATCACTTACGACACGTTGGGTATCTCCTTACCACCAAAGCTCCCCCTGTCCCAGGTCCCACCTCCAGCGTCGCGGATATAGAAATCCGTAAGACATGGGAGATCGATTGCGCGAAGGCCAAGTGCCTCGTGGTTGCCTCTATGGACAATGAATATCAGAGGAGGCACGAGAATATGGACCTGGAATCCATATTTCTTCATACAAAAGAACTGTATGGAGAGCAATCCCGTATCGCCAGATACGAAGTCTCGAAAAAGTTGTTTTCGACAAATTAGCCATTGGATCATCGGTAGCGGAACACGTGCTTAAGATGATTGGCTATATTGAAGAGCTCGCGGACCTTAAGACCACGTTAGAGAACGAGCTCTATACGGACTTGATTCTCCAGTCCCTTCCTTCCACTTACGCCCAGTTTATCCTGAACTTCAACTTGCAAGAAAAAGAAGTTGAACTTTCAGAACTCCTCAACCTGCTGAGGAGTGCAGAGGGCACCCTACAGAAAGGTAGGAAAACATCCACTTTGTTTATAGGAGGATCTTCCTCTTCTAAGTCCAAGGCGAAAGCCAAGAGAAAGAAGAAGAAAGCCCCCGCCAAACCAAGGGGCGGTGTTAGTAAAGTGGATACGAAGGGAAAGGCAAAGGCAACAAAGGTAGCGGGAAAGCTTGTGGGAAAGGAAGAATGCTTTTACTGTCACAAGAGTGGACACTGGAAAAAGGATTGCAGGGCTTGGAAGGCCAGAACCCAGGATCTGAAGCAAGTTGCGGCTTCAGCTTCAGGTGTGTATGTTATTGAAAACTGTCTATCAATAAACTCTACATCCTGGGTATTGGATACCGGATCAGGATCTCATATCTGTAATTCTTTGCAGGCATTGAGAACGCGTAGGGTTTTGAAGGCAGGTGATATGACCCTCAGAGTTGCAAACGGAGCTGGCATAGATGCTGAGTCCGTGGGGGACTATCACCTGGGATTGTCAGATGGGCATGTTTTGGTTTTGCGTAATTGTTATTTTGTACCCAATGCAACTTGTAATATCATATCTGTATCTTTATTATCTAAAGAAGGTTATGAATTTGCATTTGTAAGTAATGTTGTGAACATTCACCTTAATCAAGTGTTGATTGGGTCAGGTACATTAAACAATGGTATATACGTATTAAACCAACCACAGATTTTCAATGTCCAGAATACACACAAAAGAAAGTCTCCAGAAATCAATCATGCTTTCTTATGGCATTGTAGACTGGATCACATCAATGAGAGAAGGTTGACAAAGTTACATACAGAAGGATATTTGGATTCGTTTGAATATCATTCATATGCAACTTGTCAATCCTGTCTCAAAGGAAAGATGACAAAGACTCCGTTCACTGGACACGGGGTAAGAGCGAGCGAGCTCTTGGGGCTCGTACACAGTGACGTATGCGGTCCAATGTCTATACATGCGCAAAGCGGTTATTCTTACTTCATTACTTTTACGGATGATTTTTTGAGGTGCGGACATGTCTTCTTAATGAAGCATAAATCTGAAACCTTTGAAAAGTTCCAGGAATACAAGAATGAAGTAGAAAAACAGACAGGCAAAAGTATCAAGACACTAAGATCTGATCGAGGTGGTGAATAGTTAAGTGCCGAGTTCCTGGATTACTTAAAAGAGAATGGAATTCTCTCTCAGCTTACTCCTCCATACACTCCGCAACATAACGGTGTATCGGAGAGACGAAACCGAACCCTATTGGATATGGTACGTTCCATGATGAGTAACGCTGAGTTGCCGCGATCATTCTGGGGATATGCGCTAGAATCAGCTGCATACCTTTTGAACCGAGTTCCAACTAAGACTGTGCCTACCACACCATATGAGTTATGGAGTGGGAAGAAACCCTATCTTCAATATCTGAATATCTGGGGATGTCCAGCTTTTGTCAAAAAGCAGCATGTGGATAAACTCGAGGCACGCTCAGTACTGTGCAAGTTTGTGGGATACCCAAAGAACTCCAGGGGGTATCTTTTCAATCACGCAGAGGAACAAAAGGTCTTTGTTTCTCGTAATGCCCACTTTCTGGAACACCAGTTCTTAGAAAAGGAAATTAGTGGGAGCGCGATAGAACTGGAAGAAATTCCAGAACCACAGACTATTACTGAAAGCTTAGTAGAACCAGGAGGTTCGAAAGAACAGGACATTCCTACGCCGCTCCGCAGGAGTAGTAGGCAATCTCATCCGCCCGAGAGATACTACGGTTTTCTCATAGACGGGGATAGAGAGGATTGCATCATTGATTATGATGAGCCGACTAGCTTCCAGCAGGCCATTCAGAGCGTTGACTCGGTAAAATGGCTGGATGCAATGCGGACCGAAATGGAGTCCATGTAAACCAACAAAGTATGGATTTTGGACATTGCTCCAGATGAGGTAAAACCCGTAGGATGCAAGTGGATCTTCAAGAGGAAGATTGGTGTAGATGGACAGGTTGAGACCTATAAAGCTAGACTTGTTGCAAAGGGTTTTCATCAAAGACCTGGTTTGGACTATGACGAAATCTTTTCTCCAGTGGCTATGCTGAAATCCATTCGGATCCTTCTTACCATTGCTGCCTTCCACGATTATGAAATCTGGCAGATGGACGTAAAGACCGCTTTTCTAAATGTAAATTTAGAGGAGTCTGTCTATATGGACCAGCCAGAGGGCTTCATTCAGAGTGGGAGCAGTGGAAAGGTGTGCAAGTTGCTTAAGTCCATTTATGGACTAAAGCAGGCATTGCGGAGTTGGAACATCTGTTTTGATAAGACGGTCAAAGAATTTGGCTTTATCAAAAATCCAGATGAACCATGCATCTATAGTAGATTTGTAGCACGAACTATCGTATTCCTCGTTTTATACGTGGATGACATTCTCTTGATAGGAAATGACATTCCTATGCTACAATCTGTCAAAGGGTTCTTGTCACACAGGTTCTTCATGAAAGACCTGGGTGATGCCTCTTACATTCTGGGAATCCGGATCCATCGTGATAGATCCAAGAGGATATTAGGACTTTCACAGTCCAGGTACATCGACACCATACTGAAAAGATTCAGTATGGAAGATTCCAAGCACGGTAATCTACCGGCTTGTCACGGGATCACCCTCTCCAAAAAGATGTCTCCCAAGACTGATTTGGAAAGGGATCGCATGTCTATTATACCCTACGCTTCTGCGGTAGGCTCTATAATGTATGCAATGTTGTGTACCAGACCAGATGTTGCTTACACACTGAGTGTGGTAAACCGGTATCAGTCAAACCCTGGGGAGAAGTACTGGATAGCGGTAAAGAACATTCTCAAGTACCTGAGAAGGACTAAGGAGATGTTCTTGGTGTATGGCGGAAAAGACCTCCAGATTGAGGCCTTTGCTGACTCCAGCTTCCAGAGTGACAAGGATGATTCCAAGTCCATGTCGGGTTTTGTCTTTACCCTCAATGGAGGGGCGGTGTGTTGGAAGAGTTCCAAACAGGAAACCGTTGCTGACACGACTATGGAAGCGGAATATATCGCTGCATCTGATGCCGCAAAAGAAGCCGTCTGGATGAGGAAGTTCTTGAAAGAACTTCAGGTGGTTCCGTCCTATGTTGATCCAATACCTCTGTATTGCGACAACAATGGGGCTATAGCTTAAGCGAAGGAATCCAGGTCCCATCAGAAATCCAGACACATCTTGAGGCGGTATCACCTGATCAGGGAGATCGTGGATCGCTAGGAGATCGAGGTTCGGAGGGTTGCTTCAGAAGATAACACCGTAGATCCACTCACGAAGGCCTTACCCCAGACTCAGTTCGAGCGGTTGATCGAGATAATAGGTCTTCGATACGCCAGTACATGGCCTTAGTGCAAGTGGGAGATTGTTAGTGTATATGCCCTAGAGGCCATTACTGTATCATACTAGTTTGTATATTACTTGATGGAAGCTTGGGATATTCACAGTTGTATAGACAATCTTGCTCGAAATGGTAGTATGCTACTTGGTTAGTCTCTGCTTTAATATGTACATGTGTTTCTTTTAGTATATCACCTATACACATTAGTGGATCCCTTAGGATCTTTGCTTGATTACCAGCGTTGTGATGGCAGTCACACTCGTGAGGGCTAGGTAATCTACAAGCACATCCTTATATACACGTCCCTGGTCGTGGGATTATCGAGACAAGGCGTCGATACTCTGGAATAGACTAGCGTATGCACTTCTCATCCTAGCACGGGAGACGGTCTGTCCCACAGCCGTCAGTACGTCGTACTTGAGAGAGTATGCGGGTGCTCGTTAGGTTACGAGTACACTGGACAGGGCTCGTCGGGAACTGTTGGTTGGTATTATACCTATCGTCAGTTATCAGTTCCCAAGTGACATGAGTACAGCTTAGTCCGCTGACTTAACACTGTCACTTCACCTCGAGTGTGTTCCTACTGTACTTTGATTACTACCCTACCACAGCTCAAAGAAGTCATGCAAACAGGTAGTAGTTGGGTGCAATCCCGAAGCACTTGGAGGCAGCGACGGTTAGACAGGATTCGTCTCTCCCGGTATTGGGGGTTGACATCGCGCTGTGTCAAGGAGAGCCATTACACAAATAGTCCCTGGCCAGTGGAAGCGAGATATACTGGTAGGTTTCCAATGTTATCTCAGGGTGTTCTGGGCTACACTCCGACACGACTTGTACCGCTATTAGGGTACTGACGTTTACCACCCCCCTAGGCCTGCCATGCGATGTTCTCAGACGAACAGACTGGACTGTACGGAGATTGTCACATACAGGCTCAGTAGGAGTTCAGATGGGTTTCACCTCGTCAATCTTCTTATCGGCATCTACCTGGGAGCCGTTACGCACAGCTAGTGCCGCTTGCGGTCTGTGGTTAAACCCACTACCAGCGTAGTGTCGAGTCTTTAGAGTTCCACACAGAGGGTTATTCGCCTTTGGGAAAAACAGAGTAGAGGTCGCATGGTTTTGCGACAGGGTTCGTTCACATCCGCGCACTTGTGCACGTTTGGTGTCCGGACAGTCATTACTAGCGGGCTCTGGTTTGAGCCGGATCCTAATATATGTTTTTGGGGTTAGTTTTATCTCATTGTATTCGTGTTCCTCGGAACACGAATGCGGGTGTGTATGCACAGTTGATTGAGGCGGAGGAAGAGGATTTTCATTAGGGTTTCGGAACGGGTGTGTATGCACAGTTGATAGTTGTCTTTTTCCAAACCCTAATGAATATGTGAAATATCAATTAATAATATAAATTAAATGAAATTTAGTTATGGTTAGGGTTGTTGACTTGTTGACCAAGGTTGACTTGTTGACCTTGGTTGAAACATTGACCATCATCATTACACTTCAAAGATGCTCTTTGATCTTTGCAAAAAACATTTAATGTGAAATGATAATGGTCTTATCAAACCAACCATCACCTTTTTCATTTGATTAAAATTATTAATTAGATAATTCACATATATGTGATATGGTTGTAAAATTCTATCATAATCTCATTCTCACTCTCTCTCCTCTTTTGCTCTCCCTCTTCCTCAAGCTCAAGGAAAATTCATCTCATGTGTTGAAAAACATTTCCTTTGAGATAAAACACCCAAAGCCACTCTCTACTCATTCTAAAGTTGAAGGTCTAGCAAGCCGGAGACTTTAGTTTTCTCAAGTTCGAGGAAGAAGCTCAAGGTAGAGACCCTCAGGTGGATCCATCTTCGGCAAGAGAAGGCGACGAGGAGAGAACCATCCCACCACTACAAAGAGTCCAAGAGAAGGAGTTCAAGTTGAGGTATAACCCCTAACCGAGTAGATATATCTCTAGTTAGGTTGCTAGTGTGTAGTTTAGCCAAGATCCGTATTTTATAGTCCATGTTACCATAACCCTAAAAATCGTTTTTCATCGTTTCCGCAAGCCCGTAAAAACCGGGAGAGGTAACGTGGACTTACAGCTCCCACTGACCATGACAATCCTCTGGCAAAGTCATATAAACGTACACTTCTAAAGCTAGTTTAGAACGACGCTATACTCATCCTCCTGCCGGGTCTCACAGTCTGGAACAACAGCAATGGCAAGTCTAGGTAAACAAGAACCTCCCTGTCACCGTCCTTGAGTCTACCGAAGTATCTCTCGAGCGCCTGAGGTTACCCACCTTATCTGCGGAGTGGCCAATGGAATGTCAAACTAGATTGAATCTTTAGGTCCTTATCAAATTTTCAGTAATCGTTTGCGGTTCTGGAATCACTTCCAGTTCTACCATACTCCCACTACTGTTTTCTGAAAAATATCCATTTTACTAAAACTGTGGTGAGTCAAGAACAATATCACTATTGATCTTCTAGATGGTAGAAAATCAACTCTCGTCATAGCCCGGGTCAACCCACAAACAGCTATTACAGAAACGTGCCTTGAGTTATCCGGAGTCTGGTTTTAAGCATAAGCCGGCCAACTCCCCATACCTTAACATCGTTAAGATATGTACCGTTCTATATCCAATACAGAAATAGAGGCACTGATTTAATTGGAACCAAATTCAAATCATGCAGCTGTCTCTAGTGCATGTCAACTAAACGGAAGGAGGCCGATCAGCATTACTCAACTTAGGAATGCTTCCAATTATGAGTAACCTGAAAGAGACGCAAGTTCTCTTAATCATTACTTTCAACTGAATACTATACACAAGTAACTACATCTTCGATCACCTTGAAGAATCATGATACTTGCAACGCCCGGTTCTCTACTTTATTCTTATACCTATAACTTCTCAAAACTCAGACCCTGCATTTCTACGAAACACATGTCTAAGAACTAGAGAAGTCATAAGTGAACAGAATATAGTACGAGTACCAACCCCTCTGTCCTAATGGACACTGGACAGCATACAATACTCTGTATAAGTCATCTGAGTCTAATAACTCATTCCCTGTGTGTCGTAGGTTGAAAACTGTACTTATGGTTAAGAAGAATTACACCGCTGTTTAATACTCCTTACCTAACCATCAACTGATATAGGTAAATGTCATAGACATAATTACAAAAATTTATATCTCACTTTATTAAAATAAACGTACAGATATATCAATTTGAAATTGGTGCATAACAATCGGAGATTCAAAACCAAATATCTGCCGTCCGGCAAACAGCCCAGGCGATTTCCTCAAATATCACCAATTACAACGAATCCCGATATAATGAGGATAATCACTCAATTCCCAATACCTTACTCCCGCTCAGCGTCTGTAAAACCATATAGATGTGAGAATCAAACCTGGTAAATACATACCCTGGAGTAAGTACTAATTGGGAAATCAGTTTTCTTTTAACAGTACACAGTGAAACTGAAACATGTAAATGTTTCGAAGGGGTATCCAGGTATTCCTAGTAATGCCTCTTCTATTATCCAGATTCATGACTTTAACCGTATATTTCTTTGCCATCTCTCCAAATCCCTTTATATGTCTTTAGTCGTTACCTTCTGTACACCCCCTTTAGGCTTAAATGGTTTTCTTCCTTCCCTACCGTTCGGTACCAGCCTATGGTTTGGAAGAAGACTATCCAATAAGCATAATAGGTGTACCGTCCTAATCATAGGATCACTCGCAATGCGAGAGAGGGTAAAGATAAAAGACAACTGAATAAACCTTATTCCTATTTCTCCTGAACCAAAATCCATCCCCGAACTGGAACAAGTTCCTTTCGAGTTCGTATATAACCATACGATGGAATATCCAAATAACTGTGGATCTTCGTAGTGATACGGAGTGTTCTGGAGAAATACAAAGGTGAGATAGGAGTGGCGATGAAATACTTGGTTTGGTCGTGAATGGCAGTCGCAATTTACTTTGCCCTCTTTCTAATCCCTTTATTTGTCTTAACTTAATACCTTCTGTACACCATCGTTAGGCTAGTTGGTTTTCTTCATTCCCTAACGTTCGGCACCTGCCTATGGTTTGGAAGAAGACTATCCAATAAGCGTAATAGGTGTATTGTCCTAATCCAAGGAGCACTCGCAACCTGAGAGAAGGTAAAAGGAAAAGACAACTGAATAGTCCTATTCGTTTTCTCCAGAACCGGAAACCATCCTCGAATCTGGAACAAGTTCCTTCGAGTTCGTATATAACCATACTATGGCTTTATCCAATGGAAGTGGACGTTCGTAGTAATACAGGGTGTCCTGGAGTAAAGGGTAAAAGTAGGAGTGGCAATGAGGTATGCAACTCTGACAATCCAAAAGCCGGTGTTTTAAGAAGGTTCGGTCAACTTGGTCACTGAGTCATAGTTAGGGTCGGGCCATGGTCGCTGCCAAAGAAAGAGAGAAAAGAAACACCCAGCGTGCACTCTAACCTAGATCAGAATGGTTATCACTTTATCTAATCAGGAAACCTCCCATTGTAACCTCAAATTCTCCTCCAAACCTGAAAGAAGAATTAGTCGGGATCACCCGAGGAGTAAATCAACTCATCAGTGGAAATCGGGGTCCAACTATCATCGCATGATAACGTGATGGAATCCACTCACGTTATCATACTCCAGAAGGTATGCGCATCCCTGGCAAGTTTCAGTTTCTTTAGAAACTCTCGATGTGATTTTTACCCCATGCTCTTATGACCTTGACGTAGGCCAACATATCATAAGTCACATGTCAAGTTCTACCCATCATTATCCAGGTTAATTTGAACCCACCCGTACATACCCTTGACGTAGGCCAAAATAGTAGTACGACTGTCCCAAACTAACGCATCTATCTATACAACAGAAAAGTAACAAATAGCTACCATACACTATGCCTTGATGTAGGCCAACATACATAGCATGAATACTAAGTGCTACCTTCCTGAAATGACGGAGGGCCACGAATGGTTTTTGGCGAAAAAACTTTAACGTAATGAACTTGATATCGTTGAAGGAAACGGATAGCTTTTATAAAAATATAGTGGCGAAAACCTTTACTAAAGAGGTCACTCCCGGTGAAGGGATCTCGGCTCTTTCCCCGTAGAATGAGGTGCAGGATATTCCAACTGAATACCCCAATGCAAAGCAAAAGTAATCGACTATAGTGAAGTATTATCCTGACGCAAACTTCTGTCCAAGGGGTCACTCCCGGTGAAGGGATCTCGGCCCTTGCCTCGTCGACTGAGGTGCTGGATATTCATAACCGAATACCACTGTGCAAAACAAAAGAGAACGTTCTTGCAATAACAGCTTTTTGGAAAAATATTCCAACAACATCAAACAGGTTTGTTTAGCTTACATTGATCCGAATCAATGCAGTCCCATCAATTGATCACACCACAAAAGAACGAAAATACGATGTACGTATATGCCATCCGCATTCGCCACTGGGTCCCGTCATCACCCGTTAGGTTACTTAACTAACGACAGAGCGGGGACTGGACTAGCGCGGATGCAAAACATATACAACATCTACTAGTATATATATCAATATATAATATTCGCTCAAGGCGTGATAAAATGCAACATCACAGAAATGTAATAAGCATCACAGAACAATACAGATATCTAGGATCCCGGGTTTCATAGAGCCGCTACTGAAACTCGACGTTCCCATGGTCGTGTAGATAGCCTGTGCAATGAAATCCTAGGCCCTACGGGCACGGCAAGTTATCCGCCAAAACCTGAAGCGAGGCAGCCCCCTTCAACAACGTGAATGGACCACTCAGCACTTCACAGAATCCGGTAACTTGAGCACCCCTCTTTAGGTCAACCTATACCCCCTATGAGTGCGGCGAATAGCCCACCAATTCTAGAGTAAAGCCCCTCCATCTCAAAGCCATGAGATGTAGGCCCGTTGCCCTCTAGAACCCGGATATCCGTGCACCCTATCGCGGGGTAATCCTAGTAAAGAAAGTAAAATATATACAACGGGTACATCGACCTCAGCCCGGTCATGTCCCAAAAGAATAATATACAAACCAGCAGTGACGGAAGTCCACATGTTGGATGCTCGCCCCGCAATATCAAATGTACAAATACAATCAAACTGTACTACCATTGCATCCAGGCTATCCACCACGACAAATCCGCAACATCACAGCACAACACAGAACATCAACGTGAATGTCACGTTCGCAAATCCGTCTAAAAGAACTATAGCAATTAGACAGGATTTACCAATCAAATGACATTCACGGTCGCAGATATAATGTAAATACTGTGAACTAACATGTTTTAAAATTTCAATCGACTAAAATTCCCGAAGTGGGCCCCAAGCACAACTGTAGCACTCAAAATAAATCTGGGCCCAAACAGAATATACCAAAAACCCCAATTCCAAGTCAGGGAGTACTGTAGAAATTTTGGAGCAATGAGGGCACATAATGGCGGCGGAACCGCGGCCGGAAGGGGGTTATTGCTGCGGTTCCGCGGCGTAGTCGTACGATCATGCAATCAACTTTTCTCAGAATTCCTAGAAAATCCTGCACGCATTTCTGCAACACTCAAAATAATTTTTTGAGCACAAATGAAAATCGACAGAAACTGCACTTTTGAAATCGGGTTTTTGGAATTTTTGTTCAATCGAAGTTCTAAACACGTTAGAGCAAGCTAGAAAAGGTTAATGGCATGGCTCTGATACCATGTAAGTGTACGGTAGCGCCCCGGCCGTCTTTCTGAGGCCAAAATGCGGAAACGAAACTTTTTCTTAACTTGTAAACCGGCGCTACCACATACTACAAGCCCGGATCGGACCATTAACCTACTACTAGCTATCAAGAGAAGGGATAGAATGCCATACCAAACGATCCGTGTCCTTCGGTCTTCGGCCACCATCCCAAACTCCACGCGGCATCTTCGGTCTTCATCTCCTCGTCGGAAAGGGCACCACATCGAGAAGTCTTTTTACGGGCTCCCGCTTCGTCCGAAGCAACTCGGGCACGAAGTGTGCTAGCCGACGTACCCAAGGTTGAAATAGAGTATGTTGTGATCACTTTTTCTCTTGCATCCATGAGCTTGGTTGGAGGTTAGAGATGATGCCATTGGAGGAAGATAATGAGCTAGAGGAAGAAGAAGAAGAAGAAAAGGTTTCTTTCTTTTCTTTTTCTATTTTCTTCATATCATGAAAATGAGAGAGAGTGTAGAATAATATGAGAGCTCTCCTATACATGGCAGCCCTCTCTCTCTCTCCTCTCATCATATCAACAAAAAACAATCACTAATGTGACATATTTTCACAAAAAAGAGACCATGAGTCATGATACAAGTCCATGTCACATTAATGCATGCTCATGATGAATTATAGCTCATTATTTCCACCATCCAAACATTAATCCAAATGTTTGGTCCAACAAAAAGATCCGGCAACATCTAAAGTAAACTCGTGACGGATCACAAGGATACCCCTCACCTGTATATACATACCTGCATCCGCATTCCGACTGAATGCGAATGCGATGAGACTAAAGTAATCCAACAAATCTAATACTAGTATCCGGCTTAAACCAAAGCCCACTAGTATGATCTTTCCGATCATGATCCGTGCACTAGTGCACGTATATGATCGGACCCTGCCATAAATCATACGACCTCTACAACGTTTCGCCCGAAACTTGAGAAACTGTCTGTGGGGAACTCTAAAGACTCGTCAATACTTTGGCTGTGGATTTAACCACTAGCACGTCAGAGGTATTAGCCGTACGTAACGGGCTACCAGGTATTGACCAAAAGGGAGGTCGATGAGCGAACTCATCCTGACACCCTACTGAGTATGTCAATGACAATATCCGTACAGTCCGGTCCATTCGTCTATGAGCATCGCATGGCGGGCCTAGGAGGTTGGTAAAAGTCAGACCCCCAAAAGCGGTACAAGTCGTGTCGGAGTGTAGCCCAGAACACCCTGAGATACTACTGGAATACCTACCAGTAAATCTCCTGCCTTGGCCAAGGATTTCGTGTAATGGCTCTCCTAGACACAGCGCGACCTCACCCCCAATACCAGGAGAGACGAACCCCTGCAGATCCGCTCACTGCCTCCATGTGGCTCGGGACTGTACCCAACTAAAACCTGTTTGCACGACTCCTTTGAGCCGTGGTAGGGTAGTAATCAAAGTACAGTGGGAACTCACACGAGAAAAATGACGATCTCAGGTCGATGAACTAACCTGTACACATGTCACCAGGGAACTGCTATCTGACGTCAGATATAATACCAACTAGCATGTTCCCGGCGAGTCCTGTCCGGTGTACTCATAACCCAATGAGCACCTGTATACATCTTAGGTGAACCAACTGACACCAGTGGCTTGTGAGACCGGCCACCTCCCCTCGTCAGGGTCTCGACTGTATACACTAGTCTACTCTGGAGTATCGATACCCTATCTCGAAACTCCCTCGACTAGGGACCTTTTAAGGATGTGCTTATAGACCCCAGCTCCCACATATATGATCGTCATCATACTGCTGGCCGTCAGGCAAGAATCCTAAGGGCTCTATCAACGCGCAATAGTGATCTGTAAGGCCACCTAAAACAGTACACGATGATAAAGATAAACCAGATAGCATACTATCATCTTGAGTAAGACTGTCCTACCGGCATAGGTACTCCCTTAATCATTGCAATCACGTGCCTGTGATCCAATAATTGACTCTGAGGGCACTATATCCAACACTATGTGCCAAAAGTTTCGAATGCTTACGTGACGTTGTACCAGCATGCGACCAGTGCTCTTGTCAGGGAGGAGAGGTGACTGCTACTCGATCATAAGTATGCCGTCACAGCCGGTAATCCAGCGATCCCTTTGAAGCGACGGACCATCGTTCGTACTTCTTTAAGAGAAATCACTACGGCTGTGGTCCCACAAGCTTTCCCTGAGAAGCTTCAACCGGATGTTCCCGCAACTGCGGTTACTGTGGTGTCTCCAGACTCGGGCATCGGTTCAGAGTCGAAACCCACCGTCTGAAGAGGCCTGTTAAGTGAAAGCTCTTATCGTCAGTCGTTGGTGTCAGTTCGCAGAAGAGAAAGAAATCTCTATTCTATACCGACGTCGTATTCGACCAGGAGCCCCATGCTCCCTGCAGTGAGGGCTTGTGTGAATATGGCACCAATGAGGGTTTGTTTGACACGCCTGCAACCGATACTAGTCTACAGGCTGCCCTCGCAGCTTCTGAGCGATTGGCTGCGAGGAAGCGACATTGATCTCTATTGCGGAGTCAGGTATACTTCATTTACATTCTTCTATACCTATCCCTTCTCCCCTTATTATGCTTTTATTAATGCTCTCTTCTTCAACAGGTATTTCTGCCGAAGAGGCTTTTGCAACTTCCCTCAGGACGTTCGAGGAGGAAGAGAGGCTCCGTGCTTCTTTGGGCCTTGGTATAATTCGTTTCATTACACCTTTACTCTTTTTATTCATGATCTGACCCTTTTCTTCACCTTATTGCAGGAACTACCACAACCTAAGTTGTTTCAGATATAGTGCCAATCCCAAGCAGTGATGCAGCAAAGATTCCAGAGCTACCGATCACGGCCGCGGCCATCCCAAAGTCACCACAAGAGGCGTTGCTGAAGCAGCCGATGATGGACGCCGTAGCGGCTCCGGAGGTAGAGCTCGGTTTGGACGACGACGACCCCCTGTTAGAAGTGTTAAGGAGGTCGGTTCACACATTCCAGGCCGATAGGAAGCATAGAAAGCGCGCCGCAAGGGAACGCGAAGCTGTCTTAGCCGCGGGTGCAGGTTCGAGCAATGTCCCATCTTCTAACATCCCCCTGGTGGACGCTCCTTCCGCTCTGTCTACTGCCCATAGATAGCTTGCGCGTGCAGTTCGGGAGGAAACTGAAAAGCTACTTCAAGGTAACGTAATGCCCAATCCCTTATTAGAACTTAGTCTTCGAATCATGACATACGCATTTTTTTAAGCAGGGCCGAGTCCTGACGGTGGCATAGTAGGTGAAATGCCGATGATTATAGAGTTCGAAGTGTCCACTCTTTCTCAGGAATCTGGGACTGTCCGGACTGCTACTATTTCTCCTTGTGGCTTCTTGGTATCGGCGGGTGTCGCAAGCATTACGATGGCTGTTGTCGAATCAGGGGATGAAGCAATGGACGCGGAATCTACTCCCCCGAGGGAGAATGAGGAAGCCGTTACTCTTGGTGACTCTTTCGGCACGGTTTCGGTCTCTGACCTATCAGATACTCCTTGAGTTATTATCTTTGAGTTTTTAATCCTGTTAAGACCCTCTAATGATATTTCGTTTGTCTTGAGATTAGGCACGGTAAACCCTGAAGCTGTGCTGGTTGAAGAATTATCGCCGGTCGCCACTTTGGCGGTCACGGTTCCTTCGCTATCTTCTGTGCCTCTGATTGAGATGTCTTTTGCGTGCGTTTTAAAATCAAAGAATAGAATACCGCAATCAATAACGGTGTCGCTTGGTAGCTAGCCGATTGAGTACGGGTCGGTCCACAGGAAAAACGTGTTCTTTTCTAATTGTTCTAACGAGTTAATTCCTATTTTTGGTAGGTTTTGAATTTTATAAAAACTAAGATTGAATTTAATTTGGATTAAAACCTTGCTAGGGTTAGGATTATGTTAGTTTGGAAAGTTAATTATACCCACTGCTTCCTTTGCCCTAATTGAAAACATAGGTGTTAGGGTAATAATTAACAAAGAGGATTAGCACGATTAGGAAGAAACATAGTTTCTTCCTTTTGGTCCTTGTCCGTCCTTTCTTAACTCTTAGCTCTAACCTCTATGTAAATCAACCACTACCGGTCTAACTAGGGAATTACCGCTATCTCGTAGGATAGGGTGCCGTAGTGAGTGGTGGGTGTTTGATTTACATCGAGTCCTAATTTATAAAGTTATGAGGGCAAGAAAGGAGTGAGAGATTTCCATCTCTCAAACCTACCTAATCCTAACCCTAACAAGTGAGGAACTACTCACTCATTAGGGAAATTGCGACAAAATTTATTTTTATAAATTTTCTTTTTAATTAACTAATGAACTTGCAGATAAATAAAGACAGGTAAAAAATGCAGAGAAATAAAATTGCAATTAAGAAGAACACAAGATAAAAAAAAATAACTTACTTTATTGATGCACTCTTGACGATTACAAAGGAATTGAAATTTAATCTAGAATTAAAAAGAGGCTGTAGGCTTTCCTATTTATAGATAGGAGAAACCCTAGGGTTTACATCTGATCCACATCTGAAATTACAAAACTACCCTAAGAAAGCCGGGTCAAAGCACCGACACCACCGACACTTTGCACCGATACGTGTGTAGGGTTCCTAGGCACCCTAATGAGGTCTCACAAGGCATCGATCATGCCAAATTAAAATTTTACGGTGCCGAGAAACCCTAGACTACGGATCGTCGGCTAGAATTCTAGGCGAAAAGTAAACTAGTTAACACTTAACTAAGGGATACGGACATACAACCTTTGTAGATCCGTTTGTCCACCTCCATAGCTCCATGAAGAAGTCATCTCCGCTGTACAAATCCGAAATCCGGGCTCTTGCGTCGGCTTCATCGGAGAAGAAGCGGGCTAGGTCATCGACGACGTGCCGAAGATGATCTACGTCGAGGCATCGCTAAATCAAGCTCCGACTTCACCAAGTCCAAAAACTTGTGAAGAGAACACACTCTACTACTTGGCAAGAGGTAGAGGATGAAGAAATAGGAAGTGGGTAGACTTTAGAATTGGATTTCTCACTTGTTTTCATCAATCACCATTGATGAAGCAAGCTTCTTCAAGGAAGAAGAAGATGAAGAAGATAAATATTGTTATGATAAGAATAATAATATAGAAAAGAAAATCAATCCTTATCATAAGCAAACCATGGTCAAGTATAGAGATTAAACTAGGGTTAAATCAAATGGTTAGGGTTAAGCATGAGATAAGAATGGTGGACAAAGTCAAAGCTTCATGAATCTTCAAATACAAACAAAGAAAGCCACCATTCTTCTCATTTCTTTTTCCAAAAAGAAAATAAATAAATAAATGAATAAATAGATATGAAAAACAAAACCCTAACCATTTAAATAACCATGATTTAATCTTTACACAAACTCAAGTAGACATGTATCATCAAACATGATACAATCAAGTGCACAAAAGTATATCACATATACAACATGTGAACTTCAAGTGAGAAAATCCATTTAAAGTGAACCAATACTACTTAATGCAAAGTAATATATCAAATATATAATTATACATTAAATCATTAAATCAACACTTGATTTAACGATCCGGTCATATCGCATATAACCGACTAGTATCATTAGTAACAACTTATCGAATCAACACTTGATCCGATAACCCGGCTATATCGCATATAACCGATCAATGTCACATCGCGAGAATCGAATACAGTATCACATACTGGTATTATTCTCGGTCCCGCACATATCTCATATGCGCTCCTATTTCGTTTCGCTTGAGCCAGGAAACCTCTGTGTAGGACTCTAAAGACTCATCAATACGCCGGCAGCGGATGATGATCATATCAAACATCCACAAGCCGCAAGCGGTCTGCTAAACGTAACGGCCACCCGGGTATTGAGCGATCAGAAGATCGATGAGCAAGCCCGCTCACACTCCTGTGAATCCAACCAGTAACACTACCGTACAGTCCGGTCTGATCGTCTGATATGTCGCATATCTCGCCTAGGGGTGGTAAACGTCAGACCCCAATAGCTCGATAAGTCGTGTCGATATGAGGTCTATAACTATTCGAGAAACTACTGGTAACACTGACCAGTAAATCTCAGCAACCCTGGCCAGGGATTTCCTGTTATAGCCAATCGAACACAGCGCAACATCAACCCCCTTATACCGGGAGAGACGAATCCCCTCCTATCGCTCATTGCCTCCATGTGACTCGGGACTGTACCCAAAAACCACCGTTTTGCACGCCCTCTTGGACGTGGTAAGATGGAAATCAAAGCACAGTGGGAACCACACAAGACTCTATGACGATCTCGGGTCAACAGACTACTCTGTACCAGTATCACCAGAGAACTGCCATCTGACGTGAGGTATAATACCATCTGGGAGTTCTCGGCGAGTCCGTCCAGTGTACCCAGTCTCTACTGAGCACCCGTATATCATCTCCGATGTCAAACACCAATGGATATGGGATCATCCATCGCCCATCTGTATGGGTCGAGAAGGTATATGCTAGTCTACTCTGGTATATCGATGCCCCGTCTCGATACACCCACGACTAGGGACTTTGAAGGATGTACTTATGGACTACCATGTCCCCACTAGTATGATCCGCATCATAGTCCAGGTAGTCAAGCACATATCCTAAGGGCTTTACCAACATGTAACAGAAAGACAAACAGTATACACGTTAAGGTAAAGTTCAACCAGATAGCATACTATCATGTCGAGCAAGAAAGTCCTCCCTATATATGTCCCAGCATCCACTACAATATACATCCTATGTATAGTAATGGCCTCTAGGGCATACATATAACTAACAATCTCCCACTTGCACTAGGGCCATCTGATAGCAGTGGTTGTAGTATCTCATACTCAACCATCCCATAAAAGTCTCTCTCTGGGAACAGGCCTCTGTGAGTGGATCCGCTGTGTTGTCCTCTGAGTCTACTCTCCTAACCTCGATCTCCCTAGAGATCAACCATCTCCATGATCAGGTGATACTGCCTTAGAATATGTCTGGATCACTGATGGGACCTGCGTTCCTTGGCATAAGCCACAACTCCATTGTCTCATAATGGTTGGAACATAGTTCATCTCATGAACCATTATACATCCAGACTGCCTCTTTGGTAGTATCTTAAGTAGCGATGTATCCTGCCTGTATCATCTAGTATGTCACGGTATCCAGCTTGGAACTCTTCCAACATACCATCCCTTTACTGAGGGTAAAGACAATGCCTGTGACTGACACTCAGTCGTCTTTATCACCCTGGAACCATTCCAGTGATTCTCCCCAGGATCGATTGATACCATCTCACTACAACTAGTAAGAATCCTAACATCCAATTAGATCTATCTCATAGATCCAAAATCCAGGATTTAGTAGGTATCACTTTGATCCTATGTGGAGAATCATTGTGATAAGCGGAGATTGATCGATCGTAGCATAGGAAACTCCTTCCCTATCAAGAGTATGTCATCCACGTACTCTACGAGGATCGTCACCATACTCCCTACTACCATTTTGTTTATACAAGGTTCATCTACCATTTTGATGATGTCAACTTCTTTGACTAATCCATCAAAACAGATGTTCCAACTCCGCGATGCCTGCTTTATCCTATAAAGCATCTTGCACATGTTTCCGCTGCTCCCACTGTCTACGAAGCCCTCTGGTTGTGTCCTTATAGACACTCTCTTCTAAACTTCATTTAGAAAAGTTGTCATGACACCCAACCACCAGATATCGTAGCCATGGTATGTAGCCGTGGCAAGTAGGATCTGGATGGACTTAAGCATAGCTACTTAGAAAAGGTTTCATCATCATCCATACCTGGTCAATGATGTAGACCTTTAACAAGTCTAGCTTTGAAAGTCTCAACTTTTCCATCTACACCAAGTAATCTTCTCAAGATATACTTGCTCCTGATGGGGATTTAACCCTTCAGATATAGCAACCAAAGTCCATACTTTGTTGGTGTATAAGGATTCCATCTCAGATCACTAAGCATCCAGCCATTCTTACAGAGTCACACTCCTGATGGCCAGCTCGAAACTAGTTGGGTCATCATCTCATGACGCAATCCTCGCTCCCACTGTCATAGAGAAACAGAAGTATCTCTCAGGTGGGTGAGGAACCCTACTAGATCGGCGGAGAGGCTGAGGTTCGTTGGTCTCTACTGAATCCTCTGGTTGTACCAAATCATCTGCTGTAGTTTGTATAGCTGGAACACTTCCAGTTCTACATAACAGACCTTGCCTCGAGCTCGTCCGGATTTTGCTTTTAAACATAGGCCGGACAACCCCAAATCTTAACTAGCTTAAGACATGGGCTCTTCCCTTTCCATATCACATATGAAGTGGTAGGCAACTGATTTGATTGGAACCCTATTCAATAGGTATGCAGCTTCTCAAGTGCATTACACCCAAAAAGGAAATAGGTAACTCAGTAATACTCATCATAGAGCACACCATATCATATAGGGTGTGATTGCTCCACCCCGATATACCATCGTGCTATGGTGTATCCGGAGGAGTAATGCCGAGAGAGAATCTCATTCTCCTTTAGAATAGTCCAGGAATTCCGTGCTCAAGTATTCTCCTCCTTGATCTCATCAAAGGACATAATACTTATACCCGTATTTTGGTTCTTTACTTCTAACTTATATTCTGTGAATATCTCAAAAGGCTCGGACTCATGTTTCAACAGGAACATATGTCTGAATCTTGAGAGATTATCAGAGAATGTAATGAAGTACAAAGAACCTGTCCTGGCATGTGTAGCCAGGGGACCTTACATACATCAACATGTATCATCCCAAGAGTTTACTAACTCTTTCTCTGTTTCCAATAAACAGAGCTGTGGTCATCTTATCTTTGTGACATGACTGGCGAGTTTCACAAGATGTAAATTCAAACTAATTTAAATATGCATCTAAATGTAACTTCAGCCAGTCGGGTCGCATTGATATGACCTAGTCTACAATGACTCAAGAAGGATTCGTTCATTTCTGAACTCTTCCCCTTGTGTGTGTTCCGTATACTAAGAACTGTGGTTTGATTTAGAACATTAATGCTTTTAGATAACGTGCCTGAACCGATCAACTGTTGATATAGGAAATGTTCAAAACATTATCCAACAATACAAAATTTTATCATTTCTTTATTAATAAAGAGACTGATATGATTTTGTATATCAGGTTCGGTATCTAATAACATTCGTTCAGAATCAATGTATTGGTAATACAGGGTGACAGTGACCAACAGACTTGGCTGCAACACTTGCCCCGTTTTCTGCCTCATGAAACTTATCACCCGTTCTCAGTTCTCTACCTTTCTGTAGCCCTATGTAACATATTACATATCTGGGATCCTGATCTGGTATCACATACCCAGGACGTAAAGGATACTGAGAAACAGTTCTCTGTAATGAACACACCCGAAGATTATGCATCAGCATGCACTCTCTTCGTTTGGGCGGCACGGGAATTCTGGTAATCCCCAATTTCCTGCTCTGTCTTATAACAATTATAAGTTGGAGCGGGACCAACGTTCCCCAGCTCAGTATAACAAGCGGGTTCGGTCAATATTCTGTATTATTATCTTGATTAAGGCGTGATATGGTCGCTACCTGGAGAGAGAGAGAAGAAAACACTCAGCGTGCGCTCTGTCAAGAATAGATTGGTTATTATTTTATCTAATCAGGATGGCTCCCACTGCTTTTTATCAAATCTTCCTTCAAACCCTAAAAGGAAAGACTAGCCGGGATTAATTACACACTACAAGTTCGCCAATCTTTCAGCCAGGCCAGTGTCGGTACTTTGAGGGAGGTCCCCCGTGCTTTCGCACGAACCTAATTAATGTAAACCTCGTTTTCCCAGAGGCGTAACCTCGTTAACACCTTTCTAGACACCTACTTGATCGGCTAATTGTAATGTATAAAACTCTTCCAGGAGTAACTCTTACTCGCAGCGGGTATCGGGATCCAACTATCCCATAGAAGGTATGCAATCTCATTGCAAATTTCAACACTTGAAATTCCCGATAATATTTTGCCCCTAGCGTCCTATGACCTTGACGGAGGTCAACAAACCATAGGCTACTAGTCAAGTTCAACCCGTCATTTCTTGATCGAATTAAACCCACCCGCACGACCCTTGACGGAGGTCAACAAGGCCGCACGACTACCCTAACTCAATCTGCATCATATGCATAAACAGATAAATACTAGTTAGCTACCGCACACTACGCCTTGACGGAGATCAACAAACGTAGCACGAATACTAAATAGGACTTATCTAAAATGACGGAGGGCTACGACAGGTTTTTCTGAAAACCTATTGCGTAATGAACTTGATATCGTTGTAGAATCAAATGATTTTGAAATGGAGTGCTTTTGAGGCTTTTCTAGTTTTGCTAAAGGAGTCAC
Organism: Agapanthus africanus; assembly: GCA_030015575.1. Classification (NCBI taxonomy): domain Eukaryota; kingdom Viridiplantae; phylum Streptophyta; class Magnoliopsida; order Asparagales; family Amaryllidaceae; genus Agapanthus; species Agapanthus africanus. Next base: position 50,953,127 of record CM057340.1, read on the forward strand.
TCCCGATGAAGGGATCGTCGGTCCTTTCCTCGTCGAATGAGGTGCGGGATATATCATATATATCACTGTGCAAAGCTAAAACACTTAAAAACAATCAAAAGACAAACCGAGTGTATAGCATCTGCCAGTTATTGCTAAAGGAGTCACTCCCGGTGAAGGGATCTCGGTCCTTTCCTCATCGAATAAGGTGCAGGATATATCACATATACCGCTGTGCAAAGCAAGAACTGTAGCTACCTGTTTTATTTTGAAATTCGATTCTACAACATCTTAGGTTTCTTTTATTTCATTAATCACATTAATGAAGTCCCATCATATAAGTACCTAATCATCACAGATAAATACGACGTACACTTATGCCATCCGCATTCGCCTCGATGTCCCCTCGTGCACCGTTAGGTTAGGTAACTAACGGCAGAGCGGGGCAGGGCTAGCGCGGGTGTAAAACATAAGTAACATCTATATAATATATCATATATACTATATACTGTATCTATCACAGAACATCACATGATCACATCACAGATATCGCAGCAGAAGAAACATATGAAATATTGGATATACTAGGACGTCCGTGTTTTCAATACGAGCCAGTATAAAACACGGATTCCACGGTCGTGATGAATAGCCAAACCCACACCCCTAGACCCCTACAAGAGCGGCAAGCAACCCTACCAATTCTAGAGTTAGGAGACCCGGACTCGACTCCTCGAGTTGGTCTCCCACTGGACTCCAGAACACGGTTACTTGTGCTCCCCTCCTTGGGTCCATCCTAGTGCGGAAAAGTAAATAATATACAACGGGTGACTACTTCCGCAACCTGGAAGCGCCCCAATAAAAGAATATTACATACAAGTTTTTACATGAATGAAAATGAAAAACACTCATCTCACATAAAAAAACCCCGGCTATTCAAACACGACGATCCAATATAACATATCCAGCAACACATAACATCGCATCCCAATTGTCGTTGACATATAGCAACGAAACCGGCGATATCACACATTACACTTACGGTCACAGAAAAGAAAGTGTAAAACTACAACAGTTGGAATCCGCAACCACCTCAGACATCACATGCCTGACCAAATGAATTCCTTAGACATCACATGCCTAACAATTATAAACCCCGCATTTTAGTCTCAAAATCGAAAACTCTTTTCAATATCAAGTCGGGCAATTCAACAGGATTCCCGACATCCTGATCGAATGCTCGTCGCAAACTTCAGTAGACGGCTGCACCCCCGATACCGTCGACGAAGTGCACCAAGGCGGAACACCACTACCGCGAGCACCCGGAGGGATGCTTTCGGCGACGGGGTTCTCCTACAGTCACTTGGTCGGGACTATGGAGTGAGGCTGTCTATTAAGTTTACCCGGCGAGTATCCGCGTACGCTACGTGATTGCGACGGACTTTTGATCACATCAAAATTCCGTGGCAACCGATCAAGTGAGACTAAACTGCTATGTTTATATCATTCATTTAGTTATCACATAACTACTTGTGAAATCCAATTATTGTATCCCATTCCGGATAAATAGAAAATGTCAAACTTTCCGATTGAACAATCGAACACCCAACTTTTCCCGATACAGATCAACACATGAAACAAGTCTAGCAACATTCAGTTCGTGCCTCAGTACCAACGGTCCAGCCGTAGAAGGGTCAAGCCAACGCCTCACATGTGGCACGCCGTACTGCCCCAAACCCGAAGGTTCAAAGGGCAGTTCAAGACGGTCACATAATCGAGTTAAGGTTTGTTGTCTTCTAGAGGGACCATCGCGTTACTTGCACTACTTAGAACGTCGTTAAACTACGGAAAAATCCAACACTTGGAAATTTCCCGACAGGGGAAAAATTGGGTATTTATATCCGGTCGAACTTTTTAACATATTCTGAAAATTATCCGGAAAAACACAAAGACGAAATTTGATATCCCGATCGAAACACCGAATCCCCAAAACAACTCCAGAAAAATTCAACTCTTGAAAAAATATTAAAAATACCCAGGAAAACCAGCACTGAAAATTAAGAATTACTGTGCAAATTTCGAAGCACAAAACGACAACAGGGCCGCGGATCCGCCGCATGAGCCTCCTGTAAGGCCGCGGATCCGCGCCCTCTTTAAGGAATCACTTGCTCGAATTTTGCAGTAAACCTTATATCTTCCTGCTTATTTTTCGGAATATTTTTAATCTGGAAAAATCCACGTTTTTGAAAAAAGGACAGAGAGCATGGAAATTTTGCGGTTTCGGTTCGTTCGGACTTCAAATCGCGTCTAGACTTCGCCTAAGGCTCTAGCTAGGCTCTGATACCACTGTAGGGTTCCTAGGCACCCTAATGAGGTCTCACAAGGCATCGATCATGCCAAATTAAAATTTTACGGTGCCGAGAAACCCTAGACTACGAATCGTCGGCTAGAATTCTAGGCGAAAAGTAAACTAGTTAACACTTAACTAAGGGATACGGACATACAACCTTTGTAGATCCATTTGTCCACCTCCATAGCTCCATGAAGAAGTCATCTCCGCTGTACAAATCCGAAATCCGGGCTCTTGCGTCGGCTTCATCGGAGAAGAAGCGGGCTAGGTCATCGACGACGTGCCGAAGATGATCTACGTCGAGGCATCGCTAAATCAAGCTCCGACTTCACCAAGTCCAAAAACTTGTGAAGAGAACACACTCTACTACTTGGCAAGAGGTAGAGGATGAAGAAATAGGAAGTGGGTAGACTTTAGAATTGGATTTCTCACTTGTTTTCATCAATCACCATTGATGAAGCAAGCTTCTTCAAGGAAGAAGAAGATGAAGAAGATAAATATTGTTATGATAAGAATAATAATATAGAAAAGAAAATCAATCCTTATCATAAGCAAACCATGGTAAAGTGTAGAGATTAAACTAGGGTTAAATCAAATGGTTAGGGTTAAGCATGAGATAAGAATGGTGGACAAAGTCAAAGCTTCATGAATCTTCAAATACAAACAAAGAAAGCCACCATTCTTCTCATTTCTTTTTCCAAAAAGAAAATAAATAAATAAATGAATAAATAGATATGAAAAACAAAACCCTAACCATTTAAATAACCATTATTTAATCTTTACACAAACTCAAGTAGACATGTATCATCAAACATGATACAATCAAGTGCACAAAAGTATATCACATATACAACATGTGAACTTCAAGTGAGAAAATCCATTTAAAGTGAACCAATACTAGTTAATGCAAAGTAATATATCAAATATATAATTATACATTAAATCATTAAATTAACACTTGATTTAACGATCCGGTCATATCGCATATAACCGACTAGTATCATTAGTAACAACTTATCGAATCAACACTTGATCCGATAACCCGGCTATATCGCATATAACCGATCAATGTCACATCGTAAGAATCGAATACAGTATCACATACTGGTATTATTCTCGGTCCCGCACATATCTCATATGCGCTCCTATTTCGTTTCGCTTGAGCCAGGAAACCTCTGTGTAGGACTCTAAAGACTCGTCAATACGCCGGCAGCGGATGATGATCATATCAAACATCCACAAGCCGCAAGCGGTCTGCTAAACGTAACGGCCACCCGGGTATTGAGCGATCAAAAGATCGACGAGCAAGCCCGCTCACACTCCTGTGAATCCAACCAGTAACACTACCGTACAGTCCGGTCTGATCGTCTGATATGTCGCATATCTCGCCTAGGGGTGGTAAACGTCAGACCCCAATAGCTCGATAAGTCGTGTCGATATGAGGTCTATAACTATTCGAGAAACTACTGGTAACACTTACCAGTAAATCTCAGCAACCCTAGCCAGGGATTTCCTGTTATAGCCAATCGAACACAGCGCAACATCAACCCCCTTATACCGGGAGAGACGAATCTCCTCCTATCGCTCATTGCCTCCATGTGACTCGGGACTGTACCCAAAAACCACCGTTTTTCACGCCCTCTTGGACGTGGTAAGATGGAAATCAAAGCACAGTGGGAACCACACAAGACTCTATGACGATCTCGGGTCAACAGACTACTCTGTACCAGTGTCACCAGAGAACTGCCATCTGACGTGAGGTATAATACCATCTGGGAGTTCTCGGCGAGTCCGTCCAGTGTACCCAGTCTCTACTGAGCACCCGTATATCATCTCCGATGTCAAACACTAATGGATATGGGATCATCCATCGCCCATCTGTATGGGTCGAGAAGGTATACGCTAGTCTACTCTGGTATATCGATGCCCCGTCTCGATACACCCACGACTAGGGACTTTGAAGGATGTACTTATGGACTACCATGTCCCCACTAGTATGATCCGCATCATAGTCCAGGTAGTCAAGCACACATCCTAAGGGCTTTACCAACATGTAACAGAGAGACAAACAGTATACACGTTAAGGTAAAGTTCAACCAGATAGCATACTATCATGTCGAGCAAGAAAGTCCTCCCTATATATGTCCCAGCATCCACTACAATATACATCCTATGTATAGTAATGGCCTCTAGGGCATACATATAACTAACAACGTGCACTGCACGGCCGCGGAACCGCGGCCATAAGCCTTGTTTGGCCGCGGTTCTGCGGCCATCTTGAAGGATCTCTGGCTCGTTTTCTCAGGTATTCTTCATGTTGCATTTTACTTCTGGTTTCTTCATTTAGTTCCTCAGAATCTTTTCTACTTTCTTCCAGATTTCCAACAGCGCAGAATTTGTGGACTTTTACCGTAAGCTTCGCTTTGAAGTCTTTTATCTTGTACTGCCCTTGAACTGTCTTGTGCATAGAACTGTTTACTGATCTTCTTTTGTTCCTTGAACTGTTAGGCGGCATTATACAGATTCATCTTTTGTTGGTTGCAGTCTCACATTTTAGCGTCTTTTCATGATTTTCACTATATTGTTCTGAGAACCTATAACCTGCAACTATTTAGCAGACATGGATCAAAAGCACCTATTTATTTGTAATATAATTAAGAATGGGCGATATAATAATGCAATATTCTGATATGAACAAATACCCCCAAACTTATCTTTTACTCGTCCCGAGCAAAGCAAATTTTATTCTCGAAAAATCCTAACGTCACTTTCGCAGGGAATCGCGATTGCACTGAGCTCGTGCAACAAACCGCTAAATCTCTAGGTGTCCCTAGTAGGAGTAGTGTTGTCTCCTGAGGGTTTTCAGCTGATACTACCCACAAAATCCGATCAATTTGGCATGTTGGCTTTCATTCTTCAATTCGGTTATTCTAGCTAGAAATTCTATTATCCTTAACTTTAGAAATCATCAACCCGTATTTTTCACACTCACTTATCATTTAAGTTAAGATCGTATATGTTCTGCAAATTTATTTAGCTTTTAGTATCTTTTAAGTTTTCCTTCTACGGTTCCATCTCAACTTAGGAATTTTTATCATCTCTACTGAAGATATAAGTCATATTTTTCATTCCTATCTCTCATCAAAACCCCAATCATATACCCCTATGTGTGTGTATATATCACCCCTACACTTGGAAATTCAATTCAAACTATCATACTCTTGTCCATCGTCCAAAGTACTTTTAGTTGGTGAATTTTAGATGAAATTGCTCACACATCCTTCATGCGACCGTTCATACTTCTTGAGATACTAACGACCGATTACAAAATGCGTTTGCACATTAAGACGTAATTCCTCATCTTGTAATACCTAAGGCTTTAGCAGTGACTCCCAAACCAGTTGGTCTAAGGCACTAGGTGATAAATCACCCTCGCTATATATTTTTTATTTTACGTAGCCTTAAGAAATTACAAAACCAGTGTTCATTTTTTATATCTCTTTATTCACACTTATACTTTTATTTAATTTTTCTTCATACTAAGGATTTTAGACGAGCAATTCAAGGTATCCTCTACTATCCCAAGTTTCAAAGTGCGTGCATGTGCGAGTTGTAGGGTATATATTTTCAGAATTTAGACTAAAGGTTCGGAATTACTTTTCAGACTTACACTTCAATAAAAATTTCAATACGCTTCCCTTATTTTGATTTAGCCCAAGAACTGAACTCAAAATTTGCCTATTTCTAAATAAACTATAAGGACATATATTTTCTACCGTTAAATTTTAAGAAAGGTTATTTTTAGGGTTTTCAATTTACTAAGTTTAGGATCTAGTTTTTCCTAGCTAGTTAACCGTCTTGTCAAACTTAAGTCAAATATGGCCAAGTTGAAAAAAAAAATTATCTTTCTAGTTTTTTTTCAATTTTTTATTTGATTTTTCTTTTATATGTTTTTTCATTTTTTTATTTTTATAAATTTTTTTATAAAGATACAATGCAGAATTAAACATGCAAAGAAAGAAAAGAAAAAATATGTACAAAAATTAAAAATATGCAATGCAATGATAACTATTTACAAATCACCTCCTCCCCCAAACTTACCAAAAGCAGTGCCCTCACTGCTCAGGACCTCGGCGTCCCTTTGAACGTGAACGAGAACGCTCCTCTCGTGCCAGCAGCGTAGATACGCCTTGTTCAATCTCTGTCACTCGGTAATCCAAGTTGGTCACCATCCCTACCAAATTATCAATCCCTCTAATGGCTCTTCTAAGAAGACGTGCATGTTTTATAGGGGTGAGCTCTTCCTCGCTCGCGGTCGAGCTGGAGCTGGGTGTTCTGGCGGGTACATGTTCAACCGGTTCTCTTTGCGACCATACATCAGTCAAGCGGGTATAGGACGTGGATACGCCCTCAATAAGAGGCCTAATGGGTATACCTCCATGCATGTAAAACTCAAATTCCTCCACAGGGAGGAAATAGCGACACAGTTGTGTCACTAACATAGGGCATGGGTAATTTGCGGCCCTTTTGCCAGCACCAATTGAATAAAGCAAAACCGTGCACATGTCAAATCTAGGGTTCCTAGTCATTAAGGTGTGCACGATATGAAGAGATGGGGTGAAAAATGTGGTATTATGTGAACTACCAAAAATGTTGTTTTGTGCCCAACGGCACACGGTTAATACATTAGCGAAGAGGGTTCTAGCCTGTATGCCCTTCGTAGGTTCCCTCGAACAGTCATTACCCATTAAGGGCATGTAGTCTTCAAATTGAAGGGGTTGGTCGTGAACAGGTAATTTAGGAATTAAAGTGACTTCATAGATGAAGTCCCTGTCAATGATTATTTCCCTATCGCCCCAAAGTAATTTAATAAAACCGTATTATGCTAGGCAACCTTCCTCCATGCACTCGTAAAAACGAGTAACTAGATTTGGAAGAGCGCAGGCATTGGGATAATTGTAAATTAAAAAGTTCCACCCTCGTCGTGTGATTTCCTCACCAAAATAACTCCTGTAAATTGTGTGTGAAAAGATTTGTGAAAAATCTCGTTCTAATTGCATGTTTGGTGCCATCACAGAGAAATAAAATGCAGAATTTGTAATTTAACAGAGAAGAGTTTAGAGATCGAACCACCTCTGAAATTTTCAGAGGGAGAAGAAACAGAAGCGCGGCGGATCAGCGGCGGAAATAGGGCTTCGGCGGTGGTTGCGCGGCGGGATGGGGAGATCTCTCTGCAAAAACTTGAGCGGCGGCTAGGGTTTTCAGAGAGATGAAATTAGGGTTTGGTAAAAACAGAGAGGGGTCGGGTTTTATTTATAGGGGGAATGTGTTTGTTATTTGCAAAAAACTCCTCCTGAAAAGAGGAAATTATTTGTAAATAAAAATTTTATTTTTTATTAAAACTGGAAATTTACAAAAATACCCCAAAAAAAATTTTATTTTCAAATTTTCATTTTTTTAATTTTGTTTTTATATAATTACAAATGATACATACCCCCAAACTTGTTTGAAACAGTGTTTTGAATAGATAATCGAAATTTAGGGGTAAATGGAAGAAGATCAGTCAATGTAGATCGACTCTTGTAAAAACAGGAGCTCCTCTGAAGGGTCCGCAGTGAGGAACGGTTTAAGTCTATGTCCGTTCACTTTAAATAGTGAACCGTCCTCCGGGTTTTCTAGATCAACCGCACCGTGCGGATATACGGTGCGTACCAAAAATGGCCCTTTCCATCGAGATCTGAGCTTGCCGGGATGGAAATGTAACCGAGTGTCGTAAAGTAAAACCTGTTGACCGGGTTTGAAAGTCTTGCGCATAAGGTGTTTATCGTGGAACACCTTTGTTCGGTTTTTAACAACTACTGCGTTCTCGTAGGCTTCATCCCGCAGCTCGTTCAATTCATTCAATTGCAGCTTTCTATGGCTGCCCGCATCTCCCAAAGATAGATTCAACTCTTTTATTGCCCAAAATGCTTTGTGCTCAATTTCAACTGGAAGGTGGCAAGCCTTTCCATAAACAAGTCTATATGGAGACATACCAAGATCGGTCTTATAGGCAGTACGGAATGCCCAAAGGGCATCAATAAGTTTTGTGACCAATCTTTACGGTTTTAGGAAACTGTTTTCTCCAATATCTGTTTAATCTGCCGATTCGAAATCTCGGCTTGCCCATAAATTTGGGGATGATAGGGCGTTGACAGCTTATGAGTAATAGAGTATTTCCGCATTAAGGACTCGAAAGTCCTATTACAAAAATGAGATACATTATCACTGATAATCGCACGAGGATGCCTAAACCGAGAAAAAATGCTTTCTTTGAGAAATCTTACAACAACCATGTTGTCATTAGTTCGGCTGGGTACGGCCTCAACCCATTTAGAAACATAGTCAACAGCGAGTAGAATATACATGTTCCCAAAGGAGTTGGGAAATAGTCCCATAAAGTCTATCCCCCAAACCTCAAAAATTTCAACAACCAAAATTGGTTGGAGCGGCATTTCATTTCTTCGAGATATCCGGCCCAAGTGTTGGCACCGGGAACATGTCTTGCAGTACTCATATGCGTCTTTAAAAAGTTGTGGCCAATAGAAGCCACACTGCAAGATCTTTTCTGTTGTCTTTTTGGGGCCAAAATGCCCGCCACACGCTTGATCGTGACAGAATGACAGCATGCTCTTAAACTCATTGTCGGGGATACACCGACGAATAATTTGGTCGGGACAGTATTTGAATAAATACGGTTCATCCCAGTAAAAATGTTTTACCTGAGATAGAAATCTGAGTCTGTCGTGATTTGACCATTCGTTTGGTATAAGTCCGGTGGCCAAATAATTTACGATATCTGCGAACCAGGGTTCGCATGACACAATTAAGAGCTGCTCATCTGGAAAAACGTCTTTAATAGGAATTTGAAGTGAAGGCGAAGAAGGAAGTCGTGAAAGATGGTCGGCGACTACGTTTTCGCATCCTCTCTTGTCTCTGATGACAAGGTCAAACTCTTGTAGTAAGAGGATCCAACGTATCAGCTGAGATTTAGCATCCTTCTTCATGAAAAGATGGCAAAAAGCTGAGTGGTCCATGTAAACGATGACTGGAGAACCGATTAGATAGGACCTAAACTTTTCTAATGCAAACACAACAGCTAAGAATTCTTTTTCAGTTGTTGTATAATTTAATTGGACCTCGTTCAAAGTTCGGCTAGCGTAATAAATTACATGCGGCATCTTATTTATGTGCTGTCCAAGGACAGCACCAATGGCGAAATCAGATCCATCGCATATAATTTCAAATGGATGCGTCCAGTCAGGAGATGAAAGAATGGGAGCGGAAATAAGTGAGTTTTTCAATGACTCGAACGCCTTCATGCAGGTTGAGTCAAAATCAAAAGTGGTGTCCTTGGCCAACAAAAGAGTCAAGGGTCTAGTTATCTTGCTAAAATACTTGATGAACCGTCTATAGAAACCGGCATGGCCAAGGAACGCTCGGATGTTTTTGACGCACTTGGGAGGAGGAAGATTGGAAATGACTCAATCTTAGCTTTATCTACCTCAATGCTATTTTGCGAGATGATATGTCCTGGGACAATACCTTCTCATACCATGAAGTGGCATTTCTCCCAATTTAAAGTAAGATTCTTATCCCTACACCGGGTAAGAACTGCGTCTAAATGTAGCAAACACTCCTCAAAGGAGTCGCCGAAAATGGATAAATCATCCATAAAAATCTCCAAGAATTTTTCCACCATGTCTGAAAAAATGCCCATCATACACTGCTGGAAAGTAGCGGGTGCATTGCATAACCCAAAGGGCATGCGACGGTAAGCAAACGTACCGAAAGGACAAGTAAATGTGGTCTTGTCTTGGTCCTTTTCGGCGATAGGAACTTGATTATGGCCGGAGTAGCCATCTAAAAAGCAATAGTACTCATGCCCAGCCAATCGTTCTAGCATTTGGTCAATAAAAGGTAATGGAAAGTGGTCTTTCCGTGTTGCGGCGTTGAGTTTTCTATAATCGATGCATACTCACCACCCAGTTTGGGTGCAAGTAGGTATTAACTTATTCGCCTCATTAATTATGACCGTTATGCCCGATTTCTTTGGGACAACATCAATGGGGCTAACCCACTGCCTATCAGAGATAGGGTAAATGATACCACTATCAAGACATTTTACAATCTCCTTTTTAACAGCCTCCTTCATTACAGGGTTGAGGCGTCTTTGTGGATCCCTTTCTGGCTTGGCATCATCCATCATATGAATATGATGTTCAACTATGAGGTAACTAATTCCCTTGATGTCCGCCATAGTCCAACCAAAAGCTTGCCGATTGTTTTGTAAGACCGTTAAAAGGGCTTTCTCTTGCTCGGGGGCTAGAGATGCCGATATGATAATAGGAAGGGTCTCATTCTCACCTAAGTAAGCATATTTAAGGTGAGACGGCAATAGCTTTAGTTCGAGCTTTGGAGGCGAAACAATTGAAGGTAAAATTGGTGAAACTGTCTCAAACTCGAAGGATTCTAACAAAGGTTCAAAACGAGTATAAGCAACCGAGTCAGATGGTTCAGCTAACTCATCCAAAAATTCAAAGGATTCGAACTCGGGTGGTGATTCTTCAAAATCGTTCGAAAAAGTGAAACACTCGTAATCGTTATCATATGTGAAAGCAGTGTCAGATTCAAGGAGGAACGCACTATTGGCGTCAAAATTGTTGGGATCGAACAGAAATTTTTCAAACTCACAGTCCTCCTGAGTGATCTCTTGGATCGAGCAAACATCAAGTATATTAGCATTAGGCTCGGAGGGCTGATTCTCCAACTTAAAAATGTTGAGTTCAATTGTTATGTTTCCAAAAGATAGGTTCATCGAACCATTTCAATAATTGATCACCGCATTAGAAGTTGCAAGGAATGGTCGACCGAGTATCACCGGAATTTGACCCCGGGGGTTAGCTACAGGTTGTGTGTCCATAACAATGAAATCAACAGGGAAAATGAAGTCCCCTACTTTAATCAACACATCCTCTAACTCACCCCTAGGATGGGTGATGGATCGGTCAGCAATTTGGAGAGTACAATGTGTGGGTTTTAGCTCTCCAACGCCTAATTGTTCATATACTGAATAAGAAAGCAAATTAACACTGGCACCAAGATCTAAAAGTGCGCGATTGATGTTCTTATCCCCAATAGTTATTGAAATTGTAGGACAGCCAGGGTCCTTGCGTTTTTGTGGTAAAGGTTGATAAGAGCATCACTTACTGCACTAGCCACGAAAACTTTCTTAGGTACCTGCGATTTCCTCTTCTTGGTGCATAAGTCCTTCAAGATTTTAGCTTAAGAAGGGACTTGTTGGATTGCATCCAAGAGAGGTATGTTAATGCTAATCTGTTTGAATAACTCCACAATTTTCTTCATTTGTGGAGTTTGTTTATTGGATCTCAACCTATTTGGAAATGGAATATTTTGAAACTTTGTTGAGTCCAATATTTGTGGAGTAGATTGCAGAGTTGGAACGGATCCCATTGTTGGTGTTTTCGTGGAGTGAGATGTGGGTCCGTTCGAATTAGTAGAAGAAGTAGAGCCTTATGAAGAATGAAGAACAGGCTCTGAAGAAGATGAAGAAGAAGAAAAAGAAGCGGCGGCCGGGGTGTCATTATTATTGCCAACGTTGTTGTGCAATACCTTTCCAGGTCTCAATGTAGTCACGGCACTCACATTATGGTTTTGTTATTTAAGAGCAACATGTGCGTTGTGTGTGTGACCGGGATTTGGCAATGATTGAGATGGAAGCTTTCCCTTTTCTCGCTCGCTTAACGCAGCATTCAGTTGTGCAATTTGGGCTTCAATGGTTTTGATACTTTGCTCATGTGATGCAGTGTGTTGCACCAAAGACTGAATGGAAGATTGGATGCTGGCTAAGGATTGCGTAGATTGTTTTAAAAACGCATACAGACTTCGTTCTAGCGAGGAAACCTTATCGTTATTTGGTTGAACAAAATTATTTTGAGGAAAAGAGTTGTTTGGTGCAAAATTATTCATTTGATTTTGGTAAGGTTGGGGTTGGAAAGGTTGCTGATATTGAGTTTGTTGAGGGGCTTGTTGTTATGGAGGAGGCCTCTGGAAATTGTTATTACCTTGGAATTGTTGTTGATTTTGATTCCAGGAGAAATTTGGGTGGCTCCTCCAACCAGGATTATAAGTTGAAGAGTATGGATCATTTCTTTGTCTTTGCTGAAAGGCAGCATTGACTTGATCTTGTCCTTGAACAGGCGGGTTGTAAGGACACTCTTCGGTTAAATGGGACGGATCCAAACAACAAGCGTAAATAGTGCGTGGGGGTAAAGCTGGGGCAGGATAAGGCGATAAGAATTCGCTCTCAATTGCTTCTAGTTTTTTCGTGAGTGCAGCCATTTCAGCCTTCATTACAATCGACATATCAAGTTGATGTATGCCTGCCCTAGACTGACCTGATGAAGTAGATGAAGTGGTATGTCTAGTGTTTTCCCACTGAAGTGTTTGTTCAGCAAGATCGTCGAGAAATTGCCAAGCTTCCTCACTCGATTTTGTAAGAAAGTGACATTGACAAATGGTTTCCAACAACTGCTTAGTTGCTGGGTTCAGTCCTTCGTATAAAGTTTGGAGAAGTTGCCATCTCTCTATACCGTGGTGAGGGCACTGAACAAGAAGGTCCTTAAATCTTTCGAAACACTTCCAAAAAGGTTTGGAAGAAAGCTGGGAAAATTGATTAATTTCATTGAGAATTCTCGCGGTCTTGTGATGTGGGTAAAACTTTTTAAGAAAAGCCTTAACAAACTCTTCCCGACTTTTTATGGAGTACGATGCTGTACTATATAGCCACTTTTCAGTTAGGTCACATAAAGTGAATGGAATGACACGTAGCCTTATAGCATCATCGGAAAGTTGGGTGGTCTTCATCATTGCACAAACATTCTGGAATTTGTTAATGAAGATTTAGGCATCTTCAAATTCCAGCACGGGAAATTTGGGCAACATATTGATGAAGTAGGGCTTAATTTCGAAGTTGTCCCCATTAGCCGGTGGAAGTGAAAGACAAGTAGGAAATGCGGTGCGGGTTGGATAGAAAAGATCCTGGAGCGCGATTCGTTGGGGTGCTTCAATAGAAGGGTGTTGTGGGTTATTCGCACCCAGTTGAGGTGGAATCAGTCCCGAAGTAGGTAAGGGGTTGTTAGGATTGAATCCCGACATCTCCTTAGAAGATGATGAATTTGAAGATGAAGGTAAAAAAGTGGAGGGAATTTCGACTTCGGAGTCGAAAGCGTCGTCAGTAGACACTAACGAGATACGGACTAAACGGGCGCTAGTGTCCCTAGTCCAACTGGACATACACTAACGAGATGTAGTGTAGTCAAAAATAAATAGAAGGTGGGGGTAAGAAAACGTCAATGAGAGAATGTGGGTGCAAGTTGGGTGCAATAGATTTCAAGCGACAAAATGGCAAGTTTTTGTAAAAATTTTGTTTTGTGGTTTTTTTTTATAAGGAGTTTTGCAAAAGATTTTTTATAAGGAACTACGACACACTTTCAAGAAATTACAATATGCACAATTAAGCCTAGAGCCAGGGTCTCCTAAGTCAACTAGACTGCTCCTAATTGGTCCAAAGGGCAAGTTGTGAGATATCCCTCGAATCGCCTCTTCACTGCCAATTGTAGCCAGGTAAGCACAATTAAAGAAAGGAGGGATCCGCTCATGAATCACCGTGAGACGGGCCTTTTAAAATTACCTTTCCCACTTGTCTATCTTAGACACCACAAAGTCAGATTTAGATAAACGACCGATTGCCCACAACCTTCTTTTGTCCTAATGAGCACGACAGTCCTTATTGGCTGAGTCTAAATAATTTTTAATTAAATCGTGGGTTGATGCAAATGCTTTTTTGTGATTTTTAGGGTCCTAGGAAGGGTAATGAAATCCCCACCCAATCTGGATTGATGTTATAGCCCTTTAAAAGTCCGTTTTTAAAAAATGCAAAGCAGTAAACACACAAAAATCCAAAACACTTGCAAAAAAAAAAATTCTTTTATTTGCGGCGCAAAGAATCTTGCACAAAATTGATTTATTAGAGAGGGGGAAGAATTTTTGCGCAAAAAACCCTGCAGGAAAATTTTTTCAGAGGAGTTTTACAGAGGAGATAAGGAATACTTATAAAGAAACCAGATTGTTGACGTCAGCAATTGACCGCGGTTCCACGATGGAAGAATAGGTTCAGATCTCCAAAATCTTTCTGTTTTCTGTTGTGGTTCTCCTCTGTCTGTTCAGATCTTCTGTTTCTGGATTTGTTCACCGAGCTTGCTCCAGATCTGAATTTGTCGTTCTTCCTTTCCTGCGCAATTCACACAAAAACCTTTCAAAAAATAACAAGATGATATTTTTTATGGTTTTATATTTTTCAGTTTTTATGATTTTTAATTTTAATTAACCCGAAATTATAAAAAGAAAATAACTACCGTTATCCCCGGCAATGGCGCTATTTGATTGAGAGGTCTTTTGCGTGCGTTTTAAAATCAAAGAATAGAATACCGCAATCAATAACGGTGTCGCTTGGTAGCTAGCCAATTGAGTACGGGTCGGTCCACAGGGAAAACGTGTTCTTTTCTAATTGTTCTAACGAGTTAATTCCTATTTTTGGTAGGTTTTGAATTTTATAAAAACTAAGATTGAATTTAATTTGGATTAAAACCTTGCTAGGCTTAGGATTAGGTTAGTTTGGAAAGTTAATTCTACTCACTGCTTTTTTTGCCCTAATTGAGAACATAGGTGTTAGGGTAATAATTAACAAAGGGGATTAGCACGACTAGCAAGAAACATAGTTTCTTCCTTTTGGTCATTGTCCGTCCTTTCTTAACTCTTAGCCCTAATCTCTATGTAAATCAACCACTGGCTGTCTAACTAGGGAATCACCGCTATCTCGTAGGATAGGGTGCCGTAGTGAGCGGTGGGTGTTTGATTTACATCGAGTCCTAATTTATAAAGTTATGAGGGCAAGAAAAGAATGAGAGATTTTCATCTCTCAAACCTACCCAATCCTAACCCTAACAAGTGAGGAACTACTCACTCATTAGGGAAATTGCCACAAAATTCATTTTTATAAATTTTCTTTTTAATTAACTAATGAACTTGCAGATAAATAAAGACAGGTAAAAAATGCAGAGAAATAAAATTGTAATTAAGAAGAACACAAGATAAAAAAAATAACTTACTTTATTGATGCACTCTTGATGTTTACAAAGAAATTGAAATTTAATCTAGAATTTAAAAGAGGCATGCCCCAAAAGAGGCTGTAGGCTTTTCTATTTATAGATAGAAGAAACCCTAGGGTTTACATCTGATCCATATCTGAAATTACAAGACTACCCTAAGAAAGCCGGGTCAAAGCACCGACACCACCGACACTGTGCACCAACACGTGCACTGCACGGCCGTGGAACCGCGGCCATAAGCCTTGTTTGGCCGCGGTTCCGCAGCCATCTTGAAGGATCTCTAGCTCGTTTTCTCAGGTATTCTTCATGTTGCATTTTACTTCCGGTTTCTTCACTTGGTTCCTCAGAATCTTTTCTACTTTCTTCCAGATTTCCAACAGTGCGAATTTATGGACTTTTACCGTAAGCTTCACTTTGAAGTCTTGTATCTTGTGCTTGAAAGGTTCTTAGGCACTCTAGTAAGGTCTCACAAGTCATCGAACATGCCAATTTATAAAAAATGGTGCCGAGAAACCCTAGACTACGGATCTTAGACTAGATGTTTAGGCGAAACGGAAAACTAGTTAACTATTTAACTATAGGTTAGATGCTACAACCTTTGTAGATCCGGATTTCCACCTCCTTAGCTCCACGTGATCATGCCCTCGCTGTCCATCATGAATCCTCGACTCGTTCGTCGGCTTCATCGGAAAACGGGCGAGCAAGGTCGTCGACTTCGTGTCAAAGACGATCTACGTCGAGGTTGCACTAGTTCAAGCTCCGACTTCACCAAGAAGTGAAACTTGTGAAGAAAACACCCAAAACCACTTGGCAAGAGGTAGAGGATGAAGAAATAGGAGGTGAGTTCACTTTAGATTTGGATTTCTCTCACTAAAACTCAAGTTGCCATTGATGTAGCAAGCTTGAAGAAGAAGAAGAAGATGAAGAAGATGATGATAATGTTATGATAAGTAATTGAAATAAAAAGGAAAATCAATCCTTATCATAAAGTAAACCATGGTTATGTGTAGAGAATTGACCAAGGTTAGATTAGTGGTTAGGGTTAAGGATGAAGACAAAAGGGATGACTTTGGTCAAAGTTTCATGAAGCTTCAATAAGCTTCATGAAGAAAAGAAACCCTTTTTGTTTTCTTTCACCTAATTAAATGAATAAATAATGGATAAATAATTAAGTGAATAATCAAAAACCCTAACCCTTATCATAAACATGGTTCAATTCTTCACACAAAGCCAAGTTATTATGCATCATCAATCATGATACAAACAAGTGTACACAAAACATATCACATATACAATATGCACACCAAGTGAGAAAAATCCGTTTAAAGTGAACCAATACTAGTTAATGCAAAGTAATATATCAAATATATAATTATACATTAAATCATTAAATCAACATTTGATTCAATGATCCGGTCATGTCGCACATAACCGACTAGTATTCAATGTATCGATTTATCGAATCAATGATTCGATAACTAGGTCATATCGAATATAACCAATCGAAACATATATCGCGAGAATGAAATGCGGTATCACATACATGCATTATTCTCGGTCCTGCACACATCTCATATGCGCTCCTATTTCGTTTCGCTTGAACCAGGAAACTTCTGTGTAGGACTCTAAAGACTCGTCAATACGCCGGTAGCAGATGATGATCATATCAAGCACCCACAAGCCGCAAGCGGTCTGCTAAATGTAACGGCCACCCGGGTATTAAGCGATCAGAAAATCGACGAGCTAGCCCGCTCACACTCCTGCGAATCCGACCAGTAACACTTACCATACAGTCCGGTCTCTCCGTCTGATATGTCGCATATCAAGTCTAGGGGTGGTAAACGTCAGACCCCAATAACCGATAAGTCGTGCCGATGTGAGGCTCATAACGGGTCGAGAAACTACTGGTAATACTTACCAGCAAATCTCTGATCAGCCCTGGCCAGGGACTTCCCTGTTACGGCCAATCGAGCACAGCGCAACATCAACCCCCAATACCGGGAGAGACGAAACCCCTCCTATCGCTCATTGCCTCCATGTGACTCGGGACTGTGCCCAAAGACCACCGTTTTGCACGCTTTCATGGACGTGGTAAGGTGGAGATCAAAGCACAGTGGGAATCACATAAGACTCTATGACGATCTCGGGTCTACAGACTAACCTGTACAAGTGTCACCTGAGAACTGCCATCTGACGTGAGGTATAATACCATCTGGGAGTTCTCGGCGAGTCCGTCCAGTGTACCCAGTCTCCACTGAGCACCCGTATACCATCTCTGATGTCAAACACCAATGGATATGGGATCATCCATCGCCCATCACATGGGTCGAGAAGCGTATACGCTAGTCTACACTGGTATATCGATGCCCCGTCTCGATACACCCACGACTAGGGACCTTGAAGGATGTACTTATGGACTACCATGTCCCCACTAGTATGATCTGCATCATAGTCCAGGTAGTCAAGTACACATCCTAAGGGCTTTACCAACATGTAACCATAAGACAGTATAAAGAGACAAGTGTACATGTTAAGATAAAGAGCAACCAGATAGCATACTATCATGTCGAGCAAGAAAGTCATCTCTATATATGTCCAAGCATCCAATATAATATACATAATCTGTACAATACTGGCCTCTAGGGCATACATACAACTAACAGTGCTGCCCTTGAACTGTCTTGTGCATGGAACTGTTTACTGATCTTCTTTTGTTCCTTGAACTGTTAAGCGGCATTATACAGATTCATCTTTTGTTGGCTGCAGTCTCACATTTTAGCGTCTTTTCATGATTTTCACTGTATTGTTCTGAGAACCTGTAACCTGCAACTATTTAGTAGACATGGATCAAAAGCACCTATTTATTTGTAATATGATTAAGAATGGGCGATATAATAATGCAATATTCTGATATGAACAGCCTCCTCAAATTTTGGAAGGTATAGGTTTCTCACTTAGTTGCTTTACTGTGAATACAATCCTCTTTCTATTGACTATATATTGTCGCGACTCTGCAGGAGTACTTTTCGACCACTTATACCAGGTGCTAAACCCACATTTTTCCTTTCAATCGGAAGTCATTCCACATTCCGGTATTGGTCAGTATATTCTTCACCTAGTGTTCTCCCTTTTATATGTAGACTTCTTGTTGCTAAGCCTTCCTTATATTGACCACAGTATCACGGCTCGGAGGAGGAAGCAAAAGAATAGCCACGCCTCCGTTGCTCCCTGTTTTACCACCTTCAACAACCGGTACAGTAGATTCCGTCCCTCGGGTGTTTTCTTTGTCTTTCGAGTTAAAATCTGACCGTAATTTATTTTGCAGCGATTACACCAGATTCAGCTCCATTTGAGTCCTGCGTTCCCATGCCCGTGGGGCCCTTCGCTAAACGTCCATCTTTCAGAGGCGCAGCGAATAGCCGGCGAACGTTACGCGAGTTTATTGAAGATCTCGATGCCGAGGCCCTCACCTCTGCTACGGATTTTGCCGACGAAGTCAATCCAATGCTGGCGATGCTCGTGAATTTCCATAATGAAGATCTCATCGATTCTTGGTTTGATTATTGCAGGAAGATCGAGGCTTGCCTGCATGAGATTGAGCTTAAGCATCTCAATCCCGAGGTATTGACTTTGAACTCTCAGCGGGCTGCGTGGGTCGAGCAGAGTGTCTCTTTCATTCGTTATTTTGAACAAGAGACGGCCCTGAGGCGAAAGGAGCATGAGGCGGCTTCCGGCGAATCCGTCCAATTGCGTGCCCAGGTTGAAGCGAATGCTGCATAGCTGAAAACTATTTTTGAAAACCTCCAACGATGTATTTCGGAAGGGCTGGCGCTAAGGCAGAAACTTGACTTCACCGAGCGGGTCACACAGGATTGTGAAACTGCCAAGCAGGAAATCGATGAGAAGTTTTCGTCATGCTTGCAACAACGGGCTCAAATCGAAGCGGAGTTGGACGCCGTAGTTGAACGCGAGAAGGAGTCGAGGAGAGCGCGCGAGCGGTTCGTCAGTTTGTTGAAAACGCCTCCTCCTTAATAAATTTCATTGTACCCCTTCTTGTACTGCTTGTATTCCTTAAATTTCTAATTCATGAATAACATGTATTCATTTTGATTCCTGAATGAAATGTATCTTGTATTCACTCAAATTCATTTTAATTCCTGAACAGATCTGTTCCCCTCCGAAGGACGCGACGAAGATGCGGCAAACGTCTTGCCTGAATTTCGGGACAGATGCTAATAGGTGCTATCCGTTCACCTCTCCGAAGATGCCAAGTTGATTTATGGCACCATGTATAGAAGGTTTAGACGGATTCGACCGATGTAGCAGACTTCGTCAGATTCCCCGTCGTCTGAGGGGGTTTTGATTGTGGGGACGCTCTTCCCTGCAGGCGCAAGCCCCTGCAGTTAATTACGCTACCGCATCGCGGTAACAACTTTCTCCTTCTCCAGATGGTCACTTCGTGTCGTGGGTGTTTGTTTTGTTTGTGGTTGCCCGTGGATTGTATACGGAGACTAATTTACGTTGTCGTCCGTAGGACGTGGATTAGTCCAAATCCATATTTTCTTAGATTTGGGTTTGGGGTTTTTGGATTAAGGATACGTTAGTCTCATTTTGGACTAAGATCAACTTAAACGTTTGTTAAGGATACGTTAGTCTAATTTCCAGACTAAGATCAACTTAACAGGATCATTTAGATCCAACAAGAGAGCATTTGTGCTCTGTTGTTTAGTTTAGTGACATTACGGTCGAGGTTAAGGTCGTCATAATCCATGAGTTTAAGGACCCCACAGTCCATAGCAATGTGTGGCCGTCGGGACCCGTCACCTCTCTGACGACGTTGAAGGATTACAACGACGGATGTCAGAGGAGTTCAGAGATGTACCCTTGAACCAATATTGGTTGGGAGATCTATAGTCCAATTTGGGACTAGAGTCTGTTTGAAGGTTTATGAGCATATGGGCTCAGTTGAACACTTTATTGTTCTGGCTATTGAGCCTTTATTTGGGCTCAGCCCTTTTAATAATGCATAGCATTTATTAGGAGCAAAACAGTGGTCTGATAGTGTGCTACGTGGCTTGTCAAGCGCTTTGTGCCAATCACAGAGCGCATTGCGCTAGCGCATGCGAAAGTGACACGTGTCACGCTCTGCGCTAAGCACAAGTCTGTTAGCGCACTGCGCTTTCAAAGTGCGCTGCGCCAGTGAATGACACGTGGCGCGCTCTGGCGCAGTGCGCCAGTCTAAGTACGCTGTTTTAGAAACGCAAAGCGCAGATTGTGTCTGTGGTTGACATGTGGCGCGTTCTAGCGCTGTGCGCCAGTCCAAGGAGCGCAAAGGCGCATTTCATTAGTGCAAGGCACTGTCCAATAGCGCAGAGCGCATCTTGATCAAATTAAGATCAAAGAACAAATTGTTTGTTCTCTCAAAAGAGCTTCTATCTCAAGATTCAAGAACCAATGGTTCTTATTCTCATCAAAAGGCAATGCCTTTATATAGATCAAATGATCTAGGACTGAAGTAAATTACTTCTTTTTTAATCTTTTAGATCTTCTTGATCTTTTTTCTTTTTTATATTGAAGATCTTTATCTTGTTCTTAGATCTTTGATCTTTTTAGAAGATATTCTTCTTTTTGTGAGGAATTTTCATCTCTGTTCTTCAAGAATTAAATTCTTTACCTTTAAAGATAAAGAAGATGATCTTCTTTCTTCAAAGGCTTGCCTTTTCTTCTTTTTGAGTTTTTTCTCAAAGTTTTTAGAGGGTTCTCTCTCTTCTGTATCTCTCTCTCTGTGAGACTTGGAGTCTAGGGGCCTTTATATAGGGTCAATTAGTTTGTTAAGTTAGTTACAGAGATCTTTCTCTGATTGATCTGGGGATATTTCCCCACCGTTGGATCTTTGATCCTAAGGCCTCTGTTTTACAGAAGACAATCTTCTTATTTTAATAAGATTGGAAAGATCTTTCTAAAATTTTAATTCTGATTAATTAAATAATTTATTATTTAAATTCCAGTGCTGGCGCAATTGGCGCTAGCTCACCTGCGCTCGACACGTGTCGCGCAGCGCAGAACGCAGCGCAACTGCGCTAGCGTGCCTGAGCTCGACACGTGTCCTGGAAGCACAGAGCGCAGCGCAACTGCGCTAGCGCCTGCGCTCGACACACGTGTCGCGCAGCGCAACTGCGCTAGCGCGCCTGCACTCGACACGTGTCGCGCAGCGCAGAGCGCAGCGCAACTGCGCTAGCACGCCTGCACTCGACACGTGGCGCGCAGCGCAGAGCGCAAGTGATCTGAAGCGTTGCTTCATTTATTTAAAAGTTTTGAATTTCAAAACAAAGCTCTGCGCGACACATGTCAAGGACACGTGTCGAGGAAACAGAAGCGTCGCTTCATTTTCTGCCTTGGAATTTGGACAGAGCTCTACTCTGATTGGGGGAAACAGAAGCGTTGCTTCATTTCCCGCCTTGGAATTTGGACAGAGCTCTGCTCTGATTGGGGGAAACAAATGCCCCCCCACCATTGTGCTTACGTGGCCCCAACGTGAGCGCAGCGGTGGCAACATCTCAGTCGTTGGATCAACTTTTGGAAGTTGAAACAGCTCTCAATGCCTATAAATAGGACCTTTGGTCCCTTAGATGATTTTCGTCTCCTCCTTGAGAAGTATCTCTTCGTCAGAGCATTGCTCTCCTTTTAAAAAAACTTTCAAGTGTCAAAACTCTGCTAAAATTTAGATCAAGTTTAAAACTTTCACTAGATTAGGGTTTTACCCATTAACAGAGCCCTGCTCTTCATAGATCTTTGATCTAAAGAGAACCCTTTTTACGGTTCGATCAATAGAGCTTTGCTCTCTAAAAGGATTTCACTTATGATTTCTTAGTTCATTAATGGAGCTTTGCTCCTTTTAGATCATATAGAAGAACTCTTAAGAGTTTGTTCATAGATCATGAAGATCAAACATGGAAATTTATTTTTGATGAATTACATCATCTTCTCAGAGCAAGGCTCTGAGCATTCTCGGGGAATTTCTTTTAAATTCCCCTAATAATGGATTTTGACAGGTGTCACTCCTGTCTGCAGAGCATTGCTCTCGAGGAGTTTAACTCCCCATGTCTATTTTTCCTCATTGCTAATCTTCCAATGATCTTTCTTTCAGGCACTATGGCTGTTCATTTATACAGTCTGAATGAGTTCATTACTTATGAGAATATCCGCATACAGGGCCGTCACCAAAACCAAGAGTTTACAGATGCCCAGTGTGCGGAGATTATGAATCGTCTGCATGTACGTGTTGGTTGGTTGCTTCCTCGCCATTCTGCTCTCTTGAAAGTCGTACTGGGAGCAATTTGGAGAGCACTTCCGGGGTTTCATGAGGCCATGCCGCTTGATGCGCTGGATGATGCCGAAGACAAGGTGCATTCAGTGTACCTGTCGGGGCTAATCTCGAAGAAACGGCGAGATAGCCTCATTGACATCCTGCATCAAATTTTTCAACAGACGACGATAATTGCTTCATATCAAAGGGTGGAAGGTATTGCCGAAGATCTTGACACGCGTGAGCGCGAGAGGATGCACACGAGAATGGTCAGAAAGGCCAGAAAGTCTCTAGACGGCCTTACTTTCAATTTCCTCAATCCATGCCCCGGATCCGAGGTTTTGCCATTGTAATCATTTCAATAATGCTGCTCTTGTTTATTGTCTTTATGGATGTAAGAATTTTCTGAGTATGAATGACAAATCTTTTGCCTCCTTCCTTTTATTTTCTGCTTTGTTATCGGCATATTCCTTAAGTAAGCGTAGCCTGTAGGTGATATAGAACATCCCATCTTGAATACTTTGAGGAATAGTGATGGCTTAGGAAGCAGGTTCAGATCTGCTACCTAAGGCTTTTCAACTTTATGAGCCGTGAGGGTCTCATAAAGACTTTTCTCCCTATGAGTCGAGAGGATCTCGTAGGTGTATTTTCTCCTTAAGGGTCGTGAGGACTCCTAAGTGCGTTTTCTCTTGAGAGTCGTAAGGATCTCACAAGAGAATTTTCTCCCTTATAAGTCGAGAGGACTCATAAGTGATTGTTTCCCACTTTGTCGATGTTCGACTTCGGAGAGTGTGGCCTGCAGATAGTCTATCTTGACCTCCTTGTAGGGCACCGATGGCTTAGGAAACAGGGTTAGGATCTGCCACCTAAGACTTTTCAAATTTATGAGCCGTGAGGGTCTCATAAAGACTTTTCTCCCTACGAGTCGAGAGGATCTCGTAGGTGTATTTTCTCCTTAGGAATCGTGAGGATTCCTAAGTGCGTTTTCTCTTGAGAGTCGTAAGGATCTCATAAGAGAATTTTCCCACCTACAAGTCGAGAGGACTCGTAAGTGGTTGTTTCCCTCCTTTTCGAGATTCGACTTTGGAGAGTTTGGTCCGTGAATAGTATGCAAAAGTCCGTTTTGGACCAACTTGCAGGGCCCCAGTGCTTAGGAAACAGGTTTTTTAATCCCCGCTGCCTAAGGCTTTTCTTCACGAGTCGAGACGAATCGAGCATTTCTCGCAAGAATATCCTAACGTCACAGTTAACCTCTGCTCTTTATGATAGAGGTCCGTTAGGGTCTGTAGTACTAAGGTCTTGTCCATCGTACCGTCGCGTCGGCTGATGTATTCCTCGATAGGCAATTTTGCTGTTCGAGTGGCCTTGCGACTGTCGTGTCTCTGATCCCTTCGGGGGCTGGACAAGACGCCTTCAAGCAATCCTCCTAGGCAGTTTGACCGTCGGAAGAGCAAGCGTTAGGAATTTTGCCATGCCGCTTTTTACTTTAGGTTAGGCTCATTTTGGAGAGCCCCGATGAGTCATAACCACTCCGCGCTGGTGTGGGATGATCTTCGATAGTCTTTCAGGTTTCATATGAGTTGCCGTCAAGACCCTGAAACTAGGAATTTGGCCTTCGCTTCGTTTGCTGGCATTGCGTCTGTTGTATCGAGACGAATGACGCGGTTGTCTCTAGGTTGCTGGTGAACCGTCGAGATTTAGAACTTGGGATTTTGCCGTGGCTCCGTTGTTTGATTGTCGCGTCTGAATCTGCTGGAGGAAGAACGCTGTAGTGACATATCGTCTGTTGTGTCGAGACGAACGTCGAGGTGGTGATCACTCCATGCTGGTGTGAGATGATCTCCGATGGTCTTTCCGGTTTTATATGAGTTGCCGTCAAGACCTAAAGCTAGGAATTTGGCCTTCGGTTCGTTTGCTAGCATTGCGTCTACTGTATCGAGACGAATGTCGCAGTTCTCTCTAGGTTTCTGGTGAACCGTCGAGATTTAGACTAGGGATTTTGCCGTGGCTCCGTTGTTTGATTGTCGCGTCTGAGTCCTGCCGGAGGAAGAGCCTTGTGGTGACATCTCATCTGTTATGTCGAGAAGAATGTCGAGGTGGTGATCACTCCATGCTGGTGTGAGATGATCTCCGATGGTCTTTCCGGTTTTATATGAGTTGCCGTCAAGACTTGAAGCTAGGAATTTGGCCTTCGCTTCGTTTGCTTTGGCGTGTCCGAATCCTGTTGGAGGAAGGACGATGTAGTGACATCTCGTCTGCTGTATCGAGACGAACGTCGAGGTTGTGGTGGGATTTTGCCCTCACTCCGCTTTGTTTGATCCGTGAGGTCTCTTGTTGACGTTGCGTCCACATCCTGCTGGACTGTTGAGGAACGCCGTTGGTGATCTCTCGTCTGCTGTATCGAGACGAATGCTAAGGTGGAGCTAGGATTTTGCCGTCGCTCCATTGTTTTGACCCTGGGGTGACATTGCGTCTGCTATAATGAGACGAATGCTAAGGTGGAGCTAGGATTTTGCCATCACTCCGCTTTGTTTCGACCGTGAGGTCTTTCGTTGACGTTGCATCTGCATCCTGTTGGACTGCGTAGGAACGTCGTCGTTGACATTGCGTCTGGTGTAGCAAGACGAACGCTGAGGTAGTCTCTAGGTTGTTTGTGAACCGTCGAGACTTGGAACTAGGGGCTTTGCCATGGCTCCGCTTAGTGATGTCGCATCCGAGTCCTGTTGGACTGAGGAGGATCACCTTTTTTTTATTTTTAGGCTGTAGATATTGCCGTTAAGATTTGGAACTAGGGACTATGCCGTGGCTCCGTTTTGTTGTATCGCTTCCATGCCTTGCTGGCATAAGGAGGAACACAGTTGTTGGTCTTCTGGGATAGAGATGTGACCGTCGAGACTTGGCTCTCTTTCTGATAGAGCCTGAGGAGGGAAGGCGTGATTCCTTCTTTACCTGCGCCCCTGGATTGTATACAGGGATTGATGTGATATCACTTGTAGGGCAAAAGGTTTCACTTTTTTCATTCATTTTTTTTATTTCTTTCCGCGATGCTCTATCATTTCAGTTTTTATATCGCGAAGGTCGCGACTGCCCAACCATTTCGGCTATTTTTCGCGGTGCCCAATCATTTCGGCTATTTATTTTATTTTTACTCGCAGCTTTTTATTGCGAGTTGCCCAATCATTTCGGCTGTTTTTGTATGCATACATTTTTACTTGCTGATTTCATTGCAAGTTGCCCCATCATTTCGGTCATTTCATATGCATTTTTGGCTCGTTGACTTTTTGCCACGAGTATGGAACTTGGAATCTGGTGCCAATCTTAGCATCAGCATCGCTGCAACTGGAATATTGCCAGGAGCGAATCATCATTTGCCATGAAAGGACTTGGAATTTGATACCGACTTAGGCATCAGCATCGCTACAACTGGAATATTGCCAGGAGCGAATCATCATTTGCCTCTGTCGATGTCGAACAAAGGTGGCTTAGCAAACAGGGTTAGGATCCCGTCGACTAAGGCTTTTGACTTCATGAGCCGTAATGGCCTCATAAAGGTATTTTTCCCTACGAGTCGTGAGGATCTCGTAGGTGCGTTTTCTTCTTAGGAATCGTGAGGATTCCTAAGCGTGTGTTCTCTTATAAGTCGTAAGGATCTTACAAGAGTGGTTTCTCCTTATAAGTCGAGAGGACTTACAAGTGTTTGTTCACCGTGTGAGCATATTCCTAGTCGCTGGTAAGACTCTGTTAGGTAATGTTCATTCATGCCCGTGGATTGTATACAAGGGTCAATATTAAACCTCTTGTAGGGCAGTATTGGAGGTTGTGGGGGTTGCTTAAGAACAGGTTTAGGTCTCTGTAGCTTAAGACTTTCAGATCTTATGAGCCATAAGGGTCTCATAAGAGGATTCTCCTTACGAGTCGTGAGGATCTCGTAAGTGTAATTTCTCCTTAGGAATCGTGAGGATCCCTAAGTGTGTTGCTCCCTTGTGAGTCGTGAGGATCTCGTAAGTGTAATTTCTCCTTAGGAATCGTGAGGATCCCTAAGTGTGTTGCTCCCTTGTGAGTCGTAAGGATCTCACGTGGGTGGTTTCTCCTCACAAGGTCGAGGGGACCCTGCAAGTGTCTTTTTAACGAGGTTGCGCCCTTTTGGGTTTTCACAAACACTCGCCGGTAGCCCTGCTGTTTTTACTCACGGAGCCCTTTCGGGTTTTCATCCGTGCCTATTTTGCTTATGGACGTACCGTTTTTTTTTTTAACCACGTCAGCCTGAGGATGCCGCGGGTTGGTAGTAGTTTAACGACGTTTCGGTCATTTGCAAGTTTTAGGACATTGCAGTCCATCGTTCGTTTAGGGACGTTTCGGTCCGCAGCCAATTTTAGGACATAGTGGTCCATCGTCGCCGTATTTGAGGCGCATCTCTAGTTTACTGACTTTTCGGTCTATGGGGCTTTCCCCATGAATGAGTATGATGCCCCCGGCATATCCATCTTTTTCAGAGCATGTGGTTGTGGCGGGCTCACCTTCCAGTTTTCGGATAACGCGAACTTGCCCTGTTGGTATTGGTCTTCAACCCAGTTTTTGAAGACGTAGCAGTTTTCGATCGGATGGCCCAATACTTGGTGGTAAGGGCAGTAATTAGGATCGTTGACATCGCCTGGCTGCAACGGACGTTTCGGACTCGGCAGATTGATGAGTCTGTTGCGCACTGCCAGCTCGAACAGTCTCCTCGTTTTATCCTGAGGAAACGAGTAAGGACGTCCCAGTCTCTCCTTGAGGGATGGGCGTGGACGTACGTTGTTTTGGCGAACAACCGGCTTTGAGTTGCTCGGCTGTTGTTGAGTATTAGCGACGACGATCGCTTTTCCTTTCTCATTTCGAGAGTCTGGCTTTGGCGGAGACGGTCTGTGGCCCATCTGGTCGAATTGGGCCAGTTTGTCGATCAAGGCCTGGAAAGTAGTTGGCTTAAAGAACATCATGAATTGTGAGATGGTCGCTTGCGGATCAAGAGTGCCCATGAACATGCCTACCGCAGGTGCTTCTTCGATGCGGTGTTCGCACTTCGACCATAAGTTTCGCCACCGTATTGCGTATTGGACCTACGTCTCGCCTGGCTTCACCCTGGCATTAATCAGTACCGTTATCGGGGTGCGTTCACTAGCACTCGTGAATCTTTGTGTAAACAGTAGCTCCATCTCCGCAAATGTTTTGACAGAGTCGTTAGGTAGCTCCAAATACCATTCAAAGGTCGTTTCTGCTAAGCTGCCGACGAATTGGCGAAGCAACAGTTTGTCGTCGCCTCCAGTGTTGCCGCATAAGGCTCTGAATTGAGCGACATGCTGATGTGGATTCCCTATCCCTTTGTACACATAGAATTTAGGAATCGTATATCCCGGCGGGTAACTGATTTGGTCATACCAGCCCGGATAGGGTTGTCCGGTTCTAACAATTTGCTCAGCCGCTTCATTCGCTTGATGAACTCGTATCTGCTGAGCTATATAGTCATCCAGGGCAGCTTTGGAAATGGTTTCCTCCTTGGCTACTGAATGAGCCGGAGGAGGATTAGATGTCTCCCCTTTATTGTCTTCAATAATGATCGGAGGGTCTTCAGCTAGAGGATCCGGCTGTAATATCATCCCGACCATGTCTTGGAAGAGAAGCGCCATTTGTTTTATGTGGGCAGCTTGTTTTGCTGCTTCTCTGTCCTTCTTTTCGAGGATTCTCCGAAGAAACTCGGCATCAGTTTCCTGCTCACGGCGCTGCTCTGATGACGCCTCCGGGCTTTCTTTTGGCCCGGTGAGTGTGGCCATTTGCGTCAGCATTTCTTGAAGCTTCTGTTGCTGCTCTTGGGCTTTTGTTACGGATCGGGTGAGAGGTCGGTGACCCGTCGAAGCGCGGCTATCCTCTTTCCCGGATGCCATATAGACAGTGTGCACCACCATGCCCCCAGACTTGGGGCGTTTAGATTCAGTGTCTTTCCGATTTGCCAAAGACGCAGGGATCTTCTCCGACCTCCTTCTTTTGTGGGCAGTCGAAGTTGAGGGGGCCGTTGTAGTGGGCACCCAAGTAGACGTCTCTTTTTATCGCTTGGCGGAATGGCTTTCCTCCTGTCGAACCTTCAGCTTCTTCTGTTGGCGGGGATAGTCTTGATCCATTACGGAGTCTTGGACTTGACGCCAGACCTTGTAAATTTTAGAAGACAGCCGTTGAGGGGGCTGCTCCAGCTTCACCTTTGGGGCATTATCTACAAGTGTAGGAGATCTTTTCAATACGGCAGTTGGCGAGTTTTTGCGCACCCTTCTTAGCGGTTCAAAGCTATTCCTAGTCGGAACAGCAACATTGATTTCCACCATCGGAGCCGGCGGAGTTAGCCCAGAGGGGGAGTTGCCCCTAGCCTTCCTTACCCGACGCCAGTGACGACGGCGAGCATGTCGTGCGATTGGAGTTGGTTTAGCCGTAGGGGTGACCTCCTCATACCCCCTGTGTTGGTCAGAATTCGCTGGTATCAGCCTTTTAAAGACCGACGTCCGTTGAATGGGGACGGCCAACCTATCAAAAGAAGACTTCCGAGTAGGGGAAGCAACCTTGGTGACTTCGCCTGGAACGGGAGCAGAAATAGTCAGTCTTGTGAAGACCGACCCTTTGGCAAGAGAAACTGCCTTGACAATTTCGGGAGCAGGGATGGCTATCCTCTTCGGGATAACGCCTTCTGGTATTGTAGGCTTCTTCATGGGCCCGTTGGAGCTCTGGCCTAGTCTGTTAAAAACCGAGGCAGTGGAGTTGGGCGACCCGTTGAGAGGGGCCGCAGTAGTAGCAAGCCGATCGAATACCGACTTCTTGGGAGCTTCTTGTGACGGTACAGGGATATTGAAGCTCATGGGTGGGAGTATGGTCCCGAAGAATAGTCCAGTGGTGGCTTGAGTTACCTGCTCCACTGGCATCTTGAAAAGGGAGGCCGCTTGGGGCCCGTAAGTCACTCCTCTAGTAAGGACGGAGTGAGAGTTGCAGTTGCAGTTAGTGCAGTTTGAAACCATTGGTCTTCTGCTTTCTGCACGGAGCAAGACACCAAATCTAAGTACCTCAAATCCACAGGCAACCAGAGCAAACCGTGATTCGTTCGCGAACACGACACACGAAGTGTGGAGTGGAAAGAGGAAAAGGTCCCACCGGGCATGCCAGAATCTGTTACCCTCCGAAGAACGCGACGAAGACGCGGCGAACTTCTTGCCTGAATTTCGGGGCAGATGCTAATAGGTGCTATCTGTTCACCTCTCCGAAGATGCCAAGTTGATTTATGGAACCATGTATCGAAGGTTTAGACGGATGCGACCGATGTAGCAGACTTCGTCAGATTCCCCCTCGTCTGAGGGGTTTTTGATTGTGGGGACGCTCTTCCCTGCAGGCGTAAGCCCCTACAGTTAATTACGCTACCGCATCACGGTAACACTTTCTCCTTCTCCAGATGGTCACTTCGTGTCATGGGTGTTTGTTTTGTTTGTGTTTGCCCGTGGATTGTATACGGAGACTAATTTACGTTGTCGTCCGTAGGACGTGGATTAGTCCAAATCCGTATTTTCTTAGATTTGGGTTTGGGGTTTTTGGTTTAAGGATACGTTAGTCTCATTTTGTACTAAGATCAACTTAAACGTTTGTTAAGGATACGTTAGTCTAATTTCCAGACTAAGATCAACTTAACAGGATCATTTAGATCCAACAAGAGAGCATTTGTGCTCTTTTGTTTAGTTTAGTGACATTGCGGTCGAGGTTAAGGTCGTCATAATCCATGAGTTTAAGGACCCCACAGTCCATAGCAATGTGTGGCCATTGGGACCCGTCACCTCTCTGACAACGTTGAAGGATTACAACGACGGATGTCAGAGGAGTTCAGAGATGTACCCTTAAACCAATATTGGTTGGGAGGTCTATAGTCCAATTTGGGACTAGAGTCTGTTTGAAGGTTTATGAGCATATGGGCTCAGTTGAACACTTTATTGTTCTGGCTATTGAGCCTTTATTTGGGCTCGGCCCTTTTAATAATGCATAGCATTTATTAGGAGCAAAACAGTGGTCTGATAGTACGTCACGTGGCTTGTCAAACGCTTTGCGACAATCACAGAACGTATTGCGCTAGTGCATGCGAGCGTGACACGTGTCACGCTCTGCGCTAAGCGCAAGTTTGTTAGCGCAATGCGCTTTCTGAGTGCGCTGCGCCAGTGAATGACACATGGCGCGCTCTGGCGCAGTGCTCCAGTCTAAGAGCGCAGTGCGCTATTTTAGAAGCGCAAAGCGCAGATTGTGTCTGTGGTTGACACGTGGCGCATTCTGGCGCAGTGCGCCAGTCCAAAGAGCGCAAAGGCGCATTTCATTAGTGCAAGGCACTGTCCAATAGCGCAGAGCGCATCTTGATCAAATTAAGATCAAAGAACAAATTGTTTGTTCTCTCAAAAGAGCTTCTACCTCAAGATTCAAGAACCAAAGGTTCTTATTCTCATCAAAAGGCAATGCCTTTATATAGATCAAATGATCTAGGACTGAAGTAAATTACTTCTTTTTTAATCTTTTAGATCTTCTTGATCTTTTTTCTTTTTTATATTGAAGATATTGATCTTGTTCTTAGATCTTTGATCTTTTTAGAAGAGATTCTTCTTTCTATGAGGAATTTTCATCTCTGTTCTTCAAGAATTAAATTCTTTACCTTTAAAGATGAAGAAGATGATCTTCTTTCTTCAAAGGCTTGCATTTTCTTCTCTTTGAGTTTTTTCTCAAAGTTTTTAGAGGGTTCTCTCTCTTCTGTATCTCTCTCTGTGTGAGACTTGAAGTCTAGGGGTCTTTATATAGGGCCAATTGGTTTGTTAAGTTAGTTACAGAGATCTTTCTCTGATTGATCTGAGGATATTTCTCCACCGTTGGATCTTTGATCCTAAGGCCTCTGTTTTACATAAGACAATCTTCTTATTTTAATAAGATTGGAAAGATCTTTCTAGAATTTTAATTCTGATTAATTAAATAATTTATATTTAAATTCCAGTGCTGGCGCAATTGGCGCTAGCGCACCTGCGCTTGACACGTGTCGCGCAGTGAGCGCACCTGCGCTCGACACGTGTCGCGCAGAGCGCAGCGCAACTGCGCTAGCGCGCCTGCGCTCGACACGTGGCGCGCAACGCAGAGCGCAAGTGATCTGAAGCGTTGCTTCATTTATTTAAAAGTTTTGAATTTCAAAACAGAGCTTTGTTCTGATTGGAGGAAACAGAAGCGTCGCTTCATTTCCCGCCTTAGAATTTGGACAGAGCTCTGCTCTGATTGGGGGAAACACCGTTAAGGCTTGGAACTAAGGACTTTGCCATGGCTCCGCTTTGTTTTGACCCTGGAGTCTTTGTTGACGTCGCGTCTATATCCTGCTAGAGTGAGAAGGAACGTCGTTGTTGACATTGCATCTGCTGTAACGAGACGAGTGTCGAGATAGTCTCTAGGTTGTTTTGTGAACCATTGAGACTTGGAACTAGGGAATTTACCATGGTTCCTCTTTGTTTTAAACCTGGAGTCTTTGTTGATGTCGCGTCAGCATCCTACTGGAGTGAGAAGAAACGTCGTTATTGATATTGCGTCTGCTGTAATAAGACGAGTGTCGAAGTGGTCTCTAGGTTATTTTGTGAACCGTAAAATCTTGGAACTAGGGACTTTTCCATGGCTCCGTTTTGTTTTGACCCTGGGGTCGTTTGTTGATGTTGCGTCTGCATCCTGCTGGAGTGAGAAAACACGCCATTATTGACATTGCGTCTATTTTAACGAGACGAGTGTCGAGGTGGTCTCTAGGTTGTTTTGTGAACCGTCGAGACTTGGAAATAGGGACTTTGCCATGGCTCCGTTTTGTTTTGATCCTGGGGTCGTTTGTTGACGTCGGGTCTGCATCCTGCTGGAGTGAGAAGAAACGCCGTTGTTGACATTGCGTCTGTTGTAACGAGATGAGTGTCGAAGTGGTCTCTAGGTTGTTTTGTGAACCGTCGAGGCTTGGAACTAGGGACTTTGCCATGGCTCCGTTTTGTTTTGACCCTGGGGTCGTTTGTTGACGCCGCATCTGCATCCTGCTGGAGTGAAAAGAAACGCCGTTGTTGACATTGCGTCTGCTGTAACGAGATGAGTGTCGAGATAGTTTCAAGGTTGTTTTGTGAACCGTCGAGACTTGGAACTAGGGACTTTACCACGGCTCTGTTTTGTTTTGACCCTGGGGTCATTTGTTGACGTCGCGTCTGTATCTGCTGAAGTGAGAAAAAATGCCGTTGTTGACATTGCGTCTGCTGTAATGAGATGAGTGTCAAGGTGGTCTCTAGGTTGTTTTGTGAACCATCGAGACTTGGAACTAGGCACTTTGCCATGGCTCCTTTTTGTTTTGACCCTGGGTTCGTTTGTTGACGTCGTGTCTGCATTCTGCTGGAGTGAGAAGAAACGTCATTGTTGATGTTTCTCCCGATCAGAGCAAAGCTCTGTTCAAATTTTGAAATTTGAAATGAAGCAGCGCTTCATAATAGCGCCAGCGCTGAGAGTCAAAGACTCTGTTGCAGTGCTCACATGCAAAGCAAGAGAGCGCTAGCGCTAGCAGCGCCAGCGCTAGCAGTGCCAGTGCTAAGAGTCAAAGACTCTGTTGCACGCTCACGTGCAAAGCACGAATGCTCTAGCACTAGCAGCGCCAGCGTTAAGAGTCAAAGACTCTATTGCAGCGCTCACGTGCAAAACACGAGAGCGCTCACGCTGGCAGCGCCAGCGCTGAGAGTCAAAGACTCTGTCGCAGCGCTCACGTACAAAGCACGAGAGCGCTAGCACTGGAACTAAATGTTCCCCACC
The DNA here is from genome assembly GCA_030015575.1 of Agapanthus africanus. Classification (NCBI taxonomy): domain Eukaryota; kingdom Viridiplantae; phylum Streptophyta; class Magnoliopsida; order Asparagales; family Amaryllidaceae; genus Agapanthus; species Agapanthus africanus. Next base: position 50,986,821 of record CM057340.1, read on the forward strand.
ATTGGATCAAAGATCCAATGAAGATGATAAAATTATGGCCAGAATAAAATTCTGTTAAAGAAACATTCCTTAGAATCTTTCCAAACAAGAAAGATTGTGCTCTAAAAATTAGAGAACCGTTGGATCAATGATCCAATGGTGATTAAAAATCACAAAAATACAGAATAAATTCTGTATGGGAAAAGATTTCCCAATCTTGTTAAAAACAAGAAGATTGCCTTCTGTAAAACAGAAGCCCTAGAATCAAAGATCCAACGTGGAGAAATCCCCAAATCAATTAGAGAAAAAATCTCTTCAACCGATTCAACAAATCAGCCTACCCTATATAAAGGCCCTAAGACTTCAAGTCTTATAGAGAGGAACCCCCCCCCCAATAAACTTTGAGAAATTTCAGAGAGAAGAGCAAGCTCTCAGCAGAAGAAGAGTTTCTTCAAGGTAAAATAAAGAGATCAAAGTATCTCATCAGAAAAAAGAACTTAGTTCCTATACTAGATCATAAATCTTTAAGACAAATTATCTTTCAAAAAAGAGATCATAACATCTCATTATAAAAAGGGGGATAATAATTCAATTCTCTCAGGATCATAGATCCATAAAGACAAAGCCTTTCACCAAAAACATAAGAGATTGAAACATCTCCTATAAAATAAGAACTTTGTTCTTAGATCACCGAGACGAAGTCTCTTATAAGAGAGAATTTAATTCTCAGAAAACAGAGCTGTCTAAAAAGAGCCCCAGCGCTCCAATTAAAAGAAGTGCTTCAGCACTCCAAATCTAGCGCACAGCGCTGCAGAGATTTAGCGCTCCAAATTTAAAGAAGCGCTTCAGCGCTTCAAATCTAGTGCACAGCCCTGCAGAGCCTTAGCGCTCCAAATTTAAAGAAGCACCTCAGTGCTCATTGTCTGGCGCACAGCGCCAAGCACGCCACGTGCTCCTCACGTGTGCGCCACTTCATCAGAAGCGCTCTGCGCTCATTGACTGGTACACAGCACCAAGCGCGCCACGTGCTCCTCACGTGTGTGTTATTTCACAAGAAGCGCTCTGCGCTCGTTGACTGGCGCACAGCACCAAGCACACCACGTGCTCCTCATGTGTGCGCTAAGGGAACACAAAGTGTTCTTTAAATAAAATCCCAGAGTTATAATGAGTGCTCAGCACTCAATAAAAAACAAAAAGTTGTCAGGACCAATGCTTAGTATTGTTAAATGAAAAAGAACTGAGCCTAATTAAATGTCCAATATTTAGACTTAATGGGCCGAGCCCAGGTTGGCCACAGATCCCCAATTCAGATTAATTGAGCCCATATGCTCACAAATCTTTTATCTTAGTCCCAAATTAGACTACAGATCTCCCAACCAATATTGGTTCAAGGGTACATCTCTTCACTCCTCTGATATTTGTCGTTGTAATCCTTCAACGTCTTCAGAGAGATAACGGGTCCCAACAACCAGACATTCCACGGACTGTAGGGTCCTTAAACTCATGGACTGTGATGTCCTTAAACTTTATAGACTGTGGGATCCTTAAACTCATGGACTATGATGTTCTTAAACTTTACAAACTATGATGTCTCTAAACTACCACGGACTGTGGGGTCCTTAAACTCATGGACTATGATGTCCTTAAACTTCACAGACTATCATGTCTTTAAACTGGACCGCAAAGTCCCTAAACAAAAAAATAGAGCCCAAATGCTCTTTTGTTGGATCTAAACGATCCCGTTAAGTTGATCTTAGTCTAAAATTAGAATAACGTATCCTTAACAAACGTTTAAGTTGATCTTAGTCTCAAATGAGAATAACGCATCCTTAAACCCAATCCCAAACCCAAATCTAAGAAAATACGGATTTGGACTAATCCGCGCCCTACGGGCGACAACATAAATTAGTCTCCGTATACAATCCACGTGCAACCAAAAATAAAACAAACACACACGACATGAAGTGACCATCTGGAGAACGAGAAAGTTGTTACCGCGATGCGGTAGAGTAATTAACTGCAGGGCCTTGCGCCTGCAGGGAAGAGCATCCCCACAATCAAAAATCCCTCAAACGAGGGGGAATCTGACGAAGTCTGCTACATCGGCCGCATCTGTCCAAACCTCCGATACATGGTGCCATAAATCAACTTGGCATCTTTGGAGAGGTGGACGGATAAAACCAAATAGTATCTGCCCCTAAATTCAGGCGAGACGAACCTACACGGTCCCGTCTCCCATATTTCGGCGGTGAACAGATTCCGGCACGCCCGGTGGGACATTTGCCTCTTTCCACTCCACACTTTGTGTGTCGTGTTTCGTGAACGAATCGCGGATTGCTATGGTTGCCCCTGGATTCGAGGTACTAAGATTTGGTGTCTTGCTCCCATGCAGAGAAAATAGCTTCCAACTACACTAGCTGCAATAACTCCCACCCCTTCCTCGCCGGAGGAGTGACTTATGGGCCCCAAGCGGCCTCCATCTTCGCCATGCCAGTGGAGCAGGTGACTCAGACCACTACTGGACTGTTCTTCGGGACCATGCTCCCACCATTGAGCTTCAACGCCCTACTGCCATCGCAAGAAGCTCCGAAAAAGTCGGTCTTCGATCGGCTTACAACTATCGCGGCCCCTCTCAATGGGTCGTCCAAGTCTAATACCTCAGTCTTCGACAGGCTGAGCCTAAGCTCAAAGGGGCCTACGAAGAGGCTCGTAATACCAGAGAAGGCTATCCCAGCTCCTGCTGCAATTGAAACTGTCCAAACTGCTTCCCCTACTCGAAAGTCGGCCTTCGATAGGTTGACTATTCCTTCCCAGCGGATGTCAGTCTTTGACAGGCTGGCGCCAATAACAGCCTCTCCTTAAAGCAGCGGGCAGGACGAAACTACTCCGACGATAAAGGTGATCCCGGCTACACGACATGCTCAACGTCGCCACTGGCGCCGAGTGAGGAAAGCTGGGGGCAATTCCCCATCTGGACTTACCCCACCGGCTCCAACGATGGACGTCGACGCTACTGTTCCAACTAGAAACAGTTTTGAACCACTTAGAAGGGTGCATAAGAACTCTCCAACTGCTGTGCTGAAAAGATCTCCTCCACCTCTGGAGAACGTCACGGAGGCGAAGCCAGAGCATCCCCCTCAGTGGCTGTCCTCTAAAATTCACAAGGTCTGGCGACGGGTCCGAGACTCTGTGATTGATCACGACTACCACCGCCGACAAAAGAAAATAAGGGTTCGGCAAGAGAAAGACCAACCTGTCAAGCCACAAAAGGTGTTGTCTACTCGGGTGCCCACTGCAACGGCCCCCTCAACTTTGACCGCTCACAAAAGGAGAAGGCCGGAGAAAACCCCGTGTCCACGACAGAGCTCAAAGGCACTGAATCTAAATGCCCCAAGTCTGGGGGCATGGTAGTGCATACTGTTTATATGGCTTCTGAAAAAGAGGAAAGTCGTGCTTCTACGGGTCATCGACCGCTCACACGGTCTATGACAAAGGCTCAGGAGCAACAACAGCAAAAGCTCCAGGAGATGCTAACGAAGATGGCCACACTCACTGGGCCAAAAGAAAGCCCGGAAATATCGTCGGAGTAGTGTCATGAACAAGAAACCGATGCCGAGTTCCTCCGCAGAATCCTCGAGAGGAAAGACAAAGAGGTCGCGAAACAAGCGGCTAACATAAAACAAATGGCGCTTTTATTCCAAGACATAGTTGGCATGATGGTCCAGCCGGACCCTCCAGTCGAAGAGCCTCCAATAATAATTGAAGACGATAGAGGGGAGACATTAAACCCTCTTCCGGCCTCGTCGACTGCAAAGGAGGAAACAATCTCAAAAGCGGCGCTCGATGATTATATAGCTCAACAAATACGAGCTCACCAAGTGAACGAAACTGCTGGCCAAGTCGTCAGAACTGGGCGACCATATCCAGGCTGGTACGATCAGATTAATTACCCGTCAGGATACACGATTCCTAAGTTCCACGTATATAAGGAGACCGGCAATCCCCATCAGCATGTCACCAAATTCAGGGCTCTGTGCGGCAACACTGGAGGTGACGATAAGCTACTACTTCGCCAATTCGTCGGCAGCTTGGCAGAGACGGCGTTCGTATGGTATTCAGAGATTCCCAACGACTCTATCAAAACTTTTACGGAGATGGAATTGCTATTCACTCAGCGTTTCGCAAGCGCTACCGAACGCACCCCAATCACGGCGTTGATCAATGCCAGAGTGAAGCCTGGCGAAACATGGGTTCAGTATGTGATACGGTGGCGGAACCTATGGTTGAAATGTGAACAGCGCATAGAAGAGGCTCCTGCAGTGGGCATGTTTGTAGGAACCCTCGATCCACAGGTGACTATATCTCAGTTCATGATATTTTTCAGACCAACCACTTTCCAAGCTTTGATTGACAAGTTAGCCCAAATGGACCAGATGGGTCATAAGCCTTCCTTTTCAAAGACAGAACCGCAGAATGAGAAGGGCAAAGGGAAAGCGACCTTTGTCGCCAATACTCAACAACAGCCGAGCAACTTAAAACCGGTTGTTCGCCAAAGCAACATGTGTCCACGCCAATCCCTTGAGGAGAGACTGGGACATCCTTACTCGTTTCCCCGGGATAAAACTAGGAGACTGTTCGAGCTGGCAGTGTGCAACAGACTCATCAATCTGCCGGATCCGAGACGTCCATTGCAGCCCGGTGATGTCAACAATCCCAATTATTGCCCCTATCACCAAGTAGTAATCCATCCAATAGAAGATTGCTTCGTCTTCAAAGGCTGGATTAAGGACCAATATCAACAAGGCAAATTCACGTTGTCTGAGAATTGGAAGGTAAGCCCGCCTCAGCCACACGCTCTTAAAAGGGGATACACACCGGGGGCTCGTGCTCTTTTATAGAAGAAGCTCCATGGGAGGTTGCTCTTTCAGCCAAGACGAAAAGAATGCTGAAGGATCTCCAAACATGCCCGGCAATCAGGTGGAAAAGTCCACTGGAACCTGAGATCATTGAGGGAATGCTGAAGCAGTGCCTGACTCCAAGAATTGGTAGCGATAATCAAAACGCTAAGGCCCAGCCGTCAAAGTCTTCAAAAAAGAAGAAGAAGACCAAAAAGACCGTGAAGCCCAATGACAAGCGCACGGACCTGCAAAAACATATTGACGCGCTGGAGGAATAAAACCAGAAGGCGCGAACCCCGGTCACACTCTAAGAGTTTCTCAACCACATCCTTGAAGATAGAGATGGCGACAAAGATGGGGAAGAGGACTCGTCAGATGAACCTGGAGACTATGTGGCAAGCTGCCACGTGATCTCTCACTCGTCAGTAGATGGTGAAGGAGCTCTTAATGCAAAAAAACTGGGGGCAGATCCTAAACCGGAACTCCTAGAACCGTCAGACGAGATGATTGACATGCTACTGAACGAGGCCTGTCAAAAGAGCAAAGCTGATCGAGAGCGCGAAATGGAGATATTTGAAAAAGCCAAACGTCGGCGACTGAACGAAAGGATTGAAATACCTCAATCGGATAGGAGCACTTCGGCCGCCAGCAAAAGCAGGTTCAAGACAAGGAAAAGCTTCGCCAAAGCCATATCGATGGGAATGAAGCTGCCACCCTTCGAAGGAAACACTCCTGATAGGATACACCTTAACGAAAAGGATGTACATCCAAACTACTGCTTGTACCATCGGAGGACCACACACCCTATTGAAGAATGCAACGCCTTTAAAAATTGGTGGCAAGGATACGTTGCTCACCGGCAGCATTTCAAGCGGATGAAGCGCAAAACTCGTCGAGAGCAGAGAAGCACGAAAGATGAGCACAGAACAACTGCCGGCGACTGTCACATGGTTAATTCCGGGGGATCGCAAGTTCTCACCTTTGGGAGCGATTCTGATGAAGAAATAGCCCTCGGCCCCCTCTTCAAGGAATCCATCTCTGAAGCAAAAGAGACGAAGATCTGCGAGAACATTCAGCTGCTCAATCGCACGTTACCCGAAAAGAATCTCGGACCTACAAACAAGGGATCGAACAAAAAAGATAAAGGGAAAGAAAAAGTCCCTAAAGATATCACCCTTAATGACCGAGTTGTCGAAGAGCTGGCAAACAAGGACCCGCCCAAGAAAAGTAAGGTGAATTACAACGTTCTGGCACACCTGAGGAAGATACCCTCGCAACTAAGCATTCTCGATGCCCTTCTGCTATCTAAAGAGGCGAGAGATTCTTTGATCAAGGAACTACAAGAGCCCGAGCAGTTTCAATCTTTCCTTACCGAAGAAAAGATGAAAGACGAGCTAGAAGAAGTGCACACTGCTGACGTCACTTTCGGCGATGCAGACCTCCTCCTCGGGACGTGCGAGCACAACTGTCCCCTCTATGTCTCTGGGTATTGCCATGACATCAAGATAGGGACGATCCTAATTGACAACGGGTCCTCTGTCAACCTCCTAAATGTAAGGGTGCTAAAAGAAATCTGCATGAGCGTTCAACACCTCACTCGGGATAAAATCACTATCTCCGGGTTCGACTCCCAGTCATCACGGACGCTCGGGGCTGTGATACTGACATTACGCTTTGAGCTGCTCGTCACTGATATCAAGTTCCACGTCATTGACGCCAAGACTTGCTACAACGGTTTGCTCGGCCGGCCTTGGTTACACGAGTACAACATTATCCCTTCTACACAGCATCAGTGTTTGAAGTACTTCAAAGATGCGCTTGAATACACTGTGACAGGGGAGCTGAACCCATTCTCTGTAAACGAAGTCCGAAAGTACGAAGATGCAAAATACTTCTTACAAGACTTTGAAGACACGGAAAGATGCCATAAACCTGAGGATAGGAAAAAAGCTATCACCACCATTCCGGTCTTCGGGAGCGATACCGAGGAGGAAGAAGAGATAGTCTATTCGGGACCTCCCCGATACAACAAACCGGGACCGTCTACCCCTATTCTGGTCTTTGGCGGTGTCTCTGAAGACAAGGTCAACGCAGTATTCTCGGCTCGTCCATCAGTGCAAGCCCTCATTGGAGAGGATCAGAGTTTGCAGATCGCCATGGTTCCACAAGAGCATTACAAAGAGCTTGACGCACTTGATACCTACAGTGTGAAAGAACCGTAGACGTTCTACGTCCCTCCCAGGCGAAGAGATGAAAAGGAGATCCACTTTTATCGATCCATGGAAACCAAAGTGGAGAAAAAGATCTGGCATGGTGCTAATTCTACGCTTGATAGGCTTCAGCCCATCCGTTTGCCCAGATACTATACAGAAAGATTAAAAAGGCTGTTGAGGCGCACCAAGGCATACCCTTAAAGTAGACCATGCAACAAACTCAGTTCTACAACAGGATCTGGAACGTCCCCGGAACTCAGCGAAAATTGCCTAACGGGAGAATGGAAACGATCGGGCTTGGATATGTTCAATCCAAGAAATGGGAGCGATTCCATGGCTGCTATGTTATACATGATTTCGATGAAGAAGGAGATGCTCTGTTAGAAGATGCTAACCCTGAACCAAAACAAGGTCTCACCATGAAAGTGCCAAGTCCGTCGTTCGAAGAACAGATGGATAAGCTAATAAGGGAAGCGGGTCAAAAGGTCCGGGATGACCATAGCCACGAAATGGCCATCTATAAAAAAGCCAGAACGCAACGTCTCCTTCAGCAGGCTACGAAAAATGACGATGCCTTTCGTCGCCATCCAGTCATACGGAAGACTCGACACGGAGGAAAAAATAAACTGAAGAACGGAAAAAATGTTCGACAGCAGCAAAGCGGGTCCAAGAAGCCTCGCGATCGAAAATTGAGCAGCCGGGATCCGTCTCTTATAAAGAAGATGGGTCGAGCATATTCTTTTCCCCAAGACAAGACAAGGAAGATATTCGATCTTATCATGAAACATCAAATGATTACCCTCCCGGAGTCTAAGCACCATGAACAAGCAAGTGAGGCTCATCACCCAGATTATTGCTCCTATCACCGAGCGATAGGACATCCTCTCGAAGAATGCTTTACATTCAAAGACTGGGTAGAAGACCAGTATCAGTAAGGCAGGTTCGCTTTATCTAGCAGTTGGAGGGTAACCCCGCCACAGAAGCATGAACCGAAAGCCACATATGCAGCGAGAGTAGAGCCGGATCAACATCGGTCTTGGAAGCGATCTCGTACCTATCACTTGATAATGATGTCGGAAGAAGGAGTGCCCGAGGATATGGATGACCTCTCCTGGTGCTTTGAAAACGATGATGACAAAGTGATCTCGGAGTTTCCACCGGCACCAAAAGAACTGGAAGATGGGATACATACTACGGCAGATAACCTCAGAAAAATCGACTTGGGGATGGCAAACGACCCACGGCTTACGTTCGTCAGTGAGCTGTTGTCTAAAAAACAGGTGGCTACACTCAAAGACGTGCTCATACAGTATAAAGACTGCTTCGCATAGAACTACTCCAAGATGTCGGGGCTAGATCCAAAGATAGCTGTGCATAAATTGGCAATATCCCCGGACGTCAAGCCAGTCAAGCAAGCACCAAGAAGAATGCGGCTCGAACTTGAAATGAGCATCAACGCCGAAGTCAAGAAGCTGATCGACTCCGGCTTCATCCACGAAGTTCGGTACCCTGACTGGATCGCTAATATCGTCCCAGTGATGAAGAAGAATGGGACGGTGCGGATCTGCGTAGATTTTCGGGGCCTCAACAAAGCTTGTCCGAAAGATGACTTCCCCGTACCGGTTACTGAGCTGATGATAGACAATACGTCCACTCACGAAGTTTTCTCCTTTATGGACGGCTCATCGGGGTACAATCAAATAAAGATGCATCCTGAAGACCGGAAGCATACCGCTTTCCGGACCCCTTTGGGCATATTCTGCTACAAAGTAATGCCTTTCAGTCTGAAGAATGCCGGCGCTACCTATCAGAGGGCCATGACAAAGATTTTTGATGACCTCATACATGAAATCGTCGAATTCTATATTGACGACCTCGTGGTAAAAAGCAAATCACACGAGGAGCATTGGGAGCATCTGAAGATCGTGTTTCAGCGCCTTCGGAAATACAATCTGAAGATGAACCCTCTCAAATGCCGGTTCAAAGTTTCCTCGGGTAAATTTCTAGGGTTCATCATACGACATCGAGGCATCGAAATAGATCTATCGAAGATCAAGGCGATTATGGAAATACCTTCGCCAAGAACTCTCAAACAACTTCGATCTCTCCAAGGAAAGTTCCGACGATTCATAACCAATCTCTCCGGCAAGTGCCGCCCCTACAGTCATCTAATGAAGAAGGGGACCCCTTTCGTCTGGGATCATAAATGCCAGAGCGCACTAGACGAAATCAAGCAATACCTGCAGAATCCTCCGGTGCTGACCGCTCCAGTCAAGGGGAAGCCTCTCATCCTGTACACAACCGCCCTTGAAGGTTCCTTAGGCGCACTATGGGCACAGAAAAATGACCAAGGGAAAAAGAGAGCCCTCTACTATTTGAGCCGAGTTCTCCTGGGGGCAGAAAATAATTACTCCCCTATCGAAAAACATTGCCTGGTGTTAATCTTCGCTATAACGAAGCTTCGGCATTATGCTTTAGCGCATGAGGTCCATCTCATATCAAAGGTGGATCCTCTCAAATATTTTATATCAAGAGCCATACTAACGGGACGGCTCACTAAATGGGCCCTCCTCTTAATGGAGTTCTCGATAATCTATCGACCCCTCAAAGCGGTGAAAGGTCGGGCCATCGCCGACTTCCTTGCCGAGCATCCAATACCTGCCGATTCACCCCTAAATTGCGAATTGCCAGATGAGCACGCGTTTGACACGATCAACGGGGAGAGAGGAGAAAGTGATACCCGATAGGAACTCTACTTTGATGGGGCATCTTCCATGAAGAAGCAAAAGCACAGCTCCCCTATAATCAAATCTGGGGTAGGCCTTATCTTCATGACTCCGCAAGGAGGGATAATGTGCTTTGCCTTTTTCCTAACAGAGCCGAGGATAAATAATGAAGCAGAATATGAAGCTTTAATAGCAGATCTTGAGATCGTTGTCGACATAAGAATCGAAAACCTCCTTATATATGGAGACTCCCAGTTGGTCGTTAGTTAAGTTAACGGCGACTATCAAACGTGCAAACCGGAATTGGTAAAGTATGGTGAGAGAGTGCAACAATTGCTGACTCAAATTCCCGCCTACGCTCTGGAAAGAATACCGCGTGCAGAAAATAGAAAAACAGATGCGTTAGCCAAACTTGCTAAAGAACTGGCTAATGAAAACCTCGATGACGTGAGGATCGTTGTGCAAAGTTGTCGGGTTCTCGCACTGGCAGAAATATCTTCGGAGTCATTTGAAGAAAAGGAAGCGACCAAGCAAGCGGCCCTACAGATAGAGGACCAGGAAAAGGTCAAAGATTGGAGAGAAGTCTTTATAGACTACTTCAAATCCCGTCAAACACCTGAAGATGCGTCCTCAAGGCATCAGCTCATAAAACGAGCTCTATCCTTCGCCTTCGTCAATGACACTCTATATAAGAGATCATTTGATTCTCTACGGCTACTTGGGACCTGAAGAAGCAAGAAGAGTCGTCCAAGAAACTCACAACGGACTCTGCGGTTCTCACCAAGCCGGGCCGAAGATGAAACTGAAGATCAAAAGGATGGGCTACTATTGGCCCACAATGATCCAAGATTGCCTCGAATACACGAAGCAGTGCCACTCATGCCAGATTCACGGGGACTTTATCCACCAGCATCCAAATCCGCTACATCCAACGGTGGCTAGCTGGCTGTTCTAAATGTGGGGAACTGACATAATCGGGCCCATTGAACCAGTATCGTCTAGAGGCCATCGGTCATACTGGAGACAACTGATTACTTCTCCAAGTGGGCAGAAGAAGTACCACTAAGAGAAGTGAAGACGGAGAATATCCTCCATTTCTTCAAGACACACGTCATCTATCGGTTCGGCACTCTGCGACGAATTATCTCCGATAACGGGCCGGCCTACAGAAGCCATAAAATCAGCTGCTTCGCACAGCAGCATAATATAGACTGGAGATACTCTTCGGTCTATAATCGTCAAGCTAATGGTCTAGTTGAGGCTTTCAACAAGACCTTGACGAAGATCATAAAGAAGACGGTGTCTCGAAATAGGAAGGACTAGCACGAGAGACTGCATGAAGCTCTCTGGGCGTATCAAACCACATTCAAAACGGCCACAAACACAACGCCGTATGCATTGGTATTCGGCGCTAAAGCAGTACTCACCTTGGAGATAGAGTTACCCTCCTTACGAGTGGTGGTTCATTACGAACTAACGGACGAAGACAATGCTCATCTTCGGCTTAAAGAGCTCGACGCCCTTGACAAAACCCGGCTCATGGCGCAGCAAAACTTGGAAGCTTACAAAACAAAGATGACGCGCTCATATGAGAGATTGACTAGGCCGAGAACATTCCGCCAAGGCAAACTCGTACTAGTGATCAAGAGACCTATGATCCCCAATCGTGCCAAACGGGGGAAATTCGGGCCGAACTATGAAGGCCCATACATCATAGACAAAGTCTACCAGGGTGGGGCTTACATGCTCATGGATATGCATGGCGAAAGACCCTTCAGGCCAATAAACGGACGTTTCTTGAAGAAATACTACGCCTGACCGAGACGTCTATAAATTACTACGGACTGCAGCATTCCAAGGCTGACGCAAAAAAAAAATAAAAAAATAAAATAAAAAAATAAAAAAAAGAAATAAAAAAATGGTACGTCCATAAGCGAAATGGGCACGGATGAAAACCCGAAAGGGCTCCGTGAGTAAAAACAGCAGGGCTACCGGCGAGTTTATGAAAACCCGAAAGAGTGCAATCTCGTTAAAAGACACTTGCAAGGTCCTCTCGACCCTGTAAGGAGAAAATACCTGCGTGAGATCCTTACGACTCACAAGGGAGCAACACACTTAGGGATCCCCACGATTCCTAAGGAGAAATTACACTTACGAGATCCTCACGACTCGTAAGGAGAATTACCCTTTGAGACCCTCACGGCTCATAGGATTCAAAAGCCTTAAGCTACAGGGATCTGAACCTGTTCTTAAACCATCACCTTTCCCAAAATGCCCTACAAGAGTTTCAATATTGACCCTTATATACAATCCACGGGCACGAATAAACATTTCCCTAACAAAGTCCCACCAGCAACTAGGGATATGCTCACGCAGTGAAGACCCTTGTAAGTCCTCTCGACTTATAAAGAGAAAACACTCTTGTAAGATCCTTACGGCTTATAAAAGCACATACACTTAAGAATCCTCACGATTTTTAAGGAGAAAACGCACCTACGAGATCCTCACGATTCGTAGAGAGAAATACCTTAATGAGACCCTTACGGCTCGTAAAGTCAAAAAGCCTTAGTCAACAGGATCCTAACCCTGTTTGCTAAGCCACCTTTGTTCAAACTGACGAAGGCAGATGATGATTTGCTCCTGGAAATATCCCAGTTGTAGCGATAATGATGCCTAAATCGGTATCAAATCCCAAGTCCTTTCACGGCAAATGATGATTCGCTCCTGGCAATATTCCAGTAGCAGCGATACTGATGCTAAGATTGGCATCAGGTTCCAGGTTCCATACTTGCAACAAAATCAGCAAGTAAAAGAAATGCATATGAAATAGCCGAAATAATGAGGCAACATGCAACAAAATCAGCAAGTAAAAGATATGCATACAAAAATAACCGAAATGATTGGGCAACTCGCAATAAAAAGCAGCGAGTAAAAACAAAAATAGCCGAAATGATTGGACACCGCAAAAAATAGCCGAAATGATTGGGCAATCGTGACTTTCGTGATATAAAAAGCTGAAATGATAGAGCATCGCGGAAAGAAATAAAAAAATGAAAAAAATAAAAGAATGAAACTTTTGCCCTACAGAAGAGTCCATACTGACCCATGTATACAATCCATGGGCATAAACGAAAAGGGAACTACATTCCCTGACAAACTCTGTCAAAGAGAAATTTAGATCTCGACAGCAACATCTACATCCCGGAAGACCAACAATGGTGTTCCTCCTCATGCCAGCAGGGCACGGACGCGGCACCACCAATCGGAGCCACGGCAAAGTCCCCAGTTCCAAGATTCTACAGTTCACAGACAACCTAGAGTCAGCCCTGACACTGCAGAAATCGGAAATACGTCAGCCAATGACCCCGTCACGGAAATACATCATCCAATGACCCCGTCACGGAAATACTTCAGCCAATGACCCCGTCGCGGAAATACGTCAGCCAATGACCCCGTCGCGGAAACACGTCAGCAAATGACCCCGTCACGGAAACACGTCATCCAATGACCCCGTCATGGAAACACGTCATCCAATGACCCCATCACGGAAATACGTCAGCCAATGACCCCGTCGCGGAAATACGTCAGCAATGACCCCGTCGCAGAAACACGCCGGCCAATGACCCCGTCGCGGAAATACGTCATCCAATGACTCCGTCGCGGAAACATGTCAGCAAATGACCCCGTATCGGAAATACGTCAGCAAATGACCCCGTCGCGGAAATACATCAGCCAATGACCCCGTCGCGGAAATACGTCATCCAATGACCCCGTCGCAGAAACATGTCAGCAAATGACCCCGTCTCGGAAATACGTCAGCAAATGACCCCGTCACGGAAACATGTCGGCAAATGACCCCGTCTCGGAAATACGTCATCAAATGACCCCGTCGCGGAAATACGTCAGCCAATGACCCCGTCGGGAAATACGTCAACAAATGACCCCATTGCGGAAATACGTCAGCCAATGACCCCGTAGCGGAAATACGTCAGCAAATGACCCCGTCGCGGAAATACGTCAGTAAATGACCCCGTCGCGGAAATACGTCAGCCAATGACCCCATCGCGGAAATATGTCATCCAATGACCCCATCATGGAAATACGTCATCAACTGACCCCATATGGCTAAAGTCAATCCTGACCCCATATAGCCAAAGTCTACCCCTGACCCCGTGGAACACGGCTAAAGTCAATCCTGACCCCGTGGAAAACGGCCAAAGTCAACCATCGACCTCCCCGTCAAAGCAATGCTTTGATTCGGGAGCAGGTCAACTCATCAATCACTTACGAGTCCTCTCGACTGGTAAGGAAGAAAATTCTCTTGGGAGATCCTTACAACTCTCAAGAGAAAAACACACTTAGGAATCCTCACGATTCCTAAGGAGAAAATACACCTACAAGATCCTCTCGACTCGTAGGGAGAAAAATCTTTATGAGACCCTCACGGCTGATAAAGTTGGAAAGCCTTAGGAGGCAGATCTGAACCTGTTTCCTAAACCATTGCCGTCCTGCAAGAAGGTCAAGATGGACTATCCACGGGCCACACTCTCCCAAGTCAAATATCGACAAGGGGGAAACAGCCACTTACGAGTCCTCTCGACTTATAAGGAAGAAAATTCTCTTGTGAGATCCTTACGACTCTCAAGAGAAAACGCACTTAGGAGTCCTCACAACTCCTAAGGAGAAAATACACCTATGAGATCCTCACGACCCGTAGAGAGAAAATCTTTATGAGACCCTCATGGTTCATAAAATTGAAAAGTCTTAGGTGACAGATCTGAACCTGTTTCCTAAGCCATCGCTGCCCTACGAAGAGTTCAAGATGAACTATTATCTATCATCTATAGGACAAATTTGCTAAAATCGCATGACAACAAAGTAAAGAAAAGAAGGCGATAATACAAGACAGAAAAGAAATGTGTCCTTTATTCATGAATTCAATTGGATACAGGCTACATCATATGAAAATGAATGGAATAAAAAAAATGAAATGAATACATGTTATTCATGAGTTACAAATGTACAATCAATACAAAGGCAGCTACTAAGAAGGAGGTGTTTTCAGTTAATCGGCCAACTGCTCGCGCACTCCTCTCAACTCCTTTTTGCGATCAGCCGCCGCGGCCAGCTCTGCTTCAACTTGGACCCGTTGGTGCAGACAGGATGAAAGTTTCTCATCAATTTCCTGCTGAGCAGCCTCCTGACTCTGCGCAACCTGCTCACTAAGATCAAGCTTCTTCCTCAGCACCAGCCCGTCAGAAATACATCGTTGAAGGTTTTCAAAGATGGAGTTTAGCTGGGCAGCATTCGCTGCGACCTCAGCACGCAGTTAGACAGAATCAGCGGAAGTCGCCTCACGTTCCTTTCGCTTAAGGGTCGCCTCTCGTTCGAAATGGCGAAGGAACGGAACGCTCTGCTCAACCCATGCAGCTCGCTGGGAGTTCAAAGCCAACACCTCCGGAGAAGGACGCCTAAGCTCAAACTCATGCAGGCAGGCTTCAATCTTCCTGCAGTGATTAACCCAAGACTCAACGACGCCTTCACTATGGAAGTTCACGAGTGTCGCCAGCATGGGATTAACCTCGGCAGCAAAATCTGCAGCAAATACGGGGACCTCTGCGTTAAGCTCCTCGATGTACTCACTTAACATGCGCAGGCTGGTCACAGCGCCCTTGGAAGATGGACGTCTGGAAAAAGGCCCTGTCGGCATTAAGATGCGAGACTCGAAGGGAACTGGAGTCGGCGCGATTGCTGCAAAACAAATCATAGTCAGATATTGGCTTAAGAGACAAAGAAGATGCAAGAGCGATGAAGGCTACTATACCGGCTACGGCAGGTGGCAGAGCTGGGAGTACTGGTGGCGCGACAATTCTCTTGTCCCTTCCTTCAATTTGTAGCGCTGTAATCAATTTAAAGTTAACAATGGCAGGGTCACCCATTAAAGAAAAGAAAAGACGTCGGTTAGAAAAGATACTCACCGGCACCAGCAGGCGGACTAACTTCCAACTGGAAGAAGAAGTGCGGGTTCAACACTTGATACAGATGATCGAAGAGAAATACTACAAGGTTGCGAAGATGCATGGTCAGTACAAGGAAGATGACATCCACAATTTAAATTAGACAAATCATAAATCCATACCTTCCAGCATTTGAGAAGACATGAGAGAAGGCGAAGGGTCAGCGACCATTAGAGCAGCAACCGATGACGCTTCTTCGTATGGCACGACCTCAATACTTACTACACCTGCATAAGAAACAAAAGAAATGTCGTCAGAAGGGATTGAAAGGGATTGCAGAATAAAAAGGAAAACAATGACCTAAGATCTACCTGATTAATCGCCAATTGAAACCGCAACAAGAGCATCACCAGGCGCAGCGACTGCTTCGCTCTTCTCCATTGGAATGGTTTCGCCGCCCGTGGCTTCATCCCCCGATTCTACGAGAGCCGTCGTGACACTCGCAATGCCAGGCGATGGCAAGGCACTGCAAGGGGAAAGAGTGGCAGTTGGGGTAGTCCCGGACTCTTGAGAAAGAGTGGCCACTTCGGGCTCGGTGATTGCCGTCATCTCACCTGCCACCTCCTCACCAGGACTTGGCCCTGCAGGGTATGATATATGAGAATCTGAAGATCAAGCTCTAATAAAAGGACCCAGTGTTACGTTACCTTGGGACGGCCTTTCAATTGCCTCTTGATCCGCGCGTACCGCCTGTCTATGAGAGGTAGACTGGGCAGCCGGAGAACCCTCTGGAGAAATAGGGACAGGGGAAGCAGTGCTCGACCCTGCACCTATAGCCAAGGCGGCATCACGTTCTTTCGCTGCACGCCTTTTGCGCTTCCTTTCAACCTGAGCCACGAGAGCTGACCTCCTCAGAACTTCCGATAAAGGTAGACCATCATCTGAACCAAGTTCTGCCTCCGGCGCCGTTATGACGTCCATTATTGGCTGCTTCTGTGAGACCCCTAGTGGAGACTTAGGGATAGCCGTGGCTACAGTGGCTGGAGCTAACGATGCCGCTGCGTGACCACTCGCGATCAGCGCTGCACTTGGGATAATCTGAGTCGAGGTAGTCCTTGTGATAAGATAAAAAAAAGGGGGTTAGACTATCCATGAAGAAAAAGGGAACGAAGGCATAATGAGCCGAAATATACCGAGGCCCAAAGAAGCGCGAAGCCTCTCTTCCTCTTCAAAAGTCTTGAGGGAAGCTGCGAGAGCCTTTTCAATAGAGATATCTGTTGAAGAAGAAAACGTCAGTCAAAGGATATTAATTAAAACAACAGCGGAAAAATACGACTGAGGTCTACCTAACTGTGCGAGGGTGATCATTCCTGCTTTGTTGCGAGCTAATTGCTTGGAAGCTGTGAGGGCAGCCTCCAGATCGGTATCATCTGGCGCTATAAATAAGCCCTCATTAGTCCCGTACTCACTTAGGCCCTCGCTGTAAGGATCATGAGGCTCCTGGCCAAATACAACGTCTGCAGAAAGTATCGATTTCTTTTTCTTCTGCGACTTAACTCCGGCAGAAGATAACACGAGCTTGCGCTTGGAGGGCAATTTGGGGTGACGAGTCCCGGTCTCAGTACCCACGCCAAACTTGGGGGACGCCACAGCCACCGCTTCTACAGGCACGCGGGGTAGGGGCAGCTCAGGCATAACACGTGGTACCACAACCGCAGCAGCTTCCCTCAAGGGAGGACGGACGATGGTCCGTCGCTTCAAGGGAACAGCTGGATTACCAACCGGGGCGGTGCCCTTGCGATCAAGGAATAATCGTTTTTCTTCTCTAATAACGGCGCCCATCAAATGCTGGTACCACAGTACATATATGTTCAGGGATTTTGGAACGCAACTCGGCTCACTAACACAGAAATTGGAGCCGGTGTTGAGCCGCATAAAATGGTGCAATGCGCTCCGGATACCCTCTTCAGTAACAGCTGGCTCAGCTAAGAAGGCCTCAAGCGGGATGTCCTGATTATAGCTTAATTGCTAGGCGAAACGATGCGGGTTGTACCTCATGAACAACGCCGAATCATTCTGCCTAAACACGAGAAAGCCCAGCCTGATAAAGCATAAATGAAGAATCTCCCGAGCTTTCAAGATGGAGGCCCCACCTTTAAAAATGTCCCGTAATGGCTGCATCGTTTTTGCGGATTCTTTACCGATGGTTAGAACCTTATCGGTAAAGGTTATGCCATTTCCAACCGTGCGCGGACGAAGGAGCAAACTCATAGCTTCCCGCTGTGTTGGATTTACAATGGATGCGTCAACTAACCGCATGATCCGAGGGAAGTTATACTTGTCGTAGAAGCAAGGCCTTTTGTGGGCACCAAAAACGACAAGCACATGTAGCTCGATCCATGACATAAAATAATGCATCGAGAAGTTTACGTGCTACACCCCTGGTTCAGTAGTGTCTGCCGCCAAGCTGAGGCCGTGATACAAATGGGCTAACCCAGCGACCACGACGGCCACTTGCATCCCAATAACCATTCGGTGAGCTGGATAAAAAAACGAATGGCCTCATATGGCGAGGGTGCATCGGAAGCTCAAACCAGCTTATCCATAGCCCGAGGAACCCCAAAAAGAACGCTTCTTCGTTGATCCCAGGAGCTGCAAGCTCTGCGAAAGAGACGACCGGGGTGTTTAGGAGAAAGAAACTCCTCTGATCCGCCTCCGCTGTCGGCTGGTTGTCCAAAACAAAACCAAAACCAAAAGGATCATCGAGTTTGGCAAATTTCATGGTTTCCTTCGACAAGACTTCTGAGCGGAGAAAACGGGCGATGAAATCTGTGAAATTAACCCCACGGCCTTCAGATTCGAGAAAAAGGCTCTCATAGATATTCAACACCTTAATCAAACTTGGGAATTGATGTTGAATGGCGTTCTCAGGGATAAGGCCTGTCATCACTGATTTGGCAGCAAAGACGTACTCATCCAGAGGAAGCAGCTTCTCATAGTGTTCTCCCCTAACTGGTAAGCCAGAAACCTCTGCAAACTCCTCTAAAGAGATTGAGACTTCTCGATCCAACAGAAGGAAGGTATGGGTCAGAATATTCCATTGCTCCAGAAAAGCCTTGACCCACCAGGCAGGAGGCTTAGAATAGCTTCAGCAGCTGCGACTTCTTGGTTGACAAAATATAGCGGGCCCATTGCAAATACCCAGCTGGATGACAAGGAGTTTGGCCTATCATATATGGTTGTCCCCAAGGGCGCGACTCGCCTTGACAGATACGTCGCCCTAAGGTATCTAAAGCCATTGGAGGCTGTACGGGTATTGCAGCCATAGAGGGCTGAAGGAGACCCTCTGAAGTCCAGTTAACCTCCTCCACGGTATAGTTCACCGGGGATGGGTCGGCGTAGTGGATCGCCGAAATAGGCTCCGAAGGTGCTGCACAAGAGAAGCTCCATCGACCTTTGATAATTTGACTATACCATGTTCCCCACAAATGAAGATTCTTTTGCTCCAGGTCATGATCTTTGATCAGTGCAAACACTTCCCTATCAACAGGCGCTTTAGGGGATCCGCCTGCCGAACGGAAGAACGGGAAAGAAATGTAGAAAGACATAGTACCTGCACGAAAAAGAACAAAAAAAATTAGCCGTCAATGCTACAATTTAAGTTTTGTCACTAAGTACTTTAAATTCGTACCGCACTGCAATGCAATGGAAAGGGATCAAAGGGGCCCTACACAATCTAGATGACAGTTCATCATTAATAAAACAATCTCATCATTTAATGAGACTGTCATTATATGAAAAAATCCTCAAAGGATTCTCATATAATGAGGACCCCTCGGGCCAAGGAGTAAATCTCCTATTGAGAGCAGCGCTCTACAACAGAGTGACATCTGTCAGCTCTGATGATGAAAGGAATAAAAATTCCTCAAGAAAAATTCTGAAGAGCCATGCTCTGTAAAAATGATGGAAGAACCCATCAGAAAACTTAAAGTAAAGCTTTTAATGAATTAAAAATTCTGAGATCTTCAAGATCTGTGAACTCTAAGATTTCTTCATGAACAATGTTCCAGTTCATAGGTTAAAATCACCCTAAAATAAAAAGATTATATATCTTGAAGATCTCTGATCTAAAAGATGAGTATGGCTCTGGATAAAAACCCTAAAGTTTTTTAGATCTATGATCTAAAGATGAGCATGGCTCTGTTAATGGGTAAAACCCTAAAAATATATTTTTTTTAGATCTATAATCTAAGGAGAGCAAAGCTCTGTTAAAAAGTTCAACTCTTACCTAAGTTGGGCAGAGTTTTGACTCTTAAGAAATTTCTTAAGGGAAAGAGCTTAGCTTTGAGGGAGAATTAATTCTCAAAAAACAAAGCAAGAAGATGAACAGAGCTCATCTCAAGGGCCAAGGGTCCTATTTATAGGTACTGAGAGCCGTTTCAACTTCCAAGTTGATCTAATGGTGCAGATGCTGCCACTGCTACACTCACGTGTGACCCATGTGAGCGCAACTGTAGGGAGGCATTTGTTTCCCCCAATCAGCGTAAAGCTCTGTTCAAATTTTGAAATTTGAAATGAAGCAGCGCTTCATAATAGAGCCAGCGCTGAGAGTCAAAGACTCTGTTGCAGCGCTTACGTGCAAAGCACAAGAGCGCTAGCGCTAGCAGCGCCGGCGCTAGCAGTGCCAGCGCTAAGAGTCAAAGACTCTGTTGCACATTCACGTGAAAAGCACGAGTGCGCTAGCGCTCACAGCGCCAGTGCTAAGAGTCAAAGACTCTGTTGCAGCGCTCACGTGCAAAGCACGAGAGCGCTAGCGCTGGCAACGCCAGTGCGGAGAGTCAAAGACTCTGTTGCAGCGCTCACGTGCGAAGCATGAGAGCGTTAGCGCTGGAACTAAATGTTCCCCACCGTTGGATCAAAGATCCAATGAAGATGATAAATCATAAATTGACCAGAATAAAATTCTATTAAATATACATTCCTTAGAATCTTTCCAAACAGGAAAGATTGTGCTCTGAAAATCAGAGCACCGTTGGATCAATGATCCAATGGTGATTAAAAATCGCCAAAATACAGAATAAATTCTGTATGGGAAAAGATTTCCCAATCTTGTTAAAAACAAGAAGATTGCCTTCTGTAAAACAGAAGCCCTAGGATCAAAGATCCAACGTGTCACGACCCGAAAGTACGGAACGTGACCGGCACTTAGATTACGAAGCGTCTAGAGGCGCCACGTAACCTAAGTAAGCCGAAGCCCAGAAATCTAAACCATAAAAGAATAAGAAGAAAAAGAAAACATGAAAAAAACAAGTTTAAAAGCATCAGCAAATTTTCCCAAAAATTTCGGCAGAGTCTCCTCTGTAAAAACTGGCCCCAAACGGGTACAACAAGTATAATATACATAAACAATAAAAAGCGTCCCCAAACGGGAGCTAGCTCAACGCCAACAGGCGGAAACAACCACAACAATACACAATAGTATACAACGCCGAAGGGCGAGGCTCAAAACTCAAAGAAAACAAACCACCAGATCAGAATAATACATGCGCGACTCTAAGGTCGAAATAAAAGACTGGTCCAATAAACTTATCAAGTAATACAAGTTTGGTTGATGGAGCTTACTAGATACAAATGAATGAATAAAAATACAATGGTGGTTTAGATACAAGTGAACCAACCTACCGTGCAAATCACCCTGAATGAAATGATGTGCCAGCAACTGCCAAGGAAACCTGTACATTGAACCTGTAATAAAATTTGGCACAACGGGGGTGAGTTGCCAACTCGTGAGTATAAGACATCTACGAAAAGAAATCGAATGCACGACGCTATCCTATGTCATAATATTACACTATTATATCCCAATCATCTAGTAATAGCAGGGTAAAACTACGTGTAAATGCAGATACTCCGTGCTCGTGTCAGTGCCTCATATAATACTATGTCATATGAATGAATATGCATGCATCATGAATATAAAATAATCAATCCTGAAATCCAGAAATATCTGTATAAGAAATCTTTAGCTGTTATCATAGTAAAATGTGTATAGGAATCTCAAATCTCAACAATGAAATCCATGGAAATCCGTGTCAAGTATCGACACAAACATGTAAACCTCAAGTCTCATGGTCTCAATACCTCGGGTTCCGTCAGTCCGGATCGGCCCATAACATCAAATCTCACGACAACGGTCGGTATCCTCCGGATATCCGCCGCGCCAGACAACACCGGTAGGTAGCCTTCCCCTGCCAGGCTCATCGTCTACAACTCGATCTTCTTGCCCCGGGGTACCATACCGGGCCCACCATGTACCCGAGACGGTTCATCCACTCCTCGAATCGGGTCTCAAAATCCATCAGAAAACATGAAATCTCATGGTGGACGACACATACATCACGAGAAAACCGCATCTTATATTTTAAAAAGAGAGGAGGAGGAGAGAGAGAAGTTTTTATATATTCTTGCGGTTTTCCCCAAAATCCAGAAATCTCATAGAAATCCAAATCTCAAAATCATGAGTAAGTAAATGATAAGTGTCGGCATATGCCCATAATACTGCATGATAACATGAAAATATGAATGCATGAATGTCTAAGTAATAAATATCATGTCTATACTAACATCAGAAAATAATCACAATATTATATCGGTCTAGTTGTTAACTGATTCTATCCATAAAAGACAATATGATCTAAAGTGTATGTGGCATAGCAATTACCAATGATGATGTGTGTGAGCCGGCAAATAAGTGTGCGTGGAATATGCGCATCATCGGTAATGGTGCTGGTGTCCTAACAGGTATGGTTTATACTGATTATAGCAACATATGTAAGAACATGCACCATGATGATTACAGTATGAATGTAAAGACAGATGTGCATTATCCACTCCACTGCGATATACGAGTACAACTACCACTATATGAATCAAACCTTAACTAGTGTCCATCTAACCTCCTAAGGAACTAAACTTAAGAAACTAGTCAATAAGAAACAAGAGTCTACCTAAGGTCTGAATCAATATTTCTAATAGTCGGCGATCCAGCCTCAATAGCGTCACGTACGTAGTACGGCTTCCTCGAATCAAGAGTGCGGATCAATCATCATATATATGCCTCGTACGGTAAAATCCATCGTACGGCATCCCAATATCGGGGTACGGGTCAAGTATCTCCTAGGTGTCTCATCATTCGTATAATGTCATCATCAACACATCTCATGATCAAGGTGCTAAACTGTAATCGCATATATCAACCATATATCATTGCCATCATAATATGCATCATTAGTTTATCCTCAGAGATATCATGTCATATGTATCATATTGTGATTAAGTCATACTGATATCATATCGTCATCAAGTCACACCTATATGATATCGACGTCAGGTCACACCTATATGATGTCGTAATCAAGTCATACATATATCATATCGTGATCAGTCACAAGTTACAGTCCGGGTACTATTTTAGAGTCCCATGTACCTCAATATCATCACCACCCATTATAATTTATGTATACATGTTCATTATCTCATTCTCTAATGATCCGCTAACACTTAATATGACTGTATAGCCAAGAATCACGGCATCCAGCCCAGTTATACTGTTTCATCATACCTCGGATATCATATCACATCAATGAATCCCATATACGTGTTGTGTATATATATATATACACCTATACCTAGTCCTATATATATATACACATACACGTATACACCATGTCGAGTTTCAGTGTGTGCGTGTGTGTTTCTATCTGAAACCTACGAACCTCTTCCAAGGTATTCATCCTCTGATATGGTTTTCCTAAATCAGTCTAGTCCAGCCTAGGTTCATTACTAGGGTCCTACTCATTAAGAATTTAGGGTCACATCTGGTTTTCTAATGAAAATAAGTGCTATTCCTATTCTACGTTGCGGGGGTGCTAAACGCCATCCACCCGACTTCCCCCCGTAGATATACATCTACTCACCTGGTCCATGTCCGTCGAAGACGGTGTCGCCATCCTCCTCTTCATCGCCCGCAGTCCATGTGAGGGGTACCTAAACGCAAACATATAAATAGTATCGTAAACTGAATCACATACAAAAGTCAAAACGACGCAAGGAACCAGCATAGGTTAAAACCTATGTCCCGTCCACGCAAAAGAACCAAATATCGCTCGATATCGGCGTAAAAACTCCGATGGATCGAGATAAACATCAACAAATAACTCATAGTTTTAAAACTCATTACTTATATTATAAAACATGATTAAATCTATCGAAACCCTAAAATCCATCAAATCGCCCGATTTCGTAAAACCCGAAAATGCCAATTTACCGTTTTTCTTCAAAACTTGACATTTAAATGAAATCAATGGTCATAAAACTCATTAAATAGCATAACTAGACTATACAAACCATTATTATATTTTTATTACACAAATATACATGGATTTGGAATTTCTAGTTTGCAACTTTTAGAAATTTCCAACATCTTATAAGCAAAATACCACAATTCCACCACAAAACATGGTTGTGCATGAATTAATGTATTAAACTACAATTCATGATGATAATGATATAATGAAACCATAATTATATTTTTAATCTAATTTATTTAGGAATTTCCAAAATCTAGTTTGCAAAAACTAGCATAATTAGCATATTTATCACACTTTATTAACTAATAATTGAAACTAATAACTAGATTAGGTTTTGCATTCTACTAACATTTTAATATCCCTATTAAAACCATAACATAATGATAAAAACATTAATTAGAATTTTATCTCACCCATATATACCATAAATAGAAATCTAGTTTATTAAAAATGGTTTACTTTAAGAAATTTGGATAACAATTTGCAATATATCAACCATGCAAGAATTTCCACTTCTAAAAATGGTAAACTAGTTATTATAACCCTAATTAATTAATAAAAACCACCACTTGAATTTACAAACCCTAACTTGAATTTTAAAATTTGCAACTAGAATTACTATATTAAATCTAATTATGTTTAAAAGAAACATCTAATAGAAATAAATCAAAAGAGAAGGATTTATACCTCCACAACCTAAATTCCCAACATGAAAATGAGCCTCCAAAATGCATGCTTTCCCACTCCAAATCCATGTAAAAATGAGCAAGAATAAAAGGGTAGGAAATAAATAGGATTTTGTGCATTTTTTGTTGAATTTTTGATGGATTTTTGAACAAAAAAAGAAGTGGAAATGGGGGGGCTGCCATGGGGTGAGGCCGGCCATTATTTGGAGGTGAGGGAGAGAAAGAAGAGAGTGAAAAAATTGTGTAGAAGTTTCCCCCAAATATCACCTCAAATTGTCTTTTCATGAATTTCTTTATTTTCTTTTATTTCTTTACTATAGCAACTCAAGAAAGCTCTAGAAAAATGGAAAAATTTGCAAATAAATTTTGTATGATACACACTAAATTCTAATATGCCATGGTTCATTTTTACAAATTAAAATCATTCAAATTTGTAATTTACACTAATTTAGTGTAAAAATAAAGCTTATGTTAATATTTAAAATAATTAATTTAGGAAAAATATTTAATTAAACTAAAAATTTATAAGTGGCTAAATAAACACCATTTACTAGTAATTAAATAATTAAAATAGGTATTTTTGAAATTATAATGAAAAACAATCACGGTTTAGTTTTATGAAAAATACATTTTATTTTACCGAAATTCATAAAATTCACTTAAACAATTTTATTCATTTAATTATTTATTTAATTATTTTTTAAAACGTTACAATCTTCCCCCTTTAAGAAATTCGTTCCCCGAATTTAAATTAAAACTCCCCCTCCAAATACTAAAACATTTAGCAAAACACTCGAATCGTCGGGGCTCCGAAATCATCAATACATAACAAAACTCAACTCCGTCAAGCATAACGCAATCATCGGAGTTATGGCGAGAATAAAATATCAAAACCCAATATGAAAACCAACATAATATACATCAATCTATAACTTATATATATAGTGCGCATCATAGTAAAACCGTCCAAATATCTGGATAAAGAAATATGCAAAACTCCCTTTTTTGAAAATCGCCGTGTGATGCACGCGTCACGGCATAAGTAGCGGACGTTTATTTTTTAAAAAAATAACTATATAATATATATATATCTTTTATTTAACATACACGTCCCGCCTGGTTACTAAATCAAATAGTAATGATTATAAAAAAAAACACTGCTCAAACTGAAATCAATCCCAATCACATCCATAAAATATCATGTGCGTCCAGTGCGCACTGAAATCGAAACCAAATACAGATACCATGAATATACACAAAAACAAAACTAAGTGCAACAGGTGTGCACCAAAACATCTGTCAAGTGCAACGGGCGTGCACGACTCAAAATCAGATGCATCTAATCTGCACAAAACCCCGATTTAGTGCATTTGGTGTGCACAAAATCGCATCAAATGCGCCAAGTATGCGCAAGAATCCAAATCAGGTGCACATGGTGCACGAAAACATACATCGAATATCAAAATCGAAGTCACAGTACAAAAATGTATGAAAACTAGGTCGAAACATATGTTAAAATCATGCGTAACCCATATGCACGAAATCAAATCAAAATCTCAAAATGTATTAAAACCAATTCAAGTGCACTGGGTATGTACTGAATAACATCAATACAACTGATATATGAAACACAAATAGAATGTAATGAAGGTACCCATAACAAATACCAATCGTATAACAAAATCCTCAAATTACCAAAATCCAACCAACGGAAATATGAAATTCAAATCACTAAATCACAATCATAAACAATATCGTCAATGTGCGCCTCTTTTCTCTGATGTCGATTGCTTCGAACTCGTCCCTTCGTATCTGTGCTGACTGCGCTACTAACGGCAATACTCATATCTAGAGTCTCCCACGTAGTCGATCCCTTCACTTGATATCCGGACTACATTAAAATTTTCGATCGATCCATCAAAATCCCATAATTCCCCGAGAGCTCTACACTCAAGTACAGTTTAAAAATATCCGGTACATACCCCAGCATCGATAATCCAGCCGTAGAAGGGCAAACCCAAGCCTCACTAATGGCACCGCGGAACTGCCGTAAACCCTAAGGTTCAAGGGCGTTCTCATGGTCATTATGTCGAGTTAGGGTTTCATTCTTCTAGAGGGTCCATCGAAATACCTGCATGTTCTTCCGAATACCTTAAACTTGGGAAAATGGTTTTCTGATAATCGTTCGAACCCTTTTAACTTCATCCGGACGGCATGTGAATACCCTTCATCCGCACGCTAAACGATGCCTCAATCCTCAAGAATAACCAATACTCTAATGGTTATCGCATTCGAGCCGCAGCTCCCTCTGCCAGTGTGCCCGTGGTAACAGAAACTACCATCCGACATCGAAGAAGATAGATCAAAGGAACGAATAAAATACGGTGCAAACAAATGTACATCCTAAGGCTCCTTAAGCAGAGTAGCATATCGTAAGTATGCCGCGGACCATACCCACGGTACGTTACTCTACCTAATCGCCTACTCCATCAACCAAGGGTCACCTAGACTTATACAAGGTTAAACCTAGCGCTCTGATACCAACTTTGCCACGACCCGAAAGTACGGAACGTGACCGGCACTTAGATTATGAAGCGTCTAGAGACTCCACGTAACCTAAGTAAGCCGAAGCCCAGAAATCTAAACCATAAAAGAAGAAGAAGAAAAAGAAAACATGAAAAAAAAACAAGTTTAAAAATATCAGCAAATTTTCCCAAAAATTTCGGCAGAGTCACCTCTATAAAAACTGGCCCCAAACGGGTACAACAAGTATAATATACATAAACAATAAAAAGCGTCCCCAAACGGGAGCTAGCTCAACGCCAACAGGCGGAAACAACCACAACAATACACAATAGTATACAACGCCGAAGGGCGAGGCTCAAAACTCAAAGAAAACAAACCACCAGATCAGAATAATACATGCGCGACTCTAAGGTCGAAATAAAAGACTGGTCCAATAAACTTATCAAGTAATACAAGTTTGGTTGATGGAGCTTACTAGATACAAATGAATGAATAAAAATATAATGGTGGTTCAGATACAAGTGAACCAACCTACCGTGCAAATCACCCTGAATGAAATGATGTGCCAGCAACTGCCAGGGAAACCTGTACATCGAACCTGTAATAAAATTTGGCACAACGGGGGTGAGTTGCCAACTCGTGAGTAAAAGACATCTACGAAAAGAAATCGAATGCACGACGCTATCCTATGTCATAATATTACACTATTATATCCCAATCATCTAGTAATAGCAGGGTAAAACTACGTGTAAATGCAGATACTCCGTGCTCGTGTCAGTGCCTCATATAATACTATGTCATATGAATGAATATGCATGCATCATGAATATAAAATAATCAATCCTGAAATCCAGAAATATCTGTATAAGAAATCTTTAGCTGTTATCATAATAAAATGTGTATAGGAATCTGAAATCTCAACAATGAAATCCATGGAAATCCGTGTCAAGCATCGACACAAACATGTAAACCTCAAGTCTCATGGTCTCAAAACCTCGGGTTCCGTCAGTCCGGATCGGCCCATAACATCAAATCTCACGACAACGGTCGGTATCCTCCGGATATCCGCCGCGCCAGACATCACCGGTAGGTAGCCTTCCCCTGCCAGGCTCATCGTCTACAACTCGATCTTTTTGCCCCGGGGTACCATACCGGGCCCACCATGTACCCGAGACGGTTCATCCACTCCTCGAATCGGGTCTCGAAATCCATCAGAAAACATGAAATCTCATGGTGGACGACACATACATCACGAGAAAACCGCATCTTATATTTTAAAAAGAGAGGAGGAGGAGAGAGAGAAGTTTTTATATATTCTTGCGGTTTTCCCCAAAATCCAGAAATCTCATAGAAATCCGAATCTCAAAATCATGAGTAAGTAAATGATAAGTGTCGGCATATGCCCATAATACTGCATGATAACATGAAAATATGAATGCATGAATGTCTAAGTAATAAATATCATGTCTATACTAACATCAGAGAATAATCACAATATTATATCGGTCTAGTTGTTAACTGATTCTATCCATAAAAGACAATATGATCTAAAGTGTACGTGACATAGCAATTACCGATGATGATGTGTGTGAGCCGGCAAATAAGTGTGCGTGGAATATGCGCATCATCGGTAATGGTGCTGGTGTCCTAACAGGTATGGTTTATACTGATTATAGCAACATATGTAAGAACATGCACCATGATGATTACAGTATGAATGTAAAGACAGATGTGCATTATCCACTCCTCTGCGATATACAAGTACAACTACCACAATATGAATCAAACCTAAACTAGTGTCCATCTAACCTCCTAAGGAACTAAACCTAAGAAACTAGTCAATAAGAAACAAGAGTCTACCTAAGGTCTGAATCAATATTTCTAATAGTCGGCGATCCAACCTCAATAGCGTCACGTACGTAGTACGGCTTCCTCGAATCAAGAGTGCGGATCAATCATCCTATCTATGCCTCGTACGGTAAAATCCATCGTACGGCATCCCAATATCGGGGTACGGGTCAAGTATCTCCTAGGTGTCTCATCATTCGTATAATGTCATCATCAACACATCTCATGATCAAGGTGCTAAACTGTAATCGCATATATCAACCATATATCATTGCCATCATAATATGCATCATTAGTTTATCCTCAGAGATATCATGTCATATGTATCATATTGTGATTAAGTCATACTGATATCATATCGTCATCAAGTCACACCTATATGATATCGACGTCAGGTCACACCTATATGATGTCGTAATCAAGTCATACATATATCATATCGTGATCAGTCATAAGTTACAATCCGGGTACTATTTTAGAGTCCCATGTACCTCAATATCATCACCACCCATTATAATTTATGTATACATGTTCATTATCTCATTCTCTAATGATCCGCTAACACTTAATACGACTGTATAGCCAAGAATCACGGCATCCAGCCCAGTTATACTGTTTCATCATACCTCGGATATCATATCACATCAATGAATCCCATATACGTGTTGTGTATATATATATATACCTATACCTAGTCCTATATATATATATACACATACACGTATACACCATGTCGAGTTTCAGTGTGTGCGTGTGTGTGTTTCTATCTGAAACCTACGAACCTCTTCCAAGGTATTCATCCTCTGGTATGGTTTTCCTAAATCAGTCTAGTCCAGCCTAGGGTCATTACTAGGGTCCTACTCATTAAGAATTTAGGGTCACATCTGGTTTCCTAATGACAATAAGTGCTATTCCTATTCTACGTTGCGGGGGTGCTAAACGCCATCCACCCGACTTCCCCCCGTAGATATACATCTACTCACCTGGTCCATGTCCGTCGAAGACGGTGTCGCCATCCTCCTCTTCATCGCCCGCAGTCCACGTGAGGGGTACCTAAACGCAAACATATAAATAGTATCGTAAACTGAATCACATACAAAAGTCAAAACGACGCAAGGAACCAGCATAGGTTAAAACCTATGTCCCGTCCACGCAAAAGAACCAAATATCGCTCGATATCGGTGTGCAAACTTCGATGGAACGAGATAAACATCAACAAATAACTCGTAGTTTTAAAACTCATTACTTATATTATAAAACATGATTAAATCCATCGAAACCCTAAAATCCATCAAATCGCCTGATTTCGTAAAACCCGAAAATGCCAATTTACCGTTTTTCTTCAAAACTTGACATTTAAATGAAATCAATGGTCATAAAACTCATTAAATAGCATAACTAGACTATACAAACCATTATTATATTTTTATTACACAAATATACATGGATTTGGAATTTCTAGTTTGCAACTTTTAGAAATTTCCAACATCTTATAAGCAAAATACCACAATTCCACCACAAAACATGGTTGTGCATGAATTAATGTATTAAACTACAATTCATGATGATAATGATATAATAAAACCATAATTATATTTTTAATCTAATTTATTTAGGAATTTCCAAAATCTAGTTTGCAAAAACTAGCATAATTAGCATATTTATCACACTTTATTAACTAATAATTGAAACTAATAATTAGATTAGGTTTTGCATTCTACTAACATTTTAATATCCCTATTAAAACCATAACATAATGATAAAAACATTAATTAGAATTTTATCTCACCCATATATACCATAAATAGAAATCTAGTTTATTAAAAATGGTTTACTTTAAGAAATTTGGATAACAATTTGCAATATATCAACCATGCAAGAATTTCCACTTCTAAAAATGGTAAACTTGTTATTATAACCCTAATTAATTAATAAAAACCACCACTTGAATTTACAAACCCTAACTTGAATTTTAAAATTTGCAACTAGAATTACTATATTAAATCTAATTATGTTTAAAAGAAACATCTAATAGAAATAAATCAAAAGAGAAGGATTTATACCTTCACAACCTAAATTCCCAACATGAAAATGAGCCTCCAAAATGCATGCTTTCCCACTCCAAAATCCATGTAAAAATGAGCAAGAATAAAATGGTAGGAAATAAATAGGATTTTGTGCATTTTTTGTTGAATTTTTGATGGATTTTTGATGAATTTTGAACAAAAAAAGAAGTGGAAATGGGGGGGCTGCCATGGGGTGAGGCCGGCCATTATTTGGAGGTGAGGGAGAGAAAGAAGAGAGTGAAAAAATTGTGTAGAAGTTTCCCCCAAATATCACCTCAAATTGTCTTTTCATGAATTTCTTTATTTTCTTTTATTTCTTTACTATAGCAACTCAAGAAAGCTCTAGAAAAATGGAAAAATTTGCAAATAAATTTTGCATGATACACACTAAATTCTAATATGCCATGGTTCATTTTTACAAATTAAAATCATTCAAATTTGTAATTTACACTAATTTAGTGTAAAAATAAAGCTTATGTTAATATTTAAAATAATTAATTTAGGAAAATTATTTAATTAAACTAAAAATTTATAAGTTGCTAAATAAATACCATTTACTAGTAATTACATAATTAAAATAGGTATTTTTGAAATTATAATGAAAAACAATCACGGTTTAGTTTTACGAAAAATACATTTTATTTTACCGAAATTCATAAAATTCACTTAAACAATTTTATTCATTTAATTATTTATTTAATTATTTTTTAAAACGTTACACAACGATGGGGAAATCCCCAAATCAATTAGAGAAAAGTTCTCTTCAACCGATTCAACAAATCAGCCTACCCTATATAAAGGTCCTAAGACTTCAAGTCTCATAGAGAGGAAACCCCCCCATAAACTTTGAGAAATTTTAGAGAGAAGAGTAAGCTCTCAGCAGAAGAAGAGTTTCTTCAAGGTAAAATAAAAAGATCAAAGCATCTCATTAGAAAAAGAACTTAGTTCTTATGCTAGATCATAGATCTTTAAGACAAATTGTCTTTCAAAAAAGAGATCATAACATCTCATTATAAAAAGGAAGGAGAATAATTCAATTCTATCAGGATCACAGATCTATAAAGGCAAAGCCTTTCACCAAAAAGATAAGAGATTGAAACATATTCTATAAAATAAGAACTTTGTTCTTAGATCCACGAGACGAAGTCTCTTATAAGAGAGAATTTAATTCTTAGAGAACAGAGCTGTCTAAAAAGAGCCCCAGCGCTCTAATTAAAAGAAGCGCTTCAGCGCTCCAAATCTAGCGCAAAGCGCTGCAGAGCTTTAGCGCTCCAAATTCAAAGAAGCGCTTCAGCGCTCCAAATCTAGCGCACAGCGCTGCAGAGCCTTAGCGCTCTAAATTTAAAGAAGCACATCAGCACTCATTATCTGGCGCACAGCGCCAAGCGCGCCATGTGCTTCTCACATGTGCGCCACTTCATCAGAAGCGCTCTGCGCTCATTGACTGAGGCACAGCGCCAAGCGCGCCACGTGCTCCTCACGTGCGCACTATTTCACAAGAAGCGCTCTGCGCTCATTGACTGGCGCACAACGCCAAGCGCACTACGTGCTCTTCACGTATGCGCTGAGGGAACACAAAGTGTTCTTTAAATAAAAGCCCCAGAGTTATAATGAGTGCTCGGCACTCAATAAAAGACAAAAAGTTGTCAGGACCAATGCTCAGCATTGTTAAATGAAAGGACTAAGCCTAATTAAATGTCCAACATTTAGACTGAATGGGCCGAGCCCAAGTTGGCCATAGATCCCCAATTCAGATTAATTGAGCCCATATGCTCATAAATGTTTGATCTTAGTCTCGAATTGGACTACAGATCTCCCAACCAATATTGGTTCAAGGGTACATCTCTTCACTCCTCTGATATTTGTCATCATAATCCTTCAACGTCTTCAGAGAGATGACGGGTCCCGACAACCAGACATTCCACGGACTGTGGGGTTCTTAAACTCATGGACTATGATGTCCTTAAACTTTACGGACTGTGGGGTCCTTAAACTCATGGACTATGATGTCCTTAAACTTTACAGACTATGATTTCTCTAAACTACCATGGACTGTGGGGTCCTTAAACTCATGGACTATGATGTCCTTAAACTTTACAGACTATCATGTCTTTAAACTGGACCGCAAAGTCCCTAAACTAAAACAATAGAGCCCAAATGCTCTTTTGTTGGATCTAAACGATCCCGTTAACTTGATCTTAGTCTAAAATTAGACTAACGTATCCTTAACAAACGTTTAAGTTGATCTTAGTCTCAAATGAGACTAACACATCCTTAAACCCAACCCTAAACCCAAATCTAAGAAAATACAGATTTAGACTAATCCACGCCCTACGGGAGACAACATAAATTAGTCTCTGTATACAATCCATGGGCAACCAAAAATAAAACAAACACACACGACTCGAAGTGACCATCTAGAGAAGGAGAAAGTTGTTACCGTGATGCGGTAGCGTAATTAATTGCAGGGGCTTGCGCCTGCAGGGAAGAGCGTCCTCACAATCAAAAACCCCTCAAACAAGGGGGAATCTGATGAAGTCTGCTACATCGGCCGCATCTGTCCAAACCTCTGATATATGGTGCCATAAATCAACTTGGTATCTTTGGAGAGGTGGACGAATAAAACCAAATAGCATCTGCCCCTAAATTCAGGCGAGACAAACCTACGCGGTCCCGTCTCCCGTATTTCGGCGGTGAACAATTGACATTGCGTCTGCTGTAACGAGACGAGTGTCGAGGTGGTCTCTTGGTTGTTTTATGAACCGTCGAGGCTTGTAACTAGGGACTTTGCTATGGCTCTGTTTTGTTTTGACCCTGGGGTCTTTTGTTGACGTCGCGTCTGCATCTTGCTGGAGTGAGAAGAAACATCGTTGTTGATGTTGCGTCTGTTGTAACGAGACGGGTGTTGAGGTGGTCTCTAGGTTGTTTTGTGAACCGTCGAGACTTGGAACTAGGGACTTTGCCATGGCTCCGTTTTGTTATGACCCTGGGGTCGTTTGTTGATGTTGCGTCTGCATCCTGCTGGAGTGAGAAGAAACGCTGTTGTTGACATTGCGTCTGCTATAACGAGACGAGTGTCGAGGTGGTCTCTAGATTGTTTGTGAACCGTCGAGACTTGGCTCTCCCATTGACGGAGCCTGGGGGGAAAATATGGTTCCCCTTTCGTTTGTGCCCATGGATTGTATACAGGGGTCGGTGTAGACTCGCATGCAGGGCAAAAGTTTCATTTTTTATTTCTTTCTGTGATGCTCCATCATTTTAGCTTTTTATATCACGAAAGTCGCGATTGCCCAATCATTTCGGCTTTTTATCGCGGTGCCCAATCATTTCTTCTATTCTTTTCTTTTTACTCGCTGCTTTTTATTATGAGTTGCCCAAACATTTCGGCTTTATATGCATATATTTTGCTTGCTGATTTTTATTACGAATTGCTCCAACATTTCGGCTATTTCATATGCATTTTTTTTTGCTCGCATCATTTGCCGTGAAAAGACTTGAAAATTGACACCTGTTCAGGCATCAGCATTGCTGCGACTGGAATATTTCCAAGAGCGAATCATCATTTTCCTTGAAAGGACTTAGAAGTTGATACCAATTTAGGCATCAGCATCGCTACCACTGGGATGTTGCGAGGAGCGAATCATTATTTGCCTTTGTGGGTTTGAACAAAGGTGGCTTAGCAAACAGGGTTAAGGTTCTGTCGACTAAGGCTCTTTGACTCTATGAGCCGTAAGGGTCTCATAAAAGGTTTTCTCCCTACAAGTCGTGAGGATCTCATAGGTGTATTTTCTCCTTAGGAATCGTGAGGATCCCTAAATGTGTGTTCTCTAATAATCCGTAAGGATCTCATAAGAGTATCTTCTCCTTATAATTCGAGAGGATTTACAAGTGTCGTTCACCATATAAAGACATTGTAGGGTGTTTTTCGTCACCCCATTGAGATGGGAATGCACATTTGCTTGTTAGGCGCATTACAAATTCCCCTGCATAGGGTAGGCTGGGGTTTATTGATTGTGGGGATCCGAATCTCCGGCAGCTGCGGTCTAAGCTGTCGTTAATTATCCCTCGCCTTTGGAGCAAGAAAACCTCCAATTAACGGGTCAAACTGCTCATGCGAACTCAATGTGCAGTGTTGTGTTTTGAAGGGGTTTTGGATATATCGGGGACCCCGCGGAGTCTTTACGGGGGTCCCGCTACTCGGATAGCGGGCTAGGGATCAAAGGGGCTAGCAGCCCCCTTGCGGGGTGCAGGGCAGTGCCCCGTTAAAAAAAATTCTAACGGGAACAGTGTGGTGGGGTGTGTGTGTATAAAGGGAAAAGGAATCCAAAGGATGCGTGGGAGAAGATGCCGGCGCCATACGTGCCTGGCACGCGGGCGCTGTGCGCCAGAGCGCCAGCGCACCACGTGCCTGGCACGCGGGCGCTGTGCGCCAGAGCGCCAGCGCACCATGTGCCTGCAGCAAAAAGGGACTTGATCCCTGCACTGGGAGCTGTGCTCCCGATTTGACTTGTGGAGTTGAACTCCAATGGATTTTGAATGGAGTTAGACTCCTTAAAATATTTAGAAATTATCAGAGGGGGCTTCTTTGTTTCTCCCTTTGGCTCTGGATCTTCCCAATATGGGATTTTTGGAGATGGGTCTCCTCCTTCCTTCTCTGTTGGCCTGATCTTGAAGAACAAGAAGTATGAGATTTTTAAAAATCTCTTATTTTTAATATCTGATGGGAGATCTAATTTCCCTTTTGTGGGTTTTATGGTGAAAAACTATTTAGTTTTGGAAAAGGAAGAGTAAAACTCTTGATTTAATTGAAAAAGGGGAAGAAGGTTTAGAACCTTGAGGAAGGAGAAGGAGGCACAAAGAACCCTAGAGTTTTGAGGAGGATAAAAATTTGTATATTATTCATCATCATGTTGCCTTATATAGGCTTACACATTTACATATAGCCCCTTGGCTTTACAAAATGGCATTTTGCCCATCCCATGTCTCATGTGCTATTTTTTTATTTTTTTTTGCACATAAGCCATGGGCTTTACAAAAATTTGGCTTTATGCCCATTTTGCTTACATTCATGCATAAAAAATTACATCAAAATTATTTATTACATGATTCTTATTTTGGCATGGAGGAGGGCCGGCCGCTTCATGTTCGGACTCGACCTGGGCATGGGCCCACTTGATCTGGGCTTGGGCCCACTTGGCTTGGGGTTGACCTTGACTTTGACTTGGTCAACCGGGGTGCAATTTTCGACCCCAATAAAGTGCCCCCCATCAAAAAATGCACACCTCATATGTGGGTCATGTGCATGAAATTGACAAATTTTCTTTCATGTGGAGGCGACTTGCTTTAGTTCCCACTTTTTGGGATGCACTGCTCTTTTTAAGACATGGATGGTCGACGTTTGCGTCTCCGAGGCGGAGTGTCCGTGGTAGACGTTTCCCTGGCCCGGAGCGATTTGGTTCCCGATTTGTGGGAAGCCTGCACTGCCCTTTTTACGACATGGACGGTCGACGCCCTGGCCCGGAGCGATTTGGTTCCCGATTTGTGGGAAGCCTGCACTGCCCATTTTACGACATGGATGGTCGACGCTTGATGCATCTCCGAGGTGGAGTGTCTGCGGTAGAATTTTCCCTGGCCCGGAGCGATTTGGTTCCCGATTTGTTGGAAGCCTGCACTGCCCTTTTTACGACATGGACGGTCGACGCTCTGACCCGGAGCGATTTGGTTCCCGATTTGTAGGAAGCCTGCACTGCCCTTTTTACGACATGGACGGTCGACGCCCTGGCCCGGAGCGATTCGGTTCCCGATTTGTGGGAAGCCTGCACTGCCCATTTTACGACATGGACGGTTGATGCCCTGGCCCGGAGCGATTTGGTTCCCGATTTGTGGGAAGCCTGCACTGCCCTTTTTACAACATGGACGATCGACGCATAACGTGTCTCCAAGGCGGAGTGTCTGTGGTAGACTTTTTCCCTAGCCCGGAGCGATTTGGATCCCGATTTGTTGGAATCCTGCACTGCCCTTTTTACGACATGGACGGTCGACGCTCTGACCCGGAGCAATTTGGTTCCCGATTTGTGGGAAGCCTGCACTGCCCTTTTTACGACATGGACGGTTGACACCCTGGCCCGGAGCGATTTGGTTCCCGATTTGTAGGAAGCCTGCACTGCCCTTTTTACGACATAGACGGTCGACGCTTGACGTGTCTCCAAGATGGAGTGTCCCTGGTAGACTTTTCCCTGGCCCGGAGTGATTTGGTTCCCTCTTTGTAGGAAGCCTGCACTGCCCTTTTTACGACATGGACGGTCGACGCCCTGGCCCGGAGCGATTTGGTTCCGATTTGTGGGAAGCCTGCACTGCCCTTTTTACGACATGGACGGTCGATGCTCTGACCCGGAGCGATTTGGTTCCCAATTTGTGGGAAGCCTGCACTGCCCTTTTTACGACATGGACGGTCGACGCTCTGACCCGGAGTTATTTGGTTCCCGATTTGTGGGAAGCCTGCATTGCCCTTTTTACGACATGGACGGTCGACGCCCTGGCCCGGAGCGATTTGGTTCCCGATTTGTGGGAAGCCTGCACTGCCCTTTTTACGACATGGACAGTCGACGCTTGACGCGTCTCCGAGATAGAGTGTCCGTGGTAGACTTTTCCCTGGCCCGGAGTGATTTGGTTCTCTCTTTGTAGGAAGCCTGCACTGCCCTTTTTACGACATGGACGGTCGACGCCCTGGCCCGGAGCGATTTGGTTCCCGATTTATGGGAAGCCTGCACTGCCTTTTTTACGACATGGACGGTCGACGCCCTGGCCCGGAGCGATTTGGTTCCCAATTTGTGGGAAGCCTGCACTGCCCTTTTTACGACATGGACGGTCGACGCTTGACGCGTCTCCGAGGCGGAGTGTCCGTGGTAGACTTTTCCCTGGCCCGGAGCGATTTGGTTCCCTATTTGTGGGAAGCCTGCACTGCCCTTTTTACGACATGGACAGTCGACGCTTGATTTGACTTGCTCTGCTTCTTGCAGTGTCAGGGGTGAACTTGACTTGCTCCGCTTCTTGCGGTGTCGAGATTGGATTCTGACTTGCTCCGCTTTCTTCGGTGTCGGAGTTGAAGTTAACTTGTTGTTTGTGATTCATCGGCATCGCTATATTGGAATATGGTACCAGAAGCAAATCATCATTTGCCATGAGAGGATTTGGGGACTTTGGTTTTGGTCGGCATCTGCATTGCTGCACTGGAATAATGCCAGGAGCAACTCATCATTTGCCCGGGTAGGATTTGGGGATTGGTTTTTTGGGCGGCATCTACATTGCTGCACTGGAATAATGCCAGGAGCAACTCATCATTTTCCCCGGAAGGATTTAGGAATTGGTGGCTTAGGAGACAGGTTTAGATCCCTATCACCTAAGGCTTTTCAATTTTATGGGCCGTAAGGGTCCCATAAAAGTATTTTTTCCTTACGAGTCGAAAGGATCTCGTAGGTGTATTTCTCCTTAGGAGTCATGGGGACTTCTAAGTGTGTTGCTCCTTTGTGAGTCGTAAGGATCTCACACGGGAATTTTCTCCTCACAAAGTCGAGAGGGCTTTGCGAGTACATTTCATCTCTTTTTCACGAGTTTGCGCCCTTTCGGGTTTTCACAAACTCGCCAGCAGTCCTGCTGTTTTTACTCATGGAGCCCTTTCGAGTGTTCATCCATGCCCATTTTGCTTGTGGACATACCCCTTTTTTTCATCGCTGGTGGGACTTTGAATGTAGTCTCGCCGGTAAAGCATGGGAGAGATAGGGGTCATTTATGCCCGTGGATTGTATACGGTTTTGCAGGATGTATGATCCAGACCGTAGAGCCGGAAGAATTTCGGGACTTTGTCGGCGTCTGCATCGCTGCACTGGAATTTGGTACCAGGAGCGGCTCATCATTCGCCGTTAGAGGATCTCCCCCATTTCCAGTTTAACGACTTAGGGGTCATCTGTTCCCAGTTTAACGACTTAGAGGTCATCTATTCCCAGTTTAAAGATTTAGGGGTCTATTGGATTGGAGTTTGGAATTTTGGGGTTAGGGTAGGCATCAGCGTTGCTAACACTAAAGCACATATGCCAGAAGCAATTCATCATTTACCTTTGCTGTTGGGAAGTGATGGCTTAGGAGACAGGTTTAGATCCCTATCACCTAATGTAACAACCCTAAATTTCCTATACAAGTTTTTACAAAAAAAATTTCAAAAATCCATAAAAGGGTAGTTATTACCTGAGCACAAAACTTAAGTAATTAATTAGCAATTTAATTACAAGAAGGAGCTTGTAGCTCGTTGGTAATACCTTGCATTGCTAAACCAAGCCACCAGAGTTCAAATCGCATGCCCCTCATTATTTTTAATATTATTTTTGTTTTAAATTTTTAGAAGTCCAACAGTCAACACGTGATAACTCCAGAATTTTCCACTACACCCACAAAACTAAATATATCAGAGACTACACCAAACGACCCCCCACCTCCCTGACATCCGACTCGGCCCGACTCAGACGGCGGACCGGCCGACTCGGCACGGCGCCGCCGGCCGGAATAGGCCGGACGGCCGAGTCGTCAACACAAAAAATTTGACTCTTGGCCTCCCCTACCACCCTGTATACTCTATTTATTTTGATCGGTTCCAGAGAAGCCATAAAGCCCTTTTACTCCATTTTTTAATGCATTTTAACATATTTTTACATTTTTATTAAAAACCCTTCATCTACCCTAACCCTAGACTAACCCTATAAATACACCCTCTACCCTCTACCCTCTCACCCCAAAATTTTGAGCCAACTCTCTAAAAATTTCCAAGAATCTTGTACACTTTGTAAACGAGCTCGAGGCGAAGCTCCGACGAATTCCCGGCGGAACTTCCGGCGATCGTTTTAGGAACTACCAGCGACGACGCAACACATCGGTGATTCCACTACTTCTCTCTCACCCTCTTGTGTGTCCTAAAACTCGTAAGTCCCAATTTCTACCTATCTCTTCTATCTAAAAATACGGATTTACAAAACCCGACAGAATCGGAACAAATCCGATTTCTGATTCGGTTTCTTATAAAACTCCACTTCTCGTTAATACAATTATGCTTAAACTCCCTCATGTTGACTATTAAACACTAATCAAATAATTTGATCAAGTTTCATCACATGAAATGATAGCTATTTCAATTTATCGTATTTTTCACTTAAATACCACATTGTTTTAATCCTTCATTTAACTCTATCAAACTTGCTATACATTTAAAGTAGATCACGAGATCATGACCTACCTCCTTACACACTTACATACAACCTAACACGATACCATCGAAAACTTAGAATACGGGAAAACAAACATTTTCATTTAAATACCCTTTACTTAAGAAAACTATTTCTAAAAGATTTAGTATTGATACACTTTTACATAAATACCACTTATTAGGAAAATAGGACAAGGTTGTGGACATCAGTCGTTTATCTAAACCTGACTTTGTGGTGTCTAGGCTAGGCAAGTGAGAAAGGTAACTTTAAAAGGCCCGTCTCACGGTGATTCGTGAGCGGATCCCTCCTTTCTTCACTTGTACTTACCTGGCAACAATTAGCGGTGAAGAGGCGATTTGAGGTATCTCACAACTTGTCGTTTTGGACCAATTAGGAATAGTCTAGTTGACTTAGGAGACGCTAGAACATAGAATACGGAAAATTTACATCTTTACAAATAAATACCATTTACTTCATAAAACCGTTTTCTAAAGGATTTAGTATTTACAATCTTTGCAAAGCGCCTCTAAAACCCATTTTGGGGAACCCATTCGGGATGGTGCGGATTATCGCACATCCTCGGGCTTAGTAGTGCGAGATTCAGACCTCCGCAAGGAGCATTCGGTCTCGAAAGATTTAAACTACGATATCTTAAGAAAATGAGATTTTTAGAATATAAAATATATATATATTAAAATTAGTTTTGTATAAATATATGTATATTTATCATTAAAATACCTATTTTGTTATGATATAAATATTCCACTTTTTCTAAAAATCACAAGAATAAATTTTACACTAAAATACCATGAATTCCAAACAAATCAATATTACAAATAAATACCTTTATTTCTGAAATTAGGATATTTTCACTAGAAATATCGCAATATAAAATCTACATTCATTACAACTCTAAAGATGAATAATAAATACTTGGGGCGCATTTTGAAAAGTATATAAAAGTATTTTTACATAAAACCCCCTCAAGTTCTATAAATTACCCTAAGGACCCTAGTAAACATAGGTTTAAGCGGAACCAATCTCTTGAGCCTCAGGGAGCCGGAGAAGTGGGTGCTTGCCTATCTAAAGTAGACAAAGTAATAAAAACAATCAGGACTTCAATTTACTTTGCTAATTTGTCTGACTCGGTTTGAATCTCAGTATAATCTGACTTGAATATGATTCAAGTACAATCTATAATTTACAGTCTATAGTCTACAATCTACAATCTTCAATATTACAATTCAATATGAATCCATGAATCCAATTATCAATCTATACAACTTGACTGAACCGAACCATGGATATACATTCCATTTACATGATTCTCCAGTTATTCCATTTACATGATTCTACGGTTATATCCGTTTACTGATATCATGGTTTCGGTCAGTCAACCAATTATACAATCAATACAATTTACAAGACAAATAATACAAACAAAACACTACGGGGTTTAAGGGGTAGATTGGTACGGAAGGTGTTAAAAGTGGCACGAGACGGTAAGATTAAGACACCTAACATGAATCCAGTTGCTGTTGTACCGTGGCATAAACGGTTCCTTGAGTTCCTGATACCTTAGTCTCCGGGGCAAGTGAGACTCCTTTCGTATACACTGGCATCCTTCTGTACCAAGCTACAAACAACAGCGTTAACACTAAATACAACAATATAACAATATAATACAAATGTAAAAGCTACTCTCTCTCTCTTACTCTCTGTCTATTCTATTTCTCCTCTTATCTTTGGGACTTACCGAGCGACCTGTTCGCTGACGACATTATCTTTCTTTCTTCTTTGAATGTTGTCAGGTGATCTGGACACGTCAGAGATCGAGCCTACTGCTGAAGACTTGGATCAGTTTGCTGAAAACCCAGCGCTTTAGTTTCATTGTACACATTTCCTTTCAGTACTTTGCATTCCTGTTATACCATTGTTTAGGCATCGCTTTTATTTCAGTTGTATTTGCTTTTCATGCATTGTACAAAAGAATGTTAATAAATAAGGTTGATGTTCAGTTTATATATCTTGTCTCTTATGTAATTACTTTTATATTGCTTAGATACGCTTAGCGTATTTACTTCAGAGTAAATACGTAGCGGACCAGTCGCGTCCCCTTCGCCGTATACTGGGAAGCGGGGCGTGACAGGTTTTGTTGGCGGCCCATGCAGGTCAAAGCTGTATGAAACTCTATCATGCAGTTCTATTCTGCGTGAACAAACCTAGGCAATATAACACAAAAACCAGCAACTAAAGCATTCTTTACAATCCATGTTCCTTGAATCTTATCAATTTCATATTCCTTGAATCATATACTTTGAATCTGTCCTAACCTAAATTTTTCATTCAAGGTTATGGATTCCCCAAACAACACCAGCACCAATGTCAACAACATACCTCCACTACTACCACTCACACATGCCGTTCCTGCTCCACTCAATGACCAAACGGTTCTACTTGAGGCAATCCGCGGCCTCCTAGAGGGACAGCAGCAGCTCTTGAACCGTCCCGAGGCTGAAGCACCTGGGGTGAAGAAATTCAGAGCTTTACATCTCAAACAGTTCTCAGGAAAGGGGAGCCTACTGGAAGCTGAGGAATGGGCTCAGAGTATCGAGGATGATCTGGCGGCAGCACAAGTGCCAGACATAGCTTGGGTCCGTGTGGCGAAACTGCAGCTTACGGACAATGCTCGCATTTGGTGGAAGGTGGAAGAAAGCCGTCTTGTACAACCTATTAAATGGAAGACTTTTTGCGATAAATTCGACGCGAAGTACTTCCGTATGACTGCCAGGTTTGCCATGGAACAGCAGTTCATTCATCTACAACAAGGTTCGATGTGGGACAAGTCAGCAGATGAGTATGACGCTGAATTCACCATGCTCAGTCAGTAAGATATGTTACAGTATTTCAAATTTTTAATATCACATACCACATAGCTAACACAAGACCGTAACAGATTTGCGGCACACCTGATACCGACGGATGAGATCAGAGCCCGTCGATTTCAACAAGCTTTGGACACGGAAATTCAGGCTGCACTAGCCATAGGGAAATTTCTGACTCATGAAGATGCTCTGGAAGCTGTCCGCAGTTATGAGGCAGTGATAAAGATAAGGGGTAGACCTCAGTTTGCTGGATTTAAACGCCCTGCCACTCAAATGGCAGGAGGGGCCTCTTCAAGGCCAGCGGTTGAACTCAGAAGACTGGAAGAAGCCAAGGATCAGCTAAGACCCGATTTTTGCTTTTATTGCAAGAAAGATGGACATTTGATAAAGAACTGTAGGAGCGCAAAAGGCCTGTGCCTGGTTTGTGGCGCGTCCAATCACAGAATTGAGACCTGTCCATATAGATACAACTCAGCTCACACACCTACCAACTACCCGCAGCGGCCAGCTATCCAGGCTCCTGCAACTAGTCCTGCACTACCTGCTCCACCACCTGCACAGCCTACTCGCCAATTCCAACAAGTAATGAGGGATATGCCTAGAGGGCAGAGAAACATGCCCCAAAGGTAGATTGTGCCTCCAGCTAGAAGGAATATACCACAGCGACAGACATTCACATTAGAAGCCATAGAAGCCGAGACTGTAGGTCAAGCTAACACCGGTAAGACTTTTTCACCCTTGTATCACTTTGTTATTTTTTATACACTATCAAGTATTCCAGATACCAAACTTTCCTTGAAATTGTTACACTTTCCTTTTACAAATTTCGCGAACGAAATTTTTTAAGGAGGGTAGAATGTAACAACCCTAAATTTTCTATACAAGTTTTTACAAAAAAAATTTCAAAAATCCATAAAGGGGTAGTTATTGCCTGAGCACAAGACTTAAGTAATTAATTAGCAATTTAATTACAAAATGGAGCTTGTAGCTCATTGGTAATACCTTACATTGCAGAACCAAGCCACCAGAGTTCAAATCCCATACCCAACATTATTTTTAATATTATTTTTG
The DNA here is from genome assembly GCA_030015575.1 of Agapanthus africanus. Lineage (NCBI taxonomy): Eukaryota > Viridiplantae > Streptophyta > Magnoliopsida > Asparagales > Amaryllidaceae > Agapanthus > Agapanthus africanus. The sequence continues at coordinate 51,031,296 of CM057340.1, forward strand.
TTTTAAAATTTTAGAAGTCCAACAGTCAACACGTGATAACTCCAGAATTTTTCACTACACCCACAAAACTAAATATACCAGAGGCTACACCAGACGACCCCCACCTCCCTGACCTCCGACTCGGCCCGACTCGGACGGCGGACCGGCCGACTCGGCACGGCGCCGCCGGCCGAACTCGGCCGGACGGCCGAGTCGTCAACACAAAAAATTTGACTCTTGGCCTCCCCTACCCCTCTGTATACTCTATTTATTTAGATCAGTTCCAGAGAAGCCATAAAATCTCTTTTACTCCATTTTTTAATGCATTTTAACATATTTTTATATTTTTATTAAAAACCCTTCATCTACCCTAACCCTAGCCTAACCCTATAAATATACCCCCTACCCTCTACCCTCTCATCCTAAAATTCTGAGCCAACTCTCTAAAAATTTCCAAGAATCTTGTACACTTTGAAAACGAGCTCGAGGCGAAGCTCCGACGAATTCCCGGCGGAACTTCCGGCTATCGTTTTAGGAACTACCGGTGACGACGCAACACATCGGTGATTCCATTACTTCCCTGTCACCCTCTTGTGTGTCCTAAAACCCGTAAGTCTCAATTTCTACCTATCTCTTCTATCTAAAAATACGGATTTACAAAACCCGACGGAATCGGAACAAATCCGATTTTCGATTCGGTTTCTTATAAAACTCCACTTCTCGTTAATACAATTATGCTTAAACTCCCTCATGTTGACTATTAAACACTAATCAAACAATTTGATCAAGTTTCATCACATGAAATGATAGCTATTTCAATTTATCGTATTTTTCACTTAAATACCACATTGTTCCAATCCTTCATTTAACTCCATCAAACTTGCTATACATTTAAAGTAGATCACGAGATAACGACCTATCTCCTCACAAACTTACATATAACCTAACACGATACCATCGAAAACTTAGAATACAAGAAAACAAACATTTTCATTTAAATACCTTTTACTTAAGAAAACTATTTCTAAAAGATTTAGTATTGATACACTTTTAAATAAATACCACTTATTAGGAAAATAGGACAAGGTTGTGGACATCAGTCGTTTATCTAAACCTGACTTTGTGGTGTCTAGGCTAGGCAAGTGAGAAAGGTACCTTTAAAAGGCCCGTCTCACGGTGATTCGTGAGCGGATCCCTTCTTTCTTCACTTGTACTTACCTGGCCACAATTGGCGGTGAAAAGACGATTTGAGGCATCTCACAACTTGTCATTTGGACCAGTTAGGAATAGTCTAGTTGACTTAGGAGACGCTAGAACATAGAATACGGAAAATTTACATCTTTACAAATAAATACCATTTATTTCATAAAACCGTTTTCTAAAGGATTTAGTATTTACAATCTTTGCAAAGCGCCGCTATAACCCATTTTGGGGAACCCGTTCGGGATGGTGCGGATTATCGCACATCCTCGGGCTTAGTAGTGTGAGATTCAGACCTCTGCAAGGAGCATTCGGTCTCGAAAGATTTAAAATACGACATCTTAAGAAAATGAGATTTTTAGAATATAAAAATATATATATATTAAAATTAGTTTTGTATAAATATATATATATTTATCATTAAAATACCTATTTTGTTATGATATAAATATTCCACTTTTTCTAAAAATCACAAGAATAAATTTTACACTAAAAAACCATGAATTCCAAACAAATCAATATTACAAATAAATACCTTTATTTCTGAAATTAGGATATTTTCACTAGAAATATCACAATATAAAATCTACATTCATTACAACTCTAAAGATGAATAATAAATACATGGGGTGCATTTTGAAAAGTATATAAAAGTATTTTTACATAAACCCCCTCAAGTTCTATAAATTACCCTAAGGACACTAGTAAACATAGGTTTAAGCGGAACCAATCTCTTGAGCCTTAGGGAGCCGAAGAAGTGGGTGCTTGCCTATCTAAGGTAGACAAAGTAATAAAAACAATCAGGACTTCAATTTACTTTGCTAATTTGTCTGACTCAGTTTGAATCTCAGTATATTCTGACTTGAATATGATTCAAGTACAATCTATAATTTACAATTTACAATCTACAGTCTACAATCTTCAGTCTACAATCTTCAATATTACAATTCAACATGAATCCATGAATCCAATTATCAATCAATACAACTTGACTGAACCGAACCATGGATATACATTCCATTTACATGATTCTCCAGTTATTCCGTTTACATGATTCTACGTTTACATCCATTTACTGATATCATGGTTTCAGTCAGTCAACCAATTATACAATCAATACAATTTACAAGACAAATAATACAAACAAAACGGGGTTTAAGGGGTAGATTGGTATGGAAGGTGTTAAAAGTGGTGTAGGGATGCTAGGCACACGCACAAGGGTCTACGAGGCATCAACCATACCCGATTTAAAATTTAGCCGTGCCGAACAACCCTAACCAAGATCTTTATACTAGAGTTTAGGCGAAACAAACATGTTAAACACTTTAGCACTAAGTGAGAGGGATTACAACCTCTGTAGATCTTGTCCTTCACTTCTAAAACTCCGTGTTGAGGTCCCTTCGCTGCGATCATCGTGCATCCAGACTCTAGAGAGGCTCCACGAAGAGAAAGATGCAAGCTTGCTTCCGATCTTCGATAACAAAGATGATCTACCTTGAAGTTTCATTAACACAAGCTCTCACTCACAAAATGAAGTGAACACCCTCATCTAAATAGCAAGGGTAGATGAGGATGATGAAGTAGGATTTTTGCTCTCATTTATTTTCTTATTCTCACTCACTTTCATCACAAAAAGCAAAACAAGAAAGCTTTGCATCAAGGAAGAAGAAGAAGAAGAATAGTGAATCCTTTTGTGATGAATAATGAAAGTTATGATAAGGTTAGAAATGCAACCATGGTCATGTAACCTTTGTAGAGATTGAATTAGGATTAAGGGTTTGGGTTGGGTTAAAGAATATCTTGCAAAATATCTACACAAAAATCTTTGCACAAAACAAAATAAAACCTTCTAGAAGGTTCTAGAAAAGATTAACCCAAATCAAACCCTAACCATGTTTAATCTCCACTAAACATGTTGCATTAATAACCACATCATGTTACAATATTATATATCACATATATAATATTTATTGTAACAAAATAAAATAATAAAATTAACATATATCGCATATATATCAATGTATTACCCGAGTGAGAAAAAGAATCTTTTAGTGAGCTTATATTAGTTAATGTAATTTAATATATCATATATATTATTATACATTAAATTATCGAATCAACACTTGATCCGACAATCCGGCTATATCGCATATAACCGACTAATATAATCTGTATCAGTTCATCGAATCAACACTTGATCCGATGACCCGGCTATATCACATATACCCGGCCGATATCTCATATCGCGAGAATCTAATATGGTATCACATACACGTATTGTTCTCGGTCCCGCACGTATCACATATGTGCTCCTACTCCGTTTTGCCTGAGCCAAGAAACCTCTGTGTAGGACTCTAAAGAATCGTCAATATGCCGGCAGTAGGTGATGATCATATCAAACACCCACAAGCTGCAAGCGGTCAGCTAAACGTAACAGCCACCCAGGTATTGAGCGATCAGAAGATCAACAAGCAAGCCTGTACATTCTCCTGCGAATCCAATCAGTAACACTCCCGTACAGTCCGGTCTCGTCGTCTGATATGTCGCATATCTCATCTAAGGGTGGTAAACGTCAGACCCCAGTAGCTTGATAAGTCGTGTCGATATGAGGTCTATAACAGTTCGAGAAACTACCGATAACACTTACCAGTAAATCTCAGCAACCCTGGCCAAGGATTTCCAGTTATAGCCAATCGAACACAGCACAATATCAACTCCCTATACCGGGAGAGACGAATCCCCTCCTATCGCTCATTGCCTTCATGTGATTCGGGACTGTACCCAAAAGCCACCTTTTTGCATGCCTTCTTAGACGTGGTATGATAGAAATCAAATCACAGTGGGAATCACACAAGACTCTATGACGATCTCAGGTCAACAGACTACTCTGTACCAGTGTCACCGGAGAACTGCCATCTGACATGAGGTATAATACCATCTGGGAGTTCTCGGTGAGTCCGTCCAGTGTACCCAGTCTCTACTAAGCACCCGTACACCATCCTTGATGTCAAACACCGATGGATATGGGATCATCCATCACCCATCATATGGGTCAAGATGCGTATACGCTAGTCTACTCTCGTGTATCGATGCCCTGTCTCGATACACTCTCGACTAGGAACAGTTATAGGATGTACTCGTCGACTACCGTGGCCCCACTAGTATGATCTCATCATAGTCCCAGTAGTCGAGTACATATCCAAAGGGCTTTATCAGCATGTAACATAGAGATAATCAGAGTACATGTTAAGATAAAGTACAACCAGATAGCGTACTATCATGTCGAGCAAGAAAGTCCTCCCTATATATGTCCAAGCATCCATTACAATATATATCGTATGTACAGTAATGGCCTCTAGGGCATACATATAACTAACAATCTCCCACTTGCACTAGGGCCATCTGTTGTGGTATCACATACCCAACAATTAGCTGTGGTTGAAGTATCTTATACTCAACCATCCCATAAAAGTCTCTACTGAGAAAAAGGCCTTTATGAGTGGATCCGTGCTGTTGTCCTCTGTGGCTACTCTCCTAACATCGATCTCCCTGGAGATCAACCATCTCCATGATCAGATGATACTGCCTAAGAATTATATCTGCATTTCTGATGGGATGGGGGTTCCTTGGCATAAGCCACAAGTCCATTGTCATACAATGGTAGGAACGAAGTTCATCTTATGAACTAAAATATATCCAGACTGCCTATTTGGTTGCATATTTGGTAACGATGTATCTTGCCTTTAATCGTCTAGTAAGTCACGGTATCTAGCTTGGAACTCTTCCAACATACCGTCCCTCCACTGAAGGTAAAGACAATGCCTGCGACTGACGTTCAGTCGTCCTTATCACCCTGGAACTTTTCCAGTGATTCTCCCCAGGATCGATTGATACAATCTCACTACATCTAGTGAGAATCCTAACATCCAATTAGATCTATCTCATAGATCCAAAATCCAGGATTTATGAGGTATCACCTTGATCCTATATGGAGAATCCTTGTGATGAGCGGAGATTGACCGAGCGTAGCATAGGAAACTCCTTCCCTATCAAGAATATGTCATCCACGTACTCTACGAGGATCACCTCCATACTTTCTACTACCTTTTTGTATATACAAGGTTCATCTACCATTTTGATGAAGTCAAACTCTTTGACTACCACATCAAAATAGACGTTCCAACTCCGCGATGCCTGCTTTATCACATAAAATATCTTGCTCACGTTTCCGCTGCTCCCACTGTCTACGAAGCCATCTGGCTGTATACTTATAGACGCTCTCTTCCAAATCAATATTTAGAAAAGCAGTCATGACACCCAACCGCCAGATATCGTAGTCATGGTATGTAGTCGTGGCAAGTAGGATCTGGATGGACTTAAGCATAGCTTTGAAAGTCTCAACCTTTCCATGTACACCAAGTAATCTTCTCAAGATATACATGCTCCTGATAGGGATTTAACCCTTCAGATAAAGCAACCAAAGTCCATACTTTGTTGGTGTATAAGGATTCCATCTCAGATCGCTAAGCATCCAGCCATTCTTACAGAGTCCCACTCCTGATGGCCAGCTCAAAACTAGTTGGGTCATCATCTTATGATGCAATCCTCGCTCCCATTGTCATAGAGAAACCGAAGTATCTCTCAGGTGGATGAGGAACCCTACCAGATCGACAGAGAGGCTGAGGTTCGTTGGAAACTATTGAATTCTTTGGTTCTACCAAATCATCAGCTGCAGTTTGTATAGCTGGAACTCTTTCCAGTACTACCTCATGACCACTAATTTCTTCACAAGAAATACCCTTTCACAAAGGTGGCATGTTGAGAAACAAAACATTTTTGTTCCTTGGTTAGGTAGAAGATATTCCCTTGCGTATGCTTGGGATATCCAACAAACTTCCACAGATCTGACTTTGCCTCGAGCTTATCCGGATTATGCTTTTAAACATAGGCTGGACAACCCCAACTCTTAACAAACTTAAGATATGGGCTCTTTCCATTCCATATCACATATGAAGTGGTAGGTAACTGATTTGATTGGAACCCTATTCAATAGGTATGCAGCTTCTCAAGTGCATAACTCCCAAAAGGAAATAGGAAACTCAGCAGTACTCATCATAGAGCTCACCATATCTAATAGGGTGTGATTGCTCCGCCCCGATACACCTACGTGCCGTGGTGTATATGGAGGAGTAATGCTGAGAGAGAATCTCATTCTCTTCTAGAATAGTCCAGGATTTCCGTGCTCAAGTATTCTCCTCCTTGATCTCATCAAAGGACATAATACTTATACCCGTTTTTGGTTCTCTACTTCTAACTTATATTCATTGAATTTCTCAAAAGTTCCAGACTTGTGTTTCAACAGGAACATATGTCCGAATCTTGAGAGATAATCAGTGAATGTAATGAAGTACAAAGAACCGGTCTTGGCATGTGTAGACAGGAGACCTTCATATATCAGCATGTATCAATCCCAAGAGTTCACTAACTCTTTCACTGTTTCTAATAAACGGAGCTGTGATCATCTTATCTCTATGACATGACCGGCAAATTTCACAAGATGTAAATTCAAACTAATTTAAATATGCATGTATCTGTAACTTCAGCTAGTCAGGTCACATTGATATGACCTAGTCTATAATGCCTCAAGAAGGATTCGTTCATTTCTGAACTCTTCCTCTTGTGTGTGTTCTGTACATTAAGAACTGTAGTTTGATTTAGAACGTTAATGCTTTTAGATAACGTGCCTAAACCGATCAACTATTGATATAGTAAATGTTCAAAACATTATCCAACAATACAAAATTATATCCTTTCTTTACTAATAAAGAGACTGATATGATGTTGTATATCAGGTTCGGTACCTAATAACATTCGTTCAGAATCAATGTATTCTGATAATACAGGGTGATAACTACCAACAGACTTGGCTGCAACACTTGCACCGTTTCTATCTCATGAAATTTATCACCCGTTCTCAGTTCTCTACCTATCTGTAGCCCATGTAACAAATTACATATGTGGGATCCTGATCTGGTATCAAATACCCAGGACGTAAAGGATATTGAGAAACAGTTCTGTGTAATGAACACACCCGAAGATGATGCATCAACATGTACTTTCTTCGTTTGGGCGGCACGGGAATTCTGGTAATCCCTTATTTCCTGCTCGGTCTTATAACATTTATAAGTTGGAGCGGGACCAACATTCCCTAGAGCAGTATAACAAGCGGGTTCGGTCAATACATCCGTATTATTATCTTGATTAAGGCGTGACATAGTCACAACCAGGAGAGAGAGAGAAGAAAACACTCAGTGTGCGCTTTGACAAGATTAGATTGGTTATCAATTTATCTAATCAGGATGACTCCCACTGTTTTAGTCAAATCTTCCTTCAAACCCTAAAAAGAAAGACTAGCCGGGATTAATTACACCCTACAAGTTGGCCAATCTTTCAGCCAAGCCAGTGCCGGTATTTTGAGGGAGGTTCCCCGTGCTTTCGCACGGACCTAATTAAAGTAAACCTCATTTTCCCAGGGGCGTAACCCCGTTGACACCTTTCTATACACCTACTTGATCGGCTAATTGTAATGTGTAAAACTCTCCCAGGAGTAACTTTTACTCGCAGCGGGTATCGAGATCCAACTATCTCATAGAAGGTATGCAATCTCATTGCAAATTTCAACACTTGAAATTCCCAATAATATTTTGCCCCTAGCGTGCTATGACCTTGACGCAGGCCAACAAACCATAGTCCGCTAGTCAAGTTCAACCCGTCATTTCCCGATTGAATTAAACCCACCCGCACGACCCTTGACGCAGGCCAACAAAGTCGTACGACTACCCTAACTCAATCGCATCATATGCTTTTACAGATAAGCATAAATAGCTACCGAACACTACGCCTTGACGCAGGCCAACAAACATAGCACGAATACTATGAAATACTTATCTGAAATGACGGAGGGCTACGACAGGTTTTTAAGAAAACCCTTTGCGTAATGAACTTGATATCGTTGTAGAATCGAGTGATTTTGAATGGAATGTTTTTTAGGCCTTTTCTAGTTTTGCTAAAGAGGTCACTCCTGGTGAAGGGATCGTCGGCTCTTTGCTCATCGAATAAGGTGCAGGATATTTCACAAATATCACTATGCAAAGCAAAAACTATAGAAACAATCAAAAAACAAACCGAGTTTGTAGCATCTGCTAGTTTCACTAAAGAGCTCACTCCTGGTGAAGGGATCTCGGCTCTTTCCTTATCGAATAAGGTGCTGGATGTTCTACAAGGAACACCGCTATGCAAAGCAAGAACTAGAGCTACCAGTTTTTAAACAAGTTTCTACAACATCTTAGGTTTCTTTTATTTCATTAATCTCATTAATGAAGTCCCATTTTAATTATGCTTCACAAGCATCACATTTGAAACGAAATCTGCAATATAACATATATCTCATATATATAATATAAACATTCGTCTCAGGCAGTAATATGATCTCATCACAGAACATTGCAGCAGAAGAACATATATGAAATATTGGATATACTAGGACGTCCGTGTTTTAATACGAGCTTGTATAAAACACGGATCCCACGGTCGCGATGAATAGCCAAACCCACATCCCTAGACCCCTACGAGAGCGGCAAGCAACACTGCCAATTCTAGGGTTAGGAGACCCGGTCTCGACTCCTCGAAATGGTCTCCCACTGGACCCTAGAACCCGGTTACTTGTGCTCCCTGCCTTGGGTCTACCTAATGCGGAAAAGTAAATAATATACAATGGTGACATCATCCTCAGCCCGGAAGTGCCCCAATAAAAGAATATTATATACAAATGAATTTTACATGAATGAAAATAAAAACCTTCATCTCACATAAAACCCCCGGCTATTCAAAACGAGACGATCCAAAATAATATATCACAGCAACACATAATATCTCATATCATAAACGTAAGCAAGTATGCGTATCCCGATTGTCGTTGATGTATAGCAACGAAGCCGGCGATACACCACATACTACGCTTACGGTCACAGAAAAGAAAGTGTAAAACTACAACAGTTGGAATCCGCAACCTCCTTAGACATCGCATGCCTAACCAAATGAATTCCTTAAACATCGCATACCTAACAATTATGAACCCCGCATTTTAGTCTCATTATCGAAAACTCTTTTCAATATCAAGTCGGGCAATTTAACAAGATTCCCGACATCCTGATCGAATGCTCGTCGCAAAATTTAGTAGATGGCCGCACCCCTGATGCCGTCGACGAAATGCACTAAGACGGAACACCGCTGCCGCGAGCACCCGAACGGATGCTTTTGGCGACAGGGTTTTCCTACAGTCACTTGGTCGGGGCTATGGGGCATGGCTGTCTGTTAAGTTTACCCGGCGAGTATCCGCGTACGCTACGTGATTGCGACGGATTTTTGATCACATCAAAATTCCGTGGCAACCGATCATCTGAGACTGAACTGCTATGTTTATAACATTCAAATTAGTTATCTCATAACTTTTTGTGGATTCCAAATATTGTATCACATTCCAGATAAATATACAATGTTAAACTTTCCGATCGAATAATCAAACACCCAAGATTTCCAAATAGCTCAACACTTGAGCGGCGTTCAAAAAAATATCCATCACATGCCACGGTACCAATGGTCCAGCCGTAGAAGGGTCAAGCCAACACCTCACATGTGGCAACGCCATACTGCCCCAAACCCTAAGGTTCAGAGGCAGTTCAAGACGGTCACATAATCGAGTTAAGGTTTGTGTTCTTCTAGAGGGTCCACCGCGTTACTTGCATGATTTTCCGGAAGTTTCAAACTCGAGAAAAAATCCAACTTTTGAAAAAAAATCCGACAGGGGAAAAAGTGAGTTATTGATATCCGTTCGAACATTTTAACAGTTTCTAAAATTACCCGGAAAAAATTAAACGAAGTTAAATTATCCGATCGAATCAACGAGTCCCCAATAAATCCTAAAAAACTCAACACTTGAGCAAATTAAAAATTTCCCAGAAGAATCAGGAATTACAGAAGGACATTACTGTGCAAACCACGTGCCATGATTCTACTTTTTGGCCGCGGAACCGCCGCGCAAGCCATGGTACGGCCGCGGTTCCACGGTGCTTTAATGTGATCAGTGGCACGTGTTGCACAGTAATCCTTGTATTTCCCTGCTGATTTTTTTTGAGTATTTTTAATATGAAAAAAACACATTTTTAAAAAATATCCAGAGAAGGGTATAAATCGGGGTTTCCGGGTTCGATCGGACTTTAAACTTCGTCTAGACTTCGCCTAAAGCTCTAGCTTGGCTCTGATACCACTGTAGGGATGCTAGACACACGCACAAGGGTCTACGAGGCATCAACCATGCCCGATTTAAAATTTAGCCGTGCCGAACAACCCTAACCAAGATCTTTATACTAGAGTTTAGGCGAAACAAACATGTTAAACACTTTAACACTAAGTGAGAGGGATTACAACCTTTGTAGATCATGTCCTTCACTTCTAAAGCTCCATGTTGAGGTCCCTTCGCTGCGATCATCGTGCATCCAGACTCTAGAGAGGCTCCACGAAGAGAAAGATGCAAGCTTAATTCCGATCTTCGATAACAAAGATGATCTACCTTGAAGTTTCATTAACACAAGCTCTCACTCACAAAATGAAGTGAACACCCTCATCAAGATGAGGATGATGAAGTAGGATTTTTGCTCTCATTTGTTTTCTTATTCTCACTCACTTTCATCACAAAAAGCAAAGCAAGAAAGCTTTGCATCAAGGAAGAAGAAGAAGAAGAATAGTGAATCCTTTTGTGATGAATAATGAAAGTTATGATAAGGTTAGAAATGCAACCATGGTCATGTAACCTTTGTAGAGATTGAACTAGGGTTAAGGGTTTGGGTTGGGTTAAAGAATATCTTGCAAAATATCTACACAAAAATCTTTGCACAAAACAAAATAAAACCTTCTAGAAGGTTCTAGAAAAGATTAACCCAAATCAAACCCTAACCATGTTTAATCTCCACTAAACATGTTGCATTAATAACCACATCATGTTACAATATTATATATCACATATATAATATTTATTGTAACAAAATAAAATAATAAAATTAACATATATCGCATATATATCAATGTGTTACCCGAGTGAGAAAAAGAATCTTTTAGTGAGCTTATATTAGTTAATGTAATTTAATATATCATATATATTATTATATATTAAATTATCGAATCAACACTTGATCCGACAATCCGGCTATATCGCATATAACCGACTAATATAATCTGTATCAGTTCATCGAATCAACACTTGATCCGATGACCCGGCTATATCACATATACCCGGCCGATATCTCATATCGCGAGAATCTAATACGGTATCATATACACGTATTGTTCTCGGTCCCGCACATATCACATATGTGCTCCTACTCCGTTTTGCCTGAGCCAAGAAACCTCTGTGTAGGACTCTAAACAATCGTCAATACGCCGGCAGTAGGTGATGATCATATCAAACACCCATAAGCTGCAAGCGGTCGGCTAAACATAACAGCCACCCAGGTATTGAGCGATCAGAAGATCAACAAGCAAGCCTACACATTCTCCTGCGAATCCAATCAGTAACACTCCCGTACAGTCCGGTCTCGTCGTCTGATATGTCGCATATCTCGCCTAGGGGTGGTAAACGTCAAACCCCAGTAGCTTGATAAGTCGTGTCGATATGAGGTCTATAACAGTTCGAGAAACTACCGATAACACTTATCAGTAAATCTCAGCAACCCTGGCCAAGGATTTCCAGTTATAGCCAATCGAACACAGCACAACATCAACTCCGTATACCGGGAGAGACGAATCCCCTCCTATCGCTCATTGCCTCCATGTGATTCGGGACTGTACCCAAAAGCTACCTTTTTGCACGCCCTCTTGGACGTGGTATGATAGAAATCAAAGCACAGTGGGAATCACACAAGACTCTATGACAATCTCGGGTCAACAGACTACTCTGTACCAGTGTCACCGGAGAGCTGCCATCTGACGTAAAGTATAATACCATCTGGGAGTTCTCGGCGAGTCCGTCCAGTGTCCCAGTCTCTACTGAGCACCCGTACACCATCCTTGATGTCAAACACCGATAGATATGGGATCATCCATCACCCATCATATGTCTCAAGATGCGTATACGCTAATCTACTCTGGTGTATCGATGCCCTGTCTCAATACACCCTCGACAAGGAACAGTTATAGGATGTACTCATCGACTACCGTGGCCCCACTAGTATGATCTCATCATAGTCCCAGTAGTCGAGTACATATCCTAAGGGCTTTATCAGCATGTAACATAGAGACAATCAGAGTACATATTAAGATAAAGTACAACCAGATAGCGTACTATCATGTCAAGTAAGAAAGTCCTCCCTATATATGTCCAAGCATCCATTACAATATACATCGTATGTACAGTAATGGCCTCTAGGGCATACATATAACTAACAATTAGCACGAGACGGTAAGATTAAGACACCTAACATGAATCCAGTTGCTGTTGTACCGTGGCATAAACGATTCCTTGAGTTCCTGATACCTTAGTCTCCGGGGCAAGTGAGACTCCTCTCGTATACACTGGCATCCTTCTGTACCAAGCTACAAACAACAGCGTTAATACTAAATACAACAATATAACAATATAATACAACTGTAAAAGCTACTCTCTCTCTCTCTCTCTCTTACTCTCTGTCTATTCTATTTCTCCTCTTATCTTTGGGACTTACTGAGCGACATGTTCGCTGATGACATTCTCTTTCTTTCTTCTTTGAATGTCGTCAGGTGATCTGGGCACGTCAAAGATCGAGCCTACTGCTGAAGACTTGGATCAGTTTTCTGAAGACCCAACGCTTTTGTTTTATTGTACACATTTCCTTTCAGTACTTTGCATTCCTGTTATACCATTGTTTAGGCATCGTTTTTATTTCAGTTGTATTTGCTTTTCATGCATTATACAAAAGAATGTTTATAAATAATGTTGTTGTTCAGTTTATATATCTTATCTCTTGTGTAATTACTTTTATATTACTTAGATACGCTTAGCGTATTTACTTCAGAGTAAATACGTAGCGGACCAGTCGCGTCCCCTTCGCCGTATACTGGGAAGCGGGGCGTGACACTAAGGCTTTTCAATTTTATGGGCCGTAAGGGTCCCATAAAAGCATTTTCTCCCTATGGTCGTAAGGATCCCGTAGGTATATTTTCTCCTTAGGAGTCGTGAGGACTCCCTAGTGTGTTTTTCCTTTGTGAGTCGTAAGGATCCCACGAAAGTTTGTTCTCCTCATGCATCGTGAGGACACATGTGTGGATCTTTCCCAATAGACCATAATTCCAAGGGTGGAGACCAACCGCGTAACTGGTGGTTGCGGTGGGGCACGGGCGTGATGAGAATTATTTGAGCCCATGGATTGTATACGGTGGTCAACTTGGGGACCAACCATAGGGCTGGGAGAATTTTGGAAATTTGAATTTTTGTTGGCGTCTGCATCGCTGCACTGGAATATAGTACCAGGAGCGACTCAACATTCGTCGTTTGAGAATTTGGATTTCAGTTGGCGTCTTCATCGCTACACTGGAATATGGTAGCAGGAACGACTCATCATTCGTCGTTTGAGACATTCAGAGTTTTGAAATTTTGATTGGCGTCTGCATCGCTGCACTGGAATATGGTACCAGGAGCGACTCATCATCCGCCATTTTTTTTTACCGCGGTTGCTCTATCATTTTAGCTTTTCTTATCGTGAAGGTCGCGATTGCCCTATCATTTCGGCTATTTATTCGCGGTTGCCCCATCATTTCGGCTTTATTTTCATTTTTATTTTTACTCGCTGATTTTTATTGCGAGTTGCCCCATCATTTCGGCTTTATATATATATATATATATATATATATATATATATATATATACACACACACATTTCTTTTAATTTACACACTTTTACATCACTAGTTTAACGACTTAGAGGTCGACTGTTCCCAGTTTAATGACGTGGTGGTCGACTGTTCCCAGTTTAAAGACTTAGAGATCTATCGTTCCCAATTTAACGACGTGGTGGTCAGTTGTTCCCAGTTTAAAGACTTAGAGGACTATCATTCCCAGTTTAACGACGTGGTGGTCAGTTTTCCTATCCCAGCTCCTTGAACTTTGATCTTGGTGGAGCTGGGTTGATGACCGTAGCTCTGTGGCTTGCCGATACATCCGAGGACCGTGAGGTTTTTCCAAGCTTGTATTGGTCCTCTGCCCAATCTTTGAAAACACGGCAGTCTTCAATGGTATAACTCACCACCCTATGGTATGGGCAGTATATGGTACACCTTCTTCTTTCTCTCCATTAGAGTAGGTGCCCTTACTGATGCTGGTCCTTGAGGCCGATCAGTCTTTGGTTCGCCCTTTTCAGATAATGGCACATTTCTGAGAGAGTCAGGTTCCCGAGGGGCTCCGGTCTGTATGAAATTGGCGGTCGTAGCTTGATTGTTTGCTAACACGCCTTTAGACAGTTCTATCTCTCTCGTCTTGTATTGCTTTTCGACCCAATCTTTAAAGACGAAGCAATCCTCAATGGCATGACCTATCACTCTATGATAGGGGCAATATTTTGGGTCGTCGGTCATATTCGCTTCTTGCGACCTCTTTGATTCTGGCAGTTGTAGACTGTTTCTTAGGGCGTCCTTGAATATCTTGTGGACTTTGTCCCTTTTGAAGGAATAGACCTTATCCAGTTTCTCTTTCAGAGGCGATTCTCCTTCTGTGTATGTGTCGGAGGGACTGGAGGCTGGTCGCGGCCGTTTTTTGCGAAAGTGTTTCGCTCCTGGGATGGAGGGAGTATCGGTTGGCTGCTTCCGGAAATCAATCCTTAGCTCGTGAACCAATATTTGATTCTGCTGTAATTGCAATCGGGAGACTTGGTTCACAAGATCTGCCATGACGTTTGCTAACTCGTCGTTTTGGGAATGGACCTTGGCCATCTTCTCATCCCTGTCCTGAAGTTGCCTTTGAAGCCATTGGAATAATGCTTGTTCTGTAGTTCCGGATATGACAACTGGGTCATCCTTATTGCCTGAGCTCAATTCTGCAGGAACCACGGGCTCCTCTGGCTTATCGACCTGAGCAAGCTCTTCGTCATTTAGATCGAGCCGATGCTGGGTAGCGTCAACCATATCATCACCATGGCTGTGAAGAAGAGGAGGGTTCGTTTCTTCATGTCCGGCCATGTAGACAGTGTGGATAACACATTCAGCCATTCTTTCATCACTGGCAGCTGGTTTCGCGGAGCAGTTCGGGCTTTAGAAATTCATAAATTTTAACATGGCCAGAGCCCTAGCCCTTTTATTGGCTCTATATCTGAGCCGCTTCTGCCTCAGCTTCTCTGTCTTGAACGCTTGGCAGGCTTCTGCTCTTCGGGAAGCCGTGATCGCACGCTTTTGGCGTGTCGGATGAAAGAATTAAAGTTTACCGCGATCAGGACGGTGTCGCTATGCAGCTAGCCGGTGAGCACGGGTCGGTCCACAGGGAGATGGTGTTATCTTACCTTCTTGCTTTAGACGAGTCAATAAAGAATCTTGTATGTGTTTGATCTAACCTATGTGTTTATCTGCAAGTATAAAGTTGTTAAGAAAATACGAAATTATAAGCTAAGAAATCCGTACTCAAAACCTTTGAGCCGAGTCTTGACCAATTGAAGCTAAGCGATCGGCAACAACGTGGATTAGGGGATTTAAGCGCGGTATTCGAGGAATCCGGCTTATTTACCCTTGTCCTTCCGTTCTTGTCTCTTGCTTTCGCCTCCGGCCAAACCGAACGCAACCAGTCGTGGTTAGGAATCACCGTTACCTTGTCAGGGTACGGTGCCTAACGGAGCGCTTGCGTATGGTTTGGGCGAAGTTCAAATGGAAAATAACGGGAAAAGGAATTGGCAAAGAAATGTTAACTTATAAAATCATATTAATTCTTAACAACAACAATAATTACAACATTTACAAAATAAACAAAAGAGAACAAAAATAAAAGAACAAAGAAAAGAAAAGATACAAGAATGAAAGTGCATGAATAAAATTGCAAGTAATAAAAAGACAAGTAATAAAAAGCGAGTAATAAAAAGAACAAGAAAAGAACACGGAAGTAGAACCCAAGCCAAGCATGTGCTCAATAGCCAACCCTTAAACTTGCAAGCTCAATGAAGAGGTTGCAAGATCAAGGGAAGGGTAGAAAACGCATGTTAAGTGAAGAACTAGTCCCGGGAGAAAATACGACCCTTGAGATCAATAACTAACTCTTACCCATTCAAGCTCAATGAAGAGGTTGAATGAGCAAGAGAAAGCAGAAATCTCAAGGGGGAGCAAACTAACAAGAAAGATAAAGAACCCTCATCTTCATTAATCTTCCACTCAAAATAACAAAAATCAAGAACAAAGAAAAGCTCCCTTGGTTAAGCTTTGGTCTGCTGTATTTATAGGCTGGAGAATGGAATTCTAGGGCATCCACCAGAGCATAAATGAAATACCCAAAACACCCCCGAAATTCGGTGCAGAGAGGGGCCCACACTGCCGCGGAAGGGCGGCCAAAACCCCCCTTTGGCCGCGCTTCCGCGGCCGTTTAAATGAATTGGGTGCTGGTCTTTTGGGGTATTTCCTGGTTGGTGTTTTCCTCGTGTTTGCAATCATCATACTGCACATAAGTCTTCAAGAATATCTCCAGAATTTCTAGTCCAAGATTGCATGCTACTTTTGACTTTATCTCTCCCTCGAGCTCCGCGCACCCATTGATTCTTGTGCAGCCCACCTCGTGCTCTGTGCTTGTCCCAGACACGAATGACTACTGTCACATGTCTTGTATTGGGAACCGGTACTCGGCACTGGACGGATATGGATGACCGGAACCCGGCTTTTATCTGCTGTTGACAGATGTTCTGCTTTTAGCGTAACTGTGGAGATTTTATCCTGATTTGCAATATTTGTACTGGAAACCTGTATTCTGTAAACATGTAACAAACACGGATTAAAAGCACCTACCTATAAACACACGAGCGTAAGAATGGGCGGTATAAAATGCAATATTCTGATATGAACAAATACCCCCAAACTTAACTTTTGCTCGTCCCGAGCAAAACCAATTATTCACAAAAATAAAATGATAACCGCACTTTCGCAGGGAACGCGATTGCACTGAGCGCGTGCAATAAGCCGTTAAACCTCTAGGTGTCCCTAGTAGGAGGAGTGTTGTCTCCTGAGGGTTTTCAGCGGATACTACCCACAAAATCCGGTCAAGCTAGTTTTGTAAAATAACTAAGATTCAAGCCCCAAAAGCTTTGTTTTAGAAAATAACAACTCTATAATCCTAAGTCTAGACCATCGAACCTTTATTTTTCACACCTCGCTTCTTATTTAACTACAGATTTTATATGTCTTTACGTGCAGTGCAAAATAGTGTCGTTAAGTTCCTGAAAGGTCGAATAAAGTCATTATGTCACACAATAAAGCCCAGATAACAATTTTAAAAGGATCACATAAGTTTTATAGAGAGTTAAGCATTTTTCAAGTTTCGTTTTCCAGTAAAGTTTCAACTTCAGAATTTCTATCTTCCCTAACAGGAAACTAGGTCTTATTCTTCACTCCACCTTTTTCTTGTTTTCATTTCATACACACCTCTGTGAACGTGCAATAGTCTTTATCAAAGAATAAAACCTTCATATCTCCGTTAAGAAATTTTTATAAAAGCCTGTCTTTTATCAAGATTATTCTCACACAAAGAACCGTTAGGAATTTTAACTCGGAGAGAACACTTGCTTGACTTTTTTTTTATCTGGACTTTCTAGGCTTCTTAGCGAGCTTTGGGCCAATGCACCCAAACCAGTTGGTTTTAGGGCATTAGGTGTAAAAACACCCCAGCGGACTTAATTACTCAAGTTACCTAGGTCCAAAAACAAAAGACAGTTTGGCGTGAAAAACATGATGATTCAATACGAACGGAGATATAACTGGTAGTTCAATTATTTTTTTGGATAAAAGACGTGTTTAGTGGGTTCGGTGTGTAATCATTCCAATCAAGTTTCAGATGGGTTATTTTTCAGACTTAGTTCCAATTAAGGCATCAATAACATTCCTTCATATTCACTTACTTCATAAACTATTCTTGATATATTACTTATTTCAGAACAAACCTATTTGATCCTCAGAAAATCATTTATCTATTTAAAAGTTTTTTAAACATAAAAGACTTGTCATCTAATTTCCAAGACTCACAACACGTGTAGTGTAATGTAAAGACGTATATCAGCTATAGTTAACTTCAAAGGAGAGTTATCTTTCAGGTTTTCAAAATCCAAACATAGGATTTAGTTATTCCTATCTTTTCAAACAAAAAACCGTCGAATGTTGAATCAGAGTTCTTCCACAAGCTAACTTGACAAAAAAGTTTTTATATTTTTAGAAATTTTTCGATTTTTATGGGTTTTTTAATAAGGTATGCAAATGCAAAATATACAAATGAATGCGAAGGAAGAAAGCTTACCGAGCACACCCCCAAACTTAAACTTGACAGTGCCCTCACTGTCAGGCTATACCAAGAGGGTCAAAAATTGCCGGTGCTTCCTAAAAACAAATTATATACAAAACAAAAAGAAAAACCAAAAATATATACAAAAAAGGAGCCCCCCCAAACTTAAGTAAAACAGTGTTTCCACTGTTAAGCGTTGAAATTCAGGATTAGGGGGGGAAAGAGAAGTATCCATCTATACAAGGCCTTACACAGGCCAAAAGTTAGCACCAACCATTCAAAAATCTTATCTCTGTAGAGCGGTGGCTGGTGGAAGAAAGCGTAGAGAAAAGAGATGGAAAATACGCGAGACCGCTTGTGGAGAGAAGTGGAATGCGGTCTCGGTAGATGAGAAGAAGAAGAATGGCGGAAGGGAAAAAGAAGTGGAATACGAACTTGAGGGTGCAAATGGAGTGAATAAATTAGCACAATTTGTGATGAGTGATGTGTAAACAGCGATTGTGCTATTCTATTAACCCGTCGAGAGATTGGGTCAAATCCCTCAAGATTCGTAAGCAACCATGGGTACGCCGAACCTGGTAAACCAGACATATGAAATGAGAGCGAGACGGGTTCTTGCAAGGTCGGAACGATGGAACGGATGGAGGGAAGTGGTTGAGGAAGGGTATCGGTTAAAGGTTCAGGAGGGTGTACACAGTCAGTGGAAGGGACAGGATGAATTGGAAAATCCGACTCATCAATTAAAACTGGTTCATCCTCTAAACTATCCTCAATATTCTCCTCAAAATTTAGCGCATCCATGCACATTTCTTCAAAATCCAGACGCATATGAAGTTCGGGAAAAACATTTAATGACTCGGGATGATGATTTGAAGAGACAAACTCAGCCAAATCTATGGGTTCATCATCCAAAATATTCCCAGCGTCAATATCCTCAATCAAGTGAAAATCAATATTCTCAGACACCTCAACAAAAGCATGGATTTCAATCGATCCGGGTTCTAGAGTGGAGGTGTAGAGGTCAAAAGGTTTAGGATCGGTTTCACTTGGATGAGTCCCTTCACAATCGGGCAAATCAAACACTACGAAGTCGCACAACTCATTCATCATTCTATCTTCAATTGATAAATCATGTGGGATACTTGATAGACTTTCAAAACAAGAGTTGTGGGATTCAATTTGAGACGGGTAGGTTTGATTTGGAAGGGGGTATATCTCACTCTCTCCACTCAAATTCACAGCCTGTCCTGCCGCCGCATCATACATTGAAAAAGTTGGAGCTAGTTGAAAACTAGCTACCTGGTCACTAGGTTGCATGAGGGCGGCCATGGACGCATTCAAATCCATCATCTGTTGGCTTGACGCTACCCTAAAGTCTTCCAATGACTGTTCTAGGCTAGACATAGGTTGTGATGGGGTTTCAGTAAAAGATTCAAAGTTGTTTGGATACTGAAAACTCCCAAATGGCTGTTCTGAAGTAATGTCTAGGGAAGGTGCAAAAGTCGGGTAGGACTGGTAGGAATTGAATGGCTGGACAGGAGCAGGATCAACATTTGGATAAGAAGGTGAATGGAATTGTTGATCCCAAGAATTTGAAGTGGTGAAAGGAGTGAAAGATCGGCTACGAGATTGTTCAATACGTTCAGCGATGGACAAAGGACGACTTGCAGAAGGGGTATCAACATAAGCGGGAGTGAATGTTTGAAACGGTTGATACGAAGTGGAATGAGGAGTGCAAGTGTTTGTCCTAGACGCTGCTATGCGATCTTTCAGTGAAACTTTGGGCATGGAGGGGTCGTTCGATGTTCGGCCAAAGCAAGAACCGTATGAGGTTATGTCTGGTTGTGGGTACCAAAGTTCGGCAAGAGTTTTGCGAGGTGGGGTACCCATGATATGAAGAGAGAAAAAGATAGGTAGAGAAAAGGGAGGGGGAAAAAATGTGAATTTATTTTTTTTTTTTTTTTTTTATAATTTTAGTTAGTTGTTAGCAAAAGAATGAAATATACACAAAAAATATGGACAAAAATTATCACGACACAAAAATACCACACACCTAATCGTTCTAGGGTTTACCTAGGTCAACTAGACCTGCTCGAGAACTTGATTGTTGAAGTAAAACTGTGTCGAGAAACAGGCTCAAGATACACTGATCACGAGGCCAGGTAAGTGCAGAGATAAGGGGAGGTTTTCCAACGCTTTCGCGAAGTTCCTTAATTAAATAACCCTTTCTCTTTTGGCGGTTTCGCCGTTAACACTTTCCTAGACACCCCGTAAACAATATACCGTTAAGCAAGCTTCTAAATACAGTTAACTTCTCCTAGTGAGCGCGAAGTCCTTAAGGCTTAAAGTCTAGTTTCTTTTAAAATTTGTGCGGGTTATCGTTATGCGCAAGTTCGTGATTTGTGGGCCACGGAAAAGGTGATGAAATCCTTTACCGTATGTTGTGGGGTTCGCTTGCCCTTAAGTCCGTATTAATGTATGCAATGCGCAATTCAAAAATTCTATAAGGAATCAAACAATTGTTTTTTATTTTAAGCGCGGCGCTGCAACAAATACGGGTTAGTCAATTTTGGCGTTTGCTAGCGAACTTGCAAAGAATCCTGCAAAGAATAGTATATTGGAAGCGTCGGATTTAAGAAGAAGGTGTTAGTAAAATACGTACCGTTAAGTTTTGGGTTAGGAAACCCCCGTTGAATCAAATCCGGTAAGCTTGAAAGGTTCGCTTGCGCGGGTCAAACTACCCGGATCTTTGGCACTGTACTTTGCAATCACCCTTGCCTTGAATGCACACTTTGCTCCTCACAATCGCAGTTTGCAAACTTGCAAAAATCTGCACTGTTGCCCACAAAAATATTGTCCAAAAAACAAAAAAGAATATATTTTTTTTTTATATACAAAAAGAATATTAACCCGAATAACAAGAAAGAAAATACGCTACCGTTTCCCCGGCAACGGCGCCATTTGATCGCACGCTTTTGGCGTGTCGGATGAAAGAATTAAAGTTTACCGCGATCAGGACGGTGTCGCTATGCAGCTAGCCGGTGAGCACGGGTCGGTCCACAGGGAGATGGTGTTATCTTACCTTCTTGCTTTAGACGAGTCAATAAAGAATCTTGTATGTGTTTGATCTAACCTATGTGTTTATCTGCAAGTATAAAGTTGTTAAGAAAATACGAAATTATAAGCTAAGAAATCCGTACTCAAAACCTTTGAGCCGAGTCTTGACCAATTGAAGCTAAGCGATCGGCAACAACGTGGATTAGGGGATTTAAGCGCGGTATTCGAGGAATCCGGCTTATTTACCCTTGTCCTTCCGTTCTTGTCTCTTGCTTTCGCCTCCGGCCAAACCGAACGCAACCAGTCGTGGTTAGGAATCACCGTTACCTTGTCAGGGTACGGTGCCTAACGGAGCGCTTGCGTATGGTTTGGGCGAAGTTCAAATGGAAAATAACGGGAAAAGGAATTGGCAAAGAAATGTTAACTTATAAAATCATATTAATTCTTAACAACAACAATAATTACAACATTTACAAAATAAACAAAAGAGAACAAAAATAAAAGAACAAAGAAAAGAAAAGATACAAGAATGAAAGTGCATGAATAAAATTGCAAGTAATAAAAAGACAAGTAATAAAAAGCGAGTAATAAAAAGAACAAGAAAAGAACACGGAAGTAGAACCCAAGCCAAGCATGTGCTCAATAGCCAACCCTTAAACTTGCAAGCTCAATGAAGAGGTTGCAAGATCAAGGGAAGGGTAGAAAACGCATGTTAAGTGAAGAACTAGTCCCGGGAGAAAATACGACCCTTGAGATCAATAACTAACTCTTACCCATTCAAGCTCAATGAAGAGGTTGAATGAGCAAGAGAAAGCAGAAATCTCAAGGGGGAGCAAACTAACAAGAAAGATAAAGAACCCTCATCTTCATTAATCTTCCACTCAAAATAACAAAAATCAAGAACAAAGAAAAGCTCCCTTGGTTAAGCTCTGGTCTGCTGTATTTATAGGCTGGAGAATGGAATTCTAGGGCATCCACCAGAGCATAAATGAAATACCCAAAACACCCCCGAAATTCGGTGCAGAGAGGGGCCCACACTGCCGCGGAAGGGCGGCCAAAACCCCCCTTTGGCCGCGCTTCCGCGGCCGTTTAGATGAATTGGGTGCTGGTCTTTTGGGGTATTTCCTGGTTGGTGTTTTCCTCGTGTTTGCAATCATCATACTGCACATAAGTCTTCAAGAATATCTCCAGAATTTCTAGTCCAAGATTGCATGCTACTTTTGACTTTATCTCTCCCTCGAGCTCCGCGCACCCATTGATTCTTGTGCAGCCCACCTCGTGCTCTGTGCTTGTCCCAGACACGAATGACTACTGTCACATGTCTTGTATTGGGAACCGGTACTCGGCACTGGACGGATATGGATGACCGGAACCCGGCTTTTATCTGCTGTTGACAGATGTTCTGCTTTTAGCGTAACTGTGGAGATTTTATCCTGATTTGCAATATTTGTACTGGAAACCTGTATTCTGTAAACATGTAACAAACACGGATTAAAAGCACCTACCTATAAACACACGAGCGTAAGAATGGGCGGTATAAAATGCAATATTCTGATATGAACAAGCCGCCATAGGCCGAGTGATGGGGAGGCTTGAGAAAACATTCGCCCGTGTGTCTGTCGAAGGTATCGCCTGGGCTTGCCCACGACGTCTGGGAACTTCTTTTGTTCTGACGGCTTTGCCCCCAGCTGGGGCCATGGAGAGCCATTTGAACACCGACTCGCGTTTAGGTTGGGGCGCCCTCGAGATCACCACATTTGGCCTTTTGCCTTTCGAGGCCGGTTTTTCGGTAACCGGATATTGAAGAGCAGGGACGGCATTAGCTGGCACGAATAGAATAGAGCCAAATGGTAGCAATGGCTCCTCCCACTTTCGCCCGAGACTGGCCGGAAGGACCGTCCTGGAGTCCATCTTCATCGTATATAAGATGGGGGGCCGTGTTGAGAGCCGAGTTGGTCCTTGGAGACATGGTTGAGGCTTGATCGCTCGAAGTCCTGCATGAAAGAGCATTATTTTAGTATAAATATCGATATGTATATTGATTAGGTTCGCATGAATGCTTAACCCGAAATATGGGAGGAGAGATTGGTCCCACCGGGCGTGCCAGAATCTGTAGGGTGTTTTTCGTCATCCCATTGAGATGGGAATGCGCACGCGCTTACCAGGCGCATTACAGATTCCTCCTGCCTAGGGTAAGCTGGGGTTTATTGATTGTGGGGATCCGAATCTCCGGCAGCCGCGGACTAAGCTGCCGTTAATTACCCCTTGCCTTTGGAGCGAGAGAACCTCCGATTAATGGGTCAAACTGCTCATGCAAACTCAATGTGCAGTGTTGCGTTTTGAAGGGGTTTTGGATATATCGGGGGCCCCGCAGAGTCTTTACGGGGGTCCCGCTACCCAGATAGCGGGCTGGGGGTCAAAGGGGCTAGCGGCCCCCTTATGGGGTGTGGGGCAGCGCCCCGTTAGAAATTTTTTCTAACGGGAACAGTGTGGTGGTGTGTGTGTGTATACATATATATATATAAAGGGAAAGGGCATCCAAAGGATGCATGGGAGAAGGCGCCAGTGCCACTCGTGCCTGGCACGCGGGCCTGTGCACCAGAGTGCCAGCGCCCCACGTGCCTGGTACGAGGGTGCTGTGCGCCAGAGCGCCAGCGCACAAGGCGTCAGCAGCAAAAAGGGACCTGGTCCCTACACTGAGAGCTGTGCTCCCGATTTGACTTGTGGAGTTGAACTCCAATGGATCTTGAATGGAGTTATACTCCTAAAAATATTTAGAAATGATCATAGGGGGGCTTCTTTGTTTCTCCCTTTGGCTCTGGATCTTCCCAAGATGAGATTTTTAGAGATGGGTCTCCTCCTTCCTCCTCTGTTGGCCGGATCTTGAAGAACAAGAAGTATGAGATTTTTAAAAATCTCTTATTTTTAAGATCTGATGGGAGATCTAAGTTCCCCTTTGTGGGTTTTGTGGTGAAAAACTATTTAGTTTTGGAAAAGGAAGAGTAAAACTCTTGATTTAATTGAAAAAGGGGAAGAAGGTTTAGAACCTTGAGGAAGGAGAAGGAGGCACAAAGAACCCTAGAGTTTTGAGGAGAATGAAAAGTTGTATATTCTTCATCATCATGTTGCCTTATATAGGTTTACACATTTACATATAGCCCCTTGGGCTTTACAAAATTGCATTTTGCCCATCCCATGTCTCATGTGCTATTTCTTTTTTGCACATAAGCCATGGGCTTTACAAAAATTTGGCTTTATGCCCATTTTTCTTACATTCATGCATAAAAAATTACATCAAAATTATTTATTACATGATTCTTATTTTTTCATGGAGGAGGGCCGGCCGCTTCATGTTCGGACTCGACCTGGGCATGGGCCCACTTGATCTGGGCTTGGGCCTGCATGGCTTGGGGTTGACCTTGACTTTGACTTGGTCAACCGGGGTGCAATTTTCGACCCCATTCCTCATGATTGGTGGAACTCGGTAGGGAAATCGTTTATTTGTGCCCGTAGATTGTATATAAGGGCCAAAATTGTACCGCCTGTAGGGCAACTTGGGGGATACGACGGCTTAAGAACAGGTTTGGATCCCTGTGACTTAAGACTTTCAAATTCCATGAGTCGTGAGGGTCTTATAGGGGGAGTTCTCCTTACGAGTCGAGAGGATCTCGTAAGCGAAAATTTCACGAGATTGCGCCCTTTTGGGTTTTCATAAGCTCGCCGGTAGCCCTGCTGTTTTTACTCACGACTCCCTTTCGGGTTTTCATCCGTGCCCATTTCGCTTGTGGACGTACCGTTTTTTTTTTACAACGAGATTGCGCCCTTTTGGGTTTTCACAAGCTCGCCGATAGCCTTGCTGTTTTTACTCATGGCACCCTTTCGGGTTTTCATCTGTGCCCATTTCGCTTGTGGACGTACCATTTTTTTTAACTTGGGTTGCAATCTTTGATATTGGAGCTTTGATTGCAACATAAATCCCAAGAGAAGACATCGCCATATTTGGGGTGATGCGCCATGTTTGAGGCAGAGTACTAGTTTAGGACATTTCGGTCCGTTGCCAGTTTAAGGGCATAGTGGTCCATTATCACCATTTTTGAGGTGAGGTTTTAGTTTAAGAACATTACGGTCCATTGTTAGTTTAGAGGCATCTCGGTCCATTATCGCCGTGTTTGAGGCGGCATTTTAGTTTAAGGACATTACGGTCTGTTGTCACCATTTTGGAGGCAACGGTTAGTTTAAGGACATTTTGGTCCGTGGCCAACTTCGAGGCGAAAATTCTGTTGGATACTACTTTTAGAGTTTTGACTTAGAAAGATAGCGAGTGGACACGAGCGGCGTCATCTATCATTAACCTAAGTCATGACTTGTCAAGCATAGTATTTCTTAAAGAAACGGTCGTTTATTGGCCGGAAGGGTCTTTCGCCATACATATCCATGAGCAAGTAGGCCCCGCCTTAGTAGACCTTGTCTATGATGTACGGGACCTCATGGTTTGGCTCGAATTTTCCCCGTTTTGCACGGTTGGGGATCATAGGTCTTTTGACGACTAGCACGAGTTCGCCTTAGCGGAATGCTCTTGGCCTAGTTAGTCTTTCGTATGAACACGTCATCCTTGCTTTGTAAGCTTCCAAGTTTTGCTGCGCCATGAGACGAGTTTCATCGAGGGCATCGAGCTCCTCAAGCCGAAAATGGTCATTTTCTTCATCCGTCAGCTCATATCAAACTTCCACTCGTAAAGAAGGTAGCTCTATCTCCAAGGGAAGTACCATTTCCGTACCGAATACCAACGCGTATGGCGTTGTATTCATAGCCGTTTTAAACGTGGTTCGATATGCCTAGAGAGCTTCATGCAGTCTCTCGTGCCAGTCATTTTTATTCCTGAACACCGTTTTCTTTATGATTTTCGTCAAGGTCTTGTTGAAAGCCTCAGCTAGACCGTTAGCTCGGAGATTATAGACTGAAGAGTATCTCCAATCTATATTATGCTGCTGTGCAAAGCGGCTGAGCTTATGGCTTCTATAGGCCGGCCTATTATCCGAGAACATCCGTCGCGGAGTGCCAAACCGGTAGATGACATGTGTCCTGAAGAAATGGAGGAGGTTCTCCGTCTTCACTTCCTTTAGTGGTACTGCCTCTGCCCACTTAGAGAAGTAATCGGTTGTTACCAAAATGAACCGATGTCCTTTGGATGACGCTAATTCGATGGGCCCAATTATATCGGTTCCCCACATTTCGAATGGCCAACTAGCCAGTGTTGGGTGTAGCAGATTTGGATGCTGGTGGATGAAGTCCTCATGAACCCGGCACAAGTGACACTGCTTCGCTTATTCGAGGCAGTCCTGAATCATTGTGGGCCAATAGTAACTCATTCTCTTGATCTTCACCTTCATCTTTGGCCCGGCTTGATGAGAACCGCAGAGTCCGTCGTGGGTTTCTTGGAAGACTCTCCTTTCTTCTTCTGGTCTCAGGCACCTTAGCCACAAACTGTTGAACGATCTTTTATATAGAGTATCATTGACAAAGGCAAGAGACAGAGCTCATTTCATGAGCTGATATCTTGAGATGCGTTTTCGGATGTTCGATGGGATTTGAAGTAGTCTATGAAGACTTCTCTCCAATCCTTAGCCTTTTCTTCATCCTCTAATTGGAAGGCTGCTTGTTTAGTCGCTTCATTTCTTTCAGACGACTCCGAAGATATTTCTGCTAGCGCGAGCATAAGGCGGCTTTGCACAATGATCCTTACGTCATCGAGGTTTTTGTCGGCCGGTTCTTTAGCAAGTTTGGCTAACGCATCCGCCTTGCTATTTTCTGCACGCGGTATGCTTTCCAGGATGTAGAAGGGAATTTGAATCAGCAGTTGCTGCACTCTTTCGCCATATTTTACCAACTCCAGTTTACACGTCCGATAGTCGCCATTTACTTGGCTAACGACTAGCTTGGAGTCTCCATATATGAGAAGGTTTTCGATTCCCATGTCAACAGCAATCTCAAGACCCGCTATCAAAGCTTTGTACTCAGCCTCATTGTTTGTCCTCGGCTCTGTTAAGGAAAGGGAGAAACGCACTATCCCTCCTAGCGGAGTCACGAAGATAAGTCCTACCCCAGCTTTGATTATGGGGGTGCTTTGCTTTCTCTTCTTCAAGGAAGATGCTCCGTCGAAGTATAGTTCCCATTGGACATTATTTCCTTCCTTCCCTCATTCGATTGTATCGAACGCATGTTCATCTGGCAATTCGCAATTTAAGGGAGAATCGGCTGGTATCGGATGCTTAGCGAGAAAAACGGCGATGGCCTGGCCTTTCACTGCCATGAAGGGTCGATACGTTATCGAGAACTCCATCAAGAGGAGGTCCCATTTGGCAAGCCTTCCTGTTAGTATGGCCCTTGACATCAAATATTTGACATGATCCACCTATGATATGAGATGGACCTCATGTGCTAAGGCATAGTGTCTGAGCTTCGTTATCGCGAAGATCGGTGCCAGGGAATGCTTTTCGATGGGGGAGTAATTGTTTTCTGCCCCCAGGAGAACTCGACTCAAGTAGTAAAGAACTCTTTCATTTCCCTGATCGTTCTCCTGCGCCCATAGTGCGTCTAGAGAACCTTCAAGGGTTATTGTGTACAAGATGAGAGGCTTTCCTTTGATCGAAGCGGTCAGTACCGGCGGATTCTGCAGATATTGCTTGATTTCGTCAAGTGCACTTTGGCATTTATGATCCCAAACAAACGGGGTCCCCTTCTTCATTAGATGGCTGTATGGGCGGCATTTTCCGGAGAGGTTGGCTATGAACCACCGGATATATGCTAGCTTTCCTTGGAGAGACCGCAATTGTTTGAGAGTTTTTGGCGTGGACATTTCCATATTCGCCTTGATATTTGATGGGTCTATTTCGATGCCTCGGTGTCGTACGATGAATCCTAGGAATTTGCTGAGGAGACTCCAAATGCGCATTTCAGAGGATTCATCTTTAGATTGTATTTCCGAAGACGCTGAAACACTATGTTCAGATGTTCCCAGTGCTCCTCATACGATTTGCTTTTCACCACAAAGTCGTCAACATAGAATTCGACAATCTCATGTATGAGGTCATCGAAGATCTTCGTCATGGCCCTCTGGTAGATAGCGCCAGCGTTCTTCAAACCGAACGGCGTCACCTTAAAGCAGAATATGCCTAGCGGAGTACGGAAAGCGGTGTGCTTTTGGTCTTCAAGATGTATTTTTATTTGATTATACCCAGAAGATCCATCCATGAAGGAGAAGACTTCATGGGTAGACGTGTTATCGATCATCAGCTCGGTAACGGGTACTAGGAAGTCATCCTTCGGGCAAGCCTTGTTGAGGTCCCGAAAGTCCACGCAGATGAGCACCGTCCTATTTTTCTTCATCACTGGAACAATGTTGGCAATCCAATCGGGATACTGAACTTCTTGGATAAAGCCGGAGTCAATTAGTTTCTTGACTTCGGCATTGATACCCATCTCAAGCTCAAGCCGCATTCTTCTTAGCGCATGTTTGATTGGCTTGATGTCCGGCGATATTGCAAGTTTATGCACCACTATTTCTAGATCTAGTCCTGGCATCTCGGAATAATTCCATGTGAAGCAATCTTTATATTGTATAAGCACGTCCTTTAGTGTGGCCACCTGCTTTTTAAACAGCAGCTCACTGACGAACGTTGGCCTCGGATCGTTTTCCATTCCCAAGTCAATTTTCCTTAGATTGCCCGCCGTAATATGTATCCCATCCTCCAGCTCTTTTGGCGCCAGTGGAAATTCTGAGATCATCTTGTCCTCATTCCCATTTGTGAAGCACTGGGAGAGGTCATCCATATTCTCGTGCTCCCCCTCCTTTGAGAATGTTATCACATGGCAGGTACGAGTTCGTTTCCAAGCTCGATATTGATCTGGACTTACCCTCGCAATATAGGTTGCTATTGGCTCATCCTTTCATGGTGGGGTTACCCTCCAACTGTCGGATAGAGCAAACCTCCCTTGCTGATACTGGTTCATGACCCAGTCTTTGAAGGTGAAGCAGTCTTCAAGAGGATGTCCTACTGCTCGGTGGTAGGAGCAATAAGTCGGATGATGGACCTCGTTTATTTGTTCGGGATGCCGAGACTCTGGAAGCGTCATCATTTGATGCTTCATGACAAGGTCGGATATTTTCCTTGTTTTGTCTTTGGGAAAAGAGTATTTCCAACCCATCTTCTTCATAAAAGAAGGATACCAGCTGACTTTTCTCAATCGCGTAGCTTCTTGGATTTGCTTCGCTGTTTTCGAACGTCATTCTCGTTCTTCACCTTGTTTTTGCCTCTGCGTCGGGCTTTTTCCTTGCCACGAGAGCGCACAACGAGCTGAGGATGAAGGGCATCATAATCTTCTCTTTCCGCAAACTGCTGAGTGAGATGCTGCATCCTGGCCATTTCGTAAATGGACATTTTGTAAATGGCCATTTCGCGGTTGTAGTCATACCAAACCTTTTGACTGGCTTCACTTATTAGCTTTACAACCCGCTCCTCGAACGACGGACTTGACGCTCTTACAGTGGGTTCTCGCTCTAGTTCAATATCAGCGCTATCTGGAAAAGCATTCCCATCTCCACCAGAGTTATTTATGACACGGCAGTCATGGAATCGCTCTCGTTTATTTGATCGAACGTATCCGAGCCCAATCGTCTCCATTCTCCCATTGGGCATCTTTCGCTGAGTCCCGGGGACATCCCAAATCTTTTTATAGAACTGGGCTTGTCGAGTGGTCTGTTCGAAAGGTACGCCTTGGCATCTTAATAGCCTCTTCAATCCCTCTGTATAATATTTGGGTAGACAGATTGGTTGAAACCTGTCAAGAACAAAATCGGCACCATGTCAGACTTCTTTTTCCATTTTAGTCTCCGTAGATTGGTAGAAAAGGATCGCCATTTTACCTCTTCGTTTAGGAGGGACGTAGAAGGTCTGCAGCTCTTGCATGCCGTATGTATCGAGCGCATTAAGTTCCCTGTAATGCCGCTGCGGAACTATGGTAATTTGTAAACTCTTATCAGCTCCAGTGAAGGTCTGTATTAA
This sequence comes from Agapanthus africanus, assembly GCA_030015575.1. Classification (NCBI taxonomy): domain Eukaryota; kingdom Viridiplantae; phylum Streptophyta; class Magnoliopsida; order Asparagales; family Amaryllidaceae; genus Agapanthus; species Agapanthus africanus. Next base: position 51,062,133 of record CM057340.1, read on the forward strand.
TGGGCGGACGAAGAACACTGCGTTGGCCTGTTCCTCAGAGTCATTGCCGAAGACCAAACTGGGTAGATGGTTATGCCTGTTGCCTTGGGGTTTCCTCGAGTAGACTATCTCTTCATCCTCCTCGGTATCGCTCCTAAAGACCGGGATGGTGGCGACGGCTTTTTGTTTATTCTCCAGCTTATGAAATCTTTCCGTGTCTTTGAAGTCTGGTAAGAAGTACTTTGCGTCTTCATATTTGCGGATTTCATTTATGGAGAATGGGTTTAGCTCCCCGTAACGGTGTACTCGAAGTTGTTTTTGAAATACTTCATACACTGATGTTGTGTAGAAGGGATGACGTTGTACTCGTGTAACCAAGGCCGGCCGAGCAGAGCATTGTAGCAAGTCTTGGAGTCGATGACATGAAATTTGATGTCAGTGACGAGAAGCCCAAAGCGTAATGTCAATATTACGAACCCCAACGTCCGTGATGACTGAGAGTCGAACCCGGAGATGGTAATTTTATCCCGAGCCAGATGCTGAACGTTCATGCAAATCTCCTTCAGCACCTTCACGTTGAGAAGGTTGACGGAGGACCCGTTGTCGACCAGGATCTTCCCTATCTTGATGTCGTGGCAGTACCCAGTGACATATAGAGGATGGTTGTGCTTGCATATTCCGAGGAGAAGATCTTCATCGCCAAATGTAATGTCAGCTGTATGAACCTTTTCCAGCTCGTCATTCATCTTTTTTTCCGCAAAGAAAGCTTGGAACTGATCAGGCTCTTACAGTGCCTTGATCAGAGAATCTTGTGCCTCTTTGGACAGGAGGAGAGCATCCAGTATGCTCAGTTGTGAAGATATCTTCCTCAGATGTGCCAGGACATTGTAATCCACCTTGTTTTTCTTAGGCGGATCCATGGCTGCAAGCTCTTTGACGACTCTATCATCGAGGGCAATTTCCTCAGGGACTTTTTCCTTTCCTTTGTCTCTTTTGCTCAAAACTTTGTTTGTAGGCCCGGGGTTCTTTTCAGACAACGTACGGTTACGTAGCTGAATGTTCTCGCAGTTCTTCTCCTCTTCATCTTTTCCAGAGGTGGATTCTTTGAAAAGAGAGCCGAGAGTTATTTCTTCCTCAAAATCGCTCCCGAATGTAAGAACTTGAGATTTTCCTTTTGTTGAACTGGTATCAACCATATGATAGTTTCCAGTCGTTCCTTCAAGCTCGTCTGTCGCGCTTCTTTGTTGTCGATGGGTTTTGTGCTTCATCCGCTTGAAGTGTTGCCAGTGAGCAACGTATCCTTGCCACCACTTTTTGAAAGCGTTGCACTCTTCGGTGGGGTGTGTGACCCTCCGATGGTATAAACAGTAGCTCGAATGTTTATCCATTTCGTAAAGGCACGTACTCCCAAGAGTGTTTTCCATGAGAGGAGGTAGCTTCATTCCCATTAACAAGGCTTTGGCGAACCGCTTCTCCACTTTGATCCTGCTCTTGTTTGTAGCAGGTGTGCTTTAGCTTGGTTGGAATGCTTTACGACTTATCCTTACCGCAGCTTCTTCAACCTGACGCCGACGCTTGGCCTTTCGTATATGGCCATTTCACGTTCTCGGTCAGCTTTGCGATTTTGAAGGGCTTCGTTTAGCAGCCTGTCAATTGGGTCTTCTAACAATTCCGGGAATTTTGGCGTCGGTCCTACCCCCAGTTCCTTTGCGTTGTTTTCTAAATCCAAGGGAGCTTCTTCGCTATTTGACGACGAATGAGAAACCATGTGGCAACTTGCTACATAATCTTCAGTTTCTCCTGATGAGACATTTCCCTCATCATCGTCACTATCTCCATTCTCAAGTATATGGTTGATAAACTCTTCGAGGGTGACTGGGGTCCGTGCCTTCTGGTTGTACTCCTCCAGAGCATCGATATACTTTTGCAGGTCCGTGCGCTTGTCGTCATACTCGGCAGGTTACATAGGCTTCTTGGTCTTGTTCTTTTTCTTCGAAGACTTCGAAGGCTTGGCTTGGAGATCTTGCCCATCATTACCAGTTTTCGGTGTTCGACGCGGTTTAAGCATCCCCTCAATGATCTCAGGCTCCAGCGGGCTTTTCCATTTGATCGCCAGACATGCTTGAAGATCCTTCGGCATTCTTTTAGTTTTAGCTGAAAAGACCACTTCCCAAGGAGCTTCTTCCACAAACGAGCATGATGCTAGCGTGTCTGCCTTTTTAGGAGTGTGCCTCTGTGGCGGGTTCACCTTCCAGTTCTCGGACAGCGTGAATTTCCTTTGGCGGTACTGGTCCTTGACCTAGTTCTTGAAGACGTAGCAATCCTCAATTGGGTGGCTCACTATTCTGTGGTAGGAGCAGTAGTTGGGATTGTTGACGTTACCGGGCTGTAGTAGACATCTCGGTCCGGTAGTGTGATGAGTTTGTTGCACACTGCCAGTTCGAAAAGTCTCCTCGTTTAATTACAGGGAAATGAGTAAGCACGTCCTAACTTCTCTTCAAGGGATTGGCGCGGGCGCGCGTTGTTTTGGCGAGCAACCAGTTTCGGGTCACTCGGTTGTTATTGTGTGTTGGCAACGAAGGTCGCTTTCCCTTTACCCTTTGCATTCCGAGGGTCCATTTTTTAAGATGAGGGCACGTGGCCCATCTGATCCATTTGGGCTAATTTGTCGATCAGAGCCTGAAAAGTGGTCGGCTTAAAGAACGTCATGAATTGGGACACGGTCGTCTGAGAATCGAGGGTCCCTATGAACATGCCCACGGCAGGAGCCTCTTCGATGCGTTGTTCGCATTTCGACCATAGGTTCCACCACCAAATTGCGTATTGAACCCAGGTCTCTCCTGGATTCACCCTGACATTGATTAATGTCGTGGTCGGGGTGCGTTCGCTTGCGCTTGCGAACCGCTGTGTGAATAGTAGCTCCGTTTCTGTGAATGTTTTGACAGAGTCATTTGGGAGCTCCGAATACCATTCAAAGGCCGTGTTCGACAAGCTGCCAACGAACTGGCGAAGCAGCAATTTGTCGTCGCCTCCAGTATTGCCACATAAAGCTCTGAACTGAGCGACGTGCTAATGCGGGTTTCCTGTCTCTTTGTACACATGGAATTTGGGGATCGTATATCCTGGTGGGTACTTGATTTGATCGTACCAGCCTGGGTACAGTCGTCCAATTCTGACTACTAGGCTAGCCGCTTCACTTGCTTGATGAGCTCGTATTTGTTGAGCTATGTAATCATCAAGGGAAGCTTTGGAGATCTTTTCCTCCCTAGCTGAAGACAAAGCCGGAAGAGGGTTCTCTATCGTCCTCGATGATTATCGGTGGGTCTTCAGCTGGAGGTTCTGGCTGGATCATCATTCCAACCATGTCTTAGAACAAGAGCGTCATCTGTTTTATATTAGCCGCTTGTTCCGTAGCCTCCTTATCTTTTCTTTCCAGCACCCTTTGTAGGAACTCTGTATCGGTCTCCTGCTCTTAGCGATGTTCAAATGCCACTTTCGGGCTTTCTTTCTGCCCGGTGAGTGCTTCCATTTTCGTTAGCATCACTTGGAGCTTTTGTTGTTGCTCCTGAGCTTTTGTTAACGACCGAGTTTGCGGTCCATGACTCACGGAAGCATGGCTCTCCTCTTTTCCGGAAGCCATGTAAACTGTGTGCACAATCATGCCCCCAGACTTTAGGCGTTTGGATCCATCACCCTTAGGATTTGCCGCTGGCGGTGGGAGATTCTCCGGCCTTCTCTTTTTATGGGAGGTCGAAGTTGAAAGAGCCATTTTAGCAGGCGCCTGTGTGAAAGAAGTCCCTCGTTGTATGCTGGAGGGATGATTTTCCTCTTCTCTGGTTGAGGGGAGAAGTTCTTGTTGATCACAGAATCTTGGACTTTCCGCCAGACTCTGTGGATTTGGGAGGACAGCCGCTGAGGGGGCTGCTCCGGCTTTACCTGCGTCATGTTTTCAGCAGGAAGTGGAGATTTCTTCAACACTACGATTGGGGAGTTCTTTCGCACCCTCCTAAGCGGTTCAAACCCGTTCCCGGTTGGAACAGCAGCATCAACTTCCACCATCGGAGATGGTGGAGTAAGTCCAGAAGGAGAGCTGCCCCCAGCTTTCCTCACTCGGCGCCAATGGTGACGTCGAGCATGTCTTGAAAACGGGATTGCCTCAGTTGTGGGAGTGGCTCCGTCATACCCCCTGCTTTGGTGAAGGGCTACTACTAGTGACAGCCTATTGAAGACATACGTCAATTGAGAGGGGACGGCCAATCTTTCGAAGGCCGACTTTCTGGTTGAGGAAGAACTTTTGACGACCTCACCCGTAACAGGAGTTAGAACGGCCAATTTTGCGAAGACCGATCCTTTAGTAGGAGAAGCCCCTTTGACGACTTCACCTGCCGGAGCTGGAATGGCTATCCGTTTCGGGATAACCCCTTCAGGTATTGCGAGCCTCTTTGCAAGACCATTTGAGCTTTGGCTCATCCTGTTGAAGACTAAGGTGGCAAATTTGGATGACCCGTTGAAAGGGGCCGTTGTGGTTGCAAGTCGATCGAAGACTGACTACTTTGGAGCTTCCTATGATGGCACTGGGGCGCTGAAGCTTGCTGGCGAGAGCATGGTCCCGAAGAACAATCCAGTGATGGCTTGAGTCACCTGCCCCATCGGCATTGAAAAGATAGAGGCCGCATTAGGCCCGTATGTCACTCCTTAAGTTGGGGAGGAGCGGGAGTTGTTTTTGCAGTTGGTGCAGCTGGAAGCCATTGATGTTCACTTCTTCTTTCTGCACAGGAGCAAGACACCAAATCTTAGTATCTCGAATCCAAGGGCAACCATAGCAAACCGCGATTTTGTTCGCAAACATGACACATGAAGTGTGAAGTGGAAAGAGGAAAAGGTCCTACCGGACGTGCCAGAATCTGTTCACCGCCGAAAACAGCGACGAACCGCGTAGGTCGTCTTTCCTGAATTTGGAGGCAGATACTATTTGGATTTATCCTTCCACCTCTCCGAAGATGCCAAAATGATTTATAGCACCGTATATTGGAGGTTTGGACGGATGCGGCCGTTGTAGCAGACTTCGTCAGATTCCCCCTCATTTGCGAGGGTTTTTGATTGTGGGGACGCTCTTCCCCGCAGGCGCAAGCCCCTGCAGTTAATTACGTTATCGCATCACGATAACCACTTTCTCCTGCTCCAGAGGTTCACTTCGTGTTGTGTGTATTTGTTTTATTTTTGGTTGCCCGTGGATCGTATACGGAGACTAATTTATGTTGTCGCCAATAGGGCGTGGATTAGTCCAAATCCGTATATTTTTAGATTTGGGTTTGGGTTGATTTAAGAATCGTTGATCCGTTTTGAGATCAAGATCGACTTAAATGTATACGAGCAGTTGAGGGTTCGGTTGGTTTTTTGTTAAGGATATGTTAGTCCAATTTGAGACTAAGATCTACTTAACAGGGTGTTATGATCATTTTTGTTTCAGATCCAACAAGAGAGCACTTGGGCTCTGTTTTTTTAGTTTAAGGACGTTTCAGTCCCTTAACACCATTTTGGAGGCGAAGTTTTAGTTTGAGGACATTTCGGTCTGTAGATCACCATTTTTGAGGTGAGGTTATAGTTTAAGGACGTTACGGTCCGTTGTCGCCATTTTGGAGGCAACGTTTAGTTTGAGGACGTTTCGGTCTGTAGATCACCATTTTTTGAGGTGTGGTTTTAGTTTAAGGACGTTATGGTCCGTTGTCGCCATTTTTGAGGCAACGTTTAGTTTAAGGACATTTCGGTCCGTTATAGATCACCATTTTTGAAGTAAGGTTTTAGTTTAAGGACGTTTCGGTCCGTTGATCATCTTGTGCGCACGTGTATTTGTTACATAACGGGATGAGCAATGATGATATGGGATGCATCCAGTTCGGGATGTGGTTTGATATGGGATGTGCACGTCAGTTTGGGAAGTGCATCAAAAAGCAGTTGGCTGTCGGGACCCGCCACCTCTCTAAAGACGTTGAGGAATTACAACGACATGTATCAGAGGTGTAGAGAGATGTACCCTTGAACCAATTCCCGTGTTTGAGGAAAAAGGGATTAATGGTAAACCCGGGAATCATTAGTCGTATTTTGAGACTAAGATTTCCTCAGGGGAATATGGGACGAATATCGTTTTGGGATACCATCAGTTGGAAGATCGATAGTCGTATTTGGGACTGAGATAGGTTTAGGAAATAATGAACCAATGGGCTCGGTTGATCTGGGTTAGGGACCTAGCCAACTTGGGCTTGGTCCACTTAGTTTTCTTTTTATTTGAAGAGGAGCGCTAAGCACATGTTTGGCCCAGTCCCCTTTTTGTGAAAAAAGTGTTGAGCACTTATGTAAGTTCTAACGCTCATATATAATTATGTGGGGTTTTCAGTCATGGGGATTTGCCCAATAAGTGTTAAACACTTTACCCCTTTTTGTCTCTTTATGAAGTGCTGAGCTCTTTTTATGGCACCCACGTGCGAAGCACGTGAGGCGCTAGGCACTGCCTAGTGAATGTCAAGCACTTTTTATTCTGTGGCACCCACGTGAGGGACATATGAGGCGTTGGACGCTAAGCGCCGCTCACTGAATGCTAAGCACTCCTTTATTTTGTAGCACCCACGTGAGAAGCACGTGGGGCGCTAGGCGCTGAGCGTCAAACACTGAGTGCTAAGCACTCCTTATTTAGTGAGGCACCCACGTGAGGGGCACGTGAGGTGTTGGGTGCTGAGTGTCGCTTATTAGGTGCTAAGCACTCCTTATTTAGTGAGGCGCCCACGTGAGGAGCACGTGAGGCGCTGGTCGATGATTTTTCCTTGTATATTTTATTTTGAGAAATTCAATTTCCTAGTTCTTTTCTGAATCTTTGATCTCCAAGAGCAAGTTCTTCCCGATGAGAATTAAATTCTCAACTTGTGGGAGACTTGTCTTGTAGATCTCAGATCCAGAGAAAAAACTAAGCTCTTCTTTTAAAAAGGTTAAACTCTTTAATAGGTAAACGAGATGCTCTGATCTCTCTTCTCTTTTATTTACCTAGAGCTTTTTTCTAAGAAGGGAGATCTTCTTCTTTCTTATTTTTTGAATCTTTCTGCTTTGTTTTTTTCGAAACTTATGGAGGGTTCCTCCTTTTTAGACTTGAAGTCTTGGGTCCTTTATATAGTAGAAGTAGTTTGTTAATTAGTTGAAGAAATCTCTTATTAAGAGATCTTAATTGATTTTGGGGATTTACCCACCGTTGGATTTTTGATCCAAGGACTTCTGTTTTACAGAAAGTATTCTTCTTGTTTTTAACAAGATTGGGCACATAGTTACCCATACAGTATTTATTCTGTAGATCGGTGATTCTTTAATCACCATTGAATTGTTAATCCAACGGTACTCTGTTTTACAAAGAGCAATCTTTCTTGTTTAGAAAGATTTGAGGAATATTTCCTCTAAACAGAATTTAATTCTGCATCCTGATGATTTATCATCTCCGTTGGATCTTTGATCCAACGGCTCTGTTTAACAGAGAGTAGAATTTAATTCTACAAGGCGTCGGCGCTCACGTGCTGTGCACGTGGGCGGTACTTAAGATTTTTGTGTGTTTTGCACATTGACGCCCACGTGAGGAGCACGTGCGGCGCCAATATAAGAGTTTTTAACTCTGGCGCTGGCGCTGCTTATGATTTTTGTGTGCTTTGCACATTGACGCCCACGTGAGGAGCACGTGTAGCGCCAATATAAGAGTTTTTAACTCTGGCGCAGGTGCTGCTTAAGATTTTTGTGTGTTTTGCACATTGGCGCCCACGTGAGGAGCACGTGCGGCGCCAATATAAGAGTTTTTAACTCTGGCGCTGGCTCCCTCGTGGAAGGCACGTGAGGCGCTACCTCTTGAATTTTGAACAGAGCTTTACTCTTTTATTGGGGGAAATACGCGCTAAGAGTATCTAAGCAATATAATGAATGTACACACGAAAAATGACAATAGATGTAATTGAGCAATAACTTTTATTTATTAACATTTCTTTACAAGTACAACTGAAAATGTAAATACAGAAATGAAAAGCAATGCCTAAACAATGGCATAAATTGAAAAGAAAATATATACAAGTATCTAGAGCTCTGGGTCAATGGCGAACTGCTCCAATTCTTCAGAACTGGGCTCAAGCTCTAAAGAGTCTGATCCACCTGACAACATTCCAAAGAAAGAAGAGAAGGAATGTCGTCAGCGAACAATCGCTCAGTAAGTCCCAAAGAGAGATAGAAATAGAGTAGATAGATAAGAGAGTATAACTAGTATTGTTTGATTATAATATTAATGCAGTTGTTTGTAGCTTGGTATAGAATATGCCAGTGTATATGAGAGGTGTCCAATTTACACCGTGGACTTTGGTAACTCGTAGTACAAGGCTCCGTCGATAAAGCCACGGAACAACGGCATGGATGTATAGTTACGTCTTTTAGTGACCACCTTGTGCCACCTTTAACATGTTCCATACCAGTCTACCCCTTTAAAACCCCGTAATTTCTTATTGTATTGATGTAATGTAATGAATGTTTGTATACGACTTGCCGAAACCATGATATCTTGTAAACGGAATGGATATAAATGGATAGTCATGTAAACAGAGTATATCCGTGATTCGGTTCGGTCGAGTCATGTTGATATAGATGGATTCATGTTGTATTGTAGTTATACTTGAATTGAATTCAAGTCAGATTGATTTCATATTAGATTTAGACTCTGTCTGAGTCAGACACTTTACAACGAATTGAAGTCCTGAATTAGTTTTGTTGTTATCGGTAACTGCTGCACATGGACGGCAGGATTTGTGTATTTTTCCAAGACAAAAACCGTATTGATAACATCTTTTTTTAGGTTGTCTGCCTTAGATAGGCAAGTACCCATATTCTCCGGCTCCCTGATGCTCAAGAGAACTGGTCCCGCTTAAACCTATGTTTACTAGGGTCCTTATTGTAAATTAATATAACTTGAGGGGGTTTTATGAAAAATAGTTTTGATATATTTTCAAAATACACCTCAAGTATTTAATTATCGTCTTTAGGGTTTTCATGGATGTATATTTTAAAATATAATATTTTCCAAGTGAATAGAACCTAGTTTACATTGTATATGGTATTTTAATATAATATTGGAATTGTATTGAATTGTAATGGTAGTTTCATGAAATTGTGATTCTTTTGATTTAGAAAACATGGAATATATATATTGTATACTTAAAGTGGATATTTTGATAATATTTATATTTATTTATTTATTTATAAAAAACTAGAACTTATTTATTAAATAGAAATCACATTTTTCTTAAAAATTGCATTAAAAATTCCATCGAGATCGGATGCTCCGTGAAGAGGTCTGCATCTCGCTCTACTAGGCTCGAGGATGTGCGATAACCCGCACCATCCCGATCGGGGTTCCTCAAAATGGGTTGTAGAGCCGTATTTGCAAGGAATTAAGTAATACATTTTTTTAAAAAACGGTTTTTGAATGTTCATGGTATTTAAGTGTAAACTCGTATTTTCCCAAAAATTAATATTCCACAAATCATCGTGCTATGTCAAGAATATGTGTTGTGATGAGGTAGGTCTTTACCTCGTGAGTTTTCTAAAGGTATTATGGTAAAATGAATAAATAATGTCGTATGTAAACATGATAGTATTTTACTGTAAAGATGAAATAGAAATTGCAATACGGATTATTTTGAGATGAACTTGTTCTAATGTGTTTATTTATGTTTGTTAAACAATATAAAAGAATATGGTAATTTATTTTTTTAAGAGAAATTGTGATTTTAAAGAAAAAAGAGTCGGAAGTCGGCATAACTCCGCTTCCGACGAGTTTTGAAAAGAAGATGTTTAAGACTAGAAATTAAGAAGGTTGAAAGGAACTTACAGATTGAATATAAAGAGGAGAGATAGAGGAAACTATTGGAATCGTCGGGAAGTCGTTTCGTCGCCGGATTCTTCCCGAAACGTCGCCGGAACCTTACCTTTTGCTAACTCCACTAGTACAACTTGGGACTTGGAAATTTTAGAGAGTTTTTGTATGGGATTTCTGAATGACGAAGGGTAAAATATAGTGTAGTATTTATAGGGAAAATTAGAGTTTAGGGTAATGAATTTGAGAATTAAAATGTGCATTAAAATTTTGGTTTAATAGTGATTTTAAATTCTCTGGATAATTGCAGAGTAAACAAACAATATGGGGGTAGTGGGTAGGCCAAGGGGTGCCAAGGGAAAAATTTCAAGGCATCACCTACGGACATGACCGGCGGGGCCGGCCCTTCTATCTCATCTTGCCGATCATAAACCAGTGGCTAGGGCTTGGATTCATGCCACGTGTCCCTAACGCTTGGTATACCTTAGTGCACATGTTTGATTATTTTGTGACTTTTCATTTTACGTGTTGTGCACGTGCAAAATTTTGAGCTTCTAAAAGATTAAAAGAAAAATCAATTAAAAATATATGTGGCTGGGGGATTCGATCACAGGGGCTACGTCACAGCAGTGCAAGGCTTTACCAATGAGCTACAAGTATTTTCTTGCTGTTCAAAAGCAAATTAAAGTTATAACTTATGTTCAGGCTTAGGTACTCCTTTCTGTTATTTTGAAAAAAAAATATGTACAGAAAGTTTAGGGCCGCCAACAAAACCTATCACACCCCGCTTCTCAGTGTATCGGTAACTGCTGCACATGGACGGCAGGATTTATGTCTTTTTCCAAGACAATTACCGTATTGATAACACCATTTTTTAGGTTGTCAGCCTTTGATAGGCAAGCACCCATATTCTCCGGCTCTCTGAGCCTCAAGAAAACTGGTCCTACTTGAACCTATGTTTACTAGGGTCCTTATTGTAAATTAATATAACTTGAGGGGGTTTTATGAAAAATAGTTTTGATATATTTTCAAAATACACCTCAAGTATTTAATTATCGTCTTTAGGGTTTTCATGGATGTATATTTTAAAATATAATGTTTTCTAGTGAATAGAACCTAGTTTACATTGTATATGGTATTTTAATGTAATATTGGAATTGTATTGAATTGTAATGGTAGTTTCATGAAATTGTGATTCTTTTGATTTAGAAAATATAGAATATATATATATTGTATAGTTAAAGTAGATATTTGTATAATATTTATATATATATATATAATAGAACTTATTTATTAAATAGAAATCACATTTTTCTTTAAAATTGCATTAAAATTCCATCGAGATCGGATGCTCCGTGAGAAGGTCTGCATCTCGCTCTACTAGGCCTGAGAATATGCGATAACCCGCACCATCCTGATCGGGGTTCCTCAAAATGGGTTGTAGAGCCGTATTTGCAAGGAATTAAGTAATACATTTTTAAAGAAAACGGTTTTTGAATGTTCATGATATTTAAGTGTAAACTCGTATTTTCCCACAAATTAATATTCCACAAATTATCGTGCTATGTCAAGAATGTGTGTTGTGATGAGGTAGGTCTTTACCTGGTGAGTTTTCTAAAGGTATATGGTAAAATGAATAAACAATGCCATATGTAAACATGATGGTATTTTACTGTAAAATGAAATAGAAATTGCAATACGAATTATTTTAAGATGAAACTTGTTCTAATGTGTTTATTTATATTTGTTAAACATTATAAGAGGATATGGTAATTTATTTTTTTAAGAGAAATTGTGTTTTTAAAGAAAAGGGAGTCGGAAGCCGGAATAACTCCGCTTCCGACGAGTTTTGAAAAGAAGATATTTAAGACTAGAAGTTGAGAAGGGTGAAAGGAACTTACAAATTGAATATAAAGAGGAGAGATGGAGGAAGCTATTGGAATCGTCGGGAAGTCGTTTCGTCGCCGGATTCTTCCCGAAACGTCGCCGGAACCTCGCCCTTTGCTAACTCTACTTGTACAACTTGGGACTTGGAAATTTTAGAGAGTTTTTGTATGGGATTTCTGAATGAGGAGGGGTGAAATGTAGTGTGGTATTTATAGGGAAAATTAGGGTTTAGGGTAATGAATTTGAGAATTAAAATGTGCATTAAAATTTTGGTTTAATAGTGATTTTAAATTCTCTGGATAATTGCAAAGTAAACAAACGACATGGGGGTGGTGGGGTAGGCCAAAGGGTGCCAGGGGAAAATTTTCAAGGCATCACCTACGGACATGACCGGCGGTGCCGGCCCCTCTAGCTCATCTCGCCGGTCATAAACCGGTGGCTATGGCTTGGATTCATGCCTTGTGTTCCTGTCGCTTGGTATATCTCAATGCACATATTTGATTACTTTGTGACTTTTCATTTTACGTATTGTGCACGTGCAAACTTTTGAGCTTCTAAAAGATTAAAAAAACCAATTAAAAATATATGTAGCTGGGGGATTCGATTACAGGGGCTATATCACAGCAGTGCAAGGCTTTACCAATGAGCTACAAGTTCTTTCTTGCTGTTCAAAAGCAAATAAAATTTATAACTTGTGCTCAGGCTAAGGTCCTCCTTTCTGTATTTTTGAAAAAAATTCTGTACAAAAAGTTTAGTCTTGTTACACACACTTTAGCCAAGAAAATCAAGCACTTAAGTCCAAGCTCGTTCCTCCCCATCGTAGGTCTCGGTTCTTCAAACCGAGGCTACTTCTCTTCTATTCCTCGTTTGTATGGATACGAGCAGTTCAAGTAAGTCCCTCTTGATTTTCTCTCTTGATTTCTTCTCTCTTTCTTCTTCTTTCCTTGAATATGATCTTGACATATCATCGAATCATTTTAAGTTCATCTATGTTAAATGTATATCATGTTAGCATTATTCTTCACAACATAAAATTTTGATAATTAAACCATCCCTAATTCTAGTTGTTACATATCAAGAATTACTATAACTTGTACTTTATCTTTTTTAGAAGTGTGTTCATGAAAAGGCCTTAGTGTACACACACATATTTACTGTTCATATACTACGAAAAAAAATTATATTTGACACGAGTTTTGTTAAACAAAATTTTAGATAATATGTAATTTAGATCATGCACGGGGTAAGGACCTACCCCACACGCACACATATGAAAACATAGCACGTTTATGGCCACTTTTCTAAATAAACAAAATTTTATTAAAATACCCACAAGTTAAAATATGGTTTTATCAACCTTCATTTTATCTTTTGCAAATACACCTCTACAACCCTCGTTAGGGGACCCGTTTATGGATAGTGCGGATTATCACACATTCTAAGAATGGTAGAGTGAGATGCAGAATTTCTCATGGGGAATTCGGTCTCGAAAGGAATAAAATACGATTTTAAAGAAAATACGAACTTTTACTACAAAGTGAACAGATTAAAAACAACTTAATTCATATATTCGTTTTTTTCAAAGAAAAACAAAGTTGTGAAAATTATATTTTTTTCTAAAATGAAAAAATTAAAGTTTTTAAGAAAATACCCTCAAATTTCGAAAATATAGATCTTTCATTAAAATACCGTAAACTTTTAAAAGTTGGGTTTTGATACTAAAATATCAAAAAATATAAAATACCTTTATAAAATAAAAAACTCATGGCTTTCTAATTATCATGTTTTTATCAAAAAACACTCTCGAGGTTTATTTTTTTAAAATTAAAACTTTTTACATTAACCCTTAGAAAATGCAAACATATAAATACATATAATAAACAATTTGATAAATTTTTAAGGACTTTAGATTAATAATGGATTAAACGGTACCAATTCTCTAGGTCTCGGAGAGTCGGAGAAAGTAGGTGCTTGCCTATCTTGCTTAGATAACAATGCAAATCAAAGGAATTATCGTTGGCGATCGTCTTTGAAAAAGTTACAAATTCTGCCGTCCATGTACAGTGGTTGCCCGATTTTTCCCAAACTTAAGGATTTCAAAAGATAAATATTTTTAATAAGATATATTTAGAACTTGAAACTTGAATCCGAACTTGACTTGAATTCCAAGCTAACTTGAACTCGAACTCAAATACAAACTCGAACTCGACTTGAACTTGAACACTTGACTTGACTTGACCTGACCCGAACTATGTATATGACTTGAACTTGAACCTAACATGAATTCTTGAATACAACTTGAATCTCAACTTGTACACTTTATATTCATGGATTCGGTCAAGAACTGTAAACTTGATCCAGACAGTAAAATACACGGTGATAAGGGGTAAGTTGGTAAGGAACGTAAGTCGTGGCATAAGAGGTCACTTTAAAAGACACCTCTTGATTATGCTTTTGCCGTTGTTCCGTGGGGTTTGACGGAGTCTTGTACTCTCTTGTATCTTTGGTCTACAGGGTAAACTAGACTATTTTCGTATATACGCATATATTCTTTATCAAATTACAAACAATCACGTTAGAATAGAATAATCATATTCATATACCTATCATACTTGAGATAGCTTTACATACACTCTTACCTATTCGATAGTACTTGGATTCTTGTTCATTTTTATATACATATCATTACTTATTTCTTTTAGAGACTTACCAAGTGCTAGTTCGCTAACGAAATTCCTCTCTGTTTCTTTTTCTTGGAATGTTCATCAAGAGGACAGGATTCAGAGAAGATCGAACCGAGCCAGAGGACTTCGATCAGCTTACCGCTCAGCCAGACTACTAGTTTTCTTTTCTGCACTTATTTCCAGTATGTCGTTGTTTAGGCACTTTCCAGTTATTGTATTTTTTGTTTCAGACATCTGTACTATGAAATTTGAATGTAAATAAAATTACTGTTGAATTTTAATTACTCTTGTTAATTCTTGCATGATATTATATTGCTTAAAAATGTTTAACGTATTTATTAAGGAAAAGGACCTTCTCATAGTAATTTTGTATATGTTTATGTGTATAGAATATGTTGATCATGATAACAGTGATCATTCAAAAATTTATATAGATTGTTGATATTTTGACCAATTAGGACCGTTTTTTTACCCCCGCGTACCTCGAAAGAGCGATAGTTATAAAGCCAGAGTTTGTCATGTGCTATGTTCACTACTACAAATAAGGGTTGCCCCTACGGATTTATCCGTAGGGGCAACCCACTGCCCCTACGGATATATGCGTAGGGGCGAAAAAATACCCCGTAGGTGCAAAGGCCGCAGGTGCAAGTTGAGGTCCTGAACTTGTCCGTACGGGCAAATTCTTGCCCCTACGGATATATGTGTAGGTCCTGTTGCCCCTACGGATTAAGCCGTAGGGTATAAGATTTTATATTATTTACGGTTTTTTTAATATATTACTTGTACCTACGGACATGTCCGTAGGTCCATGTACTACCCCCTACGGATATGTGCGTAGGTACGTTTCCGTAGGGGCAAAATATCAGGATTCCTGATATTTTGCCCCTCCGGATAACGCCGTAGGGGATAGGCAGTGGCCCCTACGGCTATGTCCGTAGGGGCATTCCCAACCCCCTGGCACTGAGATCAGGGGGGAAATATCAGTTACTGCTGATATTTTGCCCCTACGGATATATCCGTAGGGGTAACATGTGTGCCTACGGATTAATCCGTAGGTGCATATTGTCTGTATTTTTTTTTTAAAAATGGGCTGTTTGATTTTTTCCCGCCCTGTGCACAATAATATATACATCAATCAAATCATATATTGCAGTATTCATAATCACATCTCACGCATATATATAATATACAAAAGAAACCCAAAAATTGAATATGATATAAATACAAACCAATATCAATATCGTTTCAAAATGTAGTACAATGTGTATGATATAAATAAATACATGTTTCAAAAAATAAGAACCAAAAATCTACCCTAGCTCGGTCCAGCTCCACCTCTGAATAACGATAGAATAACGCGCGCCTGCTCCTCGGTCAATAAACTCTGCAATTCGTCGCGAGCGGGAGTCTGAGCGGCATGTGGAGCTGGCGATGTGGTCTGCACAGCCGCCGTCGAGGTAGTCGCTTGCGGAGCCGCGGCTGCGGGAGTCTGAGTGGGCGGTGGAGCTACAGGAGCTGTCTGCGGAACCGCAGCCGATGTAGTGGCTTGTGGAGCCGCAGCCGAAGGAGATGCATGTGGAGGCTCGGCCGATCTACCCTGTCGCGTCTGGACATAACGTGTGTAAGAAGCGTGTAAGAACTGTGTATTATTCGAATTCGTATCATTATTAAGTTATTTCGAAACCCTGTTTGGATATGTAGTTTGGAAAAGCGTTGTTTATTTTAATTACATATGTATGTATGATTAATCAAACTTAAGTCTAAAACCAAATAAGCTCAAGCTACGTACTAATTATGGATATGTTGATATGTATATAATATGAAATGATATTTTACTATAAAGTAGTATACATACCAGCATCTCCTTCAACTCCTGAACGGTGGCCCTCAAGCTATCCAGTTCCAGATGGACATGCCGGTCACTGGAGACGGAGGAAGTAACCGCCGGGGTGGAGTCCAACCTCATATGGGCCCTGCTAGGGCCCAATCCCCGGCCTCTCTCCCAACCTCCGTGGTGCCCTCCGTGTGCGGCGTCCAGAACTGGGGTCAGCAGCCTCGGATCGTTCTGTCCGGTAAAATCGATCCCCGAGGCCTGGGCCTGCTCAACCACCCGCTCCTACACCCACATTAAGCAGTAAAGTATAAGTATAAAATTTAAACTTGAACCTTCCAAAACTAAAATTTTAAATTTGGGTAGAAAAAATATTAACACTTACGCAGTACTCCTGGGTAGCGACGTCGGGATATTGAAGCTCGCCCGTGGCGGGATCTGTCGAGGTGCCGTGGACGGCAAGATATGCGAACAGCACGGTCGGTGTACCACCTGACGCCACGGTCCGAGATGTCTGCAATATTAGAAAGTAACTCTTAATATTAGAAATATTAGAGAATAACTCTTGATATTGCAGAATATTAGAGAATAACTCTTAATTTACCGATAACTCTATGGCTCGAGTAATGTTCCTCGAGCCACCTGTGTAAGTGGGGCGACCCCTCTTCGCCGACTTCCTGTTCTCCGTATTCTGAGCGGCCTGTTTCTGCACAACGCATTAACATTTAGTTTTCTAATTAAGAAACACAAAGAAATAAATTATATCATAAATAATGAATTAAATTTAAAATACATACCTGTTTGCGTTGGGAGTCGAAATAAGCGCACAATAGAGGCCATGTCTCTACGTCGACTCTCGCAAACGCCGGAGTAGATAGGAGGGCCGCTCTCTCTGCCTCGGGGGTCGCCATCCACAGGGAGTAGCAGTCGGCCTTCAGCTCATTCCTATTGTATCGGACCTTGGCCTGCATGTTCTTCATCAGGCCATTGTACAGAGCATGAAGGTCGAGCACCCTCCCCGGGTGATCAGGGTCGGCTACAGGCTGAAAATCGTAATCCAACTGAAAATACAAAAAAAAAACATTGTTATTAGATTGCAAGTGTTAATAATAAATATATTGGATAGATCAAATGAAAATATATATTAATACATACCCGAGCCTGATCAAAGAAGAGGGCGAATGAGCGCTGGTGCTGCTCGCCCCACTCAACGTGAAGTGGATAGTTCTTCACGGTCCGGCTCTCGTCCCCCAAATACCGGCCGAACCTCTCGGCATGAGGACCGGTATAGCAATAGTCAAGGGTAAAAAATAGGGGGAATGCTGCCTCCCCCCTAGCTCTATCAGGCCTCAGCCTATGGGACTGATTCGGGCCTCGAGTCCCCCTCTGGGGATGGAGAGGCCCTGCGTCTGCACGAAATATCAAGACAATCAATAATAAGACAAAATTGTATTAAGAAATCAAGGTTAAACAAAAATTCAAGTGTGATATATACCTCCGGTGACCAGCGCACGAGCCTGGGCCCGAGCAGCAGCACGAGCGGGACGATAGTTCCTCCGGTGAGGAACAACCGGGGTCCCGGACCCGGACGCATCCCCTCCAACTATAAAATAAACATCGACGCTAAATTTGCATGAAGTTCATATTTATTCTATAGAGCATATGTAAAATGAATAAATATTTTAAATTTATTCATACTAACCTGCAGACGATGCGGAGGGTATGGAAGCGGCAGGAGTGGCCCATGTGGAAGGTGTGGCCGCACCACCTATAATTAGACAATTAAAAATAGATTATATAAGTAATTGCAAAAAGAATGTGTAGATCAATAATATAACGTTCTAAATCAATATGCATGCACTATAGGATATATAAACATACCCGCAGGTGCGGTGGTGTCACCACCTACAGCTAGACAATAATAAAAATTGCTAAGTAAGAGCAAAAGGAATGTGTGTATTTATAATATAGCATTCTAAATCAATATACATACACTATATGATATATAAACATACCTGGAGGAGCGGGGGTGGCCTCTGTCCCAGATGTGGACGCATCACCAACAACTAGACAATCAAACATTGACAATATAAGTAATTTTGACATAAACATGCATGAATATCTGTAATATTACATTCAAAATGGATATGCGTGCAGTATACCTGGAGGTGTGGCCAAATCAACACGGAAGGAGGCATCCGAAGGGGTCTCCGATCTGGGTGCAAGACCGGCCCTCTGAAGCTCCCTACGGAGCTCTCCGGGCGGCAGAACCGCTCTGCCTCTGCCTCTGCCTCTGCCGCGGCTGGAGCTCCTGCCGCCCCTCGCTGCTCCCGACATCGTCATCAAATCTAGATAAACGGTTCGTGAACGCATTAGACAATCATTAAAAGTATTGACTATATATGATCTAGAGCGTAAAATGTGAAGTAATAATATAACATTACTGATAACCTTTTTCGTTTCGTGGGCGCATCATACATATCTACTTGGATTTCATCGTCGATGTCATTTCTAACCCACGTAACTTCATGATCGGTCGAAGACAACCCGTCCTTCGAAACAGACGGTCGGAGCACTTTAAGCCTTCTCTCTTCTTCGTCCTCATCGCTGTCCTCGTATTCTGGGACATCGTAGACATCTCTAGGTTTCCATCGGCATACAACACTCCACCCCGGATGCTTCAAACACTGTGAGTAGTATACTTGGAACGCTTGGTTCGGAAAGATAAACGGATCGTCCTGACCGTAAAATCGAAGTGTGTTCACACTGGTCAATCCATATTCATCTTTCCAAGTCCCAAGACTGCTTCTCCACCTGTCCGTATCGGTTCGCGGATCGTACCAAGTACACTGGAATATATAAAAGGGTTCTGATCGTCCGGGATAGTGGATGCCGAGTATACAATTTAAGTACCCATAGTAAATCACACCGTCCGATCCTACCGTCGCAATCCCACTATTCTGAGTGGTTCTAGATATTTCTATGTTCTTAACTTCGAATTTGTATCCAAGGACACCAAATCCTTTGTAATATGCAACCTCCATACTAGGAAATTGAGCTAAACATCTTGAATCACTCTCAAATGATGCAGACAAGTTCGGATCGTGGATCTAACAAAACAAATTTTACGACAAAATACAT
The DNA here is from genome assembly GCA_030015575.1 of Agapanthus africanus. Taxonomy (NCBI): domain Eukaryota; kingdom Viridiplantae; phylum Streptophyta; class Magnoliopsida; order Asparagales; family Amaryllidaceae; genus Agapanthus; species Agapanthus africanus. The sequence continues at coordinate 51,081,538 of CM057340.1, forward strand.
AACGATACAAGTTTAGATTAAAACTGATAGCAATAAAATGTTATTCGAATAACTTACATGATCTGTGACCCAATCACAAAAATTATCCTGATGGTATTTTTCCAAACGTTCTTCGTTCCAATCAGGATGCCCCTCACGTACCTCGTTAAAATGAGTTCTGTTTTCGACAAGTAATTGTGACATTAATATTATATCATTTCATACACACACAAACATAGATATAACAATTAATCCAAAAGAACTTACTCTCTAATTTGTTCAAGATATGCGCAATTAAGCAAGATAAACCGGTATATCTTGTTGATAAACATAGTGTCTACCCTCTTATACTCGGCTTTACCATATGGCCCGTCTTGAATTCTTCGTGGTCGGTTAAGCCTTATCTCAATGTTCTCATCCAGATAGCGGGAACAAAATGTGGTTGCTTCATCAAGAAGATAACCTTGCATGATAGAACCCTCTGGTCGATTTTTATTGCGTATATACTTCTTAAGAGTGTAGAGGTACCTAATGAGAATATATTGAATAAATAAATACGGGCATACATGACAACAATAAATTTATAAATTGCGCGAAACGAAAAATTACACGTACCTCTCAACGGGATACATCCATCGATATTGTACTAGTCCGGCTAATTTCGCCTCAGTTGCAAGATGAACCGTCAAGTGTATAATGATATCGAAAAATGACGATGGGAAAATACGCTCAAACTTGCAAAGTATCAATGCAATAGAATTTTCTAGTTTATCCAGCGTCGCAACCTCCAGTGTTTTAGCACACAACTCCCTGAAAAAACAACATAGGTCGTTGATTACTAGACCAACCGAGTCGGGGAGAGAAGTCCTGAGGGCTAATGGAAGAAGGTGCTCCACGATAACATGGTGATCATGACTTTTCAGCCCATCGATCTTGCCCTTCATAATTTTTATTTTCTTGTTGAATGATCCTGAGAAACCTGTGGGGACTTTCAAATCATGCAACACCTGCAGAAATCTTTTCTTCTCCGGTTGTGACATATGATAAGCGGCATTGGGAAGTACAAACTTGCCCGGTTTACCTGCTACCGGTCTAGGGTGCAATTCACTTCTTATTCCCCACTCTTGTAGATCCATCTGAGCATTCATGTTGTCTTTCAATTTCCCGTCTTTACACAGAAGCAAGTTAAGTATGTGCTCTGATACTCCCTTCTCTATATGCATGACGTCCAGACAATGACGCGCTGAATTTGTAGACCAGTACGGAAGCTCGAAGAAAATGCTTAACTTGTTCCAATATTGTGGTTTGACCTGTTTCGTCGGATCCATCCCGAAGGTCACGTTATTGTAACCATCCCATTTAGCAGTCACGTCCTCTCCGGATAATGGGGATGGAGCTCTAAGAAGCTCCTGATGACCATCAAAGTGAACCGTGTCTAACCTATAGGGGTGGTCTGGAGGCAGAAAACGTCGATGGCCGCAATAACAAACCTTCCTGCTAAAATTCAAAAATTTTGATGTTGTGTGTTCATGGCAATGAGGACATGCTTTGTGACCATGTACGGACCAACCTGATAGCATTCCATACGCAGGAAAGTCATTAATTGTCCACATTAAAGCCGCACGCAGTATGAAGGTTGTATTTGTGTTTGAATCATACGTCTCTACACCATCAATGAACAAAGTTTTCAGCTCCTCGATCAGAGGTCGGAGATAGACGTCGATATTGTTCCCCGGTGAGTTTGGTCCGTCGATAAGAAGAGGCATCATAAAGTATGATTGGTCCATAGCCAACCAAGACGACAGATTATAAATTATCATTACAACGGGCCATGTACTGTGACTTCCAGCCATATAGTTGAATGGGCAGAAGCCATCGGTAGCCAGTCCGAGCCGGACATTGCGAGGATCGCTACTGAATATTGCGTGCCTCCTATCGAAATCCTTCTATGCCGGTGAATCTCTTGGATGGCTCATTTTTCCATTTTCACTTGGAGGAGCACGGTGATGCCAAATCATTGTCTCGGCTGTTTTCTTGCACCTGAATAGCCTCTGTAGCCTCTGTGTTATGGGAAAATATCGTGCTATCTTCACAGGTATATCAGGCTTCTTATCAGAATCTTTCGGCTTATACCTGGCCTCTCCGCATGTTGGACACTCTTTCAAATCTGAATTCTCTTTCCGGTACAACACGCAATTTTTAGGACATGCTTGAATCTTCTCGCACTTTAGACCCAAATCAGACATCATTTTCTGGGATTCGTACCAGCTTTCGGGCACATTATTTCCCAGAGGCATAGAATCTTTCAAGAACGAAAGAAGCATTATGAATGACTTGTTGCTCCATCCATTTAGGCACTTAATCTGGAAAAGTTGGACGAACCATGAGAGGGTGGAATACTTCGCATTCTCATAAATTGGTTTCCTAGCATCATTCATGAAATTTTCATATTTATCCGCACGCGGTCCTTGACCGGAAGGAATGTCATCTTCGGTACGAATAGATTCACCTAGGGCAGCCTCTACCATATCCTCCATTTCTTCTGATGGAAATAAATTTCCGTCTCCTGCCGTATTACCGAATTCTTCTTCTCCTGCCACATTATCGTGTTCTCCTTCTTCTTCTACCGCAGTACTGCATTCTTCTCCTTCCCCTTGATATTTCCAACTTGAATAAAGTCTAGTAAACCCATGTTTTACAATATGAAGCTCTGCCAATTCTACCTTCTGCCAGTACTTATTGCCACATCTATCGCACGGACAGAGAATCTTCTCTATTATGATCTTATTATGTGCGAGTGCAAATTCAAGGAAAGCAGCAACTCCTGCGACAAACTTAGGTTGCATACGTTGTTTCCAATCCACATACATCCAGTCCTTAACTCTGACGTACTCATGGGCCATGTTAGACTGAATAACATATAAATTGTAGGTTATGCTGACTATATTGAGAAATATAAGAACGGGATAGTTACTGACAAAGGAGAAAATCCGTGTATATGCTTTGTGTGTGCGTTTGTCGTTGAAAAGAATAAATTATCGCACGTTATGTTAACCGATAGACGGGGACTAAGTGGCGCTTTTAGTTTCATATATGAGTATCGATGGGAATATGAAGGTTTCATATTATCATATATTGGTTTTAACCCGAACATCTCGAATCGCTTTCTAATTATGCGTTTGTATGTGTGTGTTCTGGCTGTCGGGGGTAGGCTTCTATCCCATTAAGAATGTATAGAGCGAACGCCCATCACTTGTGCTTTCAACCGTTTCGAGTAAATTTCGGCAGCACCTCCCCGCTGTTCTCCGAGTACACTGTAATAGAATAGATAATCATTTCAAAGCTGTGAAACAACGTTGAAATGAACATCTAATCTATCTTTGTACACGGAGAACCAGCGGAAAGGTACCGACGAAATATCTCGAAACGGATGAAAACACAAGTGAATGAAGGCGTTTGCTTTATACATTCTTAACTTGTCCACACGGGACAAATCTATGGGTTACCATACGATTGAATTTTCTCGTCGCGTAGACTATACGACAGTTGTTAGTATCGAGCTATACTGTCCGATATTTAACAACCTTCGTATAGTTCTAGGTCACGACGAGCATCGCACGTATGTTAACCGATAGACGGGGACTAAGTGGCGCTTTTAGTTTCATATACGAGTATCGATGGGAATATGAAGGTTTCATATTATCATCGAGTATCATATATTGGTTTTAACCCGAACATCTCGAATCGCTCTCTAATTATGTGTTTGTTGTGTATTCTTGTTGTATATGTGTGTTCCGGCTGTCGGGGGTAGGCTTCTATCCCATTAAGAATGTATAGAGCGAACGCCCATCACTTGTGCTTTCAACCGTTTCGAGTAAATTTCGGCAGCACCTCCCCGCTGTTCTCCGAGTACACTGTAATAGAATAGATAATCATTTCAAAGCTGTGAAACAACGTTGAAATGAACATCTAATCTATCTTTGTACACGGAGAACCAGCGGAAAGGTACCGACGAAATATCTCGAAACGGATGAAAACACAAGTGAATGAAGGCGTTTGCTTTATACATTCTTAACTTGTCCACACGGGACAAATCTATGGGTTACCATACGATTGAATTTTCTCGTCGCGTAGACTATACGACGGTTGTTAGTATCGAGCTATACTGTCCGATATTTAACAACTTTCGTATAGTTCTAGGTCACGACGAGCATCGCACGTATGTTAACCGATAGACGGGGACTAAGTGGCGCTTTTAGTTTCATATATGAGTATCGATGGGAATATGAAGGTTTCATATTATCATCGAGTATCATATATTGGTTTTAACCTGAATATCTCGAGTTGCTCTCTAATTATGCGTTTGTTGTGCATTCGTGTTGTATGTGTAACATGATTTTAAACCATTGAGATCAAGATTGATAGAACTGATCATCCTACATTGCAATAGCATTCATCAACCAAAAACTATTATTGCAATGGTATTCATCTATAACAATCAACAATTAAAACTACAAATGTAGGATACTGATATCATAAAACGTTATACGCAATATTGATAGAACTGATAAATAAAAAAACGAAACACAAACCGTATCAAGATTTAACAACTTTGATTATGTCATATACGCGGGCCGATATTTTCATATTAGCCAATAGGCAAAAATAGATTGCGGTCTGGATATGGCATATTGGCAGATGTTACCTATATGCATACATGCATGTTGTCTCCCCATTTTTTCATAAATCAAACCAACTACATATATCAAACTAGTCCATGCCATCAATCGGAAACTCCACTATGTCTTTGAATTATTATTTTCCAAATAGCATTGAGCTCCTATTGACATTGTCCCATCCAACAAATTTATTGTGCTTGCCTCAACCTTCATCTAGCTTTCACATAACATACACATTATATGAGTAATATAGTTATAAATTATGGTATTTTGTTGTCATCAATCCACCTAACCCTAACCCCAAGTTGCTCTCTGAAAGCACATAGAACCATCCCCCCTAGTCAAGCATAGCTTTTTCTGTGCAATTGTTCTCATTCTTAATTTCTCACATTCATTACTCTCTCATTTTCTTGTCAACAAATTTTTTGTGCAATTGTTCTCATTCTTAATTTCTCACATTCATTACTCTTTCATTTTCTTGTTTTTTTCCAACTCCCCACCACTTAACCCCAACCCAGCCCCAGCCCCCAGCCCCAACCTAACCCTAACCCCAGCGCGGCCAGCTAAACCCCAACACCAACCCTAAGGCAAACCCTAACCCCAGCCCCACCCCAGCAGCAGCCGAACCCCAACCCTACCCCTACCCCGACCCCGACCCCGACCGCGACCCCTGCCTAACCCCAACTCGCGCGCGCAACCCCAGACCCAGCCATGAACCCTAAGCCCAAAATAATCCAAAAATTCTTTAATTTACCTCGAGATTTACTCACCTGAACGGCTGTTGCTGGGGCTGGGGCGACGACCTGAACGGCGGTGGCGACGACCTAAACCGCGGTGGGGACGAGAACTGCGGTAGCGACGAAACCGGCGGTGGCGACGAGGAGAACGATGGTGGCGACAACGGCGTGGCGATTTGGGGATTTTTTTCGCGCGCGATCGAGAGAGAGAGAGAGAAAGTGAGCGTAGGCGATCGATCTGGGCTTTTGTTAAATCGATATTTACTTGCCCCTACGGATATACCCGTAGGTCCTTTGTTTGCGGCTCCGTAGGGGCAAACACCAAATTAAGAATTAATATTTTTATTCTTAGAGGTCTGTGCCCGTAGGGGCAACCTTTTAGCCCTACGGATTAATCCGTAGGGCCAGGTTAAATCTGCCCCTACGGATTCCAATATCCATAGGGGCAACCCCCTATTTTACTAGTGGTTCTAAGTTTTAATTTAAACTCTTAAGTTTTATTTGGCAACGAGCTTGTAGTTTCTGAAACCATTGTTGTATAGGATTTTGAGGCTAAACTCAAAAAATTCTAACCGAGGCACATTAGGCAACCAAAATATTGTTTTTCAAACCGCGATTTCAAAAGGTTTCAAAGGTTTGAAACTCCCTTTTTGATATCTAGAGTTTTACAAAGTTTTAAAAACTATTCTTAAAAGAAACCTTGATTTCAAAATTGTGCTTCCAAAACACATCACGAACTTTGCGCAACCGTATTTTATGAGAGGGGTATTTACCAAAACTACCAAGTGTTTCACCTTGCATAAAATATGCATTGTTAGCCAAAAACCACCTTATTGTTAAGTATATTAGTATCTTGCACATGCGATGCACGTGTCCAAATAAAATGATTAATTTTTAATTTGAATTCAAAAAATTTAGAGAAGATTAAAATTTAAATGGTAGGAATTCTGATTTGTTTTCAAAATGATCCACAATGATTGTGGTAGTTATTTAAAATCAGTGGAGATGTGTGATTCTATAGCTATAACTGATTTAATTGATTATCATATTTATTAAATATTTGTTATAGAAAATTTTGCATTTAATTTTTTTTGCTGCTGATGTGGTGCTATTTAAGGTTGTATTAGACCATGAAATTGAAATCAATTTGAGGACCCCAAGTTTTATAGTTAGAATAGTAAAGATTATTAAGCGGCATTTCTACTCTTAGCTTTGATTAGTCTAAAATATTGCACATTTGAATGAACTTTTTCCCTACTATTGTTAACTGCTAAAAGGTGCTAATTGTAAATATAGAACATATGTGGGTTTATTTGTAAAAAGTTTATTATTATATATTTCTACATTATAATTAATATAATTAGGGAAAATATATGCATATAATATTTAAATGAAATATTAGTAATTAAAATATGCATATCATATCAAATATTTATAATCTATATTCTTAAGATTTAATATCATATAAAATTGTTAATATCTCAAAAATACCAAATGCCACTAATACTTTGATTTAAAATATTGTGCAGATATTAGCTCGGGTCTGAAATCCAAGTAAAAAATCCGAATCAAATCGGGATATCGGAACCGAATCTGCCAAAATTTTGAAGCAGATCGAGAGATCTAGCAACGGCAGAGACTCGGAGTATTATTTTCAGGATCTAGACATCAAAAGGATCTCCACATATTATCACAAGAGACCAGAAGAAATATCAAATCCTGATTCCACCAAATCACGGCGGAAGGGCGGCCAAACAAGCCCAAACGCGGCGGATCCACGGTCCAATCAGGGCCGTTGGATGTGAGATTTTAGGATCGTAATCTTAACAGCATATAATTTCATATGGAATCTAGGGTTTCTAGTTTCATAGACTATTTAAAGGACCGAGAGCTGTACATTCAAAATCATTATCGAAGAGATCAAGAGATCCACGTATCCGAGTGGTTATTATCTATTCATCTACCTCCAACAAGAGAGAGATTTAGAGCAAAACTGGGGTTCTTGTAATCTACTTTCTAAGGAGAATTGTAAGTGCAATAGTTAATTAATAAAGATAGTTTTTATTTTAATTCTTTTTGCATTTAATTTCCACATTTAATTTATGCATTTACTTTTACGCATTACTTTTCTACATCTTCATTATGTTTTCATTCATCTTCAACCTCTCTTCTAAGTTAACCATGAGTGAGTAATTCCTAACTTATTAGAGTTTGTAGGATAGGGTAGAACAATGGATGAAAAAATCTTTTAACTTCTTTTATACATTTTAAAGTTTATAAACTTTAGCAAAATAAATGTTAACCTCCTTATCAGGCGCGCTACCAATTTATTGATAGGCTCAACCACGATTTGAGATTGGTTTAACACTTGTTTTGTTAAGAGCTAGACATGAATAAAGATCAATGAAAGAATAAGGGTTAGTAGTGGGGAAACCCTAGTTTCTTCCAAGAATCCTAATCTACATTCATCACTATCAATCTAGTTTTAAACTATTAAAAGTTAAAAGAGTCATTTTAATTATTCATCTATTACTACCAAGTTCTATGAACCCTACAAGCTTTTTTATTATAAATTTTATATCCGTTTTAAAATATAATGACAAACAACCATCCATCTTTCATCAACTCGTCTAAACTAAGAAAAGAGTTCACGTTTCCCTGCAGACGACCCGTACTCATCGCGGCTAGCTACTAGCGATACCGTCTTGATTGTTGTTATTTACAAAACACTTTTTTGCACACGATCAATCAAATAGTGTCGTTACCGGGGAAACGGTCGTAATTTTTTTTTGTTATTCGGGTTGATTTCTTATAAAATCTAGCGAACATAACATAAAAGAGAATCTAAACCGCATCTTGTGTATCTAACGATTATTGTGCGAGTTTTGCAAGAGAACCTGGAGTAACTGGAGCAAGTAAATAGAGATTTAGAGACTTTCAACGTGGACCAGAGGGGCATAGGGGTGCTCAGAAAAAAAATTAGTAGAAGATCCTCCAAGGAGGCGGCGGAACCGCGGCTTATTGGTGCTAATAGCGGCGGAACCGTGGCACATTGGTAGGTTTAGGCCCCCAAAATCCTCAGGTATTTTCCTAATATCTTTCTCTCTCCTCTAAAACTCCAATAATTTGATTTTACCTACAGGATTCTTTGCAAATATCGCCGCTCAAAAATCATTTTGCGTGTTTTGATTTCGGTTTGTTTTTTCATATTTAAACCGGAGTTTAAGGGGCAATAAACCCAAATTCAGATTAGGTGGGGATTTCATCACCCTTCCTAGGCCCACAAATCACAAACGAGCATACTCTCATCCTACATTAATTAAAAAATATCTAGATCTAGCCCCTAAGTACATTCGCGCTCAATTAAGACAGAGGAGGGTCGTGGGTAATTTATTACTTATCTGCATTTCTCTTGTGGTGTCTAGGCAAGTGTGACTGAGGAAAGTGGTTACTTAATTAGCCCCTCTATTTCGGTGATTCGTATAGTGGATACCTTCCACTTACCTGACACTTGTCTGGTCACAAGATTGATAAGAAAGTGGTAGAGGATTAATCCTGCGACTTGTCCTTTGGAAGTCTAGGAGCGGTCTAGTGACTTGACCTAGGTGACCTTAGCTATGGGGATTGATTGTGCATTTTGTGATTTGTTGAGTCAAGCCTCAAGTCCGACTTTTTTTCAAAACAAACTTTCTTAAAATCGTTCTCACATAACACACGCTGCCACATGCACTAAACCCGCTTAGTGAATGATCGGCTGGACACGGGATTCTAGTGTCCGTCTTGTCCACGTTTTTGCTGCCGACTCCGAAATCGACACTTATTCATCTTCTATTTCTCCTTCACCCACCACATCTCCCAAGATGGACGGATCTTCATCGGCATTTAACGATACCACCCTGCCACCACCCGTAGGTGCGCAGAATCCACCGTGCATCTCTCTCCAAGAAAGATGTTGCCCTATACGTGGACCCTTTCCTACTTATCTGTCTCTTCCACCAGTCAATGGGAATAATTTCGAAATTAAACCCCACTTCATCAACTTGCCCAAATTTCACGGGCTTGAATCCGAACACGCATACGTTTTTATAACCAAATTCGAAAACGTATGTGCTATGATGAGTACAACCCAACTTTCAGGGGATGCTCTGCGATTACGTCTTCTCCCTTTTACCTTGTCCGATCTCACAGAAAAGTGGCTCTATAGCACCGCCGCACATTCTATCGGTAAATGGAATGAATTCGTTATAATATTCCTTAAGAAATTCTATCCTCATCATAAGACTGCCCGTATTCGAAGCGAGATTAACCAGTTTGCCCAACTTCCCAACGAACCCTTTTGGAAATGCTTTGAACGGTTTAAAGATGTTCTTGTTTAATGCCCTCATCACGGAATCGATAGATAGCAACTTTGTCGAATTATATATGAGGGTGTTAATCCAGTGACAAAACAAATACTTGAAACCATTTGTCAATGCCATTTCATGTCAAAAGGCGATGGCGAAGCATGGCAATTTCTGAAAGATCTCGCCGAACAAACGTTACAATGGGAAAGCACTAGACCAATATCGTCTTCATCTAGGGCAGGTATCCATCAGCTCGATATTTCCATCGCAGTAAAAGCCGAAATAGTCGCGATACAAAAGAAACTCGAAGTTATAGAAAACAAATTCTCTTCAACCACCCTAAAACAAGTTACGTTCCCCAAAACCGTGTGTGCTTGCTGTTTTGACCCATCCCATTTAACGGAAGAATGTCCTTTGAATCCTCTATCTCAAGGTCATGAACAAACCAATGCTGCTTTTCAGCAACAACCTAGAAATGACCCTTATTTATCCACATATAATCAAGTATTGAGGAATCATCCTAATTTTGTTTGGAACCAAAACCAATCTCAAAATCAAAATCAGTTCCCAAGCCAAAATAACTATCAAAGGCTTCCCCTACAGCCACCACACCAAATTCAGTACTCCTTTCAATCGCAATCTTTTCAAAATCCGGCCAATAAGTTTGCTCCTTACAATAACATTTCGACGGCCGGTACCAAAAAAATCCCTGCACTCGAACGAAACTTAGAAACGTTCATTAAAAAATCCACGCAAACGACGGCTAATTTAACGTCTTCTATCTTAGTGCAACACACTGCTTCCCACGGTGAAAGCATAAAATCGATATAAACACAAATTGTACAATTAAATACCGCGATGAGTGAGAGAAAAAAAGGGAGACTTCCATCTCAACCTCTACCAAACCCCGGCCACTCATAAAGCGCAAATCTCATCCTTCAAAATCATAATGTGAGTGTCGTAACTACGTTGAGATCGGGAATAGTGCTGAATAACAATGTTGGTGAACAAGTTGAAGTTGATGATATTGATGAAACCCCGGGTACTACTACTACTCCTACTTCGTCTAATCCAACATCTTCTTCCGAGCCTATTCTCCGTTTTCCACTAGGCTCGAACCCTTAAGCCACTTCCTTGAAAGAATTACCATCTACAACCATCCCAAATCCAATTTTGGGATCCATTCTATCCTCCACAAACTTCTCCTCAAAAATTGGACCTAACCCTTATTGATAAAGCTCATTTTCCAAACAGGTTAAGGGCCAATAGACCAAGTCCCCAAATGGAGAAGATTATGGAAATTTTTAAACAAGTTAACATAAATATTCCTCTCCTAGATGATATCCAACAAGTTCCATCCTATGCGAAAATTCTAAAGACTTATGCACTAGGGAAAAAAATTTAAGTGCCTAAAAAGGTTTTCTTAGCGAGTAATATGAGCAATTCTCTTATCCAATTGGTGCCCACGAAATGTAAGGACCCCGGTTATCCTACAATATCTATAAATATTGGAGATAAAAATATCAATCGTGCTCTACTCGATTTAGATACTAATGTTAACTTGCTTCCATATTCTGTTTATGAGCAATTAGGTATAGGAGAGTTGAAACCTGCGCACTGCACTCTCCAAATGGCCGATCGATCTATCACCCAACCTAAGGGTGAGCTAGAGGACGTGTTAATCGAAGTTGGGGAATTTATATTCCATGTGGACTTTATAGTTATAGATACATAGCTTGTAGCAAACCCACGAAACCAAATTCCGATGATTCTAGGTCGACCTTTTCAAGCAACTTCCAACGCGATAATCAATTGTCGTAACGGTTCAATGAACATGTCCTTTGGAAAAATGACAATTAAGCTTAACATCTACAAGTTAGGAAGTCAACCCTCTGAACCCTATGCTCATATAATAGATGTATGTTCTGTTGAAAAGATAACTTCCGACAGTTGCGAATTTGAGAAGCTTCACGATACTGATTTCGACGCCACTAGTGCATTATTATTTGATCCTGCTATTTATTATACACATGAAGACCCTTCTGTCGACAAGTCCACATCTAAGTCCGAATTCTTTAACTTGTCGAATGATTTAGTCGAGCTATCCGAGTATCATACATTTCTTTCCGATAAGATTATCATTCGGAATATCGATAGAAGTTTTGAAGACATTTTTGCCGAAGAACTCGCATTACTAAAAGACATGGATGTTGTAATGAATCAACCTCCACACAGAGAAGTTGAACCGCCACCCCTTCTTCTTATCAAATACGAGAATGCGAATATTCTACCTACTCCTTGTCTTTCACATTCTCGTTTTCATCTGCCATCACTGTTTCGTCTCTACCGACCGACACGTAAACCCGTTTAATTACACCTCTCATCTCCACCCCACTTCTACAAGTCTATCTATAACATGATTTTCCACCAACCATGGTGTTATGTAAATAAAATATTTAAATGGTTGGTGTTGACTTTTGGTCTGTATAAAGCTTTGCAGAGACCAATAATTTTAAACCCCCCTCCTTATGATTTTAAATGCTTAAAAACTGTTTTACTCAAAGTTTGGGGGGAGAAAAATATTTTGGCTCCAGAAAGAAAAGAAATTTTTTGCACGATTGTGAGCCAAAAATAAGTTCAGGGAAGGATTTCGCTGTCATTGACTTTTGTCCCATTTTACTAATCATTAAGAACTTTTTCTCCCAAATCTACAGGTTTTGAGTTTAAAAGATAACATCAGCGAGGACACTGCTACAAATAGGTTTGGGGGGAGGTTTGTGCTTATTCACGCACATTTTGCATTATACTAAATAAAAGCACTAAAAAAATTTCGAAACGAAAGTTAGAAAGTGAAAAATACATATAAAAGATAGGAAGCACTTTAAGAAAAGCAAGAAAATTAGATGTTTTAAAACAAAACCAGTAATAGGTAGTCATGAGCTGTTGTCCCAAGAGTCAGTAAGATGAAGGGAATTACTAATCTGAGAATAGAAATAAGTCTGAAAAACAGTCCATATTTTTGAGTCCAAACATCTGAACGTTGATACCCTCCTATATGCATTTTCACACATCTTGAAACTTGGGATAGTACGAGATACCTTGAAATGCTCTTGTCTAAAAGCCTTTTAGTATGAAGGAAAAAATATATAAATCAACAAAATATATATGACACATAAATATAAATGGTGAAGAAAAATGAATAATGGTTTTGTAATTACTTAAGGCAATATAAAAAAATATAGTGAGGGTAACTTATCACCTGGTGCCTTAGACCAACTGATTTGAGAGTCACTGCTAAGCCTTAGCTGTTGCAAGACTAGGATATTGTTAATTACGTCTTAATAAGTGAGCACATTTGGTAATTGGTTAGTTAGTACCTCAAGAAGTATTAAAAGTTGCATGAAAGATGTGTGAGCAATTTCATCTCAAAATATTCACAGACTAAAAGGTACTAAGGAAGATGGACAAGAGTATGATAGCTTGAATTGAATTCTCTAAGTGTAGGGATGTTTTTTACATACACGTAGGGGTATATGATCGATGTTTGGAAGAAATGTAGGGAGGAAGGCTAAAGACGATATTTTATTGAGGGATGATGTGATTTCTGATATCTTTTCAAGACTATTAAGATAGGCCTCATGGCAACTAAAAAGGTGGTGTAGTTTGAAACTCTTATTTTCAAGTTCTTTCTTTTATAAGTTCCTTATATTTGTTTGCAACTTTCATTTCCTTTCTTTTATTATGGGATTTTATGGGTATAATCCGTTGAAAACCCTCAGGAGACAACACTCCTCCTACTAGGGACATCTAGAGGTTTAAACATTTGTTGCACGTGCTCAGTGCAATCGTATTGCCTACAAAAGTATGCTAATTAGGTTTTTCTTTTTCTTCTTTTTCTCTTTAATAACTAGTTTGCTCGGGACGATCAAAGATAAGTTTGGGGATATTTGATTAGTCTAAAATATTGCATATTTGAAGGAACTTTTTCTTTACTATTGTTAACTGCTAAAAGGTGTTAATTGTAAATATAGAACATATGTGGGTTTATTTGTAAAAAGTTTATTATCATATGTTTCAACATTATAATTAATATAATTAGGGAAAATATATGCATATAATATTTAAATGAAATATTAGTAATTAAAATATGCATATCATATCAAATATTTCTAATCTATATTCTTAAAATTTAATATCATATAAAATGGTTAGAATAATATCTGAAAAATACCAAATACTACTAATACTTTGATTTGAGATAGTGTGCAAATATTAGCTCAGATCTGGAATCCAAGTAAGAGATCCGAGTCAAATCGGGATATCGGAACCGAATCTGCCAAAATTTAGAAGCAAATCGAGAGATCTAGCAACGGCAGAGACTCAGAGTATTATTTTCAGGATCTATACATCAAAAGGATCTCCTCATATCAACACAAGAGACCAGAAGAAATATCAAATCCTGATTCCACCAAGTCGCGGCGAAAGGGCGGCCAAAAAGCCAAAACGCGGCGGATCCGCGGTCTAATCAGGGCCATTGGATGTGAGATTTTATGATCGTAATCTTAACAGCATATAATTTCATATGGAATCTAGGGTTTCTGGTTTCAGGACTATTTAAAGGACCAAGAGCTGTACATTCAAAATCATCATCGAAGAGATCAAGAGATCCACGTATCCAAGTGATCATCATCTATTCATCTACCTCCAACAAGAGAGAGATCTAGAGCAAAACAAGAGTTCTTGTAATCTACTTTTGTAACACCCTAGTTCATTTATACCAGTTCTATTTTTGGGTAATTCTTTATTTATGGTATTTTCTTAATTTACCGTGTTTTGGGTGCGAATAGTGTATTTGACATCTGTATTTGGATCCGACCCGACCCGCTTGCTGGAAACCCGTCTTGATTCCTGTTTATGATTTATCCCGACTAGTTACGAGGATCCGTGCAATTTTAATATTGTTTATACTGCATACTGGCATTATATCTGACATCTGCATTTTTTTAATAAAACAAATAAAGTCAAATAAAATATTTTAAAAATATCTAGCATGGCTTGCATCATACTCCTGACCCTGTGGTAGCATTCGTGTATCTTGTTATCGTTCCGTTCAATGAAACGGACTCGTTTGGATAGCTACGTGCGCGTTACGTGTATCCGTTCTTCGGAGTATGCATTTTCGTTACCCGGATATCCAATTTTGGTTTTGGTTGACACGTATATTTTCCGTATTTTAAAACTGGATTTTTTAGACCCGACCTGGACGTGTTTTGGACTATTTTTGTATTAGCCAAAATCTCAAATTTCCCGAATATTATATTTTTTTTAAATATTAAACGTTTTGAAAATTTTCCTAACCAAATATTTTTTTAAATCTTCTAATCCTAACAGTTAATCACACAGTTCTCTCTCTCTCTCTCTTATATAATATTCTTATATATATTCTTTTATATTTTTACCCCTTTATAAACTAAACCCTTTTCACTGTTCCCCGCGTTCTTCTTCTTCATTTCTCTTTAAATTTTTCTTCCCGCTTCTTCCATGCGAACCCTAACCCAAGCCTCTCACCGCCGTCACCGCCTCAACCTTCACCTCCGTCTCCTTACACCGTCGACTTCCTTTCCTCTCTCCTCTCCTCACCTGAGCACCAAAAACCCTACACACCCCGATCCCCGACAATCTTGAAACCCCCACTGCCTTTTCCGTGAAATCTTGCCGGCAAACCCCATCGCCGGAAACCCATCGTCGACAACTCCCTTGCCACCTCCTCTGGCCCCAGCACCACACCAGAGCCACCCCAAATATTCCTTTCCTTCTTCTTCTTCTTCTTCTTCTTCTTCTTCTTCTTTTCTTTCTTTCTCTTTTCTTGATCTCATTTCTTTTCCGGTGATCACCCGCCGGAGCCGTGCTCGTCGCTGATGATCCAGGAGATCCAGTGAACGTCCCCTACCTGCGTGGTCACCTTATTGCTTTGCCTGGACTCGTCCCGCATGCCGTGTGTGCGTTGTGACGATTTACCGACGTCGGACGTGCCGTATGTATCCGTCACGTGATCCAATCGAGGCAAGTTGATCTTGCTACATGCTATGATATTTTACATCTATATTAATAATAATATTGCATGATTAGTGCATTTGTGCATCCCCTGTTACCATTTTACTGTTTTACGACGTCCGCATGTATCCATATCGTTATTTACATATCTAGTCGCATGCTAGTTCATCTTGTTACATGCTAGGTATATTATTATGCATCTATATGAATAAAAATATCATATGTTGAATGCATTGTACATCCATATTAAATTTTACCGTTTTCGGACACCCGTTTGCATCCATATCATTTAATATACATGTAGCTGTATCTACAGATCAAATTAATTCATATTATTATTGTAGTAACACCACATGCTAGATATTATGCATCCTACATAATCATGGAGCTGTAGTTGTAACCCCTGATAGTTATTTGAGCATTCATGTTCATTTGTGTCTACATTCCATTAATTCTGCATACCTAATTGCACCCCATATTACATTAACTCATATTATTAATACATTAGTAACCCATACTTGATATTGTGCATCCTGCGTAGTCATGGTATAACCCCTAGTGGATATTTGTACACCAATGATGTTATCGTACATCCGTATTCTACCCTGATTCAATACTTGCTACATTTTACTGTTGGGCACCCGCTTGATATATATGCACCACTTGACATGACCTGATACACCACTACTTGACATGTTACCTGATCCTGTTTCTAATGCCGACAATCCTGACATGTTGTTCCGATGGACATATCCTGTTGTCTGTATAGACAAACATGTTCCTGCTTGATCCTGTTTTGGCATTAGTCTCAGATTTATCAATACCTGACTTGAACACAAAACTTGGGGGTATGGGGAAATCGATGATGAAACCTGACTTGTAACTCGACAGTTCGATACTTATACTGATCAGTCTTACGGGTTAGGCCAGCCCCGGGATGCTGCTGCTGACATCATTCGTCTGTACATGTTACCTGTTTACTGCCTAGCGGCACGTCTCGGATTCAGCCCGAAAGCCTTAACCGTAGTCCCGGGCATGCACGGGATACTATTGAGTTACATCGACGATTCATTAAATTGATTTCACAGACTTAAGAGTAGTTAACCCAGTAGTTTAGTTCAGATTACTCACCGAATGTCACATGTGCTTATACCCTTCACTGCTCTTTATTCATATTACTGTTATACCTTATTTACTTTTCACACTCATGCCTGCATATCTTGTTACCCCCTGATTATATTACTGCTGATATTGTGACACGCTGACGTCTGGATTTTGCATGGTCCAGATCCGCTACCCTTGTCGCAGGCCGAGCAGGAGTACTTCAGCCGACAGGCCGAGCAGTGAGGACCCTGTTAGTATTTTAGTTTAGTTTTCTTTCAGCATTTCCATTCCTTTATATGAGCCCGTATTTGGGACGTACTTTCCAGATTGTTATTGTTTATTGGATTTATTGCTTCCGCATATTATTTCTTGACTCGTTTATTCTGGCATATGGACATGTACTAAATAGTTTATTTTTATTTTACTGTTCTTGATATCTTATAGACAGCTGTAATGTGACTGTGGAGGGATGTTTCCTAGCCACAGGTAGCATGATTGGCTCTGTCGCGTGCCGATCTTAGCGCACTCTGGGAAGCGGGGCGTGACAGGGTTTATTTGGTATCAGAGCCATAGGATTTAGGTTAATCGGGTTTGATTCTTTTGTAGTTGGGTATTGGACCCAATACACGAATCCGGATACCCGTATTTAGGAACATGTCCTGCCATATTGTTATCGTGATTCTTGAATCTTATCTTTCTCTTGACCCTTGTCTTGACGATATGCAAATGACCTTGCATCTCGACTCGAAATCCTTTTGGTTCCCTATTGTTTCTTTCTATTCTGACACTTGGATTTGGGCAACTTGAATAGAGTTATGTGATTGTAACTATGAACTGCAGTATGGTTACAATGCGGTATTCTATTTAAGTAACTTGGAGTCCTAGTCTTGATTCTTTTCCTTGTTTCATGATTATGATATTACCCTGCTTCTCTTGGTTTCATTGCTTACCAGTTCATGTTTTATCGCAAGCTTGAATCATGTTTACCGTGCTTAATCTTCTTCAGTATTTTGGCTTTGGATGAAGTCATTTCGGTAGCCTACTTGTTCATGTTTTTCCTACATTAGAATTATTCGATTCAGGTGCATCCCATTGTTTGATATTGTCTTGGGAATGGATTTTCTCGGCACTTTCCATGCTCACATTGACTATAGGGCAAAGAAAGTGATTTTCCAGATTCCCAGACATCCGGAGTTTGTTTTTGCTGGAGGTATCAGTTCTGTCGGGCCAGTCGAGTTTAGGGCTAGGCCGACAAAGAGTGTTCTTTCGTCGATGGAAGTTGATAAGGAGGAAGCGCCAGCGGTAGTTCAAGAGTTCATGGACGTGTTCAAGGACATCTCGGGTTTACCGTCAAAACGAGATGTGGAGTTCACGATCGATCTTGTTCCTGGTGCAGCGCCAATCTCAAAGGCGTCCTATCCAATGGCACCAGTGAAGTTGGAAGAAGTCAAGAAGTAGGTTACCGAATTGCTTGAGAAGGGTTGGATTCGCAGCAGTAATTCACCTTGGGGAGCTCCAGTTCTTCTAGTCAAGAAGAAAGATGGCACAAGGAGGATGTGCATCGATTATCGAGAATTAAACCGGATGACTATTAAGAACAAGTACCCGATCCCTCGCATTGGCGAATTATTTGAACAACTTAGTGGCGCGAGGGTATTCTTGAAGCTAGATTTGCGATCTGGATATCATCAAGTTCGAGTTAAATCAGAAGATATTTGCAAGACTGCATTCCGAACGCGATCTGGACATTACGAGTATTTAGTGATGCCATTCAGAGTCACGAATACACCGGCGATATTTATGAACTTGATGAACCGAATCTTTTCACCGTTCTTGGACCAGTTTATAGTGGTGTTCATCGATGATATTCTGGTCTACTCGAAAAGCCTTGAAGAGCATATAGAACACTTGAAGATCGCACTGCAGACATTGAAGCAAGAAAGATTATATGCAAAGATGAGCAAGTGCGAGTTTTGGCTTGAAGAAGTGAAGCTTTTGGGCATGTCGTATCCGGAGATGGAATCGCTGTTGATCCTGAGAAGATTGCAACAGTTTAAGATTGGCCGATTCCGAAGAATGTAGCGGAGATCAGAAGTTTTCTTGGACTTGCCGGCTACTACAGAAGGTTCGTGGAGAATTTTGCTCGTTTGGCTGAGCTTTTGACCAAGCTTACACGCAAGGAAGTACCGTTTGTATGGACGGATAAGTGTGCGTCAGCTTTTGAGGTGTTGAAGTAAAGATTGATAACCGCTCCTATTTTGACCATACCAGACGGTTCCGGAGGATTGGTGATTCACAGCGACGCATCTGAGAAAGGTTTGGGATGTATTCTGATGCAGCATGGGAAAGTTATAGCTTACGCATCACGGCAGTTGAAGACCCATGAGAAGAATTACCCAACTCATGATTTGGAGCTTGCAGCAGTGATTTTCGCTTTGAAAATTTGGAGACACTACTTACTGGGCGAAAAGGTCGAAATATTCACCGATCACAAAAGCCCAAACTACGTGTTCACATTGAAAAAGATCAACATGTGACAGCGTAGATGGTTGGAGCTGATGGCTGACTATGATCTTGATCTCAAGTACCATCCGGGGAAGGTTAATGTAGTACCGGATGCGCTTAGTCGGTTGCCAGCAATTTGGATGATGACAGCACAGAAGGAGCTTATCGAGGATTTTCGGAGATTCGAGTTGGAGATCGTGTTACTGCATTCTTCAGGACAGTTGATGCAGCTGCAAGTACAGTCGTCGTTGATTGAGAGTATTAAAGCAGCGCAGTCACAGGACCCAAGATTGCAGAAGTTTCGAGAACAGGTTGAAGCAGGACTTCGAACGGACTTGTTGATTCATGAAGATGGTTCATTGCGTTATGGTAGCCGTTTGTGTGTGCCAAAAGGAGACATTCGTGAAGAAGTGATGAAGGAGGCGCACAATTCCGCATATTCTGTACATTCAGGAGGCACGAAGATGTACCGTGATCTAAGACAGCATTTCTGGTGGGAAGGCATAAAAAGGGAGATTACTCGTTTTGTAGCGAAGTGCTTGATGTGTCAGCAAGTTAAGGCTGAACATCAAAGGGTTGCTGGTTTATCGCAACCACTTCTGATTCCTCAATGGAAGTGAGAATATATAACCATGGATTTCGTGACAGCTTTACCACGGAGTCCAAAGGACAACAATGCAGTTTGTGTGATTGTTGATCGATTGACCAAGACAGCTCATTTCATTCCGTTTCGAGTGGGTCAGTCGACGGAAGTGTTAGCAGAACGGTACATGCAGGAGATTGTGAGATTGCATGGAGTACCTGTGAGCATCGTTTCCGATCGTGATACCGGATTCATATCGCACTTCTAGAGGAGTTTACAGGAAAGTTTGGGGACGCGATTGAAGTTTAGCACTGCTTATCATCCCCAGACAGATGGCCAGTCGGAGATAACGATCCAAACTCTAGAAGATATGTTGAGAGCTTGCATGTTAGAGTTTAAGGGTTCGTGGGAGGATCATCTACACTTGGTGGAGTTTTCGTACAATAACAGCTTCCAGGCAACTATTCAGATAGCTCCATTCGAAGCGTTGTATGGTCACAAGTGTCGTTCACCTGTTTGTTGGGACGATGTTGGAGAACGAAGATTGTTGGGACCGGATTTGATCGTGCAAACAGTTGAGAAGGTTAATACTATCCGGAATCACATGAAGACGGCACAAGATCGACAAAAGAGTTGGGCCGACACATCGAGAAGACCTCTAGAGTTCACTGTCGGTGATCTTGTGTTCTTAAAGATATCATCGACTAGAGGAGTGATCCGTTTTGGGAGTCAAAGCAAGCTTAGTCCTCGATTCGTGGGGTCTTTCGAGATTATGGAACGTGTTGGAGAAGTGGATTATCGATTGGCGTTACCACAATCTTTGGTGAATGTTCATAACGTGTTTCATGTATCTCAACTCCGTAAGTATGTTCGAGATAAAACACACGTGCTAGATCATTCGGAGCTGACAGTAAGGGAGGATTTGACCTATGAAGAACGACCGATGTCGATTGTTGATCGAAGAGAAAAGGTCCTCAAGAATAAGGTTATCCCTCTCGTACTTGTTTCATGGGGGAATCGCTCGCACGGAGAATCGACTTGGGAATGAGAAGACGAGATTCGACAGAAGTTTCCAGATCTTTTCTTGTAAATTCATATTTGTTTATCTTTTCTTGTTCTGGGAATTTCGAGGACGAAATTCTTTTTGTAATTGGGTTTAATATAACACCCTAGTTCATTTATACCAGTTCTATTTTTGGGTATTTTTTATTTATGATATTTTCTTGATTTACCGTGTTTTGGATGCGAATAGTGTATTTGACATCTGTATTTGCATGCGACCCGACCCGCTTGCTGGAAACCCGTCTTGATTCTTGTTTATGATTTATCCCGGCTAGTTACGAGGATCCGTGCACTTTTAATATTGTTTATACTGCATACTGACATTATATCTGATATCTGCATTTTTTTAATAAAACAAATAAAGTCATATAAAATATTTTTAAAATATCTAGCATGGCTTGCAACATATTCATGACCCTGTGGTAGCATTCGTGTATCTTGTTCTCGTTCCGTTCGGTGAAACAGACTCGTTTGGATAGCTACGTGCACGTTACGTGTATCTGTTCTTGGGGTATGCATTTTCGTTACCCGGATATCCAATTTTGGTTTTGGTTGACACGTATATTTTCCGTATTTTTAAACTGGATTTTTTAGACCCGACCTGAGCGTGTTTTGGACTATTTTTCTATTAGCCAAAATCTCAAATTTCCCGAACTTTTAAATATTAAACGTTTTAAAATATTTCCTAACCAAATATTTTTTTAAATTTTCTAATCCTAACAGTTAATCACACAGTTCTCTCTCTCTCTCTCTCTCTCTCTTATATAATATTCTTATATATGTTCTTTTATATTTTTACCCCTTTATAAACTAAACCCTTTTCACTATTCCCCGCGTTCTTCTTCTTCATTTCTCTTTAAATTTTTCTTCCCGCTTCTTCCACGCGAATCCTAACCCTAGCCTCTCACTGCCGTCGCCGCCTCAACCTTCACCTCCGTCTCCTTACACTGTCGACTTCCTCTCCTCTCTCCTCTCCTCACCTGAGTACCAAAAACCCTACACTTCCCGATCCCCGACAATCTTGAAACCCCCACTGCCTTTTCCATGAGATCTTGCAGGCAAACCCCATCGCCGGAAACCCATCGTCGACAACTCCCTTGCCACCTCCTCTGGCCCCAGCACCACACCAGAGCCACCCCAAATATTCCTTTCCTTCTTCTTCTTCTTCTTCTTCTTCTTCTTCTTTTCTTTCCTTCTCTTTTCTTGATCTCGTTTCTTTTCCGGTGATCACCCGCCGGAGCCGTGCTCGTCGCTGATGATCCAGGAGATCCAGTGAACGTCCCCTACCTGCGTGGTCACCTTCTTGCTTTGCCTGGACTCGTCCCGCGTGCCGTGTGTATGTTCCGACGATTTACCGATGTCGGACGTGCCGTACGTATCCGTCGCTTGATCCAATCAAGGCAAGTTGATCTTGCTACATGCTATGATATTTTACATCCATATTAATAATAATATTACATGATTAGTGCATTTTTGCATCCCTTGTTACCATTTTACTGTTTTACGACATCCGCATGCATCCATATCGTTATTTACATATCTAGTCGCATGCTAGTTCATCTTGTTACATGCTAGGTATATTATTATACATCCATATGAATAAAAATATCACATGTTGAATGCATTGTACATCCATATTAAAGTTTACCGTTTTCGGACACCCGTTTGCATCCATATCATTTAATATACATGTAGCTGTATCTATAGATCATATTAATTCATATTATTATTGTAGTAACACCCCATGCTAGATAATGTGCATCCTACATAATCATGGAACCGTAGTTGTAACCCCTGATAGTTATTTAAGCATCCATGTTCATTTGTGTCTACATACCATTAATTCTGCATACCTAATTGCACCCCATATTACATTAACTCATATTATTAATACATTAGTACCCCATACTTGATATTGTGCATCATGCTTAGTCATGGTATAACCCTATTGGATATTTGCACACCCATACTGTTATCGTACATCCGTATTCTACCCTGATTCAATACTTGCTACATTTTACTGTTGGGCACCCGCTTGATATATGTGCACCACTTGACATGACCTGATACACCACTACTTGACATGTTACCTGATCGTGTTTCTAATGCCGACAATCCTGACATGTTGTTCCGATGGACATATCCTGTTGTCTGTATACACAAACCTGTTTCTGCTTGATTCTGTGTTGGCATTAGTCTCAGATTTATCAATACCTGACTTGAACACATAACTTGGGGATATGGGGAAATCAATGATGAAACCTGACTTGTAACTCGACAGTTTGATGCTTATACTGATCAGTCTTACGGGCTAGGCCAGCCCCGGGATGATGCTGTTGATATCGTCCGTCTGTACATGTTACCTGTTTACTGCCTAGCGGCACGTCTCGGATTCAGCCCGAGAGTCTTGACCGTGGTCCCGGGCATGCACGGGATACTATTGAGTTATATCGACGATTCATTAAATTGATTTCACAGACTTGAGAGTAGTTAACCCAGTAGTTTAGTTCAGATTACTCACCGCACGTCACATGTGCTTATACCCTTCACTGTTCCTTATTCATGTTACTATTATACCTTATTTACTGTTCACACTCATGCCTGCATATCTTATTACCCCCTGATTATATTATTGCTGATATTATGACGCGCTGACATCTGGGTTTTGCATGGTCCAGATCCGCTACCCTTGTCGCAGGCCGAGCAGGAGTACTTCAGCCGACAGGCTGAGCGGTGAGGACCCTGTTAGTATTTTAGTTTAGTTTTCTGTCAGCTTTTTCATTCCCTAATGTGAGCCCGTATTTGGGATGTACTTTCCAGATTGTTATTTTTTATTGGATTTATTGCTTCTGCATATTATTTCTTGACTCGTTTATTCTGGCATATGGACATGTACTAGATAGTTCATTTTTATTTTACTGTTCTTGATATCTTATAGACAGCCGTAATGTAACTGTAGAGTGATATTTCCTAACCACAGGTAGCATGGTTGGCTCTATCACGTGCCGATCTTAGCGCACTCTGGGAAGCGGGGCGTGACAACTTTCTAAGGAGAATTGTAAATGCAATAGTTGATTAATAAAGGTAGTTTTTATTTTAATTCTTTTTGTATTTAATTTCCGCATTTAATTTCTACACTTATTTTTACGCATTACTTTTCTACATCTTCATTATGTTTCATTCATCTTCAACCTCTCTTCTAAGTTAACCACGACCAAGTAATTCCTAACTTGCTAGGGTAGGGTAGAACAATGGATGAGAAAATTTCTTAACTTCTTTTATACATTTAAAGTTTATAAATTTTAGTAAAATAAATGTTAACCTGCTTATCGGTCGCGCTACCAATTTATTGATAGGCTCAACCACGATTTGATATTGGTTTAACACTTGTTTTGTTAAAAGCTAGACATGAATAGAGATCAATGAAAGGATAAGGGTTAATAGTGGGGAAACACTAGTTTCTTCCAAGAATCATAATCTACATTCATCACTATCGATCTAGTTTTAAACTATTAAAAGATAAAATAGTCATTTTTAATTATTCATCCATTACTACCAAGTCCTATGAACCCTACAACCCTTTTTATTATAAATTTTATATCCGTTTTAAAATAAAATGACAAACAATCACCCATCTTTCATCAACTCGTCTAAAGCAAGAAAAGAGTTCATGTTTCCCTGCGGACGATCCGTACTCATCGCAGTTAGCTACTAGCGACACCATCTTGATTGCGGTTATTTACAAAATACTTTTTCGCACATGATCAATCAAGCTTCAGCTATGGAAAATTAGGATATACACCAAAAATCATCCTTTGATTTAATAGTTTTAGTGAAAATATGGATGGTTAGCAGAAAACCTCCCTACGTGCTTCTAGGTGGTTTCTCATAGTAAGGTGAAACCACAAAGTGGTTTTCGGTAACTAAATTGCAGCACGGTTTAGTTTTAACTTAAACCAAACCAGGGTTTCAAAAATCGGAACCGTCGTTGCTGAACTAGGCCTTGGAGGTATTATGGAGCCCACCAGTTCAATGAATTATTCTAAAGTTAAATCATAAGCCCAGCCCATCTTCATATTCAACCTAATTCTGGGAACCGTATATTCTTCCCTCTAACCGTTAACTTACAACATTGACTAATTAATTACTTGATTAATTAATTAACAAATCAGAATCCAAGCAAAGAACAGAAACTCTCACTCGACCTAAAAAAAGGACAATTTTTCTATTTAGGCTTACCTTTAATAATATTTTTAAATTTATGCCGCTTTAAAAAATATTTACAAATTTAGATCACTTTTGATCACGTCGATGCATTTTTTTAAAAAAAAATCTCTATGGCACGTACTCGCCAAGTGCGTCCCATACAATTCATGGAGGAGTTTCTTTGAAAATGGGTAGGAAGCACTTGGCAAATGCGTCCCATATAAAACACTAAGCCAGCACCACCTCCTTCAACTTACCCATCCTCTTCCCTCTACAGCCTCCATCATCACCACAACTACAACCATCATCATCATTGTCATCTTCATCTTCTTCTTCCTCCTCCCCCACCATCTCTGCCGGCGCCGCCCTCGTATCCTCCCTACGGTCCCCATCGTCGTCATTGTCATTGTCATCATCTTCAATTTCTTCTCCTTCTTCTTCAATCCCTCTCCCCAACCTCTCGCAGCCCCTTCCTCCGACCCCGTCCTTTTCCCCTCCTCCAAAAACCCCCACCCCTTTCCCGGCCTCACCCATAGTCGTCGTCATCATCTTCTTTTTCTTCTTCTTACCCCTTGCCTCTCGGACCCCTCCCCCGACCCCGACCCCACCTCTGACGCCCTCACCGCTCGTTCGATCTCGCCCATCTTTATTGTCGTGATTATCATCATCATGATTTTCTTCTTCTTCTTCTTCAATCTTTTCGTCCATCTTCGCCTCAATGTTTTTTATGGGGTACACTTCCCAAGTGCGCCCCATACAATATCAAAGAAACTCTTCTATGAATTGCATGGGGCGCGCATAGCAAGTGTGCCTAAGTGTGCCCCAAAGAATTTTTTTATAAAAAAAAGCGTGGCACCGACGCTAAGCCGGCTCCGACGTGGTCAAAAGCGGCCTAAATTTGTAAATATTTTTGAAACTTGCCTGAATTTAAAAACATCGTTAAAAATAAGCCTAAACTGAAAAATAGTCCTCTAAAAAAATAAGGTTTTTTTTCGAAATAGGGTGTAATAATATTAAATTATTAAAATAAAATCATTTAAATTATATTTAGCAGAGTAGGGAGGTTTGCGACCCCACCTGCACAGAGAGCGGATTATCAAAACCCGCCCCTATCCACCTAAAGAAGAGGGCGGGTTGCCCTCTTCTTTAGAGGGTGGGGGCGGGTTCAGGAACCCGCCCTATTTTAATAAAAAAATTAAAAAAAAATAAAAATAGAATTTAAGAAATCCCGTTTTAAAAAACTGAATAAATAATTATATTGTTGTTTTTGTTACAGACGGTTGACTAGTGTTATTACAGTTCATATACAATTATTATAAATATGAATCTTGTATACACTCCAATAACAAAATGAATCCGTCAAATTTATAATACAATTTGATCATATTATACTAAAAGGTAAATTGTACAAGTTTCTTTACAAGCGCTAACCGATTTTCCTCCGGTGCACTTGTCACAATCTCGAAGGTCCCGCCCCTGTTGACTGTCCTGAACATTTGGTTCTATAATGACATGGTTGTTTGTATAGGCTACATCTGTTGCGCCTTTGCTGAGGATCAGCATCCATCGTCGTTCGATCTCGACGCACCTTAGATCTTCCGGGTCCTATATTTTTGTCTGGCGGTAATACAGTCGGTGTTTGTCTGTTTCCAGTATAATATTGCCAATAGAGAGGTAGACCAAGCAATGGAGTGAGCGCCTAGCGCGAAAACTGTTGCGCGGTAGACCAAGCAACGGAGTGAACGCCTAGCGCCCGTTGCGCGGTAGCGCATTGTTCAGACCATAATATTGCATTTATCATTCCCCTATTCTTATCCTTTTTATAAATAAACAGGTACTCTTGACGCACGTTTGTTGCATATTACAGGATACAGGTTTCTGGAGCAAATACAGTGAAAAAGACACAAAACAACAGAAAAGGGACTTTTGACCAACAATTAGACGAATCCTAGTCGAGCCCAGTTCACATAGGTGCAAGGCAACGAATGTCAATGTGAAACGGTTAAAAAGCCCAATACAAGTCTTCACTGAAGATATGGAGAAGAGTGAGAAGCCAACAGAGAAAATACATATAAAAATACAGAGCCCCAGAACTCCTGAAGAAAGCCCAAAAGACTGGCGGCCCAAGATCACCAAAGAGCCGCGGATCCGCGGCCCAAGCCAGCATTTGCCGCGGATCCGCGGCCGTCTAATGCCCGGGTCGGTGGAGATTTCTTCTGTTGCCGCGACGTTGTGGGTGTTGGGATTTCCAGTGGGCAAATCAGTAATTGCGCATGTGCGAGACTCTGAAACCCTAATTCTCCTGTTTACTTATAAATTGTAATCTAGATCTGTAAAAATGTATGCCTCTTTTCAATAAATAAAATTCAGAATTTCTGGGAGTGACATTCAGATCTATTCTGTCTTCTACTTGGAGGGAGTCATCAAATCTGTAGGTAATTTATTTCCTTGCTTTTATTTTCTAGTATAATTTATCATCCCCTAATGAGCGAGTAGTCTCCTCGCTTGTTAGGGTTAGCCTTAGCGAAAGGGTTGAGAGATGAGATCTCTCACCCCTTTCAATGCCATCTTCACTTTAGAATTAGAACTCCATGCATACGCACACATCCGCTCCCTACGGCACCCTACCCCTCGAGGTAACGGTGAACCGTAGTATAAAGGGCCGGTCGCGCGCGTTTTCCATGGGGGTTAGGGTAATTATCAACAAAGGAAGGATACAAATCTAGAGGAAGAAACATCTTCCCAAAAGATTCGTATCCACTTTATTGATAATTAACGTAACATCTAATAGATCTAAAAAAAGAAGGCATTGAAAGCGGTGAAGGAAACATTAATCTCCAAGACTTCCCCTAAGCCTAACCCTAGCAAGACTCTTAATTAGATTAATTTAGATCTGTTTTCATAAATTTTAGAAACCCAACCAAAACGACAAATAGAATCAACTCGTTAAAACACATAAAAGGAATTTACCCGTCTCTGTGGATCGACCCGCACTCACCGGCTAGCTGCGAAGCGACGCCGTTTCTGATTGCAGTAAACTCATATTTTTGACACTTAATCAAATGGCGCCGTTGCCGGGGACGGCGTAATCTTTCTTTTTGTGAATTTTCGGGTTGATATAAATTTTAAAAATTATAAAAATCTGAAAATATAAAAAATACAAAAAAAATTATCAACTTTGATCTGTTTGAAGGGTTTGCTATTTGAATCTTGCAGGAACAGCAAAGACTTTTGGATCTGGAGTTTTACAGAAGGTCAAAACAGAAGAAGGAGCATAAGAACAGAGAGAAATTGTAAGCGCAGAACAGTACAAAAATTTCCAGAGCCCGATCCCTCTTCTCAGCTGCGCTTCCGCCGCAAATAAGGGTCCACGGCCGCGGTTCCGCGCTTGCATTGCCACGTCGGCCCTAAAAATTTGTGTGGTTTGTTTTCTCTCCCTCTCCTCTGTAACCTCCATATCTCCACTGTAAAAATTTTCTGCAGGAATTCTTTGCGTAAAAAGTCTTTCTCCCCCTTCTAAATAACAGATTTCTGCAGGTTTCTTTGCGCCGCGCTAAAATTGATTGCAAGTGAAATTTTATTTGTTTTGCATAATTTAATCGGACTCTAAGGGGCTAATTGACCAAACTCAGATTGGGTGGGGATTTCATCACCCTTCCCAGGACCTCAGAAAACACCTAAGCATTTTGCATCGACCACCTTTAATTAAAAAAGATTAGACTCAGACCTAAGGACAGCGAGCTCAATAGGAAAAGGACTAGGGTAGGCATCGGCCGTTTATCCTAACCGACATTGCGGTGTCTAGGCTAGTGGTTATTAATTAGGCCTACTGTAGTGGTGGTTCCTTCCCACTTACCTGGCCGTATTTGTCCGTGAAGAGGCGGTTTGAGGTCTATTTCTAGCCCTAGTTAGGAGCTGTCTAGCAGACCTAGGCGACCCTAGATCTAGGCCTGATTGTGCATGTGTGGTTGACACATTGGTGTCATGAGTCCCTTTCCTAAAACCTCTTTGCAAAACCTTCACATAAATAAAAGAAAAAGAAAAAGAAAAATCTTTTAAAAACTTGCAACTTGCCGCTAAAGAAAACTTGCAAACTCACTTCCACCACTTCTTCTCACTGACGTTATCTTACCCCCACATTCTGTTTTTCTCTTTTTTCTGACTGCACTACCCTTTAGTGTATGTCATTTTGGACTAGGGATACTAACGCCCGATTAGTCCGTGTTTCGTTGGTACCGACCGACGAACCCTTCGACGAACCCTTCGTCGACATTCCGTCCATTTCCTTACCTCCACCTTCAAATTCTTCTTTCGAAGGTATGTCGGGATTCAACCCCAACGATACCTTACCGACGGGAATGATTCCACTTCCGCCAGGTGCGAATAACCCGAATCTACCGCCTGTTGTAGCGCCCGCACGAGTTGCGCTCCAGGATCTCTTCTACCCCGTCCGCACTTCTTTACCTACATGTCTTTCACCCCCACCGGCAAATGGGGATAATTTTGAAATAAAACCACACTTCATCAATATGCTGCCTAAGTTTCATGGTTTGGAATCTGAAGATGCATATATTTTCATTAATAAATTCCAAAACGTTTGCGCCATGATGAAGACAACCCAATTAAGTGATGACGCAATAAGGCTGAGGGTCATTCCTTTCACCTTATGTGACCTAGCCGAGAAGTGGCTATACAGCACCGCATCACATTCCATTAGAAATTGGGACGAGTTTGTAAGAGCTTTTCTGAAAAAGTTCTATCCTCATCACAAAACTGCTAGAATCCAAAACGAGATTATACAATTTTCACAGCTTCCTTCCGAACCATTTTGGAAGTGCTTCGAGAGATTTAAGGACCTACTCGTTCAATGCCCTCATCATGGGATAGAAAATTGGCAACTTTGCCAAACATTATACGAGGGATTGAACGCAGCAACGAAGCAGTTGCTAGAAACAATATGTCAAGGTCATTTTCTCTCCAAATCTAGCGACGAAGCTTGGCAGTTTCTTGAGGACCTAAGTAAGCAAACAATCCAGTGGGAGAGTACCAAGACCACATCATCTTCTTCAGTTGGTCAATCTAGGACAGGCATACATCAAATAGATATGTCGATAGCTATGAAGGCCGAGATGGCCTCACTTATGAAAAAGCTAGAAGCCATTGAGACCAAAATCTCATCGTCTTCTCCTGCCCCTACTCTACCCACACGAACTGTTTGTGCTTGTTGTTCTAATCCATCACATCTAACCGAAGAGTGTCCTTATAATGCACCTATTCAAGGACAGGATCAAGTGAATGCTGCATTTCAGCAACGACAAAGAAATGATCCGTACTCTTCGGCATACAACCAGGGGTGGAGGAGTCACCCGAATTTCGCTTGGAACCAAAATCAACAAGTCCAAGGGAACAATAATTTTCAAAGACCTCCTCCACAACAACAACAAGCATCCTTACAAACTCAAAACCAGCAACCTTTCCAACAACAACCTTATACAAATCAAACGAACAATTTAGTTCAACCAAATGATGATAAGGTTACCTCGCTCGAAAAAAGTCTAGATGCATTTCTTAAGCAAACTACAGAATCCGCTGCAAGATTTGAAAGTTATGTGCAATCTTTAATGAATAACAATGCCTCACACGATCAAAGTATTAAATCTATTGAGGCACAAATTGCACAATTAACTGCTGCGTTGAGCGAGAGAGAAAAGGGAAAGCTTCCATCTCAACCATTGCCCAATCCCGGTCACGCACAAAACGCATATCACAATCACAATATAAATGCGGTGACCACGTTGAGATCCGGAAGAGAGTTGCAAAATAATGTGGAAACTAGTGATGACATCCCCGCCGGTGGTTCTTCTTCTTCTTCCCCTTCTTCATTTTCTTCACTTCCTTCTTCACCTTTTTCTTTAGAGCCTATTCTCCACCCTTCACATGGCTCTACTTCTTCTAGCTCTAACGGACCCATTTCTCACAACACGAACACATCTACACCGGGATCCGTTCCTAATCCACAGTCTGCTCCACAAACATTTGACTCAACTAATTTTCAAAATGCACCATTTCCAAACAGGTTGAGTCCTAATAAACCAAATACACAAGTGGAGAAGATTGTGGAGATATTTAAGCAGGTTAGCATAAATATACCTCTCTTGGATGCTATCCAACAAGTCCCTTCATACGCGAAAATCTTAAAGGGATTATGCACTTCAAAGAGAAAAGCATCTCAAGTACCCAAGAAAGTGCTAGTGGCTAGTGCAGTGAGCAATGCTATTAACCACCATCAAACCTTACCCCAAAAACGAAAGGACCCCGGCTGTCCTACGATATCAATTACAATTGGGGATAAGAAAATTAATCGAGCACTTTTAGATCTTGGGTCTAGTGTTAACCTGATTCCCTACTCCGTGTACGAACAATTAGGGGTTGGAGAGTTGAAACCCACTCGTTGCACTCTCCAAATGGCTGATCGATCAATCACCTATCCAAGGGGTCAACTAGAGGATGTGTTGATTAAAGTCGGGGAGTTCATATTCCCCGTTGATTTTATCGTTATGGATACACAACCTGTTGCTAACCCAAGAAACCAAATTCCGGTGATTCTCGGTCGACCATTTTTGGCCACTTCCAATGCCGTAATAAACTGTCGCAATGGCTCCATGACTTTATCCTTCGGGAAGAGGTCTAGTGAGTTCAATATTTATAAGATGGGAAGTCTGTCCCCCGTGCCAAAAACTAGTACACGAGAAGTTTGCTCTGTTCACGAAATCACGCAGGAGGACTGTGAGCTTGAAAGATTTCTATTTGATGAAAACAGTTTTGACGCCACTAGTGCGTCCCTCCTTGAGCCTACTACCGTTAACACAACCGAAGTTGATTATGAATGTTTCACTTTTTCGGATGACGACGACTCACAGCCCGAATATGAGTCTTTTGAATTTTTGGATGAGTTAGTCGAACCATCCGAATCGGTTGTTTGCAGTGATTTTGAACCTGTGTTGGAGTCCTTTAAGTTCGAGGTAGATTCCGCAATGATTCTTTCGCCTCCGAAACTCGAACTAATGTCCTTACCGCCTCACCTTAAATATGCTTACATAGGTGAAAATGAGACTTTTCCCATTATCATATCAGCCTCTCTAGACTTCGAGCAAGAGAACGCTATTTTAAAAGTCTTACAAGATAGGCGGCAAGTTTTCGATTGGACTATGGCGGACATCGAGGAGATAAGTTCCCTCATAATTGAATATCATACACAATTGATGGATGATGCCATGTCAATAGAGGACCCACAGGAACATCTTGGGGGTATTGTGGTGAGTCAACTTCCTCCCTTAGAAGTTGAAATACCCCCATTTCTTTTAATAAGGTACGAGAATGCCAACATTCCACTGATTGCTGATCATTTACATTCTCGTTTCAATGCATCACCATCACCTGTATATTTACCTCCACACCTCCCATACCACTACTTCTATCTTCCCCAATTCTTTGCGGACCACCACAACTTATTTTTCCACCAACCAATATTCTTTACTGATAAATTTTTCAACTGGTTGGTGTTGACTTTTGGCCGATGCAAAGTTTGGCAGTAATGTCTAACATAGTTTAAATGAAGTTTGGGGGAGGGCCTTTTTGTATATATTTTTATTTTCTTGACAATAAAAAAAAACTATAAATAAATAAACAGGGGAGTATCGGTATTTTGACCCTCTTGGTTTAGCATGACCAGTGAGGACACTGTCAAGTTCAAGTTTGGGGGTATGCTCGGTACGTCTTCTTCCTTCGCATTCATTTGTACATATTTTTGCATTTGCATACTTATTTGAAAACCTAGAAAAATTTGAAAAATTTCAAATTTTATAAAAATAAATGTATTCAATTTTGGCTAATTGACTTTAGTTTGACAAATAGGTCAACTAGCTAGGAACAACTAGATCTTAGACTTAGTAAGTTGAAAACCCTAAAAATAACCTTCCTTAAAGTTTAACGGTAGAAAGTATATGCCTTGTAGTTTATTTAGAAATAGGCAAATTTTGGATTCACTTCTTGGGCTAAGTCGAAACAAGGGAAGAGTATTGATGTTCTTATTAGAGTATAAGTTTGAAAAATAGTTCCTAACTTAAGTCTAGATTCTGAAAACGTATACCCTACAAATTGCACAATCACGCACCTTGAAACTTGGAATAGTAGAAGAGACCTTGAAATGCTCTTGTCTAAAGTCCTTAGTACAATGAAAATAAAAAGAAAAAAAAAGGTGAATAAAGAAAAAAATGGACACTGGTTTTTGTGATTACTTAAGGCTGTAAAAATAGAAAAATATTTAGCGAGGGTGCTTCATCACCTAGTGCCTTAGACCAACTGGTTTGGGAGTCACTGCTAAAGCCTTGGGTGTTGCAAAGACTAGGAAGTACGCTTTAAAGTGCAAGCGCATTTTGTAATCGGTCGTTGGTACCTCAAGAAGTATTAACGGTCGTATGAAGGATGTGTAAGCAAATTTCATTTAAATTCACCAACTAATTAGTACTTTGGACAACGGACAAGGGGTTGATTGCTTAATTTGAATTTCCAAGTGTAGGGGTGACTTATACACACACGTAGGGGTATGTGATTGGTGTTTAGATGAGAGAAAGGAGTGAATAATAGAACTTGTATCTTTAATAGAGTTGATAGAAATTCCTGAGTGGAGATGTAACCCTAGAAGGAAAACTTAGGAGATGCCGAAAGCTAAGTAGGTCTACATAACATATATAATCTTAAATTAAATAATGAGGAAGTGTGAAGAATGTGGGTGGATAATTTGCGAGTCAAAAGATAATAGAATTCCTTGTTAGAAAACTTAATTGGAAAACAAAAGTCAATGGGCCGAGTTGATAGGATTTTGTGGGTGTAATCCGCTGAAAACCCTCAGGAGACAACATTCCTCCTACTAGGGACACCTAAAGGTTTAACGGCTTGTTGCACGTGCTCAGTGCAATCGCGTTTCCCTGCGAAAGTGCGGTTAGGATTTTAGTGAATAAAATAATAAGTTTGCTCGAGGACGAGCAAAAGGTAAGTTTGGGGGTATTTGTTCAGACCATAATATTGCATTTATCATTCTCCTATTCTTATCCTTTTTATAAATAAACAGGTACTCTTGACGCACGTTTGTTGCATATTACAGGATACAGGTTTCTGGAGCAAATACAGTGAAAAAGACACAAAACAACAGAAAATGGACTTTTGACCAACAATTAGACGAATCCTAGTCGAGCCCAGTTCACATAGGTGCAAGGCAACGAATGTCAATGTGAAACGGTTAAAAAGCCCAATACAAGTCTTCACTGAAGATATGGAGAAGAGTGAGAAGCCAACAGAGAAAATACATATAAAAATACAGAGCCCCAGAACTCCAGAAGAAAGCCCAAAAGACTGGCGGCCCAAGATCACCAAAGGGCCGCGGATCCGCGGCCCAAGCCAGCATTTGCCGCGGATCCGCGGCCGTCTAATGCCCGGGTCGGTGGAGATTTCTTCTGTTGCCGCGACGTTGTGGGTGTTGGGATTTCCAGTGGGCAAATCAGTAATTGCGCATGTGCGAGACTCTGAAACCCTAATTCTCCTGTTTACTTATAAATTGTAATCTAGATCTGTAAAAATGTATGCCTCTTTTCAATAAATAAAATTCAGAATTTCTGGGAGTGACATTCAGATCTATTCTGTCTTCTACTTGGGGGGAGCCATCAAATCTGTAGGTAATTTATTTCCTTGCTTTTATTTTCTAGTATAATTTATCATCCCCTAATGAGCGAGTAGTCTCCTCGCTTGTTAGGGTTAGCCTTAGCGAAAGGGTTGAGAGATGAGATCTCTCACCCCTTTCAATGCCATCTTCACTTTAGAGTTAGAACTCCATGCATACGCACACATCCGCTCCCTACGGCACCCTACCCCTCGAGGTAACGGTGAACCGTAGTATAAAGGGCCGGTTGCGCGCGTTTTCCATGGGGGTTAGGGTAATTATCAACAAAGAAAGGATAAAAATCTAGAGGAAGAAACATCTTCCCAAAAGATTCGTATCCACTTTATTGATAATTAACGTAACATCTAATAGATCTAAAAAAAGAAGGCATTGAAAGCGGTGAAGGAAACATTAATCTCCAAGACTTCCCCTAAGCCTAACCCTAGCAAGACTCTTAATTAGATTAATTTAGATCTGTTTTCATAAATTTTAGAAACCCAACCAAAACGACAAATAGAATCAACTCGTTAAAACACATAAAAGGAATTTACCCGTCTCTGTGGATCGACCCGTACTCACCGGCTAGCTGCGAAGCGACGCCGTTTCTGATTGCGGTAAACTCATATTTTTGACACTTAATCACGCATCGCGCGCGTCTACCTGGCTTGCCGCCTTGCATGCAAGCGAAGCGCTATTGGCGGCAATTAATAGCTCACTCCTCCCCGTCTTCAAAAAAGGACCCAATCCCTCGAAAAAAGGGAAAATTCGACGTCTTCACAGGGGCGGTCATCAAACCGCCCGAGTGTCTAACTAGGGCGGGAGAACCCGCCACCATTATCACTCCTCAGGCATCTCATTTTACTGTCTGGTATAGGATGAAATTTTGGATCGTATGCGTCTTGGTAATTGGAAACTGAATAGTAACGGGAAGCAAAATTGTAATATGAGTTATGCATGCTGCTCGCAGCAGCAATTGCGTGGGCACAAGTTAAATGTTGTTGGAAAACACCGCATGTGCACGAAGAGAGCCTTTCATCTCTAAAATTTACGGTATATTGATTCTCATTACTCCCCGTAATTTGAAACTCCGCTGTGTCAAACCTTTCAGATCTGTGGTATTGTGCTCTGCA
Organism: Agapanthus africanus; assembly: GCA_030015575.1. NCBI lineage: Eukaryota > Viridiplantae > Streptophyta > Magnoliopsida > Asparagales > Amaryllidaceae > Agapanthus > Agapanthus africanus. Next base: position 51,117,635 of record CM057340.1, read on the forward strand.
CTCTCTTTTCCGGAATATATCTTCGTAATACGCGGTGAGTGGAGCCTCCATCGCCAAAGACTTTTCCTTTCTTTGCACAAAGCAAGTATTCACTCTGAAAAAGGTTCGAACAATCAACCCCTGTATATTGATTGTAAAGAAACTTGTACAATTTACCTTTTAGTATGATATGATCTAATTGTATTATAAATTTGACGGATTCATTTTGTTATTGGAGTGTATACAAGGTTCATATTTATAGTAATTCTCTATGAACTGTAATAACATTTATCAACCGTCCGTAACAAAAACAACAATATTATTATTTATTCAGTTTTTTAAAACGAGATTTCTTAAATTCTATTTTTAATTTTTTTTTCACCCTCTCCTTTATAAAGGAGAGTGCGGGTTCTAGAAACGTATCCCCCACCCTCTAAAGAAGAGAGGGGGCGGCTTTTGGTAACCCGCTCTATATGCTGGTGGGGGACGGGTGGGGCTGCAAACCGTCCTACTCTGCTAAATATAATTTAAATGGTTTTATTTTAATAATTTTAATATTATTATACTGTATTTCGAAAAAAAAAAACCCAAAAAACAAACGCGGGGGAGGGGGGAAGGTTGCAAATGGCATTCGATTCGCGAGCGATGCAGCTGGCTCTCATCGCTTTATTCCTCATGACCGCCTCATTTTACGCCGGAACCCTATTTGGCGCCAACCCTTCTTCCGTCGTTGTTCGATCCTCCGGCGATCTCTCGCCTCCGGCTTCGTCTTCATCTCAAGGTGTGATTTTTCTTGATTTTGGTTCAAATTTGTTGACCTAGATGAGAAATCTACATGTTTTACGAGATTTTTTGGGGTTTTAGTGTCAAATCTGAGCAGTGATTGAGGATTTTAGAAGGAAACTGTTCCCTCAGCTTGAATAGGACTTTGTTTAGTTGAATTTTGGAAAATTTTACGGCTTGGGATCCAGATCAGTTGTTTAGTCTGCTGGTTGTAACATTTGTTGCACGTAGGCGAGTCAGGAGCAGTTTAGGGAATAAAAATTAATGTGTTTTGGTTTTTTAGTGTTGCCGCATTTTGCAGCTCTGCTTGCAACTTTGATGTTGCTAACTGAACTCAAAAAATTGAATTGTTTGTAGCAAATGTTGCATGTGACATTTAAAATCAAGAAATTCTTGAATGTGATGCAGCTTCATGGATTCTTCTCGTTATAGGAATGTTTTTTTGTTTCGTTTCCTTTGCTTCATTATAATGTAATCATATAATACCCATGAAATTTATGCTAACTAGATATGGATGAGGTTGTAGTTAAAAAGAATACAATAGTTGCTAGTTAAACAAAGAAGATGGCTTTTAGGTAAGGAAAATGGAGAAAAGGGAATTATGCATTGGACTCGATGATGCTGTGCTATCAACTTTGTGCTATGACTCAGAGGTGTGTTCTCCCGTCTGACTGTGCTGTTACATACAGGGGCGGATCTACACATAGCGTAGGTTAGGCGGCCGCCTAACCTGGATCAAGGATTTCGGTATATACATATACATGTAATTAAGCTAATGTGTAGTGAGTAAATACAAAATTAACCAACCAGACTTCAGTCCTGGTGGTTGGACTTGAAGTTTTGGTGGGAACCAGCTTGAGTTCAACTCTAGGTCTCAACACTCTTTTTGTTTATCTTTTTCCTAACGAGTGTTATAGCGTGTTACTACTGGCCATAAAATATCAACGCAGCAACAAGTTAGGATCTTTTCTCAACAAATAAACTTCCACAAAAGAATAATATGTAAGATGTCCAAAATCAAAGTTTTAATGATTGCGTTTACTGTATTCTTTTGGTTCTAAAATCAAAGTACAATAAAATTGTGTCCTCAGATCAATTAATCCCTATCTTATATTTACATATATTACATTTAAATACTTTTTGGATGTAAGCCCTTGGTTTCCGCTAACTTGTTAATACCAATTTGAACCTCCTCTTAGCTGGTATTTTTATAAAGCTATTGTTTATGTCTATATAAATAACATTGACTTAATACAAGAATTTATTAAATTTTCAAAAACAATGAAGCTACTTGGTGATTTTATGTCCAAAATTTGATGTGTGGCGTTGAATTTCTCTCATGATTAAGAGTTTTCTAGTATTTTTTTAGGTTAAATTGTCAAAAAAACCGAGCACTTTTTCTGTTGTCAAAAACCCCCGGCCTCAAAACAATAATCAAAAAGCCCTTGGAAATAGCCAGCAATAACTAATTAATTCATACAATCTATTTAGATATCACAGGCAACTGTTTAGATATCGCTGGCTACGGCTTAAATATCACAGGAAACTAGATATAGCAGGCAACTATAAGATATCTCAGGTAAGGGGTTTCTTGACAACAAAAAACTTTTCTAGGAGGTTTTTGACTAACATTTCGAGGTCGGGGGTTTTTCGCAATAGAAAAAAGTGCTTGGGCGTTTTTTTTTGACAATTTACCCTATATTTTATGATTTAAATTTCTGCCCTGCCTGGCTTTTTGTTCTGGCTCCGCCACTGGTTACATGTTGAATGAAAGCCATACAAGTGGCCTAGCACACATAAATACTAGTCTGTTGTCACCGAGAGAGAAAGAAAGGAGGGAGAAGGGAGGCCCACAGATAGTGCTGCATAGTGATCCACAAATTCTGCCTCCACTTACAAGCACTATCTATGGGTTAATGTCTCTACTTACAAGTTTTGGGTCAGATTAGGTTCATGCGAGACTAGCTCGTGTTAGGGACCAACCACAATCCGATAAACTTGTATAAGGTTAGTGATGGAGCTCCTTTTCGGGTCTCCGTCAGATGTTGTCTTCCGTTAATTTCGCGATGGACTTTGTTGATTATCTCCTGTTGCGTGTGGGTCTCAATGGGTTTTGGAGGAAGAAGTGGAGTGAGGAGTTTGGTGTCAAGTACCTGCAAAGAAGTCCCGGGGTGGTTTGGTACCACCAAGGACCCTCCGACGATCAAGTTAATGATCAGATCCGAACAGAGTAACGGCTTAAAAGAGTAAAGAATGGCTTACTTGACCCCTTTGTGATGGGGGTTTATATATCGGCGGCAGCACGCGGCAGCAGGCGTGAGAATCTCGCCGGCAGTTACGCTCCCGACGTCACGTCCGCGTAAAGAGCGGATCGCCCATTAATGGGGATCGTGATGGCGTGGAACGTGGGACGTTGCTGGCGGAGAATCTGCGTGTGGCGAGATTTGCGGAGCGGCGGTTACTCCTGTGAGTGGTGGAGTTGGTCGGTCGGAAGGACCGAGGAATACGGCCTTGGCTGGGGAGCTCGGAGACGAGTAAGAGGGCCGAGAGGGCCGAGGAGTCTTGGTCCTGTGGTAGCTCGGGGCAAGCTGAGGGGCCGAGGAGGCTAATTTGCAGGGGGCCCGAGGAGGGCCAGCTTGCGCTTGCAGGTCAGGTACAAGGGTGGCCTGGTCGGCCTCTGTGGGCCCTTTCTTCTGGGTCTTGGGACACGTCACCTGCCACGTGTCACGATCTTGGGGATTGCCAATATCGAGCACCATCATTAGCCCCCCATTCTTGTCCCGACCAGCTAGCGGGTCGGGTCAGGAGTGGACTGACGGGTCTCCCGAGGTGAGATCCTTTCTAGGGGTTTGTCGGGACGAGTCTTCGGGCCGTCGGTTGTCTTTTCCGCTAGCGAATCAAGGTGAGATCTCTGCATTTAAAGAAGGTGCGTCGGTTCGTGCATTTGGCAATTGAAGCGACGGCCCACATGTCGAGCGTCGATTGGCTGATGCGATGTATGCAGGTCCGCGGCGTCTGATGGGACGCTGTTCAGCGCTGGACTGCCACGTGGAGCGATCGGAGCCGCTGGGTGCGAGGAGCCGTTTCGGCAGGAGACGATGGGCGCCGTTGGATGAGGCCGTATGCAGTAATAAATATGGGTGGGGTCCGCCCTAGGGCCCTTACTCCTTCATATTTTCCTCTCTCAAGTCTCGGCTGCTCGGGGCTCGTCTCCCTTCTTTTGTTTTCAGCCTTTGAAGATTTTTCTTTTCCAAGATTAGATGTCTTCCTCTGTAGAATCAGTAGACGTTGTAGGAGTAGGCGCTAGGGTTCCTTTAGTTGTATCTGAGTCTCCTCGGGAAGCAGGGGTTGGATCCTCTTCCCGGGATCGTGAGGCGGGGCTGCCTCCAGGGAGGAGGCGGCAGATGTGGCCCCCAGCACCTCGTGCTGGGTGAGGCATGAGGACGAGCTCGCCAATGCTCGGGCTCGCTTCCACATCCCCCCGCGTTATACGCTTCGACTAGTCAAGGAGGGAGAGAGGGCCGATCAGGTACGGGGCAGGGAGATCGCCCTGTACTTGGAAGCTTTTTGGGGCGGAATGCGCCTGCCATTCTCTCCTGAGGTCGTCGCCGTGCTGAATCTCTTCGGTCTGGCCCCCGGCCAGTTAATGCCAAACTCATGGAGGATCCTCCTTGGGTTCTTGATCCGCCTGAAATTACAGGCGGTTCCCTTCAGCCTTTCCCTTCTCGATTCCTCCCTCGTCTTCAAGAGTCATCCTGATGGTCGAGCGGGCGACCCGAGATGGGTTTATCTCACTTTCAGGAAGCGGCCGGGGGCGCTGCCGGGACCGGGTGGTTGCCTTGCCCTCCTCCATTCACGATTGGAAAAAGAAATTTTCTTCGTTACCCCTTCCGAGGGCGAGGATTGGCCCGTGCCCACCAAGTGGTCCAAGGAGAAATGTTTGCCAGGGAAGTAGTCCGATGACCCCGCCGCGGTGAGGGTGGCATCGTGGGAGCTCATTCCCCCACCTGACGTGCTGCTGTCCGAGAGGGTTCTGAGCTGGGCCGGACTCAGCCCCGTTGAGTTCGTCGGTAAGTTAGGTTAGCTTTTGGCTGGTGTTTTGTTCGTGTTGCTGATTCGTTGGGTGTTTGTTTCGTGCAGTATCCATGGACTTCGTCACGCTCAGAGCCTCCATGTGCCAGCCGAGGCAGCCTACGAGGCTGGGGGCGCTAGTTCCCGTGCGAGGCCCGCCTCGGCTCCTACCGCTCTGGTAGCGGCACCCCGCGATCGCTCGGCGGCGGATCCTGCCCCGGGTCCCAGTAGAGTATCGGGCCGGAAGCGGGCCCTGATTCAGGAGAACACGACCTCGGAAGAGGAGATCGGCTCTCCTTCGAAGCCGCTCAAGAGGAGCTCTCGGAGACCCTCCCGAGGCCAATCCTCGCTGACCATGGTGGAGGAGGGGGCTTTTGGTTTGTGGTGCCATCGGGGCTGTCCGTGGCGGACAGCCTTCTGCACGAGATAGAAACCTCGGCAGGGGTAGAGTCCCCGGGGGCACCCTCAGGGCTCAGCTGGCGTCCATCGTCCAGGAGTATGTGCAGGTAAGTTTCTTTTTCATTGTGAGATTCAGTGCTTCCTTCACCTTTCTGATCTTTCCGTGTTTTCTAGGTTCTCCAACACGTAGCCCTTGCCCTGCGCATGGAGGCCGAGGTGGTAGCCCCGGCACTGGAAGCTGCGGGTTAGTTCGCCTCGCTGCAAGAGAGCTCCAGACGGGAGCTGGAGGCGATGACGGCGAGGGTCGCCGCCTTGCAAGGCGAGGCGGAGGCCGGAAAACAGGAGGTGGCCTGGCACCGCGAGGCTGCGGTGATTGTCGAGGTCAAGCTCGAGGATGCCCAGGTGCTCGTCGGCAACCTGAAAAGGACGGTGAAGACCCTCCGTAAGGAGCTGGGGGCGGCGGCCGAGACGACCAACTCGGCCCATTCGAGGGCGGTGGAGGGCTATAAGAAGTCGAAGGGCTTCTACGACGACTTGGCCGTTGCCACGACCCGTATCTGGCACGACGCCCTCGATGCCGTTAAGGCCCGAATGCCGGAGTTCGCCGACGCAGATCTCCGGGCCGAGTTCCCCCTGGTGGAGGCCGATGAGCAGGGGGAAGAGGTTCCTGGTGAGGAAGTCGCCGAGGACCCCGCGCGTCATGTGGTGGAGGTCGAGGACCTTGAGGTCGTGCCTGGCCCCGAGGTGTAGAGTCCCCGTTCTCCTCCTTTTATTTTGTTTTCTTGAATTTTGCAAGGCCGGGGAGCCAAAAAAATACCCTTTGTAAAACCTGTCTTTGGCAGTAGTAATAAAGTTTTTTTCGGCTCCATAGAATTGCGCTCTACCATCTGTTTGTGAAGAATGCTCGTGAGATATTTTTTGCTTGTACCGTTGTGCTTTTATATCAGGTTGGCCATCTGTCTGGCGATCGTCCGTCGAGTTGACTTCAATCAGACAGCGTGCTGAGCGTTACCGAGGAGGTATCTCCCTGGGCCCCGAAGTCGAAGGGAGATTGCTTAGACCCGAATAGACCTGATGCCCTTCACTGGGGTCTCGGACCCTCTGCGGGTGACGGTCAGAGCGCTGTTCACCGTACTTGAGCCGAGCGTGAGTAGGCGCCTACTCGGTGGCTATATGGGGGTGCCATCTTTTGACCTCAGTCAGCGCGAGCATCGACCACTAGCCGGGGGTGACTGAGCAGGGTAGCCGCTCAGTTGCCTCTTGCGAGGGCTTTCTGATCCCTGGCGTCGCGGTAGGGAAGCTATCTGCCGGGGATGACCGAGCAGGGTAGCTGCTCGGTTGCCTCTTGCGAGGGCTTCGATCCTCAGCGTCGGAAGGGCCGTAAGAAGCCTACTAAGGATGACCGGGCAGTGAGGCTGCTCGGTTGCCTCTTGGTGAGGGCTTTTGGCCTCTGGCGTCGTGGGTAGGCAACTACCAGTCTGGGATGAACGAGCGGGGTAGCCGCTCTGGTGCCTCTTGTGAGGGCTTTTGATCCCTGGCGTCGCGGGTAGGGAGCTACCAGCCGGAGTTTGACCGAGCAGGGTAGCTGCTTGGTTGCCTCTTGCGAGGGCTTCGATCCTTCAGGACGGGGACCGAGCAGGGTTACTTCCCAGTGCCTCTTGGCGAGGACTTTGATCCCTATCGGTTGTGGTAGGAAGCTACCAGCCGGGATAGCTGAGCAAGGACCCGACTGCCTCTGGGAGGACTTTGGTTCTTGGCGCGGGAAGAGCTATAGGGCTGTAAGAACCTACCAAGGACCCTTGGCTGGGCAGGGTTACTGTCCGGTGCCTCTTGGCGAGGGCTTTTGTCCTGAAGGATAGCCGAGCGAGGGATCCTCGGGCTCGACTGTCTTTGAGAGGGCTTTTTGATCCCCGGCGTTGTGGCAGGGAAGCTGCCCGCTGGGGATAGCCGAGCGAGGGATTCTCGGGCTCGACTGCCTCTGAGAGGGCTTTTTGATCCCCGGCGTTGTGGCAGGGAAGCTGCCGCCGGGGATAGCCGAGCGAGGGATCCTCTGGCTCGACTGTCTCTGAGAGGGCTTTTTGATTCCCGGCGTTGCGGCAGGGAAGCTGCCCGCTGGAGATAGCCGAACGAGGGACTCTCGGGCTCGACTGCCTCTGAGAGAGCTTTTTGATCCCCGGCGTTATGGCAGGGAAGCTGCCCGCTGGGTTTAGCCGAGCGAGAGATCCTCGGGCTCGACTGCCTCTGGGAGGGCTTTGATCCCTGGCGTTGCGAGTAGGGAAGCTACTGGCCAGGGATAACCAAGCAGGGTAGCTGCTCGGCTGATTCATCATGAGGTTTCGCCCTACCATCTATTTGCAGGTATGGGGAACAGGAACGGTCGCGGTGAGCATGCGCGTAGCACAAGCATCGATTGTGTGGGGAGGCGAAGCATCAGGGTCGCGTCGTTTCGATTCCGCCAGAGGAGGCCCAATGATCGCCCAGGGGACGAGTATCGGCCCATGAGATCGTGGCCATGGGACGTAGCCTGCCGGTGGTCAGCCGTGCCGACGATGGCAGAGTCTTCTGGAGGCGAGGGAGCGGCGATCTGGGGCCCTTGCCCGGCCGTTTGGACTTTAGTCGGTCTATCGGCTGGCGAGGGTGTTGACGATGGTCGCCAGAGGAGGTTCATCCGCGGTTCCGATGAGGGGGAGGCAGCGGCTGATACCTGGATCTTCAGGGTAATCGCACGCCATGTGGACGGAGATCGGAAGGCCAACTTTTGTTTTTGTGGAGTTTTGTCTTCCCACAGACGGTACCAACTGATGGAGCTCCTTTTCGGGTCTCCGTTAGATGTTGTCTTCCGTTGATCTCGCGATAGACTTTGTTGATTATCTCCTGTTGCGTGTGGGTCTCAATGGGTTTTGGAGGAAGAAGTGGAGTGAGGAGTTTGGTGCCGAGTACCTGCAAAGAAGTCCCGGGGTGGTTTGGTACCACCAAGGACCCTCCGACGATCAAGTTAGTGATCAGATCCGAGCAGAGCAACGGCTTAAAAGAGTAAAGAATGGCTTACTTGACCCCTCTGTGATGGGGGTTTATATAGCGGCGGCAGCACGCAGCAGCAGGCGCGAGAATCTCGCCGGCAGTTACGCTCCCGACGTTACGCCCGCGTAAAGAGCGGATCGCCCATTAATGGGGATCGTGATGGCGTGGAACGTGGGACGTTGCTGGCGGAAAATCTGCGCGTGGCGAGATTTGTGGAGCGGCGGTTACGCCTGTGAGTGGTGGAGTTGGTCGGTCGGAGGGACCGAGGAATACGACCTTGGCTGGGGAGCTCGGAGACGAGCAAGAAGGCCGAGGAGTCTTGGTCCTGTGGCAGCTCGGAGTGAGCTGAGGGACCGAGGAGGCCAATTTGCAGGGGGCCCGAGGAGGGCCAGCTTGCGCTTGCAGGTCGGGTACAAGGGTGGCATGGTCGGCCTCTGTGGGCCCTTTCTTCAAGGTCTTGGGACACGTCACCTGCCACGTGTCACAATCTTTGGGGATTGCCAATATCGAGCACCATCATTAGCCCCCCACTCTTGTCCCGACCAGCTAGCGGGTCGGGTCAGGAGTGGACTGACGGGCCTCCGAGGTGAGATCCTTTCTAGGGGTTTGTCGGGACGAGTCCTCGGGCCGTCGGTTGTCTTTTCCGCTAGCGAATCAAGGCGAGATCTCTGCATTTAAAGAAGGTGCGCCGGTTCGTGCATTCGGCAATTGAAGCGACGGCCCACGTGTCGAGCGTCGATTGGCTGATGCAATGTATGCAGGTCTGCGGCGTCTGATGGGACGCGGTTCAGCGTTGGACTGCCACGTGGAGCGATTGGAGCCGCCGGGCGCGAGGAGTCGTTTCGGCGGAAGACGATGGGCGCCGTTGGATGAGGTCGTATGCAGTAATAAATATGGGTGGGGTCCGCCCTAGGGCCCTTACTCCTTCATATTTTTTTCTCTTAAGTCTCGGCTGCTCGGCGCTCGTCTCCCTTCTCTCGTTTTCAGCCTTTGATGATTTTTCTCTTTCAAGGTTAGATGTCTTCCTCTGTAGAATCAGTAGACGTTATATGAGTAGGCGCTAAGGTTCCTTTAGTTGTGTCTGAGTCTCCTCAGGAAGCAGGGGTTGGATCCTCTCTCCGGGATCGTGAGGCGGGGGTTGCCTCCAGGGAGGAGGCGGCAGATGTGGCCCCCAGCACCTCGTGCTGGGTGAGGCATGAGGACGAGCTCGCCAATGCTCGGGCTCGCTTCCACATCCCCTCGCGTTACACGCTTCGACTGGCCAAGGAGAGAGAGAGGGCCGATCAGATACGGGGCAGGGAGATCGTCCTGTACTTAGAAGCTTTTTGGGGCGGAATGCGCCTGCCCTTCTCTTTTGAGGTCGTCGCCGTGCTGAATTTCTTCGGTCTGGCCCCCGGCCAGTTAATGCCGAACTCGTGGAGGATCCTCCTTGGGTTCTTGATCCGCCTGAAATTACAGGCGGTTCCCTTCAGCCTTTCCCTTCTCGATTCCTCCCTCGTCTTCAAGAGTCACCCTGGTGGTCGAGCGGGCGATCCGAGATGGGTTTATCTCACTTTCAGGAAGCGGCCGGAGGCCGCTGTCGGGACCGGGGTAGCGGCCTTGCCCTCCTCCATTCACGATTGGAAAAAGAAATTTTTCTTCGTTTCCCCTCCCGAGGGCGAGGACTGGCCCGTACCCACCAAGTGGTCCAGAGAGAAATGTTTGTCAGGAAAGCAGTCCGATGACCCCGCCGCGGTGAGGGTGGCATCGTGGGAGCCCATTCCCCGACCTGACGTGCTGCTGTCCGAGAGGGTTCTGAGCTGGGCCGGACTCAGCCCCGTTGAGTTCGTCGGTAAGTTAAGTTAGCTTTTGGCTGGTGTTTTACTCGTGTTGTTGATTCGTTGGGTGTTTATTTTGTGCAGGATCCATGGACTTCGTCATGCTCAGAGCCTCCATGCGCCAGCCGAGGCAGCCTACGAGGGCTGGGACGCTAGTTCCCGTGCGAGGCCCGCCTCGGCTCCTACCGCTCCGGTAGCGGCACCCTGCAAGCGCTAGGCGGCGGATTCTGCCCCGGGTCCCAGCAGAGCATCGGGCCGGAAGCGGGCCTTGATTCAGGAGGACACGGCCTCGGAAGAGGAGATCGGCTCTCCCTCTGAGCCGCTCAAGAGGAGCTCCCGGAGACCCTCCCGGGGCCAATCCTCGCTGACCATGGTGGAGGTGGGGGGCTTTCGGTTTGCGGTGCCATCGGGGTTGTCCGTGGCGGACAGCCTTCTGCACGAGATAGAAACCTCGGCAGGGGTAGAGTCCCCGGGGGCACCCTCAGGGCTCAGCTGGCGTCCATCGCCCAGGAGTACGCGCAGGTAAGTTTCTTTTTCATTGTGAGATTCAGTGCTTCCTGCACCTTTCTGATCTTTCCGTGTTTTCCAGATTCTCCAACACGTAGCCCTTGCCCTGCGCATGGAGGTCGAGGTGGTAGCCCCGGCACTGGAGGCCGCGGGTCAGTTCGCCTCGCTGCAAGAGAGCTCCAGGCGGGAGCTGGAGGCAATGACGGCGAGGGTTGCCGTCTTGGAAGGCGAGGTGGAGGCCGGAAAACCGGAGGTGGCCCGGCACCGCGAGGCTGCGGTGATTGCTGAGGTCAAGCTCGAGGATGCCCAGGTGCTCGCCGGCAACCTGAAAAGGACGGTGAAGACCCTCCGTAAGGAGCTGGGGGCGGCGGCCGAGGCGGCCAAGTCAGCCGAATCGAGGGCGGTGGAGGGCTATAAGAAGTCGAAGGGCTTCTACGACGACTTGGCCGTTGCCACGACCCGTATCGGGCACGACGCCCTCGATGTCGTTAAGGCCCGGATTCCGGAGTTCGCCGACGCAGATCTCCGGGCCGAGTTCCCCCTCGTGGAGGCCGATGAGCAGGGGGAAGAGGTTTCTGGTGAGGAAGTCGTCGAGGACCCCGCGCGTCATGTGGTGGAGGTCGAGGGCCTCGAGGTCGTGCCCGGCCCCGAAGTGTAGAACCCCCGTTCTCCTCCTTTTATTTTGTTTTCTTGAATTTTGCAAGGCTGGGGAGCCCAAAAAATACCCTTTGTAAAACCTGTCTTTGGCAGTAGTAATAAAGTTTTTCTTCGGCTCCATAGAATTGCGCTCTACCATCTGTTTGTGATGAATGCTCGTGAGATATTTTTTGCTTGTACCGTTGTGCTTTTATGTCAGGTTGGCCATCTGTCTGGAAATCGTCCGTCGAGTTGACTTCAATCAGACGAGCGTGCCGAGCGTTACCGAGGAGGTATCTCCCTGGGCCCCGAAGTCGAGGGGAGATTGCTTAGACCCAGATAGACCTGATGCCCCTCACTGGGGTCTCGGACCCTCTGCGGGTGACGATCAGAGCGTTGTTCACCGTACTTAAGTCGAGCGTGAGTGGGGCGCCTACTCGGTGGCTATATGGGGGGTGCCATCTTTTGACCTCAGTCAGCGCGAGCATCGACCACCGGCCGGGGGTGACTGAGCAGGGTAGCCGCTCAGTTGCCTCTTACGAGGGCTTTCTGATCCATGGCGTCGCGGTAGGGAAGCTACCTGCTGGGGATGACCGAGCAGGGTAGCCGCTCGGTTGCCTCTTGCGAGGGCTTCGATCCTCAGCGTCGGAAGGGCTGTAAGAAGCCTACTAAGGATGACCAGGCAGTGAGGCTGCTCGGTTGCCTCTTGGTGAGGGCTTTTGACCTCTGGCGTCGTGGGTAGGCAACTACCAGTCTGGGATGAGCGAGCGGGGTAGCCGCTCTGGTGCTTCTTGTGAGGGCTTTTGATCCCTGGCGTCGCGGGTAGGGAGCTACCAGCCGGAGTTTGACCGAGTAGGGTAGCTGCTCGGTTGCCTCTTGCGAGGGCTTCGATCCTTCAGGACGGGGACCGAGCAGGGTTACTGCCCAGTGCCTCTTGGCGAGGACTTTGATCCCTGTCGGTTGTGGTAGGAAGCTACCAGCCGGGGATAGCCGAGCAAGGACCCGACTGTCTCTGGGAGGACTTTGGTTCTTGGCGCGGGAAGAGCTATAGGGCTGTAAGAACTTACCAAGGACCCTTGGCCGGGCAGGGTTACTGCCCGGTGCCTCTTGGCGAGGGCTTTTGTCCTGAAGGATAGCCGAGCGAGGGATCCTCGGGCTCGACTGTCTCTGAGAGGGCTTTTTGATCTCCGGCGTTGTGGTAGGGAAGCTGCCCGCCGGGGATAGCCGATCGAGGGATCCTCGGGCTCGACTGCCTCTAAGAGAGCTTTTTGATCCCCGGCGTTGTGGCAGGGAAGCTGCCCGCCGGGGATAGCCGAGCGAGGGATCCTCGGGCTCGACTGCCTCTAAAAGGGCTTTTTGATCCCCGGCGTTGCAGCAGGGAAGCTGCCCGCTGGGAATAGCCGAGCGAGGGACTCTCGGGCTCGACTGCCTCTAAGAGGGCTTTTTGATTCCCGGCGTTGTAACGGGGAAGCTGCCCGCTGGGGATAGCCGAGCGAGGGGTCCTCGGGCTCGACTGCCTCTGGGAGGGTTTTGATCCCTGGCGTTGTGAGTAGGGAAGCTACCAGCCAGGGATAACCGAGCAGTGTAGCTGCTCGGCTGATTCTTCATGAGGTTTCGCCCAACCATCCATTTGCAGGTATGGGGAACAGGAACGGTCGCGGTGAGCGTGCGCGTAGCACAAGCATCGATTGTGCGGGGAGGCGAAGCGCCAGGGTCGCGTCGTTTCGATTCCGCCAGAGGAGGCTCAATGATCGCCCAGGGGACGAGTATCGGCCCATGAGATCTGTGGCCATGGGACGTAGCCTGCCGGTGGTCAGCCATGCCGACGATGGCAGAGTCTTCTGGAGGCGAGGGAGCGGCGATCTGGGGCCCTTGCCCGGCCGTTTGGACTTTAGTCGGTCTATCGGCCGGCGAGGGCGTTGAAGACGGTCGCCAGAGGAGGTTCATCCGCGCCTCCGATGAGGGGGAGGTGGCGGCTGATACCTGGATCTTCAGGGTGATCGCACGCCATGTGGACGGAGATCGGAAGGCCAATTTTTGTTTTTGTGGAGTTTTATCTTCTCACAGACGGCGCCAACTGATGGAGCTCCTTTTCGGGTCTCCGTCAGATGTTGTCTTCCGTTGATCTCGCGATGGACTTTGTTGATTATCTCCTGTTGCGTGTGGGTCTCAATGGGTTTTGGAGGAAGAAGTGGAGTGAGGAGTTTGGTGCCGAGTACCTGTAAAGAAGTCCCGGGATGGTTTGGTACCACCAAGGACCCTCCGACGATCAAGTTAGTGATCAGATCCGAGCAGAGTAACGGCTTAAAAGAATAAAGAATGGCTTACTTGACCCCTCTGTGATGGGGGTTTATATAGCGGCGGCAGCAGGTGCAAGAATCTCGCCGGCCGGCAGTTATGCTCCCGACGTCACGCCCGCGTGAAGTGCGGATCGCCCATTAATGGGGATCGTGATGGCGTGGAACGTGGGACGTTGCTGGCGGAGAATCTGCGTGTGGCGAGATTTGCGGAGCAACGGTTACGCCTGTGAGTGGTGGAGTTGGTCGGTCGAGGGACCGAGAAATACGGCCTCGGCTGGGGAGCTCGAAGACGAGCAAGAGGGCCGAGAGGGCCGAGGAGTCTTGGTTCTGTAGCAGCTCGGGGCGAGCTGAGGGGCCGAGAAGGCCAATTTGCAGGGGGCCCGAGGAGGGCCAGCTTACGCTTGTAGGTCGGGTACAAGGGTGGCCTGGTCGGCCTCTGTGGGCCCTTTCTTCTGGGTCTTGGGACACGTCACCTGCCACGTGTCACGATCTTGGGGATTGCCAATATCGAGCACCATCAGTTAGATATTTGTAGCCTATACATATTCTTATTTCGGTATTCCAACCATCCCCATCCTTTTTTTTGTCTGGACAGGTAGGGTTTGGGACAACATGAAGTGAGGAGCACCCCCTGTATTTTTATATGTGGACATTCTGTAGATCTACGTAATAATTCAAAATATTTAACCGATGCATGAGGGGCGTTCTATAGAACCTACATAGAAATTTATCTCCATGAATGTTTGAATGTTGTGTGTTCCTAAGTAATATGTGCTCCCTTTGGTGCCTAAAAATTTAAGGCGGTGTCAGCTCCGTGTTGTGGAAGCAAACGAGTTACTGGTTGGATCTCATTAAACGTTTTGCTTCCTACTTTTTTGGTAACATCAATGCTCATTGTGTGTTGATGGAAAAACACAAGAATCACATGATATAAACTCATTCTATGAGTTGCCTTATCTTAAAGGAATAAAAGATGGAGGCCCTCTCCCAATCCTGTCAATTTACTGATTGCACGAGTTGCCAAATTAGTTAAAACATATTGTTAGTACAGTTTGTGTTTACATAAATTTCTGATTAGATATTTGTCTGCTCTTAGATATTTCATATATGCAAGTGTTATAGCTACTTGTGTGCTAGTGTGCACTTGACTTTTTTCGGATGTGTATGTATGTCTGTAAAGTATGCCAATGCGTGTGTGGATGCCCTCATGGTAGCAAGCATGCATCCATGGCGAGTTAATTTGTTTGTCAAATTCGCATAACTATGCATGTTAAAGGTGCTCCTTTGTACGGTTGGCTCCATTTTTCCATTAATGTTGCATTTACTCTCTGCATGGCTAGCAAGTAAGGGAAATTCTTTGGTGTTACATTCACCTGGTTGCACGCATGTTCTAGTGGATCTACTACACTTGTTTTCTCATGTATTCTAAATGTAAAACTTGTGCAAATTTGTCATAGTGTTGACCTTGCTGTAGTTTCCTTGACCTTATAAACTTTCCTTTATCTGTTGCAGATAAATCAGGATTTACAAATAGAGTTGCTCTGACTTTTAGGTCAAAGTCAATTTTCATACCAGAAAGTGGGATGAATGTATGCCCTCTTGAATATAACGAGCACATTCCTTGCCATAATATGTCCTACATAAAAACCTTGCTTCAAAATTCTAAAATGTCCAAAAATGAGGAGCTTGAAAGCCATTGTCCTCCTTTAGAGAAGCGCCTGTTTTGCTTGGTGCCCCCACCCATTGACTATAAAATACCAATAAAGTGGCCAACTAGCAGGGACTATGTTTGGCGTAGTAACGTGAATCATTCACATCTTGCTGAAGTCAAAGGAGGTCAAAATTGGGTGCATGAGAAAGGTAAGCTCTGGTGGTTCCCTGGAGGCGGTACTCATTTTAAGCATGGAGCTACCGAGTATATTGAAAGGTAACTCTGATATATGAGTGAATTTTTTCCCCCTTCAAGTGCTCTCTTAATTTATCAAAGATCACTCACATACTAGAGTTGTAAGTAATTTATATATGTTGCTTACTCATGAAATTGTGCTTTTTTTTCCTTGCCTATATATGTGCAAAGTAAATTCTAAATCTCCTTGTTTGACAATCAATTATCACGGCGGTGGTAACATGTCATTTCTGGTTATTTCTTTTCATAAGTCTCCAGTGCTTTAAATTAGCTGTAAGATTTACTTTAAAAGCTTTTAATAGAAGAAAAAGGTTACTCTATAGTGAGTCCTGCTTCAATAGTCAGTATGGTAGGCCAATGGATTTCCCCGGTTTATGAATAAGGTATACTTTTCTAAACTATATTTGGAGTTGTTGTCTTTAATATATCCATCAGGGAGGATCAATTTGGATCCTAGAATCAAAGCAACATGCGTGGTTAAAGTGGTGCTATTGGAGTATCATGTGACCATAGATTATTAAGAGAATTTTTCATCGTTATAAAAACTGCAGCTGATGGTAAAAAAATGTCCAGCATTTAAGAAATAACATATCCAATGTATTTCAATAATACAAATGTGAATGCCGAGATGGATGAGTGGTAATACCCGAGGGCCTAGGAGATAAGATAAGAAGTGAGTGTATTTTTAGAATGTTGGAGGTGCTTCCATGAAGGATTATAATGAGGGAGAACCGGTTCAGATTTGACATGCGCAGGCCGATAAGTATGCCATCTCCATGGTTAAGTCATGAAAGTCGCATGATTATACCTGTCGGTGTGATAGAGATTAGAGTAATGTCTAAATGAACATGGAGCAAGGTAGAAAAAGATATGGCAATTGTTAATTTAACTGGCGAGATGAGCTGAAGGAAAGAAAAAGGTTCAACTATCTGACCCAAAAGTTTGGGATTAAAGTAGTGGTATCCTAGTGTTCTAATTGCTCTTTTCTTTTTTTGAATGACCTGGTTTCAGGTGAATAAGTTTAGTAACATGCACATAATTAAAATGTGAGCAACTACTGGTTATGGCATATCATCCATTTTTCGAGTTTATAGATGAAGGGTAAAAACTGACATAGTATTTTATTTGACTGTCAGCAATAAATTACTGAGAAAAGGACGACTTTGAATAAGGTCTTTGTTGTTACTATTATATTGTTGAATGTTATGACTTCGAATCAAATTGAAAACAAACACATCAGTAGAAAGATGAGCTTGAGCAAAAATACCTGAGGTGATTACAATCTGAACCCGAAGTCTAAATGTTTTAGACTGTAGATATAACTTATAAGCTCAAATCATTCAGAGAAAAGATTGCATTTTCTTATCATCTTACTTCAACATGTTTTGATTTCTGTTGAAGGATCGCCTCTCTTTTTGTTGAAGTTATCTCCTGCAGTAGATCTCATTTCTCCAAGAATTTTCTGCAGTAGTATCAGTTTATTTGCTAAATACATCCATATCTGCAAGTATTTCAGCACTTCTTACGGTCTTCTGTGCAGTATCATATGCAAGGAATGGTGCATTAAAATTCTCATCTATAATTCATAATGCAGGCTAGGCAATATGATAACAAATGAGAAAGGTGATCTGCGCACAGCAGGGGTAGTTCAAGTATTGGATGTTGGCTGCGGCGTTGCCAGCTTTTCAGCATACCTGCTTCCATTGGACATTCATACAATGTCTTTTGCTCCTAAGGATGGCCATGAAAATCAGATTCAGTTTGCTTTAGAGCGTGGAATCGGTGCTATGATTTCTGTTTTGGCCACTAAACAGTTACCTTTCCCCAAAAGCTCATTCGAAATGGTTCACTGTTCACGGTGTCGAGTTGATTGGCATGAAAATGGTAATTCTGCAAAAATTCCTTTTTGCCCCTCAGTTTGATATAAATGGTGTTTTGGCTGTATAATGTTGTAGAAGTTATTGGCAGTCATGTATTAACTTACACTACGACGCCGATGTATACATCTTACTGCTTTTGTATGCTGCACATCACACTGCACACTGTCGCATAATCATTGATGAACTAAGAAAACCTAGTTCTTGTATATCTGTTGATTATAAATTTCTAGATTATGTTGTAGTTTATGACATGTTCACAGGATTGATATTCAATTCCAGGATACTGCTGCCAATCATATAGGATGTGATTATATCATTCTAACCGTTGTGTTTGCCATGGTTGAGGATCTTCATGTGCTATTAACTGACATATTGATGGCCCCTTCATTTAAAATCTCATATTTGTTCCTCTTTCAAAGTCTCCTATATGTTGCATGTGAGTCTCCTCCGGTTCACCATTTCGTGCTGCTCAATTACCTAATCTGTTGGCCATGCAATCACTTTGCAGACTGGCATATTGATGTTTAGGGATTTGATAATTTGTCAAAGATGACACCTGTCCTTGCCTTGAAGGCTTGAACAATTTTTTCTGTTATGTGAGCAAATTCTTAAAGGATTCTAGGTGCAGCCTCCTTGTCTTTGAGACACCTTTGGCACAAACAAGATCACATCTTTTTTTAAAAAAAATATCCTATGGCTGCTTCCACGAAATTTAGTTGATAGACTTTTCTACAGCCGTTTCCATGATTATACCATTTTTTTTGAATATTTTCATGTTATAGCTTTTGGCACCCGCTTTTATATCAACATACTATTTCTAAAGATTTTTCAGGGAAGCTCCTGGCCCTTTGTCCCTATGTCTGGGTACAAGCAGGCCCCAAACTGTTCCGTTTGCTTTGTATGTTCTTGTTGGACTTTGCACATTACTTTATCGAGGGATAATACGATAATGGTATCCTGCAGAACATTTCCTGTAAAAATATCACTGTTCTTATATGAAGCAATTCACATTATCTGTCCCCCATGCATTCCTCAGCCATCACATGAATAAATCCTATTTTAGTTGAAGATGGACATTTGGTGTATATTACTTTCTCATCTTTTCCTTCTGTTTGTGGAAAACAAGTTAGGTGCTCCATGATAGGAAATACAATTCGACACTGAGAAGAACACAAGACATTAAAAATATGAAGTTTAATTATACACGAATGAGGGGGCGATTATATATTTTATTTATGAGTGTACACGGGCTTTTAATATAATCACACTCCCCTTCACGTTGCAACGTGGTTGTTACGTGGATCGTACAGAGCACGAAGGCTCAAAGCCCGGTACGAAGGCTCAAAAGATGCACAAGGCTAAGAGAGCACGAAGGCTCGAAGAAATGTGTTAAAGTACAAATCCACGAATGTTATCTGTCCCGCATGCATTCCTCAGCCATCACATGAATACATCCTATTTTAGAAGACATTTGGTGTATATTACTTTCTCATCTTTTCCTTCTGTTTGTGGAAAACAAGTTAGGTGCTCCATGATAGGAAATACAATTCGACACTGAGAACACTCCCCTTCACGTTGCAAGGTGGTTGTTACGTGGATCGTACAGAGCACGAAGGCTCGAAGAAATGTGTTAAAGTACAAATCCACGAATGTTATCAACCTATCACTTTTCCATTGTGGGACTATTTCACGTTGCAACGTGGTTGTTACGTGGATCGTACAGAGCACGAAGGCTCAAAGCCCGGTACGAAGGCTCAAAAGATGCACAAGGCTAAGAGAGCACGAAGGCTCGAAGAAATGTGTTAAAGTACAAATCCACGAATGTTATCTGTCCCGCATGCATTCCTCAGCCATCACATGAATAAATCCTATTTTAGAAGACATTTGGTGTATATTACTTTCTCATCTTTTCCTTCTGTTTGTGGAAAACAAGTTAGGTGCTCCATGATAGGAAATACAATTCGACACTGAGAACACTCCCCTTCACGTTGCAAGGTGGTTGTTACGTGGATCGTACAGAGCACGAAGGCTCGAAGAAATGTGTTAAAGTATAAATCCACGAATGTTATCAACCTATCACTTTTCCATTGTGGGACTATTTTAATTCCACATCTCTTTTGTCTTTTAGAGGTATTGTTGAGGCCCGACCGATCTGGACTCTAATACCATATTAAATTTAATTATACACAAATGAGGGGGCGATTATATATTTTATTTATGAGTGTACACGGGCTTTTGATATAAATGGGTTCCAACAATAAGACTCAACTCTTATTGAGGTTTGTCCCATCTTATATCTTATAGCCATGTACTTCTCATATTTTTTTCAATGTGGGACTATTTTAATCCACACATCTTAACACATAGCATTAGTTATAAACACTAGAAAGTCCTGAAAATGTCAGTATCCAACAAAATGTGGTGCCGCTTATTGGAATGGCCTTGTCATGTCAAGTTTCTTTGTGCTCTGACTTACCAAACCCTCTTTAAAACTTTGTTGGTGTGTACTTTCTGTGTACAGACATATTATGTAATTCCCAAAACTGTATGTATGTTGTCATGCCTTTCTTTAAGAAAAAAATGTGAGGGTATACTTTCTGCCCACATAAAAATTAAGCTATTCCTTTCCTGATCCTTATGGAGTTGAAACTGATTTCCGCTTCTATCTAGTTCTTCATCTAGTGCACTTTATGAAAATTTTATGTTGGCTCTTTTTGTTCACATAGATCTTTTCTTCAGATGGCATACTGCTCAAAGAAGTTGATCGCCTATTGCGACCAAATGGATATTTTGTGTACTCAGCTCCACCTGCTTATAGGAAAGACAGAGATTTTCCACTCATTTGGGAAAAGGTGGTAAATATAACTACAGAAATGTGCTGGAAACTCATTGCTCAGCAAGTCCAGACAGCTATTTGGGTGAAACAAGCAAATGAGACGTGTCGGCTGCAGAATGAGGAATTGAATCTGTTGACCGTATGTGATGCTGTGGATGATGCTGTTCCTCCATTTAAAGGCCCATTAAGAAACTGTGTGCAACCGAGTACAGATCAATCAAACATTCAGAAACTCCCTCCTAGACCTGATCGCCTATCAGTATATTCAAGAAGTCTTGAAAAATTAGGTACGTGATTACTGCTCTCTCAAATGAATCAATTTTTCTTTCCTTTTCTTTTTCTTTTTTTTCTTCTTTTTCTTGTTCTTTTTCTTTTTCTTTTATTTTCTTTTCTTTTTGTTCCTTTCATTTTCACTACGGTGTCAATATTTCCTTGATTTAGGTCAGGACTTTGTTGATTACTTTTTGAGTCTTTTTAGATTATGTTCACGGCATTCTATGTCTTAATAGACACCCAGCTGCTTGAGAATGCAACATTCCTGCTATGTGTAATAGTACAGAATGCCATAGTCTGTGCGCTTGCCTTATAAATTGCTTGTGCAGTCTACTTTGTATAAAATGGAAAAAAAAAATACGTGATTGGACTGATAAGTGTTGTTATAATGTAATAAAAAATCCTGTCACAATTCATTCCTGATACATATCCTGACAAATAAGCACTTGATCCAATACGCTTTAAGTTGATAGGTAGCACATGTGGTTTGAACAGTCCTAAGGCGAGAAAGACAACTCAATAGAACTACTATGGTTAGCAGTCTTGATAACAAATATTTAAATTGTCAATGATTGGTTTTTAGCTAATAACCTACAGGAGTTTAGGGCTATACTACCATGTTACCTTCAGTTCAATAACCCCTTTTCCCAATGCTTAAGCTTGTGCCTTCCAGTCCAACAAAGTGTATATTAAGCAATTATATTAACGCACAAGCAGATTGAAGTCAATATAAATATGTTTGAATATAAGTTGCATGGAGTGTTGACCTGATACCAAAATACATAAGAAGGGTTTGAAAGTTGAGAGACCTACTTTCTTCTTCGTTATGCATGTGTGTGTATTCGGCACTAAATAGGCTATCGAGTGCAGGCTTTCTTGTTCCTATTGTTTTAGTCGAGTGATTTTATTGATTTGATATATAAGACATGCCTCATAAAGATTCTTTGAACATATTCCACCCATGCTCGTGTGACATGGTAACATTCAATATGTGAAACCTTAATTATTGGTATGCAGACAGTGGGAGCTATATTATCTTATACCTTGGAAATTTGGAGACATTAGATGCATATGTGGATGATTTCTAAATATTGTACAGGTAAATTGCAGTTGGCCAAGTAAATAAATTGTTTATCTGAAATCTTCAAGTCTCTGAGTTATATTTACAATACTTAATATTCTTTCCAGTTGACTAAAACTTTAACTGACATGTATATATTTTTTTGTTTTTTCTATAGGGGTCACTCCAGAGAGGTTTGATCAGAACAATAAATTTTGGCAAGAACAGGTTGGTCATTATTGGAAACTAATTGGTGTCAATAAGATGGAGATTCGAAATGTTATGGAAATGAATGCTTATTATGGAGGATTTTCAGTGGCACTGAGTACATTGCCTATTTGGGTTATGAACATAGTTCCAGCAGCTATGCAGAACACCTTGTCCGCAATATATGATCGGGGATTAATTGGTGCTTTCCATGATTGGTAAGATTTCATTAATCTAATTGTATAGAAAAATATATGTTTCCTTATGGTTATGGCTATTTTGATATGTAAATTTAAAGATAATCCATTGCAGGTGCGAGCCCTTCTCAACATATCCACGTACATATGATCTGTTGCATGCTTTTCATCTTTTCTCCAATTACAATGGCCGTGACTATTGCTCAATAGAAGACATCATGCTAGAGATGGATCGCATTCTTCGCCCTCAGGTTTCATGATTTTTACATTTTTCTGTAATTCTTTTTCGTCCGCCGTGCCTCTTGTTTGGTGCAGAAGTTGAAATAACAACACCATCAAGAAATCCCTGATTTGCATCTTTGTCTACTAACTGGCTATATTAACCTGTTGTATGCTTTACTAACTTGAGGATATCTGTCACTTGATTTATTGATATTATGAAAGTTTAGACACTTAATTTAGGCAATTTTTGGAACTATATTCCATTATTTAGGATCGTGTAGCTTATCATGTTATCTTGTGATTTTTTGAATTTTTACTGTGGAGGCGATCGATGATGACTGAAGATGGTTGAATTCTTGTGTTTTGGGATCAAAGATGACTGAGGATACTCATGGCTTGTATATAATTTGCACTCACGTTCAGTATTCATATGACCATTCTAAAATTGCAATTGTAGAAAGAATTGAATTGCAGAAAGTCCCTAAATATTCTGTTTTTATAGTTTGCTATCGTAGAACAGACTTTATCATTGAAGATAGGAAATTGTTGTGGCGATTGATTTGGCTAAAATGCAAGAAAACCCCCTGACTTTTATCCGAAAGCAGGAAACCCTCCTAAAGTTGAAAAACCTACACTTTACCCCATAAACCTACAGTGTTAATATTTTCATCCATAGAACACTTTATACCAAAAATGCCTCTCTAGTAAACTTAATCAACTAATAATTATTATCTCTTCTTCTTGTAAACCTAATTAACTAACCTTATTATTCTTTTTTCTTTTCCTTCATCTTTCCCAAATTCATACCTTCTTGAATTCATGCTTGGAAGAGAAGAGAGGCGGTAGATGGTGTTTTGAATTGGAGATTTTCGGTAACAAAGAAGGAAAAGAAGTTTGGAGGGGGAAAATTTAGAGGAAAAAGTGGGAAAATTTGGCAAAAAGAAGGGAATTTGGAAAACATACACCGAAAAAACTAACAATGTTAAATTTGTGGGCGTGAAGTGCTTTTTTCGGGTTAAGGAGGGTTTTCTACTTTTCGGGCAAAAGTGAGGGGGCTTTACTGCATTTTAGCCAATTAATTTTCATAACGTTTCCATGCTTTAGTAATAAGATGCTATTTCTTTTCTAGAGATACAGTTGCTATAGAGACGGGCTAGGTTTTTGTTAAATAATTATGGGCTTGCAGCTTTGATACTTTGATGCATATGTTATACATAGGAAAATTCTAGTAGTCGAGTTTTCACTCTTCTCTTGACATGTACAGGGTTTTGTCATTATTAGAGACGATGACGAGGCTCTCATGTTGAGAATCAAAACCCTTGCTCCAAAATTCCTTTGGGATGCCACCTCTCATATGTTGGAAAATGAGGACAAGAAAATGGAGCCTGTGTTGATTTGCAGGAAGAAATTTTGGGCCATTGTATAGGGTACACTCTACTTATAACACCATCTTACTCAACTAATGACGGTATTTGTTACCTTCAACAAGTTCTTGGCGACAGCAGTTTCTCTGCATTATAATTTGCATCGTGTACTTTACAGGTGTAGAGATGGAACTCTTTTTTTTTTTCGTTTTACAACCGCGGGGAGATCGAAGTGTATATTATGATAGCAGACTGAAAGAATACCATCCCTGATTTTTCAATTACAAATTGAGTTCGCTTGTTGTAATATCTGACCAAATTGTAACCGATGGATCCTAGATTACAGTTTTGTATTCTTTTGTTACTGCTTTCACATATTGATCCAAGCCTCCAAAAATTGAACATTATTTGGTGCTTAATTCCACAGTTGTATCATGTGTTCTTCAACAATTTAGTCTCAGAAGACATTTTTTGTCAAAATGTACATTAGCTGTTTCAACAGCTACTTTTCCTCTATCAAGTTTTTGACCAGCTGAAAGTTTCTCGAAGTAAAACCCACTGTGCTATGATTATTGTGGTTTTTTCCTGTGTTTTTTTCCTTCAATGAGCTCGGTCGGTACGTTACTTTTCATCCTAGAGAGAGGAACTTTTCATCCTAGAGAGAGAATACGGTGTTTAATTCTAGAGGAGGAAGTGGCCATAATTTAACTATTTCGGGCAATTTCGTGAGTCTCCTTGGGGGTGTGTGCATGTGTGTATTGAGTGATGGATGTGTGTATATGGGTTAAGCTTACGAACCAGTTCAAGAAAAAAAAATGGTATTTTTGATGGTGGGCTTAAGAATTTTTGATATTTTCAACATACACGCTAAATGCTTGGTGTTTTTAAAATCAAACACCAACTATTTTAAACTTATCTAAAATAATCTTCCATTATGTGGCAGTTAATGGGATGAGTTATTAAGCTGGGTTAATATAACTATAGTTAGAATTCAATCAATTAGGATTGAAATAACTCTTCTTTCCTCAAATTTCTTATTCAATACTCTCTCAAATCCCCAAACCTCTCACTTCATTTTCCTCATGTTGCTTTTCATCTCGTTTATATTCGATGGTGGTGTTGATGTGGTCTTAGGTGCGTATTTCATGAAACATTTCATGGAGGTTTCTTAGGGTTAGTGAGGCCTTGGATGCACATTTCATGAAAGATTTCATGGAGATTTGAGGTGTCTTGGGGTTAGAAATGATGGGTTTCCTCTTAGGGGATGGAGGAGATGAGAATAAGCTAAGATTTGATGGGAATGAAGAGACGAGAGCTCAGGTTAGTAGAAAGGAAGAGGAGACGAGGGAGAGCCGGAGAGGGAGTGAGGGAGAAGGAAGCATAATGTAGCAATGGAAAAGAAGATCTGAGAAGAGTAATTATGTCTTTTTTAACTCCCTAACAGATACAATTGACGGTAATTTAACCCAGTTTGGATGGAAAGTTAACGGAAATGGTTATTTTAGATAAGTTTAAACCAGTTGGTGTTGTTTTTATCAAGTTTTTGATGTATTTTTTGAAAATACAAAGAAGTTGTGCCCAAAATAAAAAAAAAATAACCCAATAAATTCCCCCCCCCCCTCCCCCCCCCCCCCAAAAAAAATGAGGAGTTGTGATATAAATTAGGCCAGATCCTAATGATGCATGTGGAATCTGTCTGTTTATCCCTGATGGACCCCTTTTTCTCATATACCGGACATAATTATCCGCTTTGTGTTGTTGTCATTGTGTAGTTGTCCTTTCCCTTCTAGAATCTGATGGGTCCCTGCTATTATATTCGATGCTTGGATAATCCTTGCCCTCCATCACTCATCAAAACACCTCTACAACAGTGTGGTATCAATCCGGTATCTTGTTTTTACTCCAACACCCACCGTAGAATGGATATAGTAGCAACCTGCTATTATTTCATGCTAGCGGTCGGTGCATGATGTATGTTAAGCCGAGATATCTACATCATCCCAGAATCAGAAACTAAACGATGAAGAAAATCTAGAATTCTACAACTCATTTTAACAAATGCTGCTTAAAACAAACAAATCAATGTAACCTAAAATAATAACACGATCACAAGCACTAACCAAGAGATGAAATTCTGCACTATCCCTAAATGCATCTATCATTCACAGTAGATCATCTTGTCAAACTCTACTTCAAAAGTTATTGTTGGAAGGTGCAGCTTGATAATCAACCACGAATTAAACTGACGCCTCTCATTTTGGAAAAGAAAGTTTTACTACATGAGCTAAGCCCAATTGATAGTTGGTAAGTAAATACACACGAATATTCAACAACCATCAAACTACAAAACTTCTGAGACCTGTAGGAAGATATAAATCTATATGGAGAAAAGCACGACTCCAATTAAAATATCAAGATACACAGAACCGTTAAGTGATAATCGTCAACTACCTTATCAAGTACCAAAACATAAGGCGCGACACATCACAGCTTACAATACAATTCTAACTGCTCGATACAATATAAGTTCACCAAAAAGGACTGCAGGGTTTCTGGTTCGATAAAAAATACAGTCAGTCTATAATGCTATCCTGCATCGAGAACCAGATAACTATACATCTTCGCTTTTCGCATTTTTCTTCTTTTTCTTCTTCGCTTCAGACGCCATTTCGACGTCACCGTCTTCTGAAGCTTCGTGGTTCTTCTTTTTCTTCTTTTTGTCTGTTCCATTATCGTTACTGTTTGCTCTGTTTTCTGTTTCAGTGACCGCCTCCTTTTGGTCCTCATCAGTTTTGCGTTTCTTTTTCTTCTTTTTCTTTTCGGTTGCTGGCTCAGCAGAAGCATCTCCATCAGCGGCACCGGTAGGTTCATCCACTGCCATGGTCTCAGTATCTGTGCCCTCGCTCTTTGATTTCTTCTTCTTCTTCTTGCATTTCTTTGCAGAGACATCAGCACCCTCTTTCTCAATATCCATTTCTACAAGCATAAAAATACGGGGGAAATGTATCTAAGGCCCTATGTCTATAAAGGAATAGGCCCAAGTCCCTATGTAAAAAAGACTTGCTAAAAACTCCTTGACTTTAAAGATTACTTTATTTAACTCCTTAATCTTTTTAATTCCGATATTGCCCTTTTATAGAAACTACCACAATTATTTCATAAATTACTACATCTTATAATAAAACTACTATATTTACATGGAAACTACAACATTTATATTGAAACTACTATATTCATGTAGAAAGAACTATATTTATTTTAAAACTGCTATATCTATCTACAAGACTATTACATTTATCGGTGAAACTTCTACATTTATCTTGTTTTTTCGTTTTTTCAAGATCTTCTTTCTCCTTCATCCTTCCTCCACCCTCACCTTCTTCAAACCCTATCAAATCAAAGTTCGTTTTTTCCCCATCAAACTCTAAATCACATATTTTTTCTTTCAAAAAATTCGACATTCAAAAGCTATCAAATCAAAATTATAACCTAATGTAAAAGGTTTAGATTTTTATTATGGGTTCCCTTTTGTTTTGCCAAGAAAGAAGAAAGACTAGAGTTTTTGACTTCTTAACGGGAGTTGATGGGTGTTTGATTTGTTGAGATATTGGATTAGTCATAAATCACTTGGAGATGGATGTGTCGAGAGATGAGAATGAAAAGTTAGAAGCTTATGAGGGTCAGAAGGACGGAGAAGAGAGGTAAGGGCAACATGGGTAATAACAAAATAGAATTATAATAAATAATATCAAAATTGTACTGCAGGGAGTTAAACAAAGGAATCTTTGGTACTAGGGGTTTATTCACAAGTCCTTTGGACCCATAGACCTAATCAGAATGCTTTTAGATCTCAGGGGCTTAAAAACAACTTTCCCTAAAAATAATGAATATGTTGATATGGAGCGCAGCTCAGGCAGTAACATTTGATCTTAACTAAAGAAGAATGATGTAAGCTGATATACAAGATAAGTATAAAATCAAAAGGTAGCAAAAAATGTTAGGATTACATTAGCTTTATATACACGGTTCATCTACAATCCATCGGTATTTATGCTTTTGGGTGAAATGGTTCTTGACGTGTTATCAGAGTATCATGCTTCAAGAGGTGTCAAAATATTTATTTTTTTTTTTTGGGTGGGGGGGGGGGGGAGGGGATTACCCCCATTGTAGTCTTTCTACGATGCCCAAAGGCTCATGTGAAGATGGAGTGTTCAGAGTATTTAACTTGAAGCATCAGCTAAAGCATTTTTTTGGGTCAAGTGGTTCTTAACGGAAACAATAGCTCAGGTATATGATTCTTAGAGAGAAAAGACACATCATGGTCTATATATTAGCCTATGAATAAACAAGAACAAATCATTAACATCGTTTTTCAACTCAGGTGTAGAGATGGACAGGACAAACAAATTTTATTTTACAAGAGCAACATTCAGTTTGTCGATTTATTATTATAATTTTTTCTACTTTAAAAGTATTAAAGCATTTAGCTGGCCAAATTTTGAAGGAAGAAAAGAAATGTTGCATAACTTGCACTTACCGTCTCCTTCATGGGGACCATCTTGCTGTACACTCTCAAGAGCAGCCTTCATTACGTCAACATTCTTCCGAGGAGCAACACCCTTGTCATAAAAATCCAATCTCTCCTCAACCTGCTCACGAAGCTTTTCTCCAAACACCGTCGTATTTGTTTCTGATTGATTATTTAAATTAGTTAGATTGATTCAATAGAGATCTTATATGGTCTTTTCCCAAGGGAAGATAATAATATTAATTGTTCAACAGTTAACATTTATTGAATTAAAGACTTGCCTGAAAAACAGTCAATACGTGAAGCCATGGAACATTTGTTGGCAAGGAAACGGGCTAATCGGCCTTTGTTACGAGCTGATGCCCGACCAATAAAAGAAGAGTGAAATATGAGACCATATTTTGGAGTGTTCCCCCTTGTTTTCAATGCCCTATAAAATAAAAAGAAAACATGTGTAAGTAATGATATGGATAAAAAAACAAGGGAATCCTTCGTAACTGCAATAAAAAATTTAGAAGCAAACCTAAGTAAGCTACGCACACAAAACATTCTGAATGGGATTCCCAACGTAGAAACATGGTCATAATATTATAATATCGATCAACCTTGAAGTATGTATCTGAAGTCCTTTGAAATAAACAGGCACACATTAAAGAGGATCAAGGTTTTAGAAAAAGGTTAATTGCATCCCCCTCAGTGTTTTTTTTCTGTGTTTGTGTTTGGTTGAGGTTGGGGGTATTACTTCTAAGCTATCATTAAGGACTTATAGCGCCTCTAATCGAAACTAGCTCACATTTTACTCTTTTCTTCTTCCTTATCAACCATATAAAGGTCAGGGGCGGGGCCAGGAATTTTCACTGGCGGGGGCACCAAAAAGTTAAATCTAAGTATTATACAAAAAATGTCAAATAAGTTAAAAAGTTATTGCGTGGGTTGTGGGGATTGTTGAACCCAAGACCTATTGTTGGGAAGCAAAATGTGTTGCCACTTGAGCTAAAGCATTTTTTGTTAGTTTAATGCTATAAATGTATATATTATATGTCCCAAAGATACCAACGCTTAGTTATGCACGATATTAGTCTCTTTTTCATCGAATTTTAGCGGGGGCACGTGCCTCCTCTGGCCTTTACATGGATCCGCCCCTGATAGAGGCCATAGTCCTAACCCAAAGAGTTAAATGAGAAAAAAACCTATTAAAAGCAACTAGAGAAAACGAGATTGCAAAAAAATAGAAAAGTACTCATCTATGAGAGAAATCAAGCATCATCATGTTTCAAAAATAGAGAGAAGAAATCGAATTAAAAAAGAGAAGCAACTTTGGGCCATGAGCAAAGAAGATGAGAGGAGATCGAAGATTGTAATGGAAGAAAGCTTGGAATTGTAGTGGAGAATAAGAAAGATCATTGAGTTTTAATATTCGAGTTACAGATTGGTTGTTTAGGGTATAACGGAAGAAGATAAAATCGAAGTTAAAAAATAACCTTTCAAACAAGGTAGATGTAAATGCTGGTTATAATAGTTCCCGTGCGAGGTGTGTGTGTGTGTGGGGGGGGGGGGGGGGGCTAAAAGCTCAACCCCTATAATACAGGGGAGTTATGAGCAATTCACCCAAAAAAACACTAAATTTCACACAGAGTAGTGATTATGTGACAGATAGCTTTGACTATATAATTGAATTTAAGATATTGAAGGAAACCTGAAGAGAGCCTTCTCTGCACCAAGTATCTGAAGAGTGGAAGCTGGGCACTTAGCCAGATTAGTGAGACTTCCAGCATGCGAAATCAAACGAGCACCAACGACTTCACCAATTAGGGAGGTCAAATTGGGTGCAATGTCATTCATTTTTGTGCACAGATACTCATACAGCTTCTTCCTGTATTCAGAAAGGTCCATAACTCTCTGAGCAAACTGTTGGACATTAATCAAATCAACTGGAGATAAATCCTGTCCTGCAAAGAGGCATGAGAAAAGATAAGTGACACAGCCAGGCAATTTCTACATATAAAGGAAAATACTTTATGTTTTTACCCATTGATGCTTTAGCCGCTTCAACAATTTCCTTTGCCTTGAACTCATCGCCAAGTATGTCTGCTAGCTGTGGGATGTGATCTTCAGATAATTCGGATTTGTTCTGGACAAGCTTTGCGATTTTGGCATATAGATAATTGTCGTTAACAATCTTCACTAGCTCTGGGAAATGCCATGAGTACCACTCTCTGCATAAGATGGTGAATTCAATTAAAAAGTTTCAAATCTTTAAGTAATATAACGAGAGAACACAAATCATCACGGAGACAGTACTCAGTCTAAAGATACAGTGCATCTATGAATTCCACGCTGAAACGATTACCCAAAACTAAATGAAAGAGTAATACACAGGACAACAGCCACGACATTAAATCTGAAAGGCTACTACAGATCTACACTGAAATGGAAATTATCCTTAAAATATATAATAGCTACAACACCCTTCCGATTTGTGCAGTATAGCCGAATCTTCATATCATAGCGCCTTACAAAAAACGGTTCGCAATGCACGTTTACTTATAGAGGAGATGTATTGATTTCTCCTTAGTTTTTTAGTTAATAGGGGATGGAATGTACTGAGTTGGGACGACACTAGAAAGGGGGGAGGGAGCAACAATGATAATATGAAGATTAGATTCATTACTTCGTAATATTTAGCATTCTCCAGATAAAAGAACCTATCCTTGCATTTCACTTGGCTTCTAGGGATAACTGCTACAGTCTTGAAATCAAGTGCAACTAGGAGTACAGCAAATTCAGGTAGCCCAGATTTATGTCTAGCATTTGAATTCTACAATAGCTTTAACAAACAAAATAGCTCACAAAGCTGCAATAATCAAAATTATTAACTAACAAATTGTAGACTTGTAGTATTGACATCTAATACCACCTAAAGAGACATCTGGGATATTCCAAAAAATCCTGCTAATAAACATGATGTAGCTTGCAATAAATGATAATTGTGCCATTGTCGAATATAAAAAATAATAAATGAAATAAAATTATTTTTAAAAAAAACTAAATTCCTTCAGCCTCTAAACCCAAAGTATAGGATGCTCTTACACAAAACAAAACTCTCTTGCTCTGTCGAACAACTAATGCAGAGGGGGAAGGAGAGGGGCAAGAAAGAGTAAAAATGGCTGAAGCTAATCAGCCTGACAGAGCAGCACCAAGACAGAAGTATGGATATCCCGCCACTCATCTCCCTTTCTTTATTCTTTGTTTTTACAGTGCTCTAAACATGCCTGCTGCAAACAACAGCAATCAAGCAAAGAAACTTTTATGCTAGTACATAGCATCAAGATGCCACCAAAACCGATCTAGAACTTCTAGTTCAATTTAAGTTGAAAGGTTTAACTTGATGAGTTTGGAATCTTAATACTCATTGACATTTCAATTATCAACAATCTTAAATATCATTTCCCACAATCTAAAGTGATCTTTCCATGGGTCAAGTGGAGAAGACCAGATAATTAGTATGCTGAATACAAACAGATTTTATAATTCCCTGCAGGTCAAACTTGCTGCGTTAAATTTTATATAGATCTAATATAAAGTATGGCTGAGCTTCAGATGTCAAAATTTGGAGAAACTTCCTAATGCACAGACTATGTCATATAGAAAAACCAATTAAAATGACTACACTAGACTATTTGTTTTCCAGTTAATTGGCCAAAAACATGTTAGAAGTTCTGACAACAACCATACTTATGTGTCAGGGTCAAAAGAGTCAGATGGTTTATGTAAAGAGAATTTTCAGATTAAAAACCTTAGATATCATACTATTGCCGAAGAGGTGCAAGCATTATTGCATCCGAGTTAGGAATGTACAAGTTAAGACTTGCATGATCTAAACCCAGTTGTTTTGCTTTGACATCTCTGCTTACATAATAGAAGAAAAAGAAGGTATATTGCTTAATGTTCTGAACATTGTTCTTGTTGTTAATTTCGACATCAAGTAGAAGTGCAATAAGGTGTAACCATAATATACAGTTGCAAAGTCATAAGAAAAGGTAACAAATTTTAAGAACAGACATAACTTACCCTGCACCAACTTTTCATGTTTGTTTCCCCCACACAAACAATAAAGAAAGCTAGCTTCTAAGAACGGTAGCAATGAGTCATTTATGGGATGTTGAAACTTCAAAATTGGGGGAAAAGCATGTACTTTTGTATGATATACTTGTATTGATGGTTGATTGGAGCAAATTTAGTTTAACTGAACAAAATTTCTCTTAAGGAGGTTAGGTTTAAAGTTGTTTGGTTCAACTGGGGGTAGTTTATACCTACTCTCCAAAATCTATTACTCACAACTATAAGCCAGTAATATGTTGATACGCCCTACCCCACTGAATTAGGAGAATGGATTTGCGCATAACAAGCCAATGAAGCCATGAAATATATTTGTTCCGTTTAACAAATAGAGCACATATGGAAAATAAAAAGGAGCGACACAACATACAAGACAATATTATCACCAACTAAAGACACATTAGATACTTAATATAAAAAAATTGAGCATTGTTAGTACAAGGCCTTGAAGGTCCAGCAATCAAGCAACAGTCTATGTGACGGAGATGTTCAAATCAAGGATTAAAATCTCGGGATCGGAACCTGTATCGGACAATCATTTTTTAGGATCGGAATCGGCCATCTCAGTAATATCGGCCTTCTCAGATCGGAAATATCAGATTTTTATCATCAAGTAAATCAATTTTTAAAAATTAGTAAAGAATTTAAATAAATAGTAAACATAACTAAAAATAATGACACATTTCTTACTAGAAATGTCTAGAATGGTTTTTTAAATGATGTTGTAAAGATAACAGAAAACGTTTTGACATTTTATTAGTAAATTATGATGCCAAAAAACAAATAACTCATAAATAAATTCACTGGCCTATTAATAAACTGAACATTAAAATGGAAATAACCAATTGGTGAATCCAATACCAAGGTTTAAAATCTCGGTATCGGCCTCGGTATCGGAAACGGACATTTTTTGGATCAAAATTAGCCATCTCGGATCGGGATCGGCCGAGATTTCAAACCATGGTTCAAATATGAACGCTAATAAAGTCCAAACTCAAGGCCTCAATACCATACTGAGATCATTCAGAGACAGGGAAAAAAAGGCCTTGCCCCTAACTTTATTATGTTCTCTAAACATAGGATGTCAACTGCAAAGGAAAAACTGAGACTCTTTTAAGGTATCTCTTGTGTCATAAACAAATTTATCCTTCCAAGGAGTTGTGGTGATTTGACATAGCAATATAGCGGGAGGCAAATTTTGAATGTAAACAGGACCTGTTAGTATCTTTTGTGTTCTATTTATCCTTCCAAGGAGTTGTGGTGATTTGGTATAGCACTATAGCGGAAGGCAAATTTTGAGTGTAAACAGAACCTTGTGAAATTAGATATTTCATACACACTTAAACAAAAACGTGTAACAACCTTATCTGGTATAAGAGACACAAACTGATACACCGGCCATGTTTAGTTGTTGGAGGGTGCAAGACCTATTCTGTTTTATTTGCTTCAAACTTTCAAATGAACTGTGATCACTCATAGCCAACAATTTCCCATCATTTATCAAGTTGCTTGCATCAATTTGAAATACTATACATTTCATATCATACAGTGAAATTAGAGCTCCACATAAGTAAAGCTAACATTCTATTAGGAAAGTTGACAAAAAGGGGAAAACAAAAACTTAGTGAGCATGGACAGCTCCCAACCAAATGTCATGCTACAAATCTCATGAGTATGAGAACACAGACCTGACCCTCATGGAGAATGAGTTGATATCTTTGTCCAGAGTGTCAAGCAAAAAAATAGCCTGAATCACCATATTATCAACACGGTTCACATTAAACTTCACTTTTGCCCTGCTGTAGCTGTGCCCCAACCCCAGCTGTGCCTTCTCCAAATCTGTTGGCTATTACAAACACAGCGCAACACAAACAATCAACCAACACCGTCTCTCAAAAAATAGTAATATGAGTACAAGAGACAGACCTTTAAATCCTTAATAAAGCGCTCAAAATGCAATCTGACACCTCTGAGCAACTCCAGCACAAACTCATTGCACTGGCATGGGATCTTTAGCATCTCAAGGATCTGAGACCCAACCTTTGGTTCCGCCACTCCCAGACTAAACTTCGCCTTCTTGGCTTCCTTCACCTTCAGTAAATTCGCTCTCAAGAAATTACCCAACTCCTCGGTCATAATCCCTTAAAAAAAAAATTAAACATCGTTAGTATTTGAAATACAAAATAGTTAACTTCATCCTTAGAGAACCCAACATTTTAGCTGATGAAATGTTATTCTCGATTAAAAAGCTTTTGTTAGTGTTTAAATCCGACGTTGCTCTTTTAATTCATGAAGAGGGTATTAAAGTATCTCTCTGATCCTATATATAGAACGCATCTTCACCTAACACAATTTTTTTATCAATCATCGTCTCTTTTGCTTGATAACACTTAGATCGATGTAGACTTAGAACCCATTAGCAAACTCTACCGCAGCTCAAAGCTAAAAAATTTGTGTGCTTCCATCTCAATCTACCCACTTCTATAAAAAATTTCCGCAAGCTTGGATTTTTTTTAACAAAGCTGGAGACTTTCTAGGGTTTTACCTTCAGAGATGGCGTTGCATTGATTGAGGGCGTCGAGGGCAGAGGAGAATGGCTGGAATGCTTCGAATTTGACGACTTTGCCGAAGCGATTGAGGTCGATGATGGAGTTCTTGACGGCCTCGGTGTTCTGGCCGATCTCGTCGATGCCGTACGCGTGGAAGAGGGCGTAGCCTGAGGCTGATTCGTAGAGGAGGTAAAGCGGCATTGATTTTAGGGTTAGGGTTTCATGAGAGAGAGAGAGAGGAGAGAGAGAGAGAGAGGAATTTTATTAGGTTTTGTGTACAGAGAAATGGAATGATGAAAGCGGATTAATAATTCGCCGCTGAATAAGTCGCGAATAACTGTTTGGGAGGTAATATTTGAAGTACATAAATTTCTCTTGATTATAATATGAAAATTGTGGTTTTGTTTTAAGATGTTTTAAGATGGCAACAAAAGAAAAAATATTCTGTTTGCAGTCCATATAGATGTGGCCATTAGAGATAAAGAAATGGAACCCATAATGGTGCAAGAAAAATTTCACTTTTTTATTTCTTGTGTCCGTATGTATTGCCTCTGAACAACAGAGGTCACGTTTCTATTCTCATACCAGAAGAAATGTAGTGAAAGACGGTCTCTTTTTCGACAATTTCATTCATATTTGACACACCGTTAATTAGAAAGACTAAAGAAGTATTAAACGACCTCTTTTGTTATCAATTGACTACGGTTTTCAAAATATAGTTGGGAAATTGACAGTTTAGACAAGTGGGGTTATTTGATATGGTAGGAAAAACAAAACATCGTTCCAATTTTCATAAGTAGGAAAACTTGGCAATATCGTTTGAATTTTTGTTTTTTTAACTTGTTGCGTTAAGGATGTCGTGTTTTGATCATGAAATACAGTGTTAGGAATATGTATGCCCTAGAGGCCATTATTATATATTATAATGGATGTTTGGACATATATAGAGAGGATTTTATTGCTCGACATGATAGTATACTATCTGGTTGTTTATCTTAACATGTGCACTGTTTTAGTTTACTATCTCATCGATACATGTTGATAAAGCCCTTAGAATGTTGGCTTGACTACCAGGACTATGATGCAGATCATACTAGTAGGGCTTGTATAGTCCACATGCACATCCTTAACAGTTCCCAGTCGAGAGAGTATCGAGACAGGGCATCGATATTCCAGAGTAGACTAATGCGTACATTTCTTGACCCTGTATGGGGCGATGGTTGATCCCACAGCCATTGGTGTTTAATATTAAAGATTGTACACATGTGCTCATTAGAGAATGGGTACACCGAACACGACTTGTCGAGAACTCCTAGATGGTACCATGCCTATCGTCAAATAGTAGTTCTCTGGTGACACCTGTATAGATTAGTCTGTAGACCCGAGATCGTCATAGTATCTTGTGTGGTTCCCACCATGCTTTAATTTCCTCCCTACCACAGCTCAAACGAGTCGTGCAAATAGGTAGTTTTTGGATACAGCTATCACGCCTCGCTTCCCAGAATGTGCAGACTATAGCACGTGACAGAGCCAACCATGCTACCTGTGGTTAGGAAATATCCATCCACAGTCACATTACGGCTGTCTATAGGATATCAAGAACGGTAACATATAAAATCCATGTAGTACATGTCCATTTGCCACAGTAAATAGAGTCAAGAAAATGCATAAGCGAAAATGAATTAAATCCAATAAACAGCATCTGAAACTTGTCCCAATATGGGCTCACATCAAGGAAATAAAATTGTGGCAACAAACTAAACTAAATATCTCTAAATAACACATGTTCAATTCCTCACTGCTCGGCTTGATGGCTAAAGCACTCCTATTCAGTCTGCGATAAAGGTAAAGGAATTGGGCCATGTAAAACTCAGACGTCAGTGCGCCATAATATCAAAATAACAATAATAACTAGGATATAACGATATAGGTAAACATGAATATAAATAAATAACATAGATATAAACAGTGAGGTAGGTGTATGTATGTGATGTGTGATGTGTAACCTAACACAGTGTTTCTAAGTTATCTATTCTAAAAGTCTTTGAAATCAATTAATGTAACCCTCATCGCAACCCAACAGTATAAATCCCTTTCATTTCCCACGGGACCGTGGTAACAGGATTTATTCCGTAACGCTCGGAAAAACGGCAAACAGGTAATTATTCCGTAACGCCCGGAAAAACGGCAAACAGGTAATTATTCCGTAACGCCCGGAAAAATGGCAAACATGTAATAATATCCTCTTGAGTTACGTTTCGGTTACATTCTTGATTTCCCCTTTACCCCCAGATTTGTGTTCAAATTAGGTATTGTCAATATAGTTCTAATGCCAACACAGGATCCAGTATGTACAGTTCTTGTCTATGCAGACAACAAGTCACGTCCGTCAGGACAACACATCAATATCGTTGGTATTAGTAACAAGATCCAAGTAACTAGTCAAGTGGTGTATCGTGAACATGTCATATGATGTATATGTATCAAATAGATACCCAAATATGAAACTGTAACAAATATCGTAACACGGTAACCAAAACCGATATCACGATGCATATGTGTCTATCTGTAATAACCATTTATACGTCCATGACTATGTATGATGCAAACAAGATAACGCGTTATACTAATGTAATAGTATAATGATATCATGATGTTCCGACATGCAATTAGATATGTTATTATCTGTATGGATACGAATGGATATCGTAAACTATAAATCTATAACATTTGCTGTATAATAAAACACATGTACTATTTTTATTCATATAGACATCGATATGGTAACATAGCATGTTGTAAGATAAACTTGCCTGATCGGATCTCACGACGGAGTACGTACGTCATGTTCGACGTCGGATAAACGTCACGATACAAACTCACATGCGTGCAGAACTGGACCTGGCTGATCAAAGACGTGACAACGCTGGACGACGACGACGACGACTGGGTCGTCCGGATCGTCGGCAACGTATGCGACTGTTCAGACCAAAATATTGCATTTATCATTCCCCTATTCTTATCCTTTTTATAAATAAACAGGTACTCTTGACGCACATTTGTTGCATATTACAGGTTACAGGTTTCTGGAGCAAATACAGTGAGAAAGACACAAAACAACAGAAAAAGGGACTTTTGACCAACAATTAGACGGATCTCAGTCAAGCCCAGTTCATATAGGTGCAAGACAAAGCAAGTCAAGGTGAAACGGTTAAAAGACCAATACAAATCTTCACTGAAAATCTGGAGTAGACTCAGAAGCCCAACAGAGGAAAGAAATAGAAAAAGACAAAGCCCAAGATGCCAAGAAACTAACCCCAAAGACTGAAAGCCCAATTCCACAGTTTGGCCGCGGAACCGCGGCCAAACCCATGCTGGCGCCGCGGATCCGCGGCCATACAAGGCCCGTGTCGGTGCATATTTTCTGAGGCGGCGCGTCGGTGCAGATGTTAAGATTTTACGTGGGCAAATCTGTAATTTTGCATGTGCGAGAGTCTGTAGCCCTAGGTTTCCTATTTTCCTATAAATTGTAATTTTAGATCTGTAAAACCCTATGCCTCTTTTCAATAAATAAAATTCAGAAATTCTGGAAGTGACATTCAGATCTGTTCTTTATCGCTTGGAGGGAGCCATCACCATTAGTAAGTGTTTTTCTTTTATTCTTTTAATGTTATTTCATCCCCTAATGAGAGAGTAGTCTTCTCGCTTGTTAGGGTTAGCCTTAGGGAAAGGGTTGAGAGATGAGATCTCTCACCCCTTTCAATGCCATATTAAACTAACCCATTAAGAACTCCATGCATGCACGCACAACCGCTCCCTGCGGCACCCTACCCCTCGAGGTAACGGTGAACCGCAGTATAAAGGGCCGGTTGCGCGCGTTTTCCATGGGGGTTAGGGTAATTAACGATAAAGGAAACATCTTCCCAAAAGAGTCGTATCCACTTTATCGATAATTACTATAACACCTAATGGATCTAAAATACGGCATTGAAAGCGGTGAGGAAACATCAATCTCCAAAACTTCCTCTAAGCCTAACCCTAGCAAGAATTTAAATTAGATTAATTAAGTTTTAGATCTAGATTTTTATAAACCAACCCAAAACGACAAATAGAATCAACTCGTTAAAACACATAAAAGGAATTTACCCGTCTCTGTGGATCGACCCGCACTCACCGGCTAGCTGCGAAGCGACGCCGTTTCTGATTGCGGTAAATTACAGTTTTTGACTTCAATCAAATGGCGCCGTTGCCGGGGACGGCGTAATCTTTCTTTTTGTGAATTTTCGGGTTGATATAAATTTTAAAAATTATAAAAATCTGAAAATATAAAAAATAATAAAAAAAAAATAATCAAATTTGATCTGTTTGAAGGGTGTATCTTTTGGATCTTGCAGGAACAGCGAAGAATCAAGGATCTGGAATTTTACAGAGGGCAAATCAAAATTTGGTACATAATAACAGAGAGGAATTGAAAGTGCAGAACCACAGAAATTTTTCCAGAGCACGATCCCACCAGAGGACCGCTCTTCCGCCGCATAAACAGGGTTAGCGCCGCTGATCCGCGCTCTCTGTGCCACGTAAGTGCACGAATTTTTTCTGGTTTGATTTCTCTCTCTCTCCTCTGCAATCTCCCATATATCTCTCTGTAAAAAGTTTTCTGCAGGATTTCTTTGCGTAAAAATCTTCTTCCCCCTTCTAAATAACAGATTTCTGCAGGTTTCTTTGCGCCGCGCTAAAAAATTCTGATTGCAAGTGAATTTTTATTTGTTTTGCATAATTTAACCGGATTCTAAGGGGCTAATTGACCAAACTCAGATTGGGTGGGGATTTCATCACCCTTCCCAGGACCCCAGAAAACACCTAAAGCATTTTGCATCGACCACCTTTAATTAAAAAAGATTAGACTCAGACCTAAGGACAGCGAGCTCAATAGGAAAAGGACTAGGGTAGGTATCGGCCGTTTATCCTAACCGACATTGCGGTGTCTAGGCTAGTGGTTATTAATTAGGCCCACTGTAGTGGTGGTTCCTTCCCACTTACCTGGCCGTATTTGTCCGTTAAGAGGCGGTTTGAGGTCTATTTCTAGCCCTAGTTAGGAGCTGTCTAGTAGACCTAGGCAACCCTAGATCTAGGTCTGATTGTGCATGTGTGGTTGACACATTGGTGTCACGAGCCCCTTTCCTAAAACCTCTTTGCAAAACCTTCACATAAATAAAAGAAAAAGAAAAAGAAAAATCTTTTAAAAACTTGCAACTTGCCGCTAAAGAAAATTTGCAAACTCACTTCCACCACTTCTTCTCACTGACGTTATCTTACCCCCACATTCTGTTTTTCTCTTTTTTTTTCTGACTGCACTACCCTTTAGTGTATGTCATTTTGGACTAGGGATACTAATGCCCGATTAGTCCGTGTTTCGTTGGTACCGACCAACGAACCCTTCGACGAGCCCTTCGTCGACGTTCCCTCCATTTCTTTACCTCCACCCTCAAATTCTTTCGAAGGTATGTCGGGACACGACCCCAACTATACCTTGCCGACGGGAATGATTCCACCTCCGCCAGGTGCGAATAACCCGAATCTTCCGCCTGTTGTAGCGCCCGCACGAGTCGCGCTCCAGGATCTCTTCTACCCCGTCCGCACTTCCTTACGCACATGTCTTTCACCCCCACCGGCAAATGGGGATAATTTTGAAATAAAACCACACTTCATCAATATGCTGCCTAAGTTTCATGGTTTGGAATCCGAAGATGCATATATTTTCATTAATAAATTCCAAAACGTTTGCGCCATGATGAAGACAACCCAATTAAGTGATGACGCAATAAGGCTAAGGGTCATTCCTTTTACCTTATGTGACCTAGCCGAGAAGTGGCTATACAGCACCGCATCACATTCCATTAGAAATTGGGACGAGTTTGTGAGAGCTTTTCTGAAAAAGTTCTATTCTCATCACAAAACTGCTAGAATCCGAAACGAGATTATACAATTTTCACAGCTTCTTTCCGAACCATTTTGGAAGTGCTTCGAGAGATTTAAAGACCTACTTGTTCAATGCCCTCATCATGGGATAGAAAATTGGCAACTTTGCCAAACATTATACGAGGGATTGAACGCAGCAACGAAGCAGTTGCCAGAAACAATATGTCAAGGTCATTTTCTCTCCAAGTCTAGCGACGAAGCTTGGCAGTTTCTTGAGGACCTAAGTGAGCAAACAATTCAGTGGGAGAGTACCAAGACCACATCATCTTCTTCAGTTGGTCAATCTAGGGGAGGCATACATCAAATAGATATGTCGATTGCTATGAAGGCCGAGATGGCCTCACTTATGAAAAAGCTAGAAGCCATTGAGACAAAAATCTCATCGACTTCTCCTGCCCCTACTCTACCCACACGAACTGTTTGTGCTTGTTGTTCGAACCCATCACATCTAACCGAAGAGTGTCCTTATAATGCACCTATTCAAGGACAGGATCAAGTCAATGCTGCATTCCAGCAACGACAAAGAAATGATCCGTACTCTTCGACATACAATCAGGGGTGGAGGAGTCACTCAAATCAACAGTTTCAAGGGAATAATAATTTTCAAAGACCTCCTCCACAACAACAACAAGCACCCTTACAAACTCAAAACCAGCAACCTTTCCAACAACAACCTTATACAAATCAAACGAACAATTTGGTTCAACCAAATGATGATAAGGTTAGCTCGCTCGAGAAAAGTCTAGAAGCATTTCTCAAGCAATCTACAGAATCCGCAGCAAGATTTGAAAGTTATGTTCAATCTTTAATGAATAACAATGCCTCACACGATCAAAGTATCAAATCTATTGAGGCACAAATTGCACAATTAACTGCTGCGTTGAGCGAAAGAGAAAAGGGAAAGCTTCCATCTCAACCATTGCCCAATCCCGGTCACGCACAAAACGCATATCACAATCACAATGTAAATGCGGTGACCACGTTGAGATCCGGAAGAGAGTTGCAAAATAATGTGGAAACTAGTGATGACATCCCCGTCGGTGGTTCTT
The DNA here is from genome assembly GCA_030015575.1 of Agapanthus africanus. Classification (NCBI taxonomy): domain Eukaryota; kingdom Viridiplantae; phylum Streptophyta; class Magnoliopsida; order Asparagales; family Amaryllidaceae; genus Agapanthus; species Agapanthus africanus. The sequence continues at coordinate 51,159,317 of CM057340.1, forward strand.
CTTCTTCCCCTTCTTCATTTTCTTCACTTCCTTCTTCACCTTTTTCTTTAGAGCCTATTCTCCACCCTTCACACGGCTCTACTTCTTCTGACTCGAACGGACCCATTTCTCACAACACGACACATCCACACTGGGATCCGTTCCTATTCCACATTCTACTCCACAGACTTTTGACTCAACAAATTTTCAGAATGTTCCATTCCCAAACAGGTTGAGTCCTAATAAACCAAATACACAAGTGGAGAAGATTGTGGAGATATTTAAGCAGGTTAGCATAAATATACCTCTCTTGGATGCCATCCAACAAGTCCCTTCATATGCGAAAATCTTAAAGGGCTTATGCACCTCGAAGAGAAAGGCATCTCAAGTACCCAAGAAAGTGCTAGTGGCTAGTGCAGTGAGCAATGCAATTAACCACCATCAAACCTTACCCCAAAAACGAAAGGACCCCGGCTGTCCTACGATTTCAATTACAATTGGGGATAAGAAAATTAATCAAGCACTTTTAGATCTTGGGTCTAGTGTTAACCTGATTCCTTACTCCGTGTACGAACAATTAGGGGTTGGAGAGTTGAAACCCACTCGTTGCACTCTCCAAATGGCTGATCGATCAATCACCTATCCAAGGGGTCAACTAGAGGATGTGTTGATCAAAGTCGGGGAATTCATATTCCCCGTTGATTTTATCGTTATGGATACACAACCTGTTGCTAACCCAATAAACCAAATTCCGGTGATTCTTGGTCGACCATTTTTGGCCACTTCCAATGCCGTAATAAATTGTCGCAATGGCTCCATGACCCTATCCTTCGGAAAGAGGTCTAGTGAGTTCAATATTTATAAGATGGGAAGTCTGCCCCCCGTACCTAAAAGTAGTACACGAGAAGTTTGCTCTATTCACGAAATCACGCAGGAGGACTGCGAGCTTGAAAGATTTCTATTTGATGAAAACAGTTTTGACGCCACTAGTGCGTCCCTCCTTGAGCCTACTACCGTTGAAACAACCGATGTTGATTATGAATGTTTCACTTTTTTGGATGACGACGACTCACAGCCCGAATATGAGTCGTTTGAATTTTTGGATGAGTCAGTCGAACCATCCGAATCGGTTGTTTGCAGTGATTTCGAACCTGTGTTAGAGTCCTTTGAGTTCGAGGTAGATTCCGCAATGATTCTTTCGCCTCCGAAACTCGAACTAATGTCCTTGCCGTCTCACCTTAGATATGCTTACATAGGTGAGAATGAGACCTTTCCCATTATCATATCGGCCTCTCTAGCCCTCGAGCAAGAGAATGCCCTCTTAACGGTCTTACAAGATAGGCGGCAAGTTTTCGGTAGGACTATGGCGGACATCGAGGAGATCAGTTCCCTCATAATTGAATATCATACACAATTGATGGATGATGCCATGTCAATAGAGGACACACGGGAACATCTTGGGGGTATTGTGGTGAGCCAACTTCCTCCCTTAGAAGTTGAAATACCCCCATTTCTTTTAATAAGATACGAGAATGCCAACACTCCACTGATTGCTGATCATTTACATTCTCGTTTCGATGCATCACCATCACCTGTATATTTACCTCCACACCTCCCATACCACTACTTCTATCTTCCCCAATTCTTTGCGGACCACCACAACTTATTTTTCCACCACCCAATATTCTTTACTGATAAATTTTTCAACTGGTTGGTATTGACTTTTGGCCGATGCAAGGTTTGGCAGTATTGTCTAACATAGTTTAATTGAAGTTTGGGGGAGGGTCTTTTTTGTATATATTTTTGTTTTTCTTAACAATAAAAAAAATAAAAAAAAAATTATAAATAAATAAACAGGGGAGTATCGGTATTTTGACCCTCTTAGTTTAGCATGACAGTGAGGACACTGTCAAGTTCAAGTTTGGGGGTATGCTCGGTACGTCTTCTTCCTTCGCATTCATTTGTACATATTTTTGCATTTGTATATTTATTTGAAAAACCATAAAAATTTGAAAAATTTGAAAAATTATAAAAATTAATGTATTCAATTTTGGCTAATTGACTTGAATTTGACAAATAGGTTAACTGGCTAGGACCAACTAGATCTTAGACTTAGTAAATTAAAACCCCTAAAAATAGCCTTCCTTAAAGTTTAACGGTAGAAAGTATATGCCTTATAGTTTATTTAGAAATAGGCATATTTTGGGTTCACTTCTTGGACTAAGTCGAAATGAGGGAAGAGTATTGATGTTCTTATTAGAGTATAAGTTTGAAAAATAGTTCCTAGCTTAAGTCTAGATTCTGAAAATGTATACCCTACAATTTGCACATTCACGCACCTTGAAACTTGGAATAGTAGAAGAGACCTTGAAATGCTCTTGTCTAAAGTCCTTAGTACGAAGAAAATAAAAGAAAAAGTGTGAATAAAGAATAAAAAAATGGACACTGGTTTTTGTGATTACTTAAGGCTGCAAAAATAGAAAAATATTTAGCGAGGGCGCTTCATCACCTAGTGCCTTAGACCAACTGGTTTGGGAGTCACTGCTAAAGCCTTGGGTGTTGCAAGGACTAGGAAGTACGCTTTAAAGTGCAAACGCATTTTGTAATCGGTCGTTGGTACCTCAAGAAGTATTAACGGTCGCATGAAGGATGTGTAAGCAAATTTCATTCACCAACTAATTAGTACTTTGGACAATGGACAAGGGCATGATTGCTTGAATTGAATTTCCAAGTGTAGGGGTGATCTATACACACACGTAGGGGTATGTGATTGGAATTTAGATAAGAGAGAGGAATGAAAGATAAAATTTATATCTTTAATGGAGTTGATAGAAAATTCCTAAGTTAAGATGAAACCCTAGAAGGAAAACTTGAAAGATGCCGAAAGCTAAGTAGGTCTACACAACATATATAATCTTAAGTTAAATAATGAGGAAGTGTGAAGAATATGGGTGGATGATTTACAAGTGGAAGATAATAGAATTCCTTGTTAGAAGACCTAAATGAAGAACAAAAGTCAGTGGGCCGAGTTGATAGGATTTTGTGGGTGTAATCCGCTGAAAACCCTCAGGAGACAACACTCCTCCTACTAGGGACACCTAGAGGTTTAAAGGCTTGTTGCACGTGCTCAGTGCAATCGCGTTTCCCTGCGAAAATGTGGTTAGGATTTTAGTGAATAAAATAATAAGTTTGCTCGAGGACGAGCAAAAGGTAAGTTTGGGGGTATTTGTTCAGACCAAAATATTGCATTTATCATTCCCCTATTCTTATCCTTTTTATAAATAAACAGGTACTCTTGACGCACATTTGTTGCATATTACAGGTTACAGGTTTCTGGAGCAAATACAGTGAGAAAGACACAAAACAACAGAAAAAGGGACTTTTGACCAACAATTAGACGGATCTCAGTCAAGCCCAGTTCATATAGGTGCAAGACAAAGCAAGTCAAGGTGAAACGGTTAAAAGACCAATACAAATCTTCACTGAAAATCTGGAGTAGACTCAGAAGCCCAACAGAGGAAAGAAATAGAAAAAGACAAAGCCCAAGATGCCAAGAAACTAACCCCAAAGACTGAAAGCCCAATTCCACAGTTTGGCCGCGGAACCGCGGCCAAACCCATGCTGGCGCCGCGGATCCGCGGCCATACAAGGCCCGTGTCGGTGCATATTTTCTGAGGCGGCGCGTCGGTGTAGATGTTAGGATTTTACGTAGGCAAATCTGTAATTTTGCATGTGCGAGAGTCTGTAGCCCTAGGTTTCCTATTTTCCTATAAATTGTAATTTTAGATCTGTAAAACCCTATGCCTCTTTTCAATAAATAAAATTCAGAAATTCTGGAAGTGACATTCAGATCTGTTCTTTATCGCTTGGAGGGAGCCATCACCATTAGTAAGTGTTTTTCTTTTATTCTTTTAATGTTATTTCATCCCCTAATGAGCGAGTAGTCTCCTCGCTTGTTAGGGTTAGCCTTAGGGAAAGGGTTGAGAGATGAGATCTCTCACCCCTTTCAATGCCATATTAAACTAACCCATTAAGAACTCCATGCATGCGCGCACAACCGCTCCCTGCGGCACCCTACCCCTCGAGGTAACGGTGAACCGCAGTATAAAGGGCCGGTTGCGCGCGTTTTCCATGGGGGTTAGGGTAATTAACGATAAAGGAAACATCTTCCCAAAAGAGTCGTATCCACTTTATCGATAATTACTATAACACCTAATGGATCTAAAATACGGCATTGAAAGCGGTGAGGAAACATCAATCTCCAAAACTTCCTCTAAGCCTAACCCTAGCAAGAATTTAAATTAGATTAATTAAGTTTTAGATCTAGATTTTTATAAACCAACCCAAAACGACAAATAGAATCAACTCGTTAAAACACATAAAAGGAATTTACCCGTCTCTGTGGATCGACCCGCACTCACCGGCTAGCTGCGAAGCGACGCCGTTTCTGATTGCGGTAAATTACAGTTTTTGACTTCAATCAGCGACTCCGGCGAGATGGTCAAGAACCGATAAAGAAAAGAAAGGAAAGAAAGAAAGAAAGAAGGAAAAAGAAGATTAGGGTTGCTCGGCTCTGGGTTCTGGGACAGAGTGTAACACCCGAGCCCAATACTACTAAATTCAGTTACCGTTTGAACGTAGTGTGGCACTCATTTCATTTATCTTGCTTGATTGTTACTTATTGTAAATTTTACCCCGTCAATTCAATTCTGCATATAACAATTTATGGCATCTAAAATAAAATTAAAATATTCATCTTGGCCTGCTTGACACTCCTAACCCCGTTGTAGCGTCCGTGCGTCGTGTTCTCGCCCCGTTCAGTGAAACGGGCGAGTTTGGACGGCTACGTGCACGTACGTGTGTCCGTCTTGGGGGTATGCTTTTTGATCATAAAACACTTCATTTCAAATTTTAGATCCCGCCTAAAATCCTATTATTTCAATTTCGAATTTTTGGACCCGACCCGGGCGCGATTTGGAAATGTTTTACTTTGCGCCAAAATTCCAAGTTTTAATATTTAAACAATCGTATATTTTAAAACCTTATACTATAATTTTCATATCTTTTAAATCTTTTATCAGTTTTCCTAACCCACAAATCTTTCATTCCCAACCAATCATCGCTCTCTATTCTTCCGTGGGCCCCACTCTCTTATCCCTCTCTCTTTCTCTCTCCCCCGTATCCTCTCTCTCGTCTCTCTTCTCTCTCTCTCTCTCTCTTCTATATATTTTTAAAACTCCTTTCCCTCCTCCATTTTCTTTTCCTCACGCAGCAACCCAACCCTCACGTAACCCTACCGCCGCGTGCCCTCGCCGCCGCAGCCCAACGCCGACGACACCCTTGCCGGCCTCGTTGCCTCCTCACCCTCACCTCACCAAGCCCCCTCTTCCTCCTTTCCCCACGTTCCCGTGCACCCTACACCATCACCGCGGCCGTGCACCCCTGCACACGCGTTGCACCGCCGGATCTATCGCAGCCGACGGCCTCGCCTTCGTGCCCCGGCCTTCGTACAACCCCTGTAAGCCTTACCTACCCGTCTTCTTCCTCCTTCCTCCTTCCTTCTTTTCCATAACCATTTCTGGTGATCTGCAGTTTGGCGCGGTCACTGTTGGCCGACCGCCGAAGCTCCGTCGACGAGGTCGACCGTCACCACCCGTCCCACAGATTCTCGTGAGCATTCCCGTCTCCTCTTTCCTTCTTCCCTTCTTCTTTATTCTCTTTTCTTTCTTGTTTGCATATCTTGACATTCACTGTTCTTTCATTGGCCGGAATCCGACGATGCCGACGACGTGACCCGACGTTCCAGCGAGATACCCCGACCCGTGTGGTTCCATTGTTCGTCGTTTGGGTTCATTCCGTGAACCGTGCGTCCGTCGCGAGTTTTCCCCGCCGACGTTTATCGTTCCGTATTCCCGGTGCGCGACCCATTGAGGCAAGTAACCCTTGCTACATGCTAAACAATATTTACTTATAATTAATGATACCCTAAACCCGCTATTTAACTTTAGTGTTATAATTTTCCCATTTTCATGTCAATATTGTTATATGTCATTTTAACTTCCAAACGTGAAACCTACTATTTGCAATTACTGTATGGAACCTAATAACCACAGTTACATGTTTTAATTACATTTTCACTAATGACGTAGCCTATGGTACTTTATTTATTGTTTTACTTCATTCGGACATTCGTGTACATTTAACCTGCTTAAACTGTGATTTCATCCATGGGACTTATAGAAATATATCATTGCATCCATGAAGTCTTAAACTTGTTAACATGATTAAATGGCTATAATTGTCATACTGCATTCTTATAATGTTTAAAATCATTTCTGTGACACAATTGATCACCGTACTGCTAATTGAATGAATCTGCCTATTGATTAATTCATTGCTTAGATCGCTGTTGATAACCATGCCTGATTATGTGACTGAGTATGAGCACACCTATGATATTGTTTACATCTTAACCTGACTTGATACATACATATTGGTTTACCCGACATGGTACCGTATACTGCTTGACTTGACCTGATGTATCATGACCTGACCCGTTACCTGATCTTGTGTCTAATGCCAACAAACCCGACATGTAGTCCTTACGGACCGTTCCTGTTGTCTATCCAGACAAACCTGTTTACCTGATCCTGCGTTGGCATTAGTTTCTTGATTACAGGATACCTGACTTGACTTACACATATAACTTGGGGGTATGGGGAAATCAGTATTGTAACCGAACGTAACTCCAAGGTCCATCCTATTGTTTGCCGTTTTTCCGGGCGTTACGGAATACCCATTGTTTGCCGTTTTTCCGGGCGTTACGGAATACCTATTGTTTGCCGTCTTTCCGGGCGTTACGGAATAACTACCGACGAGTTACGATGAGGATTACATTATTTGGTTTCAAAGACTTTAGAACCTGATAGAACAGTTTAGTTTACCCACTGCACACTACCCTGCACTGCTCTGACTTATATTATTGTTACCCTTGCTTTATTCATGTTTATATTGCATTGCCTGCTACCCTGTTTATATGTTATTACTTGATGACTTGACGCGCTGACGTCTGGGTTTTGCATGGCCTAGATTCTTCTACCTTGCTGCAGACTGATTAGGAGTTTTGCCGCTGTTAGACGAGCGGTGAGGTTCCAGTCGGTACGTAGTTTCACTCCAGGTGTTTCATTTATTGTATCTTTTGGCTTCCGCATATTGTTATCTCTTGACTCTTTTACTCTGGCTTATGGACATGTACTAGGTAGTTAGTTTACTTTCCTGTTCTTGATATCTCCACAACCGTAATGTGACTGTGGAAGGATTTTTCCTATCCACAGGTAGCATGGTTGGCTATGTCACGTGCCCACTTTAGCGTACTTTGGGAAGCGGGGCGTGACATGATTCTTTTGGTATCAGAGCCGTAGGATAGTCGGGTTGATTCTTTTGTAGTTGGGTATTGTACCCAATACACGAATCAGAATACCCGTGTTTAGGAAACATGTCCTGCCACCTTGCCGTTTTACCATTCTTGAATCACATTCTTCCTGATTATATCTTTTACGATGTGCAAACTTCCTTTGCATATCGACTCGAAAACCTGATTCCTTGTTATCTCTAGAACTTAGGCGACTTGGGTGGAGTTATGTAATTGCGGCTATGATACCGCGGCATAGTTACAATGCAGCACTCTATTTAAGTATCTTGGAGTTCTAGCCTTGATCTATATTTCGAATCTATCATCATGCAAGTGTTGGGTGTTTGATATGGCTGGTAAGAATTTGAAAACGTACCAAAGGCGTGTGGACGAAGCCGCCATGCTTGGAGTCACAAGGGGAATGCTGGAGAATCAAAAGAAACAGACTGAGCTGATCCAGCAGCAAGCGGACCCGTTTCAGGAAGGTTTGCAGATCGTTCAGCAGTCTGTGAATAATGTTGGAGGTAAGCCAGTTGACCGAGTAGGGACAATAGCAGATTTCAGGCGTTTGGGTCCGTCTAGATTTACTGGTTGGAGGAGCCGTTGCCAGCAGAGTAGTGGCTAGTTGACACAGAGAACTTGCTTGCGGCACAAATCCCAGATGAGAAAAATGGTTGATGTGGTACGCATTCAGCTAGTGGACTACGCCCGAGAAGGGTGGCTTGTGGAAGAGAACCGCTTGCCCAAGCCGATCAAGTGGGCGGATTTTTTTCCAAAGAGTTTCCTGGAGAAGTTCTTCCCGCGGACTGCACGGGAAGAAATGGAAGAGAAATTCATCGGGCTAAAGCAGAATGGAGCACCCGTAGATGTACATGCAGCAGAATGGACAAGACTCAGCAGATTCGCTGGACCTTTGGTTGCCAACGATGCAGACAGTGCACGGGGGTTCATGCGCAGCTTGAACGTGGACATCCAGAGGCATATTGTCTCCCTGGGTTTGACCACTTTCTCACAAGTACTTGCGGCAGCTCGAGAGCAGCAGAGTTTATCTGGGTTGAAAGGGAGTTTGCAGCAGACAGCAGTTACGGTAAGGAAGCAGTCATTCTGTCGGGCCAGTCAAGTTTAGGGCTAGGCCGACAAACAATATTCTTGCATCAATAGAAGTGATGAAAGTGAAGGGCCGGCTGTTGTTCGAGAGTTTCATGGACGTGTTTGAAGACATATCAGGTTTACCGCCGAAGCGAGACGTGGAGTTCGCAATTGATCTTATCCCTGGTGCAGCGCCAGTATCCAAAGCGTATTATCCAATGGCACCAGTAGAGTTGGAAGAAGTCAAGAAATAGGTTGCTGAATTGCTTGAGAAAGGTTGGATTCGAAGCAGTAACTCGCCTTGGGGAGCTCCAGTTCTTCTAGTAAAGAAGAAAGATGGCACAAGAAGGATGTGCATCGACTATCGAGAATTAAACCGGGTGACTATTAAGAACAAGTACCCTATCTCTCACATTGGAGAACTTTTTGAGCAGCTTAGTGGCGCGAGGGTATTCTCGAAGCTGGATTTGCGATCCGGATATCATCAGGTTCGAGTGAAAGCAGAAGATATTTGCAAGACGGCGTTCCGAACTCGGTATGGACATTACGAGTACTTAGTGATGCCCTTCGGAGTAACAAATGCGCCGGCAGTATTCATGGACTTGATGAACCGAATCTTTTCACCATTCTTGGATCAGTTTATTATGGTATTCATTGACGATATTCTGGTTTACTAAAAGAGCTTTGAAGAGCATACTGAGCATTTGAAGATCGCACTGCAAACGCTAAGACAAGAGAAGTTATATGCGAAGATGAGTAAGTGCGAGTTTTGGCTGGAAGAAGTAAAGTTTTTGGGGCATGTTGTGTCTGGCGATGGAATTGTCGTCGATCCAGAAAAGATTTCAGCAGTACGAGATTGGCCGACTCCAAAGAATGTTGTGGAGATAAGAAGTTTTCTTGGACTCGCCGGATATTACAGGAGATTTGTGGAGAACTTTGCTCGTCTGGCGGAGCCGTTAACCAAGCTTACGCGCAAGGAGGTATCTTTTGTATGGACGGACAAATGCGCGTTAGCTTTTGAGACGTTGAAGCAGAAGTTGATAACCACCCCTATTCTGACCGTGCCAGACAATTCCGGAGGATTGGTGATTCACAGCGACGCATCTGGGAAAGGATTGGGATGTGTTTTGATGCAGCATGGGAAGTTTGTAGCGTACGCATCGAGACAGTTGAAGACCCATGAGAAGAATTACCCAACTCATGACTTGGAGCTTGCGGCAGTGATTTTCGTTTTGAAGATTTGGAGACACTACCTTTTGGGCGAAAGGGTCGAAGTTTTTACTGATCATAAGAGCTTGAAGTATGTGTTCACACAAAAGGAGCTTAATATGAGGCAGCGTAGATGGTTGGAGCTGATGGCTGACTACGATCTTGATCTTAAGTACCATCCGGGGAAGGTTAACGTCGTGCCGGATGCGCTTAGTCGGTTACCAGCAATTCAGGTGTTAACTACGCAGAAGGAGATCGTTGCAGATTTTGGAAGATTTGACTTGGAGGTTGTGCTACCGCATTCTACAGGACAGTTGATGCAGCTGCAAGTACAGTCATCGTTGAGAATATTAAAGCAGCACAATCGCAGGACCCTAGACTGTAAAAGTTTCGAGGACAGGTTGAAGCCGGACTACGAACAGATTTATTGATCCACGAAGATGGTTCGTTGAGGTATGGTAGCCGTTTGTGTGTGCCAAAGGGGGACATTCGCGAAGAGCTTATGAAGGAGGCACACAGTTCAGCTTATTCTGTACATCCAGGAGGCACAAAGATGTACCGAGATATTCGACAGCATTTCTGGTGGGAAGGCATGAAACAGGAGATTGCTCGCTTTGTGGCGAAGTGTTTGGTATGTCAGCAAGTTAAGGCTGAACATCAAAGGATTGCTGGTTTATTGCAACCACTTCCGATTCCTCAGTGGAAGTGGGAACTTATAACCATGGATTTCGTGACGGCTTTACTGCGGAGTCCAAAGGGCAACAATGCTGTATGGGTGATTGTAGATCGATTGACCAAGGCAGCTCACTTTATTCCTTTCCGGGTTGGTCAATCAACAGAGACTTTGGCGGAGCGGTACATGCAGGAGATTGTAAGATTGCATGGAGTACCGGTGAGCATCGTGTCCGATCGTGACACTCGGTTCTTATCACACTTCTGAAGGAGTTTACAGGAAAGTTTGGGGACTCGATTGAAGTTTAGCACAGCTTATCATCCTCAAACTGATGGTCAGTCGGAGAGAACGATCCAAACTCTTGAAGATATATTGAGAGCATGCATGTTGGACTTCAAGGGTTCTTGGGAGGATCATCTACATTTAGTGGAGTTTTCTTACAACAACAGTTTTCAGGCAACTATCCAGATGGCTCCATTTGAAGCTTTGTATGGTCGTAAATGCCGTTCACCTGTTTGTTGGGACGATGTCGGTGAACGAAGATTATTGGGACCAGATTTGGTTGTGCAGACAGTTGAGAAAGTTAACACTATCAGAAATCATATGAAGGCAGCATAAGACAGACAGAAAAGTTGGGCTGATACGTCGAGAAGACCTCTAGAGTTCGCCGTGGGTGATTTGGTATTCTTGAAGATATCACCGACTAGAGGGGTGATTCGTTTTGGAAGCCGAGGAAAGCTTAGTCCTCGATTCGTTGGACCCTTTGAGATCTTGGAGCGTGTTGGTGAGATAGCGTATCGTATGGCGTTATCGCAGTCCTTGACAAGTGTGCACGATGTATTTCACGTATCTCAACTCCGTAAGTATGTTCGAGATGAAACGCACGTATTGGATCATTCGGAGCTAACAGTACGAGAAGACTTGACTTTTAAGGAGCGACCGATTGAAATTGTGGATCGAAGGGAAAAGGTCCTTAAGAACAATGTGATCCCTCTTGTGCTTGTTTCTTGGGGTAATCGCTCGCATGGAGAGTCCACTTGGGAACGAGAAGATGAAATCCGGCAGAAATTTCCTCATCTTTTCTTGTAGATGTTTGTCATCTATTTTTGTATTCTTGGAATTTTGAGGACGAAATTCTTTTTGTAGTTGGGTATAATGTAACACCCGAGCCCAATGCTACTAAATTCAGTTACCGTTTGAACGTAGTGTGGCACTCATTTCATTTATCTTGCTTGATTGTTACTTATTGTAAATTTTACCCCGTCAATTAAATTCTGCATATAACAATTTATGGCATCTAAAATAAAATTAAAATATTCATCTTGGCCTGCTTGACACCCCTAACCCCGTTGTAGCGTCCGTGCGTCGTGTTCTCGTCCCGTTCAGTGAAACGGGCGAGTTTGGACGGCTACGTGCACGTACGTGTGTCCGTCTTGGGGGTATGCTTTTTGATCATAAAACACTTCATTTCAAATTTTAGATCCCGCCTAAAATCCTATTATTTCAATTTCGAATTTTTGGACCCGACCCGGGCGCGATTTGGAAATGTTTTACTTTGCGCCAAAATTCCAAGTTTTAATATTTAAACAATCGTATATTTTAAAACCTTATACTATAATTTTCATATCTTTTAAATCTTTTATCAGTTTTCCTAACCCACAAATCTTTCATTCCCAACCAATCATCGCTCTCTATTCTTCCATGGGCCCCACTCTCTTATCCCTCTCTCTTTCTCTCTCCCCCGTATCCTCTCTCTCCTCTCTCTTCTCTCTCTATCGTCTCTCTCTCTCTCTCTTCTATATATTTTTAAAACTCCTTTCCCTCCTCCATTTTCTTTTCCTCACGCAGCAACCCAACCCTCACGTAACACTACCGCCGCGTGCCCTCGCCGCCGCAGCCCAACGCCGACGACACCCTCGCCGGCCTCGTTGCCTCCTCACCCTCACCTCACCAAGCCCCCTCTTCCTCCTTTCCTCACGTTCCCATGCACCCTACACCATCACCGCGGCCGTGCACCCCTGCACACGCGTTGCACCGCCGGATCTGTCGCAGCCGATGGCCTCGCCTCCGTGCCCCGGCCTTCGTACAACCCCTGTAAGCCTTACCTACCCGTCTTCTTCCTCTTTCCTCCTTCCTTCTTTTCCATAACCATTTCTGGTGATCTGCAGTTTGGCGCGGTCACTGTTGGCCGACCGCCGGAGCTCCGTCGACGAGGTCGACCATCACCACCCGTCCCACAGATTCTCATGAGCATTCCCTTCTCCTCTTTCCTTCTTCCCTTCTTCTTTATTCTCTTTTCTTTCTTGTTTGCATATCTTGACATTCACTGTTCTTTCATCGGCCGGAATCCGACGATGCCGACGACGTGACCCGACGTTCCAGCGAGGTACCCCGACCCGTGTGGTTCCATTGTTCGTCGTTTGGGTTCATTCCGTGAACCGTGCGCCCGTCGCGAGTTTTCCCCGCCGACGTTTATCATTCCGTATTCCTGGTTCGCGACCCATTGAGGCAAGTAACCCTTACTACATGCTAAACAATATTTACTTATAATTAATGATGCCCTAAACCCGCTATTTAACTTTAGTATTATAATTTTCCCATTTTCATGTCATTATTGTTATATGTCATTTTAACTTCCAAACGTGAAATCTACTATTTGCAATTACTGTATGGAACCTAATAACCACAGTTACATGTTTTAATTACATTTTCACTAATGACGTAGCCTATGGTACTTTATTTATTGTTTTACTTCATTCGGACATTCGTGTACATTTAACCTGCTTAAATTGTGATTTCATCCATGGGACTTATAGAAATATATCATTGCATCCATGAAGTCTTAAACTTGTTAACATGATTAAATGGCTATAATTGTCATACTGCATTCTTATAATGTTTAAAATCATTTCTGTGACACAATTGATCACTGTACTGCTAATTGAATGAATCTGCCTATTGCTTAATTCATTGCTTAGATCATGCTGTTGATAACCATGCCTGATTATGTGACTGAGTATGAGCACACCCATGATATTGTTTACATCTTGACCTGACTTGATACATACATATTGGTTTACCCGACATGGTACCGTATACTGCTTGACTTGACCTGATGTATCATGACCTGACCCGTTACCTGATCTTGTGTCTAATGCCAACAAACCTGACATGTAGTCCTCACGGACCGTTCCTGTTGTCTATCCAGACAAACCTGTTTACCTGATCCTGCGTTGGCATTAGTTTCTTGATTACGGGATACCTGACTTGACTTACACATATAACTTGGGGGTATGGGAAAATCAGTATTGTAACCGAACGTAACTCCAAGAGCCATCCTATTGTTTGCTGTTTTTCCGGGCATTACGGAATACCTATTGTTTGCCGTTTTTCCGGGCGTTACGGAATACCTATTGTTTGCCGTTTTTCCGGGCGTTACGGAATACCCATTGTTTGCCGTTTTTCCGGGCGTTACGGAATACCTATTGTTTGCCGTCTTTCCGGGCGTTACGGAATACCTATTGTTTGCCGTCTTTCCGGGCGTTATGGAATAACTACCGACGAGTTACGATGAGGATTACATTATTTGGTTTCAAAGACTTTAGAACCTGATAGAACAGTTTAGTTTACCCACTGCACACTACCCTGCACTGCTCTGACTTATATTATTGTTACCCTTGGTTTATTCATGTTTATATTGCATTGCCTGCTACCCTGTTTATATGTTATTACTTGATGACTTGACGCGCTGACGTCTGGGTTTTGCATGGCCCAGATTCTTCTACCTTGCTGCGGACTGATTAGGAGTTTTGCCGCTGTTAGACGAGCGGTGAGGTTCCTGTCGGTACGTAGTTTCACTCCAGGTGTTTCATTTATTGTATCTTTTGGCTTCCGCATATTGTTATCTCTTGACTCTTTTACTCTGGCTTATGGACATGTACTAGGTAGTTAGTTTACTTTCCTGTTCTTGATATCTCCACAGCCGTAATGTGACTGTGGAAGGATTTTTCCTATCCACAGGTAGCATGGTTGGCTATGTCACGTGCCCACTTTAGCGTACTTTGGGAAGCGGGGCGTGACACAGATGACAGAGGAGACGGTGATAGCGACGATGGGCAGCCGTCGACGACGAAGAGCAGAGGGGGGTTTCTTGGGTTGATGTTGAGGTCGTCGGGGGAGTTGGGGTTGATGGTGGTTGTTCAGTTGATAAAACTGCACATTTGTTATTAAATTTTTCCTACCATTTCCATATTAAAAAAGGTCTTTATTATAATATATCATATAATGAGGGTTTATCTGTAAAAATAATATTTTCCATGTGTTGATATATTATAATTATCATTTGGTAGGAAAATATATGCAAGTAATATCATTGACCAAATCCTAGTAGAACAAAGTCTCCTAAATATTATTTAAGTTGTTGTGCAGAATTTTTCCAAGTTGTTGTGCAGAATTTTTCCAAGAAATCAAGTTGTTAAAGAAAACTTACCTAACTAAGAAAGCAAAACTTGGAGACCAAGTCTGGCAGCAACCACGAGAAGATTTTCATGTTACAAAGGTTCCAAGGATCGCCAAACGTCACAAAGACAGAGCCCCAAGAAAATGATGAACGACCAAGATTAAATGGCCGCGGATCCGCGGCCATACCCCCCTTGGGCCGCGGATCCGTGGCAATATTGAGAAGATTGAAGCTGAAAATTTTTGTGGTGAATCTCTGCTGAATTTTACCTAATTTGGAAGCTAATTTTCTGACTTTGGGACTATAAATAAAGACCGAGAGCCTCTTGGAAAAATTATCAACTCGACGAGATCACGAAGTCCAAGACGGCTCACGCATCCAGGCCGATCATCAACTGTTCGTCTACCTCCTTGGAAGAGATCGAGAAGCAAACTAGACTTTGTAATCATTTTCTAAGAAATCAAAGTGTAATGAATATTGTTGATTAATAAAGGTAGCTTTCTTTTTCTTATTCTATTTCTTCGTAGTTTAATTATACAATTTCTTTCTATATCTTTTTCTTCCAATATGCGCGAGTAATTCTTCGCTTGTTAGGGTTCGTAGGATTAGGGTAGGCTAATGGATGATGAACATCCCTAAACCCTTTTTAAGTTCTATAAAGTTTATGAACTTTATCAAAAGAATCATTAACATCCTAATCGGGCGCGCTAACAATTCTTTGTTAGTTCCGACCGCGATTAGAGATTAGATTAATGATTGTTTTGGTAAAGGCTAGATATGAACGGAGTTCCGTGTCGAGATAAGGGTTAAGAGTGGGATTCCTTTTCCCTCCAGAAACCCTAATCTACACGCATCACCGTCGTTCTAGTTTTAAATCTATTAAAGGATAAAAATGGTAACTTTTAATTAATCGTCCATGACTACTAAATCCTAACGAACCCTACAAGCCCCCTTATTATATTAACTACATCCCTAAAATAATGTAGATCTATATATTTTGCATTCTTGCTTAACGTAGATCTAGAAACCATTCTTCAAAATTCTTTATCCCTCCTCTCTTTTTCAACACATCTAAAGTAAGAGTAAAAGATTCAACGTTTCCCTGAGGACGACCCGTACTCACCTCGGTCTAGCTACACGCGACACCGTTCTGATTGCGGTTATTCTACAAACACTCTTTCGAACCAATCAAATGGCGCCGTTGCCGGGGATACGTGCGTAATTTTTTATTCTTACTATTTGTGTTGAATTCTTAGACGATTCAAATCATTATTAACACGAAATTGGAAATTGCATATTTAACGATTTGTGCGTGAATTTTGCAAGGAGATCTGGGATCACAGACTTGAGGAAAACAGAAGACAGAGATATTCTTAGAGATCCATAGGAGTACAGGAGGCCAAAGAAAAATTTTCATCACCTGATCCCTCCACTTCGCGGTGAAACCGCGGCAAGAAGGCACTTTAGGCGGCGGAAACGCGGCTTAACTAAGGGATCTAGGGTTTAAACTTCTCTGGTATCTTTCTTAACTCCTTCTCTCTCCTCTCAAATCCAATAAAATCTATTTTCTGCAGGATTCTTTGCAAAATAGCACCGCTCAAAAATCTTTTTGCAAAAGTTTTGTGATTGGTTTTGTTTTGCATATTTTAATATGGACTTTAAGGGGCAAAGACCAAATCAAGATTAGGTGGGGATTTCATCACCCTTCCTAAGCCCCACAAATCACAAACCGAGCATCTAGATCAACCCTTCATTAATTTAAAAAATATCTAGACCAGACTTTAAGGACTGTCGCGCTCATTAAGGACAGAGGAAGGTCATGGGTAATCTATCGCTTATCCGCATTACTTTTGTGGTGCCTAGGCAAGTGTGTCTAAGGCAAGTGGTTTACTTAATTAGGCCCGCTATTTTCAGTGATTCGTATAGCGGATACCTCCTACTTACCTGGCACTTACCTGGCCACAAGAGTAGTAAAGAGGTGGTAGAGGATTTATCCTGCGGCTTGTCCTTTGGAAGTCTAGGAGCGGTCTAGAGACTGGACCTAGGTGACCTTAGTTCTAGGGTTGCTTGTGCATTTTAAAGTGATTTTTCTTGAGTCCCACTTTTTTCAAAACAAGCCAAATTTAAATCACACACATGCTGCCACTTGCACTAAACCCGCTTAGTGCATGCTCGGCTGGACACGGGATCCTAGTGCCCGTCTTGTCCGCGTTCCTGCTGTCGACGCCGAAGTCGGTACTTCTTCATCTTCTTTTCCCCCACCACCACACACCACGAACGTGATGGACGGCACTCCATCAGAATATAACACCATACTGCCACCGCCCGTAGGTGCGCAGAATCCACCGCGCATCTCTCTCCAAGAGAGATGCTATCCTATCCGTGGTCCCCTTCCTACTTGTCTATCTATTCCACCAGCTAACAGGGATAATTTCAAAATTAAACCCCACTACATCAATCTGCTGCCCAAATTTCACGGACTTGAGTCGGAAGACACGTACGTTTTCATCACCAAATTCGAAAACGTATGCGCAATGATGGGTACTTCACAGTTGACTGTCGATGCTATGCGCTTGCGTCTTCTCCCATTCACACTGTGCGACTTGGCAGAAAAATGGCTTTACAATACTGTCGCACACTCTATCACTAATTGGGATGAATTCGTCATAGCATTTCTTAAGAAGTTTTACTCAAACCATAAGACTGCCCATATTAGGAGCGAGATCAACCAGTTCACCCAGCTTCCCAATGAACCATTTTGGAAGTGCTTTGAACATTTCAAGGATCTGCTTGTCCAATGTCCTCATCATGGAATACAAAGATAGGATTTATGTCGGATTATATATGAGGGCATTAATCCAGTGACAAAGCAGATGCTTGAAACAATGTGTCAATGCAATTTCATGTCTAAAGACGATGGTGAAGCATGGAAATATCTGGAAGATCTCGCAGAAAACACTTTGCAGTAGGAAAGCGTAAGACCACCTACATCTAAGGGAGGTATTCACCAGCTCGATGTTTCTATTGCAGTAAAAGCCGAAATGGCAGCGATACAGAAGAAACTCGACGCTATTGAGAACAAATTCTCATCATTCTCCCTAAATCAGGTCACGCTTCCTAAGACCGTCTGTGGTTGCTATTCGGATCCTTCACACTTAACGGAAGAATGTCCTATGAATGCATCGTTTCAAGCTAATGCTGCTTTTCAGCAGCGACCTAGAAACGATCCTTATTCTTCCACATACAATCAAGGATGGAGGAATCATCCTAATTTTGCTTGGAATCAAAACCAACAAAGCAATTATCAAAGACCTCCTCCACAGCAACCACAACCACAGAATCAGCCCCCCTTTCAGTCATAAAATTTTCAAAATCCGGCCAACATTTCTACACCACAAGTGGCCGGTACTAACAACTCTTCACTTGCACAAACTTTGGATTTGTTCATGAAACATTCCATGCAATTGTCGGCTGAGATGAAGTCTTCTATTGATACCATAAAGAAAGACTCCACCTCCCATGGTGAGAGTATTAAATCAATAGAAAACCAACTCGCACAGTTAAACGCCGCAATGAGTGCGAGAGAAAAAGGGAAACTCCCATCTCAACCCCTACCGAATCCTAGCCATTCACAAAATCATAATGTGAATGCCATTACTACGTTGAGATCGGGGAGAGTACTGAACAACCGAGTGGGTGAGCAATTTGATGTTAGTGACACATTTGATATCCCAGCTTCTTCTTCTTCTTCCCCTAATTCGTCTAGTCTCCCACCTTCATCCGAGCCTATTCTCCGTTTTCCCCAAGGCTCGAACATTTCGCCGAATCTATCTAAGTCGATTCCCGCTCCAATTTTGGGATCGAATCTGTCCCCACAGTCTTCTCCACAAACGTTGGACCCATAACTTATTGATCAAGCTCCATTTCCAAACAGATTAAGGGCCAACAGACCTAACCCGCAAATGGAGAAGATTGTGGAAATGTTTAAGCAAGTTAGCGTGAATATTCCTCTCCTAGATGCTATTCAACAAGTCCCATCTTATGCAAGAATCCTCAAAGACTTGTGCACTAGGAAGAGAAAAACTCAAGTGCCTAAGAAGGTTTTCATGACGAGTAATATTAGCACAGCTTTTACCCAACAAATACCAAAGAAACGTAAGGACCCTGGCTGTCCTACAATCTCTATTTCTATTGGGGGTAAAAATATTAATCGTGCTTTACTCGATCTTGGCGCTAGCGTTAACTTTCTTTCTTATTCAGTATACGAGCAGTTAGGAATTGGAGAGTTAAAACCCGCCCTTGTACTCTCCAGATGGAAGACCGATCTATCACCAAACCTCGGGGCGAACTAGAGGATGTGTTAATTAAAGTCGGGGAATTCATATTTCCCGTGGACTTTATTGTTTTAGATACACAACCTGTGGCAAACCCACGCAATCAAATCCCGGTGATACTTGGTCGACCCTTCTTAGCAACTTCTAACGCTGTAATTAATTGTCGTAACGGTTCTATGAACTTATCCTTCGGGAAAATGACAATTGAACTTAATATTTACAAGCTAGAAAGTCAACCATCAGAACCTTCTGCTCATTTGCTGGATGTTTGTTCCATCCACGAAATAGCTTCCGAAAGCTGCATGGATGAGGAACTTTGCTTTGATGTTCTCGACAACACTAATGAGACATCGTTTGATCTTACACCACTTCATAGTGAGGATAAGATCAATGAGTCCGACCTTGAGATTGAACCCGTTGACTCGTTGCAAAAGTCAGCAGCACTTTCCGAGTCAATATCTTATGCAAGTTTTGAACCTCTTGGGGAGTCCGAATATCATTCCCTTACCCCACCTTCTATTGTCTCTCCGCCAATTCTTGATCTCAAACCGCTACCTTCTCATCTTAAATATTCATATTTAGGAGAGAATGAGACTTTGCCAGTGATTATATCCGCTTCTCTAGCCGTAGAGCAAGAGAATGCACTTTTGGCAGTGTTGAGATCGAATCGGCAAGCATTTGGTTGGACGATGGCCGACATCAAAGGGATTAGTCCCTTAATTGTTGAACATTACATACATCTGATGGATGAAACCAAACCAACCCGAGACCCACAAAGACGGTTAAATCCCGTTATGAAGGAGACGGTGAAGAAAGAAATCGTCAAGTGCCTTGATAGTGGAATAATTTACCCCATATCTGATAGCCAATGGGTAAGTCCAATTCATGTGAACCCTAAAAAGTCTGGCATCACGGTCATCACTAATGAGGCTAATGAGTTAATCCAAACACGCACCCAAACTGGGTGGCGCGTATGTATTGATTACAGGAAACTCAATGCCGCGACGAGGAAAGATCACTTCCCTCTACCTTTCATTGACCAGATGTTGGAACGATTAGCGGGACACGAATACTACTGTTTCTTGGACGGATACTCTGGCTATAACCAGGTCCCCATCGCCGAAAAGGATCAAGATAAAACCACTTTTACTTGTCCTTTCGGAACTTTTGCTTATAGACGCATGCCCTTTGGGTTATGCAACGCTCCCGCTACATTTCAGCGGTGCATGATGGGGATATTTTCAGATATGGTGGAAAATTTTCTAGAAATTTTTATGGATGATTTCTCCATTTTTGGGGACTCTTTTGAGGACCGCCTTCGTAATCTTGACGCGGTTCTGACCCGCTATAAGGATAAGAACTTGACTTTGAATTGGGAAAAATGCCATTTTATGGTCCAAGAAGGTATTTTACTTGGACATATAATTTCACGAAAAGGCATTGAGGTTGACAGAGCTAAAATAGATGTCATTCATAATCTCTCTCGTCCCAACTGCGTCAAAGATATACGATCCTTCCTTGGCCATGCAGGATTTTATAGAAGATTTATTAAGGACTTCAGCAAAATTGCTAGACCCTTAATCCTTCTATTGGCCAAGGACACTACTTTTCACTTCGATTCGGATTGTGAGGCTGCTTTTGAATCGCTTAAAGAATCACTCACTACAGCCCCCGTTCTATCATCTCCGGATTGGAACCACCCGTTCGAGCTTATGTGTGATGCATCAGATTTTGCTATTGGTGCTGTCTTAGGACAACATGTTGATAAGATGCCACATGTAATTTACTATGCAAGTAAGACCTTGAATGATGCACAAATAAATTACACAACTACCGAGAAAAGAACTCTTGGCAGTTGTATTTGCATTAGAGAAATTCAGGCCCTACTTGATTGGCTCTCCTATTGTGGTTTACACAGATCACTCCGCCCTACGACATCTTTTATCGAAGAAGGATGCGAAGGCCAGGCTAATACGTTGGATCCTATTGTTACAAGAATTTGATCTTGTCATCCGAGACAAGAGTGGATGTGAAAACGTTGTAGCCGACCATCTTTCACGCATCACTTCTTCACCAACTTTGACCGTGCCGATAAATGACTCATTTCCTGACGAACAGCTCTTGACTGTATCCTACGAACTTTGGTTCGTGGATATCGTGAACTATCTTGCAACGGGACTTATTCCTAGTGATTGGTCGAAACAAGACAAACTTCGATTTCTATCCCAAGTAAAATATTTTTACTGGGATGAACCTTATCTATTCAAGTATCGTTCCGATCAAATCATTCGCAGGTGTGTCCCTAACGATGAATTCAAGAGCGTGTTATCATTTTGTCATGATCAGGCATGCGGCGGTCATTTTGGTCCTCGAAAAACGGCGGAGAAAGTTTTGCAATGTGGCTTTTATTGGCCAACATTATTTAAAGATGCATATGAACATTGCAAAACTTGTCCGCGATGTCAGCATTTGGGTCGGATTTCACGAAGGAACGAGATGCCGCTCCAACCTATATTGGTTGTAGAAATATTTGATGTTTGGGGTATTGATTTTATGGGCCCTTTTCCCAACTCCTTTGGGAAGCTATATATCTTGTTAGCGGTTGATTATGTCTCGAAATGGGTGGAAGCTATACCGTGTCGCACTAATGACAACAAAGTTGTCATTAAGTTCCTTAAAGAAAATATCTTTTTGCGATTCGGACACGCTCGTGCTATAATTAGCGACAACGGGACACATTTCTGCAATCGGTCTTTCGAGGCCTTGATGCGGAAATATTCAATCACTCACAAGCTCTCTACGCCCTATCATCCCCAAACAAGCGGGCATGCTGAGATCTCAAATAGGCAGATCAAACAGATATTGGAGAAGACGGTTTCGAAAAACCGTAAAGATTGGTCAACCAAATTGACGGATGCTCTTTGGGCATTCCGCACCGCTTATAAGACCGATCTTGGTATGTCTCCATACCGCCTTGTGTTTGGGAATGCATGCCACCTTCCTGTCGAGATCGAACATAAAGCAATGTGGGCTATTAAAGAGCTTAATTTTGATCTTGATCATGCAGGCAGCTATCGGAAGCTGCAATTGAATGAGCTAAGCGAACTCCGCGATAAAGCTTACGATAATGCGGTGATAGTAAAGAACAGGACTAAAGTGTTCCACGATAAAAATCTTTCTAGAAAAACCTTCACATCGGGGCAATAAGTCCTTCTTTACGATTCCCGTCTCCATCTTCATCCGGGTAAGCTTAAATCTCGTTGGAAATGACCTTTTGTGGTGCGGTATGTACACCCGCACGGGGCAGTTGAAGTTGAAAATTTGAAAAACGGTTCAATTTTTAAAGTAAATGGGCATAGATTAAAACCGTATTTTTCTGCTGACCCCGCGAAGGAGCTCCTGTTTTTACAGGAGCCGCTTTATCAAAACTAAATTTCCTCCGCCTCACCTCCATGTTTTTGTAACATTTTCTCATTTTAAGAATGGAGGTGAGTGAAAATGGATTTAATTGAATATCTGTACGTGCCAAAGAACAAGTTTGGGGGTAGTTTTCATTTAACTATTATTTTACCCCTTGTATCTCTCCCCTAGTATACAGGTCTATGTTCTCAAAAGGCTACATCAGTGATGACACCGCTGAAAACAGGTTTGGGGGGAGGTTTGTATTCACTGAATTATCTTTGACACTGGGCATTAAAATTTTTTTTATAACAAAAGAGTAGAAAGTGAAAAATTATATATGAAAGATAGGAATAGTTTAAGAAAACCAAGAAAATTAGAAGTTTTCTTAAACGAACTGGTAATAAGTAGTTATGAGCTGTTGTCCCAAGGGTTAGTAAGATGAAGGAAGTCACTAATCTGAGGATAAAAATAAGTCTGAAAAATAATTTCTATTCTGGAAGCCAAACATTTGAATGCTGATACCTTACTATATGCACTTACACACGTCTTGAAACTCGGGATAGTAGAGGATACCTTGAAATGCTCTTGTCTAAAAGCCAAAGTATGAAGGAAATAATAAATGAAGAAAAATATAAAAATGGTGAAAAGAAAAATGAACACTGGTTTTGTTATCGCCAAGACAGCAATAAAAAAATATAGCGAGGGTGCTTCATCACCTAGTGTCCTAAGGCCAACTGGTCTGGGAGTCACTGCTAAGCCTTAGGTGGTGCAAGACGAGGAAAATATTCTCACCTAATTAGCAAGCACATGAGTAATCGGTCGGTTAGTAGCTCAAGAAGTATTAACGGTCGTATGAAAATGTGTGAGCAAATCTAAATATTTATCAAGTTAAAAAGTACTGAGGTAGATGGACAAGAGTATGATAGCTTGAATTGAATTCTCCGAGTGTAGGGATGTCCATTTCACACACGTAGGGGTATATGATCGATGTTTGGACGAAAGGTAGGAATGAAGAATAAAGACGATGTTTTATTGAGGGATAATGTGATTTCTAACATTTTTTCATGACTATTAAGATAGGGCTCATGACAACTGAAAAGCTAGTATAGTTGGAAACTCTTATTTTCAAAGTCTTTCTTTTATGGTTCTTATCTTTATATGTAAATTTTACACTCTCTCTTTTGTTATTGGATTTTGTGGGTGTAATCCGCTGAAAACCCTCAGGAGACAACACTCCTCCTACTAGAGACACCTAGAGGTTTAACGGCTTGTTGCACGTGCTCAGTGCAATCGTGTTTGCCTACGAAAGTGTGCTTAGTTTTCTCCTCCTCTTGAATAAACTAGTTTGCTCGGGACGATCAAAGATAAGTTTGGGGGTATTTGTTCAGTTGATAAAACTGCACATTTGTTATTACATTTTTCCTACCATTTCCATATTAAAAAAGGTCTTTATTATAATATATCATACAATGAGGGTTTATCTGTAAAAATAATATTTTCCATGTGTTGATATATTATAATTAGCATTTGGTAGGAAAATGTATGCAAATAATATCATTGATCAAATCCTAGTAGAACAAAGTCTCCTAAATATTATTTAAGTTGTTGTGCAGAATTTTTCCAAGTTGTTGTGCAGAATTTTTCCAAGAAATCAAGTTGTTAAAGAAAACTTACCTAATTAAGAAAGCAAAACTTGGAGACCAAGTCTGGCAGCAACCATGAGAAGATTTTCATGTTACAAAGGTTCCAAGGATCGCCAAACGTCACAAAGACAGAGCCCCAAGAAAATGATGAACGGTCGAGATTAAATGACCGCGGATCCGCGGCCATACCCCCCTTGGGCCGTGGATCCGCGGCAATATTGAGAAGATTGAAGCTGAAAAAATTTGTGGTGAATCTCTGCTGAATTTTACCTAATTCGGAAGCTAATTTTTTGGCTTTGGGACTATAAATAAAGACCGAGAGCCTCTTGGAAAAATCATCAAGTCGACGAGATCACGAAGTCCAAGACGGCTCACGCATCCAGGCTGATCATCAACTGTTCGTCTACCTCCTTGGAAGAGATCGAGAAGCAAACTAGACTTTGTAATCATTTTCTAAGAAATCAAAGTGTAATGAATATTGTTGATAAATAAAGGTAGCTTTC
This sequence comes from Agapanthus africanus, assembly GCA_030015575.1. Classification (NCBI taxonomy): domain Eukaryota; kingdom Viridiplantae; phylum Streptophyta; class Magnoliopsida; order Asparagales; family Amaryllidaceae; genus Agapanthus; species Agapanthus africanus. Next base: position 51,184,019 of record CM057340.1, read on the forward strand.
TTTTTCTTATTCTATTTCTTCGTAGTTTAATTATGCAATTTCTTTCCATCTCTTTATCTCCCAACATGCGCGAGTAATTCTCCGCTTGTTAGGGTTCGTAGGATTAGGGTAGGCTAATGGATGATGAACATCCCTAAACCCTTTTTAAGTCCTAAAAAGTTTATGAACTTTATTAAAAAAATCATTAACATCCTAATCGGGCGCGCTAACAATTCTTTGTTAGTTCCGACCGCGATTAGAGATTAGATTAATGATTGTTTTGGTAAATGCTAGATATGAACGGAGTTCCGTGTCGAGATAAGGGTTAAGAGTGGGATTCCTTTTCCTTCCAGAAACCCTAATCCACACGCATCACCGTCGTTCTAGTTTTAAATCTATTAAAGGATAAAAATGGTAACTTTTAAATAATCGTCTATGACTACTAAATCCTAACGAACCCTACAAGCCCCCTTATTATATTAACTACATCCGTAAAATAATCTAGATCTATATATTTTGCATTCTTGCTTAACGTAGATCTAGAAACCATTCTTCAAAATTCTTTATCCCTCCTATCTTTTTCAACAATCTAAAGTAAGAGTAAAAGATTCAACGTTTCCCTGAGGACGACCCGTACTCACCTCGGTCTAGCTACACGCGACACCGTTCTGATTGCGGTTATTCTACAAACACTCTTTCGAACCAATCAGTGGTGGTGGTTTATGGTGTCGAGAGTTGGAGAGAGGTGAAGAGAAGGAGGAGGTGACAATGGTGACGAGGTGGTTGTGATCGGCGGCGAGGGATGCAGGCGTCGGAGCTGTGCAGGGATGGTCGGGGTTGCAAGGATGTCGGGGTTGTGCAGTGGCTTGGGAGAGAGAAGAATAAGAGGGGGTGGTTAGGGTGACGAAGGTGAGGAGGTGAAGGTGATGAGGGTGATGACGGTGGGGTCTTCGGCGATGGCTTGGCAAGGGGTCCTTGGGTTGCCGGGGTTTTTGGGTTTCAGGTGGCGTCGGGGAGGTTATGCAGTGGTTGTGGGTTCTCGGGTTTAGAGGAGGAGAGAAGGAGAAGATGGAGGTGGTGAGGTGATTACGAGGGTTGGCGATGATGGAAGGTCGGCGGCGAGTTGAGGGATGCAGGCGTGGGTAGGGTTTGGGGTTGCAGTTTTCTCGTGACGAGACACAGAGAAGAAAAAGGAAGATAGGAGAGAGAGAGAGAGGATGTTCCCAATTATTAGGTTAGATAATGTAAATATATATAGGAGAAAGAGACAGAGGGTTAGAGAGAGAGAAGAGAGAGGATAGAGAGAGATATGTAAATAATTAGTTTATATATATATATATATAATATTGGTATATGTTAGAATAGTTTTAAGTTTAGAAAATATTAATATATATATATTCTGGGTTTATACAGCTAATATCAAATTACTCCAAAAAATATCCGGGTTTTCCCCCCTAAAAATCTAGTTTTAACATATGGATAATATACGTACAAGCCAAAACTATAATGCGATGTCCGGTTAAATAAAATACATACCCCCAAGTACAGATACACGCAAATACACGTAGCGATCCAAACGAGTCTGTTTTATCAATCTGGACACGAACACGATATATGGATGCAAACATATGATATGGGGTATGATAACCGGCCATGCTAGATATTAAAATTATTATCTGGTTATAATTTGTATTATTTAAATGATATGCGAACACAAAAAATATATTATACATGTATATAGAATTTAGATGTGCATGGATCCTCTGTACTAGCAAATATGTGACGTAATCTTGAACCGTAATGGGTTTCAAGCATACGGGTCGGGACGGATACTAACCAAAGATACCAAATGCACTATAGGCACCCAAAAATGATAATAATCAAGAAAACTGTCGCAAGATCTGAAATACCCAAATAGAATATCGTATACATGCACTAGGGTGTTACATTATACCCAACTACAAAAGAATTTCGTCCTCGAAAATCTCAGAACAAGAAAGACAAGAAAACACAGATCTAAGAAAAGAGGTGTGGAAACTTCTGTCGGATCTCATTTTTACGTTCCCAAGTAGATTCTCTGTGTGAACGATTCCCCCATGAAATAAGTACTAGAAGGATAACCTTGTTCTTGAGGACCTTGTCCCGTCGATCCACTATCGCCATTGGTCGTTCTTCATATATTAAGTCCTCCTTTACTATCAGCTCCAAGTGATCTAGGACATGCGTCTCATCTCGAATATACTTGCGGAGTTGGGATACATGAAACACGTCATGAACAGTCGTCAAGGATGATGGTAAAGCCAATCGAGAAGCTACTTCTCCAACACGCTCGATAATATCGAAAGGCCCTACGAATCGAGGGCTAAGCTTGTCTCGACTACTAAATCGAATCGCTTCTCTGGCCGGTGATATCTTCAAGAATACAAGATCATCAACTGCGAACTCTAGAGGTCTTCGTCCAGTATCAGCCCAACTTTTCTGTCGATCTTGTGCTGCCTTCATATGATTTCGGATCACGTTGACTTTCTCTACTGTTTGCATAATAAGATCCGGTCCCAATAATCTACTTTCTCCAACATCGTCCCAACAGATGGGCGAGCGACACTTACGACCATATAATGCTTCGAATGGAGTAATCTGTATAGTTGCCTGAAAACTGTTATTATAAGAAAACTCCACCAAGTGCAAATGATCCTCCCATGAACCCTTGAAGTCTAACATGCATGCTCTCAATATATCTTCAAGAGTTTGAATCGTTCTTTCTGACTGGCCATCTGTCTGAGGATGATAGACGGTGCTAAATTTCAATCGAGTTCCCAAACTTTCCTGTAGACTCCTCCAAAAGTGCGATAAAAGTCGGGTATCACGATCGGAAACGATGCTCACAGGTACTCCATGCAATCTCACAATCTCCTGCATATACCGTTCTGCTAAAGCTTCCGTCAATTGACCAACTCGAAACGGTATGAAATGAGCTGCCTTGGTCAATCGATCAATAATCACCCAAACTGCATTATTACCCTTTGGACTCCGTGGTAAAGCTGTCACGAAATCCATGGTTATATATTCCCACTTCCACTGAGGAAATGAAAGTGGTTGCAATAAACTAGCTACCTATTGATGTTCAGCCTTGACTTGCTGACACACCAAGCACTTCGATACATAACGAGCAATCTCCCTTTTCATGTCTTCCTACCAGAAATGCTGTCATAGATCTCGGTACATCTTTGTGCCTTCCGGATGTACGGAATATGCGGAACTATGAGCCTCCTTCATGACTTCTTAACGAATGTATTCTTTAGGCACACATAAACGGCTCCCATATCATAACGAACCATCTTCATGAATTAACAAGTCCGTTCGAAGTCTCGCTTCTACTTGTTCTCGAAGCTTCTGCAACTTTGGATCGTGCGACTGTACTGCTTTAATATCATCGATCAAGGATGACTGTACTTGCAATTGTATCAACTGTCCCGAAGAATGTGGTAGTACAATCTCCAACTCGAATCTATGAAAATCAGCTATAATATCCTTCTGTGCAGTCAACATCCGTATTACTGGCAACTGACTTAGAGCATCCAGCACTACATTAACTTTCCTCGGATGGTACTTTAGATCAAGATCATAGTCAGCCATCAGCTCTAACCATCTACGCTACTTCGTGTTGAGCTCTTTCTGCGTGAACACATATTTTAGGCTCTTATGATCAGTAAATATTTCTACCCTTTCGCCCAATAAGTAGTGTCTCCAAATCTCCAAAGCAAAAATCACTGCTGCTAGCTCTAAATCATGAGTTGGGTAGTTCTTCTCATGAGTCTTCAACTGTCTCGACGCGTAGGCTATAACCTTTCCATGCTATATTAGAACACATCCCAAGCCTTTCCCAGATGCGTCGCTATGAATAACCAACTCTCCGACCATCTGGCACTGTCAAGATAGGAGTGGTGGTCAATTTTTGCTTCAACGCTTCAAAAGCTGACACACATTTCTCCGTCCATATGAACGGTACCTCCTTTCGTGTTAGCTTGGTCAATGGTTCAGCTATTCAAGCGAAGTTCTCCATAACCCTTCTATAATATTCAGCAAGCCCAAGAAAACTTCTGATCTCCCCTACATTCTTTAGAATTGACCAATCATGAACAGCTGCAATCTTTTCAAGGTTAATGGCAATTCCATCTCCGGATACAACATGACCCAAGAACTTCACTTCTTCGAACCAAAACACGCACTTGCTCATCTTAGCATATAACCCTTCTTGCCTTAATATTTGCAGTGCAATTCTCAAGTGTTTTGTATGCTCTTCTTTGCTTCTTGAATAAACCAGGATATCATCGATAAACACCACTACGAAGTAGTCCAAATATGGTGAAAAGATTCGGTTCATCAAGTCCATAAATATCGCCGGTGCGTTCGTGACTCCGAATGGTATCACTAAGTACTCGTAATGCCCATATCGAGTTCGGAACGCCGTCTTGCAAATATCTTCTGATTTCACCCAAACTTGATGATATCCAGATCGTAAATCCAGCTTCAAGAATACTCTCGCGCCACTGAGTTGATCAAATAATTCGCCGATGCGAGGGATCGGATACTTGTTCTTAATAGTCACCTAGTTTAATTCTCGATATGCACATCCTCCGCGTGCCATATTTCTTCTTGACTAGAAGAACTGGAACTCCCCAGGATGAATTGCTGCTGCAAATCGAACCCTTCTCTAGTAATTCGGCAACCGGTTTCTTTACCTCTTCCAGTTCCACCGGTGTTCCCCTCCGAAAGGTGGCGCACAGGACCGCGATGTCCTGACGCTGGGATTCGGGACAGATGCTATTTGGTTTTATCCGTCCACCTCTCCGAAGATGCCAAGTTGATTTATGGCACCGTGTATCGGAGGTTTAGACGGATGCGGCCGATGTAGCAGACTTCGTCAGATTCCCCCTCGCTTGAGGGGTTTTTGATTGTGGGGACGCTCTTCCCTGCAGGCGCAAGCCCCTGCAGTTAATTACGCTACCGCATCGCGGTAACAACTTTCTCCTTCTCCAGAATTTCACTTCGTGTCGTGTGTGTTTGTTTTGTTTGTGGTTGCCCGTGGATTGTATACGGAGACTGAGTAATGCCGTCGCCCGTAGGACGTGGATTAGTCCAAATCCGTATTTGCTTAGATTTGGGTTTGGTGTTTTTAGTTTAAGGATACGTTAGTCGCGTTGCGGCTAAGATCAACTTAAACGTTCGTTAAGGATACGTTAGTCCAGTTTGAGACTAAGATCAACTTAACGGGATCGTTTAGATCCGACAAAAGAGTGTTTGGGCTCTATTGTTCCAGTTTGGGAGATTCATAGTCCAATTTGGGACTAAAGTCTATTTGGAGGATACATTAGCCATTTTTGAGGCTAAGATCGACTCAAACGTTTGTTAAGGATACGTTAGTCCAGTTTGAGACTAAGATCAACTTAACGGGACCGTTTAGATCCGACAAAAGAGCATTTGGGCTCTATTGTGCCAGTTTAGGGATGTGGTGGTCCATATTCCAGTTTAGGGACGTTCCGGTCCGATATTAGTTTAGGGACGTTCCGGTCCGATATTAGTTTAGGGACGTTTCGGTCCGATATTAGTTTAAGGACGTTTCGGTCCAATATTAGTTTAAGGACGTTTCGGTCCGCTATTAGTTTAAGGACATTTCGGTCCATTGCAAGTTTTAGGACATTGCGGTCCATCATTAGTTTAAGGACGTCTCGGTCCGTTGTTAGTTTAAGGACGTTTCGGTCCGCAGCCAGTTTTAGGACATAGTGGTCCATTATTAGTTTAAGGACGTTTCGGTCCACAGCCACTTTTAAGACATAGTGGTCCATCGTTAGTTTAACGACATTTCGGTCTATCGTTGCCATATTTGAGGCGAGTTTCTAGTTTATGGACTTTTCGGTCCATGAATCCTTCTCCATGAATGAACATGATGCTCCCGGCGTATCCATATTTTTCGGAGCATGCGGTTGTGGCGGGTTCACCTTCCAAATTTCGGACAACGCGAACTTGCCCTGTTGGTATTGGTCTTCAACCCAGTTCTTGAAGACGTAGCAATCCTTGATCAGATGACCTACCGTTTGGTGGTAAGGGCAATAATTAGGATTATCAATATCGCCTGGCCGCAACGGACGTTTTGGACTCGGCAGATTGATGAGTCTGTCGCACACTGCCAGCTCGAACAGTCCCCTTGTTTTATCTTGCGGAAACGAGTAAGAACGTTTCAACTTTTCCTGGAGGGATTGCCGCTTGTTGCTTTGGCAAGCAACCGGTCTAGGGTCACCTGATTGCTGGTGAGTGCTGGCGACGAGGGCCTTTTTTCCTTTTCTTTTATCCTTTTTGTTCGATCCTTTGTTTACGGGGCCGAGATTTTTTCCGAGTAGCATGCGATTGCATGGCTGAACGTTCTCGCGGCTTCTCAATTCCTTTATTTTTGAAATAGATTCCCCGAGGGAAGAGTTGGGGGTAGCTTCTTCGTCAGAGTCGCTTCCAAAGGTGATAATTTGTGATCCCTTGAAGTCGGCTATATGACAGTCGGCGGTGGCTCTTTTGCGCCCATCTATCGCATTTTTCTGATGTCCACAAGCTTCACACTTTGTCCTGTCGAAGTGTCGCTTTTGAGCGACATACCCTTGCCACCAACAGTTAAAGGATTCGCAGTCTTCGGTAGGATGTATGATCTTCTGATAATATAAACAGAAGTTAGGGTGCATCTCTATCTCAGAGAAAGGATTTTCTTCGGAGGGCGGTAGCTTCATTCCTACTGATAGAGCTTTGGCGAACCGTTTCCTCGTCTTGAATTTGTTTTTACCCGCAGTGTATGGCTTTTGATTTGACGGGAATACCTTGGTTCTTTCCAGTATGGCCATTTCATGCTCTTGATTGGCTTTTGCTTTCAGACGAATTTCATTTAGGAAGGCATCGATCAACTTGTCTGACGGCCGCGGAATTTCTGTTTCAGGGTCCGCCGTTGATTTCTCAGCGCAAGGATCCTCCTCATCATCCGTCAGTGAATGAGAAATCACATGACAAGTCGCTACGTAGTCTTCGGATTCATCCGATAAGTTTTCTCCATCGTTTTCATCCTCGACGAAAGAACAAGTTGCCCCCGGCGTGTCCGTCTTCTTTGGAGAGTGCGGCTGTGGGGGGTTTACCTTCCAGCTTTCAGACAGCGTGAACTTGCCTTGCAGGTATTGATCCTCGATCCATCCCTTAAAGACGAAACAATCCTCAATCGGGTGACTTACCGTTTGGTGTTAAGGGCAATAATTGGGATTATTAAGATCGCCTGGCTGCGACAGACGCTTTGGACTCGGCAGATTGATGAGTCTGTTACGCACTGCCAGCTCAAACAGTCTTCTCGTTTTATTCTGAGGAAACGAGTAAGGACGTCCTAGCCTCTCTTCGAGGGATGGGCGTGGACGCACGTTGTTTTGGCGAGCGACCGGCTTTGAGTTGCTCGACTGTTGCTGAGCGTTGGCGACGATGATCGCTTTTCCTTTCTCATTTCGGGGATCGGGTCTTGGAGGAGACGGTCTATGGCCCATCTGGTCCATTTGGGCTAATTTGTCGATCAAGGCCTGGAAGGTGGTCGGCCTGAAGAACATCATGAATTGCGAGATGGTCGCTTGCGGATCGAGAGTGCCCACAAACATGCCTACCGCAGGTGCCTCTTCTATGCGTTGTTCGCATTTCGACCATAGGTTCCGCCATCGTGTTGCGTATTGGACCCACGTTTCGCTCGGCCTTATCCTGGCATTTATCAGTGCTGTTATCGGAGTGTGTTCACTAGCACTCGCGAATCTTTGTGTAAACAGCAGCTCCATCTCTGCAAATGTTTTGATAGAGTCGTTAGGCAGCTCTGAATACCATTCAAAGGCTGTTTCTGCTAAGCTGCCGACGAATTGACGTAGCAACAATTTGTCATCGCCTCCAGTATTGCCGCATAAGGCCCTGAATTGAGCGACATGCTGATGCGGATTCCCTGTCCCTTTATATACGTGGAATTTAGGGATCGTATATCCTGGCGGGTAATTGATTTGGTCATACCAGCTCGGATACGGTCGTCCGGTTCTAATAATTTGCCCAGCCGCTTCATTCGCCTGATGAACCCGGATCTGCTGAGCTATATATTCGTCTAGGTCAACTTTGGAGATTGCCTCTTCCTTGGCTGTTGATAGAGCCGGCGGAGGATTTGACGTTTCTCCCCTGTCGTCTTCAAGGACGATCGGAGGATCTTCAGCAGGAGGGTCCGGCTGTAACATCATCCCTACCATATCTTTGAAGAGGAGCGCCATCTGTTTTATGTTTGCCGCCTGCTCTGCAGCTTCTTTGTCCCTCTTTTCGAGGACTCTGCGTAAAAAGTCAGCGTCGGTTTCTTGTTCTTGACGCTCATCCGAAGACGTTTCAGAGCTTTCTTTTGGCTCAGTGAGTGCAGCCATTGTAGTCATCATTTCCTGAAGCTTTTGTTGTTGCTCCTGGGCTTTCGTCACGGATCGGGTGAGCGGTCTGTGGCCCGTAGAAGTGCGGCTTTCCTCCTTCCCGGAAGCCATATAAACTGTGTGCACCACCATGCCCCCAGACTTGGGGCGTTTGTGTTTGGTGTCTTTGCGATTTGCCGAAAACACAGGGGCTTTTTGCGGCCTCCTTTTTTGAGTGATTGGAGTTAAGGGAGCCGTTGTAGTGGGCACCCAAGTAGCTTTTGCTTTTTGTGGTTTGACAGAGTAATCCTTCCCCTGCCAAACCTTCATCTTTTTCTGTCGTCGGAGGCAGTCTTGATCGATCACCGACTCTTGGACCTGTCGCCAGACTTTGTAAATTTTAGAGGACAGCCGTTGAGGGGGCTGCTCTAACTTCTTCTCTAGAGTATTCTCCACAGATGAAGGAGTTCATTTCAACATCGCAGTAGGAGAGTTTCTGCGCACCTTGTTGAGCAGTTCAAAGCTGTTCTTGGTTGGAACAGCAGCATCGATCCTCACCATCGGAGCTGACGGAGTTATCTCAGAGGGGGAGTTGCCCCCAGCCTTTCTTACTCGACGCCAGTGGCGACGTCGGGCATGTCGTGCTGATGGGGTTGTTTCCACTATAGGGGTGACCTCCTCATGCCCCCTGTGTTGGTCAGAATATACTGGTACCAGCTTTTTAAAGATCGACGTCCGTTGAACAGGGACGGCCAATTTGTCAGAAGCGAACTTCTGAACATGGGAAGCAACCTTGGTGATTTTGCCAGGAACGGGAGTTGGAATGGCTATCCGCTTCGGGATAACGCCTTCTGGTATGGCAGGCTTCTTCACGGGACCGATGGAGCTCTGGCCTAATCCATTAAAACCTGAAGCAGTGGAGTTGGCCGACCTATTGAAAGGGGTCGCGGCAGTGGTAAGTCGATCGAAGACCGACTTCTTTGGAGCTTCTTGCAATGCCATTGGGGCGTTGAAGCTCATTGGTGGGAGCATGGTCCCAAAAAATAGTCCAGTGGTGGTTTGAGCCACCTGCTCCACCGGCGTTTTGAAAAGGGAGGCCGCTTGGGGCCCATAAGTCACTCCTCCAGTAATGACGGAGCGAGAGTTGTTGCTGCAGGCGATGCAGTTCGAAGCCATTGATCTTCTGTTTTCTGCACGGAGCAAGACACCAAATCTTAGTACCTTGAATCCACAGGCAATCACAGCAAACCGCGATTTGTTCGCGAACACGACACACGAAGTGTGGAGTGGAAAGAGGAAGAGGTCCCACCGGGCGTGCCAGAATCTGTTCCCCTCCGAAAGGCGGCGCACAGGACCGCGATGGCCTGACGCTGAGATTCGGGGCAGATGCTATTTGGTTTTATCCGTCCACCTCTCCGAAGATGCCAAGTTGATTTATGGCACCGTGTATCGAAGGTTTAGACGGATGCGGCCGATATAGCAGACTTTGTCAGATTCCCCCTCGCTAGAGGGGTTTTTGATTGTGGGGACGCTCTTCCCTGCAGGCGCAAGCCCCTGCAGTTAATTACGCTACCGCTTCGCGGTAACAATTTTCTCCTTCTCCAGAATTTCACTTCGTGTCGTGGGTGTTTGTTTTGTTTGTGGTTGCCCGTGGATTGTATACGGAGACTGAGTAATGTCGTCGCCCGTAGGACGTGGATTAGTCCAAATCCGTATTTACTTAGATTTGGGTTGGGTGTTTTTAGTTTAAGGATGCATTAGTCGCGTTGCGGCTAAGATCAACTTAAACGTGACTCATTTAATATATGGCCGTCGGGACTCGTCACCTCTCTAACGTCGTTGAAGGATTACAACGACAGATGTCAGAGGAGTTCAGAGATGTACCCTTGGACCAAGGTTGATTTGGGGTTTTATCGTTTATTTAATTGTCTGAGGATACGTTAGCCGTATTTAGGGCTAAGATCAACTTAGACGGGACCGTTTAGATCTGACAAAAGAGCGTTTGGGCCTTATTGTGCCAGTTTAGGGACGTGGCGGTTCATCGCCAGTTTAGGGACGTGGGGGTCCATTATTAGTTTAAGGACGTTTCGGTCCGATATTAGTTTAAGGACGTTTCGGTCCGTTATTAGTTTAAGGACGTTCCGGTCCGATGTTAGTTTAGGGACGTTCCGGTCCGATGTTCCAGTTTAGGGACGTGGTGGTCCAATTTGGGACTAAAGTCTGTTTGGAGGATACGTTAGCCATTTTTGAGGCTAAGATCGACTCAAACGTTGGTTAAGGATACGTTAGTCCAGTTTGAGACTAAGATCAACTTAATGGGACCGTTTAGATCCGACAAAAGAGCATTTGGGCTCTATTGTGCCAGTTTAGGGACGTGGTGGTCCATGTTCCAGTTTAGGGACGTGGTGGTCCGTCGCCAGTTTAGGGACGTGGTGGTCCAATATTAGTTTAAGGACGTTTCGGTCCGATATTAGTTTACGGACGTTTCGGTCCGATATTAGTTTAAGGACGTTTCGGTCCACGAGTTTAAGGACCCCGCAGTCCGTATCGATGTGTGGTCGTTGGGACCCGTCGCCTCTTTGACGTCGTTGAGGAATTACAACGACGGATGTCAAAGGAGTTCGGAGATGTACCCTCGAACCGGATGTAAATTGATTTAGAAGAGCAATTTTGCTCAGTCAATTTAATTTAAGGACTTATGGCCAAAATTGGGCTAAGTCTAGTTGAAATGTTCAACATTTTATTTGCTTTTGCATTGCATTTCTTTTTTATTTTTTATTTGGGCTTTGCCCAGAAAGGATGCAGAGCATCAATTTGTTTTGGGCTCTGCCCTTTTAGGAATGATGCAAGGCATCAATTTTATTTGGGCTTTGCCCTTGTATAAAGGATGCAAAGCATCAATTTATTTGGGCTCTGCCCATCTATTGCCTTGCAATTTATTTTGGCCCGTCAGGTCATTTTGATTTGGGCCTGGCCCTTTTAGTAATGCATTGCATTTGTGCAAAGCACTGTTAATTTGAGAATCTTTTAGATTCAAGAACTGATGGTTCAAAAAAAGAAGTGCAAAGCACTATTTGATTTAGATTTAAGAAAAAAGAACAAGTTTTTTCTTGTTTTTCTTATCTCAAAGAACCAAAAGTTCATAAAAGTGCAAAGCACTATTAATTTAAGAACCTTTTAGGTTCAAGAACCGATGGTTCATAAAACAAGTGCAAGGCACTATTGAATTTAGATTTAAAAAAAAAAATAACAAGTTTTTTCTTGTTATTCTTATCTCAGAGAACCAAAGGTTCATGAAAGTGCAAAGCACTATTAATTTAATAACCTTTTAGGTTCAAGAACCGATGGTTCATAAAACAAGTGCAATGCACTATTTTATTTATTTATTTATTTATCGTTGAAGATCTATGATCTTGTTCATAAGAGAATTTTCTCTTCTTTAAAAAGGTTTTTACCTTTTTTTTTATTCTTCAAGAGTTCTCTTCTCTTTTTTTTTTAGCAAGATGTTGATGCCTTTGGATTGAGGTCTAGGGTCCTTTTTATAGTGCCCATAAATTAGTTAAAGTTTGTTAAAGAGATCATTCTCTGAGTGATTTGGGGAATTTTCCCCACCGTCGGATCTTTAATCCAAAGGTCTCTGTTTTACAGAAGAAATCTTCTTGTTTTAACAAGAACAGAAAAGATTTATTCTGCTTTGCGCAACTCCCTCAGCGCGTGACACGTGTCGCGCAGCTGTGCTTGCGCAACTGCGCAGACACGTGTCGCGCAACTGATTTTTTTTTTGCTTGCGCAGCTGCGCGCTGACACGTGTCACGCACTGCGCAGTTGCGCACTGCGCAGCTGCGCTGACACGTGTCGCGCACTGCGCAGCTGCGTGACACGTGTCGCGCAACTGCGCAGTTGCGCACTGCGCTGACACGTGTCGCGCACTGCGCAGCTGCGCTGACACGTGTCGCGCACTGCGCAATTTTTTTTTTTTTTTTTTTGCAGAGCTTTGCTCTGATTGGAGAAAGAACAGAAGCATTGCTTCTTTTTCCACTTTGGAATTTAAACAGAGCTTTGCTCTGATTGGGATAAACAATCGGTGCCATTGGATAATAGGCCTTTGAAATCGGCGTTGGTCTAGGAATAAGATCAATCGCGAACTCTACATCTCGTTCAGACGATACATCCGAGATTTCCTTGAATACCTCCATGAATTCCCGAACAACTATCGGTGCTTTATCTGCAACTTGTTTACGAACTTCACCTTTCAGTAAACGGTTTCCTTCTGTTTACCACCGAAAGACACGACCGGGACGTTTAAGACGTCTGGCCTGAATTCTGGGGGCAGATGCTATTTGGTTTTATCCGTCCACCTCTCCGAAGATGCCAAGTTGATTTATGGCACCGTGCATCGGAGGTTTGGACAGATGCGATCGTTGTAACAGACTTTATCAGATTCCCCCTCGTTGTGAGGGGTTTTTGATTGTGGGGACGCTCTTCCCTGCAGGCGCAAGCCCCTGCAGTTAATTACGTTACCGCGTAGCGATAACCACTTTCTCCTTCTCGAGATGTTCACTTCGTGTCGTGTGTATTTGTTTTGTTTTAGGTTGCCCGTGGATTGTATACGGAGACTAATTTATGTTGTCACCCGTAGGGCGGGGATTAGTCTAAATCCGTATTTTCTTAGATTTGGATTTGGTGGATTTAAGGCTCATTAACCTCGTTTGAGATTAAGATTAACTTAAATGTTTGTTAAAGATACGTTAGTCTAATTTTAGACTAAGATCTACTTAACAAGGTTTTAGGATCATTTAGATCTAATGAAAAAGCATTTGAGCCCCATCAATTTAGTTTAAGGACGTTGCAGTCCATTGGGTTTAAGGACATCATAGTCCATGGAGTTTAAGGACATCATAGTCCATAGAGTTTAGTTTAGGAACGTTGCGGTTCATTGGGTTTAAGGACATTATAGTCCACAGAGTTTAGTTTAGGGACGTTGCGGTCCATAGAGTTGCTGGTTATCGAGACCCTCCACCTCTCTGAAGACATTGAAAAATTATAACGACACATATCAGAGGTGTGGAGAGATGTACCCTTGAACCAAATTCCAAATCGAGAAGTTATCAGTTCTGAGCATAGAGGCTCGGTTTTCTTGGAGTTTTAATCTCAAGAGGAACTTAACCAATTTAAAGTTGAAGTTGGTTCCTTGATATATTTTCAGCGATCACGTGCCCCCACGTGATACTTTGAGGCAGTGTTAAACACTGGAATTTGAGAGTGCTCACGTGTCGCACGTGATACTTTTAAAGGTGGTGCTGTTCGCTTAGTTTTATTCCCCATCCTTATATAAGTGTTAAACACTTTATCCTTGTGGCCATCATGTTTGAGCACGTGAGGCGCCTCAAAGTCAAACATTGTTTCCTTGGGTTTATTCCCTTTTCTTTTAAAAGTGCCAAGCACTATCAGTGAGGGGGGTCACGTATGAACACGTAATCTATTTCAATCTTTCTTTTGAGTTCATAACAGGTGGTCACGTGTGAACACGTGACTACCGATATGCATGGAATTCTTTCTCTGAGTCTTAAAAAATTTCAAATCCCTTATTATATATATATTTTATAAGGATTTAATTCCTTGGACTTAGTTATTCTCTTAGGTTTTGGATCTGTATGGCAGAGTCTCCCCGATGAGAATTAAATTCTCAACTTGTGGGAAGATCTGCTTCTGCAGATCATTCACCAGAAGGGAGAACTAAGTTCATATATGTAGGGTTAAACACTGGTTTTATTAGGGGAATTAAATTCCTATATGCCTTTTGGGATAATTAAATTCTCTGAACTTAGATCTTACCCTAGGTTTTGGATCTGCATGGCAGAATCTCCCTGATGAGAATTAAATTCTCAACTTGTGGGAAGATCTGCTTCTGCAGATATTTTACCAGAAGAAAGAACTAAGTTCTTTGGAAGAGTTAAACTCTTGTGGAGACGAAGAAGAAGTAAGATATTCTCCGTGTTTTGTTCTTTTTTACCTAGGGTTTCTTTTTTTCTTTTGAATTTGCAGTTTAGGGGGAGGGAGGGGGGTTCTTCTGTACAAGACTTGAAGTCTTGGATCCTCTATATAGTGGAGGCTGATTTGTTGATTTAGTTGAGGAAATCTCTCATCGAGAGATTTCTTAATTGATTTGGGGAATTTATCCACCGTTGGATCTTTGATCCAAGAACATCTGTTTTACAGAAGACATTTCTCTTGTTTTAACAAGATTGGGAAAATATTTTTCCATACAGAATTTATTCTGTATCTTGGTGATTTTTAATCACCATTGGATCTTTGATCCAGCGGTGTTCTAATTTACAGAGCACAATCTTTCTTGTTTAGAAAGATTCGAGAAGTGTTTCCTCAATCAGAATTTAATTCTGTATTTTGGTGATTTTTAATCACCATTGGATCTTTGATCCAACGGTACTCTAATTTACCGAGCACAATCTTTCTTGTTTAGAAAGATCAGGGGAAATATTTCCAAAATAGGGTTTTGACCCCTTTTATATAGAATTTAATTCTATCGGCTCAAGAATCCTCACGTGTAGCATGTGACCCAGCATCACGTGTTGGCACGTGATGCGCCTTCTGGTCTGCTATTTGTTTCAGTCCTATTGTTAAGTGCTTATAATTTTGGCTCCAAGGCGCATCACGTGTGGACACGTAATGCTCCATTTGGGAATTTTCCCATTGCTTTTTACTTATTATTTATTTTTCATAAGGGAACAAATGCCCCCACAGCGTTATTCTCACGTGGTTTTCATATGAGTGCAACGCTGTCACCTTTACAGCCGTTGGATTGCCTAAGGGAACGGGGAGGTGAACTGCCCTTGTCATGTCTTATAAATGCAAGGGTTTGGTCTTTTAGGCAGATACCGTTTCTTTCATCTTCTTCCTTCTTTGTTTTCTTTGAGAATTTAATTCTCCTCCTCGGAGCTTAGTCCTCCGCCATTGCAATTCCAGAGTTAAACTCTGTTGGAAAAAAAATCCTTTTTTAGGTAAAGCTTTTGAACTTCAGAGAATCCTTTTCTTAAAGAAAGCTTCTGGATTTTAAATCCATTATGAGAGTTTTGCTCTCCTCTAAAACCCATCTCTTAGAGATCCAAAGATGTGATTTTTGAGTAATCACTCTCAATGCTTTGGGCATTCCTCCTCTGATCTTTAAGGATTCATGGCATTTGATTTTTCATTTTCCCTCTTATGGGGTTTCTGAAATTTAATTCCATTACATAAAAGGAATTTAATTCCTTACCGAAGAGCTTAGCTCTGAAAGATCAAGAGGGCCCTTCGGGAATTTGATTCTCTTGTGTTCTTGAAAATCTTTTCAAGGGATTTTTCCTTTATTTTTTACCCATTTGACAGAGTTTGTAATGGGTGTTCTTTTGTGAGGATGTCCCTTGTCGTTTGAACTCCAATGTGCATTTATTGAGAATCTTTTTTTTTATTCTCACAATGATTACCTTGCCTCGTGATTGGCGAGCCATCAAACTGATTTTGTGGGGTCCATTATTTTTGCAATCAATGGTCCCATGGAATAAACTTCTTGTCGTTTCCTTCTGCTGTTTATACATACACACATATAAATTGTATTAATAGTTTTCCCTCCCTTTATTTCAGGAACAATGGCTTCTCTTCCCTACTTTCCTTTTACACGCTCAGACGCTGCTTTTCTACAATCGCCGTCGGACGAAGAAGCAATGGCGATGATCAGGGACCATGACAGGGACTGTACCAGTTTGCTCTTATGGGGAACTTGGTATGGGCATATCATCCGGGGTCGCCGCAGCTTTATTTGCGAAGTGCCAACAGAGCCTCTTCGTCCAATTTTGCCGATGGAGCGTCCGCAGACTGCTTTTGCGGTGGGGGCGGCTGATTGGACTCCTATAGGTCGGCTTGAGCCGTCGAAAACTGGGATACTATCACGCCCCGCTTCCCAGAGTGCGCTAAGATGGCACGTGACAGATCCAACCATGCTACCTGTGGCTAGCAAACATCCCTCCACAGTCACATTACGGCTGTCTAGAAGATATCAAGAACAGTAAGATTAAAATAAACTATCTAGTACATGTCCATGAGCCAGAATAAACGAGTCAAGAAATAATATACGGAAGCAATAGATCCAAGTAACAATAACAATCTAGAAAGTACGGAAGTAACTAAACTAACTGGATACTAACTGCTCGGCCTGACGGCGGAAGTACTCCTGATCAGCCTGCGACAAAGGTAGAGGATCTGGGCCATGCAAAACCCAGACGTCAGTGCGTCATAATATAAAACAATAATATAATCAGTAGGTAACAAGACATGCAGGCATGAGTAGGAAAGTAATAAGAGTATAACAGTAACATGCATAAGAAACAGTGAAGGGTATAAGCACATGTGACGTGCAGTGAGTAATCTAAATTAAGCTACTGGGTTAACTACTGTCAAGTCTTTGAAATCAATTTAATGAATCGTCGATGTAACTCAATAGTATCCCGTGCATGCCCGGGACCACGGTCCAAGTTCTCGGGCTGAAACCGAGACATGCCGCTAGGCACTAAACAGGAAATATGTACAGATGAATGATGTCAGCAGCAACATCCCAGGGCTGGCCTAGCCCCTAAAACCGATCAGTATAAGTATCAAACTGTCGAGTTACAAGTCAGGTTTTATCATTGATTTCCCCATACCCCCAAGTTATGTGTTCAAGTCAGGTATTGATAAATCTGAAGCTAATGCCAACACAGGATCAAGCAGGAACAGATTTGTCTATACAGACAACATGATATGTCCATCTGGACAACATGTCAGGATTGTCGGCATTAGAAACAGGATCAGGTAACATGTCAAGTAGTGATATATCAGGTCATGTCGGGTAGTGTACATGTATCAAGTCATATCAAGTAGTGGTGTATCAGGTCATGTCAATAGTGCACAGCGTAACAAATGGGCGCCCAACAGTAAAATATAGCAAGTAGTGAATCAGGGTAAAAGTACGGATGTACAATAAAAGTATGGATGGACAATATCTATCAGGGGTTCCATCATGACAAAGTAGGATGCACAATATCAAGCATCGGGTACTAATGCGACAGTAACATGAAATAATATGTCTCGGCGTGCAACTAGATATGTAATAAACTGTACGGATACAGACGGATACTATAAAACTGTAAATCGGTAAAATTTGCTGAATATTAAAACACAAGCACTATTATTTATTAAATAGATATTGATATAATAATATTAACATGGATAACATATTCAAACCGATTAATAACTATAAAAGTGGTATTGATTAACCATGCACAAGAAAGTTCCGTTAAGAAATTCAGCGTCACCCTGATTTGTAAAATAGCTTAAAAATAACAAACGTTCCCCAAAAGGGACTTGTCTTATAACAAAACAAAGATAATTCAATAAGATTTTCATTTTTATAAGTTGAAGTATCTCAGGTTGTTCTTACAAAAAGCTATGAACATTCGAAGTTGAAAGTTTGCTGCTGGAATTTCTCTGGACAGCAGTTTAGAGATATTTTCATTTGCATTTTACGTTATTTAAACAATTTATTTTGGAAGTAAATATTTCATAAAGTTATATTATTCTGAGTTAGCTTCGTAACGAACTAAATAACGTATAATAATGATTTTTTTATGATTTATAATGAATTTTATAAGGTAAGGTGTACAGTAAATTTCAGATTTGTCGTATCCGCTTTGCAACGACGTTTCATATGTAAACTATAATATTTTCAAACCATATTTTGTATAACATTAAAAAATGTAGATTATAAACTAATTAAAGATAATAATAAGAAATATTACGATGATATATATTTTAAATGATATGGATGCAAACAGGTATCCGAAAATGGTAAAACTTTAATATGGATATACAGTGCAATCAACATGTGATATTTTTATTCATATGGATGCAAAATAAGATACATAGCATGTAGAAAGATGAACCTGCATGCGACTAGATATGTAAATTGTGATATGGATGCATACGGATGTCCGAAGACAGTAAAATGATAACAGGGGATGTACAATACACTAAACATTAAATATTATTATTAATATGGATGTAAAATATATCATAGCATGTAGCAAGATAAACTTGCCTCGATCGAATCACGCGACGGATACGCATGGTACGTCCGACGTCGGTAAATCATCGCAACGCACATACGGCACGCGGGACGGGTCCAGGCAAGGTAAAAGGGTGATCACACAGGCAAGGTACGTTCACTGGATCACTCGGATCGTCAGCGACGAGCACGGCTCCGGCGGTGATCACCGGAATCAAGAAACAAGATCAAGAAAAAGAAAGAAGAAAGAAGAAGAAGAAGTAAGAAGAAGAGTCTGTGTATTAAATAAGGAAAGAAAAAAAATAAACAAATAAAATATGTATATATATATATATATATATATATATATATATATATATATATATATATATATATATATATATGCAGAGGAGAGAGAGAGAGAAAGGGGTTGTTAGTTTGTTAGTAAATTAGTTTAGATTTAAATTTAAAAAATCTTTTATTAGTTAACTAAATTTTAATTTGTATCTGTTTATAAAATTAATATTATATAAATAAAATTTGATATTCTGGTAAATACAAACATAGTCCAAAATATGCCCGGGTCGGGTCTAAAATTCAGTTTTAAAATACGAAAAATATATGCGACGACCAAAATTAAAAAATGAATGTCCGGGTAAAGAAAAATGCATACCCCCAAGAACGGATGCACGTACGTGCGCGTAGCCATCCAAACAAGTCCGTTTTACTGAACAGGACGAGAACAAAATGCGCGGATGCTACCACAGGGTTAGGGGTATTACGCAGGCCATGCAATGTATTTTTAAAATATTTTATGTGATTTAAATGTTATATTGAAAAAATGCAAATGCCAGATATAATGCGAGTATGCAATGTATAAATTAAAAGTGCACAAGTTTAAGTAACAAGTCAGGATAAATCATAAACATGAACCAAGACAGGTTTCAAGCAAGCGGGTCGGGTCGGATGCAAATACAAATTTCAAATACACTATTCGCACCCAAAACACAATAAATCAAAAAATACCATAAATAAAGAAATACGTGCACTGGAATTGGTATAAATGAACTAGGGTGTTACATTATACCCAACTACAAAAAGAATTTCGTTCTCGAAATTCGCAAAACAAGAAAAGATAAACAATCAAGAATCTATAAGAATAGGTGTGGAAACTTCTGTCGAATCTCGTCTTCTCGTTCCCAAGTCTATTCTCCGTGCGAGCGATTCTCCCAAGAAACAAGTACGAGAGGGATAACCTTATTCTTAAGGACCTTTTCTCTTCGATCAACAATCGACATCGGTCGTTCCTCCAAGGTCAAATCCTCTCTTACAGTCAGCTCCGAATGATCCAGCACGTGTGTTTCATCTCGAACATACTTACAAAGTTGAGATACATGAAACACGTCATGAACATTCGCCAAAGATTGTAGTAAAGCCAATCGATAAGCCACTTCTCGAACACGCTCCATAATCTCGAAAGACCCCACGAATCGAGGACTGAGCTTGCCTCGACTCCCAAAACGAATCACTCCTCTAGCCGGTGATATCTTCAAGAATACCAGATCACCAACAGCGAACTCTAGAGGTCTTCTTGATGTATCGGCCCAACTCTTCTGCCGATCTTGTGCTGCCTTCATAAGATTCCAGATAGTATTAACTTTCTCTACTGTCTGCACAATCAAATCCGGTCCCAACAATCTTCGTTCTCCAACATCATCACAACAAACGGGTGAACGACACTTGCGACCATACAACATTTCGAATGGAGCCATCTGAATAGTTGCCTGAAAACTGTTATTGTAAGAAAACTCCACCAAGTGTAGATGATCCTCCTATGAACCCTTGAAGTCCAATGCACGCTCTCAACATATCTTCAAGAGTTTGGATCGTTCTCTCCAACTGGCCATCTATCTTAGGATGATAAGCTGTGCTAAACTTCAATCGAGTCCCCAAACTTTCCTGTAAGCTCTTCCAGAAGTATGACAAGAATCGGGTGTCACGGTCGGACACGATACTCACAGGTACTCCATGCAATCTTACAATCTCTTGCATGTACCGTTCTGCCAATGCTTCCGTTGATCGACCAACTCGAAATGGTATGAAATGAGCTGCCTTGGTCAATCGATCAACAAACACACAAACTGCATTGTTGCCCTCTGGACTCCGCGGTAAAGCTGTCACGAAATCCATGGTTATATATTCCTACTTCCATTGAAGAATCGGAAGTGGTTGCAATAAACCAGCAACTCT
Organism: Agapanthus africanus; assembly: GCA_030015575.1. Classification (NCBI taxonomy): domain Eukaryota; kingdom Viridiplantae; phylum Streptophyta; class Magnoliopsida; order Asparagales; family Amaryllidaceae; genus Agapanthus; species Agapanthus africanus. The sequence goes on from CM057340.1 coordinate 51,204,755, forward strand.
TTGATGTTCAGCCTTAATTTGCTGACACACCAAGCACTTCGCTACAAAGCAAGCAATCTCCCTTTTTATGCTTTCCCACCAGAAATGCTGTCTTAGATCGCGGTACATCTTCGTGCCTCCTGGATGTACGGAATATGCGGAACTATGCGTCTCCTTCATAATTTCTTTACGAATGTCTCCTTTCGGCACACACAAACGGCTACCATATCGCAACGAACCATCTTCATGAATCAACAAGTCCGTTCGAAGTCCATCTTCAACTTGTTCTCGAAACTTCTGCAATCTTGGGTCCTGTGGCTACGCTGCTTTAATATTATCGATCAACGACGACTGTACTTGCATCTGCATCAACTGTCTCGAAGAATGCGGTAGCACGATCTCCAACTCGAATCTCCGAAAACCTTCGATAAGTTCCTTCTGTGCAGGCAACATCCGAATTGCTGGTAACCGACTAAGCACATCCGGCACTACATTAACTTTTCCTGGATGGTACTTAATATCAAGATCGTAGTCAGCCATCAACTCCAACCATCTACGCTGCCTCATGTTAAGCTCTTTCTGTGTGAACACATACTTTAAACTTTTATGATCGGTGAATATTTCGACCCTTTCGCCCAGTAAGTAGTGTCTCCAAATCTTCAAAGCGAAAATTACAGCTGCTAGCTCCAAATCATGAGTTGGGTAATTCTTCTCATGGATCTTCAATTGTCTTGATGCGTAAGCTATAACTTTCCCATGCTACATTAAAACACATCCCAAACCTTTCCCAGATGCGTCGCTGTGAATCACCAAACCTCCGGAACTGTCTGGTACGATCAGGATAGGAGCGGCTATCAATCTCTGTTTTAACGCCTCAAAAGCTGACGCACATTTATCCGTCCATACGATTGGTACCTCCTTTCGCGTAAGTTTGGTCAAAAGCTCAGCCAAACGGGCAAAATTCTCCACGAACCTTCTGTAATATCCGGCAAGTCCAAGAAAACTTCTGATCTCTGCTACGTTCTTCGGAATCGACCAATCTTGAACTGCTACAATCTTCTCAGGATCAACGACGATTCTATTTCCAGCTACGACATGCCCCAAAAACTTCACTTCTTCAAGCCAAAACTCGCACTTGCTCATCTTTGCATACAATTTTTCTTGCCTCAATGTCTACAGTGCGATCTTCAAGTGTTCTGCATGCTCTTCAATACTCCTCGAGTAGACCAGAATATCATCAATGAACACCACTATAAACTAGTCCAAGAACGGTGAAAAGATTCGGTTCATCAAATCCATAAATATCGCCGGTGCATTCATGACTCCGAATGACATCACTAAATACTCGTAATGTCCATATCGAGTGTTCCCGCTAAAAAAAAATCTGCGCAAAAGAGCCCAAGGTATAAAATGGCAGCGATACGTTTAAGAAAATATGAACCATTATTTTCCGGGCTGTATTTTGACAAACTTCCAAATGAGAAACAGCTAAATTCTGATAGAATCGAAAGCGTCTCGAAAAAGCCTTCGATTTGATATATTATGGGCTTCATAATTTGTTCAGTTGATAAAACTGCACATTTGTATTACATTTTTCCTACCATTTTCATATTAAAAAAAGACTTTATTATGATATATTATACATATGAGGGTTTATGTGTAAAGACACCATTTTCCATGTGTTAATATATTTTAATTAGTATTTGGTAGAAAAATGTATGCAAATAAATTCATTGACCTAATCCTAGTAGAACTAGGTCTACTAAATCTTATTTGAGTTGTTGTGCAGAATTTTCCAAGTTGTTATGCAGAATTTATCAAACAAATCAATTTGTTGAAGAAAACTTGCCAAATTAAGAAGCAAAACTTGGAGACCAAGTCTGGGAGCAACCGAGAGAAGATTTCTGAATTATGAAGGTGCCTAGGATTGCCATATGTCCCAAAGATAAAGCCCAAGAAATTTGATCGAGAGATCCCCACCTTTGAGCGCGGATCCGCGGCCAAACACTCCCTTGGGCCGCGGATCCGCCGTAATATTATGGAGTTGGAAGGAAAGATTTTGGGAGATCATTCATTGCTGAATTTTACCAAGTTTTCAACAATAAGATTCTGGCTTTGCACTATAAAAGGGCACCGAGAGCCTCTTGGAAAAGCTATCAAGCCGAAGAGATCACGAAGTCCAAGACGGCTCACGCATCCAGGCTGATCATCGACTATTCGACTACCTCCTTAGGAAAGATCGAGAAGCAACTAGTTTGTAATAATTTTCTACGGATTAAAGTGTAGTTTGTTCAAGTTGATTAATAAAGGTAGTTATTTTATTTAATTCTTTTTGCATTTTACATTATGTTTTCCCTCTCTGTCTTTTCATCTTCTTCTCCCAACATACGCGAGTAATTCTCCACTTGTTAGGGTTCGTAGGATTAGGGTAGGCTAATGGACGATGAAAATAACTAAACCCTTTTTAAGTCCTATAAAGTTTAGGAACTTTATCAAAAGAATCATTAACATCCTAATCGGGCGCGCTAACAATTCTTTGTTAGTTCCGACCGCGATTAGAGATTAGATTAATGATTGTTTTGGTAAATGCTAGATATGAACGGAGTTTCGTGTCGAGATAAGGGTTAAGAGTGGGATTCCTTTTCCCTCCAGAAACCCTAATCTACACGCATCACCATCGTTCTAATTCTAAATCTATTAATGGATAAAAATGGTAACTTTTAATTAATCGTTCATAACTACTAAATCCTAACGAACCCTACAAGCCCTCTTATTAATATTAACTACATCTTTAAAATAATCTAGATCTATATTTTACATTCTTGTTTACGTAGATCTAGAAACCATTCAACAAATTCTTTCTTCCTCCTCTCTTTTTCAACAGATCTAAAGTAAAAATAAAAGATTCAGCGTTTCCCAGAGGACGACCCGTACTCATCTCGGTCTAGCTACGTGCGACACCGTTATTGATTGCGGTAAACTACAAAACACACTTTTTCGTATCAATCAAATGGCGCCGTTGCCGGGGATACGTGCGTAATTTTTTATTTTTACTATTTGTGTTGATTTCTTAGACGAGTCATATCATTATTAACACAAAACTGCAAATTGCATATTTAACGATTTGTGTGTGAATTTTGCGAGGGAATCTGGAGTCACGGACTTGAGGAAACAGGAGATCTAGGGTTCCGAACTTCTCTGGTATCTTTCTTAACTCTTTCTCTCTCCTTTCAAATCCAATAAAATCTATTTTCTGCAGGATTCTTTGCAAAATCGCGCCGCTCAAAAATCTTTTTGCAAAAGTTTTGTGATTGGTTTTGTTTTGCATATTTAATACGGACTTTAAGGGGCAAAGACCAAATCAAGATTAGGTGGGGATTTCATCACCCATCCTAAGCCCCACAAATCACAAACCGAGCATATAGATCAACCCTTCATTAATTTAAAAAATATCTAGACCAGACTCTAAGGACTGTCGCGCTCAATAAGGACAGAGGAAGGTCGTGGGTAATCTATCGTTTATCCGCATTACTTTTGTAGTGCCTAGGAAAGTGTGACAAAGGCTAGTGGTTTTTAATTAGGCCCACGACGTGGTTCCTTCCCACTTACCTGGCACTTACCTGGCTACAAGGGTAGTACGGAGGCGGTAGAGGATTTATCATGCGGCTTGTCCTTTGGAAGTCTAGGAACGGTCTAGAGACTGGACCTAGGTAACCATAGTTCTAGGGTTGTGCATTTTTGTGATTTGTCTAAATCCGTCTTTTTTTTAAAAACAAACCAATTACTTTCTCTCCTTTTTACCCCTTCCCCCTTCTTCTCTTCTTATAATGGGTAAACAGAAGAACACTTGCCGAGCTTTGCTGTCCACAACCAGATATCTCTTGTTTTCGAAATCCCTTCGGTATACCGTCCGGCTCTTCCATGTCCTTAAGAGATCATATAGAACAAGCAGGAAGAAACAGTTGGCCACCTCAGTCTAGGTCTTATCAACCGTATCCTAATCCGACACCTGTTTTAGTTCATACCCAGAGTGAGGAAGCCCCTAGACGAATGTCCATTGCTGAGCACATAGCTAGGTCTAGAGGCCAAAGTTTCAACCCGGACCAATATCAACCATCACCACCACTGTCCGGAGAAGAGTTTGATATGCGGTTTGTATATAGCCAACCAACCAACCCATATCAATATTCTTCTTATCATAATGTTGATCCTACTCCTACCCAAGTTCAGCAACCATTCTGTTCCCATCAATCCAATCCGACTTTTCCACCTACTCTAGACAGTTCTTCTAATCAGTCATTTGGGAGTTTTAATTATCCACAGGAATTTCAATCTTATACTGAAACCCTTTATCAACCCAAGACTAGTCTGGAGCAGACATTAGAAAAATTTATGGAACTGACGAATCAAATTATGAAGGATTTGCGTAGTAAGACAGAACTGTACACTCTTCCTAATCAAACCTCTCCATTCCAAACTGAACTCCACAACTCCAGTTTCATAGATTCATCAAGTACAATGTCTGATAAGTTGTGTGACTTTGTAGTGTTTGATTTACCCAACTGTGAAGGGTCCATTTCAAGTGAAACCATACCCAACCCTTGTGATCTCTACACCTCCACTCTTGAACCAAAACTGATTGAAAACCATACTTTTGATGAGGTGTTTGAGAATTTTAACCTTCACTTGAATGAGGTGATTGACGTTGGGGATATATTGATTGATGAACCCAAAATTTTCGATGATTTTGTCGCACCAATTCATCGAATCCTTTCACTTCCTTGTGGTCATCATCTTGAACCTTTAATTCTTCCCGAACCCCAAATATGTCTTGAAGTTGATGATAATGGTATACCCGAAGATCAGACCGAAATTCAGCCTCCATCTTCCACATCTGGTTCAGCAATACTCGACACACCAATTTGTTTACCCATTTCACCTTCTACTTTCTCCGGTTCTTCTTCTGTTCCTATAGTTTCAGTGAGTTTTGATGAACCACAATCTTTTAACTCAAGTTCAATAATACCAGAAATTCAACTTGATTTGGATATTTTTGAAAATGAGGTAGATGAGTTTTTCGAGTCCTCTACCTCAATAATTTTTGAATCAAGTAGGATAAATTCTGGCACAAAACTCGTTGACAGCAAAATGTTCAATCACACCATCGATAAAAGTTTTGAAGAACTTTTTGCTGACGAACTTGAATTTTTAAACAATACGGATTTTGTGATTGATCAATCTCCACTTATAGAGATTGAACCGCCACCATTCCTTCTTCCTAATCATTCACATTCATCCTCATTCTTTCTTTTCTCTAATTTCAAATCCTTTCCAGACCACCTCTTATCCCTTCCCCACTTTTTCTTGACTCGATACAACACATTCTTCCACCAACCTATACGATATACTGATAAAATCTTTGAATGGTTGGTGTTAACTTTTGGTCTTTGTAAAGCTTTATTTTGATCAAAAGACTCCCCCCTCTTAAAATGCTTCGTATTGTCTAACTCATGTTTGAGGGGGGGGTATATTTTTGGCTCTTGAACATAACTTTTGTCCTCAAATTTGTGAGCCAAAAATAAGTTTGGGGAAGTATTTTTCACTTTCATATATTCTTGCCCCCATTAATAATGTCCTCCCAAGCTTACAGGTTTTTGTGATCTAGCAGATAGCAACAGTGAGGACACTGTTGAAAATAAGTTTGGGGGAGGTTTGTGCTTATTTACGCATACTTTGCATTATACTATATATAAGCACAAAATTTTTTTTGATAACAAAAGAGTAGAAAGTGAGAAATTACATCCAAAAGATAGGAATAGTTTAAGAAAACCAAGAAAATTAGAAGTTTTCTTAAACGAACTAGTAATAAGTAGTTATGAGCTGTTGTCCCAAGGGTTAGTAAGATGAAGGAAGTCACTAATCTGAGGATAAAAATAAGTCTGAAAAATAGTTTCTATTCTGGAAGCCAAACATTTGAATGTTGATACCCTACTATATGCACTTACACACGTCTTGAAACTCGGGATAGTAGAAGATACCTTGAAATACTCTTGTCTAAAAGCCAAAGTATGAAGGAAATAAAAAAAATGAAGAAAATATAAAAATGATGAAAAGAAATAAATGAACACTGGTTTTGTTATCGCCAAGGCAGCAATAAAAAAATATAGCGAGGGTGCCTCTTCACCTAGTGCCCTAAGGCCAACTGGTCTGGGAGTCACTGCTAAGTCTTAGGTGGTGCAAGACGAGGAAAATATTATCACCTAATTAGCAAGCACATGAGTAATCGGTTGGTTAGTACCTCAAGAAGTATTAACGGTCGCATGAAAATGTATGAGTAAATCTTTAATATTCATTAAATTAAAAAGTACTAAGGTAGATGGACAAGAGTATGATAGCTTGAATTGAATTCTCCGAGTGTAGGGATGTCCATTTCACACATGTGGGGTTATATGATCAATGTTTGGATGAAAGGTAGGAATGAAGAATAAAGACGATGTTTTATTGAGGGATGATGTGATTTCTAACATTTTTTCATGACTATTAAGATAGGGCTCATGACAACTGAAAAGCTAGTATAGTTGGAAACTCTTCTTTTCAAGGCCTTTCTTTTATGCTTCTTATCTTTATATGTAAATTTCACCATCTTTCTTTTGTTATTGGATTTTGTGGGTGTAATCCGCTGAAAACCCTCAGGAGACAACACTCCTCCTACTAGGGACACCTAGAGGTTTAACGGCTTGTTGCACGTGCTCAGTGCAATCGTGTCTGCCTACGAAAGTGTGCTTAGTTTTCTCCTTTCTTTTTCTCCTCTTGAATAAACTAGTTTGCTCGGGACGATCAAAGATAAGTTTGGGGGTATTTGTTCAGTTGATAAAACTGCACATTTGTATTACATTTTCCTACCATTTTCATATTAAAAAAAGACTTTATTATGATATATTATACATATGAGGGTTTATGTGTAAAGATACCATTTTCCATGTGTTAATATATTTTAATTAGTATTTGGTAGAAAAATGTATGCAAATAAATTCATTGACCTAATCCTAGTAGAACTAGGTCTACTAAATCTTATTTGAGTTGTTGTGCAGAATTTTCCAAGTTGTTATGCAGAATTTATCAAACAAATCAATTTGTTGAAGAAAGCTTGCCAAATTAAGAAGCAAAACTTGAAGACCAAGTCTGGGAGCAACCGAGAGAAGATTTATGAATTATGAAGGTGCCTAGGATTGCCATATGTCCCAAAGATAAAGCCCAAGAAATTTGATCGAGAGATCCCCACCTTTGAGCGCGGATCCGCGGCCAAACACCCCCTTGGGCCGTGGATCCGCCGTAATATTATGGAGTTGGAAGGAAAGATTTTAGGAGATCATTCATTACTGAATTTTACCAAGTTTTCAACAATAAGATTATGTCTTTGCACTATAAAAGGGCACCGAGAGCCTCTTGAAAAAGCTATCAAGCCGAAGAGATCACGAAGTCCAAGACGGCTTACGCATCCAGGCTGATCATCGACTGTTCAACTACCTCCTTAGGAAAGATCGAGAAGCAACTAGTTTGTAATCATTTTTTACGGATTAAAGTGTAGTTTGTTCAAGTTGATTAATAAAGATAGTTATTTTATTTAATTCTTTTTGCATTTTACATTATGTTTTCCCTCTCTGTCTTTTCATCTTCTTCTCCCAACATGCGCGAGTAATTCTCCGCTTATTAGGGTTCGTAGGATTAGGGTAGGCTAATGGACGATGAAAATAACTAAACCCTTTTTAAGTCCTATAAAGTTTAGGAACTTTATCAAAAGAATCATTAACATCCTAATCGGGCGCGCTAACAATTCTTTGTTAGTTCCGACCGCGATTAGAGATTAGATTAATGATTGTTTTGGTAAAGGCTAGATATGAACGGAGTTCCGTGTCGAGATAAGGGTTAAGAGTGGGATTCCTTTTCCCTCCAGAAACCCTAATCTACACGCATCACCGTCGTTCTAGTTCTAAATCTATTAATGGATAAAAAGGGCAACTTTTAATTAATCGTTCATAACTACTAAATCCTAACGAACCCTAAAAGCTCTCTTATTAATATTAACTACATCTTTAAAATAATCTAGATCTATATTTTACATTCTTGTTTACGTAGATCTAGAAACCATTCAACAAATTCTTTCTTCCTCCTCTCTTTTTCAACACATCTAAAGTAAAAATAAAAGATTCAACGTTTCCCAGAGGACGACCCGTACTCATCTCGGTCTAGCTACGTGCGACACCGTTATTGATTGCGGTAAACTACAAAACACACTTTTTCGTATCAATCATAATTCATCTGGGATCAAAAGTTATGAGGCATCACGTGCCTACACGTGATCGGGGGTCACGTGCAGACACGTGATGGGTTCCTAAGCTCTTAATTAATAGAATTAAATTCTAATCAAATAATCAATTAATGGGGTCACGTGCCAACACGTGATGGGCCTTTTAAACCCATTAAAAAGAATTAAAAGTATAATAAAATAACAAAGAAAATCCCCAATGGGGTATCACGTGCTCACACGTGACCAAGGGTTACGTGCTGACACGTGATAATTCCTGAGTGCTTTAAAAACAACAGAATTAAATTTTGGCTAAAAGCTTAAACAGTGGGGTCACGTGTTCACACGTGATAGGCATTTAAACCTTCTGAACTAATAGAATTAAATTCTAAATTAAGTGAAATCAAAAACCCTGATATTTATTTAGATCTTTCCAAACAAAAAGATTGTGCTCTGTAAAGCGGAGCACCGTTGGATTAAAAATCCAATTGTAATTAAAAATCATCAATTTGTGGAAAGATTTTAGACAAGGAAAGATTTCTCTAAAATTTACCAAAAATAACAAACAGAATATATTTTGGATTTAAAATCCAACGGTGAATAAAATTCACTAAGTGATCTAAAAGATCATATTGATTATGAAAACAAACAAAATCTTTCAATGAGAGATTTACCAAACAAATTGATTCTTTTCCTTCTCCTATAAATATGAGCCAAGAAGGGAAGAGAGGGAGATAGAGTTTTGGAATCTTAAAATTTCAGAGAGAAAAGAAAGGAGAATTTAATTCTCAATAAAGAAAACCCTAAGTGAGAAAAGAAAGGGGATCAAAACTTCAAACAGAGAATTTAATTCTCAAATCTAAGAGTTTAACTCTTCTGTACAAAAGAACTTAGTTCTTCCTCTGGTTGAAGATCTGCAGAAGCACACCTCCCCATAAGTTGAGAATTTAATTCTCATCGGGTTGAGATCCTGCCATGCAGATCCAAAACTTAGAGGGGGAATTGAGTTTAGAGAATTTAATTCTCCCAAAACAAAATTAGGGTTTAACCCTATATGAGAATTTAATTCTCCCAAACTCACAGGAATTTAATTCCTTCAAGATGAAATTAGGGTTTAAACCCTATCTGAGAATTTAATTCTCTTAAAACTATAGGAATTTAATTCCTTCAAGATGGACAAAACTAGGGTTTAACCCTAATTGAGAATTTAATTTTCTCAGATTAATGGGAATTTAATTCCTCTAAAGAAAATTAGGGTTTAACCCTACATAAGGATTTAATTCTTTCACAATAGAAATTTAATTCCTCCAAAAACATAATTAGGGTTTAACCCTACAGAGAATTTTATTCTTAAAAATAAGGAGACTTAAAAGATCTCCATGCATGCAAAGAACTAAGCTCACGTGGCCCCACGTGACCCCTGAAAAGATCCCCAAAAAACAAGAAGGAAAATGTTCTGAGGCAACGCCTCACGTGCTCCCACGTGACTTACAAAACACAGAAAGGAAAAGCAAAGGAAATAAAGGCTTTGGGCGCTCTCACGTGTTACCACGTGACCCCTTAGCAAACGCTTTAACAGTCAGCGCATAAATCACCGTCACGTGTCAGCACGTGATGCTCAAAAATAAAAAAATATAAAAAAGTGTTTAACACTTAATTGCAGAACGAAGTAAAGGGATCTGGTCCCACCTCTGGGCGCCCTCACATGTCCCCACGTGACCTCTTTTTCTTTAGTGTTTAACACTAATTCGAGAACTTTATTTTTAGTGTTTAAGACTAACTTGAGAACCCCATTTCCAGTGTTTAACACTGTTGCTTTCTAGTGTCTAACACTAAATTGAGAATTATATTTCCAGTGTTTAACACTGATTATCTTTTAGTGTTTAACACTAATTTGAGGGATATATTTCCAGTGTTTAACACTGTTTTCTTTAGTGTTTAACACTATTTTTAACCAAATTGGTTAATCATTCAGAGGCAAAGTCTCCCATTCAAAATTGAGTAAAAGTCAGAGCTATAATGTTCACTGCTCAATCAAAGATAGAAAAAAATGTTGCCAAAGCCCTCAAACTCTTGTTTAGCATTGCTAAATAATGTGTGCTGAAACCAGACAAATGTCTAATGGTCCAACAGAGGGCCAATACTTCAAACTTAATTGGATTTAGCCCAAGTTGGCCATAAGTCCTCAACTCAGACTCAACTGAGCCAATGTGCTCATAATATAATTAATTGATCTTAGTTCCAAATCGGACTACAGATCATTTAATCCATCTTGGTTCAAGGGTACATCTCTTCACTCCTTTGATATTTGTCGTTGTAATTCCTCAACGTTTTCATAGAGGTGACGGGTCCCGACAACCACACATTTCATAGACTATGACGTCTCTAAACTATGGACTGTGGGGTCCTTAAACTCATAGACTATGATATTCTTAACCTTGACCGTGATGTCTTAAAACTAACATTGGACTGTGGGGTCCTTAAATCCATGGACTATGATGTCCTTAACCTCGACCGTGATGTCTTAAAACTAACATTGGACTGTGAGGTCCTTAAACCCATGGACTATGATGTCCTTAACCTCGACCGTGATGTCTTAAAACTAACATTGGACTGTGCGGTCCTTAAACCCACGGACTATATTGTCCTTAACCTCGACTGTAATGTCTTAAAAGTAATACTGGACTGTGGGGTCCTTAAACCCATGGACTATGATGTCCTTAACCTCGACCGTGATGTGTTTAAACTAACATTGGACCGAGAGGTCCTTAAACTAACAATGGACCGTAATGTCCTTAAACTAATCGGCTGCAATGTCACTAAATTAAACAATAGAGCTCAATTGCTCTCTTGTTAGATCTAAACAATCCCGTTAAGTTGATCTTAGTCTAAAATGGGACTAACGTATCCTTAACAAACGTTTAAGTTGATCTTAGTCTCAAAAGAGGCTAATGTATCCTTAAACCCAACCCCCAAACCCAAATCTAAGAAAGATACGGATTTGGACTAGTCCATGCCCTACGGGTGATGATATAAATTAGTCTCCGTATACAATCCACGGGCAACCACAAACAAAACAAACACCCACGACACGAAGTGACCATCTGGAGAAGGAGAAAGTTGTTACCGCGATACGGTAGCGTAATTAACTGCAGGGGCTTGCGCCTGCAGGGAAGAGCGTCCCCACAATCAAAAACCCCTCAAATGAGGGGGAATCTGACGAAGTCTGCTACATCGGCCGCATCCGTTTAAACCTTCGATATACGGTGCCATAAATCAACTTGGCATCTTCGGAGAGGTGGACGGATAGCACCAATTAGCATCTGCCCCGAATATCAGGCAAGACGAACCTACGCGGTCGTGTCTCCGTGATTCATAGGGGAACAGATTCTGGCACGCCCGGTGGGACGCTTTCTTCTTTCCACTCCACACTTCGTGTGTCGTGTTCGCGAACGAATCGCGGTTTGCTAATGGTTGCCCTTGGGTTTGAGATACTAAGATTTGGCGTCTTGCTTGGTGCAGAAAGCGAAGGATCTATGGCGTCCACTTGTGCAAAGTGTTCCAATTGCAACTACAATTCACGTTCCGCCTCATCTGGAGGCATAGCCTACGGGCCCCAAGCGGCTTCTCTGTTCACGATGCCGGTGGACCAGGTGACTCAGGCCACCACCGGATTGTTTTTCGGGACTATGCTCCCACCAATGAGCTTCATCATTCCCGTACCAACACCAGAAGCTCCCAAGAAGTCGGTCTTCGATCGGCTCAACGGGTCGTCCAACTCCAGCACTTCAGTTTTCGCCAGATTGGGCCAAAGTTCCGGTGGGCCCATGATGAAGCCTACAATCCCAGGAAAGGTTGTTCCGAAGAGGATAGCCATCCCTGCTCCTGAAGTCGTCAAGCCGGCTTCTCCTGCCAAAGGGGCGGTCTTTACAAGATTAACTACTCCGGCTCCTACTCCAAAGTCTGTCTTTGACAGATTAAATCCTGTTACTGAACGGACCTCAGTCTTCAAGAAGCTGGCACCGGCAACAACCCTCCGTCAAGACAGGGGGCATGGCGAAGTCACCCCTACAGCTGAGACGATCCCATCCGCACGACATGCTCGCCGTCGTCACTGGCGCCGAGTAAGGAAGGCTGGGGGCAACTCCCCCTTTGGGCTAACTCCACCAGCCCCAACGGTGGAAGTCAATACTGCTGTTCCAACTGAGAACAGCTTTGAATTGCTGAACAAGGTGCGCAGGAACTCTCCTACCACCGTACTGAAAAGATCTCCTCCATCAGTGGAGAATGTTGCGGAAACAAAGCCGGAGCAGTCCCCTCAGCGCCTGTCTTCTAAAATTTATAAAGTTTGGCAACAGGTCCAAGACTCCGTGATTGATCAAGACTATCCACGCCGACAGAAAAAGGTGAAAGTTCAGCGAGAAGAGGACCATCCTGTCAAGCCATAAAAGGCGACAGCTACTTGGGTGCCCACTGCAACAGCCCCCTCAACTTCGACCGCTTACAAGAGGAGAAGGCCAGAGAAAATCCCTGAGTCTGCGACTAATCGCAAGACCACTGAACCTAAACGCCCTAAATCTGGGGGCATGGTGGTGCATACCATCTATATGGCATCCGGGAGAGAGGATAGCTGTATCTCCACAGGTCATTGACTGCTTACATGATCAGGGACCAAGGCTCAGGAGCAACAACAACAAAAGCTCCAAGAAATGCTAACAGCTATGGCCGCACTTACGGGACCGAAAGCAAGTCCGGAGACATCCTCGGAGCAACGCCGTGAGCAGGAAACTGATGCTGAATTCCTTCGGAGAATGCTTGAGAAGAAGGACAAAGAGGCCGCGGAACAAGCGGCCAATATAAAACAAATGGCCCTTCTGTTCCAAGATATGGTAGGCATGATGATCCAGCCGGACCCTCCAGCCGAAGATCCTCCAGTAATAATTGAAGATGATAGAGGAGAGACATCAAATCCTCTGCCGGCTCCGTCAGTAGCCAAGGAGGAGACCATCTCTAGAGCCATGCTCGATGATTATATAGCTCAACAAATACGAGCTCATCAAGCGAATGAAGCGGCTGGCCAAGTCGTCAGAACTGGACGGCCCTATCCGGGTTGGTATGATCAAATAAAGTACCCGCCGGGATATAAGATCCCTAAATTTCATGTATATAAAGGAACAGGAAATCCGCACCAGTATGTCACCCAGTTCAGGGCTCTATGTGGCAACACTGGAGGTGACGACAAATTGTTACTTCGTCAGTTCGTCGGCAGCTTGGCGGAAATGGCCTTTGAGTGGTATTCGGAGCTGCCCAACGACTCCGTCAAAACTTTTGCAGAGATGGAGCTGTTATTCACCCAGCGTTTCGCAAGCGCCTGCGAACGCACCCCAATCACGGTATTGATCAATGCCCGAGTGAAGTTAGGGGAGACATGGGTTCAGTATGCGATTCGGTGGCGCAACCTATGGTCGAAATGCGAACAGCCCATAGAGGAAGCTCTTGCCGTGGGCATGTTTGTGGGTACCCTTGATCCGCAGGAGACCATATCCCAGTTCATGATGTTTTTCAAGCCGACCACCTTCCAAGCCCTGATAGACAAGCTGGCCCAAATGGACCAGATGGGCTATAGGCCTTCCTCTTCAAAGACGGAGCCTTGGAATGAAAAGGGCAAAGGGAAAGCAATCTTCATCGCCAACGCTCAACAACAACCGAGTGGCCCGAGATCGGTTGTTCGCCAAAGCAACAAGCGGCAATCCCTTGATGAGAAGTTGAGACGTCCTTACTCGTTTCCCCGGGATAAAACAAGGAAACTGTTTGAACTGGCAGTGCACAATGGGCTCTTTGCTCTACCAGAGTCGAGACACCCACCGCAACTAAACGGCGTCAACGATCCCAATTACTGCCCCTACCATCGAGTATTGGGCCATCCACTCGAAAATTGCCACGTCTTCAAAAATTGGGTTGAAGACCAATACCAGCAAGGCAAATTCGCGTTGTCTGAAAATTGGAAGGTGAACCCACCACAACCACATACTCCGAAAAAGATGGACATGCCGGGGGCATCATGCTCATTCATAGAGAAAGCCCCATGGACCACTATGTCTTAAAACTAGCTAAGGACCGAAATGTCCCTAAACTAACAATGGACCACAATGTCCTAAAACTTGCAACTGACTGAAACGTCGTTAAACTACTACAAACCCGCGGCGTCCCTAGGCTGACGTGGTGTAAAAAAATAAAAAAAAACGGTACGTCCATAAGCAAGATGGGCATAGATGAAAACCCGAAAGGGCTCCGTGAGTAAAAACAGCAGGGCTACCGGCGAGTTTGTGAAAACCCGAAAGGGCGCAGACTCGTAAAAAAAACACAAAAAAAAATGGTACGTTCATAAGCAAGATGGGCATGGATGAAAACTCGAAAGGGCTCCGTGAGTAAAAATAGCATGGCTACCGGCGAGTTTGTGAAAAACCCGAAAGGGCGCAATCTCGTTAAAAAACACTTGCAAGGTCCTCTCGACCCTGTAAGGAGAAAATACCTGCGTGAGATCCTTACGACTCACAAGGGAGCAACACACTTAGGAATCCTCACGATTCCTAAGGAGAAAACAAACTTATGAGATCCTCACGACTCGTAAGGAGAATTCCCCTTTGAGACCCTCATGGCTCATAGGGTTCAAAAGCCTTAAGCTACAGGGATCTAAACCTGTTCTTAAGCCATCACACTTCCCAGACTGCCCTACAAGCGGTTCAATATTGACCCTTGTATACAATCCACGGGCACGAATGAACATTTCCCTAACAGAGTCTCACCAGCGACTAGGGATATGCTCACACGGTGAACAAACACTTGTAGGTCCCCTCGACTTGCAAGGAGAAAGCACTCTTGTAAGATCCTTACGACTTATAAGAGAATACACACTTAGGAATCCTCACGATTCCTAAAGAGAAAACGCACCTACGAGATCCTCACGACTCGTAGGGAGAAACACCTTTATGAGACCCTTACGGTTCATGAAGTCAAAAGCCTTAATCGACGGGATCCTAACCCTGTTTGCTAAGCCACCTTTGTTCGACATCGTCAGAGGCAAATGATGATTCGCTCCTGGTAATATCCCAGTTGTAGCGATGCTGATGCCTAAATCGGTATCAAATTCCAAGTCCTTTCATGGCAAATGATGATTCACTCCTGGCAATATTCCAGTTGTAGTGATGCTGATGCTGAGATTGGCACTAGATTCCAAGTTCCACACTCGCGATAAAAAATCAGCGAGCCAAAAATGCATATGAAATAGCCGAAATGATGGGGTAACTTGCAACAAAATCAGCAAGTAAAAATGTATGCATACAAAATAGCCGAAATGATTGGGCAACTTGCAATAAAAAGCAGCGAGTAAAAATAAAACAAATAGCCGAAATGATTAGGCACCTCGAAAAATAGCCGAAATGATTGGGCAATCGCGATTTTCACGATATAAAAAGCTGAAATGATAGAGCATCGCGGAAAGAATAAAAAAAAGAATGAAATGAAAGAATGAAACTTTTTGCCCTGCAGGTGAGATCACATTGACCCCTGTATACAATTCATAGGCACAAACAAAGAATGAATCATACCTTCCCACCAGGCTCCATCAGGAAGCGAAGCCAAATTTTGACGGTTCATAAGACAATTTAAAGACAATCTCGATATTCGTCGCAATATTGCAGACACAGTGTCAACAAACGAAGTGAAGGAAGATCCCTAGCTTCAGGGTCTCGACGTCAACATCGACAGCTTAGAGATCAACACCGACGTTCTTCCTCCCTCCAATCGGATGCAGACGCAACATCAACAAACGGAGCCACGACAAAGTCCCCTAGTTCCAAATCTTGACGGTTCACAGACAGCCTAGAGATCACCAACGGCGTTTCTCCTTACTCCAGCAGGATGCAGATGCGACGTCAACAAACGACCCCAGGGTCAAAACAACTGAACTATGTCAAAGTCCCCTAGTTCCAAATCTCGACAGTTCACAGACAGCCTAGAGATCACCAACGGCGTTTCTCCTTACTCCAGCAGGATGCAGATGCGACGTCAACAAACGACCCCAGGGTTAAAACAACGGAACCATGGCAAAGTCCCCTAGTTCCAAATCTCGACGGTTCATAGACAGCCTAGAGATCACCAATAGCGTTTCTCCTCACTCCAACCAGGATGCAGATGCGACGTCAACAAACGACCCTAGGGTCAAAACAACGAAACCATGGCAAAGTCCTATAGTTCCAAATCTTGAAGGTTCACAGACAGCCTAGAGATCACCAACGGCGTTTCTCCTCACTCCAACCAGGATGCAGATGCGACGTCAACAATCGACCCCAGGGTCAAAACAACGGAACTATGGCAAAGTCCTCTAGTTCCAAATCTTGACGGTTCACAGACAGCCTAGAGGCCACCAACGGCGTTTCTCCTCACTCTAACTAGATGCAGACGTGATGTCGACAACCGACCTCAGAGTCGCAACGAAGCGGAGCCATGGCGAAGTCCCTAGTTCCAAACCTTAACGGCAACATCTACAGCCTAAAAATCAGCAACGGTGATCTTCCTCATTCCAACAGGATTCGGACGCAGCATCACCAAACGGAGCCACGGAAAAGTCCCTAGTTCCAAGACTCTACGGTCCACAGACAACCTAGAGTCAACCAATGACCTCCCTGCCGGATCAACGCTCCGTCTTGGAAACAAGTCAACCAACCCCCAGGAAAATCAGTATCCTTGGCAAAAACCTCGATTCGGGGAAATCAGCGTCCTTGACGAGAGCACCTCGATTCGCGTGGACCCGCAGAGAAATCAGTGTCTTTGTAGGAATACCTCGATTCGTTTCGACTCCAGGGAAATCAGTGTCCTTGGCAAAACCTCGATTCAGGGAAATCAACGTCCTTGACAAGAGCACCTCGATTCGCGTCAGCCCGTAAGGAAATCAGTGTCTTTGCAGGAATCTCTCGATTCGTCTAAACTCCGAGGAAATCAGCGTCCTTGGCAACCTCCTCGATTCAGGGAAATCAGCGTCCTTGACGAGAGCATCTCGATTCGCGTTGACCCGCAGAGAAATCAACGTCTCTGCAGGAATAGCTCGATTCGTCTCAACCCAAGGGAAATCAGTGTCCTTGGCAACCTCCTCGATTCAAGGAAATCAGCGTCCTGGGCAACCTCCTCGATTCAGGGAAATCAGCGTCCTTAACGAGAGCATCTCGATTCGCGTCGACCCGCAGAGAAATCAGCGTCTTTGCAGGAATACCTTGATTCGTTTCAACCCTAGAGAAATCAGTGTCCTTGGCAACCTCCTCGATTCAGGGAAATCAGCGTCCTTGACGAGAGCATCTCGATTCGCATCGACCCGCAGAGAAATCAACGTCTTTACAGGAATACCTCGATTCGTTTCGACCTCTAGGGAAATCAGTGTCCTTGGCAAAAACCTCGATTCAGGAAAATCAGCGTCCTTGACGAGAGCATATTGATTCGCATCGACCCGCAGAGAAATCAGCGTCTTTGCAGGAATACCTCGATTCGTCTCAACCCCAGGGAAATCAGTGTCCTTGGCAAAAACCTCGATTCAGGGAAATCAGCGTCCTTGATGAGAGCACCTCGATTCGCGTCGACCTGCAAGAAAATCAGTGTCTTTGCAGGAATCTCTCGATTCGTCTCAACCCCAGGGAAATTAGTGTCCTTGGCAAAAACCTCGATTCAGGGAAATCAGCGTCCTTGACGAGAACATCTCGATTCGTGCCGACCCGCAGAGAAATCAGTGTCTCTGCAGGAATATACGACGTCAGTAAAGCGGAGCCGCGACAAAGTTCCCAGTTCCATCACTCGGCGGTGCACAGACAAACCAAAGTCAACCCTCGACCTCCCTATTGAGGCAATGCTTTGACTCGAGAGTAGGTCAACTCATCAATCACTTACGAGTCATCTCGACTTGTAAGGAAGAAAATTCTCTTGTGAGATCCTTACGACTCTCAAGAGAAAACACACTTAGGAATTCTCACGATTCCTAAGGAGAAAATACACCTACGAGATCCTCTCGACTCGTAGGGAGAAAAAATCTTTGTGAGACCCTCACGGCTCATAAAGTTGAAAAGTCTTAGGCAACAGATCTGAACCTGTTTCCTAAGCCATCGCTTCTTATCTCGATTCAGGGAAATCAGCGTCCTTGGCGAGAATCTCTTGATTCGTTTCGACCCGCAAGGAAATCAGTGTCTTTGCTAGAATCTCTCAATTCGTCTCAACTTGCAGGGAAATTAGTGTCCCTACGCATAAAGAAAATTCTCTTGTAGGATCCTTACGATTCTCAAGAGAAAACTCACTTAGGAGTCCTCACGACTCCTAAGGAAAAAAGACACCTACGAGATCCTCACGACTCGTAGGGAGAAAAGCCTTTGTAAGACCCTCATAGCTCATAAAGTTGGAAAGTCTTAGGCAACAGATCCTAACCCTGTTTTCTAAGCCATCGCTACCTTATAAAGAGTTCAAGATGAACTATTATCTACCATTTATGGGCCACACTTACCAAAGCTATATGCCACTGAAATGAAGAAGTTACTCATGAGCATATAAACTACTTCATGCAAGAGTAAAACATAAAGAAATAGAAGGATGTGGCTCATGGAGCTGAGGGTTTGGAACTATGTTCCTTAAGAGTCGAGATTTGATTCAATGATAAATGACGACACTTGTGTCCGCTCGTTATCTTCTTAGATCAAAATTCTGAAAATTATATACCAACCCGAAACTGTTCATACGCTATGAATTACTCTGTACTACTTCACCCACGTATATACTTACGTGGGCAAAGTAGTAGGGGGCATTTGTTCCCGCCAAAAAATTTCTGCGCAAAAGAGCCCAAGGTATCAAATGGAAGCGATACGTTTAAGAAAATGTGTACCAGTATTTTCCGGGCTGTATTTTGACAAACATCCGAATGAGAAACGGCTAAATTCTGATGGAATCAAATGCATCTCGAAAAAGCCTTCGATTTGATATATTATGGGCTTCATAATTCATCCGGGATCAAAAGTTATGAAGCATCACGTGCCTACACGTGATCGGGGGTCACGTGCAGACACGTGATGGGTTCCTAAGCTCTTAATTAATAGAATTAAATTCTAATCAAATAATCAATTAATGGGGTCATGTGCCAACACGTGATGGGCCTTTTAAACCCACTAAAAAGAATTAAAAGTATAATAAAATAACAAAGAAAAACCCCAATGGGGCATCACGTGCTCACACGTGACCAAGGGTCACGTGCTGACACGCGATAATTCCTGAGTGCTTTGAAAACAACAGAATTAAATTCTTGCTAAAAGCTTAAATAGTGGGGTCACGTGCTCACACGTGATAGGCATCTAAACCTTCTGAACTAATAGAATTAAATTCTAAATTAAGGGAAATCAAAAACCCTGATATTTATTTAGATCTTTCCAAACAAAAAGATTATGCTCTGTAAAGCGGAGCACCGTTGGATTAAAAATCCAATGGTGATTAAAAATCACCAATTTATGGAAAGATTTTAGACAAGGAAAGATTTCCCTAAAATTTACCAAAAATAACAAACAGAATATCTTTTGGATTTAAAATCCAACGGTAAATAAAATTCATTGAGTGATCTAAAGAATCATATTGATTATGAAAACAAACAAAATCTTTCAATGAGAGATTTACTAAACAAATTGATTCTTTTTCTTCTCCTATAAATATGAGCCAAGAAGAGAAGAGAGGGAGATAAAGTTTTAGAATCTTAAAATTTCAGAGAGAAAAGAAAGGAGAATTTAATTCTCAACAAAGAAAACCCTAGGTGAGAAAAGAAAGGGGATCAAAACTTCAAACAGAGAATTTAATTCTCAAATCTAAAAGTTTAACTCTTCTGTACAAAAAAACTTAGTTCTTCCTCTGGTTGAAGATCTGCAGAAGCACATCTTCCCATAAGTTGAGAATTTAATTCTCATCGGGTTGAGATCCTGCCATGTAGATCCAAAACTTAGAGGGGGAATTGAGTTTAGAGAATTTAATTCTCCCAAAACAAAATTAGGGTTTAACCTTATATGAGAATTTAATTCTCCCAAACTCACAGGAATTTAATTCCTTCATGATGAAATTAAGGTTTAAACCCTATCTGAGAATTTAATTCTCTTAAAACTATAGGAATTTAATTCCTTCAAGATGAACAAAACTAGGGTTTAACCATAATTGAGAATTTAATTCTCTCAGATTAATGGGAATTTAATTCCTCTAAAGAAAATTAGGGTTTAACCCTACATAAGGATTTAATTCCTTCACAATAGGAATTTAATTCCTCCAAAATCATAATTAAGGTTTAACCCTACAGAGAATTTAATTCTTAAAAATAAGGAGACTTAAAAGATCTCCATGCATGCAAAGAACTAAGCTCACGTGGCCCCACGTGACCCGTGAAAAGATCCCCAAAAAACAAGAAGGAAAAAGTTCTGAGGCAACGCCTCACGTTCTCCCACGTGACTTACAAAACACAGAAAGGAAAAGCAAAGAAAATGAAGGCTTTGGGCGCTCTCACGTGTTACCACGTGACCCCTTAGCAAACGCTTTAACAGTCAGCGCATAAATTACCGTCACGTGTCAGCACGTGATGCTCAAAAATAAAAAAAATATAAAAAAGTGTTTAACACTTAATTGCAGAACGAAGTAAAGGGATCTGGTCCCACCTCTGGGCGCCCTCACGTATCCCCACGTGACCTTTTCTTTAGTGTTTAACACTAATTCGAGAACTTTATTTTTAGTTTTTAACACTAACTTGAGAACCCCCATTTCCAGTGTTTAACACTGTTGCTTTCTAGTGTCTAACACTAAATTGAGAATTATATTTCCAGTGTTTAACACTGATTATCTTTTAGTGTTTAACACTAATTTGAGGGATATATTTCCAGTGTTTAACACTGTTTTCTCTAGTGTTTAACACTATTTTTAACCAAATTGGTTAATCTTTCAGAGGCAAAACCTCCAATTCAAAATTGAGTAAAAGTCAGAGCTATAATGTTCACTGCTCAATCAAAGATAGAAAAAAATGTTGCCAAAGCCCTCAAACTCTTGTTTAGCATTGCTAAATAATGTGTGCTGAAACCAGACAAATGTCTAATGGTCCAACAGAGGGCCAATACTTCAAACTTAATTGGACTTAGCCCAAGTTGGTCATAAGTCCTCAACTCAGACCCAACTGAGCCAATGTGCTCATAATATAATTAATTGATCTTAGTTCCAAATCGGACTACAGATCATTTAATCCATCTTGGTTCAAGGGTACATCTCTTCACTCCTTTGATATTTGTCGTTGTAATTCCTCAACGTCTTCAAAGAGGTGACGGGTCCCGCAACCACACATTTCATAGACTATGACGTTTTTAAACTACGGACTGTGGGGTCCTTAAACTCATGGACTTTGATGTCTTTAACCTTGACCGTGATGTATTAAAACTAACATTGGACCGTGGGGTCCTTAAACTCATGGACTATGATGTCCTTAACCTTGACCGTGATGTCTTAAAACTAACATTGGACTGTGGGGTCCTTAAACCCATGGACTATGATGTCCTTAACCTTGACCGTGATGTCTTAAAACTAACATTGGACTGTGGGGTCCTTAAACCCACGGACTATGATGTCCTTAATCTCGACCGTGATGTCTTAAAACTAACACTGGACTGTGAGGTCTTAAACCTATGGACTATGATGTCCTTAACCTCGACCGTGATGTCTTTAAACTAACATTGGACCGAGATGTCCCTAAACTAACAATGGACCATAATGTCCTTAAACTAATCGACCGCAATGTCACTAAACTAAGCAATAGAGCCCAATTGCTCTCTTGTTGGATCTAAACGATCCCGTTAAGTTGATCTTAGTCTAAAATGGGACTAACGTATCCTTAACAAATGTTTAAGTTGATCATAGTCTCAAAAGAGGCTGACGTATCTTTAAACCCAACCCCTCAAACCCAAATCTAAGAAAGATACGGATTTGGACTAGTCCACGCCCTACGGGCGATGACATAAATTAGTCTCCGTATACAATCCACGGGCAACCACAAACAAAACAAACATCCACGACACGAAGTGACCATCTGGAGAAGGAGAAAGTTGTTACCGCGATGCGGTAGCGTAATTAACTGCAGGGGCTTGCGCCTGTAGGGAAGAGCGTCCCCACAATCAAAAACCCCTCAAACGAGGGGGAATCTGACGAAATCTGCTATATCGGCCGCATCCGTTTAAACCTTCGATATACGGTGCCATAAATCAACCTGGCATCTTCGGAGAGGTGGACGGATAGCACCAATTAGCATCTGCCCCGAATATCAGGCAAGACGAACCTACACAGTCGCGTCTCTGTATTCGGTAGGGAACATCGAGTTCGGAACGCAGTTTTGCAAATATCCTCTGATTTAACTCGGACCTGATGATATCCGGATCGCAAATCCAGCTTCGAGAATACCCTCGCGCCACTGAGTTGCTCGAATAATCCGCCAATGCAAGGGATTTGGTACTTGTTATTAATAGTCACCCGGTTTAATTCTCGATAATCGATGCACATCCTCCTTGTGCCATCTTTCTTCTTTACTAGAAGAACTGGAGCTCCCCAAGGTGAATTGCTGCTGCGAATCCAACCATTTTCAAGTAATTCAGTAACCTGCTTCTTGACTTCCTCCAACTCCACTGGTGCCATCGGATAGTACGCCTCAGAGATTGGCGCTGCACCAAGAACTCGTTTCGGCGGTAAACCTGAGGTGTCCTCGAACAAGTTCATGAACTCTCGAACTACAACTGGCGCCTCCTCCTTATCAACTTCCATCGACGAAAGAACACTGTTTGCCGGCCTAGCCCTAAACTCGACTGGCCCAACAGAACTGCTTTCTCCAGTGAAAACAAACTCCGGATGTCCAGGAATCTGGAAAATCACTTTCTTTGCCTTACAATCAATGTGAGCGTGGAAAGTGCCGAGAAAATCCATTCCCAAGACAACTTCATAACTGCCGGTATCGATCACCAAGAAATATGCAAAACATGAACTGGTAAGCAATGAAACTGAGAGAACCAAGATAATAAAACGACCATGGAACAAGGAAATGAAATAAGACCAGGACTCCAAGTTACTTAAATAGAGTACCGCATTGTAACCATGCTGTAGTTCATAGTTACAATCGCATAACTCCGTTCAATTCGCCCAAATCCTAATATCAGAATCAAAGGAACAGGGAGAAACAATAGGGAACCAAAGGTTCCAAGCCGAGATGCAAAGTTGTTTGCGTATCGTTAAGACAAAGGATCAAGAGAAAGATATGATTCAAGAATCACGATAACAATGTGGCAGGACATGTTCCTAATTACGGGTTTTCCGATTCGTGTATTGGGTCCAATACCCAACTACGAAAAAATCAAACCTGATTAACCTAAATCCTATGGCTCTGATACCAAACAAATCCTGTCACGCCCCGCTTCCCAGAGTGTGCAAAGATCAGCACGTGACAGATCCAACCATGCTATCTGTGGCTAGGAAACATCCCTCCACAGTCACATTACGGCTGTCTATAAGATATCAAGAAAAGTAAGAATAAAATAAACTATCTAGTACATGTCCATGAGCCAGAATAAACGAGTCAAGAAATAATATGCGGAAGCAATAGATCTAAGTAACAATAACAATCTAGAAAGTACGGAAGTAACTGAACTAACTGGATACTAACTGGATCCTCACTACTCGGCCTGACGGCGGAAGTACTCCTGATAAGCCTGCGACAAAGGTAGAGGATTTGGGCCATGCAGAACCCAGACGTCAGTGCGTCATAATATCAAACAATAATATAATCAGGAGGTAACAAGACATGCATGCATGAGTAGGAACAGAAATAAGAGTATAACAGTAACATACATAAGAAACAGTGAAGGGTATAAGCACATGTGACGTGCGGTGAGTAATCTAAATTAAGCTACTGGGTTAACTACTCTCAAGTCTTTGAAATCAATTTAATGGATCGTCGATGTAACTCAATAGTATCCCGTGCATGCCCGGGACCACGGTCCAGATTCTCGGGCTGAAACCGAGACATGCCGCTAGGCACTAAACAGGAAATATGTACAGATAAATGATGTCAGCAGTATCATCCCAGGGCTGGCCTAGCCCCTAAAACTGATCAGTATAAGTATTGAACTGTCGAGTTACAAGTCAGGTTTCATCATTGATTTCCCTATACCCCCAAGTTATGTGTTCAAGTCAGGTATTGATAAATCTGAAGCTAATGCCAACACAGGATCAAGCAGGAACAGATTTGTCTATACAGACAACATGATATGTCCATCGGGACAACATGTCAGGATTGTCGGTATTAGAAACAGGATCAGGTAACATATCAAGTA
Source organism: Agapanthus africanus (assembly GCA_030015575.1). Classification (NCBI taxonomy): domain Eukaryota; kingdom Viridiplantae; phylum Streptophyta; class Magnoliopsida; order Asparagales; family Amaryllidaceae; genus Agapanthus; species Agapanthus africanus. Next base: position 51,229,445 of record CM057340.1, read on the forward strand.
GTGATATATCAGGTCATGTCAGGTAGTGTACATGTATCAAGTCATGTCAAGTAGTGGTGTATCAGGTCATGTCAATAGTGCACAACGTAACAAATGGGTGCCCAATAGTAAAATGTAGCAAGTAGTGAATCAGGGTAAAAGTACGGATGTACAATAAAAGTATGGATGGACAATATCTATCAAGGGTTACATCATGACTAAGTAGGATGCACAATATCAAGCATGGGGTACTAATGCAATAGTAACATGAAATAATATGTCTCGGCGTGCAACTAGATATGAAATAAACTGTACGGATACAGACGGTTACTATAAAACCGTAAATCGGTAAAATTGCTGAATATTAAAACACAAGCACTATTATTTATTAAATAGATATTGATATAATAATATTAACATGGATAACATATTCAAAACGATTAATAACTATAAAAGTGGTATTGATTAACCATGCACAAGAAAGTTCCGTTCAGAAATTCAGCGTCACCCTGATTTGTAAAATAGCTTAAAAATAACAAACATTCCCCAAAAGGGACGTGTCTTATACCAAAACAAAGATAATTCAATAAGCTTTTTATTTTTATAAGTTGAAATATCTCAGGTTGTTCCTACAAAAAGTTATGAGCATTCGAAATTGAAAGTTTGCTGCTGGAATTTCTCTGGACAGCAGTTTAGAGATATTTTCATTTGCATTTTACATTATTTAAACAATTTATTTTGCAAGTAAATATTTCATAGAGTTATAGTATTCTGAGTTAGCTTCGTAATGAACTAAAGAACGTATACTAATGATTTTTCTATGATTTATAATGAATTTTATCAGGTAAGGTGTATAGTAAATTTCAGATTTGTCGTATCCGCTTTGCAACGACGTTTCATGTGTAAACTATAATATTTTAAAACTATATTTTGTATAACATTAAAAAATGTAGATTATAAACTAATTAAAGATAATAATAAGAAATATTACGACGATATATATTTTAAATGATATGGATGCAAACAGGTATCCGAAAATAGTAAAATTTTAATATGGATGTACAGTGCAATCAACATATGATATTTTTATTTATATGGATGCAAAATAAGATATATAGCATGTAGAAAGATGAACCTGCATGCGACTAGATATATAAATAGTGATATGGATGCACAGGATGTCCGAAGACAGTAAAATGATAACAGGGGATGTACAATACACTAAACATTAAATAGTATTATTAATATGGATGTTAAATATATCATAGCATGTAGCAAGATGAACTTGCCTCGATCGAATCACGCGACGGATACGCACGGTACGTCCGACGTCGGTAAATTGCCGCAACACACATACGGCACGCGGGACGGGTCCAGGCAAGGCAAGAGGGTGATCACACAGGCAAGATACGTTCACTGGATCACTCGGATCGTCAGCGACGAGCACGGCTCCGGCGGTGATCACTGTAATCAAGAAACAAGATCAAGAAAAAGAAAAAAGAAAGAAGAAGAAGAAGTAAGAAGAAGAGGCTGTGTATTAAATAAGGAAATAAATAAATAAAATATTTATAAATATATATATGCAGAGGAGAGAGAGAGAAAGAGGTTGTTAGTTTGTTAGGAAATTAGTTTAGATTTAAATTAAAAAAATCTTTTATTAGTTAACTAAATTTTAATTTGTATCAGTTTATAACATTAATATTATATAAATAAAATTTGATATTCTGGTAAATACAAATATAGTCCAAATATACCCGAGTTGGGTCTAAAATTCAGTTTTAAAATAAGAAAAATATATGCGACGGCCAAAATTAAAAAATGAATGTCCGGGTAAAGAAAAATGCATACCCCCAAGAACGGATGCACATACGTGCGCGTAGCCATCCAAACAAGTCCGTTTTACTGAATGGGACGAGAACAAGATGCGCGGATGCTACCACAGGGTTAGGGGTATCACGCAGGCCATGCAATGTATTTTTAAAATATTTTATATGACTTAAATATTATATTGAAAAAATGCAAAATACCAGATATAATGCGAGTATGCAATGTATAAATTAAAAGTGCACAAGTTTAAGTAACAAGTCAGGATAAATCATAAACATGAATCAAGACAGGTTTTAAGAAAGCGGGTCAGGTCGGATGCAAATACAAATGTCAAATACACTATTCGCAACCAAAACACAATAAATCAAAAAATACTATAAATAAAGAAATACATGCACTGGAATTGGTATAAATGAACTAGGGTGTTACAAATACCCAACCAGCCTTTGCCGGCCATAGACATCTTGGAGCGTCGCATTTTCCAGTGTGAAGCTCAACCCTGGGGACAAATTTACAAGATAGGGCTTATCCCTCGTCACCCAACGGGCTATTTTCCATAAGATCGATATGTTTTGTCCGCCCATCGTGTGCGATTGCAGAAGGTCGGGTTCTATCAGGCGGTGTATGCATCCCTTTTTCATTATCAGTCCCCTCATGTCTGGTGGGTTAAGGCTTTTGTGAACCAGTGGAATCTTCCCACCAACACCTTCTTTCTACGGGATCGCGAGGTCTCTATTTCATTGGAAGAGTTTCACGAGATTTTGGGACTACCAATCAGGGAGAGTATTATGAAGAGCTGCTGATTCCCGATGATTATGTGTTTGAGGCGATGCCGGCTTCACTTGACAGCTTGACGACTGAAAACGCCATCCGCCATAAGCACCCTAACTTAATCAAGGTTTTGGTTATCTTTGAGAAACTATTCGCGGTGTCGGAAGGTCATGGCGTCACTTTTGAAAGCTTCATTGCTTGCTTTATACGCGAAGGCGTTTTGTCCAAGACGGCTCCGAAGTTTGCGAACATTAACGACCCTTTTGGGTTTGGGCTAAATAAACTGCCGGCCAAAGAAGAGGATTTACCACAGTTTTATATCCCGATCTTATTGGCCGTGTCCTTTGATTCGATTGCGGCTCCTAGCATGGATGAAGAGACCTTCTTTGTCGGTTTTATCAGCCTTTGCTTAGCTGGTTCGCCATTCCAACGTATCGTCGCTTCATGAGAGCTTCGGTCATCTATCCTGCTCATCGCGTGGCTGAAGGGACACGACTGGCCGTGGGTATCGCGGGGCTATCGCACTTATACCATGGGCTGAGCGCTGCGGCCAATACTTCGACCCCGGGTGTAGATGTTGTGAGTTTCTCCCTCCATTACTTTACGTCGTGGATTGAGATGCATGTATTGGGGGCGCTCGCAGCGCATTGGAGTCCAGATTTCTATGATGCTTACACCTTCCCGCTGCTCATGAGATTGGTGGATGCTTCTGCTCCTGATCCAACTCTGCTTGGGGCCCTCGTGTATTGCTTAACCCGTATGCTAACGAAGGTGGGATGTTATTCAACGACCGAGTCCTCTCTGCTCCTTCGGGACCTGTTCAACAGCTATTCGATTTATCGAAAGGGGAGCACCATCCTTAAAGCCTAAGGAAATTATGCACTTATATTCGATTAGGCCGGGTTATTTGGTGTTCCGTCGAAATGATACGGCTCTCTTCATGCGGTATAATCCGCACCGCTTTGCTCGGCAATTGGGTTATAACCAAGGTGTTCCCTTCGAGGCATTTTTAGTGGAGCCCAGCTTATCTCTGGGAGTTGTTCGTGACATCATTCATCACTTCATGCGGCTGAACACCGGCTCTCATTTCGTGATCCCCGAGTCCGACTATATTCCAAGGTGTGTGGGGCCTTTTACGGGTTGCTACCGTCATCGAGTTGGTCCCATCATTGCCGAGGAGAAGCGTATACTTTTCAGATATGGAGCTCCCGTCCCGACCCAAGCCACGGGCATTCCGCCGCGACCGCGGATAGTGGTTTGCCCTCCATTGAGGGGTAACGGTGCCTTACTTATCCCTGAGGCGGCGGATGCGGAATCGACTCCTCATACAGTTGGTATGCCAATGCGCACTAGAGCCCAGGCAAAGGCTTCCGATAAGGCACCAGCAGTAGTTCCATCAGTTGTGGCGTCATCATTGGCAGTGTCATCATTGGTAGTACTGCCAAAAGAGGATATTGGAGGCGAGGTCAGGCAACGCCGTATCAAAGCACCAAAGGGGAGGAAGCGATCCTCTTCCAGCGTTAGCTCCAGTTCAAAAAGGAGGAAGAAAACAGTTGCTGGCTGGCTTGACCTTTTGCTGGAATCCGAGCCTATTGTTCAAGATGTGGAAATATCGATGCAAGAGCCCAATGATGGTCTCATTTACCCTGGCTCGTCTGCTGAAGAAGCTGCGCAATTGGCTGAAGCTTTAAGGAGTTCACAGGATGAGACTGAGAATGTGCACATCCCGAAGAGGCCATATCCTCCGGTTATCTTCTACGAAGATCCCCCAACGCTACAGAGAGTACATATGGGTCCTCTACGATAGGAAGATGAGATAGCCCTCAAGCAGCCTATCTCAGCCGCTTCCGAAGATGAGCTGGCACTAAAGACCGGTGGCCATGAATCTGCATTTGAACCCCGGCGAGCACATTTCCTCAGGAAGGAACGACGGCTTGAAAAAGCCATAATAGAGGCATCCTGGCATATCGGCATGCATATTTTCTTTATTTTCCTTTCGGCAAATAATTTGTATTGCTTTTTATACCTCCTTATCTTTGAGAAAACTTTGCAGGGACTTCAGCGACAAAAGGGGATCTGAGCCCAAGTCCTGCTATGGCCGCAGCCTCTATAGATGTCTCTTGTGACGCACCGAAAGGTGCGGAAGAGATTACTACGGCCGTTGTTCTTGTTGCGGAGCTTCCAATGGTGGCTCTTATCCCTTCGGTGTCCATTCTTCGAGCGGAGGTGGTCCCATTGGCCATGGACCCTATGGATGTCTCTAGTGATGCACCGAAAGGTGTGGAAGAGATTGTCGAAACTGTTAGTTCTATTTTGGAGCTCCCGGTGACGACCTCTATCTTTTCAGCGTCTGTATTTTCCACAGAGGCGACCTTGCCGGTCGTAGACCCAATGGATCTTTCTGGCGGCGTCTTGAAGATTGTAGGAAAGACCGCCAAGACCACTGTTCCCTCTTTGGAGCTTGAAGTGGCAGCTGTCGTTTAGGAACTGGGAGCTGCTATGCCAGCACACGTCCTTGGTGATGTGCCTGAGGGCGCGGAGGAGGCTGCCGAAGCTGCTATCCCTCCAGTTCAAGGCGAGCGGAGCATCGAAGGTAATCTTTTACATTTCATTTTAATGATCTCCTCGTTATCTGAACTCTTTTTCTTTCCAGAATTACGAGGGTTGGCGGCGTTCATCGTGGTTCTATCTCCCAGAAAGTCCTTTCAGCGTCTGCTCGAGATGGCCGCCCCACAGGCAATATCTCCGCAACGCATAGTTATTTATTCCGGGCAAGGTTGGTGTTATCTGTCCCCTTCATTGTATTATCATTACTTTGTATAACGATGTTAATATGTCTTCTACAGTTCTGGAAGCTGATGACGAAGTTGAGATCCTCGACGGGCCTGGGGATCTTTCCAACCCTCCTTGCATGACTGTAGGTAAGTAAGGCTTTGACATTGTTTTATCTATTCTTTGTTTGCAGATCTCACTGATTGTTCACGAATCTTGATAGCTTTGCCAGTCCTGACCCCATTAGAGTCTCGAATCGCCATGCCACTGGGCCCTTATGCTCGACGTGCGTCTGAAAGGATGGCGAGACAAAGCATTCATTCCTTGTCGGCTCTTATTGAAGATCTTCGCGCTAGTAGTTCTGTTACGGCCGAAGAATTTGTTGCCGAAGCCAACATTTCTCTGCCTTTTCTCGCCACTTATCATGACGAAACATTGGTCCATGTTTGGGTCGAGTATTGCCGCCGAGTAGAGGCTTGCCTGCATGGCCTTGAGTGCATACACCTTTCCTCTGAGCTTTCAACTGCAAAGGCGAGCTTGCGTTGGTGGATCGAACGGTGCGCCGCCAATCTACAATCGTGTGAGAAAAGGCTCAACCGGAAATTTTCGGAGTGGGAACTAGCCTCGAATGCCTTGGGGGAACTTCAAGCTCAGCTCACTACCATGACCACTCGTGCGTATGAAATTTGGCGAGTGCTTCAAGAAGCTATCACCGAGGTGGTCGCTCTTGATAAAGCCGTCGTCATTACCCGCGAGATGATTGAGGCTCATAAAGTTGCTGAAAAGGAGCTTGAAGGTCGGTTTGCTTCGTATCAGACCCAACAGTCTCAGGCAGAGACCCGTCTTGCGGCAATAACAAAGCTTGAAGCCGAGGCCCAGCGGCAGAGCGATGAATTGATGAGCTTATTGCACCACTCGCCGGCCTAAAGATTTTTTTTGTTTGTTGTATATGTTTTGTATTCATTTATGAAGAGGAATATCTTGTATTCTGTTCCCCTCCGAACACAGAGATGCGACCGCGTAGGCTCGTCTTGCCTGAGATTCGGGGCAGATGCTATTTGGTTTTATCCGTCCACCTCTCCGAAGATGCCAAATTGATTTATGGCACCGTGCATCGGAGGTTTAGACGGATGCGGCCGATGTAGAAGACCTCATCAGATTCCCTCTCACTTGAGGGGTTTTTGATTGTGGGGACGCTCTTCCCTGCAGGCGCAAACCCCTGCAGTTAATTACGCTACCGCATCGCGGTAACAACTTTCTTCTTCTCCAGAATTTCACTTCGTGTCGTGTGTGTTTGTTTTGTTTGTAGATGCCCGCGGATTGTATACGGAGACTAAGTTATGCCGTCGCCCGTAGGAGGTGGATTAGTCCAAATCTGTATTTACTTAGATTTGGGTTTGGTGTTTTAGTTTAAAGATACGTTAGCCATATTGAGGCTAAGATCGACTTAAACGTTCGTCAAGGATACGCTAGTCCAATTTGAGACTAAGATCAACTTAACGGAAAGAGCATTTAGGGGCTCTATTGTTCCAGTTTAGGGACGTAGTGGTCCATTTAATATATGGCTGTCGGGACCCGTCACCTCTCTAACGACGTTGACGGATTACAACGACAGGTGTTAGAGGAGTTAAGAGATGTACCCTAGAACTAAAGTCTGTTTGAAGGTTTAAGGATACGTTAGCCATATTTGAGGCTAAGATCAACTTAAACGAGATCGTTTAGATCCGACAAAAGAGCATTTGGGGGCTCTATTGTTCCAGTTTAGGGACGTAATGGTCCATAGGTAGTTTAAGGACATTGCGGTCCATTGTTCCCGTTTTAGGGACGGATTAGTTTAAGGACACATTAGTCCATGGGTTTAAGGACCCCATAGTCCATATAGATGTGTTTAAGGACGCATTAGTCCATTGGTTTAAGGACGCATAAGTTCATGGGTTTAAGGACCCCATAGTCCATATAGGTGTGTTTAAGGACGCATTAGTCCATTAGTTTAAGGACGCATAAGTCCATGGGTTTAAGGACCCCACAGTCCGTATAGATGTGTTTAAGGACGCATTAGTCCATTAGTTTAAGGACGCATAAGTCCATGGGTTTAAGGACCCCACAGTCCGTATTAATGTGTGGTTGTCGGGACCCGTCACCTCTCTGACGTCGTTGAAGGATTACAACGATAGGTGTCAGAGGAGTTCAGAGATGTACCCTTGAACCGGATATAAATTGATTTAAGAGAGCAGTCTTGCTCAGTCAATTTAATTTGAGGACTTATGGCCATGATTGGGCAAAGTCCAGTTGAGAATATTCAACGTTTTTATCTTTGGCCTATTAGGCCTGTGCTAGGGCTTTGCCCCTGTTTAATAATGCACTGCATTTTCTTTAGGCCTGCTAGGCCCTTTTGATTTTGTGCTCAGTCCCTTTATAAATGATGCACAGCATTTGTTTTTGTCTTGACAGACCTTTGTTTGGGCTATGCATTGCATTTAAATTGGCCTGTTAGGCCTTTTTTAATTGGGCTTGGCCCTTCTGTAAATAATGCAGTGCATTAATCAAACTGACAGTGGCCATGTGGCCTGTCAGGACCTTTGCGCCCATTATTGAGCGCAAACGCACGTGGAGGTGACACGTGTCACGCTCTGGTGAGCGCAAGCGCAGTGCGCTTCGCCAGTGCGCTGCGCTGTTGCACTGCTGACACGTGGCGCGCTCTGGTGAGTTGCGCCAATTTCAGAGAGGAATGCTCTATCTTAAAAGCGCAGAGCGCAAGTTATTCAGGTGCTGACACGTGGCGCTCTCTGGTGGTTTGCGCCAAACCAAGAGCGCAACAGTGCAGATTTGCAAGTGCAAGGCACTATTTTAATTTCTTGATCCAAGAAAAGAATCTTTAAAATTCCAGAACCAATGGTTCATAAAAAAGGCAATGCCTTTGTTATTATTATTTTTTATTGAAGATCCTTGATCTTGTTCTTAGATCAATGATCTATTCAGAAGAAGTTCTTCTTTTCTTATTCAAAGGTTTTACCTTTCTTTCTTTTTGAGTTCTTCTCAAAATTCTTCAGAGTTCTCTCTCTGTTTCTTGAGTTTCTCTATTCTCTCTGTGTTGTGTTGTTCTTTTGGAGTTGGGGTCTAGGGGCCTTTATATAGTGCCCATTAATTTGTTAAATTTGTTAAAAAGATCATTCTCTGAGTGATTTGGGGAATTTTCCCAACCGTTGGATCTTTGATCTAAGGGCTTCTGTTTTACAGAAGACAATCTTCTTATTTTAACAAGAACAGAAAGATCTTACTGGAATTTTAATTCTGTTTGGCGCAAACGCACCAGCGCTTGACACGTGTCGTGCAGCGTAAGGCGCAGCACAATTGCGCTAGCGCAACTGCGCTGACACGTGTCGCACAGCGCAGAGTGTAGCGTATTTGAAGTGTTGCTTCCTTTAGAGAGCCTTGCTCACGCAGCGCAGAGCGCAGCGCAACTGCGCTGACACGTGTCGCGCAGCGCAAGGCGCATCGCAACTGCGCTAGCGCAACTACGCTGACACGTGTCGCGCAGCGCAGAGCGCAGCGCATTTGAAGCGTTGCTTCCTTTATAGAGCCTTGCTCTGATTGAGTGCGTTGCCTTCGGCGCTGCGCTTCCTGCGCTGGCGTGTCTGATTTTGACACGTGGCGCTCTGCGCGCAGCGTAGGGGATCTGAAACATTGCTTCATTTATTTTAACTTTAATTTTCACTTTAATTTTCAAAACAGAGCTTTGCTCTGATTGGGGGAAACAGAAGCGTTGCTTCGTTTCCCGCCTTGGAATTTGAACAGAGCTTTGCTCTGATTGGGGTAAACAAATGCCTCCCCACCATTGTGCTTACGTGGCCCCAAACGTGAACGCAGCGGTGGCAGAATTCCAACCGTTGCGGAAACTTTTGGAATTTGAAAGGGTTCTCAATGCCTATAAATAGGACCTTTGGTCCCTCAACAGATGATTATCATCTTCAAAATTTTTACTTTCAGAATCTCAGAGCCCTGCTCTTTATTTTCAAGAACTCCAAGAGTTAAACTCTTAAAACTTTTAGGTAAAATTTTTAATTCAATTTAAATTAAATTAAATTAATTTTCATTGACAGAGCCTTGCTCTTAATAGATCCCTGATCTAAAGAAAACCCATTTAGGGTTTCACTTAGCAGAGCTTTGCTCTAAAGAGGTCTAAAGAGAACTAAAAAGAACCCTATTAGGGTTTCCTTAATAAAGCTCTGCTCTCTAAAAGATTTCCCTTATATTTTCTCATTTCATTAATGGGGCTTTGCTCCTTCCAAATCATATAGAAGAATTCTTAAGAGTTTTTCGCGGATCTTGGAGGTTAAAGAATGGGATTTTATTTCTTGATGAATTGTATCATCTTGCTTAATCAGTGTGCCTGATAATTTCTCTGATTTTCTTTTACAGAAGTAATGGACGCCCACATGTACGATCTCGACGAGATTATCTCTTACGGAGACATCCGCCGACTCGGCCGTTCTTAGATCGAGAATTTACCAACGCCGAGTGTGCCGAAATCATGAGCCGCTTCGACACATACAACGGTCAACTGCTTCCTCGGCGCTCCCTTCTCCTGAAGCTTATTGTGGGAGCAATTTGGGAAGCGCTTCCTCTATTCTGTGCTGGTGTGCTACTTGGGGCATTGGATACCGCCGAGGATAAGGTGCACTCGGTGTATCTGATGAGCCTAATCTCAAAGAGGAGGCAAGATAACCTTATCGATCTTCTGCACCAAGCTTTTCAACAGTCTGCAATACTTGCTGCATATCGGAGGGAGGAGGACATCAGTGGGGATCCCGACGCTCGTGCTCGCGAAAGGAAGCACACTAGGATGGTTCGCCAGGCTTGGAAAGTCTTGGACAAGGTTACTTTTGAGTTCCTCAATCCATGTCCTGGATTTGAGGTTTTGCCATTGTAAACATTTGGATAATGTCTTTGTTTATTATCTTTATTGATGTAAAAGATTTCCAAGTATGAATGACAAATCTTTTGCCTCCTTCCTTTTATTTTCTGCTTTATTACTGGCGCATCCTTTAAATAAGCATAGCCTGTAAGCGATATAGAACACTCTGTCTTGAATATCTTGGGGAGTAGTGATGGCTTAGGCAGCAGGTTCAGGTCTGCTACCTAAGGCTTTTCAACTTCATGAGTTGTGAGGGTCTCATAAAGATTTTTCTCCCTACGAGTCGATAGGATCTCGTAGGTGTATTTTCTCCTTAGGAATCGTGAGGATTTCTAAGTGCGTTTTCTCTTATAAGTCGTAAGGATCTTATAAGAGAATTTTCCCTCTTATGAGTCGAGGGGACCCGTAAGCGGTTGTTTCCCTCCTTGTCGAGATTCGACTTTGGAGAGTGAGACCCGTGAATAGTATACAAGAGACCGTTTTAGGCCGAATTGCAGGGTCCCAGTGCTTAGGAAACAAGTTTTTTAATCTCTGCTGCCTAAGGCTTTATCTGGCAAGTCGATATGAATCGGGAAGTCCTCGCGAAGACACTAATTTCTTCACGAGTCGAGACGAATCGAGCAGCTCTCGTCAAGGACACTAATTTCCCTGAGTTGAAGTATTTTGCCGAGGACGCTGGTTTCCTCGAGGTTGAAACGAATCGAAGTACTCCTGCAAAGACACTAGTTTCTCTGCGGGTCGACGCGGATCAATAAGTTCTCGTTAAGGACACTGGTTTCCCTGAGTCGAAGTATTTTGCCGAGGACGCTAGTTTCCTCGAAGTTGAAACGAATCGAAGTATCCCTACAGAGACACTGGTTTCTCTGTGGGCCGATGCGAGTCAAGAAGCTCTCATCAAGGACACTGGTTTCCCTAAATTGAGGTATTTGCCAAGGACACTGGTTTCCCTGGGGTTGAAACGAATCGATGTATTCCTGCAAAGACGCTAGTTTCTCTGCGGGTCGACGCGAATCAAGAGGTTCTCGTCAAGGACACTGGTTTCCCTGAGTCGAAGTATTTTGCCGAGGACGCTGGTTTCCTCGAAGTTGAAACGAATCGGAGTATCCCTACGGAAACACTGGTTTCTCTGCGGGCCGACGCGAGTCAAGAAGCTCTCATTAAGGACACCGGTTTCCCTGAATTGAGGTATTTGCCAAGGACACTGGTTTCCCTGGGGTTGAAACGAATCGATGTATTCCTGCAAAGACGCTGGTTTCTCTGCGGGTCGACGCGAATCAAGAGGTTCTCGTCAATGACACTGGTTTCCCTGAGTCGAAGTATTTTGCCGAGGACACTGGTTTCCTCAGGGTTGAAACGAATCGGGGTATTCCTGCAAAGACGCTAGTTTCTCTGCGGGCCGACGCGAATCAAGAAGCTCTCATCAAGGACGCTAGTTTGCCTGAATTGAGGATGCTGCCAAGGACACTGATTTCCCTGGAAGTTGAAACGAATCGATGTATTCCTGCAAAGACGCTAGTTTCTCTGCGAGTCGACGCGAATCGAAAGGTTCTCATCAAGGACGCTAGTTTCCCTGAATTGAGGAGGTTGCCAAGGACGCTAGTTTCCTCGAAGTTGAAACGAATCGGAGTATTCCTGCGGAGACACTGGTTTCTCTGCGGGCCGACGCGAATCAGGAAGCTCTCATCAAGGACGCTAGTTTCCCTGATTTGAGGAGGTTGCCAAGGACACTGGTTTCCCTGGAAGTTGAACTGATCTGTGGCGGTCTTTCAGGTTTTATATAAGTTACCGTCAAAACCGTGAAGCTAGGAATTTGACCTTCGCTTCGTTTGCTGGCACTGTGTCTGCTGTATCGAGACGAATGTCACGGTTGTCTCTAGGTTGTTGGTGAACCGTCGAGATTTGGCTTTGCTTTCTGGCGGAGCCTGTTGGGAAGGTGTGGTTCCCTCTTTGTTTGTGCCCTTGGATTGTATGCAGGGATCGATGTGATCTCACCTGTAGGGCAAAAGTTTCATCATATTTTTTATTGTTTTATTTCCGCGATGCTCTATCATTTCAGCTTTTATATCGCGAAGGTCGCGATTGCCCAATCATTTCGGCTATTTTTCACGGTGCCCAATCATTTCGGCTGTTTATTCTATTTTTACTCGCTGCTTTTTATTGCGAGTTGCCTAATCATTTCGGCTATTTTGTGTGCATACGTTTTTACTTGCTATTTTTTATTGCAAGTTGCCCCATCATTTCGGCTATTTCGTATGCATGCGCGGCTTGCTGGCTGTTTGCCATAAGCATGGAATTAGACACCGATTTCGGCATCAGCACCGCTACAACTGGGATATTGCCAGGAGCGAATCATCATTTGCCTCTGTCGATGTCGAACAAAGGTGGCTTAGCGAACAGAGTTAAGGTCTCGTCGACTAAGGCTTTTGACTTTATGAGCCGTAAGGGCCTCTCAAAGGTATTTCTCCCTACGAGTCGTGAGGATCTTGTAGGTGTGTTTTCTCCTTAGGAATCGTGAGGATTCCTAAGTGCGTGTTCCCCTGTAAGTCGTAAGGATCTTACAAAAGGGTTTTCTCCTTATAAGTCGAGAGGACTTACAAGGGTTGTTCACCGTATGGACATATCCCCAGTCACGGGTGGGACTTTGTTAGGGAAATGTTTATTCGCGCCCGTGGATTGTATACAAGGGTCAGTATTGAGCCACTTGTAGGGCACTATAGAAGGTTATGGGGGGTTGCTTAAGCACAGGTTTAGGTCTCTGTAACTTAAGACTTTCAAATCTAATGAGCCGTGAGGGTCCCATAAGAGAGTTCTCCTTACGAGTCGTGAGGATCTCGCAAGTGTATTTTCTCCTTAGGAATCGTGGGGATCCCTAAGTGTGTTGCTCCCTTGTGAGTCGTAAGGATCTCACGCGGGTGATTTCTCCTTAAAAGGTCGAGAGGACCCTGTAAGTGTCCTTTAACAAGGTTGCGCCCTTTCGGGTTTTCACAAACACTTGCCGGTAGTCCTGCTGTTTTTTCTCACGGAGCCCTTTCGGGTTTTCATCCGTGCCCATTTTGCTTATGGACATACCGTTTATTTTTTTTATTTTTTTATTATATATTTTTTTATTCTTTATTCTCTTTTTTTTACGAGGTCGCGCCCTTTCGGGTTTTCACGAACACTCGTCGGTAGCCCTGCTGTTTTTACTCACAGAGCCCTTTCGGGTTTTCATCCGTGCCCATTTTGCTTACGGACATACCGTTTTTTTTATTTATCTTTTTTTTATTATTTATTTTTTTATCGGCTTTGTGATGTTTCAATCCATCGTAGTTTATCGACGTCTCGGTCAATAGCTAGTTTAAGGACGTAGTGGTCCGTCATTAGTTTAAGGACGTTTCGGTCCGTTGTTAGTTTAAGGACGTTTCGGTCAGCAACTAGTTTAAAAACATTTCGGTCCGTGGTGAAGAAGGTCGGCTACTACTTATAGAGTTCGGGCTTAGGAAGATAGCGAGTGGACATAGTCGTCGTCATCTATCATTGACCTAGGCTGTGACTCATTAAGCGTAGTATTTCTTTAGGAAGCGACCGTTTATTGGCCTGAAAGGCCTTTCACCGTGCATATCCATGAGTAGATAGGCTCCACCCTGGTAGACCTTGTCTATGATGTACGGGCCTTCATAGTTCGGCTCGAATTTTCCCCACTTGGCGCGATTGGGGATCATCGGTCTTTTGACCACTAGCACAAGTTCGCCTTGGCGAAATGTCTTCGGCCTGGTCAATCTTTCATATGAGCGCGTCATCTTTGCTTTGTAAGCCTCCAGATTTTGTTGCGCTATGAGCCGGGTTTCATCAAGGGCATCAAGCTCCTCAAGCCGAAGGTGAGCATTTTCTTCGTCTGTCAGCTCATAGTGGACTGCCACTCGTAGAGAGGGTAGCTCTATTTCGAGGGGGAGTACTGCTTCTGTACCGAAGACTAACGCGTACGGCGTTGTGTTCGTGGCCGTCTTGAACGTAGTTCGATACGCCCAGAGATCTTCTTGCAGTCTCTCGTGCCAGTCCTTCTTATTTCGGGACACCGTCTTCTTCACAATCCTTGTCAAGGTCTTGTTGAAAGCCTCAGCTAGACCGTTAGCTCGGGGATTATAAACTGAGGAATATCTCCAGTCTATGTTGTGTCGTTGCGCGAAGCGGCTGATCTTGTGGCTTCTGTAGGCTGGCCCGTTATCGGAGATGATCCGTCGTGGAGTTCCAAACCGATAAATGACACACGTCTTAAAGAAATGGAGGATATTCTCCGTCTTCACCTCCTTCAGCGGTACTGCTTCTGCCCATTTGGAGAAGTAATCAGTCGTCGCCAGGATGAAACGATGTCCCCTGGACGATGCTGGTTCGATAGGGCCGACTATGTCATTTCCCCACATTTCGAACGGCCAGCTAGCCACCGTTGGATGTAGTGGATTTGGATGCTGGTGGATGAAGTCCCCATGGATTTGGCACGAGTGGCATTGCTTCGCATATTCGAGGCAGTCCTGAATCATCGTGGGCCAGTAGTAACCCATCCGTTTAATCTTCAACTTCATCTTTAGGCCTGTTTGGTGAGAACCACAGAGTCCGTCGTGAACTCTCTGAACGACTCTTTTTGCTTCGTCAGGTCCCAGACATCTCAACCACAGAGAATCAAACGACCTCTTGTATAGAGTATCATTGACGAAGGCGAAAGACAGAGCTCGTTTCATAAGCTGATGTCTTGAGGACGCATCTTCTGGCGTTCGACGGGATTTGAAGTAGTCTATAAAGACTTCTCTCCAATCCTCAGCCTTTTCCCGATCTTTTATTTGCAGGGTCGTCTGCTTAGTAGCTTCCTTTCCATCGGATGATTCCGGAGATATCTCTGCCGGAGCAAGAACTCGACGGCTTTGTACCATGATTCTTATATCATCGAGGTTCTCATCGGCTAGCTCTTTAGCGAGCTTGGCTAATGCATCCGTTTTACTATTTTCCGCACGCGGTATGCTTTCCGGAGTGTAGGAAGGAATCTGGGTCAACAGTTGCTGCACCTTCTCGCCGTACTTCACCAGCTCTGGTTTGCATGTTTGGTAGTCGCCATTCACTTGACTAACGACCAGTTGGGAGTCTCCGTATATGACGAGGTTCTTTATTCCCATGTCGATGGCGATCTCGAGACCTGCTATCAAAGCTTCGTATTCAGCTTCATTGTTCGTCCTCGGCTCTGTTAAGGAGAAAGCAAAGCGCATTATCCCCCCTTGTGGAGTTACGAAGATGAGGCTTACCCCCGATTTGATTATAGGGGTGCTCTGTTTGCACTTCTTCATGGAAGACGCTCCATCGAAATAGAGTTCCCACCGGGTATCACCATCGTCGATCGCGTCAAACGCATGTTCGTCTGGCAGTTCACAATTCAGAGGAGAATCGGCAGGTATCGGATGCTCAGCGAGGAAGTCGGCGATGGCCTGGCCTTTCACTGCCTTAAGCGGCTGATAAGTTATCGAGAACTCTATCAAGAGCATGGCCCATTTAGCGAGTCTCCCTGTCAATATGGCCTTCGACATTAAATATTTAAGGGGGTCCACCTTTGAAATAAGACGGACTTCATGCGCCAACGCATAGTGCCTGAGCTTTGTTACAGCGAAGATCAACGCCAGGCAGTGTTTTTCAATGGGGGAATAGTTGCTTTCTGCCCCCAGTAGAACCCGACTCAAATAGTAGAGTGCTCTTTCTTTCCCTTGGTCATTCTCTTGCGCCCATAATGCGCCTAAAGAACCTTCGAGGGCGGTTGTATAAAGAATAAGGGGTTTTCCCTTAACCGGAGCAGCTAACACTGGCGGATTCTGGAGGTACTTCTTGATTTCATCCAGAGCTTCTTGGCATTAATGATCCCAGACGAACGGAGTTCCTTTCTTCATCAGGTGGCTGTAAGGACGGCACTTGCCTGAAAGGTTGGCTATAAATCGCCGTATGTACGCGAGCTTCCCTTGGAGAGACCGCAGCTGTTTGAGAGTTCTTGGCGGGGGCATTTCCATGATCGCCTTAATCTTTGACGGATCTATCTCAATACCTCGGTGTCGGACGATGAATCCCAGGAATTTGCCCGAGGAAACTTCGAATGCACACTTGAGAGGGTTCATCTTCAAGTTGTATTGTCGAAGGCGTTGAAATACGGTCTTCAGATGCTCGAGATGTTCCTCGTATGATTTTCTTTTAACCACGAGGTCGTCGATATAACATTCGACGATTTCATGTATAAGGTCATCGAAGATCTTCGTCATGGCCCTCTGATAGGTGGCACCGGCGTTCTTTAGACCGAAGGGCATCACCCTATAGCAGAATATACCCAAAGAGGTCCGGAAAGCGGTGTGCTTCTGGTCTTCGGGATGCATCTTTATCTGATTATACCCTGATGAGCCGTCCATGAAGGAGAAAACCTCGTGAGTGGACGTATTGTCTATCATCAGCTCGGTGACTGGCACTGGGAAATCGTCCTTCGGGCAGGCTTTATTGAGATCCCTGAAGTCCACGCATATGCGCACTGTCCTATTTTTCTTCATCACCGGGACGATGTTGGCGATCCATTCAGGATATTGAACCTCCTGGATAAAGACAGAGTCGATTAGCTTCTTGACCTCGGCATTGATACTCATCTCAAGCTCGAGCTGCATTCTTCTTGGCGCTTGTTTGACCGGCTTGACGTCCGGAGATATCGCCAATCTGTGCACAGCAATTTCTGGATCTAGTCCTGGCATTTCGGAATAGTTCCATGTGAAGCAATCTCTATGCTACAGAAGCACGTCTTTTAACGCAGTCACCCTTTCTTCAGATAGCAGCTCGCTGACGAATGTCGGTCGCGGGTCGTTCGCCGTCCCCAACTTAATTTTCTTGAGGTTATCTACAGTAGTATGTATTCCATCCTCCAGCTCTTTCGGTGCTGGTGGAAATTCTGAGATCACCTCGTCATTGCTTCTTTTGAAGCACCAGGGAAGGTCATCCATGTTCTCGGGCTCTTCTTTTGATATTGTTATCATGTGACAAGTACGAGTTCGCTTCCAAGACCGATATGGATCTGGTTCTGCTTTCGTGGCCTTGGGTTCGTGCTTCTGTGGTGGCGTTACCCTCCAACTATCAGATAGAGCGAACTTGCCGAGCTGATACTGATTTTCGACCCAATTCTTGAAGGTGAAGCAGTTTTCGAGAGGATGCCCTATTACTCGGTGATAAGAGCAATAGTTTGGGTGTGACACTTCGCCTGCTTGCTTGGGGTGCTTAGACTCCGGCAGTGTGAGCATCTGGTATTTTATAGCTCGGTCAAGTATCTTCTTCGTCTTGTCCCGAGGAAAAGAGTATGCTCGACTCATCTTCTTTACAGGGGATAGATCTGGACCGCTCGATTCCCGCTTGCGTGGCTTCTTAGTCCCGCTTTGTTGCTGTCGAGCGCCTCTTTCACTTTTTGACTAGTTTCTGCCCCTGCGTCGAACCTTTTTTACCACAGGTTGACAGGGAGCGGCACTTTCATCCTTCGCGGCCTGTTGTAGGAGGCGTTGCGTTTTGGCTTTCTCGTAGATGGCCATTTCGCGGTTGTGGTCGTCTTGAACTTTTTGACCAGCTCCCCTTATAAGCTTGTCCTTTTGTTCTTCGAACGACGGACTGGGCATTTTTGCATCAGGAACTTTTACTGGTCTAGGATTAGTGTCCTCCCATTGGGCATCCGCTTCTTCATTGAAGTCATGCACGACATAGCAATCGCAGAGTAGCTCTCGTTTCTTGGACCGAATGTATCCAAGCCCGATTGTTTCCATCCTCCCATTAGGCAACTTGTGCTGAGTTTCGGGAACGTTCCAGACCCTGTCATAGAATTTGGCTTTTCGAGCGGTCTATTTGAAGGGTATCCCCTGGCGCTTCAGCAGCCTCTTCAAGCCTTCTGTATAATATCTAGGCAAATGGATGGGCTAAAGCCTGTCAAGCGTAGGATCTGTGCTGTGCCAGATTTCTTTCTCCACTTTGGTTTCTTCAGAGCGGTAGAATAGAATTGCCTTTTCGCCTTTTCTCCTGGGAGGGGCATAGAACGTCCGCAGCTCCTCTACAGTGTAGGTATCGAGCGCATCCAGTTCTTTATGATGTTTAAGTGGAACCATGGTGATTTGCAGGCTTTGTTCTTCATCAGCAGATGTTTGTATTGAAGGCCGAGCAGAGAATACAGCATGGACCTCATCTTCCGAGTCACTACCAAAGATCAACATAGGAGCGGACGGTCCCGGCTTGTTATATTGGGGCTGACCCGAATAAACTATCTCCTCTTCCTCCTCAGTATCACTCCCGAAGACAGGGATGGTGGCGTTAGCTTTGTTCTCCGACTTGTGACACCTCTCCGTGTCTTCGAAATCCGGTAAGAAGTATTTTGCATCTTCATATTTGCGGACTTCGTTCACGGAGAACGGGTTCAGTTCTCCCATCACGGTATACTCGAGACCATCCTTAAAATATTTCATACACTGATGCTGTGTAGAAGGGATGATGTTGTACTCGTGTAACCATGGTCGGCCGAGCAGAGCATTGTAGCATGTCTTGGCGTCTATGACATGAAATTTAATATCTGTGACGAGCAGCCCAAAACGTAGCGTTAGTATCACAGATCCAAGAGTTCATGATGATTGAGAATCGAACCCGGAGATGGTGATCTTATCCCGAGCAAGGTGCTGGACGCTCATGCAGATTTCCTTTAACACCCGCACGTTAAGGAGATTAACGGAGAATCCATTGTCGAC
The DNA here is from genome assembly GCA_030015575.1 of Agapanthus africanus. Taxonomy (NCBI): domain Eukaryota; kingdom Viridiplantae; phylum Streptophyta; class Magnoliopsida; order Asparagales; family Amaryllidaceae; genus Agapanthus; species Agapanthus africanus. The sequence continues at coordinate 51,248,465 of CM057340.1, forward strand.
CAGGATTTTTCCTATCTTTATATCATGGCAATACCCTGAGACATAGAGGGGGCGATTGTGTTCGCACGTCCCAAGGAGAAGGTCCTCGTCACCAAAAGTGACATCGGCCGTGTGCAGTTCTTCCAACTCATCCTTCATATTTTCTTCGGCAAGGAAAGCTTGGAATTGCTCGGGGTCCTGTAGTGCCTTGATTAATGAACCCCTTGCCTCTTTGATAGTAAAAGGGCGTCAAGAATGCTGAGCTGCGAGGGTAGCTTCCACAGATGCGCTAGAACGTTGTAATCCGCCTTATTTTTCTTCGGCGGGTCCTTGGCAGTTAGCTCTTCCATGAATTGGTCATCTAGGGCAATATCCTCAGAGACCTTTTCTTTCCCTTTATCTTTTTTATTTGAGGGTCCGAGATTCTTTTCAGGTAGCGTACGATTACGCAACCCGATATTTTCGCAGACCTTCGGCTCTTCTTCTTTTCCCGAGGTGGACTCTTTAAAGAGGGGGCTAAGAGACATCTCCTCGTCAGAGTCACTCCCGAACGTGAGAACTTGCGATCCCCGGGCGTTAACCATGCGACAATCGCCGGTAGTTCTGTTAAGCCCCTTGGTCATATTTTTCCGCTCCCGACGAGTTTTGCGCTTTTCCTGCTTAAAATGTTGTCGGTGAGCAACATATCCCTGCCACCATTTATTGAAAGTTTTGCACTCTTCGGTGGGGTGCGAAATCTTCCGATGATACAAGCAGTAGGAGGGGTGCATTTCCGCTTCACCAGTAATGTTTCCTTCAAAGGATGGTAGCTTCATACCCATTGATATGGCCTTAGCAAACCTTTTCCTCGTCTTGAATTTGCTTTTATCTGCGGTGGATGTATTTTGCTCCAGCGGGAGTGTTTCAACTCTTTCGTCAAGTCGCTGGTGCTTGGCCCTTTCAAATATGACTGCCTCGCGTTCCCGATCAGCTTTACTTTTCAACAGAGCTTCATTGAGGAATGCGTCAATTGTTTCATCCGATGGACCCAGAACTTTCGGTTTAGGATCTGCCCCCAGCTTTTCAATGCAAGGAGTTTCCTCATCGTCTGTAAACGAATGGGAAATCATATGACAGATCACCACGTATTCCTCGGATTCGTTCGACGAACTCTCCCCCTCATCTTCCTCTTGAAAGACGTGGTTGAGGAACTCTTGGAGTGTGATGGGAGTCCGTGCTTTCTGGTTATATTCCTCCAGCGCGTCAATCTGTCTTTGTAAGTCCGTGCGCTTGTCGCCAGGCTTCACAGGCTTCTTGGATTTCTTCTTCTTCTTCTTCGAAGATTTTGATGGCTGGTTGTGAGTGCTTGGGCCACCACCATCGGTCTTTGGAGTTGGACGCAGCTTCAACATCGCTTCAATGATCTGAGGTTCCTACGGGTTTTTCCACCTGATCGCTGGGCATGTTTGAAGATCGTTCAGCATCCTCTTTGTTTTGGCTGATAGCACAACCTCCCATGGAGCTTCTTCAACGAGGGAGCACGTTGCCCCCGGCGTATTCACCCTTTTAGGGGTGTGAGGCTCGGTGGATTCACCTTCCATCTGTCGGACAACGTGAACTTGCCCTGTTGGTACTGGTCCTCAATCCAATTTTTGAAGACGTAACAATCCTCGATCGGATGACCCAGTACACGGTGATAAGGACAGTAATTGGGATCATTGACGTCGTTTGGCTGCGACGGACGTCTTGGATCCGGCAGATTTATGAGTCGGTTGCGCAAGGTCAGCTCGAACAATCTTCTCGTTTTATCTCGAGGAAACGAGTAAGGACGTCCTAGCCTTTCCTCAAGGGGTGCGCACGGACGCATATTATTTTGACGGACAGCCGGTTTCAAGTTGCTCGGCTGTTGTTGAGCATTGGCGACAACGATCACTTTTCCCTTCCCCTTCTCGTTTCGAGAGTCCGGCTTTGGAGGGGGCGGTCAATGGCCCATTTGGTCCATTTGAGCTAGCTTGTCGATCAGGGCCTGGAAGGTAGTCGGCTTGAAGAACATCATGAATTGAGATATGGTTTCCTGCGGATCGAGAGTTCCCACAAACATGCCTACTGCCGGAGCCTCTTCTATGCGTTGTTCGCATTTCGACCATAAGTTCCGCCACCGTATCGCATATTGGACCCACGTCTCGCCCGGCTTCACTCTGGCGTTAATCAATGCCGTTATCGGGGTGCGTTCGCTGGCGCTTGCGAAACACTGGGTAAACAGCAGCTCCATCTCCGCAAATGTCTTGATAGAGTCGTTTGGGAGCTCGGAGTACCACTCGAATGCTGTATCTGATAAGCTACCAACGAACTGGCGAAGCAACAATTTATCATCACCGCCGGTGTTGCCGCAAAGCACCCTGAACTGGGCAATATGATGGTGGGGATTGCCAGTCCCCTTATACACATGGAATTTCGGTATTGTATAGCCCGGCGGGTACTTTATCTGATCGTACCAGCTCGGATATGGTCGCCCCGTTTTTACGACCTGACCGGCTGCCTCAGTCGCCTGGTGAACCCGTATCTGCTGAGCTATATAATCGTCCAAGTCAGCTTTGGAGATTGTCTTCTCCTTGGCTGTTGACAGAGCCGGTGGAGGATTTGACGTTTCTCCCCTGTCGTCTTCAAGGACGATCGGAGGATCTTCAGCAGGAGGATCTTGTTGGATCATCATACCCACCATGTCCTAGAACAGGAGGGCCATTCGCTTTATGTTGGCTGCTTGTTCCGCAGCTTCTTTGTCCTTCTTCTCTAATATTCTCCGAAGGAACTCAGCGTCGGTTTCTTGCTCCTGGCGTTGATCCGACGACGCTTCGGGGCTTTCTTTTGGCCCAGTGAGTGCGGCCATCGTGTTCATCATTTCTTGGAGCTTCTGCTGTTGCTCCTGAGCTTTGGTCACAGACCGTGTAAGCGGTCTATGACCTGTAGATGTACGGCTATCCTCTTTCCCGGACGCCATATAGACGGTGTGTACGACAATGCCCCCAGACTTAGGGCGTTTGGGCTCACTACCTTTGACATTCGCCGCAGGCGTGGAGACTTTCTCCGGCCTTCTTCTCTTGTGGGCTGCCGAAGTGGAGGGGGCCGTTGTAGTGGGCACCTGAGTGTTTGTTGTCCTTTGCGGTTTGACAGGACGGTTCCTTTCTTCTTGAACTTTCACCCTCTTCTGCCGGTGAGAGGGACTTGAATGACCACTGAGTCTTGAACCCATCGCTAGACCTTGTAAATTTTAGAGGACAGCCGTTGAGGGGGATGCTCCAGCTTTGTTTCTGTGAGATTCTCCGTAGGTGGAGGAGATCTTTTCAGCGTGGCAGTCGGAAAGTTCTTGCGTACCCTCCTTAGCGGTTCAAAGCTGTTCCCAGTTGGAACAGCAGCATTGACTTCCACCGTTGGGACCGGTGGAGTTAGCCCAGAGGGAGAGTTGCCCCCGGCCTTCCGTACTCGGCGCCAATGGCGACGTCGAGCGTGCCGAGCTGTTGGGGCTGGTTCAGCGATGGGGATGGTTTTATCTTGCCCCCTGTCTAGATGAGGCGCCGCTGGTGCCAGCCTCTTGAAGACTGATGTCTTTTGGGTAGAGGTATCCAATCTGTCAAAGACAGACCTTCGAGCAGGAACGGGAGCCGGAATAGTCAGTCTTGTAAAGACCGACTCTTTAGCAGGAGAAGCCACCTTGACGACTTCAGGAGAAGAGGTGGCTATCTTCCTCAGGATGGCCACTTCAGGGGTTATGGGCTTCTTGGAATGCCCATCAAAGTTCAGGTTCAACCTGATAAAGACCGAGGCTGCCGGCTTGACATTGGACGACCCGTTGACAGGGGTCGTGGTAGTAGTGAGCCGATCGAAGACCGACTTCTTTTGCGCTTCCGGTACGGGCACTGGAATAGTGAGGCTTGCAGGCGGGAGCATGGTCCCGAAAAACAGACCGGTGGTGGCCTGGGTCACTTGTTCCACCGGCATGGCAAGGATGGAGGCCGCTTGAGGCCCATAAGCTACACCTCCAGGTGAGGTGGAGCGTCGGTTGCACTTGCATTTCGAGCAGCTCGAGCAGTTGGAGGCCATTGATGCTTGATTTCTGCGCCAGGCAAAAGACCAAATCTTAGTAACTTGAAACCCAAAGGTAACCATTAACAAACCGCGATTCGTTCGCGAATACGACACACGAAGTGTGGAGTGGAAAGAGGAAAAGGTCCCACCGGGCGTGCCAGAATCTGTTCCCGTCCGAACACAGAGACGCGACCGCGTAGGCTCGTCTTGCCTGAGATTCGGGGCAGATGCTATTTGGTTTTATCCGTCCACCTCTCCGAAGATGCCAAATTGATTTATGGCACCGTGCATCAGAGGTTTAGACGGATGCGGCCGATGTAGAAGACCTCGTCAGATTCCCTCTCAGTTGAGGGGTTTTTGATTGTGGGGACGCTCTTCCCTGCAGGCGCAAGCCCCTGCAGTTAATTACGCTACCGCATCGCGGTAACAACTTTCTCCTTCTCCAGAATTTCACTTCGTGTCGTGTGTGTTTGTTTTGTTTGTGGATGCCCGCGGATTGTATACGGAGACTAAGTTATACCGTCGCCCGTAGGACGTGGATTAGTCCAAATCCGTATTTACTTAGATTTGGGTTTGGTGTTTTAGTTTAAGGATACGTTAGCCATATTGAGGCTAAGATCGACTTAAACGTTCGTCAAGGATACGTTAGTCCAATTTGAGACTAAGATCAACTTAACGGAAAGAGCATTTAGGGACTCTATTGTTCCAGTTTAGGAACGTAGTGGTCCATTTAATATATGGCCGTCGGGACCCGTCACCTCTCTGACGACGTTGACGGATTACAACGACAGGTGTTAGAGGAGTTAAGAGATGTACCCTAGAACTAAAGTCTGTTTGAAGGTTTAAGGATACGTTAGCCATATTTGAGGCTAAGATCAACTTAAACGAGATCGTTTAGATCCGACAAAAGAGCATTTGGGGGCTCTATTGTTCCAGTTTAGGGACGTAATGGTCCATAGGTAGTTTAAGGACATTGCGGTCCATTGTTCCCATTTTAGGGACGGATATTAGTTTAAGGATGCATTAGTCCATGGGTTTAAGGACCCCATAGTCCATATAGATGTGTTTAAGGACGCATTAGTCCATTGGTTTAAGGACGCATAAGTCCATGGGTTTAAGGACCCCATAGTCCATATAGGTGTGTTTAAGGACGCATTAGTCCATTAGTTTAAGGACGCATAAGTCCATGGGTTTAAGGACCCCACAGTCCGTATAGATGTGTTTAAGGACGCATTAGTCCATTAGTTTAAGGACGCATAAGTCCATGGGCTTAAGGACCCCACAGTCCGTATTAATGTGTGGTTGTCGGGACCCGTCACCTCTCTGACGTCGTTGAAGGATTACAACGATAGGTGTCAGAGGAGTTCAGAGATGTACCCTTGAACCGTATATAAATTGATTTAAGAGAGCAGTCTTGCTCAGTCAATTTAATTTGAGGACTTATGGCCATGATTGGGCTAAGTCCAGTTAAGAATATTCAACGTTTTTATCTTTGGCCTATTAGGCCTGTGCTAGGGCTTTGCCCCTGTTTAATAATGCACTGCATTTTCTTTAGGCCTGCTAGGCCCTTTTGATTTTGGGCTCAGTCCCTTTATAAATGATGCACAGCATTTGTTTTTGTCTTGACAGACCTTTGTTTGGGCTCTGCCCTTCTTTAAAATAATGCATTGCATTTAAATTGGCCTGTTAGGCCTTTTTTAATTGGGCTTGGCCCTTCTGTAAATAATGCAGTGCATTAATCAAACTGACAGTGGCCATGTGGCATGTCAGGCGCTTTGCGCCCATTATTGAGCGCAAGCGCACGTGGAGGTGACACGTGTCACGCTCTGGTGAGCGCAAGCGTAGTGCGCTGTGCCAGTGCGCTGCCCTGTTGCACTGCTGACACGTAGCGTGCTCTGGTGAGTTGCATCAATTTCAGAGAGCAATGCTCTATCTTAAAAGCGCAGAGCGCAAGTTATTCAGGTGCTGACACGTGGCGCTCTCTGGTGGCTTGCGCCAAACCAAGAGCGCAACAGTGCAGATTTGCAAGTGTAAGGCACTATTTTAATTTCTTGATCCAAGAAAAGAATCTTTAAAATTCCAGAACCAATGGTTCATAAAAAAAGCAATGCCTTTGTTATTATTTTTTTTTATTGAAGATCCTTGATCTTGTTCTTAGATCAATGATCTATTCAGAAGAAGTTCTTCTTTTCTTATTCAAAGGTTTTACCTTTCTTTCTTTTTGAGTTCTTCTCAAAATTCTTCAGAGTTCTCTCTCTGTTTCTTGGTTTCTCTATTCTCTCTGTGTTGTGTTGTTCTTTTGGAGTTGGGGTCTAGGGGCCTTTATATAGTGCCTATTAATTTGTTAAATTTGTTAAAGAGGTCATTCTAGAGTGATTTGGGGAATTTTCCCCACCGTTGGATCTTTGATCCAAGGGCTTCTGTTTTACAGAAGACAATCTTCTTGTTTTAACAAGAATAGAAAGATCTTACTGGAATTTTAATTCTATTTGGCGCAAACGCACCAGCGCTTGACACGTGTCACGCAGCGCAGAGCGTAGCGCAAGGCGCAGCGCACCTGCACTAGCGCAACTGCGCTGACACGTGTCGCGCAGCGCAGAGCGTAGCGCATTTGAAGCGTTGCTTCCTTTATAGAGCCTTGCTCTAATTGAGTGCGCTGCCTTGGGCGCTGCGCTCCCTGCGCTGGCGTGTCTGATTTTGACACGTGACGCTCTGCGCGCAGCGCAGGGGATCTGAAGCGTTGCTTCATTTATTTAACTTTAATTTTCAAAACAGTGCTTTGCTCTGATTGGGGGAAACAGAAGCGTTGCTTCGTTTCCCGCCTTAGAATTTGAACAGAGCTTTGCTCTGATTGGGGTAAACATATTCATTTTGATTCTTTTTATGAGATGTACTTTGTATTCATTTGGATTCATGAATAAAGAACCATATTTTATCTCATATTAGCACTTCCTTTTCTTTGCTGTGTTGTTGGCATGTTACTTTAGTAAATGTGGCCCATAGATGGTAGACAATGGTCCATCTTGACTTCTTTGTCAGGTAGCGATGGCTTAGGAAGTAGGTTCAGGTCTGCTGCCCAAGACTTTTCAACTTTATGGGCCGTGAGGGTCTTATAAAGACTTTTCTCCTTACGAGTCGAGAGGATCTCGTAGGTTTAATTTCTCCTTAGAGGTCATGAGGACTCCTAAGTGCGTTTTCTCTCGAGAATCGTAAGGGTCCCACAAGAGAATTTTCTTCATGTGGAGGGACATTAATTTTCCCGCAGGTCGAGACGAATCGAGAGATTCTTGCAAAGACACCGATTTCCTTGCGGGCCGAAACGAATCGAGAGGTTCTCGCCAAGGATGGTAATTTCCCTGAATCGAGAGGTTTTTGCCAAGGACACTGATTTCCCTGGAGGTCGAGACGAATCGAGAGATTCCTGCAAAGATACCGATTTCCTTACAGGTCGACGCGAATCGAGAGGTTCTCGCAAAGGATGCTGATTCCCCTGAATCGAGAGATTTTTGCCAAAGACACTGATTTCCCTGGGGTCGAGACGAATCGAGAGATTCCTGCAAAGAGACTGATTTCTTTGCGGGTCGATGCGAATCGAGATGTTCTCGCCAAGGATACTGATTTCCCTGAATCGAGAGGTTTTTGCCAAGGACACTGATTTCCCTGAAGGTCGAGACGAATCGAGAGATTTCTGCAAAGACACTGATTTCTTTGCTGGTCGACGCGAATCGAGAGGTTTTTGGCTGACTTGTTTCGGGACAGAGCGTTGATCCGGCGGGGAGGTCATTGGTTGATTTGTTTCCGAGACGGAGCGTTGATCCGGCGGGGAGGTCATTGGTTGACTTGTTTCCGAGACGGAGCGTTGATCCGGCGGGGAGATTATTGGTTGACTTGTTTCCGAGACGGAGCGTTGATCCGGCGGGCAGGTCATTGGTTGACTTGTTTCCGAGACGGAGCGTTGATCCGGCGGGGTGGTCATTGGTTGACTTGTTTCCGAGACGGAGCGTTGATCCGGCGGGGAGGACATTGGTTGACTTGTTTCCGAGATGGAGTGTTGATCCGGTGGGAAGGTCATTGGTTGACTCTAGGTTGTCTGTGAACCGTAGAGTCTTGGAACTGGGGACTTTGTCGTGGCTCCGATTGATGATGTCGCGTCCGTATCCTGTTGGAGTGAGGAGGAACGCTATTGCTGATTTCTAGGCTGTAGATGTAGCCATCGAGATCTAGCTTCCCTTTGACGAAGCCTAGTGGGACAATGTGGTTCCCTTTTCTTTTGTGCCCATGGATTGTATACAGGGGTCGATATGATCTCACCTGCAGGGCAAAAGTTTCATTCTTTCATTTGTTTCTTTCCTTCGGCGATGCTCTATCATTTTAGCTTTTTATATCGCGAAAGTCGCGATTGCCCAATCATTTCAGCTATTTTTCGCGGTACCCAATCGTTTAGGCTATTTTTCTTTTTACTCGCTGCTTTTTTATTGCGAGTGGCCCAAACATTTCGGCTATTTTTCTTTTTACTCGCTGCTTTTTATTGCGAGTTGCCCAATCATATTCGGCTATATATATATTTTTTTGTATTTTTGGTTCCCTGATTTGTTGCGAGTATGGACTTGAGATCTGATACCAATCTTAGCATCAGTATCGTTGCCACTGGAATATTGCCAGGAGCGAATCATCATTTGCCGTGAAAGGACTTGAAATTTGATACCGATTTAGGCATCAGCATCGCTGCCATTGGGACATTGCCAGGAGCGAATCATCATTTACCTTTGTCGATTCGAATAAAGGTGGCTCAGCAAACAGGGTTAGGATCCTGTCGACTAAGGCTTCTGACTTCATGAGCCATAAGGGTCTCATAAATGTGTTTCTCCCGACGAGTCGTGAGGATCTTGTATGTGCAATTTTTCCTTAGGGGTCGTGAGGACTCCTAAGTATGTTTTCTCTTGAGAGTCGTACGGATCTCATAAGAGCGTTTTCTCCTTATAAGTCGAGAGGACTTACAAGTATCATTCACCACATGAGAATATTTCGCGGCATTGGTGGAACTTGGTGGGGGGGACGTTTATTTATGCCCGTGGATTGTATACAAGGGTCAATATTGAACCGTTTGTATGGCAACTTAGGGAATGTGATGGCTTAAGAACATGTTCAGATCCCTGTAGCTTAAAGCTTTTGAATCCTATGAGCCGTGAGGGTCTCATATGAGGATTCTCCTTACGAGCCGTGAGGATCTCGTAAGTGTAATTTCTCGTTAGGAATCATGGGGATCCATAAGTGTGTTGTTCCTTTATGAGTCGTAAGGATCTCACATAGGCATTTTCTCCTTACAAGGTCGAGAGGATCCTGCAAGTGTGCATGAATTTTTTTACAAGTCTGCGCCCTTTCGGGTTTTCACAAACTCGCCGGTAGCCCTGCTGCTTTTACTCATGGAGCCCTTTCGGGTTTTAATCCGTGCCCATTTTGCTTATGGACGTACCGTTTTTTTTTCCGCATCAGCCTAAGGATGCTGCGGTTCGTAGTAGTTTAAAGACGTTTCGTCCGTAGCTATAAGGACATTACGGTTCGTAGCTAGTTTCAGGACATTACGGTCCGTTGTTTTCCGTGTTTGCGATGGGGTATCGTTGGATACTACTTTTAGAGTCTTGACTCAAGAAGATAGCGAGCGGACATAGGCGTCGTCATCTATCATTGACCTGAGTCATGACTTGTCAGGCATAGTATTTTTTAAGGAACCGACCGTTTATTGGCCGGAATGGTCTTTCGCCATGTATATCCATGAGCAAATAAGCCCCACCTTGGTAGACTTTGTCTATGATGTACGGGCCCTCATAGTTTGGCTCGAATTTCCCCCGTTTGACATGATTGGGGATCATAGGTCTTTTCACGACTAGCACGAGTTCGCCTTGGCGGAATGTTCTCGGTTTAGTCAATCTTTCGTATGAGCGCGTCATCTTTGCTTTGTAAGCTTCTAGGTTTTGCTGCGCCATAAGATGAGTGTCATCGAGGGCGTCGAGCTCCTCAAGCCGAAGATGAGCATTCTCTTCATCTGTTAGCTCATAATGAACCGCCACTCGTAGAGAGGGTAGCTCTATCTCCAAAGGGAGTACTGATTCCGTGCCGAATACCAACGCGAATGGTGTTGTATTTGTAGCCGTTTTGAACGTAGTTCGATACGCCCAGAGAGCTTCATGCAGTCTCTCATGCCAGTCCTTTTTATTTTTGGACACTGTCTTCTTTATGATCTTTGTCAAGGTTTTGTTGAAAGTCTCAGCTAGACCGTTAGCTCGGGGATTATAGACCGAAGAGTATCTCCAGTCTATGTTATGTTGCTGTACGAAGCGGCTGATTCTGTGACTTCTATAGGCCGGCCCATTATCGGAGATAATCCGTCGCGGAGTGCCGAACCGATAGATGACGTGTGTCTTGAAGAAATGGAGGATATTCTCCGTCTTCACTTCTCTTAGCGGTACTGCTTCTACCCATTTAGAGAAGTAATCTGTTGTCGCCAATAAGAACCGATGTCTTTTGGATGACGATGGTTCACTTGGCCCAATTATATCGGTTCCCCACATTTCAAACGGCCAGCTAGCTACTGTTGGGTGTAGCGGGTTTGGATGCTGGTGGATGAAGTCCCCATGAATTTGGCACGAGTGGCACTGCTTCGCGTATTCGAGGCAGTCCTGAATCATCGTGAGCCAATAGTAGCCGATCATTTTGATCTTCAGCTTCATCTTTGGCCCAGCTTGATGAGAACCGCAGAGTCCGTCGTAAGTTTTTTGGACGACCCTCCTTGCTTCTTCCGGTCCCAAGCATCTTAGCCACAGAGAGTCGAACGATCTCTTATATAGAGTATCATTGACGAAGGCGAAAGACAGAGCTCATTTCATGAGCTGATGTCTTGAAGATGCATCTTCCGGTGTTTGACGGGATTTGAAGTAGTCTATAAAGACTTCTCTCCAATCCTTAGCCTTTTCTTGGTCCTCTATTTGTAGGGCCGTTTGCTTGGTCGCTTCCTTTTCTTCAGACGACTCTGGAGATATTTCTGCTGGTGCAAGAACCCGACGGCTTTGTATAATGATCCTTACGTCATCGAGGTTTTCGTCACCCAGTTCTTTAGCGAGTTTGGCTAATGCGTTCGCTTTGCTATTTTCTGTACGCGGTATGCTTTCTAGGACGTAGGAAGAGATTTGGGTCAGCAGTTGTTACACTCTCTCGCCGTACTTTACCAACTCTGGCTTGCACGTTTGATAATCGCCGTTTACTTGACTAACGACCAGCTAGGAGTCTCCGTATATAAGGAGGTTTTCGATTCCCATGTTGACAACAATCTCAATACCTGCTATCAAAGTCTCATATTCTGCTTCATTGTTTATCCTCGGCTCTGTTAAGGAAAAGGCAAAGTGCATTATTCCTCCTTATGGAGTCACGAAGATGAGGCCTGCCCTAGATTTGATTATGGGGGTGTGCTTTCGCTTCTTCATGGAAGATGCCCCATCGAAGTAGAGTTCCCATCGAGCATCACCCCCTCCGCTCTCCCTGTCGATCGTGTCAAACGGGTGCTCATCTGGCAATTTGCAATTTAGGGGTGAATCGGCGGGTATCGGATGCTCAGCGAGGAAGTCAGCGATGGCCTGGCCTTTCACTGCCTTGAGAGGTTGGTATGTTACCGAGAATTCCATTAAGAGTAGGGCCCATTTAGCAAGTCGTCTCGTTAGTATGTCTCTTGACATCAAATATTTAAGAGGATCTACTTTTGATATGAGATGGACCTCATGCGCTAAAGCATAATGCCGAAGCTTCGTTACCGTGAAGATTAACGCCAGGCAGTGTTTTTCGACGGGGGAGTAGTTGTTTTCTACCCCCAAGAGAACTCGACTCAAATAGTAGAGGGATCTCTCTTTCCCTTGGTCGTTCTCCTGTGCCTATAGCGTGCCTAAGGAACCTTCAAGGGCGGTTGTGTATAGGATAAGAGGCTTTCCTTTGACCGGAGCGGTCAGTACCGGCGAATTCTGCAGGTATTGCTTGATTTCATCCAGTGCACTTTGGAATTTGCGATCTCAGACGAACGGGGTCCCCTTCTTCATCAGGTGACTGTAGGGATGGCATTTTCCGGAGAGGTTGGCTATGAACCGTCGGATATACGCGAGCTTCCCTTGTGGAGACCGCAATTGTTTTAAAGTCCTTGGAGTGGGCATTTCCATAATCGCCTTGATCTTCGACGGATCTATTTCGATGCCCCAATATCGTACGATGAATCCTAGGAATTTGCCTGAGGAAACTCCGAACGCGCATTTTAGAGGGTTCATCTTCAGGTTGTATTTTCGAAGGCGCTGAAACACTATCTTCATATACTCCCAGTGCTCCTCATACGATTTGCTTTTCACCACGAGGTCGTCAATATAACATTCGACAATCTCGTGTATGAGGCTATCAAAGATCTTTGTCATGGCCCTCTGGTAGGTAGCGCCGGCGTTCTTTAGACCGAAAGGCATCACTTTGTAGCAGAATATGCCCAGAGGGGTCCGGAAAGTGGTATGCTTCTGGTCTTCGGGATGCATCTTTATTTGACTGTACCCCGATGATCCGTCCATGAAGGAGAAGACTTCATGGGTGGATGTGTTATCGATCATCAGCTCGGTAACAGGTACTGGGAAGTTATCCTTCGGGCAAGCTTTGTTGAGGTCCCGAAAGTCCACGCAGATGCACACCGTCCCATTTTTCTTCATCACTGGGATAATGTTGGCGATCCAGTCAGGATATTGAACTTCTTGGATGAAGCCGGAGTCGATTAGCTTCTTGACTTCGGCGTTGATACTCATTTCAAGTTCAAGCCGCATTCTTCTTGGTGCTTGTTTGACTGGCTTGACGTCCGGAGATATCGCCAATTTATGCACAGCTATTTCCGGATCTAGTCCCGGCATCTCGGAATAGTTCCATGCGAAGCAGTCTTTATACTGCATGAGCACGTCTTTTAGCGTAACCACCTGCTCTTTAGACAACAGCTCACTGACAAACGTTGGTCGTGGGTCGTTTGCCGTCCCCAAGTCGATTTTCCTTAGGTTGTCCGTAGTAGTATGTATTTCATCTTCCAACTCTTTTGGCGCCGGTGGAAATTCTGAGATCCACTCATCTTCATCCTCATTTTCGAAGCACCAGGAGAGGTCATCCATATTCTCGGGCACTCCTTCTTCTAACAGCGTTATCACGTGACAGGTATGAGATCGTTTCCAAGACCGGTGTTGATCTGGTTCTACTCACGCTATATACGTTGCTTTTAGCATATGCCTTTGTGGTGGGCCTACCCTCCAACTGTTGGATAGAGCGAATCTGCCGAGTTGATATTGGTCTTCGACCCAGTTTTTGAAGGTGAAGCAGTCTTCAAGAGGATATCATATCGCTCGGTGATAGGAGCAATAATCCGGGTGATGAACCTCGTTTGCTTGATCGGGGTGCCGAGACTCCGGGAGTGTCATCATCTGATGTTTCATGATAAGGTCAAAGATTCTCCTTGTCTTGTCTCGAGGGAAGGAATATGCTCGACCCGTTTTTTCATAAGAGACAGATTCCGGATGACCTTTTCTTGATCGCGTGGCCTTTTGGATTCGGCTTGCCGCCGTCGAACGTTTTTTTCGTTCTTTAACTTGTTTTTGCCTCCGCGTCGGGCCTTTTTTCTTGTCTTGGGAATGCATGGCGGGCTAACGGTGGAAGGCATTGTCATTCTCCATAGCCTGCTGAAGGAGGCGTTGCGTCTTGGCTTTCTCGTAAATGGCTATTTCGCGTCTGTGGTCGTTCCGAACCTTTTGACTCGTTTCCCTCACTAGCTTGTCCATCTGTTCTTCAAACGACGGACTTAGCATTTTTATGATAGGACCTTGTTTTGGTTTAACGTCAGCGTCTTTTAAGAAAGCATCCTCTTCTTCATCAAGGTCCTTTATGACATGGCAGCCATGGAACTGCTCCCGTTTCTTGGACTGGACATATCCAAGCCCAATCATTTCCATTTTTCCGTTAGGCAATTTTCACTGGGTTCCGGGGACACTCTAAATCCTGTTGTAGAACTGAGCTTGTCAAACAGTTTGTTTGAAAGGTACGCCTTGGCATCTTAATAACCTTTTTAATCCCTCTGCGTAGTATCTGGGCAGACGGATTGATTGGAGCCTGTCAAGCGCAGGTTCGGCACCACGCCAGACTTCTCTCTCGACTTTAGTTTCCATGGATCGATAGAATAGGATTGCCTTCTCACCTTTTTTCCTGGGAGGGACGTAGAATGTCTGCAGCTCTTGCACGCTATATGTCTCAAGCGCATCAAGCTCTCTGTAGTGCTGCCACGGAACCATGGCGATTTGCAAACTCTGATCATCTCCAGTGAGGGCCTGTATTGATGGACGGACCGAGAACACTGCGTTGATTTCGTCTTCAGAGTCGTTGCCAAGGACCAGATAGGGGTAGGTGGTCCCGGCCTGTTGCATTGGGGCAACCCCGAATAGAATATCTCTTCTTCCTCCTCGGCATCGTTCCCGAAGACCGGAATAGTGGTGATAGCTTTTTACTTATCCTCCAGTTTATGGCATCTTTCCGTATCTTCAAAGTCTGGTAGGAAATACTTTGCGTCTTCGTATTTGCGGACTTCATTTACGGAGAATGGGTTTAGTTCCCCCGTCACGGTGTACTCGAGACCATCTTTGAAATACTTCATACACTGATGTTGTGTAGAAGGGATGATGTTGTACTCGTGTAACCAAGGCCTGCCGAGCAATGCGTTATAGCAGGTCTTGTCGTTAATGACATGAAATTTGATGTCAGTGACGAGTAGCCCAAAGCGTAACGTCAGTATTACAGACCCGAGCGTCCGTGATGACTGGGAGTCGAACTCGGAGATGGTGATTTGATCCCGAGCGAGGTGTTGAATGCTCATGCAGATTTCTTTTAGAACCCTTACATTTAGGAGGTTGACAGAGGACCCGTTGTCAACTAAGATCTTCCCTATCTTGATGTCATGGCAGTATCCGGTGGCATACAGGGGACGGTTATGCTCGCACGTTCTGAGGAGAAGATCTTCATCGCCGAAAGTGATGTCAGCTGTATGCACTTCTTCCAGCTCGTCCTTCATCTTTTCTTCGGTAAGGAAAGTATGAAACTGCTCGGGCTCTTGTAATGCCTCGATCAGAGAATCTCGTGCCTCTTCAGACAATAAAAGAGCATCCAAAACGCTTAGATGTGAGTGTATCTTCCTCATGTGTGCTAGGACATTGTAATCCACTTTGTTTTTCTTGGGCGGGTCCTTGGTTGCCAGCTCTTCGATGACTCGATCATCGAGGGCGATATACTTAGGGACTTTTTTCTTCCCCTTATCTTTTTTGTTCGATCTCTTATTTGTAGGTCCGAGATTCTTTTCGAGCAATGTACGACTATGCAGCTGAATGTTTTTACAGTTCTTTATCTCCTTCTCTTTTCCTGAGGTGGATTCCTTGAAGAGAGGGCCAAGGGCTATTTTTTCATCAGAATTACTTCCGAAGGTGAGAATTTGCGATCCGCCGAAATCAACCATGTGACAGTTGCTGGCAGTTCTCTTGTACTCATCTGTCGTGCTTCTCTGCTCCCGACGAGTTTTGCGCTTCATCCGCTTGAAATGTTGTCGGTGAGCAACGTATCCTTGCCACCACTTTTTAAAGGCCATGCATTCTTCGGTTGGGTGTGCAATCCTCTGATGGTATAAGTAGTAGTTAGGATGTACATCCACTTCGTCAAGGTGTATACCGCCAGGAGTATTTCCTTTGGAAGATGGCAGCTTCATTCCCATTGACAAGGCTTTAGCGAACCGTTTCCTTGTCTTAAGCCTGTTTTTGTCCGCTGCAGGCGTGCTTCGTTCTGGTTGGAGTGCTTTGCAACTCATCCGTACCATGACTTCTTCAACTTGATGCCGGTGCCTGGCCCTTTCGAATATGGTCATTTCACGCTCTTGATCAGCTTTGCTTTTCTGACGGGCTTTGTTCAGCAGCATGTCAATCATCTCGTCTGACGGTTCCAAGTATTTTGGCACCAGTTCTGTCCCCAGCTCCTCTATATTATCTTCTGATGCCGAGTGAGCTTCTTCGTCATTTATTAGCGAATGAAAGATCATATGACAACTTACCACATAATCCTCGGGTTCTTCCGACGAGTCGTTCCCGTCATCATTGTCATTATCTCCGCTTTCAAGGATATGGTTGAAAAACTCTTGGAATGTGACCGGGGTTCGCGCCTTCTGGTTATATTTCTCCAGTATGTCAATATGCCTTTGCAAATCCGTGCGTTTGTCATCAGACTGCGCGGTCTTTTTGGTCCTCTTCTTCTTCTTCGAAGACTTCGACGGCTGGGCCTGGGTATTTTTCCCATCACTACCAACTCCCGATGTTGGGCGCGATTTCAGCATCCCCTCAATAATCTCTGGCTTTTGCGGGCTTTTCCACCTGATCGCCGGACATGCTTGAAGATCCTTCAGCATTTTTTTAGTTTTAGCCGACAGAACAACTTCCCATGGAGCTTTCTTTATAAATGAGCATGATGCCCCCGGTGTGTCCATATTTTTAGGAGCGTGCGGTTGTGGCGGGTTCACCCTCCAGTTTTCAGACAGCTTGAATTTGCCTTGCTGGTACTAGTCCTTAATCCAGTTTTTGAAGACGTAGCAATCTTCGATTGGGTGACCCACTACTCTGTGGTAGGGACGGTAATTGGGATTGTTGACGTCGCCTGGTTGTAGTGGGCATCTCGGATTCGGCAGAGTGATGAGCCTGTTGCGCACCGCCAGTTCGAACAGTCTTCTCGTTTTATCCCGAGGGAATGAGTAAGGACGTCTCAGCTTTTCTCCGAGTGATCGCTGTTTATTGTTTTGGCGAGCAGCTGGCTTCGGATCACTCAGCTGCTGTTGAGCGTTGGCGATGAAGGTCGCTTCCCTTTTCTCTTTTCATTTCGAAGCTCCGTTTTCGAAGAAAGCGGTCTATGGCCCATCTGGTCCATTTGAGCCAGCTTGTCGATCAAGGCTTGGAAAGTGGTCGGCTTGAAGAACATCATGAATTGGGATATAGTTTTCTGCGGATCCAGAGCCCCTACGAACATGCCCACAGCAGGAGCTTCTTCTATGCGCTGTTCAAATCTCGACCATAAGTTTCGCCACCGAATTGCATACTGAACCTATGTCTCTCCTGGCTTCACCCTGGCATTGATCAATGCCGTGATCGGGGTGCGTTCGCTGGCGCTTGCGAAACGCTGGGTGAATAGCAACTCCATTTCTGTGAATGTTTTGATGGAGTCATTCGGAAGTTCCGAATACCATTCAAATGCCGTCTCTGCTAAACTGCCGATGAACTGGCGAACTAGCAATTTGTCGTCACCTCAAGTATTGCCACAGAGAGCCCTGAACTGAGCGATGTGCTGATGGGTGTTTCCTGTCCCCTTATACATGTGAAATTTAGGGATCATATATCTAGGTGGGTACTTAATTTGATCGTACCATCTTGGATAGGGTCGTCCAGTCCTGACGACTTGACCAGTAGCTTCATTTGCCTGATGAGCTCGTATTTGTTGAGCTATGTAGTCATCAAGCGCAGCTTTCGAGATCGTCTCCTCCCTGACCGCTGATAAAGCCGGAAGAGGGTTTGATGTCTCCCTTCTGTCGTCTTCAATGATTATTGGTGGATCTTCGGTTGGAGGGTCTAGCTGGATCATCATCCCCACCATATCTTGGAACATGAGCGCTATTTGTTTTATGTTAGCCGCTTGTTCCGCGGCTTCTTTATCTTTCTTTTTGAGCATTCTTCGGAGGAACTCGGCTTCGGTTTCCTGCTCCTGGCGTTGATCCAACGATACTTCCGGGCTTTGTTTCTACCCAGTAAGTGCGGCCATCTTTGTCAGCATCTCCTGGAGTTTCTGCTGTTGCTTTTGAGCTTTTGTTATGGACCGCGTAAGTGGTCGATGACCCCCAGAAGTACGGTTTTCCTCTTTTCCGGAAGCCATGTAAATGGTGTGCACTATCATGCCCCAGACTCGGGGCATTTAGATTCAGTGCCCTTGAGACTAGTCGTAGGCACGGGGATCTTCTCCGCCTTCTCCTTTCATGGGCAGTCGAAGTTGAGGGGGCTGTTGCAGATGATGCTTTCCGTGGTATAACGGCGGGATGACACTCCTCTTGCCGGACCTTCATTTTCTTCTGTTGGCGGGAGTAGTCTTTGTTGATCACAGTCTTGGACTCTTCGCCAGACCCTGTGGATTTTGGAGAACAGCCGCTGAGGGGGCTGTTCCGGCTTTGCTTTAGTAACATTTTCCACAGGTGGAGGAGACTTTTTCAACACGGTAGTTGGAGAGTTCTTGCGCACCCTTCTGAGCGGCTCAAAGTTGTTCCCAATTGGAACAACATCATCAACTTCCACTATTGGAGCTGGTGGGGTAAGTACAGAAGGGGAATTGCCCCCAGCTTTCCTCACTCGGCGCCAGTGACGACGTCGAGCATGTCGTGTAGCCGGGATCACCTTTATCATTGGAGTAGCTTCGTCCTGCCCCCTGCTTTGAGGAGAGGCTGTTATTGGCGCCAGCCTGTCAAAGACTGACATCTGCTGGGAAGGAATGGTTAACCTGTCGAAGGCTGACTTTCGAGTAGGGGAAGTAGTTTGGATGACTTCACCCACAACAGGAGTTGGGATAGCCTTCTCCGGTATTGCGAGCCTCTTCGTGGGCCCATTTGAGCTTAGGCTTAGCCTGTCGAAGACTGAGGCAGTAGATTTGGACGACCCGTTGAGAAAGGCCGCGGTAGTTGCAAGCCGATCGAAGACCGATTTCTTTGGAGCTTCCTGTGACGGCACTGGGACGCTGAAGCTTGTTGGCGGGATCATGGTCCTGAAGAAAAACCCAGTGGTGGCCTGTGCCACCCATTCCTCCGGCATTGCGAAGATGGAAGCCGCTTGGGGCCCCTAAGTTACTCCTCCAGACAAGACGGAGCGGGAGTTGTTGTTGCAGTTGGTGCAGCTGGAAGCCATTGATTTTCTTTTCTCTGCACGGGAGCAAGACACCAAATCTTAGTACCTCGAATCCACAGACAACCATAGCAAACCGTGATTTGTTAGCGAAACACGACACACGAAGTGTGGAGTGGAAAGAGGAAAAGGGCCCACCGGACGTGCCAGAATCTGTTTACCGCCGAAAGACGCGACCAGGACGTTTAGGACGTTTGGCCTGAATTCTGGGGGCAGATGCTATTTGGTTTTATCCGTCCACCTCTCCGAAAATGCCAAGTTGATTTATGACACTGTGCATCGGAGGTTTAGACAGATGCGGCCGTTGTAGCAGACTTTGTCAGATTCCCCCTCGTTGTGAGGGTTTTTTGATTGTGGGGACGCTCTTCCCTACAAGCGCAAGCCCCTGCAGTTAATTACGTTACCGCGTAGCGATAACCACTTTCTCCTTCTCCAGATGTTCACTTCGTGTCGTGTGTATTTGTTTTGTTTTAGGTTGCCCATGGATTGTATACGGAGACTAATTTATGTCGTCGCCCGTAGGACGGGGATTAGTCCAAATCCGTATTTTCTTAGATTTGGGTTTGGTGGATTTAAGGCTCGTTAAGCTCGTTTGAGATTAAGATCAACATAAATGTTTGTTAAGAATGCGTTAGTCTAATTTTAGACTAAGATCTACTTAATAAGGTTTTAAGATCATTTAGATCCAATGAAAGGCGTTTGGGCCCTATCAATTTAGTTTAAGGACGTTGCGGTCCATTAGGTTTAAGGACATCATAGTCCATGGAGTTTAAGGATATCATAGTCCATAGAGTTTAGTTTAAGGACGTTTCGATCCATTGGGTTTAAGGACATCATAATCCATAGAGTTTAGTTTAGGGACGTTGCGGTCCATAGAGTTGCTGGTTATCGGGACCCGCCACCTCTCTTAAGACATTGAAGAATTACAACGATACATATCAGAGGTGTGGAGAGATGTACCCTTGAACCAAATTCCAAATCGAGAAGTTATCAGTTCTGAGCATAGAGACTCGATTTGCTTGGAGTTTTAATCTCAGGAGGAACTTAACCAATTTAAGGTTGAAGTTGGTTCCTTAATATATCTTCAGCGATCATGTGCCCCCACGTGATATTTTGAGGCAGTGTTAAACACTGGAATTTGAGAGTGCTCACGTGTTGCATGTGATGCTTTTAAAGGTGGTGATGTTCGCTTGGTTTTATTCCCCATCCTTATATTAGTGTTAAACACTTTATCCTTGTGGCCATCACGTGTAAGCACGTGAAGCGCCTCAAAGTCAGACATTGTTTCCTTGGGTTTATTCCCTTTTCTTTTAAAAGTGCCAAGCACTATCAGTGGGGGGGGGTCACGTGTGAACATGTGATCTATTTCAATATTTCTTTTAAGTTCGTCACAGGTGGTCATGTGTGAACACGTGACCATCGATATGCATGGAATTCTTTCTCTGAGTCTTAAAAAATCTCAAACTCCTTATATATATATATATTATAAGGATTTAATTCCTTGGACTTAGTTCTTCTCTTAAGTTTTGGATCTGCATGGCAGAGTCTCCCCGATGAGAATTAAATTCTCAACTTATGAGAAGATCTGCTTCTGCAGATCTTTCACCAGAAGGGAGAACTAAGTTCTTATATGAAGAGTTAAACCCTAGTTTTATTATGGGAATTAAATTCCTATATGCCTTTTGGGAGAATTAAATTCTTTGAACTTAGATCTTCCCTTAGGTTTTGGATCTGCATGGCAGAATCTCCCCAATGAGAATTAAATTCTCAACTTGTGGGGAGATCTGCTTCTGCAGATCTTTTACCAGAAGAAAGAACTAAGTTCTTTAGAAGAGTTAAACTTTTGTGGAGACTGTAGGGTGTTTTTCGTCACCCCATTGAGATGGGAATACGCGCGTGCTTGTCAGGCGCATTACAGATTCCCCCTGTCTAGGGTAGGCTGGGGTTTATTGATTGTGCGGATCCGAATCTCCGGCAGCCGCGGACTAAGCTGCCGTTAATTACCCCTCGCATATGGAGCGAGAGAATCTCCGATTGACGGGTTAAACTGGTCATGCGAACTCAATGTGCAGTGTTGTGTTTTGAAAGGGTTTTGGATATATCGGGGGTCTCACAGAGTTTTTACGGGGGTCCCGCTATCCGGATAGCGGGCTGGGGGTCAAGGGGCTAGCAGCCCCCTTGCGGGGTGCGGGGCAGCCCCCCCTTAGAAATTTTTTATAACGGGGGAGGTATTTTTAGTATAGAATGCGTGTAAAATGGAGGGAAATGGCGTCCAAAGGACGCGTGGGTGCCAGCGCCTCGCGCGCCTAGCACGCAGGCGCTGGGCGCAGGCGCGAGCGCTAGGCATTTGGGCACCGGCACTTGCACTTAGGCGCTGGTGCTAGCGCCTCACGTGCCCGGCACGTGAGCGCTCGGACGCTAGCGCTTTGGGCACTCGGGCGCTAGCGCTTTGGGCGCTAACGCCTCACGTGCCCGGCACGTGGACGCTCGGGCGCTAGCGCATTGGGCGCTCGGGCGAAAGGAAGGGTTTTTACCCCCAGAAATAGGAGTTAAACTCCTAAAGATGATTTTGAGTGGAGTTAAACTCCAAAAGATTTAGATTTGGAGTCAAACTCCTAAGGATCTGGATTAGGAGTTAAAATCGTTTGAGGATTTGGGTCTTGGAGTTGAACTCCCTAAAAATCTTCAGAGGTTCTTCTCTCTTAAGTCTTGAATCTTCTCTTGACTGGGATTTTGTCCAAAGTTGGATTTTTGGAGATGGGTCTCCTTCTTCCTCCTCTTGATCGGCTGGATCTTGGAGAAAAAGGGGTGAGACTTAAAAGTCTCCCCTTTTTGAGATCTAATGGACGATCTGAGCTCCCCTTTGTGGGTTTTGTGGTGAAAAACTATTTAGTTTTTGAAAAGGAAGAGTAAAATCTTGATTTAATTCAAAAAAAAAGGAGAAGGTTTAGAACCTTGAGGAAGGAGAAGAAGAAGTCACAAACCCTAGAGTTTTAGAGAATGAAAGTCTATCCTTTATTCATCATCATGTTGCCTTATATAGGCTTACAAATTTACACATAGCCCCTTGGGCTTTACAAAATGGCATTTTGCCCATCCCATGTCTCATGTGCTATTTCTTTTTGCACATAAGCCTTGCACTTTACAAAAATTTGGTTTTATGCCCATTTTGATTACATTCATACATAAAAAATTACATCAAAATTATTTATTACATAACTTTTATTTTGGCATGGAGGAGGCCGGCCGCGGGGCTCGACCTGGTCATGGGCCCACTTGCTTGAGCTTGGGCCCGCTTACTTGGGGTTGACCTTGACTTTGACCTGGTCAACTGGGATGCAAATTTTGACCCCAACAGAGACGAAGAAGAAGTAAGATGTTCTCTATGTTTTGTTCCTTCTTACCTAGGGTTTTTTCTTTTCTTTTGAACTTGCAGTTTATGGAGGGGGGGTTTCTTTTGTATAAGACTTGAAGTTTTGGGTCATTTATATAGTGGAGGCTAATTTGTTGATTTAGTTGAGAAAATCTTTCATTGAGAGATTTCTTAATTGATTTGGGGAATTTATCCACCGTTGGATCTTTGATCCAAGGACTTCTGTTTTACAGAAGACATTTCTCTTGGTTTTAACAAACTTGGGAAAATATTTTCCTATACATAACTTATTCTATATCTTGGTGATTTTTAATCATCATTGGATCTTTGATCCAACGGTGCTCTGATTTACAGAGCACAATCTTTCTTGTTTAGAAAGATTCGAGAAGTATTTTCTCAATCAGAATTTAATTCTGTATTTTGGTGATTTTTAATCACCATTAGATTTTTGATCCAACGGTGCTCTGATTTACCGAGCACAATTTTTCTTATTTAGAAAGATCAGGGGAAATATTTCCAGAATAGGGTTCTGATCCCTTTTATATAGAATTTAATTCTATCGGCTTAGGAATCATCACATGTAGCACGTGACCCAGCATCACATGTTGGCACGTGATGCACCTTCTGGCCTGCTATTTGTTTCAGTCCTATTTGTTAAGTGCTTATAATTTTGGCTCCAAGGCGCATCACGTGTGGACACGTGATGCTCCATTTGGGGAATTTTCCCATTGCTTTTTATTTATTATTTATTTTTCATAAGGGAACACCTTCATCATGAATTTGCATGTTTGTTCTAAGACTTGTGAGTTATCAGCCCACCACTCTTCCGCTGCGCTACTCTGATAAACTGAGGCGGTTCGTCGGAACTCCTCAAAATATCCTACATCTAAACGGTCTTGAAGCAGTCTGTACTACTACAATCAAAAGCTTCTCCTGTATTTCTTCTTGTTCTTCGAAACACAAATGGATTGGTCACTACGGGACAAGGGGAAAGATACAACGTGGTTGTTGGATTCAAGCTTACGATAAAACATAAACTGGTAAGCAATGAAACCAAGAGAAACAAAATAGTACAATGAACATAAGTCAAGAAAATAGGATTGAAATAGGACTTCAGGTTACCTAAATAGAGTACCGCATTGTAACCATACCGCGGTACATAATTACAATCACATAACTCCATTCAAGTCACTAAAAACCAACTATCAGAATCGAAAGAATAAGAAGAGAGAAACAATAAGGAATTGGGAGGATTCCAAGTTGAGATGCAAAGTCATTTCCATATCGTCAAGATACAAGAGTTAAGAGAATGATAAGATTTAAGAATTTGAATGACACAACAATAATGTGGCAGGACATATTCCTAATTCCGGGTTTCCTGGTTAGTGTATTAGGTTCAATACCCAACTACAAAAGAACCAAGCCCGACTAACCCTAAATCCTATGACTCTGATACCAAACAAATACTGTCACGCTTCGCTTCCCAGAATGCGCAGACTACGGCATGTGATAGAGCCAACCATGCTACCTGTGGCTAGGAAACATCCCTCCACAGTCACATTACGGCTGTCTATAGGATATCAAGAACAGTAACATATAAAATCTATCTAGTGCATGTCCATTTGCCACAGTAAATAGAGTCAAGAAAATGCATAAGCAGAAACGAATCAAATCCAATAAACAATATTTGAAACTTGTCCTAATATGGGCTCACATCAAAGAAATAAAATTGCGGAAACAAACTAAACTAAACATCTCTAAATAACACATGTTCAATTTCTCACTGCTCGGCTTGATGGCTAAAGTACTTCTGTTCAGCCTGCAATAAAGGTAAAGAAACTGGGCCATGTAAAACCAAGATGTCAGTGCGTCATAATATCAAAATAACAATAATAACCATGATGTAACGATATAGGTAAACATGAATATAAATAAATAATATAGATATAAACAGTGAGGTAGGTGTATGTATGTGATGTGTGATGTGTAACCTAACACTGTACTTCTAAGTTATCTATTCTAAAAGTCTTGGAAATCAATTAATGTAATACTCATCATAACCCAATAGTATATATCACGTTCATTCCCCATGAGGCCACGGTAACAGGATTTATTCCGTAACGTCCGGAAAAATGGCAAACAGGTAATTATTCCGTAACGCCCGGAAAAATGGCAAACATGTAATAATATCCTCTTGAATTACGTTTCGGTTAAATTCTTGATTTTCCCTTTACCCTCAGGTTTGTGTTCAAGTTAGATATTACCAATATAGATCTAATGCCAACATAGGATCGAGTATGTACATTTCTTGTCTATGCAGACAACAAGTCATGCCCGTCAGGACAACACGTCAATATCGTTGGCATTAGTAATAAGATCCAAGTAACTAGTCAAGTGGTGTGTCGTGAACATGCCATGTGATGTATATGTATCAAATAGATACCTAGATATGAAACTGTAACGAATATCTCAACACGGTAACCAAACTGATATCAGGATGCATATGTGTCTATCTGTAATAACCATTTATACGTCCATGACTATGTATGATGCAAACAAGATAACATGTTATACTAATGCAATAGTATAATGATATCATGATGTTCCGGCATGCAATTAGATATGTTATTATCTGTATGGATACGAACGGATATTGTAAACTGTAAATCTATAACATTTTCTGTATAATAAAACACATGTACTATTTTTATTCATATAGACATCGATATAGTAACATAACATGTTGCAAGATTAACTTGCCTGATCGGATCTCACGACGGGGTACGTACATCACGTTCGACGTCGGATAAACGTCACGATGCAAACTCACGTGCATGCAGAACTGGACCTGGCTGATCAAAGACGTGACTACGCTGGACGACGACGATGACTGGGTCGTCTGGATCATCGCCGACGTGTGCGACTCCTGCGAGACGGTCAAGAACCGATAAAGAAAAGGAAAGAAAGAAAGAAAGAAAGAAAGAAAGAAAAAGAAGACTAGGGTTGCTCGGCTCTGGGTTCTGGGACAGAGGACAAAGGAGACGACGACGGCGAAGGGCAGAGGTGTTTTTCTTGGGCTGCTGTTGAGGTCGTCGGGGGAGTTAGGGTCAATGGTGGTGGTGGTTTATGGTGTCAGGAGTTAGAGAGAGGTGAGGAGAAGGAGGAGGCGACGGTGGTGATGAGGTGGTGGTGATCGGCGGTGAGGGATGCAGGCATCGGGGCTGTGCAGGGATGGTCGGGGTTGCAAGGATTCGAGGTTGTGCAGTGGCTTGGGAGAGAGAAGGAGAAGAGGGGGTGGTTATGGTGACGAAGGTGAGGAAGTGAAGGTGATGAGGGTGGCAACGGTGAGGTCTCCGGTGATGGCTTGGCGAGGGGTTCTTGGGTTGCTGGGGTTTTTGGGTTTCAGGTGACGTCGGAGAGGTTGTGCAGTGATTGTGGGTTCTTGGGGTTAGAGGAGGAGAGAATTGTTAGTGTATATGCCCTAGAGGCCATTACTGTATCATACTAGTTTGTATATTACTTAATGGAAGCTTGGGATATTCACCTTGTATATACAATCTTGCTCAAAATAGTAGTATGCTACTTGGTTTGTTTCTACTTCAATGTGTACTTGTGTTTATTTTAGTATATCACCTATACACATTAGTGGAGCCCTTAGGATCTTTGCTTGATTCCCAGCGTTGTGATGGCAGTCACACTAGTGGGGGCTGGGTAATCTATAAGCACATCCTTATGCAGGTCCCTAGTCGCAGGACTATCGAGACAGGGCATCGATACTCCGGAGTAGACTAGCGCATGCGCTTCTCATCCCAGAGTGGGAGATGTTCTGTCCCACAGCCATCAGTACGTCGTACTGGAGATAGTATGCGGGTGCTCGTTGGGTTACGAGTACACTGGACAAGACTCTTCGGGAACTGACCGGTTGGTATTATACCTATCGTCAGTTATCAGTTCCCAGGTGACATGAGTACAGCTTAGTCCGCTGACTTGACACTGTCACTTCTCCTCGAGTGTGTTCCCACTGTACTTTGATTACTACCTTACCACGGCTCAAAGGAGTCGTGCAAACAGGTAGTAGTTGGGTGGAGTCCCGAAGCACTTGGAGGCAGTGACGGTTAGACATGATTCGTCTCTCCCGGTATTGGGGGTTGACATCGCGCTGTGTCTAGGAGAGCCATTACACGAGTAGTCCCTGGCCAGGGCAAGCGGGATATACTGGTAGGCTTCCAGTGTTATCTCAGGGTGTATTGGGCTTCACTCCGACACGACTTGTACCGTTATTAGGGGACTGACGTTTACCGCCCCCTAGGCCCGCTATGCGATGTATCAGACGAACAGACTGGACTGTACGGAGATTGTCATATTCAGGCTCAGTAGGAGTTCAGATGGGTTTCACCTCGTCAGTCTTCTTGTCGGCATCTACCTGGGGACCGTTACGCACAGCTAGTGCCGCTTGCGGTCTGTGGTTAAACCCACTGCCAGCGTAGTGTCAAGTCTTTAGAGTCCCACACAGAAAGCTATTCGCCTTTTGGCAAAAGAGTAGAGGTCGCATGGTTTTGCGACAGGTCGCATGGTTTTACGACAGGGTCCGGTCACATCCGTGCACTTGTGCACGTACAGTGTCCGGACAGTTAACACTAGCGGGCTTTGGTTTAAGCCAGATCCTAGTGTACGTTTTGGGATTGGTTTTATCCAGTATGTATTCGTGTTTCTCGGAACGCGAATGCGGGTGTGTATGCACAGTTGACGGAGAGACAGAGGCAGAGGATTCTCATTAGGGTTGTTGACCGTTGACTGTTGACTATTGACTTTTTGCTCAACCCTAATGAGAATATGATATGTGATTAACAATAATATTAATTAAGTATTGTGGTGACATGGTTGTTGAGGGGTTGACTTTGTTGACCGGTTGACTAGGTTGGACTAGTTGACCATCATGATGACAATGGCTATCATTTCATGGCAAAGACTTTTCACTTGCTTGTTCTCTTGTGCAATATGAGTGCATGAAATGATATAGCCATTTTGACTTAAACCATTTTACACAATACTTGATTACTATTTTTGTGATGATGGCTTTGGATTATGAGAGCCAAGAGAGAAAAGTCTTTCTCATTCTATCATTTTCATTCTCTCTCTTGTTCTTGAGCTCTCATCTTCTTCCTCTTGCTCTCCCTCTCCTTAGTCTATGGTTCACTTTTCTCATGTGTTGAGAACCAAGAACCATAGAGAAAATCCCAACACACTCTTCTCTACTCACTCTAGTTCATAAGGTTTAGCAAACCGAGTGAACTAGTTTCTTCAAAGTCCGAAGAAAAAGCCAAAGGTAGAAGCTTTCAGGTGGATCGATCTTTGGCGCAAGGAGACGACGGGGTGAAGCCAATCCGGACAACCATCGAGGCTTGAAAACGAAGGAGTTCAAGAAAGAAAGGTATAACCCCCTAACCGAGTAGTTAACAACTCCTAGTTAGGTTGTTAGTTAGATGTTTAACAAAGATCCGGTTTTGAGTCCATGTTACCGCCTCTAGAAAAATTGTTTTTCACCAAATTCCGCATGCCCGAAAGTACCGGGAGAGGTATCATGGACTTACAA
This sequence comes from Agapanthus africanus, assembly GCA_030015575.1. Lineage (NCBI taxonomy): Eukaryota > Viridiplantae > Streptophyta > Magnoliopsida > Asparagales > Amaryllidaceae > Agapanthus > Agapanthus africanus. Next base: position 51,276,474 of record CM057340.1, read on the forward strand.
GAAGGAGAAGGTGGAGGCGGTGATGTGATTATGAGGGTTGGCGACGATGGGAGGTCAGCGGCAAGGTGAGGGGTGCAGGCATGGATAGGGTTTGGGGTTGTAGTTTTCTCGCGACGAGACATAGAAAGGAAGAGGGAAGAGAGGAGGGAGAGAGGATGTTCCCAATTATTAGGTTAGATAATATAAATATATATAGGAGAGAGAAAGAGAGACAGAGGGTTAGAGAGCGATAAGAGAGAGAGAGAGAGAGAGAGAAGAGAGGACAGAGAGATAGGGAAATAATTAGTTAATATATATATATATATATTATATATTCGGATATATATAAACTGTTAGAATAGTTAATAGTTTTAAGTTTAGAAAATATTAATATATATATTCTGGTTTTATACAGCTAAAATGAAATTACTCCGAAAAATACCCGGGTCTCTTATAAAAATCTAGTTTTAAAATATGGATAATATACGTACAAGCCAAAACCATAATGCGATATCCGGTTAAATAAAATGCATACCCCCAAGAACGGATACACGTAAATACACGTAGCGATCTAAACGAGTCTGTTTTATCAATCTTGACACGAACACGATATATGGATGCAAACATATGATATGGGGTATGATAACCGGCCATGCTAGATATTAAAATTATTATCTGGTTATAATTTGTATTATTTAAACGATATGCGGACACAAAAAATACATTATACATGTATATAGAATCTAGATGTGCACGGATCTTCTGTACTAGCAAATATATGACGTAATCTTGAACCATAATGGGTTTTAAGCATGCGGATCGGATCGGATACTAACCACATATACCAAATGCACTATCCGCACCAAAAAATGATAATAATCAAGAAAACTGTCGCAAGATCTGAAATACCCAAATAGAATATCGTATACATGAACCAGGGTGTTACAACAGTCCCGAGTTACATGGAGGCAGTGAGCGATAGGAGGGGTTTCGTCTATCTCGGTATTGGGAGTTGATGTTCCGCTATACTCGATTGGCTATAACGGTAAGTCTCTGGTTATGGCTGATGAGACCTACTGATAAATGTTATCAGTAGTTTCTCGAAAGATTATAGGCCACACATCGGCATGACTTATCGAGTTATTGGGGTCTGACGATTCCACCCCCCCAGACTCGATATGCGACATATCAGATGAGAAGACCGGACTGTACGTAAGTGTTGCTTATACGCTCTACTGGAGTTTGGACAAGTTTGCCTGTTGATTTTCTATTCGTACAATACCTGGATAGCCGTTACGTCCAGTTAGTACCGTTGATGGCTTGCGGGTATCTGATGTGATCATTATCTACTGCTGACGTATTGGCGAGTCTTTAGAGTCTCACATAGAGATTTCCTAACTCAAGCGAAACGAAGTAGGGCATATATGGAGATATGTGCAGGAGCTTGATTAAATACGAGTATATGATACCGTATTCTAATCTAGCGTTTTTTATATCAACCGGGTTATACATGATATAACCGGATTATTGAATCAAGTGTTGATTCAATGATTTGATATATATATATATATATGATATTTTCCGGGTTATATATGATATAACCGGATTATTGAATCAAGTGTCGATTTAATAATTTATATATGATATAACCGGATTATTGAATCAAGTGTCGATTTAATAATTATATATATATATATATAAACTAATATTAAGTTCACATAAGATTTTCTTCTCTTTTTATATATATATATATATATATATGCGTATTGTATCATGGTTGATGATACATAGAACTAGGATGTGTGAGAATCACATTTGAGTAAAGATAATGATAAATATTTATGAATTAAAAGAAAAGAAGAATGGGTCATGGTTTTGGGTGCTTGGAGAAGTATTGAGAAGTCATGACTCATCTTCAATTCTTGTTTTATTCATAAATATTTGTCATTCTCATCTCATCTTAATCCTAATGGTTCATTCTCACTTCCAAGTTCATAATCTTCTTCATCTCCTCACTAGATTTTTCTAAGGTGAGAAAAAGAAAAAGAAAGAAATAATTTTTGTGAGCTACTTCTTCAACCTACACCATTCTAGAAAATTAGTATAGGTTGTTATCTTCACTAATACCTTAATTAGTGAAGTGTAAGTTTGAGTGTGAGAAACCTCAAGATGGATCATCTTCGACGACGAAGACTATAAGCAAGCTCGTTCCAATCTTCAAGTGTTGTTAAAGAAGAGTTCTAGGACTACTGCTCGGAGCATTTGAAGTAAATGACTAGACTACAAAGGTTATAGACCCTCTTCACTTAGTTTAGAATACAGTTTGCTAACTTTGAAACCCCAATTCTCTAGTTCGATTCTTATTTAGTATACTTAGCCCTCTAAATTTTTTTAAATTACATACTTGATGCTCATTGAAATCTAGTAGAGGTGCTAAGACATACTTTCAGTACAGTTCAATTTGCCAGGGAAAGAATTAGCAATCTAATTTGCTAGATTGTTTAAATTTGCACGATTAAGTCAAGTCAAGTGAGGAATTAGAATTTTATTTTTTTATTGTAGAAAATATGAATAGAAAAACGTAGTTTTGTTGAAGAAAAGAAAGCACATTATTATTTGTTTTTTTTATTTTCGACCCTCCAAACCTTCATGTTTTAAAAAAAAAAGAACTCCAAACTCGGTTTTTCTGAAGAAAAAAATACCCAAAACATTTAAAATTAACTAAAAAATACCCCTTAGTTAACTGACATTCAATTAGCTTCCAAACTCCATTAATTAGATATAATCATAATCATTATGGTTATTTTACTTGTGAATTAATATCCAATTAACATCAAACATGGAAGGAAATGGACGGAGGGCGGGGGAAGAGAAGTGACGGATGGTGGCGGAGGAGAGGAGAAGAAGCGGAGAAGGAGGGTTAAGGCATGGTGGAGAAGGAGAAGTGGAGGAGGAGAAGGAGGGTGTTTTGGTAGAGGAAGTGATTCCGGCGATGGCAATGGGAGAAGACGAGGCATGGTGCATGGTGATTGGAAAAGGAGACATCGAGCATGGGATTGGGGGTCAGGGTGAGAGGAGAAGAGGAGGAGGAAGATGGGTGATGAAGATGGAAGAGTCTTAATAGGAAGAAGAGGGTGATGGAGAAAGGAGAGAGAGCAGGTTTTAATGGGAAGTGATGATACTCAATATTGAGGATCTCCAAGATCAGGGCACGTGGCAGATGACGTGCCCCAAGACTCAGAAGAAAGGGCCCGCAGAGGCCGACCAGGCCGCCCTACACCCGACCTGCAAGTACAAGCCGGCCCTCCTCGAGGCCCCCTGCAAATCAGCCTCTTCAACCATTCAGCTCGCCCCGAGCCTCTACAGGACCAAGACTCCTCGGCCTCCCCGCTCGTCCCCGAGCTCCCTGCCGAGGCTGTCTACCTCGGCCCTCCGACCAACTCCACCACTCACAGGCGTAACCGTCGCTCCGCGAATCTCGCCATGCTCAGATTCTATGCCAGCAACATCCCACGTTCCACACCATCACGATCCCCATTAATGGGCGATCCGCTCTCTACGCGGGCGTGACGTCGGGAGCATAACCGCCGGCGAGATTCCCGCGCCTGCTGCTGCGAGCCACCACCGTTATATAAACCCCCATCACAGAGGGGTCAGGTAAGCCATCTTTTACACTTTACGCCGTTACTCTGCTCAAACCTCGTCGCTAACTTGAGCGTCGTAGGGTCCTCGGTGGTACCAAACCACCCCGGGACTTCTTTGCAGGTACTCGACGACAGCCTCTTCACCCCACCTTCTCCTCTCAAAGCCCATTAAGACCCACATGCAACGAAGGGCAATCAGCCAAGTTCACCTCGAGATCAACGGAAGACAACATCTGACAGAGGCCCGAAAAGGAGCTCCATCAGTTGGCGCCGTCTGTGGGAAATTAAATTCCACAAAATACAAAGTTGGCCTTCCTATCTCCTCTCTCATGTGGACGACCATCCTGGGGATCCCAGTACCAGCCGCCGCCTTCCGCTCACCGAAGGCGGTGATGAACCTCCCCTTATGACCGTCATCAACGCCCTCGCAGGCCGGATAGATCGCCTGCAATCTCTCGTGGAGGCTCTCGTCCGTGTCCAAACGGCCGCGCCCGGGCCCTAGATCGCTGCTCCACCACCTCCAGAAGACTCTGTCCCTATCTGGATGGCCAACCACCAGCAGGCTGCATCCTCTCACCGCCGGTCCCTCGAACCGGTGCTCCCTGAGGCCCGCTGGGTACCCCAAGGCTCCACGCCGAGATCCGCCGCCAGGGGGCCTCGCCCCGAGCCTCCTCGCGACCCTTACCCCCTGAGGAAATGTCGGTCACCTCTCCTATCCATGAGCGTGGCTGACCCCACTATGATCGGCGGGAACGCACAGAAGGGGTCCGCCCCGGCGACTCAAGAGCTACCCCATCCCGGGACCTGAGGCACCTCATCGAGAGAAACCAGGGCCGCTCCCAGACGCAATCCACCCGCAGCGGGGCCCGGGAATCCCGAGGCGCCGATTCCTCGAGGTACCACGGTCGGCTCGATGCCCTCGAGAAGAAGATCGAGGGTATGCGCCGAGAAGCTCACTTCTCGACCGACGGGGCTAAGTACGCCTCCGACTCACTCACGAAGCCATTCACTGAGGAACTGCTCGCCGTGCGTGTCTCCTCGCGTAATAAGCCCCCGAAGGTCTCTCTGTTCAACGGGAAAACCGACCCGAAGGACCACTTGGACGCTTTCACACGCAGGAATGAGCTTCCAAAATCACTCAGACGCTGCCCAGTGCAGGGCCTTCCCGGCCACCCTCATCCGCGCGGGTCGGGACTGGTTCCGGGGGCTCGAACCCCACTCAATTTTGACCTTCGACGAGCTGGCTACCCAGTTCCTCGGCCATTTCGTGGGGAACCGTCGACAGAAGCGCACGGTCGACTACCTCTTCACGGTTAAGAGCGGGGACAAGGAAACGTTCAAGGCCTATATTACCCGCTTCTACAATGCCCTCCTCGAGGTGCCCGAGCACCGGGACGAGACCGTCATAACAGCACTCAGATCTAGTCTGAGGCACAAAGAATGGTTGCGCTCCTTCGCGCTGGCTCAACCTAAGACCATGGCCGAAGTCAAGGCGTGGACCGAGTGCGAGGTCCAGCTGGAATCCGAAGTGAATGCCAACCTTCCCCGGGCGGATCGGCCCGACCAGAAGAAAAGGACTCGGGAGGACAGGCCGGAGCGTCAGCAGCCCTACCATCCGAAATTCCAGGAGTATACCCCCCTCAAGGTCTCCCTCGCGGTGTTGCTGGAGGAGGCCCAGAATGAGGGGTTCTTCAAGTTCCCCCCGGTCCCAGGTCAGGCCGCTAAGCGAACCTGGGGCCCCTACTGCGCTTTCCACCGGGTACTGGGCCACGCCATGGAGGACTGCAAACAACTGAGAGACTACATCAAGGAGCTCATCCGGTCTGGGCACCTCGCCACCTACCTAAGGGACAAACGGCAGACCGACCGCGAGCAAGAGCAGCCTCACCCTCCCACCGACCTGACCATCGGCCAGATCATGCTTGTTTCAGCGGACAGCTAGCCCGGGGCTCAGGGAGCCCTATGCCCTATGCCAAGCACGGGGGCCGGCAGCCCTTCAGGGAGCTCGGCCCAAGCCAACCAAGTCATCCTGTAACCTGTACATGTTCCTTTTTTAAAAAGCAATGTAAATTCTTCCAAGAATCTACTGTTGACTAAATAAAGATCAATGGAACATTGCGGAAAAGAAAGGAAATCTTTGTTTATTCAAAGAGTATTATGGGCTCCTCAGCCATACATACAAAAAAAGGGGGGGAAGTTACAATAGCGGGGGTAAGGGGTGCAGCGAGCACTTCTCATGGTACTCGGCAAAGATCTCCGCCAACCGGGGCCGTGCAAGTTCCAGCATCTGTTCCCGGTTCCCCCCACGGGCGTTGACCCCGAGCCTCATCTCGTAGCATTCGTGGACGAGCGCCTCCGAGCGCGCCAGCCGGTTCGCGGAGATTAAGCCAAAGCACCTCAAAGACCTCAGCTTGCCCACGGCCTCGTCGAAGAGCTGCTCCGACAGGGGGTTGTAAAGCCCTGGCGATGCCCTCCAGATGGAGTACATCAGTAGCTGCAGCAGGGAGGAGCGCCTAGGGAGCAGCCGACCGAAGTGCTCCTCAATGCGAGCAACCACCAACTGCACCGTGTCCTCGGTGCGGTCGCGGTCATAAAGGTACACATCTGCAGAACTGATAATTTCGGGGATAGTGAACGGGAAATCCTCCATTTTCGATGGCCTATCTGTGAAGGGGGAAGAACCAGTACTCCTTATATAGACCGCTGTGCAGCCCAACAGCCGTCACGCGGCGTCCATCGACCGTCACCCGGTGGAAACGAAGCGACGCGCCACGCGGTGTCCATTGAACGTTACTCGGTGGAAACGAAGCGACGCGCCCCTGTCGCTTCGTCTCCCGCCGCATTCAATGCACTAGATGCGCACGCCGTTGCCCCGACCGTTCCCATTCCCTGCACCTACAGCCAAACGACCAGGCTGCGCCTTGTCAAAGATTCAACTCAGCAGCCACCCTGCTCAAACATCCTCGGCCGACAGCTCCCCTGCCACAACGCCGGGGATCAAAAACCCTCCCAGAGGCAGCCGAGCCTGAGGTTCCCTCGCTCGGCTATCCCCCGCTGGCAGCTTCCCTGCCATGACGCCGGGGATCAAAAAGCCCTCCCAGAGGCAGTCGAGGCCCGAGGTTCCCTTGCTCGGCTATCCCCCGCGGGCAGCTTCCCTGCCACCACGCCGGGGATCAAAAAGCCCTCCCAGAGACAGTCGAGGCCCGAGGTTCCCTCGCTCGGCTATCCCCCGCGGGCAGCTTCCCTGCCACAACGCCGGGGATCAAAAAGCCCTCCCAGAGGCAGTCGAGGCCAGAGGTTCCCTCACTCGGCTATCTTTCAGGACAAAAGCCCTCGCCAAGAGGCACCGGGCAGTAACCCTGCCCGGCCAAGGGTCCTTGTTGGGCTTCCTACAGCCTTATAGCTTTCCTCGCGCCAAGGGCCAAAGTCCTCCTAGAGGCAGTCGGGTCCTTGCCCGGCTATCCCCGGCTAGTAGCTTCTTACCACAACCAAAAGGGATCAAAGTCCTCGCCAAGAGGCACTGGGTAGTAACCCTGCTCGGTCCCCGTCCTGAAGGATCTAAAAGCCCTCCCAGAGGCAGCCGAGACCGAGGTTCCCTTGCTCGGCTATCCCCGGCGAGCAACTTCCCTGCCACACGACGGGGATCAAAAATTCCTCCCTGAGGCAGTCGGGTCCTTGCCTGGCCATCGACGACTGGTAGCTTCCTACCACCGTCCTTAAGGATCAAAAGCCCTCATACAGAGGCACCCGAGCAGCTACCCTGCTCGGTTAAACTCCGGCTCCTACCCTCTACGCCAGGGATCAAAATCCCCCACAAGGGGCATCGGAGCGGCTACCCCGCTCAACCCCCCAAGGCTGGTAGTCGCCTTCCCACAACTCTAAAGAACCAATCCCTCGAAAGAGATGACCGAGCAGCTACCCTGCTCGGCCACCCCTGCCGGGTAACCCCCCTAACGCCGCAACAGATGCATAAAGCCTTAGCAGGAGATGACAGCGCAGCTACCCTGCCCGGTCACCCCCAGATGACGGCCGATACTCTAAATCAGAAACAGATGTCAGGTCTGTCCAAGCCTAAACGATCTCCCCCTGGACCTCGGGGCCCAAGGAGATATCTCCTCGGAGACGCTCGTCGGCAAACAACTGCAGTCAGCTCGTCGGACGATCGTTAGATAGAGGGCCAACCTGACATGAAAGCACAACGGCGCAAGTAAAAATATCCTAAGCGAGTATTCTTCACAAACAGATGGCAGAAAGGAAAACTTTATCATAGCTGAAGAAGAAAAACTTTATTACTACTGCCAAAGATAAGTTTTTACAAAAGGTATTTTCTGCCTCCTCAGCCTTATAAAATTCAAAAGAAAAACAAAATGAAGATAGGAGAGCGGGGGCTCTACACCTCAGGCCCGGGCACGACCTCGAGGTCCTCAACCTCCACCACTGGGGGCGTTAGGTCCTCGCCCCCACCTTGCCGGGAGCCTCTCCCCCTTGCTCGTCGGCGCCCATGAGGGGGAACTCGACCCGGAGATCCGTGTCGTCGAACTCCGGCATCCTAGATTTCACGGCATCAAGGGCGTCGTGCCAAATGCGGGTCGTGGCCACGGCTAAGTCGTCATAAAAGTACCTCGACCTCTTACAGCTCGCCACGGCCTTCGATCCAGCGGACTTAAAGGCCTCGGCCGACGCCCCAAGCTCCTTTTGGAGGGTCTTCACCGACTTCTTCAGGTTGCCGGCGAGCACCTGGGAGTCCTCGAGCTTGCCCTCGGCGATCGCGGCAGCCTCGCGATGCCGGGCGACCTCCCTTTTCCCGGTTGCCACCTCGCCCTCTAGGGCGGCGATCCTCGCTGACATCGCCTCCTGCTCTCGCCTGGAGCTTTCTTGCAATGCAGCGAGCTGGCCCGCGGCCTCCACTGCCGGGGCTACCACCTCGGTCTCCATGCGGAGGGCGAGGGCCACATGCTGGAGAGTCTGGGGAGGCACAAAAAGAAGAAGGATCAGAAACATGAAGGAAAACACTAAATCTCACTGCGCAATGGGGGCTTACCTGCACGGCTTCCTTGGCGATCGACGCCAGCTGAGCCTTGAGGGCCCCCCCAGGAACCCGACCCCCGACCGAGGTCTCTATCTCATGGAGGAGGCTGTCCGCGACTGACAACCCGGACGACACCGCGAACCGGAGCCTCCCTTCCTCCACCACGGTCGGCGAGGACCGGCCCTGGGAAGGTCTCCGGGAACTCCTCTTGAGCAGCTCCGAGGGGGAGCCGATCTCCTCTTCCGAGGCCGTGTCCTCCATAATCAGGGCCTGCTTCCGACCCGATGCTCTGCTGGGGCCCGGGGCGGGATCCACCGCCGAACGTCCCCGAGGAACCGCCACCGGGGCAGTGGGAACAGGGGAAGGCTGCGCCTGGGAAGAGCTGGCGCCCCCGGCCCTAGCAGGCTGCCTCGGTTGGCGCATAGCATCTCGGAGAATGCCGAAGTCCATGGATCCTGCACGAAACAAACACCCAACTTATCAGCAACACGAGTAAAACATAAACCCAGAAAGCAAGCCTAACTTACCGACGAACTCGGCGGGGCTAAGCCCGGCCTAGCTCAAGACCCTCTCGGACAGCAGCACGTCATGTCTGGGGATTGGCTCCCACGACGCCACTCTCACCGTGGCGGGGTCGTTGGACAGGTTCCCCGACAGACACTTCTCCCTCGACCATTTGGTGGGCACCGGCCAGTCCTCGCCCTCAGGAGGGGAAACGAAGAAAAATTTCTTTTTCCAGTCATGGATGGAGGAGGGCAAGGCCACGACCCCGGTCTCGGCAGCGACCCCGGGCCGCTTCCTAAAAGTAAAATAAACCCATCTTGGGTCGCCCGCTCGACCGCCGGGGTGACTCTTGAAAACAAGGGAGGAATCGAGAAGGGAAAGACTAAAAGGAACCGCCTGCAGCCTCAGGCGGATCAGGAACCCAAGGAGAAGCCTCTACGCGTTCGGCACTAGCTGGCCGGGGGCCAAACCGAAGAAATTCAGAGCGGCGATGACCTCAGAAGAGAAGGGCAGGCGCATTCCTCCCCCAAAAGCTTCCAAATACAGGGCAATCTCCCTGCCCCGTACCCGGTCTGCCCTCTCTCCCTCCTCGGCCAGACGGAGCGTGTAGCTCGGGGGAATGTGGAAGCGAGCTCGAGCATTGGCGAGCTCGTCCTTGTTAGTTTTGTGTATGCCCTAGAGGCCAGTATTGTACAGATGATGTATATTATATTGGATGCTTGGACATATATAGAGATGACTTTCTTGCTCGATATGATAGTATGCTATCTGGTTACTCTTTATCTTAACATGTACACTTGTCTCTTTAAACTGTCTTATAGTTACATGTTTGTAAAGCCCTTAGGATGTGTACTTGACTACCTGGACTATGATGCAGATCATACTAGTGGAGACATGGTAGTCCATAGGTACATCCTTCAAGGTCCCTAGTCGTGGGTGTATCGAGACGGGGTATCGATATACCAGTGTAGACTAGCGTATACGCTTCTCGACCCATGAGATGGGCGATGGATGATCCCATATCCATTGGTGTTTGACATCAGAGATGGTGTATGGGTGCTCGGTGGAGACTGGGTACACTGGAAGGACTCACCGAGAACTCCCAGATGGTATTATACCTCACGTCAGATGGCAGTTCTCAAGTGACACTTGTGCAGGTTAGTCTGTAGACCCGAGATCGTCATAGAGTCTTATGTGATTCCTACTGTGCTTTGATCTCCACCTTACCACGTCCATGAGGGCGTGCAAAACGGTGGTATTTGGGTACAGTCCCGAGTCACATGGAGGCAATGAGCGATAGGAGGGGTTTCGTCTCTCCCGGTATTGGGGGTTGATGTTGCGCAGTGCTCGATTGGCCGTAACAGGGAAGTCCCTGGCCAGGGCTGATCAGAGATTTGCTGGTAAGTGTTACCAGTAGTTTCTCGACCCGTTATGAGCCTCACATCGGCACGACTTATCGGTTATTGGGGTCTGACGTTTACCACCCCTAGACTTGATATGCGAAATATCAGACGAACAGACCGGACTGTACGGTAAGTGTTACTGATTGGATTCACAGGAGTGTGAGCGGGCTAGCTCGTCGATCTTCTGATCGCTCAATACCCGGGTGGCCGTTACGTTTAGCAGACCGCTTGCGGCTTGTGGGTGATTGATATGATCATCATCTGCTACCGGCGTATTGACGAGTCTTTAGAGTCCTACACAGAGGTTTCCTGGCTCAAGCGAAACGAGATAGGAGCGCATATGAGATATGTGCAGGACCGAGAATAATGCGTGTATGTGATACCGTATTCCATTCTCGCGATGAATGTTTCGATTGGTTGTATGCGATATAACCTAGTTATCGAATCATTGATTCGATAAATCGATACATTGTATACTAGTCGGTTATGTGCGACATGACCGGATCATTGAATCAAGTGTTGATTTAATGATTTAATGTATAGTTATATATTTGATATATTACTTTGCATTAACTAGTATTGGTTCATTTTAAAAAGGATTTTCTCACTTGATGCACATTGTATATGTGATATATTTTTGTGCACTTGTTTGTATCATGTTTGATGATACTTGCTCACTTGGGTTTGTGTAAAGATTAAACCATGGTTATATGAATGGTTAGGGCTTTGTTTATTTACTTATTTATTTATTTATTCATTTTGGAAAATAAATGAGAATGGTGGCTTATTTTGTTTGTATGTTGAAGGTTCTTGAAGCTTTGAACAAGTCCACCATTCTTATCTCATCCTTAACCCTAACCATTCTAATTAACCCTAGTTTACTCTCTACACTTGACTATGGTTAGGATATGATAAGTATTCATATTAGTTTCTTTTTTAAATAAGAGACTTATCATATTCTTCATCTTCTCCTTCTTCTTCTTCAAGAAAAACCTTGCCTTCATCAATGGCAACTTGAGCAATTGAGTGAGAAATCCAATTCTAAAGTGAACCCACCTCCTATTTCTTCATCCTCTACCTCTTGCCAAGTAGTATAGGGTGTTTACTTCACAAGTTTCACAACTTGGTGAAGTTGGAGCTTGATCTTGTGTAACCTCGACGTAGATCATCTTCGGCACGAAGCCGACGACTTTGCCCGCCCATTTCTCCGATGAAGCCGATGCTTGAGTCCGTGATTCGAGACGGACAGCGAGAGGACGTCTACGTGGAGCTAAGGAAGTGGAGAACCGGATCTACAAAGGTTGTAGCATCTTTCTTTAAGTTAAGTAGTTAACTAGTTTCACTTTGTCGCCTAAAATTCTAGTTAACGATCTAGTCTAGGGTTTCTCGGCACCGTAAAATTTGAAATTGGCATGATTGATGCCTTGTGAGACCTCTTGAGAGTGCCTAGGAACCCTACAGTCCTCATGCCTCATCCAGCACGAGGTGCTGGGGGATACATCTACCGCCTCCTCCCTGGAGGTGGCCCCCGCCTCACGGCCCCGGGGAGAGGGCTCGGCCCCTGCTCCCCAAGGGGACTCGGACACATCTAAAGGAACCCTAACATCTACTCCTACAACGTATACTGATTCTACAGGGGAAGACATCTAACCTGGGAAAGAAATTCTTCAAAAGTTGGAAACAAGGGAGGGGAGACGAGCGCCGAGCAGCTGGGGCTTGAGAATGAGAAAATATGAGAGAGTAAGGGCCTTAGGGCGGGCCCTACCCGTATTTATTTCCGCATACGGCCTTATCCAATGGCGCCCATCGTCTCCCGCCGAAATGGCTCCTTGCGCCCAGCGGCTCAGATCGCTCCACATGGCAGCCCAGCGATTGACCACGTCCCATCAGACGCCGCAGGCCTACGCACGTCACATCAGCCAGTTGGCGCTCGACATGTGGGCCGTCGCTTCGACTGCAGAGTGCACGAACCGGCGCACCCTCCTTAAATGCAAAGATCTCGCCTCGATTCGTTAGCGGAAAAGACAAGCGACGGCTCGAGGACTCATCCCGGCACAACCCTGAGGCGGAGCTCACCTCGGGGGGCCCGGCAGTCCACTCCTAACCCGACCCGCTAGTTGGTCGGGGCAAGAGTGGAGGGCTAATGATGATACTCAATATTGAGGATCTCCAAGATCAGGACACGTGGTAGATGACGTGCCTCAAGACTCAGAAAAAAGGGCTCGCAGAGGCCGACCAGGCCGCCCTACACCCGACCTGCAAGTACAAGCTGGCCCTCCTCGAGGCCCCCTGCAAATCAGCCTCCTCGGCCATTCAGCTCGCCTCGAGCCGCCACAGGACCAAGACTCCTCGGCCTCCCCGCTCGTCCCCGAGCTCCCTGCCGAGGCCGTCTTCCTCGGCCCTCCGACCAACTCCACCACTCACAGGCGTAACCGTCGCTCCGCGAATCTCGCCATGCACAGATTCTACGCCAGCAACATCTCATGTTCCACACCATCACGATCCCCATTAATGGGAGATCCGCTCTCTACACGAGCGTGACGTCGGGAGCGTAACTGCCGGTGAGATTCCCGCGCCTGCTGCTGCGAGCCACCACCGTTATATAAACCCCCATCACAGAGGGGTCAGGTAAGCCATCTTTTACACTTTACGCCGTTACTCTGCTCGGACCTCATCGCTAACTTGAGCGTCGGAGGGTCCTTGGTGGTACCAAACCACCCCGGGACTTTTTTGCAGGTACTCGGCGACAACCTCCTCACCCCACCTTCTCCTCTCAAAGCCCATTGAGACCCACACGCAACGAAGGGCAATCAGCCAAGTTCACCTCGAGATCAACGGAAGACAACATCTGACGGAGGCCCGAAAAGAAGCTCCATCAGGAAGAGAGCAGAGGTGGATGACGACATGGAGGTTTTAATGGGGAGAAGGAGATGAGAGAGATATGACGGGAAGAAGAATATGGGTTAAATGTAATTAAATATTTAACTTAATCCTAATTAACTTAACTAAACCCATAAATTAACTCTACACCAAGGGATGGGTCCTTTTTAATTAATAGAGAAGAAATATGTGTCTTTTTAAAAAAAACTGAATGCGTCTTTCTGGAAAATATGGAAGTTTGGGGTTCTAGAATCAAAGAATCCCTTATTATTTTTTGCACAATTTCTTTTTCACAAGAGTCCTTAGTAGAAGAATAGGAGACTAGCACATCGTTTGTAAATGAACATTTGCAGATTCATGTGGCTTGCCTAACCATGCTTTGCAACTCAAATATCATGGGAAGAAACAATGTCATGCATAAGAGTTCAAACATCTTTACATTTTTACAAATTTCCTTCTTCATCCGATTTTATTCCCTGCATAAAAGGGCCCTAATACTCTCGAATAAAAAACCATGAATTCATTTTTTTACTCGATAAAGAGAAATATATAATGATAAAACAATATATCCGTTATCGGTTTGTAACCCATGCTAATTAACAGCAGAACAAAACTTAAATATAAGGTTTATTTACCCAAAAAAACTATCAATGCATTTGAGCCCGTAACAGTAAACTACCAGTACCTTACACATTACAAAAAAAGGAAAATTATTTCCGGGTCCAATTTGGAGAGACGATTAATTTTAAAATCCATATATTTTCAAAATTATGAAAACCCCCAATAGTTATAAAATAGGAATGTTTCAAGCCCAGAATAGATTTTATGTATTATACTTAGAGTGTTTTTGTAAAAATTCCAGCTTTACCTTCAATTTTTTTAATCCATCACACCTGATCATTCTCTCAAAAAAGTTATTAGCTACCATTGTTCGCTCCTTTTTTATGCTTATCTTCCAATTCCTCATTTTTCTCCCCAATCTTCTCTTCAATATTTGCATGTCTGTTTTCAAATCATTCATCTCCGATTTAAATCCTTTGATCCCCTTCGTTTTCAATTTCTGCATCTTCTCTTTCAAATTCCTAATCTCCGATTGAGTCCACCGATTCCCTTGTTTCCACTCCCAATCCGTCAATCTACTCTCCCGTTTTCAGCATCTCCATTCCCATGAAGGTTGAACTAGGGTAATCAAGAATAAAGAGGGGGAACAATAAAACAAAAGTTTGAAACTAGGGCAAGTAACAATAAAAGTGCAAGTAACAATTAACAAGATGGGTTTAGAAAGAAGATGTGTTTACAAAAAAATCAAAGTAAGCAATGATATAGAGAGGATTAAAAAAAATCCATGAAAAACTGTAGATACATAATCAAAAATCTTATTTTCTAATATCTTGAGAAATTCAAAAAATCTCATGTTTTAATATCATATAAAATATTAAAAAGGTATGATAGGCGATGCATACATAAATACGTATACAAGGTTTGGGTTTAAAATGATGTCAAAGTAGGTTTTTTCATAATCATGGGACTTTGTGCGTTTAAAAATAAACCGTCTCTCCAAACTGGACAGGAAACGATTTTCCCGGCAGAAAATCATCATGGATAACGATACCACGTTACCAACAGTGCCACCTTATTTAAATTGCCGCGTCAGCCTAAAATTTCAACAAAAAAAAAAACCAAAATCATCCTCTCTTCTCTATCCCAACTTTAACCCAAACCTAAATCTAAACCTTCTCCATCCTCATCCCCGGCATCGGCGCTGACACCAACCTTCCTCTTTCAGCCACCACCGTCACCCTCTTCCGCCCTTCTGTATCCATTGCATCTTCCTCTTCGTTCTCCTTCATCCCAACCTTCAAATATGTAACTCTAACCAACCTCCAACTTATTCCACCAATAAACTAATTATTAATTAATTGTATTTATGGAAAAAGGTAAAATGGACATTTGATACAAACATTTATGTTCACCGTCAAGCCATAATAATTTTCTATAGTTTTGAAATGTATTGATAGTGTACCATCACAGGCCCAAAGGTGTTTGATGTTTTTGATAAATAAAACTAAGTATAATAAAGCTCATAGCGTACTTCATAGTATCCGGCTAATTGTGATTTTAAAAATGCTCGATGTCATGCTAAACACAACCCCAACATTATCTTTGATATATCTATCATTATCCGATTCATTATTCCTCTCTATTTCATCTTTCCAAATTGCTTGTTCTTTTCTAATTCATCATTTTCAATCTTGATCAAAACCTCTCTTTCAATCCTACATATTCATCATACCACCTCGTTTTCGTAATTTACATTTTTATACAATTCAATATATCAATATTTTTTGTGACTCAAATAGATATTATTCATTTTTACCTCATTAAAATTTGTTTGATAAAAATCAATAACTTCCTTGCTAATTCGTGTATTAATCAATGTAAGCCTAACAATTGTTCATATTTTCTTTCTTGCCTCGTCCATTATCTGTAAAAATTCCTTATATTTAATAGTTCTTCTCTAATGATGGCATTGGAATTTAACAATGTAAAACGATTGTTATTTTGAGCTAAAAGAATCGTTGTTAAACGATTTCTTTGTTTTCGTTTTGGGTTTTGGACAGGGCGAGATTTCACACCAAGAAAGGCTCTAAACAGAGTAACATAAATATCGAACCATAAATATTTATGATTTTTTCTCAGCACACAATAACAGCTAGACTCCACGAACCAATAAACATCTCCGGATAGCATGAATCTTCGTCCCTCGTAGCAAATCTTACAATGTTATTGTACATGTGAAGACTCAATCCAAACCCCATTTACTTGAAGCAGAACCGTTGTTGCTTCTTATGCTAGGCTTATTTCCTCCAGAAACACATTGAAAAGTATCCGCTAAAAGAAAAAGGGAAAAGAAGTCCATTTTTACCTCATAAAGATTGATACCATAAACTAACTAAATTACAAATAGGTACCATGATTTATCACCCCCGATTGCAACTAAACACCATCAGCTTTTCTTCCATCTGCAGGCGGTATATTTAACTGCCACGTCATCAATACTTGACTTGTTTTCCCCATTTTCCCCTTATGTTTTCAATCAACCCCTAAAATTTCGAGGGGTGTAATGGTCCACTAAGACACAAAAGTTAATGTGGTATAGTTGTTATGTCAAAAAAATAGGTTATGATACTTATATCTAATTATTAAAGTTCATGATATCTATCGCAAAAAACATGAAAGTTGATAGGCACATTTTCTGCGATTTAGCTTAAATTTTTTGATTAAATTTTGTTCCGGCTAGGCACTTAAATTATACATGCTAAAAGGGGCTGTTTTATTAGTAATAAGAAAAAAGGGCAACAAATGTTGAATATAAAAAGCCCCAAAGCCTTTGTTGGGATAACTTCAACATTTATAATTTATAATTGGATTTTCAAATCCAAACATTTTTTTAATGTATTTGGTTAAACAGAAGAAAACGAATAAAGCAATACAGCATAATACATTTGCCTCAAGGAAGCATCTGACCTTCACAAGCACGGCATCACCTGTAATAATTGCTACTCTCACCTTTCAGTAAGTGGCAACATTTGATGGAATTAAAATAAGTGCAACAAATGTTACTAGAATTTGTTATTTAGGAGTTGTATGATTAGCAAAAAAAAGAAATACATCATTTGTTGTAAATAAAAAGCTCCAAATATGTTGTTTGGTTATTTTCATTTTGCTAATTGGATTTCTTAATATAATAATTTTTTATGGGACAATTTTTTATATTAAACCATATTAAAATAATATTTTTAAAAATAAACCAGTTTCAAAACATATTACAAAAACATACCACTTTCTGCCACGCCAGCTCAGTACTGGCGTCAATAAATTGTTTTAAGAGGCGCAGTTTGAAACTGTGCTCATTACTGTGCGCGCTTACATTTATAATGGACACAGTTTCAAACCGCGCACATTAAATGTAGCAAAATAATATGAATCATTAAATATTAATTAATTTTATCAACGGACGCATTTTGAAAGTGCGTCCATTGATTTTCTTTGGGCGCACTTCAAAATTGCTCCCAATTCATCATTTTCATTGTTGGGACTTCATTTTTTTGGGTGCAGTTGCAAACTGCGCCCCCAAAAGGAATATACTCATTCATGAGTTTGTATTTTTTTATGGCGCGGTTTGCAGGTACGTCCTAAAAAGAAACACAATCATTCACGGGTATGTGTTTTTCTGGGGCACAGATTTCTGGGGCGCGGTTGCCAACTGTGCCAAAAAAAAACACATACCCGTGAATGATTGTGTTCTTTATATGAAGAGTTCAATCTATTCCTTTTTATCTGAAATCTCACTCTATGTGTTGAGCTCTCTCTCACTCTCTCAGATCTCATCGTCATCATCATCTCTATCTTTCTCCCTCTCAGTTCTCAATCTCGCTCTCTCTCAATGTCGGGATATTCATCTGCAGAATTGCTATCAATCGATAAAATTAAAAGCTGCATCCCTTACACCGTCGTGAAATCTGTATACAAGAGAATAGACTATTCTAGTTACGAAAACATTCTTTATCGATTACGCGAGGTATGAACTGGCCGATGAAGATCGATCGTGAAATCTTGCGGCTCTTGCATTTAGCCGTATTGGATGCGCTCCTGTCTTCCCCTGAAGAAGTAACCCATGACTACCATGGGGAAGCAAATTTTCGTCTCCACTTCTTTCTTTCGCAATATTGAGTACTTCGCAAGCTCTCTCTACCGCATCTTTATGCACTGTCGGATTTTGAACCATCTCGAACTCACTCGAGATTCCGCGGTAGGTGATGAGGCCATTGATGCCATTACAGAGCGAATCAATACTATTGCTGGAGCTCAGTAATGAAGAAGATTTATTTCTGAAATTTTAGTGATGAATTATGATATTGTTACTGTTCTTGCTATTTATTTTGTTTGCGGCATTCTCGTGTATGTTGTGGATGCGTGGACCATGTCTGTGTAATATATTGTATACGAACATGTGTTTGTGAGAGAGAGAATTAACGTTCGAATTAAAATGAATTAAAGCGTTTTTTAGTAAAGAATTAATGTTTGAAAATTGGACATCACCTCCTTAAATTTTGAATAAAATTCATGTATAAGGATAGTAAAATAATAGTATCCACAGACGAATCTAACTCAACGCCCAAACAGCAGAGACACAATCCACGCAAAATATACGCCACCCAAACGGCGAAGTCCAATAAGCTAAAAACAATAAACACTGTAAAATAAATAACAAAGTTATCGCAACACAATACAATACAATACTCCATGCAATCTAACGAAGTTGTCGCAACATCCCCGGTGTCCTCTTCATCGCTACAGGACGTCGAGACTGTGACGGTCCGGCTTCGTCGGCAGTAGGTGGCTGAGATGGCTCTGGCTGTGATGGTCCATGCTCGTACTCATCGGGATGCTGCGACTGCTCCGGTTGTGCCCGTCTAAGTTTTGTTCGTGCATATGTGATAGGAATGGCTGGTGCAGACACAGGTGGTGCAAGCACGAGAGGTGCAGGAATGGCTGGTGCAGGGAAGGGTGGTGGAAGCACGAGTGGTGCAGGCATGGATGGTGCAGGCATGGATGATGCAGGAATGGCTGGTGCAAGCACGACCGGTGGACGTGTGTAACGACTCTGAAATCCCTGTACAAAAATTTCTTGTTTATTGTATAGAAAAGGGTATTTCAGTTTGTATAAGAGTTATAGATTATTTTGGTTCAATAAAAAAAAAGCAACCTGTAGCTCACTGGTAAAACCTCTACACTGTTGTGACATAGCCTGTGTGTTCGAATCCCATCAGTCCTAAATTTTTAAGATTTTTTCTTTTTAATTTTTCGGAAGCCCAAGAGTTGCACGTGCAAATCACGGAGAAAAGAAAAGTTTCAGAAAAATCAAACAGGTGCAAAAATGAGTAAACAAACACATTGACACGTGCACGAATCTCGAGGCGATTGGGCTAAATCCAACCGCTTGTTTCCTTCATTTGGCCGGCACCGACCATCCGGATAGCTCCAAACGACTCCGTGTTTTGTACACACACCCTTTCGACTCTCCTCAACTCTCCTGCACTGTTTGATTTTCCTGCAATCAAATAGAGGCTCTTCAATTCACCATTTAACACCTATTTTAATTTTTTTAATCCAAATTTTTAATTCCCAAACCCTAAATTTTTCACTATAAATACCATCTTATGCTCTAGCTCTCCTCTATTCAGAAAATTTCTAGCAAAATTATCCCAAAAGTTCCTAAGTGCAAGTGAAGTCAGGTGGGGTTAGCAACCAAGCTCTTTTCGTCGAAAATCGAAATCGTTTCCGGAGTTTCATCGATGCCACGGAACCCCCTCTCTCTTCTTTAACCTCTTGCCAACGCTACATAACGAGTAAGTCTCTCTTCTTTCTTTTTCTTTCATCTCAAATCATCTTCTAAAAACATATCGGTAAAGTGGAGTTAACTTCGATATAAAGTTTATTTTAACCTTTGTACTCCCCTTATTAAACAAAATAGGTCAAACTAACTTTCTCACACCACTCGTAACTTTATTTACAATCATTTAGTTTTTCGTTTAACCAAAATTTTCATGTGAAAGAATCATATAACGAACTTTTCATTAAAATACCATGCACTTTAGTATAACCCTTACTTCGATAATTGTTAAAAATACCTTTAGGAAAATTTCACGGGGGTGCGACCTACCTCACACGCATACTATGATTTCATAGCACGGTATCCTAAATATATGGCTAGATTTAAAGAATATGTTTTAACACTGAAATACCACATCTTTTCAAAACGGGTTTCTTTTGAATCAATATTTTAAATTCTTGGCAATTATGCCTCTACAACTCTCGTTAGGAGACCCGCTAATGGATGGTGTGGATTATCGTACATTCTTGGGATAGTAGAGCGAGATGCGGAACTCCTCACGGAGTATTCGGTCTTGAAAGGAAATAAAAATGCGGTTTTTAAGAAATACGACTTTTCTAAACAAAACTAAAATTTGAAAAATTATATAAAACTATGAATTCGTATTTTCAATAAAAACATATTATGAAGCGATATTTTTAAAGCGAAAGATTAAAATTTTAATAAAATACCATCAAGTTTCCAAAAGAGCTAGTTTTCATAAAAATACCATAAACTTCTAAAAGCTAAGTTTTATCACCAAGATACTATAACAATTAAAATACATGTTCATGAAAACCCTAAATAGTATAAATCACCATCGAGGTTTATTTTAAACACTATTAAAGTATTTTTCATAAAACCCACTCGAGATATGCAAACAATACTTAAGGACTTTAGATTAATATAGGTTTAAGCGGGATCAATTCTCTTAAGCCACAAGGAGACGGAGAATGTGAGTGCTTGTCTATTCTGGTTAGACAACTTAACGGAGTTATCAACGGCAATTGTCTTGGAAAAAGACACAAATCCTGCCGCCCATATGCAGCAGTTGCCGATATCTCCCGAACCTAAGATCTTCAAAAGTCAAGTCAATTCACAAGAAATATTCAAACCCCAAACTTGAAACTCGAATCTAAACTTAAATTTAAACTCAAATCTAAACTCGAATATGAACTCGAACCCAATCTACTCGAACAAACTTGACTCGAACCAAGATTACAATTGACATGACTCGCACTTTACTCGACTCACCCGACCTCATTATTTCACCTTTTACAATCTATAGTTTCGATCAAGACATGTTATAATCAATCAATCAAATTAATTAAGTATATTATACAGTATAGACTAGTTATACTCGGGGTGCTTGAGATAGTTTCTTGTGTGAATCCAACGGAGTTTCAGGAGTCCCGTATTAAGCTCTTTTTTATTTTACTCGAATATCAGTTGGGTTGACTCATCCAAAACCTAGAGCCCCAATACCAATACATGAAATGAGCCGTGTTTTCTTGCTCCTCGGGCTCCATTCTTGAGCTTGTGAATATTTTTACGGCTGCGTTGGTATTCACACTTGGAACTTAACGTTAACATAGTGACTATATAGAGACCTATAGTTTATATTTACCCATGATCATATACTTTTACTCGTCATATATATATTCCACACTTGTCATTCTTTTACTCTTACCTTATCCTTGGGACTTACCGAGCGCTAGTTCGCTGACGGACATTCCACCCATTTTTCTTCTCTTGGAATGTTCATCAGATACGGTCGAAGCGGAAGAAGTAGAGGTTACAGAGGAGGACTACAATAGGATTGCTCCACAGGATTAGCCTAGCTTCACTTTTATTCATCTTATGTATGCCACTTGTTTAAGTATTTTCCTTATTGTATTTACTTTTCAGTTGAAACTCATGTACTTGTAAATATTGGAAGTTGAATGTAAATAAAGATATTTGTTGAAAATTTTTACAGTCTCATTTTATTCTTTCATTGTATATTATTGTTTCAATACGCTTAGTATATTTATTTTGGCAATGACCTTTTATGGATAAATATGTCGCGGGCTTGCCACGTCACCGTTTTCGTCAACTGGAAAGCGAGGCATGACAGGTTTTGTTGGTGGCCCATGCATGTCAGTTCTGCATGAAGTCATAAACAATATACCACAAGAATCAATGAATTCAACAAACCTTTGCATTCTTTGCATTTCAAATTCCTTGAATCTATTCTAACCTATCTTTTATAACAAGGTGATGGACTCTTCGAACAATACCAGCACAAACGTCAACGGCAATACTCCACCGCCTATACTACCACCACCACATACCGTTGCAGCTCCTATCAATGAGCAAACGGTACTTCTGGAGGCTCTCAAAAGCCTATTGGAGGGTCAGCAGCAGCACACCGCTATCTTTATGCACCGCCCCGAAGCCGAGCCATCCAGAGTTAAGCAGTTTCAGACACTGCACCCAAAGAACTTCTCGGGTAAGGAGAGTCCACTTGAAGAAGAAGAATGGGCTCAAGCGATCGAGGATGATCTGGCAGCGGCTCAACTGCCAGATATAGCCTGGATGAGAGTTACTAAGTTGCAACCGACCGATAATGCAAGGGTTTGGTGGAAGGCCGAGGAGAGCCGTCTCGCACAACCGATAGAATGGAGAACATTCCGAGACCTCTTCGATGCCAAGCACTTCCCAGACACTACCCGCTTTGACATGGAGTAGCAGTTCATCCATTTACAACAAGGCTCGATGTGGGTCAAATCAGTGGATGAATATGACGCTGAGTTTACCATGCTCGGCAGGTAAGATATGGTCTCAAATTCAATTTTCTTATCTCACTCACAACATTGCTAACATAATGTCGTAATAGATTTGCCGCACACCTTATTCCTACCGCTGAAATCTAGGCACGAAGATTTCAGTGGTTAGACCCTAAAATCTAAGATGCACTCGCTATAGAGGGTTTCCCAACCCATGAGCTTGATTTGAAGGCTGCTCGACGCTATGAGGCAGTTGTAAAGAAGAAGGGCAGACCGCAAACTGCCGGTGTGAAACCTCCTGTGCATCAGATCACGGGAGGGGACTCTTCCAGGCCAGCTTTCAATGGACCATCTCGGAGGCCAGTAGGTTCGTTTGCGAATAACATGCCTGACTTTTGCACCCACTGCAAAAGAACCAGGCACCTTGTGAGGAACTGTCGCAGGGCAAACAATTTGTAACGACTCTGTTTTTATTGTACAAAAATTTTAAAGTTAATGTACAGAATGGAGTATTTGCAAGCCTGAGTATACTTTAAATGTTGTTTTTATTTAAGAACAATAAGAAAGTACTTGTAGCTCATTGGTAAAGCCTTGCACTGCTGAGACGTAGCCCCTGTGTTCGAATCCCATTAGCCACATATATTTTTACTGATTTTTCTTTACACGTGCATTGCACGTAAAAATGAAAAGTCTGAGAAAATAAACATGTGCAAAAGGGTATTTATACAGACTTGGACACGTGGCTAAAATCCCACCCCTCACCAACTTGGTAGGCGAGACCGGTCATTTTCCCGGCGCCGATAGGTCCTCCGTAGGGAATGGCCCCCATTCTCTGCACACCAGTCTCTTGGCCTATCCCTACTACCCCAGTACTGTTTGATTTTCCTGCATTTATCCAGAGAGTGTTAATTCACCTTTTAATCCAAATTTTAATACATTTAAATTCTTTCTTCAATCCCCAAAACCCTAATTTTACCCTATAAATACAACCCCATACCCTAGCCCTCTTCATTCTGAAATCTCTTGTAAAAAGTTCTCAAAATTTTCCAAGTCAAAGAAGATTACAAGTGGAGTTAGCCCAAGTTCCTTTACCGGCAAGGATTCGAAGCACTTCCGGCGACCCCGCGACTCCACGAAGGCCATCATTCCTTTTCTCAACCTCTCTTCTATCTTTTTAACTTGTAAGTCCCAACTATTTCCCTCTCTTCTTACCTTAAAACTATCTCTTTTCAAATCATGTCGGTAAGTGGAGTTATACCGACATTCTTTTCTAAAATCTTTAAAAACTACAATTTTCTTTTATAATCATACATTCAAATAACTATACTTTGTTATTCAATCATGACAGAATTTAGAATAATTTTCATCTTGAAAATTTCATGTTAAATAACTTTATAGTACATGTTTCGTTTAAATACCATAAACTTTACACATGCCAAATTTTAATCTTTTTGCTTAGCATACCTTTAGAAAACCTCATGAGGTAATGACTTACCTCTCACATACATACATCTTGATAAAGCACGATATCTCTTGAGCAATAGTTTTGTGGCAAAATACGACTTTTCAATAAATACCCCAACCTATTAAAAACCGGATTTCTTTAAATTGTATTATTTCAATTCTTTGCGATTATGCCTCTACAACCTATTTTGGGAAACCCAATCAGGATGGTGCAGATTATCTCACGTCCTCGGGACTAGTAGAGTGAGATACAGACCTCCTCACGGAGCATACGATCTCGATGGAATTTTTAATACAATTTTCAAGAAAAACGAGATTTTTACTTAATAAAGAAAATTAATTTTTTCATAATTATATAAATATTATCAAATCACATATTTTGAGATATTATTAAATTCCACGTTTTCTAAACAAAATAATAGAATTACAAGTTTCATGAAAATACCATCAAGAATCAATACAAGTCTAACTTTACACTAAAATACCTTGAACTATTCAAGCTAGGTATATATTCTCTAGAATACCTCACTTTTTAAGAGTTACATCCATGAAAACCTTAAATATGATAAATAATTACTTGAGATTTATTTTGAAAGTATACTAAAAATATTTTTCATAAAATCCCCTCAAGTTATATAAAATTACATTAAGGACCCTAGTAAATATAGGTTTAAGCGGGACCAATTTTCTTGAGCCTCAGGGAGCCGGAGAAAGTAGGTGCTTGCCTATTTAAGGTAGAAAACTAAAACGGGGTTATCAATGGTAATTGTCTTGGAAAAAGACACAAATACTGTCGTTCATGTGCAGCAGTTACCGATAACTCCTAAGCCTGATTCAGGATCCAATTCTGTTTAAAGTGTCTGACTAAATCCGAGTCTCAGTTTAATCTGAATACAATCCAAACATGAACCCAACTCCAATTAAACATGAATTCAATATATCAAACATGAACACTTGAACTTGAACATGAATACCAGAACAATATCAATATGACTTGACTGGACCGAACCATGGCTATATCTTGAACTTGACTACATGACTACCGTTTACATCCTGAATCAGTTTACATGAACAACTTATACCATGGTCTCGGCGAGTCTGGTAAATACAAATCAATACAATATACACTACGGGGTTTTTAAAGGGGTAGACTGGTACAGAATGTGTCAAAAGTGGTACGATGACGGTCACTAAAAGACACCTACCTGAACATCCTATGCCGTTGTCCCATGGGTTTTGACGGGGCCTTATACTTACATATTATCTTAGTCCACGGAGCCAGTTGGACTCCTCTCGTATACACTAGCACATTCTGCACCAAGCTACAAATAACTACGCTAGCATAACAAACACATAAGTTACCTATTATATTCTCTTTACCTATCTATTACATTCTATCTCTTGGGACTTACCGAGCGCTAGTTCGCTGATGACATTCCTATCTCTTCTTTGTTTGGAATGTTATCAGGAGGACCCGACTATCAGGAGATCGAGCCCAGCCAGGACGATTTGGATCAGTTCACTGAGGAGCCAGAGTTCTAGTTCTTACTTGTACTTTTCTTTCAGTTCATATTGCCATTGTTTAGGCATCGCTTTCCATCATTATATTTTACTTTTCAGTTATATGTAAAGAATGAATATAAATAAAAAGTTGTTGTTTCATTACATCTCTTGTTATTCTTGTGTTATTTCATTTATATTGCTTATTTACGCTTAGCGTGTTTATTTCTGAGTAAATACGGTGCGGCCCGCCACGTCTTCTTCTCCGTACACTGGGAAGCGGGGCGTGACAGGTTTTGTTGGTGGCCCATGGGGGTCAGTTCTGCATGGAAATTTAATCAATATAACACAAGAATTATAAGAACCAGCAACTAAAAACATTCTTTACATTTCAAATGTCTTGAATATATCCTAACCCTATTTTTCTTTCAAGATTATGGATTCCCCCAACAATACGAGCACGAACGTTAATGGCAACATCCCACCATCATCACCACCTCTACCACTTACACCTACCGTAGCAGCTCCTATCAACGAGCAGACGGTATTGCTTGAGGCAATCAAGAGCCTCTTGGAGGGACATCAGCAGCAGGCTACTATTCTATTGCACCGTCTTGAGACTGAGACACCCAGAGTCAAACAATTCCGGGCACTGCACCCTAAACAATTTTCTAGGAAAGATAGCTCTTTGGAGGCAGAGGAATAGGCTCAGTCGATTGAGGACGATCTGGCAGCAGCATAAGTGTCAGAGATTGCTTGGGTGAGGGTTGCGAAGCTGCAACTCACCGATAATGCCAGAGTATGGTGGAAGGCTGAAGAAAGCCGACTTGCCCAGCCGATCGAATGGAAGACATTTCGCGATATGTTCGACGCGAAATATTTTCCCGAGACTGCCCGTTTTGACATGGCGTAACAATTCATCCAGCTGCAACAAGCCTCTATGTGGAGCAAATCTGTGGATGAGTATGATGCCGAGTTCACCATACTTAGTAGGTAAGATATGTCTCAAATATTCAATTTCCTAATATCACATACTACACTGCTAATATAAGGTCGTAACAGGTTCGCGGCACATCTCATACCGACTGCTGAGATCAGAGCACGACGATTTCAACAAGGGTTGGACCCGGAGATCCATGCTGCATTAGCTACAGGGGATTTCCCAACCTATGACCCTACACCTGCATGAAGATATGAGGCACTAGTGAAGAATAAGGGCAGACTTCAATCTGCCGGTGTGAAGCGCCCTGTCTACTCAGATAGCAGGAGGAGCCTCTTCCAGGCCACCGTTTGTATCCAGGAGAACGGGAGTACCATTTAACTGGACCAGTCCAGACTTTTGCTTCTATTGCAAGAGGAATGGACACCTGGCGAAGGACTGCAGGCGTGTTAACCGCCTTTGCTTAGTTTGTGGCGCATCCACTCATGCCATTGGAGATTGCTCACATCGTCTCACCCCAGCTCCTGCACCTCGACCAGCGATTACATACCCGCAGTGGCCAACTATTCAGGCTCCTGCACTTCGTCTTGCCCTACTAGATCCACCTCCTCATGGACCTCTTGGACATCCTCCTCATCAGTTCCATCAAGCTCAAATGAACCTACCTCAAGGACAGAGGAATGGACAGAGGAATGCTCCCTAGCAAGGAGAAATGTACCAAGGCGACAGGCTTTCACAATGACTGTGGAAGAAGCTGAAGCTACCGGCCAAGTCATCACTAGTAACTCCTATTCTTTCAAAACCTTTTCAATCTTTGTGTACCTCAATATATATCTTTTCCTATATTTAAACATATTCCACACAAACTTAGGTACAATCTTAGTGGCCTCCCTACCTGCCTTAGCACTCTTCGATATTGGAGCATCATATTGCTTTATGTTGCAATGGTTCGTTTGAACTCATGCGATTCCAGTTAAACCACTCGTATCCAGCTGGAATGTCAGTTCAGGGAACGACGTTTTAAAGGCAACTTTGGGATACGAGCTGTGTCCAGTGGTTGTCTGCAGCAGAGAATTTTATGCTGACTTCAAGATGCTGGACATACTAAATTTTGACATAGTCTTGGGTATGGATTGGCTAGGAACTTTCTACACTACCATCGACTGTCGTCAAAGGAGGGTAGTGTTCGAGATACCGGATCATCCGGTCTTTTATTTCAAGTGTGGAGACCGTTTCCTGGAACCTAACACCTATAAGGCTAAACCAATAAAGGCAGTGATTGTAACAATACAAGCGGAAGAAGACAAGCTAGAGGTACTTCGAGAGTTTGAGGATGTATTCCCTGAAGACATCTCAGGTTTGCCTCCCGATCGAGCTTTTGAATTCAGTATTGACTTAGTACCTGATGCACAACAGGTGATCAAAGCACCATATCGCTTAAGTCCAGAAGGATTGAAGGAGACCCGTACTCAGCTGGACGAACTTCTGAAGAAAGGATGGATTCGTCCCAGTACCTCAAGTTGGGGATCTCCAGTTTTTCTTGTGAAGAAGAAAGAAGGTTCATACAGAATGTGTATAGACTACCGAGCTCTGAACGAAGTGACGATAAAGAACAAATATCTACTACCGCGCATCGACGATCTGTTCTATCAGCTAAGTGGGTCTTGCGTTTTCTCAAAATTAGATCTTCGTTCGGGTTATCATCAGGTGAAGGTCAAAGTGTCTGATATTCCGAAGACGGCATTCAGGACTCGCTATGGTCATTATGAGTTTCTCATGATTCCATTTGGAGTGACCAATGCACTAGCCATATTTATGAATCTGATGAACCGGGTTTTCTGAGAGTACCTAGATAGGTTTGTTGTTATTTTCATCGACGACATCTTGATGTATTCAAAGAATCGGAAAGAACATGCTGAGCATTTATGAATTGTCCTTGAGACTTTGTGACAGTATCAACTCTATGCCAAGTACAACAAGTGCGAATTTTGGCTAGATCAAGTCGGATTTCTCGGACATATCGTTTTGGGTGAAGGAATCTCTGTGGATCCAGCTAAAATATCAGCAGTAAGCAAATGGCCGACACCAAAGACAATGAAGGACATTCGAAGTTTCTTGGGTTTAGCAGGATATTACCGAAGATTCATAGAAGGCTTTTCGAAGATTGCAACACCCCTGACCAAGCTCACATGTAAAGATGAAGTATTCGTGTGGTCAGAAGTATATGAGCAGGCTTTTGTGGAACTCAAGTCAAGATTGACATCAGCGCCTATTCTCGTAATACCGGACCAATCTGGAGGATTCGTTGTATATTGCGATGCATCCGGTAAGGTATTAGGATGTGTTTTACACCAGCATGGAAAGGTTGTAGCTTTTGCATCAAGACAGTTGAAGATTCATGAGCGAAATTATCCAACACATGACTTGGAGTTGGCGGCCGTTATCTTTGCACTTAAGATTTGGCGCCACTATCTTCTTGGAGAGCGAGTGGACATATACACTGACCATAAGAGTCTGAAGTATGTGTTTACTCAGAAGGAGTTGAATATGCGGCAGAGAAGATGGATAGAACTTATGGCGGACTTCGACATCAACCTACAATATCATCCAGGGAAGGTGAATGTAGTTCCTGATGCACTTAGTTGCCAGCATCCATCAATGAATCTCACCGCACAGTGGAAGCTTCAGCAAGAATTGCACAAGATGGAGATAGAAGTGGTTATACTAGGTAATATTTCAAAGTTGATGAAGTTACAAGTTCAGTCTATTATTGTCATTCAGATCAAACCAGCTCAAGCAAATGATGCCAAGTTGCAAAAGATCCGAGAATAAGTAGAAAGTGGACTTCGAACCGACTTCATCATCCATGAAGACGGATCTTTGAGATACGGGAGTAGATTGTGTGTACCACAAGGTTCTGTTCGGAAAGAGTTGATGAAAGAAGCTCACAGCTCTTCGTACTCAGTACACCCTGGTGGTCCAAAGATGTACAAAGTTCTACGTCAACATTACTGGTGTCATAGAATAAAACGTGAAGTAGCCAAAAGCGTAGCCAAATGCTTGGTGTGTCAGCAAGTAAAAGTGTAACATTTCAGAAAGATAAAATATTATTTTTGGAATTTAAATATTAAAATAATATATTTCGTGAAAATTATTCGATTTGCGAATTGGGGTTTTTGTAAAATGGTATAATTATATACTAATATTTGGAAAATAATTGGAGATTAAAATGATTTAACTATTAAAAAGGTATTTATCAGATTTTGGCATTTTATAACTAATTATATGCAAGTTTAAATTAAACTTGATTAGTGCACTACCAATCACGATTAAGCCAAACCGTATTTTCAAATATCCATGGCTAGTGCATCATGACATGTCGCATTTTGTTTCATGTTTGTTTCTTTTGCATTGTGGGTTTTTGTGAGAAGAAAAGAGAAAAGAAAAGAAAAGGTGACATGATGGGGTATGGGCATGAGAGAGAAGAGGTTTTTTTTTTTTATTATCCACTATGGCTTCTTCACTTCTTCATTTCTTTCTTTATTATCTCCTCCTTCATCTTCTTCTCCTCCCCCCTCCACCTTCTCTACCACCCTCAAACCATCCCAAAACTCACTCAAAACCTCACTCCCTTCACTAAAAATGACCACAAGCCCACTACAAGTATCATGGATGAATCAAGTCAAGGTTTTGAGCACTTTGGGTAACCCAAGAATTTTCTTGAGTTGCCACATGAGATATATCCCTACACTTTTAGTTAAGTTTTTGAGTTTCCTTACCCCATATTGTAGTTTAGAATTAAACCGATGTAGTTTAGTTATCTTTGAAAATTCCTAGATGAGAGTTAGGAGATAGTATGACTTGTGAAGGTGTATTTGAGGTGTAGTGAATGTTTTGCATGACCTTAGTGATGTTTTACTGGCCAAGACCAGAGACTAGAACCCTATACACGAACTTTGAATTTTCCCGATGTCAGTTTTCATTAATTTTTTATGCTCAAATGGAATCTGGAGCAACTTGGGGGTTTTATAAGAAAAACAAACAACTACATTGACCTAGTTAGACTACTAGAAGACCACCACAGAAGAACGAGACCAAAATTCCAAGGTAGGGCTAGCAAGGACGGTTACTGTAGCACCTTCCGACGACCAAATTTTGAAGTTTGGTGTTGGGGTTTGGCCTATAGCTTACACTCCTTATAACTTAGCTACTGTATTGTTAGTTTTGTCTTAGACTACCTGTACCAAAATCTGGGAGCATTTTGAGTAGGTTTTGACAATGTTTTTCCGATTTCTGAAATTTGCATTTTGGTATTTGAATTTGGATTTGGTCGTTGGACGTTTGTACGTCAACGACGAGGGTTATCTGGTTGTTTTTGCATGCGTAGGTTATATGTTCTAACCTATGAGCACTTTGTGTGCCGTATCGGTTTTCGGACTTGGTTTTTATAACGTTACGACGTGTGTTGATATGTAGGTACCTTCGCGTGGACTTCCGAGACGACGAAGGAGATCAAGAAGCACATCAACTTCGACTAAGCCAGGATATTGCAGGTGAGTAGATTTATATCTACGGGGGAAGTCGGGTGGATGGCGTTTAGCACCCCCACAACCATTGATATGGAAAATCGTTATATAAATTATGCTTTAGAGAAAAGATATGCTACGAACTTACGGATATGATTAAAGGTTATAGTATGAGATGATATGATAAAAGTTGACATTAATGGATAGGATGCGAGGCAATGTACATATTATATTCATATGCCAATAGATGGTGTGAGATTATACATACATACAAATGAGAATATGACACACACACACACACACACACACAAGATGACTTGATGTGGGATATTGATATGATGAAAAGAGATTTTGATGAAGTAAGATGATTTGGCTTAATATGTCGATATACGATGTGAGGAGATATGAGAATATAGATAATTTTGCCAAGACATGATATGAGATTGATATAGATGTGACTTGAGTTATATGTGTACGTATATATATATATATATATATATATATATATATATATATATATATATATATATATATATGAGAATAAAGAGTGATAGGCCGTACGAGACTATAGATTCGTACCCTCATTGATGAATAGGATGATAGAATCCTTATTCTGTTTGATGTCACCGTACGCGATAAGATTTACCGGATGATTGATCCGTGCTTGTGATTTGAGGATGATGATCGAGGATAATGCCACATCGGATACTGTGAGGCTGGATCGCCGACGTAAAGATTTCATCTAAACCATACTTATTTCCAAAACCGACGAATCGTATGCACTTTTAAATGGAAACCTTAAGGGATGTTATGGATTTTCAAATGGTGTATTTTCCTCAAAAACACCGTAGCCCCCACTTTCAAAACTACGATTCATATCCTTTAAACTGGCCGTATGGTTCATGTGTAGATGTATACCTTATTATCGTTCATGTTTATGTTAGATTATCCCTGGTGACTTACGCGCTATATTTCCGGTATTTACTGCTTTATGATATCATCTGCTAGTACACCTGCACTATTATTGATGATGCGCATATTACACTTACACAGGTTTGCCGGCTCACACACTTATCATCGGTAATTGCTATGCCACTTACACAGTAGAATTGCTATAGCATGATATTATTCTTAATTGTAAAGTACATTCATTGTTCAGTACTATCATATGACATGTTTGCATGATATACTTGATATGCTCACATTACTGTTCTATATTTGCATACATCGTACTTTATGGTTATATGCATTGAGATGCTGTTTTCATGAGATCTCTGGATTTAAGAACCATGGCTATATTTCAAAGAAAATTATAAATTGTTTTAAAAACGCGGTTTCTCGTGATGTGATTTCGAGGCGTCCACCATGAGTTTTCTCGGTTCTGAGCTTGTTTTCGAGATCCGATTCGAGGAGTTGGATGAGCCGTCTGCGGGTATATGGTGAACCCGGTAAGGTATCCCGGGGCAAGATAATCGTGGAGTAGATGATAAGCCTGGTAGGTGGGAGTACTACCTACCGGTGATAGTTTGGACCCGGCGGTTATCCGGAGGATACCGACCGGAGTCGTGAGATGGATATTGGGCCGATCAGGACAAATGGAGCCCGAGATATGTGGATTTAAGTGTCGATGCTGGACACGGGTTTCATGATGTTTCGAGTGTCGATGTTGGACACTCAGGTTCTATGATATTGATGTGACGTTGATGGACACACATGGATGATATCAACATGCATACAGGCATATGATTTCATGATATTTCGAGTGTCGATGTTGGACACTCAGGTTCCATGATATTGATGTGTTGTTGATGGACACACGTGGATGATATCCACATGCATACAGGCATATAATTTTAGATATTTGTTTCTACATGCCATTGGTATTGACTCTATTGTTGAAATATATGCATACATGATCACCATAGATATCATACTATTACCTTCATGATTCAGTAGGACCTAGGAATCGCTGTTTATTCGATTTCTACCTGCTGATTGTTCCCCACCGAAAGACGCGACAGAGACGCGGCGGACGTCTTGCCTGAAATTCGGGGCAGATGCTAATTGGTGTTATCCGTCCACCTCTCCGAAGATGCCAAGTTGATTTATGGCACCATGTATCGAAGGTTTAAACGGATGCGGTCGATGTAGCAAACTTCGTCAGATTCCCCCTCGTTTGAGGGGTTTTTGATTGTGGGGACGCTCTTCCCTGCAGGCGCAAGCCCCTGCAGTTAATTACGCTACCGCATCGCGGTAACAACTTTCTCCTTCTCCAGACGGTCACTTCGTGTCGTGGATGTTTGTTTTGTGTTTGGTTGCCCGTGGATTGTATACGGAGACTAAGTTATGTTGTCACCCGTAGGGCGTGGACTAGTCCAAATCCGTATCTTTCTTAGATTTGGGTTTGGAGGGTTGGGTTTAAGGACACGTTAGCCTCATTTGAGACTAAGATCAACTTAAACGTTTGTTAAGGATACGTTAGTCTCATTTTAGACTAAGATCAACTTAACGGGATAGTTTAGATCCGACAAAAGAGCAATTGGGCTCTATTGTTTAGTTTAGGGACATTGCGGTCAATTAGTTAAGGACATTACGGTCCATTATTAGTTTAAGGACATCTCGGTCCAAGGTTAAGGACATCATAGTCCATGAGTTTAAGGACCCCACAGTCCGATGTTAGTTTAAAGACATCACGGTCAAGGTTAAGGACATCATAGCCCATGGGTTTAAGGACTCCACAGTCTAATGTTAGTTTTAAGACATCACGGTCGAGATTAAGGATATCATAGTCCATGGGTTTAAGGACCCCACAGTCCGATGTTAGTTTTAAGACATCACGGTCGAGGTTAAGGACATCATAGTCCATGGGTTTAAGGACCCCACAGTCCGTAGTAATGTGTGGTTGTTGGGACCCGTCACCTCTCTGACGACGTTGAAGGATTACAATGACAGATATCAGAGGAGTAACAAGATGTACCCTCGAACCAGTGTGAATTGTTTGAAAGATCTGTAGCCCAGTTTGGGACTAAGATCTGTTGGATATTTATGAGCAGATGTGCCCAGTTCAATATAAGTTGAGGACTTATGGCTAGAATTGGGTTAAGTCTAATTAAAAATGTTTAGCATTTTATTTTTGTTCTGGCTATTAAGCCTTTATTTGGGCTCGGCCCTTTCAATAATGCTAAGCATTGGGCTCTGACATATTTTGTCTTGTATTAAATGCATAGCATTCATTAGAACAAAACGTGTTCTGACAGTGTGCCACGTGGCGCGTCAGGCGCTTTGCGCCAGTTAAAGAGCGCATTGCGCTTCTGTCAGGTAGCGCACACGAAGATGACACGTGTCACGCTTAGCGCTAAGCGCTGGTTTTATTAGCGTATTGCGCTTTTAATTTATGAGTGCTCTGCGCTGATTTAGGGGCGCACCAGTGAGTGACACGTGGTGCGCTTGGCGCTGAGCGTCAGTCCATGAACGCGGTGCTCTGTTTTAAAAGCGCAAAGCGCAAGTGGTGTTTATGGTTGACACGTGGCATGTTTTGGCGTTGAGCGCCGATTCAAGGAGCGCAAAGGTGCAGTTCATGAGTGTAAGGCACTTTTCAATAGCGCAAAGCGCATCTGATCAAATTTAATATTAAAGAACAAATTTTATGTTCTTCCTAAAGGAGGCTTTGCCTCAAGATTCAAGAACAGAAGTTCTTGTTTATAGAAAGGGCTCTGCCTTTATAGATCAAAGATCTGTGAATGAAGTAAAATACTTCTTTTAGTTTTTTTATGATTAGATCTTTTGATCTTTTCTTTTTATCAAAAACTATGGTCTCTTGTAGATTTATGATCTTTTTAGAAGACGATTCTTCTTTTTACGAGATGGTTTCATCTTTGTTGTTCAAGAAATAGTTTGTTCCCCTCCGAAAGACGGCGACGACGTGAGGACGTCTAGCCTGAGGTTCGGGGCAGATGCTATATGGTTTTATCCGTTTACCTCTCCGAAGATGCCAAGTTGATTTATGGCACCGTGTATCGGAGGTTTAGACGGATGCGGCCGATATAGCAGACTTCGTCAGATTCCCCCTCGCTTGAGGGGTTTTTGATTGTGGGGACGCTCTTCCCTGCAGGCGTAAGCCCCTGCAGTTAATTACGCTACCGCATCGCGGTAACAACTTTCTCCTTCTCCAGAATTTCACTTCGTGTCGTGGGTGTTTATTTTGTTTGTGGTTGCCCGTGGATTGTATACGGAGACTGAGTAATGCCGTCGCCCGTAGGACGTGGATTAGTCCAAATCCGTATTTACTTAGATTTGGGTTTGGTGTTTTTAGTTTAAGGATACGTTAGCCGCATTTGAGACTAAGATCAACTTAAACGTTCGTTAAGAATACGTTAGTCTGATTTGAGACTAAGATCAACTTAACGGGATCGTCTAGATCCATTTCCAGTTTAAGGACGTAGTGGTCCATTTAGTGTATGGCCGTCGGGACCCATCACCTCTCTGACGACGTTGAAAGATTACAACAGTAGATGTCAGAGGAGTTCAGAGATGTACCCTTGAACCAAAGTTGATTTGGAGTTTTATAGTCCATTTGAATGTTTAAGGATACGTTAGCCATGTTTGGGGCTAAGATCAACTTAAACGGGACCGTTTACATCCGGCAAAAGAGCATTTAGTGGCTCTATCGCTCCAGTTTAAGGACGTGGTGGTCCATGTTCCAGTTTAGGGACGTGGTGGTCCATTATTAGTTTAAGGACGTTTCGGTCCGTTGCCAGTTTAAGGACGTAGCGGTCCATCATTAGTTTAAGGACGTTTCGGTCCAATATTAGTTTAAGGACGTTTCGGTCCACGAGTTTAAGGACCCCGCAGTCCATATTGATGTGTGGTCTGTTAGTTATATGTATGCCCTAGAGGCCATTACTGTACATAGGATGTATATTGTAGTGGATGCTGGGACATATATAGGGAGGACTTTCTTGCTCGACATGATAGTATGCTATCTGGTTGATCTTTACCTTAACGTGTATACTGCTTGTCTCTCTGTTACATGTTGGTAAAGCCCTTAGGATGTGTACTTGACTACCTGGACTATGATGCGGATCATACTAGTGGGGACATGGTAGTCCATAAGTACATCCTTCAAAGTCCCTAGTCGTGGGTGTATCGAGACGGGGTATCGATATACCATAGTAGACTAGCGTATACCTTCTCGACCCATACAGATGGGCGATGGATGATCCCATATCCATTGGTGTTTGACATCAGAGATGATATACGGGTGCTCAGTAGAGACTGGGTACACTGGACGGACTCGCCGAGAACTCCCAGATGGTAATATACCTTACGTCAGATGGCAGTTCTCTGGTGACACTGGTACATAGTAGTCTGTTGACCCGAGATTGTCATAGAGTCTTGTGTGGTTCCCACTGTGCTTTGATTTCCATCTTACCACGTCCAAGAGGGCGTGCAAAACGGTGGTTTTTGGGTACATTCCCGAGTCACATGGAGGCAATGAGCGATAGAAGGGGATTCGTCTCTCCCGGTATAGGGAGTTGATGTTGCGCTGTGTTCGATTGGCTATAACAGGAAATCCATGGCCAGGGTTGCTGAGATTTACTGGTAAGTGTTACCAGTAGTTTCTCGAATTGTTATAGACCTCATATCGACACGACTTATCGAGCTATTGGGGTCTGACGTTTACCACCCCTAGGCAAGATATGCGACATATCAGACGATCAGACCGGACTGTACGGTAGTGTTACTGGTTGGATTCACAGGAGTGTGAGCGGGCTTGCTCTTCGATCTTCTAATCGCTCAATACCCGGGTGGCCATTACGTTTAGCAGACCGCTTGCGGCTTGTGGATGTTTGATATGATCATCATCCGCTGCCGGCGTATTGACGAGTCTTTAGAGTCCTACACAGGGGTTTCCTGGCTCAAGCGAAACGAAATAGGAGCGCATATGAGATATGTGCGGGACCGAGAATAATGCGTGTATGTGATACCGTATTTCATTCTCGCGATGAATGTGTCGAATGGTTGTATGCGATATAACCTAGTTATCGAATCGAGGATTGATTCGATAAGCAAATACATTGGATACTAGTCGGTTATATGCGATATGACCGGATCGTTAAATCAAGTGTTGATTTAATGATTTAATGTATAATTATATATTTGATATATTACTTTGTATTAACTAGTATTGGTTCACTTTAAGATGGATTTTCTCACTCGGATGTGCGCATTGCATATGCGATATGATTTTGTGCACTTGCTTGTATCATGTTTGATGATGCATGCCTTTTGGTTAAGTGTAAAGAATTAAACCTTGGTTAATGAAATGGTTAGGGTTTACTTTTTCCTTATTCATTTTATTCATTTATTTATTCTTTTGGAAAAAGAAAAGCAAATGAGAAAATGGTGGCATGTTTTGTTTTGTTCATGAAGCTTCATGAAGACTTTGACCAAGTGACCATTTTGTCTCATGCTTAACCCTAACCATCCCACTAACCATGATTTATTCTCTACACTTGACCATGGTTTGGTTATGATAAGTATTCTTTTAATTTTCTTTTTGGAATTAACTTGTCATAACATTTACCTTCTTCTTCTTCATTTCTTCAAGTGAAGAAAGCTTGCCTCCATCAATGGCAAGTGATGAAAAAGAGTGAGAAATCCAAATCTAAAGTCTACCCACTTCCTATTTCTTCATCCTCTACCTCTTGCCAAGTAGTAGAGTGTGTTTTCTTCACAAGTTTCATGACTTGGTGAAGTGAGAGCTTGATCTTGCGATGCTTCGACGTAGATCATCTTCGGCATGGACATCGACGACCTAGCTCGCCATTTCTCCGACGAAGCCGACGCTAGAGCCCGGGAATTCATTTGGACAGCGAGGGGACTTCGTTGCGGAGCTATGGAGGTGGAGCACCGGATCTACAAAGGTTGTATTTCCGTTTCTTTATAGTTAAGTTGTTAACTAGATTATTTTTCCGCCTAAACTTTAGCCAACGATCCGTAGTTTAGGGTTTCTCGGCACCGTAAATTTTGAAATTGGCATGGTTGATGCCTTATGAGACCTCATTAGGGTGCCTAGGAACCCTACATGGTCGTCGGGACCTGTCACCTCTCTGACGTCGTTGAAGGATTACAACGATGGGTGTCAGAGGAGTTCGGAGATGTACCTTAGAACCGGTCGTAAATTGATTTAGGGAGCAGCCGTGCTCAGTCAATTTAATTTGAGGACTTACGGCCACGATTGAGCTAAGTCCAATTGAAAATGTTCAACATTTTATTTGCTTTTGCATTGCATTTCTTTTTATTTTTATTTGGGCTCTACCCATAAAGGATGCAGAGCATCAATTTATTTTGGGCTCTGCCCATGATGCAGAGCATCAATTTTACTTGGGCTCTGCCCTTTTATAAAAGATGCAGAGCATCAATTTTACCTGGGCTCTACCCATTTATTGCTTTGCAATTTAATTTGGCCTGTTAAATCTTTTTTACTTGGGCCTGGCCCTTTAGCAAAAGAAATGCATTGCATTTCAGGCGCTTTGCGCCAATCAAAGAGCGCAAGCGCTTGTAGTGACGACACGTGTCATGCAAGCGCAGTGCGCTGCGCTAGTGCGCTGTGCTTGCGTTCCTGACACGTGGCGCACTCTGGTGAGTTGCGCCAATTTCAGAGAGCAAAGCTCTATCTTAAAGCGCATAGCGCAAGCGGTTCAGATACTGACACGTGGCGCTCTCTGGTGGCTTGCGCCAACCCAAGAGCGCAACAGTGCACGTTTTCAAGTGCAGAGCACTATTAATTTGAGAATCTTTTAGATTCAAGAACCAATGGTTCATAAAGGAAGTGCAAAGCACTATTTTATTTCTTAATCTAATTTAGATCAAAGAAAAACAAGCTTTTTCTTATTTCAGGAACCAGAGGTTCATAAAAAGTGCAAAACACTGTTTTTATTTTGTCTTTTATTAAAGATCATTGATCTTGTTTTTGGATCAATGATTTATCAGAAGAAATTCTTCTATCTAAAAGGTCTTTTACCTTTCCTTTTTTTTTGGAATTTCTTCAGAGTTCTCTCTGTTTAATTTCTCAATGAATGTTGATGCCTTTTGATTTGAGGTCTAGGGGTCTTTATATAGTGCCCATAAGTTTGTTGAATTTGTTAACGAGATCTTTCTCTGAGTGATTTGGGGAATTTTCCCCACCGTTGGATCTTTGATCCAAGGGCTTCTACTTTACAGAAGAAAATCTTCTTGTTTTAACAAGAACAGAAAGATTTCTTTAAAAATCTTAATTCTGTTTGGCGCAAATGCCCCAGCGCGTGACACATGTCATGCAGCGCACAGCGCAGCGTGCAGCGGAAAGCGCAGTACAACTGCGCTAGCGCATCTGCGCCGACACGTGTCGCGCAGTGCAGTGCTTGCGCAACTGAAGCGTTGCTTCCTTTAATTTTGCCTTAAATAGAGCTTTGCTCTGATTGGGCGCGCCTTCTTGGGCGTTGCGCTGATGCATCTGCGCCTGACACGTGGCGCGTTACGCGCAGCGCAAAGAATCTGAAGCGTTGCTTCATTTACTAAAGTTTAAATTTTCAAAGTAGAGCTTTGCTCTGATTGGGGGAAGATGAAACGTTGCTTCATCTTCCGCCTTGGAATTTGAACAGAGTTTTGCTCTGATTGGGGTAAACATAGTTCTTTACCTTGAAGATGAAGAAATGATCATCTTTTTTTCTACGAGCTTACTCTTCTTTTTCTCCAAGTTTGCAGAGGGTTTCTCTCTCTCTCTTTTCTATCTCCGAGACTTGAAGTCTAGGGGCCTTTATATAGGGCTAATTGATTTGTTAAATCAGTTTTAAGAGATATTTCTCTGATTGATTTGGGAATATTTCCCACCGTTGAATCTTTGATCCTAAGGCTTCTGTTTTACAGAAGATAATTTTCTTGTTTTAATAAGATTGGAAAGATCTTTCCATAATAGAATTTTAGTTCTAATTAATTAATAATTTATTATTAGTAGATCTTTTGATCTAACAGTGGGGAATTTTTAATTCCTGCGCTGGCGCATCTACGTTCGACACGTGGCGCGCAGTGCAGAGCGCAGCGCAACTGCGCTAGCGCACCCGTGTTTGACACGTGGTGCGCAGCGCAAAGTGCTGGATCTGAAGCGTTGCTTCAACTTTTAAATTTTGAATTTTAAAATAGAGCTTTGCTCTGATTGGGGGTGTGCTGCCTAGGGCGTAGCGCACCTGGCGCTAGCGTGTCTGCATTTGACACGTGGCGCGTAGCGTAGAGCGCTGGATCTGAAGCGTTGCTTCAACTTTTAAATTTTGAATTTTAAAACAGAGCTTTGCTCTGATTGGGGGTGCGCTGCCTAGGGCGCAGCGCACCTGGCGCTAGCGTGTCTGTGTTTGACACGTGGCGCGCAACGCGCAGAATCTGAAGCGTTGCTTCAATTTTTGAATTTTGAAATTCAAAACAGAGCTTTGCTTTGATTGGGGGAAAAAAATGCCCCCCCACCGTGCGCTCACGTGGCGCACACGTGAGTGCAGCGGTGGCAACATCTGAGCTCTTGGATCAACTCAGAAGTTGAAGAGGCGGTTCAGTGCCTATAAATAGGACCTTTGGTCCCTTAGATGATTTCCATCTTTTTCTTGAGAATTTTATTCAGAGCCTTGCTCTTCAGTTAAGAACTTTCAAGAGTCAGAACTCTTTCCAGATTTAGGTAAAATTAATTTTTTTTAATAAATTAGGGTTTTTACCCATTAACAGAGCCTTACTCTTCATAGATCTTTGATCTAAAGAAAACCCTTTTAGGGTTTTATTAATAGAGCCTTGCTCTCATGAATTCATAGATTTAAAGAGATTTTTTCTTGGGGTTTCTTATCCCATGAATCAGAGCTCTGCTCTTTGATAATATGCGGATCTTTTGATCTTTGATGAAGAACTCTTAAGAGTTTTTTTCATGGATCTTGAAGATCTCAGAATTTTTAAAACTCGAAAATTAATTTTGATTAATCTTTGATGAATTCTCCACCATCATTACAGAGCCAGGCTCTTTAAGGAATTTTATTCTTTCATGACCAGAGTTTGACAAATGGCACTCTGTTATAGAGCTTTGCTCTCAAAGGGAGATTTTCTCCTTTTCCCAAGAGATTTCTCATTTAATGAGAATTTTCTTGAGGATTTCCTCATTAATTAACAGTCTCATCCAATGATGAGGCTGTTTTATTAATTGATGCATTGCCATCTGGATTTTGTGGGTCCCCCTTTGGTCCCCTTTCCACTGCATTGCAGTGCGGTACAAATTTTAAAGTGCTGAGTGTCAGAATTTTAAAATTAAATTATAGTACTGACAATCGAATTTTGTCCTTTCTCGCAGGCAACATGTTTTCCGATCTCTCTTTCCCGTTTTTTCGTTCAGAGGGAGGATTCCCTGAGGCACCTGTGGACCGGGAGGTTCTCGCGCTCATCAGAGATTATGACCCGGAACACAAAAATCTCCATTTGTGGGGTAGATGGTACGACCGGATTATCAGAGGTCGTCGAAGCTTCTCTTGTGTGACGCCGTCGGAGCCAATCTCGGCGATTCCATATGCAGATGCACCCCCGGTGAACTATGCCGTGGAGGTCGCCAATTGGACTTCGGAGGGTCTTCTTCAACCTTTGATTGCCGCCATACCGATGCAGCTGCCGGCAGCTTTGGATACCTTGGGGAGACGTATATGCCAGGGCGAGTCACGCCCTTGGGGACAACCCTACAACATCGGGTTGACTTCCCGGCATTTGGCCGGGTATTTGCAGTGGGCCAGGTACATTTTGTCAGCGAAGAAAACGCAACCGCTGAAGCTCGGCCTATATCCTGCGGTTTATGCTTCGCTGTTCCAATATTCTCCTCCTCCGACGTGGTGGATTAAGGCGTTCTTGGAGCAATGGAACATCCCAACCCATACCTTTCTTCTACTGGACAGAGAAGTCTCCATCTCCTTAGAAGAATTTGCTGAGATTTCCGGTCTGCCGGTTAGGGGGGAGCACTATGAAGAGCTGCTTCCTCCAGATGAATACGTTTTTGCCACCAAGCCGGTGGTGATGGGCCTAACGCCGGAGAACGCCATTCAGCACCAGTTTCCTAGTCTGATAAAGGTGCTGAACATGTACAAGAGCCTTTTCTTGGAATCCGGAGGCCGGGGGGTTAGTTTCGCAGATTTCATTTGTCACGCCCCGCTTCCCAGAGTACGCTAAATTGGGCACGTGACATAGCCAACCATGCTACCAGTGGGTAGGAAGTATCCGTCCACAGTCACATTATGGCTGTAGAGATATCAAGAACAAAATATAACTATCTAAAACATGTCCATAAACCAAGATAACATGAGTCAAGAATAATAAAAGTGCGGAAGCAAAAGATCCAATACAAAATAACTGGAATGTATGTCCCATAATACGGGCTCACATCAGGAATAAAAAGCAGAAAATAAAAGAACTAACTACTGTTGACACCTCACAGCTCAGCCTGCTGGCTGAAGTACTCCTGCTCGGACTGCAGCAAAGGTACGGAATCTGGGCCATGCAAAACCCAGACGTCAGCGCGTCATGTCATCAAGTAATAGAATAAACAGGGTAACAGGCAATGCAAGTATAAACATGAATGAAAAGCAGGTGTAACAGTAATATAAATCAGGGCAGTGAAGGGTAGTGTGCAGTGAGTGAACTAAACTGTTCTATTGGGTTTTCTACTCTAAAGTCTTTGAAATCAATTTGATGAATCATCGATGTAACTCAATAGTATCCCGTGCATGCCCGGGACCACGGTCTACAGACTCTCGAGCTGAAACCGAGACGTGCCGCTAGGCACCAACAGGAAAGGAGTACAGACCAACGATGTCAGCAGCATCGTCATGAGGCGGGCCTAGCCTTTAAAACTAATCAGTATAAGCGAGCAACTGTCGAGTTACAAGTCAGGATTTCATCATTGATTTCCCCATGCCCCCAAGTTATATGTGTCAAGTCAGGTATTCCGTAATCAAGAACTAATGCCAACACAGGATCAGGTAAGAGCAGGTTTGTCTGGATAGACAACAGAAACGGTCCGTGAGGACTACATGTCAGGTTTATTGGCATTAGACACAAGATCAGGTAACGGGTCAATCCATGGTACAACAGGTCAAGTCAATTAGTGTACGGTACCATGTCGGGTCAATCGATATGTGTGTAGCAAGTCAGGCCAGGGTGTAAAAGATAACATGTGGGTACTCATAAACAGCTAGCATAATCATGGTTATAAGTAATCAAGCATGGTTATCAACAACACAGTCTAAGCAGTAAGTTAAGCAATAAAGCAGATTTAATTAATTAGCTGTACAGTTATTAGTTGTGTTTATCAGATGCTGTCAGCACTATACGAATACATTATGATAGATGTAAATGCTAAAAAATAGGATAATAAGTATTGAGTGATCCATGGATGCGACAACATGTATAATTTGTTCAACGGATGCAGTTGTAATTAAACCGGTTAAAGTTGCACATGGATGTCCGGTAGGTTAAAACTGGATAAAAGGGGTATCATGGCTATAAACGAATGTGATCATGTGGTCTATCACTTACAGGTGATTACTAGGTATAAATAATTAGATGCAAAATTAGGTTTCAAGTTCGGGACAATAAAATGTGTAACGGAACTTTATACGGTTAACTTGAAATCCAATTCTATCGATTCTATTTAGAGATTTAACAGGAAATAAATAATTTAGCATACGAATAGTTTAAAATAGCATGTAGCAAGTTTCACTTGCCTCGACGGGTCGTGAAACGGAAAACGGAACGTTACTGGTCGGCGGAGAAATATCGCGACGTGCGCACAGTTCACGGAATGAACCCAAACGACGAACAGTGGAGTCACATGGGTCAAGGGTCCTGGTTGGATCGTCGGGGATCGTCGCCGGCACGGTCGGATTCCGGCCAACGAGAAAACAGTGAATAGTTAAGAAAAGATTTCACAAGGAAAGTGGAAAAAGAGAAGGAGAAGAAGATTGTACCGTGGTAGGGTGTTCTGGGTTATCAGGGGAGTCGACACAGGGCGACGACGACGAAGGTTGCCGGCGTGGTGACTTTCCGGCGAAGGGCAGTGGGTTGTAGGGGGTGCAGCTGTGGTCGTGGGTGGTTCGGCAGAGGGTGGTGGTGATGGTTTGTAGGGCCGGGACATGGAGAGGGATGCGAGGAGGTGACGAGGGTGACGACGACGAGTCACCGGCGAAGTTGGGCTTGCGGGAGGTGGCAGCAAACGGCCTCGTCGGGTGCAGTGGGTCCTCGGGAACGCTGGAAGGAAGAGAGGAGAGCAAGGAGGTGGAGAGGGCTGTCACGAGGGTGAGACAGAGGTGGCGACGATGAGGTAGGGTCAGTGGAGACGGGGCGGCAAAGGCTAGATTAAGGTTTGAGTATGGGTTTTTGAGAAAAGAAACGGGGACGAAGAAATTATAAGGAGGGGGAGAGAGAGAGAGAGATACTCGGGGAGGAGAGAGAGAAAGATTGAGAGAGTAGAGAGACGAGATAGAGAGAGAGAGAGAGAGAGAGAGAGAGAGAGAGACGCGGTAGAGAGAGAAAGAGATCGAGAGGAGAGAGAAATTTGTCGTTTGCCGAGAGAGAGAAAGAGAGAAGAGAGAGAAAGAGAAAGAGAAAGGAGAGAGAGAGGGAGAGACGGTGGGGCCCGGAGGTTTAAAGAAACGATTTTGATTGGCTCGTGGAGTTAAGGTTTGTTTAGGTATAAAATTTTAGAAAGATTTAGGATTTAAAAACGTTGGCTAAGATATGACAGTAGGCTGAGGAAAAAGATCTGGCCGGTTAAAAAATATTAGAAAATAGGATTTGGCATAATACAAATTATTTTA
The DNA here is from genome assembly GCA_030015575.1 of Agapanthus africanus. Taxonomy (NCBI): domain Eukaryota; kingdom Viridiplantae; phylum Streptophyta; class Magnoliopsida; order Asparagales; family Amaryllidaceae; genus Agapanthus; species Agapanthus africanus. Next base: position 51,321,412 of record CM057340.1, read on the forward strand.
GAATTGCGCCCGGATCGGGTCCAAAATTTGAATTCGAAAAATGAAAATTATTGGCGGGTTCCAAAAAATGAAAATGAAGGATTTTATAATTAAAAGAAGGATTTTATAATTAAAAAGCATACCCCCAAGAACGGAAGCACGCACGTGCGCGTAGCCATCCAAACACGTCCGTTTCACTGAACGGGACGAGAACACGATGCAAGGATGCTACCACAGGGTTAGGGGTGTCGAGCAGACCCTGACAAGTATTTTTAATTTAATTTTTGATGACTTAAATTGTTATATGCAGAACATGACATGTCGGTGTAAACTATAACTGGTAACGGTCAAAGCAGCATAAATGAAATAAATACCACACACCACACATATGATAACAGAAATTTGTAAAATTGGACTCGGTTGTTACATCATTGCCCGGTTTCTTCGTCCGGAGATTTTATCACAACGAGGCGAAAAGTTTGCCAAACTCGACGACCCTTTCGGCTTTGGCTTGGACCGTTGACCAGTACTGGAAGACGATCAGAAGAGCTTTTTTCTTCCTGATGTCGCAATCACTCCTCTGTCAGAAATCTCCGCTCCGGGCATTGACGGGGAGGCTTTCTTTCTTGGGTTTCTTGGGCTGTGGTTGTGCTGGTTCACGCTCCCTATGCACCCTCGTTATATGAGACCGTCCGTCTTCTACCCAGCACATCGAATGGTGGCTGGAATACAAGTGGCCATCGGGATCGCCGGGTTAGCCCACCTGTACTATGGTCTTAGCGTGGCGGCGGATACAACTGAACTGGGGGTGCATGCTACCAACTTCCCGATGTATTACTTTACTTCGTGGATGGAAATGCACGTACTCGGGGTATTCGGCATTCATAAAAGACCTTCGTTTTTCGAGAAATGCAAATTCCCGAGAATTATGCGGTTGGTTGACGTGTCCATCGTGAGTCCGTCACAGCGGGAAGCTAGGGGCTTGCTTCTTCGTCTGCACACGGTCGGAGATGGTATGTCTTTCACGGACAAAGTCCTGACGATCGGCCAGGAAACTTCCAAGTCGGTGCTGGCATTGCGCGACGTTTTTAAGGACGGGGCCTCCGTGTTGAAAGCCCGGGAGATTCTCCATTTATACTCCATCCGGCCGGGCTTTCTCGTATTCAGGCAAAATGATGCGGCGCTATTCATGAGATACAACTCCCATCATTTTGCCCAGCAGCTGAGTTATAATCAGGGGGTCCCGCTGGAGGCTTTCCTGGTAGAACCCGCTGCCACCAGAGAGGGAATACGGGGTGCGCTGCATCACTTCATGCGCTTGAATACGGGCTCTCACTTCTTTATCAGTGAACCGAGTTGCGTCCCGAGGGCCCTTAACGTATACGTGGCCTGGTATCAACATGCAACGGGTGCTGTTATCAGGGAGGAGAAGCGGCTGCTACTTGACCGCAAGGGTGCACCCCCGCTAGTGACCGAAACCTTCCCTTGAAGCGACGGACCATTTTCATTCCTCCGCTAAGAGGAGCTGCCGTGATTGAAGTCCCCAAGGACAGGCCTGATCTACCGGTGTCCCGTGCTCCCGTGGAGACGGCGGATGTACTACCAGTGCCCCGTGCTTCCGTGGAGACAGTAAATGTAGCTTCCCCTGAGTCTGGCGTGGGTTCAGATATCTGGACCCGTTGCCCCAAAGTGCCCACCAAGCATAAGCTGGTGTTAGCAGCAACCGGAGCTTGCTCGCAGAAGAGGAAGAAGAAGTCGCTCTTCTCCGCCGACGTTGTATTTGGCCAGGAGCCTCATGCTCCTTATAGAGAGGGCTTGGGTGAATATGGGACCAACGAGGGTCTATTCATAGCGCCGGATGATACCGATCTCGAGGCTGCTATTGAAGCTTCTGAGCGATTAGCAAGCCATGAAGCGGGACTGGCCATCCTCGCGCAATCAGGTAACCATCAGTTATGTCTTTCATTATTGCATCATATTTTTATTATCATGTTTTGACTGACACTTTTCCCTTCCTTAACAGGCATTTCCACCGAAGAAGCTTTCGCAGCTTCTCTCAAGACTTTTGAGGAAGAGGAAAGACTTCGAGCATCCTTAGTCATTGGTACATTTCGGTTCTCCGTGTCTCCGCTCCTATTTCTTACAGGTGACCTGTGTTGGAGATAGTGCCCTTAAAGTCAATTATTGGATCGCAGGTACGTGATTGCAATGATTGAGGCAGGACCTATACCGATATGACAGTCTTGCTCGAGATAATAGTATGCTATCTGGTTTGTCTTTATCATCGTATACATGCTTTAGTTCACTATTGCATGATGATAGAGCCCATAGGATTCTTGCTTGACTACCGGCAGTATGATGGCGATCATATACGTGGGAGCTGGGGTCTGTAAGCACATCCTTAAAGTGTCCCTAGTCGTGGGAGTTTCGAGACAGGGCATCGATACTCCAGAGTAGACTAGTGTATACAGTCGAGACCCCGACGAGGGGTGGTGGCCGGTCTCACAAGCCACTGGTGTCAGTTGGTTCACCTAAGATGTATACAGGTGCTCATTGGGTTATGAGTACACCGAACAGGACTCGCCGGGAATCTGCTAGTTGGTATTATACCCAGCGTCAGATAGCAATTCCCTGGTGACATGTGTACAGGTTAGTTCATCGACCTGAGGTCGTCATTTGTCTCGTGTGAGTTCCCACTATGCTTTGATTTCTACCCTACCACGGCTCAAAGAGTCGTGCAAACAGGTCTTTTTTGGGTACAGTCCCGAGCCACATAGAGGCAAGTGAGCGGATCGGCAGGGGATTCGTCTCTCCCGGTATTGGGGGTGAGATCGCGCTGTGTCTAGGAGAGCCATTACACAAAGCTCTCGGCCGAGGCAGAAGATTTATTGGTAGGCACTCCAGTAGTATCTCAGGGTGTTTTGGGCCACTCTCTGACACAACTTATACCGCTATTAGGGGTCTGACGTTACTAGCCCCCTAGGCAGATATGCGATACTCATAGACGAACGGACTGGACTGTATGTATATTGTCAATGTTAGGCTCAGTAGGGTTTATGGATGAGTTTGCTCGTCAGCTTCCCTTCTAATCAATACATAGGCAAACCGTTACGTACAGCTTGTACCTCTGACGTGCTAGAGATTATACCCAGTGCCAGTGTATTGATGAGTCATTAGAGTCCCCCACAGGCACTTTCCCAAGTTCGGGCGAAACGTTGTAGAGGCCATATGGGTTTATGGCAAGGTTCGGAAAATGCACGTGCGTTTTCGCACGTGTCATTTTTCGGGCAGATGATACTGGTAGGCTTTGGTTTAAGCCGGATTCGAGTATTATACTGTGTAGATATAATATCTTTGTCTCAGATGCATTTGTATTCGGTCGTAATACAAATGCGGGTATGTTTATACCATTACGGGGTTATCCTGAAATTCGTTTCAGGATCGCTTTTGGAAGTTGCCAGTTTTCAGTTTTCTATCACCCGTATTTAACATTTGGTTAAATGCGGATTTATCTTTTCTTCTTGAGGTGAGTCGTGTTTCTAGAAGGTTCTAGAATGATGACTAGGATGGTGACTAGGCTTCATGACTCATTAGTGCATTTAATGATTCAATTAATGCATGATGACTAGGTTAGAAGGTTCATTGTATACATTGATTATGTTCATACTAGGTGTCATGGTGATTCATCATCTCATTTAATCTTATGGTCACCTCCTAGCTCCTACACTCACCCCCTCCCCTCTATTTAGTCGCCGGCCACCCTTGGTGAGGGATCATGGTTGCTAGAAAAAGATTGATATAGTTTTGGACTCATGGAAATTAGATAAGCCTCATTTCTCATTTCACCCGATTCCAAAAGGCAACTTCATTAACCGTTCGTCCATAGCCTTGGACGTAACGAGACAAAGTGTTCTACTCATTCTCTGCTTCATTATGGTCATCTCTTTTAGCAAACTTGATGACCGAGTTGCCTCGGTTCAGAGGCGGGAGCCCGTTTAAAGATCCGTCGATGTGGTGCCACCTGGACGAGAAGATTGGAGATTCAGGAGATCGGAGCAGCCGCAACAAGCGTGGGATGATGGTTGAAGACCGAAGGACTCGGATCATTCGGTATAACTCTTCTACCCACTTTGTAGTTTGTTAGTTTAGTTTTAATGGCAGATCCGGGTGACGGTACGCGATAGCGCCAGTTGTAAAAAGTTTTTGTTCCGCATTTGGCGTCTGTTAGACGGCCGGGGCGCTACCGTGGACTTACAGTGGTATCAGAGCCTCACCATTAAGCTATACTAACTTGTGCTAACACGTTTAAAAGATCGATCGAACGAAATTTCCGAAATCACAATTTTCAAGTGCTTAAGTTTCTGTCGATTTTAAACAGGGTCTAAAAATAATTTTACATATCACAGAATATTAAGTAGGGTTTTGTAAGCATACGGATGAAAATTGAGCACGTGATCCCATAAGAGCACCGCGGATCCGCGGTCAAACCAAGGGTTTGACCGCGAAACCGCGGCGCTTTAGTGGGAACAGTGCATCAATATTTCACAGAGAGCTTCTTTTTGGAAAATATGGTTTTTGATAATATTCTTTTGGGCCCAGATTTTGTTACTGTACAACAGATGTACGTGGGGCCCACTTCGTAAAATTTGGTCGATCGAAATTTTAAATTTGTTAGTTTACAGTACTTATATTATATCTCCGACCAGGAATGTCATTTGAGCGGTAAACCGCGTCTAATTGCTATAGTTCTTTTAGACGGGTTTGCGAATGTGACATTCGCGTTGATGTTCTGTGTTGTACTGTGATGTTGCGGATATGTCGTGGTGGATAGCAGTGTGCAATAGTAGTGCAGTTTCAATTTATTTGTACATTTGATATTGCGGGGTGAGCGTCCAACATGTGGACTGTCGTCACTGCCTGTTTGTATAATATTCTTTTTGGGGCATGACCGGGCTGAGGTCGATATACCCGTTGTATATATTTTTATTTCTGTACAAGGTTTACCCCGCGACGGAGTGCACGGATAGCCGGGTTCTGGAGGGCAACGGGTCCGTATCTCATGGCTTTGAGAGGCAGAGGGGCCTCACTCTAGAATTGGCAGACTATTCGCCGCACTCGTAGGGGATACAGGTTGACCCAAGGAGGGGTGCTTAAGTTACCGGATTCCGTGAAGTGCCGGGTGGTCCATTCACTTTGCTGTAGGGGGCTGCCTCGCTTCAGGTTTTGGCGGGTAACTTGCCTCACCCATAGGGGTCTAGGTTTTATTGCACAGGCTATCCATACGACCAGGGGAACGTCGGGTTTCAGTAGAGACTCTGTGAAACCCGGGGATCCCAGATTATCTGTATTGTTCTATGATGCTTATTACTTTTCTGTAATGTTGCATATTATCACGCCTGGAGCGATTATTGTATATTGGTGTATATACTATTTGATGTTGTATATGTTTTACACCCGCGCTAGTCCAGCCCCCGCTCTGTCGTTAGTTAAGTAACCTAACGGGTGATGACGGGACCCAGTGACGAATGCGGATGGCATATACGTACATTTTATTTTCGTTCTTTTCTGGTGTGATTGATTGATGGGACTGCATTGATTCTTATCAATGCAAGGATAAAACAAACCTATATTTGATGTTGTTGGAATAAATTTAAAAGGTGTTATTACAAAGACGTTTCCTTTTGTTTTGCATAGTGATATTCAGTTGGAATATCCTGCACCTCATTCGACGAGGCAAGGGCTGATATCCCTTCCCCGGGAGAGACTCCTTGGGCAGAAGTTTGCGTCAGGGTAATAACTTCATTATAGTCGATTACAAGTTGTTTTGCATCGCGGTATTCAGTTGGAATATCCTGCACCTCATTCCACGAGGAAAGAGCCGAGATCCCTTCACCGGGAGTGACCTCTTTAGCAAAAGGTTTTTCATCACTATATTTTTGTTAAAAAGCTATCAGGTTCCTTCAATGAGATCAAGTTCATTACGTTAAAGGTTTTTCGCCAAAAACCAGTCGTAGCCCTCCGTCATTTCTTTTGGGTATTCAGTAGTATTCAAGCTATGTATTTTGACCTTCGCCAAGGCATAGTGTTTGGTAGCTGCTGGGTATTCATTTGTTGCATAGATAGATGCGTTGGTTTGGGACAGTCATACTACTATTTTGGCCTTCGTCAAGGGTATGTACGGGTGGGTTCAAATTGACCTGGGTAGTGACGGGTAGAACTTAGCATGTGACTTATGACATTTTGACCTTCGCCAAGATCATAAGAGCATTGGGCAAAAATCACATCGGGAGTTTCAAACATACAGCAAACTTGCCAGGCATGCGCATACCTTCTGGAGTGTGATAACTTGAGTGGCTTCCATCAAGTTATCATGCGATGATAGTTGAATCTCGATTCTCACGGATGAGTTGGTTTACTCTTCGGGTGATCCCGACTAATTCTTCTTTCAGGTTTGGAGGAGAATTTGAGATAATAGTGGGAGGTTTCCTGATTAGATAAATTGATAACCATTCTGATCTAGGTTAGAGTGCACGCAGAGTATTTCTTTTCTCTCTCTCTCTTTAGCAGCAACCATCGACCGACCGTAGACTATGACTCAGTGACTAAAGTTGACCGAACCTTCTTAAAATACTGGCCTTTGGATTGTCTTAGTTGTATAAATCATTGCCGCTCCTTCTTTTACCCTTTGCATTTCTCAGAACACCCCGTATTACTACGGATATCCACTTCCATAGGATAGATCCATCGTATGGTTATATACGAACTCGAAGGGACTTCTTCGAGGATGGATCCAGGTTCAGGAGAAATAGAATTAGTTTATTCAGTTGTCTTTTATTATCACCTTCTCTCAGGTTGCGAGGGCTCCTTAGTTTAGGAGAGTACACCTATTACGCTTATTGGATAGTTTTATTCCAAACCATAGGCTGGTGCCGAAAGTTAGGGAATGAAGAAAACCAATTAGCTTAAGTAGGGTGTGCAGAAGGTAATATGTAAAGACAAATAAAAGGGATTAGAAAGAGGGCAAAGTAAATTGCGACTGTTATCATTCACGACCAAACCGCGTACTTCATCTCCACTCCTATTTCACCTTTGCTTTTTCCCAGTTCGGGAGAAATAGAATAAGGTATTATTCAGTAGTCTTTTATCATCACCTTCTCTCAAGTTACGAGTACTTCTAGGATTAGGAGAGTACACCTATTATGCTTACTGGATAGTCTTCTTCCAAACCATAGGCTGGTGCCGAACGGTAGGGAAGGAAGAAAACCATTTAGCCTAATGATGGTGTATAGAAGGTAACGACTAAAGACAAATAAAGGGATTTGGAGAGATGGCAAAGAAATATACGGTTACAGTCATGAATAGGATTATGGAAGAGGCATTACTAGGAATACCAGGATACCCCTACGGGACATTTTAATATTTTAGTTTCACTGCGCATTGTTAAAAGAAAACTGTTTTCCTGATTAGATACTTACTCCAGGGTATGTATTTACCAGGTTTCATTCTCATATCTGTATGGTTTTTTACAGATGATGAGTGGGAGTAAGTTATTGGGAATAAGGTGATCATCCTCATTATATCGGAATTCGTTGTAATTGGTGATATTTGAGGAAATTGCTTGGGTACAATTTTCAACCTACGATGCATAGGTTTTGAGTTATTCAACTCAGCGGACTTACACAGAGTATTGTATGTTGTCCAGTGTCCGTCAGGACAAAGGGGTAGGTCCTCGTACTATGTTCTGTTTACTTATGACTTCTCTAGTTTTTAGACAAGTGTTTCGTAGAAATACAATGTCTAAATTTTGAGAAGTTGTGGGTATAAGAATAAAGTAGAGAACCAGATATCGCAAGTATCGGGATTCTTCAAAGAGATCGAAGATGTAGATTCTTGTGAATGGTATTCTGTTGATAGTAATGGTTTTGAGAAACTTGTTTCTCTTTCAGGTTACTCATAGTTGGATGGATTCCTAAGTTGAGTAATGTTCATTAGCCTCTCTCCATTCAGTTGATATGCACTAGAAACAGCTGTATGTTTTTGAATCTGCTTCCAATTAAATTAGTGCCTCTATTTCTATATTGTATATAGAATAGTTCATATCTTAACGATATTAAGATATGGGGAGTTGTCCAGCTTATGCTTAAAACCAGACACTGGATAGATCAAGGCACGTTTCTGTTATGGCAGTTTGTGGGTTGACCCTAGATTTGACGAAGGTTGACATTTCTACCATCTGATAGATCAATAGTGATATTGTTCATGACTCGCCACAGTTTTAGTAAAATGGATTTTTTCAGAAAACAGTAGTGGGAGTATGGTAGAACTGGAAGTGATTCCAGAACCGCAAACGATTACAGAAGATTTAATAGGTACTATATGTTCAATCAGGTTTGACATTCCATTAGCCACTCCGCAGATATGGTGGGTAACCTCAGACACCCGAGAGGTACTCCGGTAGCCTCAAGGACGGTAACAGGGAGGTTCTTTATTACCCAGACTTGACACTACTGTTGTTCTAGACTATGAGACCCGGCAAGAGGATAAGTATAGCATCGTTCTAAACTAGCTTTAGAAGTGCACGTATATATTATTCTGCCAGAGGGTTGTCAGAGTCAGTGGGAGCAGCGGAAGTATAATGGGCAAGTAGCTTATGTCTATTTATAGGCTTGAGCAGATATAGCGGAAATAAGATCATCTATTTTTGATGTGACAGTCATGGGTTTGACTTCATCAGAATAGGGGATGGATCTATTGAGAAGGTAGTAAGGTGTGATGTCCTGGTATTTGGATGACATACACAGAGTAGGAAGTAAAATTCCTATACTACGATCGGTTGTACGGTGGTCGTCACACAGTTGTTTCTCCAGACAGGATATGGATATAATATTAGACATTCTGGTTACTAGATCTATGGTATTAGATTTAGATTTGGGTAGTTTCCCAATATGGGTACTTTGACAGTATTCTAATAGTATTTAGAATAGATGACTCCTGGCATGGTGATGTACCTGCAGGTGATGGAGTCACCCTCTCTAAAGGTGTCTTAGAGACTAAAGGAGAGAGGGAAGTGCATGATTGACAGATCACTTGCTTAGGCAATTGAGTCAATCGTGAGATGTCAAGTACCACACCAGATGTTTCTTTTGCACTAGATACGATAAGTTTATATTAATCCAATCCTGGAAAAACATAAGGAAGTAGTTTTAGAACATAAGTGCATGTTCTACGGATTTGATGACGGCAGCCTCCTTCGGGAGACGGTTATCATTCCAGGCTTCAAAGGTGACATGGATGACAAAGTGATTGTCAGAGTTATAGTTTTCCCTAGTCGAGGGACAGTATTTTGGACAGGTGGTCCAAGAAGATACTGTGGGAGGCATGGTGCTGGAAACTGATTAGGTTCAGTTATCGATAAAGTTTAAGAAGTTTGAATTTGGAGTTCATTTATGAACGAGGTCCCATCAGATATTCAGACATATTCTAAGACAGGTATTACTCAATTCGGGAGATGGTTTTCTCCGCGAATTTGAGATTTAGAGAGATATAGAAAGAAACATCAGGGCGGATCCACTCACTAAGGCTATTTCTCGAACACAAGAGTTTTACAAACTAGTTTTGTGAAACTGATTAGTAGAGAAGTTGGATGTTCGGTATTACACTGGCTATGAGTATGCGACATCGCAATAATTAGCCTTAAGTGCAAGTGGGAGATTGTTGGAGATAGTGCCCTCAAAGTCAATTATTGGATCGCAGGTACGTGATTGCAATGATTGAGGCATGACCTATACCGATATGACAGTATTGCTCGAGATAATAGTATGCTATCTGGTTTGTCTTTATTATCGTATACATGCTTTAGTTCACTATTGCATGATAATAGAGCCCATAGGATTCTTGCTTGACTACCAGAAGTATGATGGCGATCATATACGTGGGAGCTGGGGTCTGTAAGCACATCCTTAAAGTGTCCCTAGTCGTGGGAGTTTCGAGACAGGGCATCGATACTTCAGAGTAGACTAGTGTATACAGTCGAGACCCCGACGAGGGGCGGTGGCCGGTCTCACAAGCCACTGATGTCAGTTGGTTCACCTAAGATGTATACAGGTGCTCATTGGGTTATGAGTACACCGGACAGGACTCGCCGGGAATCTGCTAGTTGGTATTATACCTAGCGTCAGATAGCAATTCCCTGGTGACATGTGTACAGGTTAGTTCAACGACCTGAGGTCGTCATTTGTCTCGTGTGAGTTCCCACTGTGCTTTGATTTCTACCCTACCACGGCTCAAAGGAGTCGTGCAAACAGGTCTTTTTTGGGTACAGTCCCGAGCCACATAGAGGCAAGTGAGCGGATCGGCAGGAGATTCGTCTCTCCCGGTATTGGGGGTGAGATCGCGCTGTGTCTAGGAGAGCCATTACACAAAGCCCTCGGCCGAGGCAGGAGATTTATTGGTAGGCACTCCAGTAGTATCTCAGGGTGTTCTGGGCCACTCTCTGACACGACTTATACCGCAATTGGGGGTCTGACGTTACTAGCCCCCTAGGCAGATATGCGATACTCATAGACGAACGGACCGGACTGTATGTATATTGCCACTGTTAGGCTCAGTAGGGTTTATGGATGAGTTCGCTCATCAGCTTCCCTCCCAATCAATACATAGGCAAACCGTTACGTACAGCTTGTACCTCTGACGTGCTAGAGGTTATATCCAGTGCCAGTGTGTTGATGAGTCATTAGAGTCCCCCACAGACACTTTCCCAAGTTCGGGCGAAACGTTGTAGAGGCCTTATGGGTTTATGGCAAGGTTCGGAAAATGCACGTGCGTTTTCGCACGTGTCATTTTTCGGGCAGATGATACTGGTAGGCTTTGGTTTAAGCCGGATTCGAGTATTATACTGTGTAGATATAATATCTTTGTCTCAGATGCATTTGTATTCGGTCGTAATACAAATGCGGGTATGTTTATACCATTACGGGGTTATCCTGAAATTCATTTCAGGATCGCTTTTGGAAGTTGCCAGTTTCCAGTTTTCTATTAGCCGTATTTAACGTTTGGTTAAATACGGATTTATCTTTTCTTCTTGAGGTGAGTCGTGTTTCTAGAAGGTTCTAGAATGATGACTAGGATGGTGACTAGGCTTCATGACTCATTAGTGCATTTAATGATTTAATTAATGCATGATGACTAGGTTAGAAGGTTCATTGAATGCATTGATTATGTTCATACTAGGTGTCATGGTGATTCATCATCTCAATCTTATAGTCACCTCCTAGCTCCTACACTCATCCCCTCCCCTCTATTTAGTGGTCGGCCACCCTTGGTGAGGGATCATGGTTGCTAGAAAAAGATTGATATAGTTTTGGACTCATGGAAATTAGATAAGCCTCATTTCTCATTTCACCCGATTTCAAAAGGCAACTTCATTAACCGTTCGTCCATAGCCTTGGATGTAACGTGACAAAGTGTTCTACTCATTCTCTACTTCATCTTGGTCGTCTCTTTTAGCAAACTTGACGACCGAGTTACCTCGGTTCAGAGGCGGGAGCCCGTTTAAAGATCCGTCGACGTGGTGCCACCTGGACGAGAAGATTGGAGATTCAGGAGATCGGAGCAGCCGCAACAAGCGTGGGATGATGGTTGAAGACCGAAGGACTCGGATCGTTTGGTACAACTCTTCTACCCACTTTGTAGTTTCTTAGTTTAGCTTTAATGGCAGATCCGGGTTACGGTACGCGATAGCGTCAGTTGTAAAAAGTTTTTATTCCGCATTTGGCGTCTGTTAGACGACCGGGGCGCTAACGTGGACTTACAACCTGACCCCTCTTTTTCTTCTTATCGCAGGAACTACCTCTACTTAGGTCATGCCCAGTACAGTGCCGATCCCACAGGGTGATGCGGAGATACTTCCCGGGCCAGTCATCGAAGCCCCGTCCTTCTCAGCACTGCCGAAAGAGGCCTTACTCAGACAACCGATGACGGATACCATAACGGCTCCAGAGGTAACCCTTGGCGCGGACGATGACGTTCTATTGATGGAGGCTTCTAGAAGATCCGCTCTCACGGCCCGAGTGGAAAGGAAGCGTAGAATGCGTGCGGCAAGGGAGCGTGGTGCTGCCTTGGCCGCGGGTGCAAGTTCGAGCACCGTCACCCCTGCCCCTACTCCTTCAGAGGATGCTCCGGCTGCCTTGTCTACCGCCCACAGACAGGCAGCCCGTGCTGCTCGGGAAGCAATCGGAAAATCGACTCAAGGTAACATGACATTGGGTTCTGTTGTCAAAGTTTTATTTACCAGTTCTCACATATCTTATCTTGCTGGGCCGAGTCTTACCGAAGAAGTGGCGGCGACCGCCGAGCCTGGGGCTGCGGTAGAGGAGGCAGCCGTGATTGCCGAACCCGAGGCGGCGGTAAGCGAGGTGGCTACAATTGCCGAGCTCGAGGCAGCGGCTGGTGAGGCAGTCACGATTTCTGTGCCTGAGATAGCTGTCACGTCCCGCTTCCCAGAGTACGCTAAGATAGGCACGTGACATAGCCAACCATGCTACCCGTGGATAGGAAATATCCTTCCACAGTCATATTACGGCTGTAGAGATATCAAGAACAATAATAAACTATCTAACACATGTCCATAAGCCAGAATAAAACGAGTCAAGAATAAAATAATGCGGAAGCAAAAGATCCAATAAAAGAATAACTGGAATGTATGTCCCATAATGCGGGCTCACATCAAGAATGAAAATACCGAAAATAAAAGAACTAACTCCTAAAAAGTCCTCACTGCTCAACCTGCTGACTGAAGTACTCCTGCTCGGCCTGTAGCAAAGGTAAGGAATCTGGGCTATGCAAAACCCAGACGTCAGTGCGTCATAATATCAAGCAATAATATTAACAGGGGTAGCAAGACATGCAGGTATGAGTATGAACAAGAATATAAAATAGTGAGTATGTCAGTATAAGTGACGTGCAGTGATATCTAAACTGTGCTACGGGGTTATCCATTCTAAAGTCTTCGAAACCAAGTAATGTAATTCTCATCGTAACCCATCGGTGATTATTCTGTAACGCCTGGAAAAACGGCAAACAATAGGTATTCCGTAATGCCCGGAAAAACGACAAACAATAGGTATTCCGTAACGCCCGGAAAAATGGCAAACAATAGGTATTCCGTAACGCCCAGAAAAACGGCAAACAATAGGATGGCCCTTTGAGTTACGTTCGGTTACAATCCTGATTTCCCCATACCCCCAAATTAATATGTCAAGTCCGGTATTAATAAATCTGTAGTGAATGCCAACACAGGATCAAGCAGGTACATGTTTGTCTGGCAGATAACAGGAAATGTCCGTAGGGACAACATGTCAAGATTGTTGGCATTGGTAAAATGATCAGGTAGCAGGTAAAGCCATGGTACCTCAGGTCAAGTCAGGTATTATATAGGTATTATGTCATGTCAATAAGTAAGTGTGTCAAGTCATGTCAGGAGTGCACAACATGTCACGTGGATGCTTATAATCAAACTAAATTAAGTATGTGTATACAAAACAAGTATGGGGTACTAATGGAACAATAAAATGGAACATTGTAATGTGGTATGCAAATAGGTACAGAATAAAACATATGGATGCACGGTTATCGAATTGAGTTAGGGTTATGGTTCCAACACTAATTAAATACACTTTATCAAGTATGGAATATTAAAATCTCATTAATAGGTATTAAATAATCTAGGGATGCAATTGAACAGATATTAGGCTGGATGTATGCAAACGAGTGTCCGATAGGGTATAAACTATTAAAAGGGTACTATGGGCTATACAACTAAGCAATATGTGACTCAAATATGAACATGGGTACAATGGATTGTAATCTAATATGCAACATGATATATTCAAGTTTTAGATCTAAAATTATGTAAACGGATCATCAAAATGTTAAAATGGAAATTATGGTATTAAATTTAAACTACAGGTTTAATGTGCATTCAAATAAGTATATAATAAATTAAATAGCATGTAGCAAGTTTTACTTGCCTCGACAGATCAAGAAACGGGTATACGGAACATCTCATGTCGGAGGAAAAAGTCGCGACGCGCGCACGGTACACGGAACAGATTCAAACAACGTACAAGGAGATCACACGGGTCAGGTACGCTCGCTGGGTATGCAGAGGGGTGATGGCGTCGACGCTGATGATCGGAGGAACTCCAGCGATGAGGTTTGGCTGCTAGGGTTCGGTTAGGGTTAAGCTAGGGTTTGGTTTGCTGGGGTGTTGGTGTAGGGGTCTTGTGAAGGGGAGGAGCACAGGGGAGAGAAAGGAGAGAGAAGAGAGATGTCGACGGCGAGGGTGGTCGGCGATGGGATGAGGTGGTGAAGGTGGATTTCTTGGGTGCAGGGTGATGGTGCGGCTGGGCTCGGATGAGGGAAAAGAAGAAGAAGATGATGACGATGAGGAGGAGGAGATGAGAATGGAGACGAGGGTGGAGGCGAGGTCGGGGAAAAGGAGGCAGAGGAGGCGGCTAGGGTTAGGGTGGAGTTGTTGCGATGGGTTCTCGTGGGCTCGGGGGTTTAAAAGAGAAGAGGAGAGAAAAATAGGAGGGAGGTGACGAGATCGCGTCGGGCGGTGACCAGAATCGAGGAGCGAACAGTGTTCGCGAGATGTGAGAGAGAGGCGTGAGAGGAGAGAGAAAGAAGAGAGGGAGAGAGACTGCTGTGCTGGGAGAGAGAAAGAAAAAGGGAAAGAAAGAGAGAGATTCTTTGTGGGGCCCAGCGTTAGGAAGAAGGGAATTGATTGGCTCGGGGGAAAAAGATGGGACCCAAAGGAAAGAGAAAAGAGTTTGTGAGTGTGCGTTAAGATTTGATCACAAAAAATTTATAAAGATTTGTATTAGTTTTGGTAAATCAACAGAGTTGTTAAAAAAATATTATAATTAAATTTAAATTTAAATAATTGAATTTTGGCGGATATAAAACATTTCAAAATGCGCCCGGGTCGGGTCTAAAAATCCAGTTTTAAAATATGAAAAATATATGCGACTTCCAAATTTTAAAATGAATGATTAGGTAACAAAAAAGTATACCCCCAAGAACGGATGCACATGCGAGTGCGTAGCCATCCAAACACGTCCGTTTCACTGAACGGGACGAGAACAAGATGCGCGGATGCTACCACGGGGTTAGGAGTATCATGCAGGCTATGAAATGCAATTTTAATTTATTTTACATGACCTAAAATGTTACATGATAAAATGTGCGATACCAAATAAAAGTCAATATGCAGTATATATGAGATGCACGTGTCTATTTAACAGGCCAGGGTAGTTTATGAATATAAACCAACTAGTTCAAGCAAGCGGGTCGGGTAAAGTAAACTACCATTTGCACCCAAACAAGATAAATCAATAAAATACCACAGATATAAAAGTACGGGAACTGAATTGGTATAAATGAACTCGGTTGTTAGAATAGCTACCGTTGCCGAGCCCAAGGTGGCGATGGGTGAGACGGCTACCATTGTCGAGCTTGAGGTGGTGGCGGGTGAGATGGCCACAATTGCTGAGCCCGACGTGGCCGCTCCCTCTCAAGAGTCGGGCACTGCCCCGATCGTCGCTCTTTCCGCCTGCGGCTCTTTTCCATCTCCTGGCGTCGCAAGGGTTATGACGGCTCTCGTAGAGTCAAAGGATGAGACGACGGGAGGTGAGACCATTCCGATGGAGGAGGGAGAAGCCCTCGCTGTATCAAGTGACGCCCTCGTCGCGGTTCCGACTGGTGACTCACCAGGTAGATCTTGGGTTTTTGCTTTTCTTTTTATTCTGCAATCCTTTTCAATCTTTCCTGACAATATTTATCTTGTTTCTAATGCAGGTGCGGCGAATGTTGAGGTTGCGCTACCCAAGGCAGCGCCATCAATTACTGCCTTGACGGTTACCACTCCTCTACCTTCTCTCATACCATCTCAGATGTTGGAAGGTGCAGATTCTTGACCCATCAGTCTTATTTTTTAAGCTGTATAACTTATGTACTGACATTGCATTACTGCGTCTTTGCAGGAGTCCTTTTTGATCACCTGTATCAGGTGCTGCACCCTCACTTCTCCTTCCTGTCAGAGATTGGTCCGCCTGGTGGTGTCGGTGAGTATCGTTTCTAAATGATGTCTTCTCTTTAACGGGCAGTCACATTATTGCTAATCCCTCTTTGTATTGCTTGTAGCCTTACAAATCGAAGGCGGGGACGCGGCTATCGTTGCGCCACCAGTACTCCCAGCTCCACCTCCTGTTGCAGCCGGTATAGTAGACTCTATTTGCCTATTATTTTTTCTTTATTTTTCGAGCCGTGATCTGATTGTGATCTGTTTTGCAGCGGTCATATCGACTCCAGCCCCGTTCGAGTCTCACATTATTATGCCGGCAGGGCTCTTTTCCAGACGTCCATCCTCGAAAGGCGCCGCGAATAGTCTGCGCATATTGAGCGACTACATTGAGGAGCTCGACATGGAGACTCCCACATCTGCTGCGGATTTTTCCGCAGAGGTTAACCCTATGCTAGCGACGCTCGTGAACTTTCATGGTGAGGGCATCATTGAGTCTTGGGTTAATCGCTGTAGGGCAATTGAGGCTTGCTTGCATGAGCTTGAGCTTAGGCGTCCTGCTCCTGAGATTCTGGCTGTGAGCACTCAACGGGTTGTATGGATCGACCAGAGTACCTCTTACTTCCGCCATCTTGAACAGGAAGTGGCTTTAAAGCGGAAGGAATGTAAAGAAACTGCAAGCGAATCTGCTCGATTGCACACTCAGGTTGAGGCGAATGCTGCCCAGTTGAAAGTTATCTTCGAAAGTCTTCTGCGATGCATTTCTGACGGGTTAACACTAAGGCAGAAGTTCGACGTCATCGAGCGGGATGCACAAAATCGGGAAGCAGCTCAGTGGGTCGTCGAGGAATAAATTTTGTCTTACTTGCAGCAGCGAGCCCAGGTCGAAGCAGAGCTGGCCGCGGCAGCTGATCAAGAAGAGCGGCTGAGGGAAGTGCGCGAGCGGCTGATCGAATTATTGAAAGTGTTTCCCTCTCAATAATTTTTGTATCATTTGTAATTTTGAATAAAATGTATTCATTCTTTTATTCCTTCATATGATGTATTTTTTGCCTAATTGAATTCATGAATAAAAGATACATTTCCTTCGCAATGTCTTGTGTCATCTTTCTGCTTTCTTCTCTTTTCTTTGTTGCCGGCTTGTTTCCTTAGTAAGCGTAGCTTATGAATGATAGAGAGCATTCCGTCTTGAACTCTTTGAGAGGTAGTGATGGCTTAGAAAGCAGGTTCAGATCTGCTGCCTAAGAATTTTCAACTTCATGAGCCGTGAGGGTCTCATGAAGACTTTTCTCTCTACGAGTCGAGAGGATTCCGTAGGTGTATTTTCTCCTTAGGAGTCGTGAGGATTCCTAAGTGCATTTTCTCTTGAAAGTCGTAAGGATCTCACAAGAGAATTATCCCTCTTACAAGTTGAGAGGACTCATAAGTGGTTGTTTCCCTCCTTGTTGAGGTTCGACTTTGGAGAGTGTGGTCCGTGAATAGTATGCAGGAGTCCATTTTGAACTGACTTGCAGGGCCCCAGTGCTTAGGAAACCGGTTCTTATCCCGATTGCCTAAGGCTTTTCCCTACGAGTCGAGACGAGTCCAACATTTCTCGTAAGGATATCCTAACGTTACAGTTAACCTCTGCTCTTTACGACAAAGGTCCGTTAGGGTTTGTGGTACTAGGGTTTTGTCCATCGTACCGTCGCGTTGGCTGATGTATTCCTCGATAGGCAATCTTGCTTGTTCGAGTAGCCTTACGACTGTCGTGTCTTTGATCCCTTCGGAGGCTGGACAAGACGTCTTCAAGTAATCCTCCTAGGCAGTTTGACCGTCGGAAGAGCAAGCGTTAGGAATTTTGCTATGTCGCTTTTTACTTGAGGTTAGGCCTATTTTGGAGAGCCCCGATGAGTCATAACCACTCCGAGCTAGTGTGGGATGATCTCCGATAGTCTTTCTGGTTTTATATGAGTTGCCGTTAAGACCCTGAAGCTAGGAATTTGGCCTTCACTTCGTTTGCTGGCATTGCGTCTACTGTATCGAGACGAATGTCGCGGTTGTCTCTAGGTTGCTGGTGAACCGTTGAGGTTTGGAACTAGGGATTTTGTCGTGGCTCCGTTTGTTTGATTGTCACGTCTGAATCTCGCTGGAGGAAGAACGCTGTGGTGACATCTTGTCTGCTGTATCGAGACGAACGTCGAGGTGGTGACCACTCCATGTGGGATGATCTCCGGTAATCTTTCAGGTTTTATATGAGTTACCGTCAAGACCTTGAAGCTAGGAATATTGCCTTTGCTTTATTTGCTTTTGGCGTTGCGTCTGCTGTATCGAGACGAACGTCGAGGTGGTGACCACTCCATGTGGGATGATCTCCGGTAGTCTTTCAGGTTTTATATGAGTTACCGTCAAGACCTTGAAGCTAGGAATATTGCCTTTGCTTGATTTTCTTTTGGCGTTGCGTCTGCTGTATCGAGACGAACGTCGAGGTGGTGACCACTCCGTGCTGGTGTGGGATGATCTCCGATAGTCTTTCAGGTTTTATATGAGTTGCCGTCAAGACCCTGAAGCTAGGAATTTGTCCTTTGCTTCGTTTGCTGGCATTGTGTTTGCTGTATCGAGACGAACGTCGAGGTGGTGACCACTCCGTGCTGGTGTGGGATGATCTCCGATAGTCTTTCAGGTTTTATATGAGTTGCCGTCAAGACCCTAAAGCTAGGAATTTGGCCTTTGCTTCGTTTGCTAGCATTGCGTCTGCTGTATCGAGACGAATGTCGCGGTTGTCTCTAGGTTGCTGGTGAAACGTTGAGGTTTGGAACTAGGGATTTTGCCGTAGCTCCGTTTGTTTGATTGTCGCGTTTGAATCCCGCTGGAGGAAGAACGCTGTGGTGATATCTTGTCTGCTGTAACGAGACGAATGCTGAGATGGAGTTGAGATTTTGCTGTCACTCCGCTTTGTTTTGACCGTGAGGTTTTTCGTTGACGTTGCATCTGCATCTTGCTGGACTGAGAAGGAATGTCGTTGTTGACATTACGTCTAGTGTAACGAGACGAATGCTGGGATGGAGTTGGGATTTCGCCATCACTCCGCCTTGCTGACGTTGCGTCTGCTGTAACGAGACGAATGTCAAGGTGGTCTCTAGGTTGTCTGGGAACCATCGAGATTTGGAGTAGAGGCTTTGCCGTAGCTCCAGGATTGATTCCAGCGTCTGAATCCTGCTGGAATGGGGAGGAACGCTGTTGATGATCTCTAGGCTATCCCTGAACCGTCGATATTTGGCTTCGTTTTCTAATGAAGCCTGGGGAGGGAAGGTGTGATTCCTTCTTTGTTTGCGCCCCTGAATTGTATACAGGGATTGATGTGATATCACCTGTAGGGCAAAAAGTTTTACTTTTTTCATTTTCTATTTATTTCTTTCCGCGATGCTCCATCATTTCAGCTTTTATATCGCGAAAGTCGCAATTGCCCAATCATTTCGGCTATTTTTTGCGGTACCCAATCATTTCGGCTATTTATTTTATTTTTACTCGCTGCTTTTTATTGCGAGTTGCCCAATCATTTCGGCTATTTTGCATTCATACATTTTTACTTGCTGATTTTGTTTGCAAGTTGCCCCATCGTTTCGGCTATTTCGTATGCATGTGTGGCTCGCTAGCTTCTTGCTGCAAACTTGGAATTAGACACCGATTTCGGCATCAGCACCGCTACAACTGGGATATTGCCAGCAGCGAATCATCATTTGCTTCTATCGATGTCGAACAAAGGTAGCTTAGCGAACAGGGTTAGGATCCTGTCGACTAAGGCTTTTGACTTCATGAGCCGTAAGGGTCTCATAAAGGTTTTTCTCCCTGCGAGTCGTGAGGATCTCGTAGGTGCGTTTTCTCCTTAGGAATCGTGAGGATTCCTAAGTGCATGGTCTCTTATAAGTCGTAAGGATCTTACAAGAGTGTTTTCTCCTTATAAGTCGAGAGGACTTACAAGGGCTGTTCACCGTGTAGACATATCCCTAGTCACGGATGGGACTTTGTTAGGGAAACGTTTATTCGCACCCGTGGATTGTATACAAGGGTCAGCGTTGAGCCGCTTGTAGGGCAGTGTTGGAGGTTGTGGGGGCTGCTTAAGAACAGGTTTAGATCCCTGTAGCTTAAGACCTTCAAATCTTATGAGCCGTGAGGGTCTCATAAGAGGGTTCTCCTTACGAGTCGTGAGGATCTCGCAAGTGCAATTTCTCCTTAGGAATCGTGAGGGTTCCTAAGTGTGTTGCTCCCTTATGAGTTGTAAGGATCTCACGCAGGTGGTTTCTCCTTACAAAGTCGAGAGGACCTTGCAAGTGTCTTTCAACGAGATTGCGCCCTTTCGGGTTTTCACAAAACTCGTCGGTAGCCCTGCTGTTTTTACTCACGGAGCCCTTTCAGGTTTTCATCCGTGCCCTTTTGCTTATGGACATACCGTTTTCTTTTTTCTCTTTTTTTATTCTAACGAGGTTGAGCCTTTTCGGGTTTTCACAAAACTCGCCGGTAACCCTGCTGTTTTTACTCACGGAGCCCTTTCGGGTTTTCATCCGTACCCATTTTGCTTGTGGACATACCGTTTTTTTTATTGTCTCTTTTTTTTGTATCAGCCTTGGGATGCTGTGGTCTGTAATAGTTTATCGACGTCTCGGTCAATATCCAGTTTTAGGACATAGTGGTCTATTGTTAGTTTAACGACGTTTCAGTCTTTATCCAATTTTAGGACATAGTTGTCCATTGTTAGTTTAACGACGTTTCGGTCCTTTTTTTTTGAAAGAACAATTTCTCATGGAACTTCCCCTATAAAAGAGCATGATGCCCCCGGTGTGTCCATCCTTTTCTGAGCATGTGGTTGTGGCGGGTTCACCTTCTAGTTGTCAGACAACGCGAATTTGCCCTTTTGGTATTCATCCTCAATCCAGCCTTTGAAGACGTAGCAATCTTCGAGTGGGTGGCCCATTACTCTGTGGTAGGGACAATAGATAGGATGGTTAACGTCACCCGGTTGCGATGGATGTTTTGGATCTGGCAGAGTGATGAGTCCCGTGCGCACTGCCAGTTCGAATAGTCTCCTTGTTTTATCCCTGGGAAATGAGTAAGGACGTTTCAACTTCTCATCGAGGGATCGCGGCTTGTTACTTTGACGAACAAACGGTCTCGGGTTACTCGGCTGTTGCTGAGCGTTGGCGACAAAGGTCGCTTTTCCCTTCCCCTTATCCTTTTTGCTTGATCCCTTGTTTATGGGTCTGAGATCCTTTTCAGGTAGCGTGCGATTGCGTAGTGGAATGTTCTCGCAGCTCTTCGTTTCTTCCTCTTTTCCTGAGGTGGATTCCTTGAAGAGAGGGCTGAGAGTAATTTCTTCTTTAGAATTGCTTCCGAAGGTGAGAACTTGTGATCCCCCGGCGTTGACCATGTAACAGTCGCTGGTAGTTCTTTTACGCTCTTCAGCCGTGCTTCTTTGATCCCGACGAGTTTTGCGTTTTATCCGCTTGAAATTTTGCCGGTGAGCAACATATCCTTGCCACCATCTTTTAAAAGCGTTGCACTCTTCGGTGGGGTGCGCAATCCTTTGATGATATAAGCAGTAGTTAAGATGTGTTTCCGCTTTACCAAGAATATTTCCTGCGGAGGGTGGCAACTTCATTCCCATCGATATGGCTTTAGCGAACCTTTTCCTCGTCTTGAACCTGTTTTTATTTGCGACGAATGTACTTTGATCTGGCGGGTGTGTTCTAACTTTTTCGTCCAGTCGGCGGCGTTTGGCCTTTTCAAATATAATAATCTCACGCTCACGCTCAGCTTTGCTTTTAAGAAGAGCTGCGTTTAGGAATGCATCGATCATTTCATCTGACAGCCCCAGAAGTTCCGGCTCAGGCCCTGCCCCCAGTTTCTTTGTACAAGGAGTCTCCTCACCGTCTATCGATGAGTGAGAGATCGCATGGCAACTTGCCACATAACCTTCAGATTCATCCGACGAGTCTTCCCCATCATCGGCGGCGTTTGGCTGAGAAACCCTTGAAGTGTGACCGGAGTCCGCGCTTTCTGGTTATACTCTTCCAACGCGTCAATCTGCTTTTGTTGGTCCGTGCGCTTGTTTCCAGGCTTCACGGACTTTTTAGATTTCTTCTTCTTTTTCGAAGATTTTGACGGCTGGGTGTGAGTGCTTTGGCTATCACCACCAATTTTTAGAGTTGGGCGCGGCTTTAGCATCCCCTCGATGACCTCAGGTTCCAGTAGGTTCTTCCACTTAATCGCCGGACATGTTTGGAGATCCTTCAGCATTTTTTTGTTTTGACTCAAAGAGCGACCTCCCATGGAGCTTCCTCTATAAAAGAGCATGATGCTCCTGGTGTATCTGTTTTCTTGGGAGCGTGTGGCTGTGGTGGGTTCACCTTCCAATTCTCGGACAGAGCAAATTTGCCCTGTTGGTATTGATCTTCAATCCAGCCTTTAAAGACGAAGCAATCCTCAATTGGATGGCTTACCGTTTGATGGTAAGGGCAATAATTAGGACTATTAGCCTCGCCATGTTGCAACGGTCATTTTGGATCCGGCAGATTGATGAGTCTGTTGCGCACTGCCAGCTTGAACAGTCTCCTCGTTTTATCCTGGGGAAACGAGTAAGGACATCCCAGTCTCTTCTCGAGGGATAGGCGTGGATGCACGTTGTTTTGGCGAACAACCGGCTTTAAGTTGCTCGGCTGTTGTTGAGTGTTAACGACGAAAGTTGCTTTCCCCTTCCCTTTTTCGTTTCGCAGCTCTGGCTTCGAAGAGGAAGGCCTGTGGCCTATCTGGTCTATTTGAGCCAGCTTGTCAATCAAGACCTAGAAAGTGGTCGGCTTGAAAAACATCATGAACTGGGAGATGGTCGCCTGCGGATCAAGAGTACCCACGAACATGCCTACCGCGGGAGCTTCTTCGATGCGCTGCTCGCATTTCGACCATAAATTTCGCCACTGTATCGCGTATTGTACCCACGTTTCGCCTGGATTTACCCTGGCGTTGATCAATGCGGTGATCGGGGTGCGCTCGCTAGCGCTTGCAAATCGCTGGGTGAACAGCAGCTCCATCTCTGCAAATGTTTTGACAGAGTCGTTAGGCAGTGTCGAATACCATTCGAAGACCGTTTCTGCTAAGCTACTGACGAATTGGCGAATTAGAAGTTTATCATCACCTCCAGTATTGCCGCAAAGAGCCCTAAATTGGGCAACGTGCTGATGTAGATTCCCCATCCCTTTATATACATGGAACTTAAGGATCGTATATCCCGGAGGGTAACTTATTTGGTCATACCGGCCTGGATATAGTCGCCCAGTTTTAACGACTTGGCCGGCCGCTTCATTCGCCTGGTGAGCTCGTATTTGCTGAGCTATATAATCATCTAGGGCAGCTTTTGAGATGGTCTCCTCTTTGGCTGGTGAAAGAACCGGAGGAGGGTTCGATGTCTCCCTTCTGTCGTCTTCAATAATAATTGGAGGGTCTTCAGCTGGAGGATCTGGCTGTAACATTATCCCGACCATGTCTTGGAAGAGAAGTGCCATTCATTTTATGTTGGCAGCTTGTTCTGCAGCTTCTCTGTCCTTTTTTTCGAGGACTCTGCGTAGGAAGTCAGCATCGGTTTCTTGTTCGTGACGCTGCTCTGATGATGCCTCCGGGCTTTCTTTTGGCCCTGTGAGTGCGGCCATCTGCGTCAACATTTCCTGGAGCTTCTGTTGTTGCTCCTGGGCCTTTGTTACAGATCGCGTAAGCGGTCGATGACCTGTAGAAGTGCGGCTTTCCTCTTTTCCGGAAGCCATATAAATAGTATGCACCATTATTCCCCCAGACTTGGGGCGTTTGGGCCCAGCGTCTTTGTGGTCTGCTATAGTCATAGGGGCTTTCTCTGGCCTCCTTTTCTTCTGAGCAGTTGACGTTGAGGGGGCCGTTGCAGCGGACACCCAGATAGTTGTCGTCCTTCGTGGCTTGCCAGGACGGTTCTCTTCCTGCTGAACCTTCAGCTTTTCTTATCGGCGGAGATAGTCCTGATCGATCACCGACTCCTGGACCCGTCGCCAGACTTTGTAAATTTTGGAGAACAGCCGTTGAGGAGGCTGGTCCTGCTTTATTTCTGTAACATTCTCTACCGGAGGAGGAAATCTTTTCAGTACGGCGGTAGGAGAGTTCCTGCGCACCTTGTTCAGCGGTTCGAAGCTGTTCCCAGTTGGAACAGCAGCATTGACTTCCACCGTCGGAGCTGACGGAGTTAGCATAGAGGGGGAGTTGCCCCCATCCTTCCTCACTCGGCCCCAGTGGCAACGTCGAGCTCGTCGAGCTGTTGGGATGGTTTCAGCTTGAGGGGTGACTTCGTTTTGTCCCCTGTTTTGGAGAAGGGCTGTTGCTGGCGTCATCCTCTTGAAGACTGGGGTCCGTTGAGTAGCAGTATTTAATCTGTCAAAGACAGACTTAGGAGCGGGAGCTGGAATGGTTAATCTTGTAAAGACCGACCTTTTGGCAGGAGAAGCCGCCTTGACGACTTCAGGAGCAGGGATGGCTATCCTCTTTGGAATAACCTGTTCTGGAATTGTAGGCTTCATCGTGGGCCCACATGAACTTTGGCCTAGTTTGCTGAAAACTGAGGCATTAGACTTGGGCGACCCGTTGAGAGGTGCCGCGGTAGTTGTAAGTCGATCAAAGACCGACTTCTTTGGAGCTTCTTGCGACGACATTAGGGCATTGAAGCTCATCGGTGGGAGCATAGTCCCGAAGAATAACTCAGCGGTGGCCTGAGTCACCTGTTCCAACAGCATAGCGAAGATGGAGGCCGCTAGGGGCCCGTAAGTCACTCCTCCGGATGGGATGGAGCGAGAGTTGCAGTTGCAGTTAGTGCAGTTTGAAGCCATTGATCTTCTGTCTTCTGCACGAAGCAAGGCACCAAATCTAAGTATCTCATATCCACATGAAACCATATCAAACCGCGATTCGTTCGCAAACACGACACACGAAGTGTGGAGTGGAAAGAGGAAAAGGTCCCACCGGGCGTGCCAGAATCTGTTCCCCGCCGAAAGACGCGACAGAGACGCGGCGGACGTCTTGCCTGAAATTCAGGATAGATGCTAATTGGTGCTATCCGTCCACCTCTCCGAAGATGCCAAGTTGATTTATGGCACGATGTATCGAAGGTTTAAACGGATGCGGCCGATGTAGCAGACTTCGTCAGATTCCCTCTCGTTTGAGGGGTTTTTGATTGTGGGGACGCTCTTCCCTGCAGACGCAAGCCCCTGCAATTAATTACGCTACCGCATCGCGGTAACAACTTTCTCCTTCTCCAGACAGTCACTTCGTGTCGTGGGTGTTTGTTTTGTGTTTGGTTGCCCGTGGATTGTATACGGAGACTAAGTTATGTTGTCTCCCGTAGGGTGTGGACTAGTCCAAATCCGTATCTTTCTTAGATTTGGGTTTGGGGGGTTGGGTTTAAGCATACGTTAGCCTCATTTGAGACTAAGATCAACTTAAACGTTTGTTAAGGATACATTAGTCTCATTTTAGACTAAGATCAACTTAACGGGATCGTTTAGATCCGACAAAAGAGCAATTGGGCTCTATTGTTTAGTTTAGGGACATTGCGGTCGATTAGTTTAAGGACATTACGGTCCATTGTTAGTTTAAGGACATCTCGGTCCAAGGTTAAGGACATCATAGTTCGTGGGTTTAAGGACCCCACAGTCCGATGTTATTTTAAAAACATCACGGTCAAGGTTAAGGACATCATAGTCCATGGGTTTAAGGACTCCACAGTCCAATGTTAGTTTTAAGACATCACGGTCGAGATTAAGGACATCATAGTCCATGGGTTTAAGGACCCCACAGTCCGATGTTAGTTTTAAGACATCACGGTCGAGATTAAGGACATCATAGTCCATGGGTTTAAGGACCCTACAGTCCGTAGTAATGTGTGGTTGTCGGGACCCGTCACCTCTCTGACGACGTTGAAGGATTACAACGACAGATATCAGAGGAGTAACGAGATGTACCCTCGAACCAGTGTGAATTGTTTGAAAGATCTGTAGCCCAGTTTGGGACTAAGATCTGTTGGATATTTATGAGCAGATGTGCTCAGTTCAATATAAGTTGAGTACTTATGGTCAGAATTGGGTTAAGTTCAATTAAAAATGTTTAACCTTTTATTTTTGTTCTGGCTATTAAGCCTTTATTTAGGCTCGGCTCTTTTAATAATGCTAAGCATTAGGCTCTGACATATTTTGTCTTGTATTGAATGCATAGCATTCATCAGAACAAAACGTGTTTTGACAGTGTGCCACGTGGCGCGTCAGGCGCTTTGCGCCAGTTAAAGAGCGCATTGCGCTTCTGTCAGGTAGCGCACACGAAGATGACACTTGTCGCGCTTAGCGCTTAGCGCATTGCGCTTTTAATTTATGAGCGCTCTGCGCTGATTTAGGGGCACACCAGTGAGTGACACGTGGCGCGCTTGGCGCTGAGCGCCAGTCCATGAACGCGGTTCTCTGTTTTAAAAGCGCAAAGCGCAAGTGGTGTCTATGGTTGACACGTGGTATGTTTTGGCGCTGAGCGCCGATCCAAGGAGCGCAAAGGCGCAGTTCATGAGTGCAAGACACTTTTCAATAGCGTAAAACGCATCTGATCAATTTTAAGATCAAAGAACAAATTTTATGTTCTTCCTAAAGGAGGCTTTGCCTCAAGATTCAAGAACAGAAGTTCTTGTTTATAAAAAGGGCTCTGCCTTTATAGATCAAAGATCTATGAATGAAGTAAAATACTTCTTTTAGTTTTTTTATGATTAGATCTTTTGATCTTTTCTTTTTATCAAAAACCATGGTCTTTTTTAGATTTATGATCTTTTTAGAAGATGATTCTTCTTTTTACGAGATGGTTTCATCTCTGTTATTCAAGAAATAGTTCTTTACCTTGAAGATGAAGAAATGATCCTATTTTTTTCTAAGAGCTTGCTCTTCTTTTTCTCCAAGTTTGCAGAGGGTTTTCTCTCTCTCTTTTTTCTATCTTCGAGACTTGAAGTCTAGGGGCTTTTATATAGGGCCAATTGATTTTTTAAATCAGTTTTAAGAGACATTTCTCTGATTGATTTGGGAATATTTCCCACCGTTGGATCTTTGATCCTGAGGCTTCTGTTTTACAGGAGATAATCTTCTTGTTTTAATAAGATTGGAAAGATCTTTCCATAACAGAATTTTAGTTCTGATTAATTTATAATTTATTATTAGTAGATCTTTTGATCTAACGGTGGAGAATTTTTAATTCCAGCGCTGGCGCACCTTGCGCTAGCGCATCTACGTTCGACACGTGGCGTGCAGCGCAACTGCGCTAGCGCACCCGTGTTGACACATGGCACGCAGCGCAGAGCGCAACGCAACTGCGCTAGCGCACCCGTGTTTGACACATGGCGCGCAGCGCAGAGCGCTGGATCTGAAACGTTACTTTAATTTTTAAATTTTGAATTTTAAAACAGAGTTTTGCTCTGATTGGGGGTGCGCTGCCTAGGGTGCAGCGCACCTGGCGCTAGCGCGTCTGCGTTTGACACGTGGCGCGCAGCGCAGAGCGCTAGCGCAGCGCAACCGCGCTAGCGCACCTGTGTTTGACACGTGGCGCGCAGCGCAGAGCGCTGGATCTGAAGCGTTGCTTCAACTTTTAAATTTTGAATTTTAAAACAGAGCTTTGCTCTGATTGGGGTGCGCTGCCAAGGGCGCAGCGCACTTGGTGCTAGCACGTCTGCGTTTGACATGTGGTGCGCAGCGTGCAGAATCTGAAGCGTTGCTTCAATTTTTGAATTTTGAAATTCAAAACAGAGCTTTGCTCTGATTGGGGGAAACACTGATGTTTTCTACTCACGAGTTGGCAACTCACCCCCATTGTGCTACAGTTTTCTTGCAGGTTCGACCGCTTGGATCAGTAGCGGTATCGCCGGCACACAACTTTTTCCAGAGTGTTTTGCTATGGTAGGTGTGACATGCATTGGAACGTGCCCACTCTTGTACTTTTATATTCTATTGTATCTAGATAAACTTCATCAAATTAGAAACTAGTTTTTGTATATTGATAGACCTAGACAGACTTGTGTTTGCGAGACTTAGAGCGATAGGTGTATGTTCGCTATTTGAGGTTCTTGATGTCTTGCTTTATTGATTGTTCTTCTGTGTTTGATCTTCGCCGTAGGGCATCATATATATATATTGTTTATTTGCGTGGTTGTGATTCCGCCATTTGGCGAAGAGCTAGCTCCCGCTTGGGGATGCCTATATATATTACTTGTAAGTGGTTTTTGGATCAAAATATATAAGGGAGGTGCTGCCCAAAATTTTAAGGACGAAAAATGTTTCCAACTCTGGTATATAACCCTTTGTTTTCTCGTATATCTTTATTTATGTATTTAAATAAAAACTTGATTTCATTATACCTTTATTTCAAAACTACACCCCCACTATTTTCCGCAAAAAGGTTTAGATTTACTGGGCTTCGGCTTACTTGAATTACGTTACGCCTTTAGACGTTGGGTGATTTAAGTGCCGGTCACGTCCTAAATTACGGGTCGTGACAAAAAGCTGAACATCACAGGACTGCTGGTTTATTTCAACCGATACCTATCCCAGAATGGAAGTGGCACCACATCACCATGGACTTTGTGACCGCACTTCCTCGCAGCACGAAAGGTAACGATGCGGTATTGGTTATTATGGATTGACTCACAAAGTTGGCTCACTTCATCCCGTTTCGAGTTGGCCAATCTAACGAGACACTAGCAAAGAAGTACATGGAAGTAAGTCTGAACCTAAGTAAGATTTA